>CM046663.1:115843047-117094922 GCA_025594165.1 Tamias sibiricus | reverse complement strand
TCAGGTGTGCGTCACTGCACCTAGCTTGAAGTTTCCATTTTCATTGGGTAGAGGAGGGAGGACAGAAGAAGGGTCATTTCTTCCATCCCCACAGGACTGCTGGCAAGAGGGTGAGGACACGGTCAGCCTGCTGCCCTGTCTGAGGGACAGCAGCTCCAGCATCCAGGCCCCATGTCCTTTAAGGACCTGTGTGCATGATCCTGGATAGGGTCACGGAGGGAGCCAGGCCTGGCCATGCCCTGCCTGGCCGGGCAGGCTCTCCAGGTGATCAAAGACAAGTAAATTGATCACTTCAGAGCAACGCCTCTCCTGCAGGTGTGGGTGGAGCAGATGCTGGGAGATCGGGGAGAAGGGCGCCAGGCCCGGTGGGCAGCTGAGCCAGTGACGGCTGGCGCTGGGGCTGGCACCCGGGGCTGGGCCCAGGCCTGTGGCCTTCCCACGGCACTGCGTGGGCTCCTGTGTGTCCCAAGCTCACATAGTCCAGGACCTTCCCTATAAACCTGGGGGGCTTTAGTCTCCCCTGGAATCTTCCTGGCAAGCAAGCACTAACCCATTCCCAAGACCCAGGGAGGAGAGCTCCTGGGGCCTGGGAGTTTGAGATGAAGCAGGTCACCTTGCACGTAGGTGCCGTGCAAGGGCCCTACCAACTCTACAACATGAGGTGGTTTGTTCAGGTTTCTGCATCAGGCAGACTTGAGTTTCACTTCAGTTTCTGCCCTTTAGCTGTGTAACCTCAGACAAGTCATTCAGCCTCTCTGAGTCTCAGTTTTCACATCTAGAAAATGGGGATAGTTATACCCACCTTGACCGGATTTTGAGATTAAATGAACAGATACATGTAAAGCCCTTTACAAATAGCTGTCTGCAAGGAAGCTCAACACAGAACAGTGTCTGTGCTTATTATGAGCACGGGAAGACTCCTCTCTGTGTGCCGCCACCCCCCCTGCTTCCTCCCACTCTAGCCAGCCCTTGCTCGGTGCCCCCTTGGAACATGCAGACAATGTCCCACCTCACTGCTGTCAGGAAGGAGCTCCAAGTGGCCTTCTGCTGGGTCTCACTGCAGAATCCCAGGCCCTGGACGCTGAGGACAATGAGGAGGGTGGGAGGGGGCTGCCAAACCCTGCAGGGGGAGACCATCCATCCCTGAATAAACAGGCTGTCGCCCTCCCTCCCACCCTCTCTCTCCTTTAAATAACCCAGATCTGTCGCCCAGTTGTCTCTAAGCAACCCCACTGCAGCTCCCAAGGACGCCTCGCTCTGACAGCGCCATTATGGAGATGCTGCAGGGAGGTGAGGGCGGGGAGGGGGTCGGGGGAGCCCCAGAGGCCAGGCCTGACACAGCCTCCAAGGGACCTTCATGCGACAAGCTCCCAGTCCCGAGGAACAGAGCTCTTGGGATGACATCCCCTGAACCCTGGGCATGGGTGAGTGTTTGCTTGCCAGGAAGATTTGGGGAGGTTGAGGCCCCCCCAAACTTACAGAGAAAATCCTGGACTATGTGAGGCTTGGGACACATAGGAGCCAATGCAGTGCCTTGGAAAGGTCACTGACCTGGGCCCAGACCCACTGGCTGTGTTATCCCAGCCAGGCCACCACCCTCTCTGAGCCTCAAAAAACGTTAGTGCTAGAAGATGGCTTTGCCCAGAGTGAGAAGGAAAACACTCCCACACTTTTTGGTAGTATGTGTCCAAAGGACACATGAACCTCTGCACCAGCAGTTCCATTTCAAGAGGTGGAGCCTTGGGCTGGGGATGTGGCTCAGCGGTAGAGCGCTCGCCTAGCACGTGCGCGGCCAGAGTTCGATCCTCAGCACCACGTAAAAATAAAATGCATGGTGTACAACTAAAAGCAAATAAATAAATATTTAAAAAAAAAAAAAAAAAAAAAGAGGTGGAGCCTGGCTGGGCCTTGTGGTACACACCTATAGTCTCAGCAACTCGGGAGGGTGAGCAGGAGGATCACAAGTTTGAAGCTAAGTTCAGCAACTTAGTGAGGCCATGAGAAACTTATCGAGGCCCTGTCTCAAAATAAAAAATAAAAAGGGGCAGGGCGCGGTGGCACACGCCTGTAATCTCAGCACGTGGGAGGCTGAGGCAGGAGGATCGCGAGTTCAAAGCCAGACTCAGCAATGGTGAGGCACTTAGCAACTCAGTGAGACCCTGTCTCTAGTAAAATACAAAAAAGGGCTGGGGATGTGGCCCAGTGGTCGAGTGCCCATGAGTTCAATCCCCGGTACCAAAAATAAATAAATAAATAAAAACGGCTGGGATGTAGCTCCAGGGTTAAGCACCCTTCAGTTCAATCCCCAGTACCATTAAAAGAAGGAGAAGGAGAAGAGGAGGAGGAGGAGGAGCAGCAGTTTGGGGATACACATGCATGTGTGCAAAATGACAACCAGACAAGGCTCTTCTGCGTTTTCTGTGGTGAGCGATAGGAAAACCGAAAGGTCTGTCCATGGAGAGAGGATTGGCAAAAGTATGGAGCCCCCAGAAACTAGAAATACCACCCAGCTATTTTAAAACATAAGGCAGATGTATGTGGGCTGGTGGAAAACTATCTCCAGCATGGTGTCAGGGTCTGGAGGTGGACATGGAGGGACGGCCAGGGTGGGGGTGTCCACCCTGGAGGCCACCAAGGTGCCTGTGTCTAGGGGAATGAATGAGTCCCGTGGATTCCAACCAGGCTCAGGCCTAACCGCCCAGCCAGTCGCACACTCAGAACACTCAGAACATGGAGCAGCCCTGGAAACTGTATCCAGGGAGAAGAGCAACACGTGCAGCAGGCCAGCCATCCGCTATTGGTGTAGGGAAACACCTGCAGAATGCGCAGTTGCTTTTTTTTTTTTTTTTTATGGTATGGGGATTGAACTCAGGAGCACACAACCACTGAGCCACAAACCCAGCCCTATTTTGTATTTTATGTAGAGACAGGGTCTCACTGAGTTGCTTAGTGCCTCACTAAGTTGCTGAGGCTGGCCTTGAACTTGCGATCCTCCTGCCTCAGCCTTCAGAGCCACTGGGATTACAGGCAGCCACCACCATGGATGGCTCCACAATAGCCTTTATTTATTTATTTATTTATTTATTTTGGTGTCTGTGTGTGTTGCTGGGGATTGAACCCAGGGCCTTGTGCATGCATGCAAGGCAAGCACTCTACCGACTGAGCTATATCCCCAGCCCCATCAGCCCATTTTACTTTTTAGTTTTAGTTTTTAATTTTTAATTTGTTTTAATTAGTTATACATGACAGCACAATGCATTTATGCACTTTTGATATACATAGATGGGATATAATTTCTCATTTTTCTGAGTGTACATGTTGCAGAATCACATTGGTCTTATTTTTTTGAGACAGGGTTTCACTAAGTTGCTTAGGGCCTCACTAAATTACTGAGGCTGGACTTAAACTTGTGATCTTCTTGCCTCCGCCTCCAGAGTTGCTGGGATTACAGGCGTGGTCCACAACACTTGGCTCTATTTTTAAATAATAAAGAATTAAATCATGTTTATATTCATAGGCTCATGAAGTTATATTCCAGATCAACCTCTGGATGGTTCCCCAGAGGGCTTGGCCCTAGAAGGGGAACATGGGCCTGGGGACAGGGAGGTGACTTCCCTTCCACTATCCTTTGTACAGGTGGAATTTTTTATCTCATGCATTTATGACATATTTTAATTATTAAGCCATTTTTAATTTTAGTTTTGAACACTTTTGTATATTCAGTCATGTAGAGAATAGTATAATCAGTTCTGTGAACCCATCGTCCAGACAGGACGCTGTCAAGATTTCGCCCCCGGGCTTCATCTGCCTTTGTCCTTCTTTCGGTTTTCTTGCTGAAGCATTTGAGAGCAACCAGACCTCACAGCATCTCCCCTTCCCTGTGTCAGAATGCAGGACGTGATAAATGCAGTTTACAGAAACAAAGTCTCAGAGGCTAGCAGTGTATCTACCACACCTGGAGGAATCCCTGGACTAAGTTCCCTAAGGCTAGTGGTCACCTATCTCTGCTTGACTGTTCCAGTGACAAAGAGTTCATTACCCAGCCCAATCTCTTTCTTTGTTCTCAGGACTGAAAACTAGTCTTCTCAGAGGGGACAGATACTATCCTACCTTCCTTTGCAGGCACCCAACAGAGACAAGGGCTACTCAAAGTCACAGGGAAATGGCCCAGTTCATCTCTGTTCACCTTCAGAACAAATGGGCTGTGTCCTGTGCTGCACGCCTGTAATCCTAGAGACGCTGGAGGCTGAGGCAGGAGGATCGAAAGTTCAAGGCCAGCCTCAGCAACTTAAAGAGACGCTGTCTTGAAAATTAATGGGGCTGGGAATGTAACTTAAAGGTGGAGCACTTCCCTACCACATGGGAGATCCTGGGTTCAATCTCCCATACCATAAAATGAAACAAAACAAAATTTAGAAAGCACAATGACAGGCAATGTACAACCTGGAGGTCATCAAAGCTCTGCTGGAAGTCCCCTCCAGGCACTCCAGGGGCCACTGAGACAAGCATTTAGTGTCCTGCAGTGAAGAGTGAACCTGGAGCCAGGACGGGACCTGCCTGTGTGTGTGCATGTGAGTCACACCTGATGCCCTGGGTGGGCCTAAGGTAGCAAGAGTCTGATGGTGGGCTGGGGTTGTGGCTCAGCGGTACAGCGCTCGCCTAGCACGCGCGCGGCCCGGGTTCGATCCTCAGCACCACGTACAAATAAACACATTATGTACAACTAACATTGTGTACAACTAAAATTAAATAAATAAATATTTAAAAAAAAAAAAAAAAAGAGTCTGATGGTCAGCTCTGGGGCCGTCTTCTGGCTGCACCAGGATAACAGACCCTTAGCCATCTGTCCCAGGCTAAAATATTCCCAAGTCACTGGCAGGGGCCTGAACGATGCCAACTCCTCTTAACTCAGGATATGCTGGCCCAGGTTCAGCAGGAGCACACACAGCCGCCAACCCCAGGGGGCTCTCCAGGGCTGGAGGTGATGATTCAAAGCTCACCTACAAGGTGGGCTTTGAAGTCAGGCTGCCTGATTTGAATGCCAGCTCTGCCCCCTCCCAACCACATGCCCTGTGGCGAGTGAGTCTCCCTGAGTCCTTTTAATTTCTTTCTTTCTTTATTTTTTAAAAATATTTATTTAGCCGGGCGCGGTGGCGCACGCCTGTAATCCCAGCACTTTGGGAGGCTGAGGCAGGAGGATCGCGAGTTCAAAGCCAGCCTCAGCAATGGCGAGGCACTTAGCAACTCAGTGAGACCCTGTCTCTAAATAAAATACAAAAAAAAAAGGGCTGGGGATGTGGCCCAGTGGTCGAGTGCCCCTGAGTTCAATCCCCGGTTCCACAAAAAAAAAAAAAAAAAAAATATTTATTTATTTGCTTTAGTTGTACACAATGCAATGCATTTATGTTTACGTGGTGCTGAGGATCGAAGCCGGGCCGCGCCCATGCTAGGCGAGAGCTCTACCGCTGAGCCACAACCCCAGCCCCCTTTTAATTGCTTATTTTGACACAGGTCCCGCTAAGTTGCTGAGGCTGGCTTTGAACTTCTGATCCTCCGGCCTCAGCCTCCCCAGCCGCTGGGTATGCACCAGGTGTGTGCTGGGCCTGACAGGTGTGCTCTGGGCCTGACAGGGTATGCGCCACCGCTCCCTGAGCCTGTCTTCTCATCCTCTAAAGGGTGATGCGGAGTCCTGCCTCACTGGGCCAGGCCAGACCTCAGCGAATGAAAGCGTGCAAACCATGGCAGGTGAGCTGTTATGTCTCTCCCTCGTCCCTTGGCGCCTCCTTCCCTGGGTCTCCTGACGCCAGTCTGCTGGTTGAGAAGAATCAATGGTTGATGAACATAGGTAGGTGGTAAAATGGCTGAGTAAGCATTAGACTGTGCTCTGTCCTCTACGTGATGTCCATGAGGCCTGGGCAGGGCTCCTCTTAAAGCCAGGCGCGGGGAGGGGGTGGGGCTCTAAAGAAACACAGCTGCCTTCCAAACCATCCTGGTGCCCATCCCTACCCTCTTCCCAGGGCAGGCTACACCTCTCACCAAGAGGGAAACAGGGGCAGACTTGATAGGGCTGTGATCAGACAGGGCCCCTCAGCAGGCTTCTAGAGACCGGAGTCCAAACCTAACTCCTGTCTCCCTGTGCCTGCACTGGGCAAGTCCAGGCAGCTCCCGGGGCCTCAGTCTCCTCATCTGTCATCTGCCTTGCACATAAACACAAGATACTCTTCAGAAATTTTCTGTGGCAGGTGGGTGGACAAACTGACCACCTGATGGAAGGTGACAAACTTCAGACAACGTGGAGGCAACAAGTGCCTTAGGTCAAGGCCAAAGGCCTCTTGTGAGGATGTAAGCTAACTCCCCAGCTGTTATGATTTGGATTAGGAATGTCCCCCAAGGCTTGGCCCCTGGTGCAGCAGTGTCTACAAGTTGGGCTTTGGGAAGTGATTGGATTCTGAGGGCTCTGATTTCTTTGATGGATTAATCCATTGATGGAAGTCAAGATGGAATGGACTCGTGGGAGGTGGTGGAAATTGTAGGAGGTGAGGTCTTGCTGGAAGGGTGAGTCACCGGGGGCAAGCCCAGGAAGGACATATCTTGGCTCTGTTCCACTGTGACCTTCTGCCATGATGCTCTATCACACCACAGCCCATAGCGACAGAGTCAGCCGACCATGGACTGAAACCATGAGCCACAACAAATCTTTGCTCCTTTAAATTGATTTTGTCAGGTATTTTGTCACAGAAACCAAAAGCTAATACACCACTTCACTCCAGATTCCCCCCACTGGACTCCCACCCTTTCCTGGGTGCTTCCCAAGGGCTGGGTACCATGTTGGACTTCATAGTCACCATCTCATTCCTCCCCAAAACCCCAAGGCATATTCCATTACTATTCTCAATTTACAAGTGAAGAAACTGAGGCCCAGAGCAGTTGAGGAATCTGCCCAACCCTCCCCAAGTCCAGAGCCCCTATGTTCCGCCACTAACCTAATGCCTGACTTACATCCTCCCTGTGACAGTAGCTTGTCCCCTTGGAGGCAGCCTGCTTGGGCAGGGGGTGGGGGTGGGGGTTTGGAACATCCTACATTCTTCTTCTCACATGAATTTGACACCCACTTCCCTCTCTCCCCAGTTACACGCACACACACACTGAGACCACCAGAGCATACATACCTCCTCCCAGGGGTCTGCCTTTCAAATATTTGAGAAATGCCTTCTCCTAATCTGCCCCAGACTTGCAGCTCCCCATCCCAAGGCCCCCCAAGACCGGCGGGAACCTCCAGGACCAGTGGGAACCTCCAGGACCAGCAAAGGCCTCAGCAGTTATTCTCCCTCCAGGTGCCTCCCAGGGGGGTCTTTCCCATGGGGGTCAGCAAAAGGATGAAGTGCTTCTTTGTCTCACCACCCTGCCACTCTGATCCTGCCCAGAGGCTCACCTCCTGGCTCTGACTTCACACCTAGCTGGCACTTTACATTGAGAGACCCCACTCAGAGACCCCCCACCTCCCCTCCCAGCCTGCCACCTGTCACTCTGCACTTCACCTCTTTGAAGAGGGTGCAGCACTGGGCTGCTGCTGGCAGGAGGCAGTGAAATGGCTGGAATGCCCACGGAGGCGTAGGGAGGGAGAGGCAGAGTCAGGATGGGGGTGGGCAGCCAGAGCCAGGCCGGAAGGAAGGAAGGAAGGGAGGGGGGCTGGGGGGGCAGGAAAGCCCCAGTAGGTCTGGCTGGGAGACAGCCCTGGGTTTCTTCTCTCAGATTCCTGTCTTTTTCTCTTCAAATTAGTCCACATTCTCTCACTTCCTCTCACAGGCCCTCCACCACGCCCCCCTCCATGGGGAAAAGAAATCCACTATTAAATAATTAGTGTATGATGGGTATGAAGTTTCAGTGTAGGAACTGAAAAAGTTCTGGAAACTGATGGTGGTGACGGTTGCCCAACAATCTGAGTGTACTTAACGCCACTGTAGCATTTCATTAAAATGGTTCAAGTGTTAAATTTTATGTTCTGTATATTTTACCACAATTAAAAAAAAAAAAAAAAAAAAAAAAAAAGTCCATGGAATGAGAAACAAAACAAAACCAAAAAAGACCTCCCCAAGAAGAAGTCCCCAGGGGTCCTTAAGTCAGACTGGGATTCTGCAAGATCAGTGTGCTGAGATGGAGACCCCACACAGTGGGGGCAGGGGAGCCAGGAACAGAGACCGCCCTGGGGAGAGGGGCATGGTCAGGCCGAGGGAAGTCAAGAGACCCACAGTCTCAGCTACAGGGTGCCCCCAGGGCAGAGCTGGCGGGCCCCAGGGCCCCAGGACACACACAGAGCGTTGGTCACAGAGCTGGGCTGAAGCCGTGAGCTGATCCAACTCTGAGCCACCCTGGGGGGAAATGAAGGCTGTGGGGCTGCCCCTGCTGTACCCCAAACCTCAGAGGTCCCCCTCAAGTTCTCATTCCACCTTTGCAGCCTTCCCCATTCCCGGGGCGGCAGCATGACATCACGGAGGCGGGGGTCAGGCTTCAGAGTCAGGCAGGCCTGCGTACATCGGGGCTCTACCTCGTAAGTATGTTCCTTAGACCCAGGTCTCTCTGTAAGATGGGTAGAATGATGTGGAATTGTAGGTTATTTTCAGGATTGCAGCAAGTGGCATAATACCTATGGAGGACCTGCTACATAGTAGGTGCTTAATAAATATTCTCTCTTCTCTTCCCTCCCTGGGACCCAGGACCTTCTGCCTTAACTAGAGTCAGCAGTGTCCCCCTCAGCCACTAACTCCCAGGTAACTGGATTAAATTCATTCTTTTCTCTGAGCCTCAGTTTCCCCACCTATAAAATGAAACAGTAGAACTAGAGGCACCTTCGCTGGCATGTGTAATGTATTTAAAACTAGATACGCACTTTGTAGGGCCTGATTGGTATAAGAATTCTTCTCACAGCTTTATTCAGAACGGACAGAAACTTGGAAGCAGATGTTCATCTAGAAAAGAATGGAAGCTGGGTGTGGTGGTACACGCCTGTGATCCCAGTGGCTGGGGAGGCTGAGGCAGAAGGATGGCAAGTTCAAGGCCAGCCTCAGCAACTCAAAGAGAGACCCTGTCTCTAAATAAAATACAAAAAAAGGACTGAGGATGTGGCTCAGTGGTTCAGTCCCCTTGGATTCAAGCCCTAGTACCCAAAAAAGAAAAAGAAGGAGAGAGAGAGAAATGGATAAATAAATTGTGATGGTATCTTTTCATGGAATACCACCCAGCAATTAAAATGAGTGAACTGCCAACATCAGCAAAACATCATTGGTCAAAGTCACAGAGTTAATGATGAGTGAAAGAAGCCAGATTCAAGGGTCATATGAGATTCAGCTGTGTTCAGAAGCCCACGCCTGTCGCTGGGAAGCAACTTGGGAGGCAGAGGCAGGAGGATCGCAAGTTCAAGGCTAGCCTCAGCAATTTAGAGAAACCCTGTCTCAAAATAAAAGAGCTGGATGCAGCTCAGTGGTAGAGGGTCCCTGGGTTCAATCCCCAGCACACCCCGCCCCCCACGTACACAAATTAATTAAAATTCTGGCCAGTGTGCTCCTTCTCATGGCCTTTAAGCCTGCTGGTCCTCTTCCTGGAATGCCCTTCCTCCAGGCCTTCCCTCTTTCCAGTTATTGGAGAGGGTTCCCTGTGTCCCCACATACAGGGACCCTGGGTCCCCAGCATAGCCAGTCTTACTGGCTGTTTTCCTTGCTGGTTTGCTTCTTGCTTCTTGTCATCTCCTCCACCAGGACGTCAGCTCTAGGAGGGCAGGAACTTGTCCACTTGGAACTTGTTTCCAGGTAGAACAATTCCTGGCACACGTAGGTGCTCAATACATGTTTGTGGGATGAACGGGGCCGTCACTACAGCAGTGAGGCTATGTCTCCGGACTGCACTCCCCTCAAGCTGGTGAGAGGGGATTCATTTTCTGCTTTTTTTTTTTTTCTACCAGAGATTGAACTCAGGGGTACTCCATCACTGGGCCACATCCCCAGCCCTTTTCTGAATTTTATTAGAGACAGGGCATCACTGAATTGCTAAGTGCTTCACCATTGCTGAGGCTGGCTTTGAACTCGCGATCCTCCTGCCTCAGCCTCCCAAGTGCTGGGATCATAGGTGTGCACCACCTCGCCCAGCTATTTTCTGCTTTTTGTGTTCACCCCACAATCATCTGAGAGAGGCCTACTAGGTGCCAGGCACAATCTGAACTCTCTAGGCAACATAGTGGTGCAGAGGAGAAAGGCCCACATGGGACCTTTCTAAGTGGAGTGTGAGAAACAGGCAACAGGACATGTGTCCAGGGCTCGGGGGACACCAGAAGTGAGAGGCAGGCTCAGGGTTGGCTCAGTTTGTGAGTTCCCAGGCCCGGGAGCCAGGGACGGCTCTGGGTGTGGTGGCAGCTGCAGCTGAGCCGCAGGAGGGCCTGTGCTTTGGCAGGAAGCCACCCCCTCCTAAAAAGCCAGAGAGCTCCGCCAAGGCCAGCCACTGTCCCACTTGTAGGCCTGGTCATCGGTTGCTATAACAACTGTCTTGCCAAGCCAACGGTGCTGGATGCAGCAGGCACAAGGCCAGGGAGGCAACAGGGCATCTGCCAGGCCCTCCTATCCTGGGGGGAAGGCATTCTAGCTGGCTCAAGGTGCAGTTTGCATGTTATTCTTGAACTTTTTTTTCCATGTGTGTATGTGTGTGCATGTACCCCGTGCCATAGTGGCAGCCTCTCCTCCAGCTGGGATTGGGGATTCTAGTAGGAGGGAAAGAATTGTTTGTGATAATAAAAGCTGTCGTTTCCTGAGCATTTATTACATGCAAGGCACCATTCTTAATACTTTTTTTTTTTTTTTTCCTGTACCAGGGATTGAATCAAGGGGCACTTAACCACTGAGCCACATTCCCCAGCCCTTTTTTTTTTTTTTTTTTTTTTTTATTTAGAGAAAGGGTCTTGCTGAGTTGCTCAGGGCCTTGATATGTTGCTGAAGTCTCAGATCCTTGGAACTTGAGATCCTCCTGCCTCAGCCTCCACAGCTGCTGGGGTTATAGGTGTGCAGCATTGCGCTGGGCTGCTAAATACTTTTGATATCTTTCCTCATTCTTGTCTAACAACAGAGGCAGGAACAGAGGTGGAACCTAAAGCACAGACTGGCTAAGTAAGTTGCCTGAAGTCTAACAACTAGCCAGCCATAGAACTGGGATTAGAACCAGGAGATCCTCTCCAAAGGCTTGAGGGCAACCTGGAGGAGTGGTCTCTCCGTGGACCAAGGCAGTTTCCCCTCCTCATGCTACAGTCGGAGCTCTGCCCACACCCAGGAACAAACAGTTTGCATCAGACCTTTGCCTTCAAGTCGCCCCAGTCCCTACAGGAGAGGCAGGTCCATAACCATGATGCCAAGTCTCACAGAAGCCAGAGAAGTGCAGAGGGCTGCCTGGGGCAGGAAGGCAAAGAGGCAGCCTGGCGCCAGGACCTGCCATTTAGACTTCAGCTGGGGCCCTGGGAGCAGTTCTCCAGTCTGAGGACTGATTTGCAAAAGAAGCCCAGGCCTCGGAGGCCACCTGCTGGACGGAGGGCAGTGAGACCAAGTGCAGCCTCTCCCTCACAACAGGTGTTTCTGGGTGCCCACCCTGCACCTGGACAGCGATGCAGAGCAACCCGGGTGCCCTCATGGGGCTTCCCGCCCCCCCTGCAGGGAGACAGAGAATCAACAGCCTCCCAAATGAAGACGCAGTTACAGCTAACAACGCCCTGAACAGAAAATACACGGTACTCTTAGGGAGTGTGAGGTGGGTCTTTAGACAGTGTAGCAAGGGAAGGACTGCCCAAGGAGGTCAGATTTAAACTTGAGACTTGCCAAGCAGGGTGGGGGAAAGGGCATTCCAGGAAGAGGGACCGGCCAAGGCAAAGGCCCTGGGGTGGAAACAGCCTGTGAGACTCCAGAAACTGGGAGAAGTCTGCAACGGCTGGAGCGCAGCGATCTGGGTGGCAGAGACAGGCAGGCAGGGGTCTGAGTGTCACCCTGGAGGCTACAGGAGGTATCCAAGGCATTACCGGGAGAGTGAAGCAACCCTGTTCTAGCGCCTCGGCTCCTTCCAGGAGGCAAGGGGCAAGCAGAGAGGTCACTACAGTTGTCCAAGAGAGGGACAGTGGTGGCTGGGAGCAGGGTGGAGGGAGGCAGAGAGGAGTGGATGGGTCTTAGAGAACAGTTTGGGAAGCAGGGTCCACAGGGCTGGTGTCGGATTGGCGGGTGTGAGGCTGGGGAGGCAGGAACCAGGAGTCCGGCTGCAGGCGCAGGCGCAGGCGCAGGGGAGGAGGAGCAGTACTTGGATGAGTGCAGCTTGAGACACCTTCAAGGAAGCCCAAGAAGATGCGCAGGGAGGTGGGTAGATGGGTCCAGAGGGCAGAGGAGTGGTCTGAGGCGGAGAAAGCCAAGGCGCCCCAGGCATCAGGCTGGGGAGAGGGTGAGCCTTAGAGTGGCGGAGACCAGAGAGAAACAAGTAGTGGGAGGGGCAGGGAGGAGTCAGCGCAGAGCGCAAAGGGGAGGGGAGGGGAGCTGGCGCAGTCAGGAAGGTGGAAGAGCCTGGCACAAAAGCCACGGGGGAGGGGAGATTTCAACTGTGCCGAAGGCCGCTGTGAGGCCGAGCACAGCTGGAATCAAGCTGGCAACACGGAGTCTCCCACAACCCAAGTCAGAGCGGAGTCCATGATGGGCGGGGCCAGGAACACAGAAAGGAACCGGGTGAAGAGTGACCACCAGGACGGGAGTGTGGGGGCCAGATCCTGGGCAGCTTGGCTGTGAAGGAGAAGACAGCAGCTAGAAGGGGAATGGAGGGCTGGCTGCAAAGTGGGGGCGCTGGGGCTTGGTGGTGTGCATGGATGGAAACAGCTCTTGGGGTGGGGGCCCAAGGGAGAGGAACAGAGGACTTGGCAGAGTTGCAACAGCTTTCTGATGCCTCTTCTGTTCCTTCCACTTTCACCCTGGTTCCTGATGTCACTCCTGTAATCACTATTCTTTCCTCAATGAGGGACACTGAGCCCCAGAGAGAGAGACCCAAGGTCACAGAGGGCTCTGCTTGAGTTTGCTCCTTGCACAGCAGGAGGTTAGAAGTCTGGCCTATTTAGATTCACTGGAAGCCAAGAAGCCTGCCAAGGTCCTGTGAGCACCTTGACAGGTCTGGTTGCCCTTCTCTCCCCGCCAGGCCTGCACAGGCCAGCCCCAGAAATCTCCAGAGGACAACAGACAGACTAGGTATAGTAGACCCCTGATCTGAGGTTTTGCTCTCCATGGTCAACTGTGGTTCAGAAATATTAAATAGAAAATTCCAGAAATGAACAATTTCTCAGTTTTAAATCGCATGCCATTCTGTGTAATGTGATGGGATCTCCAGCCATCCTCCTCTGTCCTGCTCAGGACATGGTTCAACCTTTAGTCCAGCATGTCCACACTGTCTAGGCTACCCTCCCCTTCGTTACTCAGTCGCTGTGTAGGTCATCAGATCAACTGTGGTAGTACCATGGTACCACAGTTCTTGTATTCAAATAACTCTACTTTTACTTAACATGGTCATTGTTCTATCTTATTAGTAGTCATTGTTATTAATCTCTTACTGTGCCTATTTCATAGATTTTATCATAGGTATATATTTATAGAAAGAAAAAAAATACGGGGTTTGGTACTCTCCTCAGTTCCAGGCATCTGATACTTAGGGGTCTTGCAATGTATCCTCCACAGGTAAGGGGAGGACCACTGTAGTGCCAAAGAGATCACTTTTGATGAAGCTGGAGTCTCATACTGTTGGAGAAGGGGCTTTTAAAGAAAAAGAACACTAAAACACAAATACAAATTTCGCTCAAGTTTCAGCCTGGCTTACATGGCACACACCTCTCATCCCAGCTACTGGGGAGGGTGAGACAGGAGGATTGCCAGTTCAAGGTCATCCTCAACAGTTTAGCAAGACCTCCTCTCAAGATGAAAAAAATAAGCCGTTGGCACATGCCTGTAATCCCAGCAGCTGGGGAAGCTGAGACAGGAGAATCAAGATTTCAAAACCAGCCTCAGCAATGGCAAGGTTCTAAGCAACTCAGTCAGACCCTGTCTCTAAATAAAATACAAAACAGGGCTGGGGATGTGGTTTAGTGGGCGAGTGCCCCTGAATTCAATCCCCAGCACCAACAAAAGAGAAAGAGAGAAGTTAAAAGGTCTGAGGACGTAAGTAGGTGGTAAAGAACCCTGGCTTCACCTCCCAGTGGAAGGCGGGGCTTCACTAGCCTCAGGGCAACTGTGCCTCTGACCATCTTGACCTCCAGCAAAGGACATCACCTCTCGGAACCCCAGGTTCACGTCTGTGAAGGGGCAGCAGTAAGTAATCTGAGCAAAGTGGAGTCGTTTGAGCACTAAATGAGGTCACAGCCCAAAATGTCTGTATCAGGAGTCTGGGGGCCGTGGGCCCTGACTCTGATAAATCAGGCTCCTAAGGGGCGGTGGGAGTGCAGGGAGGCGCTCCTGCCTCTCCCTGGGCCCATCGCCAGAGCTGAGAGTCACACAAACAGCCAAGTCGGGGCCCCTTGGAAGGTCCTGAACTGTATCTTATTCCGCAGACCCCCACACTTGATGTCGCTTCACAATTTACCACGCAGGCACATCCCACCCCCTCCCCACCAGCAGCAAAATGAGGCCATTGGACGGACTGGATGAGACACCGTCCGCTGATGGGAAACCCGGGGGTAACCTTCACCCTGCGGGACGGCTGGCCCAGATGGAAGCTCAAGACACAGTACCCCAGCTTCGCAGGAGCCCTCGGCGGGACCCCCCCGGGGGCCGGGAGGCCGTCACCGTGGGCAAGACCCGCAGCGCACTCAGGCCGCAGCGAGCGCAAGCCGCGGACCCACCCCCAGCCACCTCACCCCACATCTGCCCTGAGCTCCGTCGAGGACACTCACCGGCCGCCTCCGGGCGCAGGACCTCTAGCTCTGCAGCCGCTCTGCTCACTGCAGACTGGTCCCGTTCGCCCTCCGCGCGCTTTCCCACCGCTCAGGCGCCAGAGCCTCCCCCAACCCCGTGGGGAGGCCGGGCGCGCTCACCTCCCCAGCTGCGTCGTCGGTCTTGCCATTGCTTCAGCCCCTCTGGCACCTCGGCCTGCAGTGCCAGGCGCCCCGCCAGAGCACAACTCGCAGCTCCGGGCACCGCCCGCGCATACCTTTAAGCTGTTGGCTGCAAACAAGAAGCAAAGCCAGGGGCGGGCATGCAGGCTAAGGGACAGGGACAGGACTCCAAGTTTGTGCTCCTTTGTTTTGCCTCCGCCACCTCCCCCATGCCAACAGGCAAGAAAAATACCCTTTTCAGCCTTATTTATTAAGCACCTATTGTATACGTAGGGCACTGAGTGCTGGGATCCCTAGGTGATGTCTGTGCCTGGAAGTTATAGTGGAGAGGACCTGGGAAAGTGGGGGAAGTGTATGGTGTAAAGGCCTGAGAGAGCAGGCTGACTGGGCTGGAGAAATCATGGCTAGCTTCCTGAAGGAGGCGTCTGAAGAATAAACATTGTTTATTTGTAGTTGGTGGTGAAAATGGAAGCTTATTGGCCTGGAAATACATTGGGATTTCATGAAGGAAGCAGTGTGCAGAACAGTTTGAATCTTCTAAATGAAAAGATACATGTGAACATCAATGGCTAAGGCTGGGAAACAGGATGTACCCTAAGATGTTAACTATGGTCACATCTAGATCATGAGGTTACAAGGGATTGCTCTCTTCCTCTGTGTACTGTTTTACAGTCTGCAAATTTTCTACAGTGAATTAGTGCATTAATTTTGTACTCAGAAAAGCACTATACAGGGACTGGGAGTGTAGCTCAGTGTTAAACACTCTCCTAGCGTGAGTGAGACCCTGGGTTTGATCCCCATTACCATAAAAAGGGGGGGGATGAATTGCATGTCATTAATGAAGAGCACAGCAGAGGGGTAGGAAGCTGTGTGGGGCCTGAATGTTAGAAAACACTCCTACCTGCTAAATTCCCATCTCCACCAAGCACAGGAGACAAGTACTGGGACAGAGCTGGGATCACGCTAGATCAACAAAGTCACCAGGCTTGGTGTCACATGCCTGTAATCCCAGCAATTTGGAAGTCTGAGGCAGGAGGATTGCAAGTTCAAGGCCAGCCTCAGCAATTTAGTGACATCTTAAGCAGCTCTTGAGACCCTGTCTCAAAATTTTAAAAAGTAATAAATAAAGGAAGGTGTGGGCTGGGAATGTAGCTCAGTGGGAAAGTGCCTCTGGGTTCAATCCCAGTACCAAAAATAGTCACATGCTGGTGGGGTTGGGCTGGGAGGAGGCCCCACAGGCACTAATTTGCATACCCCTCCCACGGCCCACCTCTACCCTCAGCGCTGTTTTGGCTTGACTCACCTAGTAAAGAGGATTTTCCCAGTAGGGCAGGTGCCCCTACATTTCTGTTACCAGCCATTCCTTCTTGAGCAGCTCAGGAGCTGGGGCAGACACAGAGAAAGGTCATGTGAGCTTAGTACTTACCAGTGGGGAAGAAAACAGGGCACTAAGGGGCACAGGCAGGGAGGATGGAAACCAGGAGCTGAAGGACAGGGTAGGAGGGCAAGGGCCCCAGGAGCTGAGACCAGGCTGGGAAAGCTGGGCAGGGGTCTCTCTCAGGGAAGCCAGTGTGGCCAAGACTGTAGCTGGAGGACCTGGTCCCAGCTCCCAGCCTCCCCCAGACCTTGTAAGCCGGTCCTCTCTGAAACAGCAGCCTGTCTGGGGGGGTGTTTGGAAAGCAGATTGGTAGAACAGGGGTTTGGAGAGAGGGATGTGAGAACAATGGAGGGGAAGCCTCTTGGTTTGATGACATCTCTAATCATGGGGACATTATCTCAGCATTGATTGCCCACCCCCCATTCCCTAACAACTGAGAAAGTACAAATGCTACAACCTTGCAAAGACCACCCCCTAAAGATGGATGGGTGATAATTAGAAGAACAGCCCAGGGGAACGGCCAGGACAGGCTGGGGTTCTCAGCCGTTTGTGTAGAGATCAGAATCAAAACAGACTTAGGGGGCTGGGGTCGTGGCTCAGCAGTAGAGTGCTCATCTAGCACGTGCGCGGCCGGGTTTGATCCTCAGCACCACGTAAAAATAAAAAGGCATTGTGTACAACTAAAGCAAATAAATAAATATTAAAAAAAAAAAAAAAAAAAAAACAGACCTAGGCTCCAATTCTAGCTCAGCCATTCAGTACCAACTTGACCTTGGGCAGGTACTTGAGCAATCCAAGCCTCAGGGTTTTCAGGCTGCACACCTATAATCCTAGCAGTTCAGAAGGCTAAGGCAAGACCCTGTCTCAAAATAAAAAATAAACACGGCTGGGGACGTGACTCAGTGGTTAAGCACCCCTGGTACCAAATCCTGGTACCAATCCCTGGTACCAAAAACAAACAAACAAAAAGACCTACAGACTGCAACATGAAAGAAGTGCCTTGGAGTTGTGCTTGGGACACGGTTACCCTGCACCTAGTTTCGGAGGCATGTGTCCAAAGCACTCGGCTCTGTGCCTGGCACAGATGTGGTATTGGCTGGCTCCTGACAGTTTTCCATCTTTGGAATGGACACACACTTGGCACAGCTCCTAGCTCACCCCTAATTCCCAAGTGTCCAGAGGTTTGTTAGTAGCTCCAGAATAAAAGGAGGCTCGGAGGGTGGTTGCTGGGTGAGAATGTATTCTCACTTGCAGAGAATTAGCTGCTCAGTGAAGTACTTCCTGCCCCATGGGTCTATGGTTAATCGTATTAGCTCTCCCAGGCTTCCCTGCATTTCCAGCCTGGTATGTGCATCTCTCCCCAAGCTGCCTTTGAAGTCCAGGGCCCTTTGATGTGAGTGGGGGATGCACCAGCCTGGGGATCCAGGAGCCCTGTGGTCAGTGGTCAACAGGGCACTGGGCCTTGGGGAGTCTGAGATGCAAGTGCCCCCATCCTGCCTTTGCAGTCAGACTGCCTGGACCCCAACCCCATCATTGATATTAACTGTGTGACCTGTGGCAAGTCATCCAGCCTCTCTGAGCCTCAGATCTTTCCTCTTTAGAAAGAAAACAAGAGAAACATCTACCTAAGAACACTCCCCAGAGGGTTGGGGCTACAGCTTAGTGGAAGAGCACTTACCTAGCATGCATGAGGCTTGATCCCAGCACAAAAAAAAGAAGAAGAAAAGGCTCACTGAAAGGGCAAGAATTTCTGGGTCCCCCTCCAGGCCCACCAAGCCTGTAGACTACCTTAAAGCTTTAATAGTATATTATATTAAGTATACTTGTATTTCAGAAGTATAATTGCACAAACTTAGAAAGAACATCAAATTTAATTATTAAGCCAGGTACCAAGCCAGAGCACGCCTGTAATCCAGCAACTCAGAAGGCTGAGGCAGAAGGATTATAAGTTTCTCAGGTCAGCCTGGGAAACATAGTGAGACCCTGCCTCAAAATAAAATAAAAAAGGCACTGTAGTGGGCTGGGGATATAGCTCAGCTGCTAGAGTGCTTGCCTTACATGTACAAGGCCCTGATTCAAACCCCAGCACCACAAAAAAAAAAAAAGAGGGTGCTGTAAATTTCTTTTCTTTTTTTTTTTTTTTTTTTTTTTTTTTTGGTACGGGGGAATGAACTCAGGAGCACTTGACCACTGGGCCACATACTCATCCCTTTTTTTGTATTTTATTAGAGACAGGGTCTCACTGAGTTGCTAAGTGCCTCGCCATTGCTGAGGCTGGCTTTGAACTCACGATCCTCCTGCCTCAGCCTCCCAAGTGCTGGGATTACAGGCGTGTGCCACCGTACCCGGCTTCGCTGTAAATTTCTTTACCCTTGCAGGGCATGTGGCTGCAGCAGCAAGGGAGGCTGAGACAAGAGGATTAGAGTTTGAAGCCAGCCTCAGCAATGGTGAGGCACTTAGCAACTCAGGGAGACCCTGTCTCTAAATAAAAATACAAAATAGGGCTGGGGATGTGGCCCAGTGGTCAAGTGCCCCTGAGTTCAATCCCCAGTACCAAAAAAAACAAAGAGTTTGAAGCCAGCCTCAACAATTTAGCAAGGTTCTAAAGCAACTCAGTGAGACTCTAATTCTAAATAATACATGATAGGAGAGTATATTTTGACATACTTATTATGCATACATGAAATATAACTTAGGATCCCATTCTTGTGGTTGTACATGATGTGGAGCTAAACTAGTTGTGTATGCTTATATGAGCAAAGGAAAGTTATGTCCAATTCATTCTACTGTAATTCCTGTTCCCATCCCCCATCCCTACCCTTCCTTCCCCTTTGTCTAATCCAATGAACTTCTAGTCTCCCCCCACCCTACCCCCTTATGTGTTAGCATCCACATATCAGAGAGAACATTCAGCCCTTGGTTTTGGGGGAGTGGCTTATTTCACTGAGCATAATATTCTCCAATTTACATTCATTTACTGGCAAATGCCATAATTTCAGTCTTCTTTATGGACGAGTAATGTTCCATTGTGTGTGTATGTGTATATATATATATGTGTATCTATCTATCTATCTATATATATATATATCACATTGTCTTTACCCATTCATCTGTTGAAGGGCACCTAGTTTGGTTCCATAGTGTGGCTGTTGTGAGTTGAGCTGCTATAAACATTGATGTGACTGTGTAACTGTAGTATGCTGACTTCAAGTTCTTTGGGGTATAAACTGAGGAGTGGGATAATTGGGTCAAATGGTAGTTCCATTCCAAGTTTTCTGAGGAATCTCCATACTGCTTTCCAGAGTGGTTGCACCAATTTGCAGTCCCACCAGCAATGTATGAGTCAACATTTTTCCCCATATTCTTGCCAACATTTATTGTTACTTGTGTTCTTGATAATTGCCATTCTGACTGGAGTGAGATGGAATCTCAGTGTAGTGGGGTTTTTTTGTTTGTTTTTTGAGGGTACCAGGGATTGACCACTGAGCCACATCCCCAACCCTATTTTTTATTTTATTTAGAGACAGGGTCTCACTGAGTTGCTTAGGGCCTCGATAAATTATTGGGGCTGGCTTTGAACTTGTGATCCTCTGCTTCTGCCCACCCCCCCATCCACTGGGATTACAGGAGTGTGCCACCACACTCTGCTCAGTGTAGTTTTAATTTGCAGTTCTCTAATTGTTGACCATTCGTATTTCTTCTTCTGTGAAGTGCCTGTTCAGTTCCTTTGCCCATTTATTAATTGGGTCATTTGTTTTTTTTTTTTTTGGTGTTAAAGTTTTTTAGTTCTTTGGATAACCTGGATATTAATGCTGTATCTGAGGTGCAGGTGGTAAAAATTTTCTCCCATTCTGTAGGCTCTCTCTTCACGTTCTTGATTGTCTCCATCCCCACCTCTATTTTTTATTTTAAGTAGAGCCTCACCAGTTTCTGAGGTTGGCCTCAAAGTTGTGATCTTCCTGCTACAGCCACCCAAATCACTGGGATTAGAGTGCATCACCACACCCAGCTGAATGATGTATTTTTTTAAATTTTAGTACTTTTTTTTTTTGTCCTGGGAATTGAACTGAGGTGTGCTTTACCACTGAGTTACACCCTAGTCCCTTCTATTTTTTGAGACAGGGCCTTGCTAAGTTGCTTAGGGTTCACTAAATTGCTGAGGCTGGCCTCAAATTTGTAATCCTTCTCTTTCAGCCTCCGAAATCTCTGGGATGACAAGCATTCAACACCTCGCCCAACTAACATAAATGCTTTTTGAAAATAACAAATGTTGACTGAAGCAAAAAATAAAAACTTAAAATTGTAGAACTAAATAGATCCAGTAAGTTTTAAGTAAATTATTATAGGATGACTTCATAAGTTTCTGTCATTTATACTTTTGAAGTCATTACAGCTTAAAAGAGCACTTAAAAATGTGCACCATGACTTTGGGATCCCTTTATCCTTAGGAAGTGCCTCGAGTGATTCTGATCATCAAGCAGTTTTGAGAGACATGAGTTCATTGTGCACATAAAAATCCTTGGCACAGTTGGGCCCTGGCACATGGTAAGCTCTACACCCTCGATGTTTATTCTTAGCCCTGATTCTTGTGCATGCGTGCGTGCGCGCGCGCGCACACACACACACACACACAAACACACGTCCTTCTCCCAGCCCCAGGCTCTTGGGGTCATCAAGCTTCAGCTGAGCCTCAGCACAGGGATTCTCACGGGAGGGATGGTGGGAGGTGGGAAGCAGGAGGCAGAGGGCACTGGCTAGGCTGTGGGAATCTCTGAGAAGCTTCCGGGGTGGGAGGAGAGGGCATTCTCCTGGTGGTCTCTTTGTTTGTTTCACAAAGCCCTCCCATTCCACGGGGTTCCCAGGCCTGGCTGAGCCTTCACCTCCTGACCCTGTGGGGAAGCACAAGTCTGGGCTCCCCCAGGAGGGGCTGGGGAGGACGGCTGGCCACGGAGCTGGAGGAGCCTAAGCCTCCGAGGCGGACGGGGCTGGCCCTTAGAGCGGGACCATCTGGGGCCTGTCCCTGGTGGTACCAGCCCAGCTCAGGGCACAAGAGGGTAGAGGCGAGAAGGAGCCTGAGCCCTGCACACAGAAGGTGCCGTAACATGCAGATGCTGAGGTGCAGACACTAGTGTGCCAAGACAGGCGTGCCGTCCCACGTGCTCAGGAGAGGGAAGTAGAAGACCCTGAAACCAGAGGAAGGTGGTGACTTGAATCTTATGTCCTTTTGGTGGCCACTGGACCAAGAAGTGCCTGTCCTGTCCTCACATCTTACCTCTATGCCTCGTGGACATAGGCACTGGGTTACATGGAACCATTCAACATGTGTATTGAGCACTCACGTGTGTCAAGAACTGCACTGCGGGGGCTGGAGGCATAGCTTAGTGGGGGAGCACTTGTCTAGGTCGTATGAGGCTGTGGGGTTCAACCCCCAGTACCATTAAAAAAAGAAAGAAAGAACTGCTATAGCAGGGCATAGTGGCACAAGCCTGTATTCCTATCTATTCAGGAGGCTGAGGCAGGAGGAGCTCAAGTTCAAGGTCAGCCTGGGATATTTACTGAGACTATCTCAAAATTTTCTTAAGTTGTCAATAGACCTTTATTTTATTTATTTATATGTGGTGTGGAGAATCAAACCCAGTGCCTCACACATGCTAGGCAAGCACTCTACCACTAAGCCACAACACTAGCCCCCCACCGTCTCAAATTTTAAAAATGAAGGGCTGGGGTTGTGGCTCAGCCTAGCATGTGTGCGGCCCGGGTTCGATCCTCAGCACCACGTACAAATAAACGCATTGTGTTCAACTAAAGCAAATAAATAAATATTAAAAAATAAAAATGAAAAGGGTTGGGGATGGGGCCGGGGTTGTGGCTCAGTGGTAGAGCGTTTGCCTAGCATGTGTGAAGCACTGGGTTCAATCCTTGGCACCACATAAAAATAAACAAATAAATAAATAAATAAAACAAAGGTATTGTGTCCAACTACAACTTAAAAAAAAAAAAAAAGGCTGGGGATGTTGTTGCTCAGTGGTAAAGTGGCCCTAGGTTCAAGCCCCAGTACGGCAAAAGGAAGAAGGAGAAGAACATCGCAATAGCTGGGGTTCATTGATGAACTGGGCAGACAAGGAATCGGGCTTAGAGCCCAGTGCGGGACACTCACACGCGCGCGCACACACACAGACTAAAACACAAATAGTACCAAACAAGTTACTGTCTGGCTGTGGAAGCTTGTGGAGCAGGTGATGTGACAGAGCCCAGGAGGTTTAAAGGGGAGGAGCTGGGAGAGGCCTGTGTGTGCAAGGGAGGGAATAAGTGAGTGCCTGGGGACAGGACAGCATCCAGTTTGGGCTCCCAATTCTGAATGATCCAGGGCACATCCCAGCACTACCACTAGCTAGGTGTTCCCCTGGGGCAAGTTGTTGACCTCCCTGAGCCTTGGTTTTCTCACCTGTAAGATGGAAGTCTACACTCGATCTGGGACTGACAGGGGTCCGTGCTCATAAAACAACAGAGTGTGTCTAGCTCATCCAGACAGGGCCCGGTGCCCACAATCCACAGGAAAAGGGTAATGGGTGGGGTGGGTCCAATCCTTACATGTGAGTCTCAACTTCCTGATCCCAGGGTGTTTTTCTCTCATCCAGCCTATAACAAGGGCTTCAAACTCGTTTGTCCTTTGGGCCAGGCCAATAGGCATGATGAGTTAAGGAGTGGTGGGGACAGTGGCACACTTAAGAGAACAGGCCCTGCCAGAAGGAAGTAGCAACGGGTGAGCTTTAGGGAATGTTCACCATGCTGAAATGAGGGCTCAGACCTTTCCATTCCTCCAATGAAGCAAAACAAAAACAATCTATTCTATGCAAAGTCTTAAGAATTTTCATTGTTGGTGATTTAATAAAAACTAGAAAATAGTGGTCATGGTGGCACACGCCTGTAATCCCAGCACTTGGGAGGCTGAGGCAGAAGGATCATGAGTTCAAAACCAGCCTCAGCAATGGCGAGGCACTTAGCAACTCAGTGAGACCCTGTCTCTAAAAAAATACAAAAAAGGGCTGATGATGTGGTTCAGTGGTCGAGTGCCCCTGAGTTCAGTCCACAGTACACAAAAAATAAAAAATAAATAAAAGAGGGCTGGAGATTTAGCTCATAGATAAAGTGCTCCTGGGTTCAATCCTCAGTACCAAAATAATTAAGTAAATAAAATAAAACAAAACCTAAAAACACACACTTGAGGACAAACAAAAAAATACTATTACCAACCTCCATTTGCCAAATGCCAGGCCCTTTGCTTAGTGCTTTGGAGAACAGAGAATAAGCCAGGCAATAAGACAGGTTCTTGAGTCCCCAGGAGTTTCTGGCCAGCAGTCTTGCTGTCTCAGAAACAAAGAAGGCCGGGCGCGGTGGCGCACGCCTGTAATCCCAGCACTTTGGGAGGCTGAGGCAGGAGGATCGCGAGTTCAAAGCCAGCCTCAGCAATGGAGAGGCACTTAGCAACTCAGTGAGACCCTGTCTCTAAATAAAATACAAATAAGGTCTGGGGATGTGACCCAGTGGTCGAGTGCCCCTGAGTTCAATCCCCGGTACCACAAAAAAAAAAAATAATAATAATAATCATCTGGCAAAGGAAGAACAGCTTTGAACTTCAGGGGCAGGCAGGGGTTTCTGCTGGGCTGAAGCACATCTGAGGTAAGAGGGGTTTGGAGCGGAGGACTGGAGATTGGGACTCGTCTCTCCCTCCAGATCACAGCCCCATGTGTCCAGCAATGGCCTGGACAGTACCTCTCAAGTCTGAATGCCAGCCTACGAAACCAGCAGTGTGGGGAACAGAGGGTGGGCACACACCGAAAGCGCAAACAAGCAGTCTGTGCCATTCAGGCTGCAGGTCACAGCAAGTGATGTTTGGTTATGAACCAGGGGCTTCAGAGAGAAATGAACTAGGAGCCATCCTGACTTCTAGGGAGCTCTCTGTTCTGTGGCTATCACCAAAGGGAGTTTGGACAACTGCTCCATGATGCTTCACTTTGAAGGGGACTTTGCTAAATGGCTGAATAGCTGGGGGTAGGTGGAACTGGTTTGTAGAGAAGGGAACATTTTTTTTTTTTTTGGGATTGAACCCAGGGGTGCTTAACCACTGAGCCACATCCCTAGCCCTTTTTATTTTGAGACAGATTCTCGCTAAGTTGCTTAGGGCCCTTCTAAATTGCTGAGGCTGGTCTTGAACTTGGATCCTCCTACCTCAGCCTAAAAAATACTGGGATTATGCATGTGCCATCACACCCAGTGAGGGGGGAATTTTTAAACTATGTTGTAAATGAGCAGGAGATACAGTAGAAACAGCAGGAAGAGCATGTGAAAGCCAAGAGTGTCCTGAGAATTAGAGAGCTCATTCTGGAATTAGAGAGTTCATTCAGGAATTAGAGAATTCATTCAGGAATTAGGAGTTCATTCAATCACTTGGCAAACACTTATTTATTACCCATGTGTGTGCCAGGAGCTGTGCTAGGAGGGATATGACAAGGTGAATGTCCTCATTCTCCAACCTATTGTTATTTAATTCCTCCTCTATGGCTTCAGAGTCTAGTACATACAGCCATTCCTAAGTATCCATGGTGTCAGAATCTCTGGACAGATCATTCTGCAGATGCTCAAGTCGCATATAAAATGACACAGTATTTGTATATGACCTATGCACATCCTCCCAGCACTTTAAATCATTTCTACATTACTTACAATACCTAATACAAAGATTGGGTAAACAGTTGCTGTACTATATTGTTTCAGGGACAATGACAAAACAAAAAGTCTGTGCATGTTCAGCACAAACTGTTTTTTTCTCCGAATATTTTCTCTCCAAGGTTGGTTGCATCCATAGATGCAGAACACTCGGATACAGAGGGCTGCCTATATACAAAGACAGCTGGTGTCAACCTGGCATATAGGAGATGCTCATTAAATATGTGTCCTTGACTCCCTGAGAATCTGGTCTGAGTTAATATGAGTAGACTCACTGGATAAGCAGGTTTGTTCAATGAACGAATAAATGAATGATCAAATGCTACCTGCATTATGTTCTTTACACACATTTTCTACTTAGGACATTTCTGTTAGTGATATGTTATTATATATCTCCATTTTGCAGCCAAGCAAGCAGAAGCTTCTAGAGGGTAAGTGGCTGACTAATACACCCAGGTGGGAAGTGAGGAAGAAGAATCCAGACCCCACTTCCTGGAGGCCTGACCCGAGTCCAAGCAGGCAGCCAAGCCATGCGCTGTGGCTCCCGTCAGGGGAGGGTTCCCCAACAGCCCGATGGAAAGCATTTGAGAACGGCAAGGGACTTTGCCCTCACCCTCCAGCCTGCTGGGATGGCCTCAAAGGTTATCTCCCAGGTCAGGTGATGCACTGGTCAGTTTGTCTGGGGCAGGGAAGTGAGAAGGTGTCACTCCCCACCTGGGAAAAGGACACTCACTTGGGGTCTTCTTTGCAGGAAACAGACCCCGGAATAATTAACCTCCTTTAAGATTGAGAAGGATGACTGTTAGTCTCTGTCCTGAAGGGGACCAGAGACATGGGTTCTTCACAGGGCCAGAGCTGTGAAGCTTCAAGATGGATGAGCTTTGTCAGACGGTCCAGTTGCTCTTGCTGGTCAGAGAGAAATTCCAGGCCCCCTGCCCAGCTGTGGGCCAATACACATCAGCAATGAGGTCTGTCTGCAGTGACCAGCCCTGGGAAAGGCAAGACCTGAGAGCTTCAAATAATCTTAGAGGCTGAGGAGGTAGCTCAGTGGTGGAACACGTGACTAGCATGTGCAAGGCCTTGGGTTCCAACCCCAGCACCGTAAAAACCAGAAACAAACAAAAGACCACATCTTAGAGAAAGGCACCAATTCACCCCTCATTTAATTATTGGGGAAGCAACAGGGTCTAAAAACAGGAGCTGGGGGGGACACGCAAACCTGCCCTTCATATACTGTTTCCGCTCATAAATTCATGTTCTTGAGTAATTTACCTTGTTTCTTCTGAACTTCTGCTTTCTCATCTCTGAAGTGGGGACAATGAAAAGTCTGTAATTTTAACTCCATTATTGGGCACCAAACTATGTGCCATTTTGTTCAAGGGACACAGGATGCAAAAACTTTTATCCTTAATTTCAGGAAGCTTCTATCCAGTATGGAAAGTAGAAGCTTCATTTCTTGGTGTTTCTTCTCCAAACTTAGTGGATAAGGCTGCCTTGTGCGAATTGGCCCTGTTTATACTGGGATTGCCTGGATTCCAGGATGGATAGTGATTTAGGAGCCCTGGGTTGCAGAACTGACTCTATCTCCTGTGGGAACCTCTCCTGTGTTGCCATTTTTGCTGCCCCTGTCTAGGCTAAAGGATCCCACAGGACTAACCACAGTCTGTTTTTTTACTTATATGTGCATATGATGAAGGTAATTTCTGCCTCTGGGGAGGGGTTTGATTCAGAGGACCAGGTCTTAAAATTCCCAGTGAAGCCGGGAGTGGTGGCGCATGCCGGTAATCCCAGCACTTGGGAGGCTGAGGCAGGAGGATCGCGAGTTCAAAGCCAGCCTCAGCAATGGCGAGGCACTTAGCAACTCAGTGAGACCCTGTCTCTAACAAAAATACAAAAAAAAAAAAAAAAAAGGCCTGGAGATGTGGCCCAGTGGTCGAGTACTCTTGAGTTCAATCCCCAGTACCAAAAAAAAAAAAAAAAAAAAAAAAAATTCCCAGTGAGCACCCAGACTAGGGAAATTGGACAACCAAGGACACCCATAGTAATACCGGAACGTATAATTATATCAGCTTTATAATTATATCAGCTTTCAGAGCTTGCACAGCATTTTTCACATTCATTTCATTTCATCTGCATGGGAGGAGGTATCTCCAGCTGTTTTACAAAGAAGACAACTGAATTTAGAGAGGTGGGTTACAAACTGCAAATAGAATCCTAGCCCACCCAGTTTCCCAAAGCAACTAAGAATCACTGGAGTGCTTGTTAAATATGTAAGTTGCTACTCCCTCACTCCAAATTTTAATTCTGAAAATCTGGATAGGATTCAGTAATCATTAGTGTAACAAACACTCCAGGAGATACTTATCCTCTGGCAAGCTTGGACACAGTGAAATTTATGGGTTTACTTCACAGAGGTTTTTTTGGGTCCTGATTTTATATCTATGTATCTATCAGAAGAATGAGATGAATGAGGCAGTCCCAGCTTTCAGGAATCCACAGATGGTTCGTGTGCAGACTGACCAGGGCCTAAGGTTGCAACCCCAGGTCTCTGATTCCGGGGGCAGGGCCCCTTCTAGCTGGGTGGGTCAGCCCCTCAGGAGAACACAGCCTTGGAACTCCTCGGTGAACCTGCTGGGCCTCTTTCCATTTTCTAACACTTGCTCAGGTCTCAGTCTGTTGTTCTTTCTTTCCAGCTGGAGGCATCCTGTGAAAGAGCCGCGGTATGTGAGGCACCTGGCGCTGGGTCTTGCACAAGGTTCAGTGAATGTCAGCAGGGTGGGGAGCAGCAGAGAAGAAAGCCCTCCAGTATGGAGGAAAACAGCTGGCCGGACACCCGGGCAGGAATTTACATTTCTTTAAAGGTAATTCCAGCCCTGCCCTTCCTTTGGGAGGGAGCCCAGGCAAGGATCACTCTGGTGCAGGTGAGGTAAGCAGGGCCCAAGGAGATGGAAGGGAGGGGGCCTGAGGTCTCCAGTGGCTTTTTTTTTTTTTTTTTTTTTTTTCCATGCTGCCCGCTTCTTGGGAGCAGCTCTCTCAGCAGTGCCTCAGGCGTGAGTTGGAGCACCTCTACAGGTGAAGGCTTTGGTGTTCACCAGATGTGATTTGGATTGCAGGTCACGGGTAACACCTTTTTCCTGAAATTACTAAAGTGATGGGTGCTTGTGGAGGGAAGGAGAAGAGACTGCTGTTACCACAATGAATAAGCATCCCCCCAACCTCCATCAGCTACACCCCAGGTTCCAGCTTCAGAAAGAAAAGTCTTCATCCTGGTCCTTCCCGCCTCCCTTCCCCAGGAGAGCACTCCCATATTTGAAGCTGACATTTGTCCCCATGGCCCTTCGTCTGGAGTTCACCTATGTTGCTGTAAGTATCCAGTACCCAATCGTTCTCCTTAGGCTGGCTCCCCAGACAGGCCCTGCCACAGAAAGCCAGGGAAGTTCCCAGAGTTCACGTGAACAGTGCCCAGAAGGCCGCACCCAGCTAGGCTGGGTCAAAGCATCCCAGGCCTGTATGGAGCCAAAACCCTGGGCGCTGAGATTTGCAGGCTCTCCCTATTCCCTACCTGCTTCTGCATGAAGCAGACATCCATCTACAGCGGGAGGACGGGGCAGGGGTCCCAGGTGAGGCAGAGGAAGAAAGCCTCAATTCTGAACTGGGAGCCTGCTGTCTCAGCAACAGGGACTCTTACAGGGTGCCAGGACGCCCAGACCTGGTGTTTGGATCTAAGGCCTCCGCCAGGTTTGCAGGCCGCCTTCCCAGGTTCAGATCTCTCCATCCCCCAGTAGAGGTCCCTCCTCGACCCTCCCCCTCCAGGGGGGTTATAGGTTCTTAAAGCTTCCCCGGTGGGAGGAATGGCGGGGGCGGGGCGGCCGTTGAGGCCCAGGATATAAGGGGCGGAGGTGCTGCTTCCAGGTCCAGCCAGCCCATCATGTACGCCCACCGCCTCCGGTTCTTCCTCCTGCACGCCTGGTGGGTGCTGCTCCAGGCAGGCGCCGCCACAGTGGCCCCGGCACCCCTGCGGACGCGGGGGCAGCCCTCGTCGCCGTCCCCTCTCGCGTATATGCTGAGCCTCTACCGCGACCCGCTGCCCCGGGCGGACATCATCCGCAGTCTGCAGGCACAAGGTAGGCTGCGCCGCCCCGCCCTGCCCGCACCCCAGGGCGCCTGGGGTCGCCGCCCGCCTGCGGACTCCGGAAGTGCGCAGGGGACGGCGGAGGGGTGCTGCCTCCCGGGTAGTCCAGGGCGTACCGAGCCCGGGGCTCGAAAGGCGCGTCCAGGGTCCGGCTCTGCGTGCTTTTCTGTATCAGCAAGGCTGGTGGCCGGGGGACATCCACGGCCGAGTGGGCAGGGATTCCAGCGTTCCCGGTGTGTCCCCGACAGGGACCACTGCCATCCAGGTCCAGATTTGGGGTGCGTAGAGCGCAGTGCTGTAGGGTGGGAGCCAGATCGCCACGTCTCACCTCCGCGGTTTTCCAAGTTACGTACCTGGGCGCCTCGGTTCACGCATCTGTAGAAAGGAACAATAGTGCCTCCTTTGTAAGACTGTGGAAAGGACTAGGTGACAATGCACGTAAAACAACACAGAACTGGGCACAGTAACAACAAATGGTCATTATTGCTGTAATGATTTTTGTTTTGAATTTCCTTTTTCTTTCTGTGAATGAGGGTGAATGGGTCCCGGAGCGTGGCGTCGGGAGTGTCGCAGGCTGAGGTGTGTAGCATCAGGGATTAGGGCTCACAGATCCAAGATTAGGGATGGGGTGTCACGAAGCCGAGCATCAAGGCAGTCTTAAATCCGGGTTCTGGAGTTTCCCCGGTGACCCAGGATTCACAGCCTAAATTTGGATGCCGGTGTGCCCAGTGACCGAAGAATATCTTTGCAAGGACCAGGCAGTGCGTTTGTGCACCGAGTGCAGCGGGCAGGTGGGTGCTGAGGAGGGGGACCCCTGACCTAGGACCTCTTCCCTGGCGCAATCCACATCCCGATACCTGGGCAGCCCCCTTAGCCCCGCGCCTCCCTCCGCCTGCGGGGGCCAGACGGCGCTCCCCCGGGCTGGGGCGCAATCAACATCCGCTAATCTGATCTGACCTGCCGCCCGCCGGTCCTTCTTGGCCTGGGGGCGGTGCTCATAGCTCCCTGGCCCGCCGCGTCTGGGCTGAGACGGCCGGCCGACTGGTGACCCTCTCCGGAAGGGTCATGTAGGGACCGACCAGGCTGGGGACACCCTGGAGAGCGAGGCAATGGGAAATTTGTCGTGGTGGTGGCAGTTCCGCCGTAAGACCAGAAGGTGGCCGGGGATAAGGGATGGAAAAGGGGGAGGACACACCTTTCCAGTTCACTTCCTTCTGGAAAGTTCTTGAAGATGTGGGCGGTGATTCTACAGACTGGGAATCTGGAAAGCTGGGTTCTGCTCCCTCAAACCCTGCTTCCCAATTCCGTGTGTGTCCTAGCAAGTCGCCTTACTCCTCTGTTTTTCCTTTTGTAAACTAGGGGACTGCTCTCTGGGGAGAGGGTGTGTCTAAATATCCACAATAAAATTCAGTACAATTGACCTTGTGAATTGCTTCGTGTGTAACAGCAGCAGGAAGAGCCTTCCAGGAGGGAGGCTGGTGGGGAAAGGGTGTCCTAAACCAGCTTCCCCCCTTCTTGGGTGTATTTGTCAGCTGTAGCACAATACTGCAAAATGGGAGTTGGAGTCTAACCAAATTAGGTTTACATCTGTTTCACCTTCCCCTCCATCTTCACTTTCCTCACCTTCAAAGAGTGCCAACAGTGGGGAGAGGGTTTGAGGAGAGGGTGCTTGTAAAGCATTGGAAGCTGAGCCCAGTGACCACACCTGTAATCCCAGCAACTGGAGAGGCTGAGACAGGAGGATCACAAGTTCAAGGCTAGCCTCAGTAATTTAGCAAAATCCTGTATCAAACTAAAAAATAAAACGGACTGGGAATGTAGCTTAGTGGTAAAGCACCCTGGGTATATATTAAAAAAAACAAAAAACAAAACAAAAAACCAGAAAACAAACCTTAAGAAATAGCTAATGGTAATGACCTTTATAATTTATAATAACCTTTTTTTTTTTTCAGTGTCCCTCACTTCGCTGATTGAGGGGGGAGGAGAACCCAAGGGCCTGAGCCCCAACTACTTCCTTCTGTAGAATTGGAAGTGGGCCCTGTGTGGCCAGCTCTGCATGGCTGGCTTTCGGGGTGCCCAGGTACCCCTCCCTCCTACTCAGCCCAGATCACAAATGTTGTATTAGTTGTGTAGATGTGCTTTTTTCTGAGGAGAAGACTGGCACCAGTGACTGCCAAAAGATTAGAATCCCTGTTCTAAAATAAACCAGAGCAAAATCTGGGATGTGGCTCAGTGGTAGAACATTTGCCCAGTGTGCATGAGGCCCTAATTTCATCCCCAGCACTGAAAAAAGAAGGAAGGAAAAATAGAAAAAAAATTCTGGGAGACCCTGTCACGGCAGTGTTCTAGGAAGCCCTGTAGTGGCAGAGCCAGGCATCAAGTCCAGACTTCTTCCAATGGGAAGGAGCAGTCTCTTTCTTGCCCATCCATGACACTGCCCATCCCACTAACGAGATGACTCTGTGCCCCTGTCCAGGGCCCTCAGTGCCTAACTTCTGGACACTGACAATAATGAGGAAGTTTGAAGACAGCTAGTGCTTATTGAAGTTGTGCTGGGCAAAGCGCTTCATGTACTTGATTTCAGTTAATCCTAACACCCAGTAGGGTGGACACTGTTACTGTTTCCCTTTTTTTTTTTAATTTTTTTTTGGTACCAGGGATTGAACCCAGGGGCACTCGACCACTGGGCCACATTCCCAGCCCTTTTTTGTATTTTATTAGAGACAGGGTCTCTAATTGCTAACTGCCTCGCCATTGCTGAGGCTGGCTTTGAACTCATGATCCTCCTGCCTCAGCCTCCCAAGTGCTGGGATTACAGGCGTGTGCCACCACGCCTGGCACTGTTTCCCTTTTACAAAGAGGGAAACTTGGGCCCAGAGAAGGAAAGTAACCTGAGCAGTGTTGAACAGCAAAGCAGCGAATGATAGAACTTGAATCATCTTAGAGAAACTCAGGGGCTCCTGCTGCTCTTAGCCATTAAGCAAGAGTACTTTCCTCTAAAAGACCATTTGTATACACTTGAGATTAAATATTTTAAAATTGCAGGCCTGCTGGTACAGGTGGCCAGGAGTTGCTACAGTGTCCCACTTAACCTCCAGATGGTCAGCTGGTGCAGCAGTGGGAATGCATGGATGGGCGTCATTCCCACACCTCTGGGGACAGCTGCTAGTCAGGGGCCGGTTATTGCCCCCTGCAGGTGCTAATTAGGAGAAAAGTGGAAATTAAGTGAAAAGGGGCAGCTGAGAAGCTGCCAGGAGGCTGAAGCTAGGAATTACTCATTTATAATATAGGTCACATTTCCAGAGAAACTTGTTACTAGATCGAAGGTGCTCTGTGAGACAGTAAAAAATAGACTGCTATGTGCTCCACTCAGACTGTATCTAGATCAGTAATCGCCATGACTTCCGGGATCTTCATGAACCAGTTACAGACCGCCTGATTTTGTTTCTAAGAGATAACCCCAGATTTTATTTACGATAAACCATCACACCTTTTTGTTTCCCAGGGTCCTTGTGGTAAGACAGAGGTGAGCAGTGCATTATTATTCCCAATGCAAAGAAGAAGGAAAAAAGTTAAAGATTATTATTACTTACTTTTTTTTTTTTTTTGGTACTTGGGATTGAACCCAGGGGTGCTTTACCAGTGAGCTACATCCTCAGCCCTTTTTTTTTTTTTTTTTTTTTTTTTGTGGTACTGGGGATTGAACTCAGGGGCACTCGACCACTGGGTCACATCCCCAGCCCTTTTTTGGGATTTTTAAATTAGAGACAGGGTCTCACTGAGTTGCTAAGTGCCTCGCCATTGCTGAGGCTGGCTTTGAACTCACGATCCTCCTGCCTCAGCCTCCCAAAGTGCTGGGATTACAGGCGTGCGCCACCGCGCCCGGCCCTCAGCCCTTTTTTCAAGTTTTGAGATGGGGCCTAGCTAAAGTTGCTTAGAGCCTCAAGTTACTGAGGCTGATCTTGAACTTGCAACCCCCTGCCTCAGCCTCCCTCCTGTTTTGCTGGGATTACAGGTGTGCAACCACTATGCCTAGCAAGATTATCAAGAGAGCTGAAATCCAGAAATGTGTTCTAGTTCCAGACATCAGACAAAATTAATACAAGACATAAAATGAATGGAATATGGTACCTCACTCTGGCTTACCTGGTCTTGGGTGGGTAGAACAAGGCTGTGTGGGTGTGTGTGATTGCTGTGTGTCTGCCCCAGGTATGTGAAGGACCTGAAGCCCAGGAGGGTGAGCATCTGCAGGTAGATAGGAAAGACCAGCTGAGGTCCCTGCAAACCCATGCCTAGAATACCTTTAGAAACCTACCTGTCAGGCTGCTGAAAATGAAGTTTCTGCCTTACTCCTTAGGCACAGGCTGGGGAGAGGGTGGCCAGCCTTTGGCATCTATTTCTCTGAGGTTTTTGTGACACCTGCATCTAGCTTAATGTGTCTGTGAAACAGACCACCTTGTCCAGTGAGAAAATAGCTCAAGAAGATGATTTGTTCCAAGGTCAAAGGGCAAGTGGAAGCCCAGAGTTTGGGTTAGAAGGCTCAAGGTTTGGCCTTAGACTTTGAGGGGAGAGAGGAGGGAGAAACAGAACTCATACAGTTTGTGTATGTGTGTGTTGGTGTGTGTTTTTGCAGTACTGGGGATGGAACCCAGGGATGCATGCATACTAGGCAAGTGCTCTACCACTGAGTTACATTCCTAGTCCTTCTTCTTCTTTTTTTTTTTTTTTTTTTTTTTTAAGTTGTAAATGGACACAATACCTGCATTTTACTTACTTATTATTTTTATGCGGTGTTAAGGATAGAACCAGGGCTTCACACATGCTAGGCAAGCGCCCTACCACTGAGCTACAACCCCAGCCCGTCCCTAGTCCTTTTTATTTTTTGAGACAGGGTCTCACTGTGTTGCTGAGGCTGGCCTCAAACTTGTGATCCCCCTGCCTCAACCTCCTGAGTCCCTGAGATCACAGGTGTGTGCCACCACACCTGGCTAATTTTTATTTTTGAGACAGGTTCTTGCTAAGTTTAAGTTGCACACGCTGTGATCCTCTTCACTGACTGATCCAGATCTTACCAGTTTGTGTCCAAAAGGGCACTGGCGGAGCAGTGATTTGGGGTTTGACTTGGCTATCAGGAAATCAAGATGTACTGTTGACTCTTGACTCCTCACCTTCCCAGATGGACATCTTTGGCGGATCCTTTAACCTCGCTGGGCCTTAATTTTCCTCATCTCTAAAATGGACTCAATAACATCATCTCCTCAGGGCGGGGGTGAGGTCGACATAAGTAAGGGCTCCAACACGTGGCTGAGGTGGGGGAGCCCCTCTCACTCTGCTTCTTTTCTGTTTTTTTCCCCCCATGCCCCCAGATGTGGAGGTGGATGGGCAGAACTGGACCTTTGCTTTTGATTTCTCCTTCCTGAGCCAAGAAGAAGAGCTGGCGTGGGCTGAGCTCCGGCTGCAGCTGCCCAGCCCCGTGGACCTCCCCACTGAGGGCCTGCTCACCATTGAGATCTTCCACCAGCCAAAACTGGACAGGGAGCAGGACCCAGCCACCTGCCCAAGGCGTCTTCAGATGGAAGTGTTCACCATCACTTTGTCCCAGGTCACCTTTTCTTCGGGCAGCATGGTCCTGGAGGTGACCAAGTCCCTTTCCAAATGGCTGAAAGCCCCCGGGGCACTGGAGGAGCAGATGTCCAGTCTGTCCAGAGAGTGCTGGCAGCCCTCCCCGACCCCACCGGGCACTGTCGCCAGCGTGCTCCTCGTGCTCTATTCCAACCTGCCCCAGGAGCAGAGGCTGGGTGGTGCCACCTTGCTGTGGGAAGCTGAGAGCTCCTGGCGGGCCCAGGAGGGACAGCTCTCCCGGGACAGGGTCCTGAGACACCGGCGACATCACTTGCCTGACAGAAGCCAGCTGTGTCGGAAGGTCAAGTTCCAGGTGGACTTCAACCTGATCGGGTGGGGCTCCTGGATCATCTACCCCAAGCAGTACAATGCCTACCGCTGCGAGGGCGAGTGTCCTAATCCCGTGGGGGAGGAGTTTCACCCCACCAACCACGCATACATCCAGGTGTGATGCCAAGGCAGTAAGCCGTGGGACAGGCTGCCAGAGAGTGGGGCAGGACTCCAGCTCTGCTACCAAATTACCACCTTCACTCAGTTATAGTCATTCAAGCACCTACCACATGCCAGATCTGTGGGAGGTCCTAGGAGGACACAGGGATTACCCATCACGGAGTCCTTTTTTTTTTTTTTTTTTTAATTTACTTATTCATCATGCACAAGTATAGTATCTTTTTACATACAACTGCTTGTATACAAAGTATATAAGTACCATTCAGATCTTCAATCATGCATTTAGGATAATGATATTCATCTCATTCAACCACCAATTTTTTTCCTCCCCCCCCCTTCCTCCCTCCCTTCCCCTCCCTTTCCGTTGACCATTAGAGGATCACGGAGTCCTTTATTGGAGTCATGCCCCGGGGGAGGGGGGCTAGCCTTGACACATTGCTTCCCTAGGGCTGCTTGTCTTTCATAAAATTATGGGGTGGGGGCAAAATAGAGGGTCTTGGCTCCCCTCTAGCCCTGACATTCTGGGAAGGAGTCTGATTCCTACCCATTAGCTGTGTGAAAGCTGCTTATTCTCTTGGGTCTCAGTTTTCCTACTATAAAATGGGGAGGGCAGTGACATTCTGTAGGGTTGCTGTAGGGTTTGTGAGATGGTTTGTACACAGCCTGTATAGTAGGTGGCAGGTACTAGATGTGCTTGACGTCATATTATCATTGCTTGGAGTTGGATTCATTAATGAAATGGGGGCTCTGTCTATGGGGCCATGATTCCAAATAATACTATCCCAGCCATTGTACTTTTGCTGCCTCAAACTGTAGCTGACTACCCATTTCACAGGAGGGGACAAAGCCAGAAGCTGCCACCAGGTGCCACTAATCAGTGTAAGGGCTAGGAGGTGACAGAGGGGCTGGGACATGACTGGTGAGCTAGGAGGGAGGATGAGGTTGAGAGAATATAGAGTCTGGTGTGGCAGCTCTGATGTTAGCGGTGGCCCTGCCCTGCTCTCAAAGGTCATAAGGGACCAGAGTGTTTTCATCTATTCCGTGAAGCCTGGAGTGAATCTTTGGGACCTGCAGTCCATCCTCCATGCCAAGTCCCAGGCAGATTTAGGGGCTCTGGGGAGCATGAGCACGTGAGCTGAGGTCCTGCATGGGAGTTGCTGGTGGGTCCAGAGCGTCAAAGGACTGCTGGGCAGAGACCCTCCTGAGCCTCACCCAGATGCCGCTGACTCCACAAGCCCTTTTTAATTTTTTTTTTTTTAATTTTGAGACAGGTTCTCGTTAAGTTGCTTATAGCTCCACTAAGTTGCTGAGGCTGGCCTTGAACTTGTGATCCTCTTGCCTCAGCCTCCTGAGTTGCTGGGCTAATAGGCATGTGCTGCTCCACCCAGCCAGTAAATGATTTTTAACTCTTTCTTACTCCTTACCCAGAAATAATACTTTTCTGACCTTCTGGTAGGGATGTGAACTCACTCTCCTCCCCTTCCTTCCAGAGTCTGCTGAAACGCTACCAGCCCCATCGGGTCCCTTCCACCTGCTGTGCCCCCGTGAAGACCAAGCCACTGAGCATGCTGTACGTGGATAACGGCAGGGTGCTCCTAGAGCACCATAAAGACATGATCGTGGAAGAGTGTGGGTGCCTCTGACCACATCCTGGAGGGATGTCAGATAGGCTTACACTCTGGAAGGTTGGGAAGCTCTTGGAAGACATTACCTTTATCCAGGGAAGAGAAACAGAGGGAAGAAGCAGCTCTGCCCAGCAGAACCGAAGAGGAAGGGCTGCCCACTCTGTAAATGAAGGGCTCTGCAAAGTCGGCCAAGCCCAGGGGCCCTTGTCAGGAGGAGGGAAGAGAAAGCCTTGCAGAGGGCAGAGAGCTTGCTCGAAAAGACAGTAGCAAGTAAAAGTGCAAGCACAAGAATTCTTTACCCAATTTATTTTTAAATTCATGAACCCCTTGAAATTGTGTGCAAAAGTTGGAGCAAATGTGCATTTATTTTTGAGGTGAGGCAAGGTGATCTATAGCTTTGGAGTATTCTCCAAAGCAGTCTGTGAACCACTGGGCCTTCTTCAAAGATTAAGTATCAATTTATTAGATTAAAACTATTCATTTGGCTCTCATTGCATCAGGCTGTGTTGGAGGAACCCTGCACATCTTCCTGGTTGGCCAGTGGCAATCTGTTGGCTGCGTTCAGAGGCTCCCTGGCATGGTCTCTGCTAATGAGTTGCATAATAAAGCCATTGTCTAGCTCTCCTAGTCCAGCTGGTGCCTTTGACAAGAGCGCCACGAACTCCTAGAGGACTGGCCATGTTGGACTACAGAAGCTGGAACCCTCAGATGTCCCTGAGTCAGTCTGCATGGCAGACACAACTAAAGTCTATTAAAGTTGGTGACACTTCACCTCCTTCTCTCAATGTGTGCTGTTAATGAGGGCTTTGAGGTTCCTATTGAGCAGGGGTAAAGGTCTTACTCTGGGTGGCAGGAGACACGGGCTGTGGTCACTGAGCTGTGTGACCTCAGGTGAGTATTCACTGCTCAGCTTCCTTTTGTAAAATGCAAGAGTGTGGATGTTAACATTCATATGGGATGTATTAGAATACATTCTGGGTATAGCTAGGGACGTAGCTCAGTGGTGGAGAACCTACCTGCCTAGCAATGTGCAGGGCCCTGGGTCTGATCACCACCAAAATAAAAAAGTCTTGTTTGGTAGGCTCAGAAGACCATGAGTTTTAAGCTATAGGCTGTCCTCTGGGGCCTTATCCCCATCTCCCTCCAAAGCTTACAAGGCCTGTCAAGACCAGTCCCTGCCATATTCCTTTGTCAGCTCTTTTTTTTTTTTCTTTTTCTTTTTGGTACTGGGGATTGAACTCAGGGGCACTCCACCACTAAGCCACATCCCCAGCCCTATTTTTGTATTTTATTTAGAGACAGGGTCTCAGTGAGTTGCTTAGCGTCTTGCTGTTGCTGAGGCTGGCTTTGAACTTGCAATCCTCCCGTCTCTGCCTCCCAAGCTGCTGAGATTACAGGCATGTGCCACCACCATGCCTGGCCCTTTGTCAGTTCTAACACTAGCTCACTTCCAGGTTGTACAGGCAGTCCAGAAAGAGGACCCCAGGCTTTCCTAATCTGAGTACAAATCCTCATCTTCTGGATGAAAAGGCAGCACTTCTGCTCTCACCTACTTGACCTTGTTGAGCATTGCCAAAACAGGGGCTATGTGGCAGGGGAGTCCATTTTATGGAGCATGTGAGCCAGGGAAACTGGCCTCCCACCGTTTCCCAGGAAGCCTACCTGTTCATCCTCTAGTCTTAGAATGATCCCAACTGTGGGAATTTTGCTGAGCTGACTTGACTCAACTGCAGCCTCAGTTGAATCAAGGTGACAGTCCTGGCCCAGGCTGGGTTTGGATTTGGTAGAACCAGATCTGGGCTTGAGAAAGCTCAGTGCCTCAGCAGCAGTGCTGATCCAGCTGCCCACTTCCTGAACTGGAAAGGTACCTGCCCCGGCTTAGCCCAACTCAGAATTGTAATAGGATCCTGCATCTAATTTTACTTTGGAGGACAGTAGTGCTGGGGCAGCCTTGTGAGGTCAGCTTGTCCCATTCCCTTTCCTGAATTAGATCCCAGGAGCCTCATGGCCTGGCCACACCAGGGGTATTGTCCTTAATAGCCATCTACAAGTTTTCGGCTCACCTAGCTTTGTATCACCTTGGCCTTTAGAATTAAACAAACCCAACCCTACCAGGACCTGAGGGCTTTTTTTTGTTGTTTTTAAATAAGTTCTTAGTTCCCAGACTGGCCTAAACTCACCACCCTTCTGCCCCAAGCCTCCCAGGTAGCTAGGGTTAAAGGCATGTGTCACTGTACCTGGCTTGACCTGAAATTCTTGGGAATGAAAATACCATTCTAGCATGCACAAGGCCCTGGCTTTAAACCCAACACCACACACACACACACACACACCCCATCCCAGGGCTTTAAAGAGTCCTTCCCCAATGGTTCTGAAATGGTTGGACTTACTTGTGGCTCTCCAGCTTATGGGAGCATTTACAGTTAGCTTCTCTATTGACTCAGAACAGACCTCCCTGACACAGCAAGGCGTTGCTTCCCCTTGCAAGATGACAATGCAAGGCACAAAGTGGGGACTCTCCATGCCTAACCCCTGCAGAAAACTCGGTGCTTCCTGTACCAGTGACACAGCAGGGTCATTCTGCTGCCCAGCCAGAGGTCTGTGGGGCAAAGCCTACTGGCTCTAGCCTGGGGAGCAGCTCTCAGCTTGAGGCCGTGGGCTGGCTGGATGCTCTGTCTTTGAGCAAGTACTGCCTATACGACTGTCCTGCCTATCCTGGGGCTTACAGTCAATTTAACGTGCTCTCAAGGCAAAGTTCTTCTTAGTGTTCCTTGAGCAGTACCAAATCAAGTTCTAAGGGGAAAAAAATGGATTCATTATTATCCATGGCTGGCAGTTGGTAAAAACAGAAAAAGATTTTGAGGCAGCAGAAACAGAGTAACAGGCGAGGAAGTGGCTGTTGCCCCTAGATGGCACCATAACCAAGAATTATCTCCATCTTGGAAAAACCTCCGCTTTTATCAATAAGATCCTATCCCTCCATCCTAATTGCCTTTGGAGCAGAGCACAGGATGTGTTTTCCAGGTTATTTTGTACCCATCTTCCCGCACAGAGTTTTGTTTCCTCCTCTCTTTTCTTTTTTTTAATATTTATTTATTTGCTTTAGTTGTACACAATGCGTTTATTTGTACGTGGTGCTGAGGATCGAACCCGGGCCGCGCACGTGCTAGGCAAGCGCTCTACCACTGAGCCACAATCCCAGCCCCTCCTCTCCTTTCTTTAGACAGAGTCTTGCTAAGTTGTCCAGGCTGCGAATACAGGTGTGCACCACAGCACCCTGCCTACGTGCTGGTTCAGTGGTCACATTTGCTCCACTCCCACACCTGTGCATGGAGGGAATGGAGCCAGCTGAACAGCTTCTGGGTGTTATGGCCAACAGGACTGGGCTTGAATTCTTTAACAATAACTGTTTATATCCTGAACTTCCTGTATCATAAGCCAGGCTAAGTGTGCGCCATGATCTTACCTAAGCCTCACAACAACCTAGAACCACTCCCCCCCATCCCCCCTTTTCACATTTGCAAAGCTTTCTTCACTCTAGAGAAAGCCAAGGCAGAGACTTGAATCTTGCTGTATAGAGGCGACTCAGGTCCTAAGCAGCACAGTTGGAACTGAAATTACCAAACTCCAAGGCCTCTGCCCTTAACTTCTGCACTGTCCTGACAGGAAAATTTCAGGTCCAGTTTTATTATGTGGGCTCTATTCACAGCCTGTAAAAGATGAAAGGACAATTCTTAGTATTAATATGGGGGACTTGCTGGTTAAACAGCAAGGAATCTGATGCTCATGCAGCACAGCTTGGTTTAAGACACAGATATGCACTTGTCTAACTAATGCTCCCAAGGGCCAGAAACAGCCCTTCAAAAGGGGAAAGCTGCGTGGGTTTCCTCAGGGATGATACAACGCACAAAGCTACCAACTACCTCCACCCTCTCCCGGACCAGCGAAGACTCTGCAGGTGTGAAATAACCCTAACAGGAGTTCACCTGAAACTTTGAAAAAACTAAAACAGCAGTTGAGGCTGGGTGTGTGCAGGGGGATAGCTCAGTGGTAAAGTGTATGCTTAGCAAGTTCAATGGCCTGGGTTCAATCTTCAGCACAAGACACCACACTGATACTCAAGATCTTTATTGATTTAACTGTAACAGTAACCATTGGTGAGAATTGATTTTTCCCCCCTAATTTCCAAACACCTGCTGGTTTGTAAGAACAGTTAAAAACAAAAACAACTGGTCATGGAATCACACAGGACTGCCTCAGAACTGCATGGTGCCCTCTGCTAACCATCCTGACAGCGAATGGATGGGAGGGGACAACAAACACATCAAGGGAGAGGACAGGAAGACCAAGAAAAGTGCTAGCAGTCTCTGCTTTTCCATTTGATGTGGTTGGAACTGGTGGTACTATACAGGGAAGCTTTTTATACAAAATATTTTTAAAAGATGCTTAAAATGGACACCTGAATACGTGAGCATCCTCGGGGCTCTTTTAGACACTTTCTTTAAGGTTTACCCTGGGGTCATGGAGGTCTCTGGTGGAAAAATATGGGCTCGTCTGCAGGAAAAAAGGAAAGGCACTGGTGCAAGGGACTTGATGATTTGAATCAGACACCAGGAAGGAGTAGGATGGTTGGCCCAACTGGCCCCTTAGTTCAAACTAGTGTTCCTCCCCCCATTCCCCTGCTTTCCAGTAAGAACTGCTCTTGGCCGGGGCCTTATATTTTTTCTTAAAGACTCAGCTGAAGAAGAAAGAAGTACACTGTGACAACAACGAACATGCTGTGCTGGATTCGTGGAATTCTCTTTCAGTTTAATGTCCTGGAATTTGGTTTTAAGCACCGGAATGAGCTCCCTTTGGAAATTTCAGCATTATCAAGTGATTATCAAGCACTGTAGCATCTCTCTGCCAGCCTCACACCTTGGAAAGGTGGCAGAGGGAGAATTTAAATTCCCTGGCAGGTGTTTCAGTTCAGTATGGTCTGCCAGGGCTGCGGGCAAAGGTGAACAAGCAGAGAGAAACCAAAGACCATTTGAACAGGGACTCAAACAACTTCTGCTAAATCTAAGCTATGTCAAAGGTATCAACTTCCAGGACTAGCCTAAAGAAATGAGTTTAAATTTCAGAGGGCGGGAAAGGTGTTATGAATGGTTAACTGGAAAAATGAGTACATAGCAACCACCCTTAAAGTCTTTAGTTAGAAATTTCTGTGAGTTAGCCTCAAGGAAACTCTGTTACTAAACAGGAAACCATAACTAGAACACAGGATGTCCCTAAAGTATAAGCACTCTGAATTGTGACCCATCTGCATCAAGTCCTGATATCAAGAGCTAGGAAGGTAGCTCAGTGGCAGAGCACTTGCTTAGCATGCTGGACAGCCCTGGATTCAATTCCCAGTACAGTGACAAAACAAAACAAAAACCCAATTTCATCTCTAATTAAAATCAGAGAGGAAAAGAACAATGGGGTAACTACTCCCACTTCAAAGTTCTAACAGAAATTGCTCCCAGAGAAACAATGTTCTTTATAGCAAATGCTAAGTGACTGGGAAGTGATTGGGTTTTACAGATTATTAAATTGTTGTCTACATACTTATAGTCCAAAAACCATGCCAAGAAGGGACAGTTCTGAACCAGACAGAGAGTAAGGCCTCCTCTTGAGGAGAATGCAAAGGGCTATGTCCCAGCTTCCAGCAGCTGGTGTCTACAATGAGTAGAAGGGAAAGAAATCCCATCTCTGGGACATTGCTATCTTGGATTAAAGCAGGGACTCTCTACTCTGGCTTCAGGAGGGACTTGGGGGGAAAAACACACATACCTAGCTGAATTCGGATAGAATGTGGGATAAAGCCTAAGAGTTCCAAAAGAGCCAATAAATAAATAAAAGACCACTTATTTTTACTCCACCCCAAATCAGCAGGAAAACCAAAATCAATGGAAGGTACTTTAGAGATGAGCCCTGTACTTCGCTTACGGTTGCCTCAGGAGCAAGGCTTCTTATCCAAGTACAGGCTGAAGCAAGCATAGCTATAGAAAAGAAAATGCTAGGAAGGAGCACAGCGTAAATCCAAACAAGAATTTGCATCTTTTAAGATGTCTGAAATCGCTAGACTTGGCTGGGAGCGAGTGCCAGAAACACACAATATACATTCACCAGAAATGTATTGAACTGACAAATGGCCTCTAGGTTTCTCTTGAGGGTGAAAAATAAACTGGTTCGTTTTAAGAACATGACATCAAGAAGCCCAGGACAAAATGGGCATGCAGAGCCACCTGCACACTGGCTTTAATAGGGCAACCAAGCACAGAAAGATGGTTGTCATTCTCAGGTGTTCCCTGGTAAAGTGAAGGTGTGTCTTGGGTGAGAGAACTAACTCAAGCCTGCAAGCTGGTATAGCTGGAGAGAACGGTTTTCACGCACTGACTCAGGTGGGGACCTGGCTTCCTGACACCACCTCTTTCTCTTGCCGTCTCTCCTCCCCCTCCTCCTCATCTATTTCACCCTGAATCTTTCTTTTCTTCAGTTCAATAACCTAATGTCTCATTCACCTTTACTCCCTTTGCTTGACAATCCCCATTTCAATTAAGACAGCTTTAGTGGTTCTGCTGGAAGGCCCCAATTCCTTCCATCAATTACTGGCTAAGGACAGTAAAAGTGGTTAATGAGTCTTAGAGACCAAATCTAAGCTTTACAAATAAGCATCCTTGAGCTGCTGGTACTCAGATAGGTGTACATATATTACAGTTCTCCTGGGAACTGCCATTTCTCGCCACCTCTCTCAAAGCCATCAGGTAGCTTTGGGGAATGGAAGAAAGTTTGTCTTCTATCTCAGCTTGGTGATACATACTTTAGAGAACTGTTTTTGGTAGCAATATAGTTAATTTACATTAAACCTACCTCCCTGTTGACCTGGTTTCTTTCTTTCTTTGTGGTGCTGGGGATTGAACCCAGGTGGGCCTTGTACATGCAAGGCAAGCACTCTACCTACTGAGCTATATCCCCAGCCCTGGTTTCATCTGTTGGGGATGTGGTTTAAGGGCACCACAGCTTGCTCCTTCCCTGCCTCGCTCTAATGTCAGTCACTCAGGGAGAAGCCAGCCAACACGGTATGAAGACACTTGTGCTGCTCTGCAGAGATCCACATGGGGAGAAACCAAGACAACCTGCCCAACAAAGATGAAATTTGAAAGTGGATTCTCAGGTTGGGGATGCAGCTCAGTAGGTAGTGTTTGCCTAGCTCCAGATGACAGCAGTCCCTGAGCAGATCTTGCCGGCAACCTCATAAGACCTGTGTTAGAACCACTATGCGAAGCTGCTCCCAAACCCCTCTCTACAGAAATTGATAACATTTGCTATATTATTAAATTTAGAGGCAATTTGATATGTAGCAATAGAAAATTAATACAGGTAGGATAAAACTAGGCCTGGAAGCCCAACACCTAAAAGCCAGCTTCTTTATCCTGTGCTCTTATGAATGATCCACATAGAGATACAGAATATGAGAGGTGGGGAGCCCAAAGAACCGCACTGCAAAGAAAGCAGAACTGTGACAGTGTATGTCTGTCTCCTGCTAAAATCTGGAGGGAGGTCATTTGTCATGAAGATCGATTGTCCCAGAAGTATAGAAACATGGTTTCCTCATAAAAATAAAAATTATAAATAGTTACTAAGACTTTAAGAACTCTCATTCAGATAGTAACATATGGTGTTCCCTCCCCAAGAAAAAGTCAGGAACAGTATTCACTTAGGGCTTCATCTGGGAGGTTCCTTCTAAACATCCAGACCTAAACTATATTAGACTCTTGGCTTGCTCTGAAAGTGATTCTATGAGGCATGACATAAAGATGTCATCTACTGGAAGTTTATCTGTTGTCTTGTGCAATTATTTTTGCAATGCTGGTTTATGGAGATCAGAGTAGGTTTAGTAATGGTAACCTCCAGGAAAGAAGTACTCCAAGCAGTGAGGAGGTCCTGGTAGGAAAAGGACAAGGGATTGGGCAGCTCCTGCAGAGTCATTCCCAAGAAATTCTAGAAACATATCCTCTGATTAAGGGGCATGTGCCGAGATTCCCCAAGATGGAGAAAAAGGGGGAAATGGTATTTTGATACTATTCAAATGCTCTTTTAAATCCATTTCCTATTGTGGGTGAGTGAGGAAGCCAAGTTTTCAGAGGCAGCAATAAGATCAAGGAAAACTTACACTTCTGCTCACTGACACCTGCTTGCTGCCAGCTGGAGTCAGATTCTACAGGATGTCACCACCAGCGTATGAAGAATGAAAAGATTCACTCCCAAAGAACCAAGCTCTAGGTACAAATAGGTCCTGAGCAAGCTTCTTACGTAAATGACAGTGCAACTTAAGTTTTTCTAAGACTATGTAAAAGAAATTTGGAGTTTAATTAAAATCAGAACAAGTATACATTAAACAAACAAACAAACAAAAAATACTTTTCTGATTATCAATTTCGAGACTCAAAGCATCCCCAAAACACTGGAGACCAGCTTATTCCTGAGACATCAATCATTAAAAAAGATTTTTACTCTTTGAACTATTCACATTTTTGTAGCAGAAAACAGAACAAAGTTCTGCAGATATCCTTCTTCTCTTCTTTCTAAAAGGTCTTCACAAGTAGGGTCTTTTCATAGTTCAAAAGAAAAACAGCTTTCTTTTCCTAGTCAATGGAACCATTACTTCCACTCTGGGATCTGGACTCCTGGTAAGAAAGCTCAGGGCGCCCAATCCAATCACAAATTCTCAGGACACCAGTGGCTACTTTACTTGCCTTCCTCTGAGGGGATGGAGGGATCAGTCTTTTGAGGGAGGCACTTCCCTGGGGTTACTGTGCCAGTCAATAGTACCAGGAAGGGAGTGGGGGACGGACCAGCAAGTGGGAGGAGGGGTAAGGAAAAGAACAAGGCTTTCCTTAACAAGCCACAGCAAGGCAAAATGGTCCAGTTTTATAAACCACTCACAACAAATTCCAAACACACACACCCAAAACTTAAGGGGGAAGGAAAGAGTTCAGAAGAAACTGGGGAATACAAAGGTTGGTGACATGGAACAGCAGACTATGGACATTTCTTACCTTCCTAACACTGGAAGATGTTTAGTTAAAAAGTTGCTGTTCAAATTGTACTGAACACATATCTAAAAATAGGTCTGTAGTCCTCTTAAAAATAAAAGGTCACTCCTCATTTAAGAGGAATGACAGATATTATCAGATACCAACACTTGAGGTATCTTTGATGTATATCTGAAAGATGGCCTGGTGGAGGAAAGGGAAGGAAAAGGAAGAGGGAGGGAGGGAGGAAGGAAAGTGAAAATTCAGAGTATGATGGGATTGGTTAAAAAAAGGGGGGGGGGGGCACATTTTTAAGCCCATGCTTATTTATCCCAGCAGCCAAACAAAGCAGATCCAAATAGGAAAAATACGTAGTTCTTTTCTAAGAACATTCTGAAAGTCAACTTTAAACTCAAAATAGAAGAAACTGAAATCTGACAACAAATATCATAATGTTGATTGGATTTTAAAACAGTGACTACTAAAACTGGGTACTGAAATGGTTCAACAGTCTTCAGAGGTCATTCTTAGGCATTATCTGGCAGAATACTACAATTGGGCCTTATCCACCACGTGGAGACCAAAGTGCCTCAATTTCTTCATACGAACCTGCTTTGGGAGCAGACAAAAATCACCTGGAGATCTCACAGTACAGAGAACTCTGCCAGCAACAAGATTCAAGGAAGGAGGAATGGCTGAGGACTCCCTTCGGTGGTAAAGATTAAAAGTATCTGCACAAATTTATTTGCACTAAGTAAAGGAATGGGAAGATGAACTATAATACCAAAGACAGAAGACATTCCTCCCAGAGGAAAGAGGGGAAGTGGACTTCAGAACAGTGTCACAGGGTAATGCTACCAGAGTTGCACAATCTGCTCTGTCCCTAAGGACAAACAACTCCAACTCAAAAGGGAAAGCAGCTCTCTTTTTATCATTCCCCCTTCTGGTTTTAAAGACCCCAAACCCAGCACTGAACAAGAGGGATTCAGGAAGAGAGACAAAGAAAAGAATACAAATAACAATAAACACCAAATCTCTGTATCCCAGAAATCCCAGCTGAGTAGAGTGAGACTAGATTTGGGATAAATCTTAAGCGGAGAGTGGTTCCAATAGAGAAATGACCAGTGAAGCCACAGTCAGTTTTCCTCTATGGACTGCTTAGTTCTAAGGAAACACCCCAAGGGCCTTCAAGCTAATCTAACTGGGCATGGATAGGAAACAGGGAGGAGAAATGGTCAGATGAATCTCATCTTCCCATCATTTGGCACCAGAGGAGGGGGGGAGGGGGAGACTGTACTGGGGATGCTGGTACTGCCTCTGTGTCTTTTCACTGTTGATCCTACAGGCCAAATCAGGTACACATAGGCATTGGAGTTGCTGCTTTTCTTCTCGTCCTTGCAGGGAAGTCAGATGTCCATCTCAAACTGAGCATCATCCCCTGGGTAGGATGAAGAAACAAAAAGTTTAGCACAAAAAGAAAAGCAAAACAGTTTAAAATATCATTTCCTGTACATAAGGGTTAAAAAAAAAATCAAACTGTCCCACTCTATGCTGCTTTAAAGCATTCATTCTGCTTTGCTTTGCCTGATATTTTTAATTTTCAGTTCATTTGTTTTTGTGGTGCTGGGGGTCGAATTCAAGACTTTGCACATGCTATGCAAGTGCTCTACCGCTGAGCTATGTCCTCAGCCCTTGGCTGGCCTTTCTTACCTGGAATTTTAAAAAATTAAAAAATTCATGTCACCTGTGGGGAAGAGCACATGGGCAAAAGAACACAAGTGGACTTTCCCAGAGTACCCTTGTTCATAGGCTCACAACATAGCAGCTTCTGGGAGCTCTCTGCCAGCTATCAGGTGAGCATACTTTTCTGGAAGCTTTGAACTTTTTTTTTTTTTTTTTTTTAATATTTATTTATTTGCTTTAGTTGTACACAATTCGTTTGTTCGTACGTGGTGCTGAGGATCGAACCCGGGCTGCGCACGTTCTAGGCGAGCGCGCTACCGCTGAGCCACAACCCCAGCCCCAAAGCTTTGAACTTGAGACCTTCTCTGAACTGAGACTTTGTTCATTAAAAACCAAAGTGAGCCGGGCGCGGTGGCGCACTTTGGGAGGCTGAGGCAGGAGGATCGTGAGTTCAAAGCCAGCCTCAGCAATGGCGAGGCACTTAGCAACTCAGTGAGACCCTGTCTCTAAATAAAATACAAAGAAAGGGCTGGGGATGTGGCCCAGTGGTCGAGTGCCCCTGAGTTCAATCCCTGGTACCACAAAAAAAAAAAAAAAAAAAAAAACAAAGTGAGCTGGGTGCGGTGACACATGCCTACAATCCCAGGGGCTTGGGAGGCTAAGATAAGAGGATAGTGAGTTCAAAGTCAGTCTCGGGCTGGGGTTGTGGCTCAGCGGTAGAGCGCTCACCTGGCGCGTGCACGGCCCGGGTTCGACCGTCAGCACCACGTAAAAGTAAAAAAACGCATTGTGTACAACTAAAGCAAATAAATAAATGTTTGGAAAAAAAAAAAAAAAAGGGGCTGGGGTTGTGGCTCAGCGGCAGAGTGCTCGCCTCGCACGTGCGCGGCCCGGGTTCAATCCTCAGCACCACGTAAACATAAATGCATTGCATTGTGTACAACTAAAGTAAATAAATAAATATTAAAAAAAAAAAAGTCAGTCTCAGCAAAGGCAAGGTGCTAAGCAACTCAGTGAGACCCTGTCTCTAAATATTAAATATAAAATAGGGTTGGGGATGTGGCTCAGTGGCCAAGTGCTCCTGAATTCAATCCCCAGTACCCACCCCTCCAAAAAAAAAAAAAAACACGCCCAAGTGAAGGCCAGGAAGAGCGGTGCACACCTGTAATCCCAGAGACTCAGGAGACAGAAGCAGTAGGGTTGCAAGTTGGAGGTTAGTTACGGCAACTTAGCAAGACCCTGTCTCAAAATAAAAATAGGCCGGGCGCGGTGGCGCACGCCTGTAATCCCAGCACTTGGGAGGCTGAGGCAGGAGGATCACGAGTTCAAAGCCAGCCTCAGCCGTGGCGAGGCACTTAGCAACTCAGTGAGACCCTGTCTCTACTAAAATACAAAAAAGGGCTGGGGATGTGGCCAGTGGTCAAGTGCCCCTGAGTTCAATCCCCGGTACCAAAAAAAAAAAAAAAGTAAACGCATGTGTACAACTAAAGCAAATAAATAAATATTTAAAAAAAATAAATAAAAATAAAAATAAAAAGGGATGGGGATGTAGCTCAGTGGTATAGTAGTGTGCCTAGCATGTGTGAGGCCCTGGTTTGATCCCCAGTAATGGGGGGATCAAAGTGCAACCTCTGAGGTACATTCAAGAGCTGGCCATTCCTACCTCATTATTCTGCTTCTACAGAGGTAAAGAGGACCCATTATTAATAAAGGTGTGTATCCGTGTGGGACATAAACCATACTGCTACACCCACACAATAAGAAGATATCTTTCTCTTCCACAGAACAAGGTCTATTCTTGCTGGGCGCAGTGGCACACGCCTGTAATCCCAGGACTTGGGAAGCTGAGGCAGGAGGATCGCGAGTTCAAAGCCAGCCTCAGCAATGGCGAGGCACTTAGCAACTCAGTGAGACCCTGTCTCTAAAAAAAAAAAAAAAAAGGGAGGGGGATGTGGCCCAGTGGTCAAGTGCCCCTGAGTTCGATGTCCAGTACCAAAACAAAACAAAACAAAACAAAAAAAACAAAAACAAAAACACAAGGGTCTATTCTGGAAGGATGATGAAAATGGGAGCTCTGACACTGTGTGTGTGTATGTGTGTGTGTGCGCGCGCACGCGCAGGCCATAACACCCTGGCCCAATAAAGCCTTGGCCAGGCAGTCCTTTAGGCATGGTTTCAAGAGTCACCTGTGGGGTTTACCATGCCCTGACTTTGGATTGTTTTCCACCTACCAATGAGATTTGATTATAATTTAGAACTCAGGGCTTCCAAAGCAGTTCAATAAACTTTTGGGAGGTGAGAGGACCTCAGACACATATAACTTTTTTATACCTGATGCATCAACATTTTTTCAATCTACAGAAAACTGACATGAAACTTTGTAGAGCCACCCCTTGGTCCCCAACACTGTCTCCCTTACCTACTGCATGCTTCCTGTCATGATTGTTCAAGTTGTTCAAATTGTTTACTTCTACTTTGGAGTCTTCAATTAAGGTGCCAGGGCTAGTGACTCCTGGGATATTGGGCAGATGGCAGGGTGGGGTCTGAGCCATGGGAGAATTGCGGCGATCCAACAGAAACTTCCTATCATAAATGATTCGGGTTCCTGGAAAACAGGGTTGAAAAGAATTTGAAATAAATTAAGGGGGCTATCGACATATAACACTACCTAGGAATTTGGTTTGAATTCCACCTAATTCTAACCTTTAAGGGTTTTACAACTCAAGTCAAAATTCTAACTTCCCAGCCTGGGAACAGGCTTCACCAGCATCTGGAATGCCTTTTCTTCCTCTTCTGGAAGGAAACTCCTGTACATCCTTCAACAGAGGTAAAGAGGACCCATTATTAATAATGGTGTGTGTCCGTGTGGCAAACAAACCATACTGCTACACCCACACAATAAGATATTTTTCTTCTTTTCTGCTCAATACCACTTCCTCTGTTAAGCCTCTCTCTCTCTCCTCCTCTTTTAACCATTCCTTCTCCTAGCTCGCACAACACACTTCACTTAGGACAGGACTCCTGTACATCTATTGACCTCTCTATATAGTTTAAATTCCTGATGCCAAAGCAATGTCTTATTTATAAATATCTGACCTGCATCCTAACATTAAAATGTCCAAAACAATTTTTTCAAACGAAGAAATAAATATGTGGAAAAACTAAACAGCCACCTTTAGGTCAAAGGTTTTTTCCAAAGACTGAGACTGACATCTTCCCCAAAGTATAACTCTATTCCACAAATCAACTGCCTTCCTGGTAAGACATACCTGAATGTTTTACAGACAACAGCAATTGTGAAAAGTACACTTTACCTGATAGTTATGAAAACCTGCTGCCTTACAAGTGAATATCAGATACCTGAAAAGGTACAACATCATAACCATCAGGAAACACAAATCGAAAATCACCCGTGGGCTATCACCAAAGTAGAAACAACTTCCATATAATCCTCCAATATCACTTTGGGGAAATGAAATCAGTAGCTCAGAGATGCCTACACATTCATGTTCATTACAGCCTAGTTAAGACATGGACGCAACTTAAATACCCATCAATTAAGTGACTGGATAAAGAAAATGTGGTGTAGCTGGGTGTGTGACTCAGTGACAGACCATTTGCCTAGCAAAGATGAGGACCTGGGTTCAATACCTAGAACTGCAAATAATAACGAAATGTACATACAGGCACACACGCTTATACAGAGGAATATTATTCAGCCATAAAAAGAAGGAAATCTTGGGCTGGGGTTGTGGCTCAGTGGCAGAGAACTCTTCTGGCATGTGTGAAGCACTGGGTTCGATTCTCAGCACCACGTATCAATAAATAAAATAAAGGTCCAGTGACAAAAAAAAAAAAAAAAAAAAAAGGAGCAAATCTTGCCACTTGTGACTCCATGAATAAACCCTGATGGCAGATGAACCTTCTAAGTGAAATAAGACAGAGACAAATATTCTATGATCTCACTTGTATGTAGAATCTAAAAAAAGTACAATTCAAGCCGGGCGCGGTGGCGCACGCCTGTAATCCCAGCACTTTGGGAGGCTGAGGCAGGAGGATCGTGAGTTCAAAGCCAGCCTCAGCAATGGCAAGGCACTTAGCAACTCAGTGAGACCCTGTCTCTAATAAAATACAAAAAAAAAGGGCTGGGGATGTGGCCCAGTGGTCAAGTGCCCCTGAGTTCAATCCCTGGTACCACAAAATAAAAAAAAAAAAGTACAATTCATAAAGAGTAGACTGGTAGGGCCAGGGTTGTGGCACTGGGTTTGATCCTCGGCACCACATAAAGATAAATAAGTAAAGGTACTGTTTCTATCTACAACTAAAAAAAAAAAAAAAAAAAAAAAGAGTAGACTGAAACGGGAAAAGATGGTCAAAGGGTACAAACGTTCAGTTACAAATGAAGTTCTGGGGATCTAAATGTCCAACATGGTGACTATACTTAACAATACTGTATTATTATTAATATTATTATTATTTTTTTTGGTACTGGGGATTGAACTCAGGGGCACTTGACCACTGGGCCACATCCCCAGCCCTTTTTTGTAGTTTATTAGAGACAGGGTCTCACTGAGTTACTAAGTGCCTCACCATTGCTGAGGCTGGCTTTGAACTTGTGATCCTCCTGCCTCAGCCTCCCAAAGTGCTGGGATTACAGGCGTGCGCCACCCCGCCCGGCTTATTATTATTATTATTATTTTTTAAAAATATTTATTTATTTGCTTTGGTTGTACACAATGCGTTTATTTGTACGTGGTGCTGAGGATCAAGCGCTCTATGGCTGAGCCACAACCCCAGCCCCAACAATACTGAATTATAAACATGAAATCTGCTGTGAGTAGATCTTAAATGTTCTTACCATACACTAAAAAAAGCATTATATGATATGATGTGTTAATTTGATTGTGGTTATTATTTCACAATATGCACACATAAAATCGTGAACTTTTTTAAAAAAAATATTATTTATTTGCTTTTAGTTGTACACAATGCGTTTTTATTTTTACGTGGTGCTGAGGATCGAACCCAGGCTGCGCACGTGCTAGGTGAGCACTCTACCGCTGAGCCACATCCCCAGCCCCAACAATACTGTATTATAAACATGAAATCTGCTGTGAGTAGATCTTAAATGTTCTTACCATACACTAAAAAAGGCATTATATGATATATGGTAATTTGTATGTTAATTTGACTGTGGTTATTATTTCACAATATATACACATAAAATCATGAACTTGTACACCTGAAATCTATACAATTTCGTCAATCATACCTCAGAGTACTGTCCATTCTTTTTGTCATGGTCTTCTTAAGTTATTAGTGACCATAAATATGATACAAAACTTAGCAAAAATTAGAGATGCCTGATGCCCAATGTAAATGTGTGGAGCTCTGTTGCTGATTCTATGACCTCAGCTGGCTCAGGAAAAAAGAATGTGGTGATCCCCAGTGACGTCTGCTAAAGGTGGTGACAATGGAGAAGGGAAGTGGTAGCTCAGCATCTTTCTCAACTCTAAGTAACAAAGGCAAGAAGCAGTATCCTGCTCACATTAGGCTTGGGGGTGGGGCTGCTTTTAGGGCCTAGGCATTCAAATTGTAGGCAGTATTATATATTGAAGTAAAATTATTTACAAAGCTACTCAATTTAAAGAAGCAGAATCTAAATTACTACTGGTACAATGACTTCCACTACAGGACTCCTAAAGCTCAGGAAATAATACCAAGAACTAATAAATGCAATGGCATCAAATTAAAAAGCTTCGGGCTGGGGTTGTGGCTCAGAGGCAGAGTGCTCGCCTTGCATGTGCGCGGCCCGGGTTCAATCCTCAGCACCACATAAACATAAATGCATTGCATTGTGTACAACTAAAGTAAATAAATAAATATTAAAAAAAAAGCTTCTGCACAGCAAAGGAAATGAGTATGGGAAGAAAACCTACAGGGGCTGGGGCTATGGCTCAGCAGTAGAGCGCCTGTCTTGCATGTGTGAGGTCCAGGGTTCGATCCTCAGCACTACATAGATAAAATAAAGGTGTTGTGTCCACCTACGACTAAATAAATAAGTAAGGAAATCAAGTTAGGATAAAAAAGAAAGAAAGAAAGAAAACCTACAGAATGGGAGAAAATCTTTGCTAGTGACTCTTCTGATAGAGGATTAATATCCAGAATATATAAAGAACTCAAAAAACTTAACACCAAAAAACCAATAACCCTATCAAACAATGGGCAAATGAAACTAAACAGATACTTCTCAAAAGAAATACAAATGAGCCGGGCATGGTGGCGCATGCCTGTAATCCCAGCACTTTGGGAGGCTGAGGCAGGAGGATCGCAAGTTCAAAGCCAGCCTCAGCAATGACCAGGCACTTAGCAACTCAGTGAGACCCTGTCTCTAATAAAATACAAAAAAGGGCTGGGGATGTGGCCCAGTGGTCCAGTGCCCCTGAGTTCAATCCCCGGTACCACAAAAAAAAGAGAGAGAAAGAAAGAAATACAAATGGCCAACAAACTTATGAAAATATTTTTTAGCAATTAGGGAAATGCAAACCAAAATTACACTAAGATTTCATCTTGCTCCAATTAGAATGGTAGCCATCAAGAATACAAGTAATAATAAATGCTGAAGAGGGTGTAAAGGAAAAGGGACTTTTTAACACTGTTAATGAGACTGTAAAATAATACTACCACTACGGAAACCATCATGGAGTTTCCTTAAAAGATTAGGAACGACGCCACCCAGCTATATATCACTCCTTGTTATTTGCCCTAAAGAATTGATGTTAGCATTTTTTTTTAAAAGACTTCCTCAGAGGAAGAAGGGGCTTTTTTTTTTTTTTTAATATTTATTTATTTGCTTTTAGTTGTACACAATGCGTTTTTACATGGTGCTGAGGTTCAACCCGGGCCGCACACATGCTAGGCGAGCGCTCTACCGCTGAGCCACAACCCCAGCCCCTGATGTTAGCATTTTATAGTGATACATGTTTACAGTAGCACGATTCACAATGGCCAAATTATAGAAAAAGCCTAGGTGTCCGTCCATTTTATCTATTTATGAATGGATAAAAAAAGACCCCCCACACACAAAATGGAGTTTTAGTCAGCCATTAAGAATGAAATTATACAGCCGGGCGCGGTGGCACACGCCTGTAATCCCAGCACTTGGGAGGCTGAGGCAGGAGGATCACGAGTTCAAAGCCAGCCTCAGCAATGGCAAGGCACTTAGCAACTCAAGTGAGACCCTGTCTCTAATAAAAATACAAAAAAGGGCTGGGGATGCGGCCCAGTGGTTGAGTGCCCCTGAGTTCAATCCCAGGTACCAAAAAAAAAAGAAATTATATCATTTGCAGAAAAGTGGATGGAAATTGAGAGCATTATGTTAGCAAAATAAGACAAGCTCAGAAAATCGAGGGTCATATATGTTTTCTTTTAGACGTGGAAGCTAGGGAGAAAAGAAGAAGAAGAAGAAGAAAAAAAAAAAAAACAACACCAGTGTGTGGGACCTCATATAAACAGAAAGGGACCAGGGAGAAGGGAGGTACTAGTAAATAAAGCTGACCAAATTACATTGTTTTTTATACACACACATACATACATACATACATATGTATATATATTTTTTTGGTACCAGTGATTGAACTCAAGGGCACTTGACCACTGAACCCCATTCCTAGCCCTATTTTGTATTTTATTAGAGACAGGGTCTCACTGAGTTGCTAAGTGCCTGGTCATTGCTGAGGCTGGCTTTGAACTCGCGATCCTCCTGCCTCAGCCTCCCAAGTGCTGGGATTAAAGGCGTGTGCCACCGCACCCGGCTTATATTGTTATATTAAATGCGTGTACAAACATGTAATAATAGATTCCACTATTAGGTAGAATCATAATGTACTAATAAAAAGAAAGAAAGAAAGAAAGAATACAGCTATGAGTTGCTTTCCCCCCATGTTTTAGTCAGCTCAGGCTGCCAAAACAAAATATCAGACTGAATGACTCAAACAACAGAAATGTATTATCTCACCGTTTTAGAGGCTAGATGTCCAAAATTAAGGTGCCAGCATAGGTAGTTTTTGATGAGGGGCGTTCTCACACATGACAGGTTGAGCAATCTCTCAGGTTTTTCTACTTGTGAGGACACTAAACCCATCATGATCACATCTAAACCTAATTATCTCTCCCAGGATCCCTAATACCATCATAGATCCCCTAATACCATCACATTGGGAGTTAGGGCTTCAACATGCAAATTTTGGAGAGACAGGATTCAGTCCATTGTACACCATTTACACCCATTCTAACTGGATTCTAATCTATTAGGGTTTGGAAATCAGCAATCTGCTTATTAGGATGATATGCAAAATAATGGCAAACATGCCGAGAGGGGCCTGACAGTTTTCCAAGAACAGGGAAGGGGCTTTAGTGGATGGACTTTGCACACCTGTGTGTCACTTACACTTTTGTGGTTAAAAAAAAAAAAAAAAAAAAAAGCATAGGATAGAAGCAAGATTCCTAAATTATATGTAGAAAAGAACTGAACCAACTATGACATAGTTAGTAAAACTTATGCCTTAATGTGTGAGGTATGAGAGCAGGTTTGAAAAACCATGATCTGGCAGACCTGATAAAACACAAGGGGAGGGGCTGGGGTTGTGGCTCCGGGCGCGGCCCAAGTTCGATCCTCAGCACCACGAAAACATAAATGCAATTGCATTGTGTACAACTAAAGTAAATAAATATATATATATATAAAAAAAAAAACACAAGGGGATATACCTCAGTTGGTAGAGTACTTGCCTTGCATGCACAAAGCCCTGGGTTCAGTCCCTAGTCCTCCCCCCCAAAAAAAACGTTTTATTGAGATACAATTCATATATAATTCATCGATAAACAGTGGTGCGGGCTGGGGTTGTGGCTCAGCGGTAGAGCGCTCGCCTAGCACGTGCGCGGCCGGGGTTCAATCCTCAGCACCATGTACAAGTAAACAAATTGTGTACAACTAAAGCAAATAAATAAATATTAAAAAAAAAAAATAACAGTGGTGCACGCCTGTAATCCCAGCACTTGGGAGGCTGAGGCACTTAGCAACTCAGTGAGACCCTGTCTCTAATAATAAATACAAAAAGGGCTGGGGATGTGGCCCAGTGGTCAAGTGCCCCTGAGTTCAATCCCTGGTACCAAAAAAAAAAAAAAAAAAAAAAAAAGGCTGAGGTATAGCTCAGTGGGAAAGTGCCCTTTGGTTCAATCCTCAGTATAAATAAAGCACATAAAATAAACGGGGGAGGGGGGAGTATATAAAAATTCAATAGAGGGCTGGGATTGTGGCTCAGCAGTAGAGCGCTCGCCTAGCACGTGTGCGGCCCGGGTTCGATCCTCAGCACCACGTACAAATAAACGCACTGTGTACAACTAAAGCAAATAAATAAATATTTAAAAAAAAAATTCCATAGATGCTGGGGTTGTGGCTCAGTGGTAGAGCACTCACCTAGCATGTGCACGGCCCGGGTTCGATCCTCAGCACCACATAAACATAAATGCATTGCATTGTGTACAACGAAAGCAAATAAATAAATAAATAAATAATTCAATAGAAACCATACTTCTAATTTTTATCTTTTCCTGGTCTAGCAATATCCAGTATGACAACTGTGATATTGGGCGGTGGCAGCTAGCTACAGTTCTCAGTCAGGTACACTGATCAAGAAGGGTAAATGACTGATTTTCTGCGTGTACTATACTGCTAAGCTATGAGGTTTGGTAGGTTAGGTGTATTATATACATTTTCAACCTGTGATTATTTTTAACTTACAATGTGTTATTCAAGGTGTAACCACACTGTTAATTGAGGAAAATCTGTACTTCCCACCCCCGGACATATATTTGTACATATATATGAGGTAGAGTGGGATGCTTTGCTTTGTGTACATACTGGGTAGTGACCAATTCCAGGTAATTAGTAGCTCTATCACTTTAAACATTTATCATTTCTGGATGATGAGTACATTCAAAATCCTCTCTTCTATTCTGACACATAATAATTATTGTATTATTATAATTATCTTCACTCATTTCTTTTTTCCTTTTCTGCAGTACTGGGGATTGAACTCTGAGGTATTCTACCACTGAGCTACATAAACTGCTCAGGTTAGCCTCAAACTTGTGATCCTCCTGCCTTAGCCTCTCCCAAGTAGCTGGGATTACACGTGCGACCTGGCTGCATTTCTTGACCTGGCTGCATTTCCTTTTCCATGAAAACAATCATACTCCTTGTTCTTAAATTAGAAAGGCATAAAAACCCACAATATTATATACACAATTTACTGATTTTCAATTTTTCACAATCAAACTGTTCCAGGACAGTGGAGATCTAAGGTTGACAGATTGAAGACAGACTTTAACTATATTATTATCTCAGTACTGAATCAAACCTATTATTATTTGGAATTTTAAAGGTAACTAAAAGAACCAAAATTCAACCTACAGAAACTGGTAGTTGGGGGCTGGGGATGTAGCTCAGTGATAAGAGCTCTGGCTTAGCATATATAAGGTTCTGGGATCCATATCCAGCATAGATAGATAAATAGATAAATGGAAAGGAAACAGGAAATGAGAGGTGGAAAGCAATAAAGTATCCTAAATTTCTTTTCTTTTCTAATAAGGAGTCAGTACTATTTTCTAATACTAGAAATCATGATATATCATTTATAGCAACTGTTGTAACTAAACAAACATCATAAACAGAAAATGTAATTCATAAACAGAAAAGTGGTAGCTCCCTGTCTTTTTTGGGGGGTGGGGGGGCGGGATAGTGCAGGGGAATGAACCCAGGGCTTTGTGTATGTTAAGCAAGTGCTCTACTGCTGAGCTATGTCCCTAGCCATCTACTGGCATTATGTGTGCTTCTATAGTGTTTTATTTATAAAATGTGCATTATTAGTAGCTGGGGGTGGTGGCGCACACCTGTAATCCCAGCACTTGGGAGGCTGAGGCAGGAGGATCGCGAGTTCAAAGCCAGCCTCAGCAATGGTGAGGCACTTAGCAACTCAGTGAGACCATGTCTTTAATAAAATACAAAAAAGGGCTGGGGATGTGACCCAGTGGTCGAGTGCCACTGAGTTCAATCCCCGGTACCAAAAAAAAAAAAAAAAAAAAAAAAAAAAAAAAGTGCATTATTAGTCTTCATGTTTAAATTTCAGAACAAATATGAACCTTTATAGATATACATAATTTTTTTCATCCCTTAGTGACCAGATATTAGGATAACTCTATAATATCTTGATCCCACATTCTCTAGAGTTGATATTACTAGGAAGACAGGAGCAAAATAAGAGTACCTTTGACGGAGAATAGAGAGGAGGAAAAACGTTCTCCCTTTTGATCTAAAAACTAATGATTCTCAAATGGTAGAAAATAACAAGGCCAATGAGACCTGAAATGATACTTGCCAAGATGGCTGATACAGAAACAGGTCTTTCAAGCCTAAGGGACTCTTTCAAAACCAAGCATCACAGATTAAATGATAATTAAGCCATACATCAAGCTATATATACCTAAAAAACAGTTGGAAAAAAGCACAGAAAAGTCCACAGTATCGTGATTAACTTAGAGGGTGGTTGTTACTATACTTTCACAGGGTCCTCCATCATAGAATTCTGCTTAACTAAGGCTGCTTCCAAAATGAAGCATCATCTTATACAAATGGACAGCTTGGGAGGGAGGTGGGGGAGGATAGATTAAGTAACTTGCCTAAATTGCACAGCTTGAATAGGCCAGTAACAAAATCCTCTAAGAAGGCTGAGATGGTCCTCTGTTTTCATATAATAATAGGGAGACAGTGGAGTTGAATGGACTTTCCTCATGGGACTTTGTTCAGCAGAAAGAAAAATCTCACAAAACCGCTAGCAGATTTCCCCCTACATCCTATTTAGCTAGAACTGGGTCAGATGCCCACCAGATCTAACACTGGGGAAGCCATGACTAGCTTAGAGAAGTCATGGTTATATCCCTGCGCTTGCATACTGCCACTTAGGAAATCAGGGAATTTGTGACAGCATGGAAGAGGAAATAGATGTTGGGCAGAAAACTAACAGTGCCAATCACATCTGTTTAATATTTATCTACATTTAATAAATATTAACCAGAATGGGTTTAAGAAATTGGGAGGATGGGAGGTAGAAGTACATAGAAGTGTGTACTTCTATATACACACATATATATCTCCCCTTCTCTCCCACCTTGAGAAAAGGGTACATATATCAACTAAAATCCTCATCTTCCACAGTAGTACACTACTTAGGATGAAAAACTGGAAAGGGATAATGGTAGGTAATGGTTATAAAAGCACTGTGAATACACTTACCGCCACTGAACTGTACACTTCAAAAGGTAAATTTTATGCTACATATATTTACCACAATAAAAGTATACTTTAGGGCTGAGGTTGTGGCTCAGTGGTAGAGCGCTCGCCTAGCACGTGCGCGGCCTGGGTTTGATCCTCAGCACCATGTAAAAACACACTGTGTACAACTAAAAGCAAATAAATAAATATTTAAAAAAAAAAGTATACTTTAAAGTATCAGTGACAGTGATAAAAGAATTACAAGAAATTGAAACAAAAATGCTTGCCAAGTATTTTATAAACCTATACCAAACAGAACAACACTGCTAGGGCAGCAGAGACCAAGAGAAACTGAATTTAAAAAAAACAACAAAGCATGGGGCTGGGGTTGTGGCTCAGTGGTAGAGCACTTGCCTAGCACGAACGCGGCCGGGTTCGATCCTCAGCACCACGTAAAAATAAAGGCATGTGTACAACTAAAGCAAATAAAAATTAAAAAAAAAAAAAAAAAAAAAAAGCATTTGGCAAGTACCACCCACCCCCATAATAAACAGAGAAGGGGCTGGGGCTGGGCCTCAGTGGCAGAGCGCTTGCCTAGCATATGTGTGAGACACTGGGTTTGATCCTCAGCACCACATATAAATAAAAAAAAAAAAGGTACATAAACAATGAAAAAATATTTTTAAAAAATAGGGAAAATAAGAAGTAAAAATACAGAAAAGACTATAAAGAGTTTTATTCCTTCTATTTAGAAAGGTGATGATAACAAAGGTCTGTGTTTATGGTTTAGAGAATATCCATGATCAAACTTCAATTTTAAACATTGTTCTTTTTTTAAAAATATTTTTTAGTTGCAGATAGACCTTTATTTATTTTTATGTGGTTTTGAGGATTGAACCCAGTGCCTCTCATGTGCGAGGTAAGCACTCTACCACTGAACTACAACCAACCCTTAAACACTGTTCTTCATGGAAATTTTGGATGAATAGACAGACTCCTAAAAAGCTCTATGGCAGATAACCCAAAGCAAACTAAAAGCAGCATGACTCAATATATTCCAGGGAGATTGGTAGTGGCCAAACCATATTTGGCATGCAAAACCATCAAATCCCAAAAGTGCTAGTAAGATAAATAGAGACAATTTTTACAGCAACAAAAGACACAACTGAAGCCTCAGGGCCTTTTAACAATATGGCTAAATACTATGGCAAGTGGAAGGCATCCAAGGTTTGTGAAATATCTATCCAATTATCCTCTAATTCCAAGATTCAATAATTGGGAGCAAAGATTTCCAAGATATTAATTAATGTTTAAGAATGGTACTCTGGGCTGGGGTTGTGGCTCAGTGGTAGAGCGCTCGCCTTGCTCGTAACACGGTCCGGGTTCAATCCTCAGCACCACGTACAAATAAATGCATTGTGCACAACTAAAGCAAATAAATAATTTTTTTTTTTTTTTTGGTACCGGGGATTGAACTCAGCGGCACTCGACCACTGGGCCACATCCCCAGCCCTTTTTTGTATTTTATTAGAGACAGGGTCTCACTGAGTTGCTAAGTGCCTGGTCATTGCTGAGGCTGGCTTTGAACTTGCGATCCTCCTGCCTCAGCCTCCCAAAGTGCTGGGATTACAGGCGTGCGCCACCGCGCCCGGCTGATATTTTTTTAAAAAAAGAATCGTACTCTGCCCAATCACTTAGGCCACCTCCACAATAGAACACACTCTAGGCTGAAAGGAAAGCTGATAATGACTTTCTATTTAGAAGGTCCAGCGTTAGAAAAGATCGTATAGAGGATTTGGGGGAAGTCTCTCATTTTACAGATGAAGAAACACATCCAAGGTCATACAGTGACAAAGGTTATCGTGACACAACACAAACAACACAGGTACTCTACAGACAAATATGGTTTACTTGAGTCTAGGTTTCAAAATGAGTTGAATCAGATGTTTAGGGCTAGGTACCAGGTCCAAAATGGTATATGACACACCATCCACCCATAAATAAATGCCTACTGACTACTGTCTATCTCAACCATCAGGAACTGAGTCAAAATGAAGTATATCAAATATTTCCACTGCTCTTTGGGCTTGTACACCTGGAAATAAATTTTCTCCCCATAAATGCCTGGCTCTGATTACAAGAAAATACAGGCAAAATATGTAGACTGCATCTTGGATAAATTCTTTGGATTCGATTTCACAGATGTTTTCAAGTATCTGTAATGCTAGTAATTAATTAACAATCACTGCTAATGAAATGGGAAAACACTTTAAGATTCAAACCTGGCTTTCATTCCTACTATTTGCTTCCTTTCTTTTCCAACACTTTTTTTTTTTTTTTTTTTTGGTGGTACCGGGGATTGAACTCAGGGGCACTTGACCACTGGGTCACATCCCCAGCCCTTTTTTGTATTTTATTTAGAGACAGGGTCTTACTGAGTTGCTAAGTGCCTCACCATTGCTGAGGCTGGCTTTGAACTCACAATCCTCCTGCCTCAGCCTCCCAAAGTGCTGGGATTACAGGTGTGCGCCACCGCGCCAGGCTTCTAGGTTAATGTTTTTACCTGATGCCAAAAGAACTTACCAGACAAGAGAGCAATTTCCTTCCAATGTAGGAACAAGCCCAACAACTAACAATCAATCTCTGGTGTTAAAAGCAGTTCCTCTGAGGCCCTAATGATTAACCATGACATTTAATCCTGAGTCTCACACTTTCAGATAAGTAATTGAGAATCTATAGAGCAATTGTCTATCTTCACCAGTAAACAAGTTAGTACTTCTGCTATAAACAGGAGGGCATTTTTTTCCAGTTCTCTTTTTAATAAATTTATATATTTATTCTAACTTGTTATATATGACAGCAGAATGCATTTCAATTCATAGTACACATATAGAGCACAATTTTTCACATCTCTGGTTGTACACAAAGTAGAGTCACACCATTCGTGTCCTCATACATGTACTTGGGGATAATGATGTCCATCTCATTCCACTGTCTTTCTGACCCTCCTTACCCCCTCCCTTCTCCTCCCTCCTTTTTGCCTTATCTAAAGTTCCTAACAGGAAAGCATTTTGAAAAACACTAAAAATTTAAAATAAAGTGTGGTATTACCTTAATACCAACCAGAGATATCAAAAGAAAGTAAAGACCAATAGCCTTTATGAATACAGACACCAAAGTCCAAAACCAAGTCAGGAATGGTGGCAACTGCCTGTAATAGCAGCTGCTCCAGATGTTGAGGCAGAGGATTCCAAATTCAAAGCTAGTGACAACAACTTAAGAGAGATTCTGTCTCAAAAAAAATAATAAAAAAAGTATAAACAAATAAATAATGGCTGGTGACGAAGCTCAGTGATGGAGTATCTCTGAGTTCAATCCCCAGGACTAAGGGGGGGAGGTCCCCCAACCAAACATAAGCAAACTGAATTTAGCAACATATAAAAGTATTATATACCAGCCAGGCGTGGTGGCACATGCCTGTAATCCTAGCACTTGGGAGGCTGAGGCAGAAAGATCATGAGTTCAAAGAGAGCCTCAGCAATGACGAGGCACTTAGCAACTCAGTGAGACCCTGTCTCTAATAAAATACAAAAAAAAAAAAAAAGGGCTGGGGATGTGGCCCAGTGGTTGAGTGCCCCTGAGTTCAATCCCCGGTACAAAAAATAAATAAATAAAAATAAATAAAAATTATATATACCACAACCAAGTAAGATTTTATTCAAGGAACGCGACCAATTCAAAATGTGAAAATTAATGTAATACATAGCAATGGAATAAGAAACCAAACACACACCATCATTTCAATAGAAGAAAAAACTGAGGCTAGGGGATAGCTCAGTGGTAAAGTGCCTGCTTAGCAGGCATAAGGCCCAGGATTCTTTTCCCAATACTGCAAAATAAACAAATACTAACACTTTTTCATGATAAAAAACACCCAACTAGGAATAGAGGGAATTTCCTCAACCTAATAAAGTAGATTTATGAAAAACCACAGTAAAATTGGGCATGGTAGTATATACCTGTAATCTCAGCTACTTGGGAACCTGAGGCAAGAGGATTAAAGTCTGAGACCAACCTGCACAATTTTTTTTTAACATTCACTTATTTGCTTTAGCTGTACACAGTGGGTTTATTTGTACACAATGGGTTTATTTGTACGTGGTGCCGAGGATCGAACCCCGGGTCGCGCATGCGCCAGGCGAGCGCTCCACCGCTGAGCCACAACCCCAGCCCCTCAACCTGCACAATTTAGCAAGACCCTGTCTCACTTTTTGCTGGGGCTGGCTTTGAACTCACAATCCTCCTGCCTCAGCCTCCTTGCCCAGCAGAACATACAGATTTTAAGGGGCCTGCAAAAAGCAAAGTAAAATAATGAACATATCAGGAAATAGTAGTCTAGGCCTTATCTACTTACTGTCAGTCTCAACTATACATAGAGCTACTATAAATAGAGCAGCAAAAATCTTCTAAACATTAATTTGCTCACCTTACAACTTGGGAGTCAAGAACAAGTTCTGCTATTCACCATAAAACTGTCCCTGTGCAGGCTCATTTCCTCTCAGTAGATGAAGTACCTTTCTGCACATTAACTTTTCTGTCTGATCTGCAAATCTTTAAATCCACAGCTCATCCAGGTGGTGCACATGTATAATCCCAGCAACTCTGGAGGCTGAGACAGGAGGGATTGCAAGTTCAAAGCCAGCCTTAGCAAGTTAGTGAGACCTTATCTCAAAACTTAATAGGGCTGGAGGCACTGGCTTTGATCCTCAGCACCACATAAAAAATTAAATTAAAAAGTTAAAAAAAGGGCTGGGGATGTGGCTCAGCGGTAGAGCGCTTGCCTAGCACGTGCGCGGCCCGGGTTCGATCCTCAGCACCACGTAAAAATAAACGCATTGCCGGTCGCGGTGGCGCACACCTGTAAAAAAAAAAAAAAAAAAAAAAACAAAAAAAAAAAAAAAAAAAAAAAAAAAAAAAAAAAAAAAAAAAAAAAAAAAAAAAAAAAAAAAAAAAAAAAAAAAAAAAAAAAAAAAAAAAAATCCCAGCACTTTGGGAGGCTGAGGCACTAAGCAACTCAGTGAGACCCTGTCTCTAAATAAAATACAAAAAAAAAAGGGCTGGGGATGTGACCCAGAGTGCCCCTGAGTTCAATCCCTGGTACAAAAAAAAAAAAAAAAAAAAAAATTGTGTACAACTAAAAGCAAATAAAATAAATATTTTTTTATAAAAGTTAAAAAATATCATATGCCAATAAAGCTTAAAAAAACCTTAAAAATATAAATAAATAAAAAGGGCTGGGGATGTAGCTCAATGGTAAAGCACCCCTAGGTTTGGCCCCCAGTATCCCCCCATAACTACTTTTAAGACAGATTCTCCTTGAAGGGGCAGGGTTACGGCTTAGTGGTAGAGCACTTGCCTAGCATGCATGAGGCACTGAATTTCACCCCTGGCACCACATAAAATAAATAAATAAAAGTATTGTGTCCATCTACAACAACAACAAAAGCTCTCTCCTTAATAACCTTGGTGTTGCCAGTGTAGATATGTCACTTTTCTTCCTATTTCACATAAGAGGCTTTGGGGGAGCAGTAGTAGGAAAGTATATGAAGGTCTGCCATGTATGCTGCATTATCTACCCATAGGAGCTTCTCTTCCCTCATCATACTCAGAAGAAGCAGAGGTGCTTCTTCCACATGGCACACTGCCCTGAGGATGAAGACTGCTGCTTTCTCTGGGCCCTGAATTTAGTTCCCCCACCCCAGAAACAACAACAAAACATCCAACAAAAAGCTGAAGGACATCTTCTTCAATATATACTTTGGCAGCTGATGTATAAGACCAAAGCTGAATCTTCTACAGAATGACAAAACATTAATCTGTTAATTTTTTTTTTAAATATTTATTTATTTGCTTTTAGTTGTACACAATGCATTTATTTGTACGTGGTGCTGAGGATCGAACCGGGGCCGCGCACGTGCTAGGCGAGTGCTCTACTGCTGAGCCACAACCCCAGCCCTCATCTGTTAATTCTGAGGTGAGTAAATGGTATCTTTTTCAACAACAAGGCAAAGTGAGATGAATACTCTTCATTATGTTTTCCATGCATTTCCACAGGTAACAATGAAGTCCTTTTGCTAAGAACTAAAGTTACAGAGTTAAATAAGCAATTTCTTGGCTCAGAAGTTACTGGCCTAGAATAAACTCAACCTGAAGTCACCCAATAAGAAATGCTATGACAACATTAGAAATTGGTCCTCCTTCCCCATATCTATAGAGTATGACTCATTTATCCCAAGAAAGAAACCAGATTAAGAAGGAGGTCTCTCCCAAAATACGAATTTTTTATGTAGCTCACTCCAAGTGAATTATTTCCCCCTTCTTCCTGCTTCCTACTTTACCAACTCTTCCAATGGTCTTCAGGTAATTCTGCCCCAGTGTGAACTAAGTGCAGAAGAAAGAACCAGATGGCAAGAAAGGAAGAGTTATAGCATGAACAAGATTTCAGACCATCAGTTAGTGATCCTTTGTTGTTCATTATGGCAATAAAGTACTTTCCTATAACTGATGAGGATGCTATACATGAAAAGAAAGGCTAAAAGAGGTCTAAGTGTCTGTTCATTCCCAAGTAACAGTTCCATACCCAGGAAAAAAAAAAAATAAGTAGCAGAGAGAATCACAATATCTAGTATTCCAGAGATTGAACAGTCTCTTAAAATGTTTGTGAACTTCCTTTCCTAGTAAGAGGAGCATCTTAAGATAGTGGAGAAAAAAATTGGAATAGTGACCAGTATACTAAATCTGAGGCTACCTACTTAGGCTAACTAGCTGTATGATACTAACAAGTTAATTTCTTTGGGTCTCAGTTTCTTTCAAATACAAAATGAAGCCACTAAGTTCCTTCTAGCTAACCAATGTTATAAAAGTGAAGCTAGGGCTTGGGGTTAGCTCCGTGGGATAGCAACCGCCTAGCAGGATCAAGACCCTTAATCTTCAACAACACGCACATACAAAGTGAAGCTAACTCTTACCTTCCATCAAGGATAGAAGCATACTCCCAATGCAAGAACTAATATTATCTAAAATCCATTCATTTATTTGTGGTGTTGGCACTTTGACCTAGGGTCTGCTGTATGTATGTGCTCTACCACTTGAATCCAGCAGATAGGGCAAAAAACAAAACAAAAAACCCTCTTTTTAATAATGAATACTTTTCCAGGCACTTTTTTTTTTTTTTTTTTTTTTTTGTGGTACCAGGGATTGAACTCAGGGGCACTCGTCCACTGGGTCACATCCCCAGCCCTTTTTTGTATTTTATTTAGAGACAGGGTCTCACTGAGTTGCTAAGTGCCTAGCCATTGCTGAGGCTGGCTTTGAACTCGCGACCCTCCTGTGCCACCGTGCCCGGCTTCCAGGCACTCTTTTAGCAATACAAGAAATCCAAGATGTTATATTTCACCCACCTTTTATTTCCCAAACCACAGGAAGGCAATTTTGAGAAACTGCCAGAGTAGGATGTATCCTGTGATGTCCAATGAATAAAGGACTCTCAAAGGGGTTGAAAAATCCGAAGTTGGCATTATTGTAAACACATCTGCCCAGTGTGATCATCTAAGGCACACAGCACATCAACTGTTATCCACTCCAGGTTTCCAAAGTTTGAGGCACGAAATGTACTCCCCCGCATTCGTTTCTTTGGTACTGGAGATTGAATCTAAGGGTACTTGACCACTGAGCCATATCCCCAGTCCTTTTTAAAAAATTTTAAAAACATTTTTCAGTTGTAGATTGACACGATACACGATACCTTTATTTTATTTTTTTATGTGGTACTGAGGATCGAACCCAGTGCCTCACGCATGCATGCTAGGCAAGCGCTCTACCTCTGACCCACAACCCCAGCCCTTTTTAAATTTTCAGTTTTGATAATGGATCTTGCTAAGTTGCTTAGGGCCTCACTAAGTTGCTGAGGCTGGCCTTGAACTTGCAATCTTCCTGCCTCAGCCTCCCGAATGGCTAGAATTACAAGCATGTGCCACCATGCCTGGCCTAAACATAGATTTCTAATACAAGCCTACTGACTCTCATTTGTCTAAACGTTTTCAAGTCTGAAATATGTAAACCAGCACTTGACTCTACACAATTTCAGAACTAAAATCTTATCTGTACCTCTTATCCCTCCAAATCAGGATTTTAAGCCCATTCAGAGCAATTGCATTTCCTACTTTTGAGTACTGTTGTTTCGTGCAAAGCACTGCACTGGGCACACAAAACTCACTGAAGATATGCATCCATGTTAGTTCAGGAGTCTAGAGGTGACCAAATAATAATTTCACTCTGGTTCTGGGAAATAAAATTACATGGTAAGAGGGAGAAGGGTGTAGCAAGAGAGAAAACAAAGCATCAGAGGACAGAAAATCTCCAAAGGAGAAAAAGTTCAGCAAGTACTGCACAACTAAACAGAACTGAGTTAACTGTTAAAATAGTGATTAAATCCAATTGAAGTGGTATTGTATTCTGATAAGTATTAAATGAGCGCTTGTGTATCAAAAAAAGATGACTACATTGGGATCTACCAGTAAATGCAAACCCAACATTACAGATGAGCCAATGACAAGTATTTAAATCTAAAACAAAAGTATGCATATAAGCTGTGTGGAGGCAGGTTAAGTGATATCTGATCAAGCAGTAGTGATAGTGTTTTGGGAGGGTAAATGGATCAGTATTTCTGGCAGAAATCTTCCCAAGCATTTTAGGAACTAATCCAGACTATGAGATAGACTTCTATCTTTAAAGCCCTTGTTTTGAAAACACAACAGTTTAGCTTTTTGAAATATGCCAAATGGAGTTCCCTCTGTGGCTCTTTACTCCAAGACGAGGAAGTGAGATTAATATATAGCTAAAAGTTTAGTCTCTTCCCCACATAAAAATCATAGCTGACTGTGCTGTTACAGCAACTCGTGTTCTGAACTGCTGGAAGCACAGCAAGGATCCTCTGTAACGCTCTCTCCTAGATTTTAATTCCTTGGTGTTGGCAAGGCAGTGCCCTTACTCTACAAGCCTTGCCACTGAGCAACGGATTCAGGGATTGGTTGTAGTACAACTTGCCTCCCTGTCCACAAGAAGGCGGCCAGCAATCCTGTAGACTGTAGGGGCTGCCAGCGGAGTCCCCACCCTCTCTCTACAAGGAGATGACTGCCTGGTCACCAAAAGAAGGCAAAGATCTAAAGTTAAAAAGGTAGCCCGGTTCCGGTCTTTTCCCTTTGGAGAACAGCCCTGGCAAGAGACAGACAACCTTTGAGCTCCCTTCTGCCGTGACCAATTCAACAAGCTTCACCTCTACCCCACTGTTGCTTGTAAACAGTTCCTCATCCTCCTTTGAAAAGCAAGGCCAGGAGCCTCCCTCTGCACCGCTTCTTTCTACAAGCCCATTCCCCAGGATCAGGCAGCCTCCCTCGACAAGGGAGTCCTGCTTGACAATAAGCCCCCCTTTGATCCATCTGCAAAAGCGGCGACACGGAAACTCTACCCTTAAGGCTGCCAGCGTTCCACCACTCTCACCTCCTTCCCCTTGGCTATGACTTGAGCATTATTGTATCACTCTCCTCGCGGCCTGGGGACTCCCCCACCCGCGGGGCCTAGTCCAGCAAAGTAAACAATGCTGTCAAAGCAGGATAATGCTGGGCGAGGCTTCTAGACTCCGGACGTTTTTAAAAACAGCACAACAAGCCATCGAAGGGTCCCAGAACTGAATCCCGCTCTCCAACTTCTTTCTAAAAGGGCCAGGGGGACACCCCGAAGTCAAGCGCCAACGCGCACACGCAGCAAGGGGGAGGCAATGCAGCAGAGCGCGACGCGGGCCGGCGGCAGCCGGATCCGCCCGGGAAGGAGGCGGAGAGGAGCGAAACTGGGTCGAGTTCGCCAAACTGCCACGAAGCGGGAACGGGGCATCCTTCGGGGAAGCTCGCGCCGCTCCCGGGTGGGCGGGCGAGCAGCCGCGCGACTGAGCCGCGCGCCAGCGGGAAGGCGAAGTGCGGGTCCCGAGAGCGCGAGCGGTGTCCGGGCCGCGCGGGCACGAGCAGGGCTACCGAGGACCGGGGCTCACCTCCCGGCGTGGTGGAGAAGAGCGTCCCCCCGGGCGTGGTGCAATAGTCATGAGGTAGCTGCGCGGCGTCGCTAATGGGCACGGTGCGGGTAGGGATGGCGCGGCTCTGGCTGGACTGGTGGCCGCTGCCGGCGGACGAGGACATGGCTCTGGGCGCGGGCTCTCGGCTTTGTCCCGCGGGCGGGCAGGCGGCGGCGGCGGCGGCGGCGGGCCCGGGCGGCTCCGGCTCCTCAGGCGGGCGGAAAGGCGCGCTGCGCTCGCTCCTCGTTCGCTTCCTCTCGCTCCCTCGTCCCGCTCCGCTCCCGCCGCCGCCCTCTCAGCCGCCGCCGCCGCCGCCGCCCGATCCTCTGGCCTCCGCCTGCAGCCTCAGCAGCAGCAGCAGCGGCAGCAGCGGCGACGACGACGACGACCGGAAGCGGGCGAAGGCGGGAGCCAGAGGGAGTTCGGGGAAAGCTAGCCGGCCGGAGGTGACGTGTGCGGGGGCGGGACCTGTGGGCGGGACTTAACCCGGGCCTGAGGGAATGGAGTTGAGGAAGTTGTGTGAGGTGTTCCTGAGCCAGGCGAGGGAGAATGAGAGAAACTTTCGTGTCGTTCGTGTGTGTGTGTGTGTGTGTGTGTGTGTGTTTATCTGTTAATCAACGTGTGTGTTTACTTGTCAATCAACACTACTTTCCTTGAGCCAACTTCGGTTTCCTATCCATCATAGCCATCAAAAGTGAAATAGTGGGCTGGAGTTGTGGCTCAGTGGTAGAGCACTTGCCTACCATGTGTGAGGCACTAGGTTCCATCCTCAGCACCGCATAAAAATAAATAAAATAGCGGTGGCGCACGCCTGTGATCCCAGCACTTGGGAGGCTGAGGCAGGAGGTTCACGAGTTCAAAGCCAGCCTCAGTGAAAAGCGAGGCCGTAGGCAACTCAGTGAGACCTGTCTCTAAATGAAATACAAAAAAGGGCTGGGCATGTGGTTAAATGCCCCTGGGTTCAATTCCTGGTACCCCACCCTTCCCAAAAAAAGAAGGCTTGTCCCAGGGTAGGGTTCTCTGTAGGGTAGTTGGGTCTTGATCTGGCCAGCCATTTTACTAGGGAACCCCCCATATCAGTATTTGTAGATGTTTTATCTTTTGATTGCCATTGTCCTCCAGAAGCATTCTTGATTTCCTGCCAGGCGCATGTAAGTCTTTGTACCAGGGATCTAAGAGCCAACCTGGGGCTCAGAAGGGGAGCAGGGACCCTCTCCATTCAGAATGCGGGCTTCCTAATGCAGACTTCAGGTCACAGCTGGGATGTGTCTCTGAGGACCTGGGATGTGTCTCAGAGACCTGCTGGACTGTGCCTATTATTCAGCTTCTATAGAAGACAAACCCCTCATCACCAGGGGCACAGAGGAGGCACACAGAATGGTGGAGGAGATGGGGGGTGGGGTCCAGAAGCTCCTTTCAGTGATATGGGATCAGTTCTTTTTTTTTTTTCCCCCAGCTCTATCTCTAATCCCCCCTGACAAAAGGGTTATGGGAGCCTCCCAATCCAGAGCCTTCCTGGAGTCTTGGATACAAAGTGGCCTTTTTCTCATTAACTGCTTCTTCACATTTTCCAGTAAGCCTAGTGCTTACCACTTGTCTCTGCTTTCCAGCTTCCAGAATTATGTTGCCATCCCCGTCCACTGCCATGCCCTTTCCTGGCTTCCTAGTCCTTAAGGGTTCTTACCTTTTAAAAGATCATTGCTGGGGAATGAGATTGATCAAATTTTGTTATGTGTAAGTACAAACATGACATAATGAATCCAACTATTACTTATAATTTTTTTTTGGTACTAGAGATTGAACTCAGGGGAATTTGACCACTGAGCCACATCCCCATCCCTACTTTGTATTTTATTTAGAGACAAGGTCTCACTGAGTTGCTTAGCACCTTGCGGTTGCTGAGGCTGGCTTTGAACTTGTGATCCTCCTGTCTCAGCCTCCTGAGACACTGGATTACAGGTGTGCACCACCACGCCCAGCTATTACATATAATTTTAATGCACCAACAAAAATAAATTAAAGCTGGGCACAATGGTGCATCCCAGTGGCTCTGGAGGTTGAGGCAGGAGGATCGTGAGTTCGAAGCCAGCCTCAGCAACTAAGGGAGGCCCTAAGCAACTCAGCAAGAACCTGTCTCTAAATAAAAAGTTTGGGGATATGGCTCAGTGGTTGAACACTCCTGGGTTCAATCCCTGGTACCAATAATAATAATAATAATAATACTATAAATAAGTAAATAAATTTTAAAAAGAAAAATCTTCAAGATTAAAAGAGGAAGCTGGGCCTGGTAACACACACCTGTAATCCCAGCAGTTTAGGAGGCTGAGGCAGGAGGATCACGAATTCAAAGCCAGCCTCAGCAACTTAGTAAGATGTTAAATGTAAGGCAGAAAAGGTGAGAGAGATCAGGAACCTCGGGCCAAGAATGAGGCACCATAAAAAGATTTATTGGGGGCTGGGCGCGGTGGCGCAAGCCTGTAATCCCAGCACTTGGGAGGCTGAGGCAGGAGGTTCACGTGAGTTCAAAGCCAGCCTCAGTGGAAAAGCGAGGCCTTAGGCAACTCAGTGAGACCTGTCTCTAAATAAAAATACAAAAAAGGGCTGGGGCATGTGGTTAAATGCCCCTGGGTTCAATTCCTGGTACCCCACCCTTCCCAAAAAAAGAAGGCTTGTCCCAGGGTAGGGTTCTCTGTAGGGTAGTTGGGTCTTGATCTGGCCAGCCATTTTACTAGGGAACCCCCCATATCAGTATTTGTAGATGTTTTATCTTTTGATTGCCATTGTCCTCCAGAAGCATTCTTGATTTCCTGCCAGGCGCATGTAAGTCTTTGTACCAGGGATCTAAGAGCCAACCTGGGGCTCAGAAGGGGAGCAGGGACCCTCTCCATTCAGAATGCGGGCTTCCTAATGCAGACTTCAGGTCACAGCTGGGATGTGTCTCTGAGGACCTGGGATGTGTCTCAGAGACCTGCTGGACTGTGCCTATTATTCAGCTTCTATAGAAGACAAACCCCTCATCACCAGGGGCACAGAGGAGGCACACAGAATGGTGGAGGAGATGGGGGGTGGGGTCCAGAAGCTCCTTTCAGTGATATGGGATCAGTTCTTTTTTTTTTTTTCCCCCAGCTCTATCTCTAATCCCCCCTGACAAAAGGGTTATGGGAGCCTCCCAATCCAGAGCCTTCCTGGAGTCTTGGATACAAAGTGGCCTTTTTCTCATTAACTGCTTCTTCACATTTTCCAGTAAGCCTAGTGCTTACCACTTGTCTCTGCTTTCCAGCTTCCAGAATTATGTTGCCATCCCCGTCCACTGCCATGCCCTTTCCTGGCTTCCTAGTCCTTAAGGGTTCTTACCTTTTAAAAGATCATTGCTGGGGAATGAGATTGATCAAATTTTGTTATGTGTAAGTACAAACATGACATAATGAATCCAACTATTACTTATAATTTTTTTTTTTTGGTACTAGAGATTGAACTCAGGGGAATTTGACCACTGAGCCACATCCCCATCCCTACTTTGTATTTTATTTAGAGACAAGGTCTCACTGAGTTGCTTAGCACCTTGCGGTTGCTGAGGCTGGCTTTGAACTTGTGATCCTCCTGTCTCAGCCTCCTGAGACACTGGGATTACAGGTGTGCACCACCACGCCCAGCTATTACATATAATTTTAATGCACCAACAAAAATAAATTAAAGCTGGGCACAATGGTGCATCCCAGTGGCTCTGGAGGTTGAGGCAGGAGGATCGTGAGTTCGAAGCCAGCCTCAGCAACTAAGGGAGGCCCTAAGCAACTCAGCAAGAACCTGTCTCTAAATAAAAAGTTTGGGGATATGGCTCAGTGGTTGAACACTCCTGGGTTCAATCCCTGGTACCAATAATAATAATAATAATAATACTATAAATAAGTAAATAAATTTTAAAAAGAAAAATCTTCAAGATTAAAAGAGGAAGCTGGGCCTGGTAACACACACCTGTAATCCCAGCAGTTTAGGAGGCTGAGGCAGGAGGATCACGAATTCAAAGCCAGCCTCAGCAACTTAGTAAGATGTTAAATGTAAGGCAGAAAAGGTGAGAGAGATCAGGAACCTCGGGCCAAGAATGAGGCACCATAAAAAGATTTATTGGGGGCTGGGCGCGGTGGCGCAAGCCTGTAATCCCAGCACTTGGGAGGCCGAGGCAGGAGGATCGTGAGTTCAAAGCCAGCCTCAGCAGTGGCAAGACACTTAGCAACTCAGTGAGACCCTGTCTCTAATAAAAATACAAAAAAGGGCTGGGGATGTGGCCCAGTGGTCGAGTGCCCCTGAGTTCAATCCCCAGTACCAAAAAAAAAAAAAAAAAAAAAAAAATTTATTGGGGGGAGAGGGCACTCCCAAGTGAGGTTCACCAGTCAGTGAAAGAGTGAGGGCCTGAGCCGGACGCGGTGGCGCACGTCTGTAATCCCAGCACTTTGGGAGGCTGAGTCAGGAGGATCGCGAGTTCAAAGCCAGCCTCAGCAATGGCGAGGCACTTAGCAACTCAGTGAGACCCTGTCTCTAATAAAATACAAAAAAGGGCTGGGGATGTGGCCCAGTGGTCTAGTGCCGCTGAGTTCAATCCCCGGTACCAAAAAAAAAAAAAAAAGAGTGAGGGCCTGAGAAGTGGCGTGCACTCCAAAGGCAAGTACAATGCTTATAAAGGGGAGCAAGAGGTAGGAGGGCCTAGTCCATCTAAACTGGCAGTGTGTTGGTTGAGCTGAGTTAGAGGCATCACATCTGTCGCTGATTGGTCCGGGCTGATGTGAGCTGGCAGGGTGGTTGCATCTGCCAGTGGAAGGTCCCTTGGTCGTTGAGGTCCGTTGTCATGTCAGCTTCTGGTTGGCCATTTCAGGTCCCCTCAGCCAGGTGGGAAGTCCCTGACCACAGCTGCCACAGAAGGGGAGGGGGAAAGGAGGGTTGCCAACACAACATTAAACAACTCAGTGAGACCCTGTCTCTAAAATAAAATATAAAAAAGGGCTGGGGATGTGGCTCGGTGGTTAAGTGCCCCTGAATTCAGTCCCTAATACCTAAAAAAAATTGTCTCCTCTCATTTCAGAGAGGTTTAATGGTGGGAAATTATATGTAATAGCTGCTTTCCAGCTTCCAGAATTATGTTGCCATCCTCGTCCACTGCCATGCCCTTTCCTGGCTTCTTAGTCCTTAAGGGTTCTTACCTTTTAAAAGATCATCGCTAGGGAATGAGATTGATCAAATTTTGTTATGTGTAAGTACAAATATGGCATAATGAATTCAACTATTACTTATCCACACCTTTAATCTACTTTGTTTCACTTAAACAATACAATCCATGTTTTTAAATAGTGGAGCAGGCAGGAGTGAGTTGCAATAGCAGAAAAGACTTATTCAGAGAAAAGTAGGTGCTTAAAAGAACTTAGAGAAAAGGGGCTCCAGGCTGGGCCTCCAGGACTGACCTTTACAACACTGCAGAAGAGACCTCTTGGGAAGTACACACTCAGGAGACTGGGGAACAGACCGCTTTGCCCCAACACAGCCCAAACTCAGAGATCAGGATCAAAGCCTCACAAAGCCTGCTGCGTCCATGTCAGCACGCGGATGCCTGCAGCAACACTACCTCTCAGCCACCTCCACTCAGTTCTGAATTCAGATCCTATGTGAGGACATCTCATTGGTGTAACTCAAAGCACAAGGCAACAAAGGATTGTGGGAAAATATCGTTAAGCTTCCCAGCCTGCACGTTGTGAGGAAGAGAGAAGGAACCAGAGGCAGTTAGAGTGGTATTGAGTACACTGACCTGTGTATCCACCAGGAAAGGTAGGGATGTAGCTCAGTGGCCGAATGAACACCTGACCAGCAAGCATAAGCCTCTGGGTTCAAGCCCTAGCACTGGAGGAAAAAAAGTCTAGGAATTTTTTTTTTTTTTTTTTTAAGCTGGACAATGGGATTCACTCCACCATCTTTCTCACCTCATCTTCTTTCCTTCCTCCCAGCCTCTGGGATTAATTTTTTTTTTCTTTTTTTTTGCTACCGGGGATTGAACATAGGAGCCCCTAACCACTGAGCAACATTTCCAGCACACCCCCAACCCTTCTTTTTTTCGTATTTTTAAAAAATATTTATTTATTTGCTTTAGATGTACACAATGCATTTATTTTTACATGGTACTAAGGATCAAACCTGGGCCGTGCACGCGCTAGGCGAGCGCTCTACCGCTGAGACACAATCCCAGCCTCTTGTATTTTTTTTATTTAGAGACAGGGTCTCCCAGAGTTGCTATGGCCTTGCTCAGTCGCTGAGGCTGGCCTCCAACTTGCAATCCTCCTGCCTCAGCCTCCTGAGCCACTGGTATTACAGATGTGTGCCACCATGCCTGGCTCTGGGATTGATTTCTGAAAGCATCCCCTCCTTACCTCACTTCAGAGGTAAGCAAACATTTTGTATACATGGTCACAGGGTAATTGTTTTAGGCTTTCCAAGTCACATGGTCTCTGTCACAGATATTCATTTTGTCATTGCAGGGCAAAAGCCTCCATAGACAATATACAGACAAATAAGGTGAATCCAGTAACACTTCATTTACAAAAAACGAGTGGCTGTGGCCAGATTTGGCCTACAGCTGCTATTTGCAAACCTCTGTCTTTGCGTTTACTGCCCATTAACTCAGCAAATACTTAATGAGCATCTACTGTGTGCCAGGTCCTGCTGATTTCTCCCACGCCCCAACTTTCATGCCTAACTCACACTGGTACTGATAGCCCAGCCAGGGAACCTGCCTGGATCCCCGCTGGCAGGATTACACAGCCCACCCATCCACCCACCCACATAAGAAATAGGGGATCAATATAAAAAGGAAAAGTGAATTTTATGCAGTTTGATCAAACTGGAGAGAAGCAGCTACTAGATTGTTTCTCCTATGTTCCTTCAGGAGTAGTAGTTACAATTTTTATAGAAACAAAAGCCAGGTGACTACATGTGCAGATTTTGCTAGGCTGTACTAGCCAGAGAATATGTTTAAGCTTTCCTGGTGCCTGTCCTTAGCTAGGAGGAACTTTGGGAGCTGTGTTTCAACACCACTCCTATTTAATACTCAGTTTGGGGGCTGGGGGTGTGGCTTAGTGGTGGAGTGCTTGCCTAGCATGTGCGAGACCCTGGGTTCAATTCCCAGCACCACAAAAACAAAACAAATGTAAAAAACCTCTATGGAAGCTGAGAAAGAGAAACTAGACTCAGTCCCAAGCAGAGTGGTCTGGGGGAAGGGGAATAGCTTTTCAGGTTTCCTGTTCAGATGTGAATTTTTGTTTATCAACTGGCTTATGGTATACTTCACATGCACTAGAATGTACTCCTTTCAAGTATACATTTAGATGCTTTTTTTTTTGGTACTGGGGATTGAACTCAGGGGCACTCGACCACTGGGCCACATCCCCAGCCCTTTTTTGTATTTTATTAGAGACAAGGTCTCACTGAGTTGTTAAGTTCCTTGCCATTGCTGAGGCTGGCTTTGAACTCGCAATCTTCTTGCCTCAGCCTCCCAAGTGCTGGGATTACAGGCGTGCGCCACTGCGCCCAGCTCATGTGGATACATTTTGACAAAAGCTTACACCCTGGGCTGGGGTTGTGGCTCAGTGGCAGAGCGCTCGTCGCCTCGCATGTGCGCGGCCCGGGTTTGATCCTCAGCACCACGTAAACATAAATGCATTGCATTGTGTACAACTAAAGTAAATAAATTAATATTAAAAAAAAAAAAAAAAAAGCTTACACCCTTAGGGACACTACCACAACTAAGATATGGAACATTTTCATCAAACCCAAAAATTGTACTCCCCTGGAGTCAGCAACCCCCAACCCCAACCCCAAGCTCTAGCCTCAGCAATCAATGGTCTGCTTTCTTTCTCTCTCTCTCTCTCTTTTTTTTTTTTAACCAGGGATTGAACCCAGGGGCACTTAACCACTGAACCACATTCCCAGCCCTTTTATTTTTATATTTTATTTAGAGACAGGGTCTCACTCATTAACTTAGGGTCTCACAGAGTTGCTGAGGCTGACTTTGAACTCACCATCCTCCTGCCTCAACCTCCTGAGCCACTGCGATTACAGGCATGCACCACCGCACCCAGCTTTTCTATCACTTTTAAAAAAATATTTATTTATTTGCTTTAGTTGTACACAATGCGTTTATTTGTACGTGGTGCTGAGGATCGAACCCTGGCCGCGCACGTGCTAGGCAAGTGCTCTACCACTGAGCCACAACCTCAGCCCCTCTATCACTTTTAATTAGTTTTATTTGTCCTAAAACTTTATAGAAATGGAATCATACTGTATGTGCTATTTTATTTCTGGCTTCTTTACTCACATATGTACAGCTTCTATCAGTAGGGTGTTTTTTTCATGGCTGAGTATTATTCCATTTATGGATATACCACAGACTGCTTATCGGATGAGAATTTAGAGGAAAGACATACTTTTGTCCTCTCCCCTAAAGCCTACCATGGGAGACTAAGAGGGTCTCTAGTGATCTCAAATGTACAGGTTAAATATTCTCTCTAAATGAGGTTATCTAAATAGTTGGGGACTGGGAAGCTGCTGAGTAATTATGACCCACAACCACAGGACCTCTAGAGCCATACCTGATGTATTGCCAGCATGGAAAATGCAAAACATACTGCAGAGGGCAACCCTGTCTTGGAATTTTAAAAATTTGTCAATATAACTAAAGTTTCAAAAACTTGAAGTGAGGGCTGGGGTTGTAGCTCAGTGGTAGAGCGCTTGCATAGTATGTATGAGGCACTGGGTTCGATTCTCAGCACCACATACAAATAAATAAAATAAAGGTCCATTGACAACTAAAAAATATTAAAAAAAAAAAAAAAAAACGTTAAGTGACCTGCTGTCCCAACCAGAGGTGCTCTGCCTGTAGTCATCCATTTTGGTATTTTGCCACCTTAGTTTCCCCAAACTCACTCTTGAAACTCACCTACATTCACTTGCTGCCCTGTTCCCTCTGGTGCTGTCTTTCCCAGGGTCTGAGGAGGCTGGTCCCCACCCTCTGCAGTGCAACCACCCACAGGAGATGTGTATCACATGAGGATAATGGTTCCTTACATACGGATAACATTTTTCCACTTTACAAAGCACTTTCACAACCATTATCTCAGCTGAGCCACAGCCCTGTGTTGGGAACAGGGTACTTGTTATTCTTGTCTACAATTTGCAGATGAGAAACTGAGGCTCAAAGGAGGTCACTGACTTCTTCTGGAACATGCAGCCAGAAGCGGTGGGGGGGGGGCGAGCTGGGCCAAGAGCTCTGGTTGGTCCTGTGGACTCTCTCCTGCAAGCATTGGTCTGTGGCATTCTGAAAGAGTACCAGGTATCCCTTGGGCGCCCACCCTTTATCATCACATCTGCTGAACTCCAGTGAGTTCAGCAGCATCATTTCCTGAGCTCCTGAAATATAAGAGACAGACTGTTGAGAAGGTGATGATGATGATGATATTAATAATAATAATAGATAACACTTGTAACTATCAAGGCTGGGTCAGGTGCTATGCTAGATGCCTTTCAGAGTTCTTTAATACCTCAGCAGCCCACTCAGGGTAAAAATTATCATGCCTATTACACAGATGAGGAAACCGCCTCAGAGAAGCTAGCTTGTCCAAGCTGATCTCTAGAAGTGTCTCCAGTCTTTCATGATTGCTGGGAACAGTTCACCATGTACAGGTTTTGACATGCCTGTTCAATGCTGGCTGTACCACCAGCTTGCTCTATGATCATGAACTCTGAGCCTGTTGCCTGGAAAATGGGAGGAGCAATCCTTGATTTACAGAGTGCACTTCTGAGGATTGAATGTCAGGCCCAGCCAAGATCTGGCTGAAGGGGACGGTGATCAGGCACCACACGGGATCTAAGACAGTGCCAGAGTCCATCAGGGCTGGAGGGGCAGGCAGGGTAGCCATGTGTCTGTCTGTCCAGCTATTTCATGAGAGGGCCATGGTTTGGTCTCATTATTTACCCTTTTGGAAGTCTTGTTGGATGGTGTCTCTTGTCTGTCATTTTAGGCTTCAGAAAATTAAGGCCAGGTGGTGTGGTGTGCATGCCTGTAATCCCAGTTGCTGGGGAGGCTGAGACAGGAGGATCAGGAGTTCAAAGCCAGCCTCAGCAATGGTGAGGTGCTAAGCAACTCAGTGAGACCCTGTCTTTAAATAAAATACAAAATAGGGCTGGGGATGTGGCTCAGTGGTCAAGTGCCCCTGAGTTCAATCCCCAGTGCCAAAAAAAAAAAAAAAAAAAAGAAAAGAAAATTAAGGATAATTTGCTTCAAGTTACTTAGGCATAATAAGGTGCTCTGCTGAAACCAGTTTATTATCTGCCTGCTTACTGCAATTCAACACTTGTCGTTCCTGTCTTTCTTCATCTCCATCTTGATATTTAGCAGAAGATTCTCCATGGGTACAACTCATCCCTCCATTGCCCCTGGCTGCAGGGGGAAAGGAACTTTGGTGTGGGCAGTACTCTTAAGGTCACACCACTTCTGGTGGAATGTGCTGAACTTGAGAGTTTGAGCTCCAACCCGAGAGAGCACTTTTGAAATGGAAATGCAGTCATCCAAACAGTGAGTGTTGAGCCCCGCCCTGCACTGGCAGCCCTGAGGCAGGGAACACTGTGTACTGAGCCTGGAGCCAAAGGCAGTGCTGGCCAAGTTGAGGCAAGAGGTTTTCTGCCCTGAGCTCTGGCCTCCCGGGGGTGGGGGGGGGGTGGGGGGGGGTGGTCCCCAGGACTTCCAGTGGGAACCCTTTTGTGGTGACTGGGTGGGCACAGCTGGGGTCAGGGAGAAAGACTGAGTCTGTTATTGGGGATCTGATTTTCCATGAAGGCTCTGGACAAGCCACCTGGCTTCCACCTGTCCATCAACTGTTTGCTCAGCTCTGAGTGTGGCCCTGGCTCCCAGTGTGGGGATGAACCAAAGCAGACCTCGCGGAGCTCCCCCTCGGCATTGGGTCCACATGCCTTGGGACAACTCCTTGCACTATGGCCTCTGGCAGGATTTTAAAAAAATATATATTTATTTATTTACTTTTAGTTGTACACATACTTTTATTTTTGCATGGTGCTGAGGATCGAAGGATCGAACCCCGGCTGCGCACGTGCTAGGCAAGCATTCTACCGCTGAGCCACAACCCCAGCCCCAGGTTTTTTTTTTTTTTAATTGAACTCAGGGGCACTTGACCACTGGGCCACATCCCCAGCCCTTTTTTGTATTTTATTAGAGATGACAGGGTCTCACTGAGTTGCTAAGTACCTCGCCATTGCTGAGGCTGGCTTTGAACTCGCAATCCTCCTGCTTCAGCCTCCCAAGTGCTGGGATTTACAGGCAAGTGCCACCGCGCCCAGCTCTGGGAGGGTTTGGATGGGGTTATTCATCCCTCCACACTGAACCAGACTCAGAAGTGCTGGGGTAATGATGACTGGCTGTGATGTTGGGTTGTGTCACCAGCATCCTGGTCCTCTTTGAATCTTGAATAAGGGCCTGCATGGTCTGGTGATAGACAGATATAAAGGTGAACACTGTGGAGTGCTGTAAACTGAATTGTGTCACCTCAAAATTATTTTATTTTTAAATTTTTTCAGTTGTTGATGGACATTTATTTTATTCATTTATTTGTATGTGGTGCTGAGAATCAAACCCAGTGCCTCACACATGTGAGGCAAGCACTCCACCACTGAGCCATGATCCTAGCCCCTTACTTTTTTAAAAAATATTTTTAATCGTGGATGGACACATACCTTTATTTTATTTATCTATTTATTTTTAATTAATTAATTATTTTTTCTTATTTGTTATACATGACAGCAGAATGCAGTACAATTCATAGTACACATATGGAACGCAATTTTTCATGTCTCTGGTTGTACACAAAGTAGAGTCACACCATTTGTATCTTCATACATGTACTTAGGATAATGATGTCCATCTCATTCCACTGTCTTTCCCTCCCTCCCCCCTTTGTCCTATCTAAAGTTCCTCCATTTCTCCTCTGCTTCCCCACTCCCATTGTGGATCAGCATCCACTTATCAGAGAAAACATTCAGCCTTTGGGTTTTTGGGATTGACTTACTTCAGTTAGCATGATATTCTCCAACTGTTGCCGCCTGAAGTGATGGCCGCTTGGAGCAACGGAGCCACGGGAAGAAGTTCAGAGGTGAACTGGAAACAAACAGCTTTTTATTCTGATAACTTTTCTCTCTGGCTCTAACAATGACTAACACGCGCCACACACACCACCAAAATGGCGCTGACCCGATCAGCAATCTCGGCTCAAATCACTTGAGATCCCGGGCCAAGTCCCGCGAGATCCCGGGCCAAGTCCCATGAGACTACGGAAGGCGACAATGCCCAAATCTCCATGGCCCATAGTCAACCGCAATTTAATCCATCTCCCCAAACAGGGCTCCTGCATCCAACTTCATCCATTTACCTGCAAATGCCATGATTTTATTCTCTTTTAATGCTGAGTAATATTCCATTGTGCATATATACCACAGGTTCTTTATCCATTCATCTACTGAAGGGCATCTAGCTTGGTTCCACAATTTAGCTATTGTGAATTGTGCTGCTATAAACATTGATGTGGCTGTGCCCGTGTAGTATGCTGATTTTAAGTCATTTGGGCATAGACCGAGGATGGCTGGGTCAAATGATGGTTCCATTCCAAGTTCTCTAAGGAATCTCCATACTGCTTTCCAGATTGGTTGTACCAATTTGTAGTCCTACCAGCAATGTAAGAGTGTGCCTTTTCCCCCATATCCACGCCAACACTTGTTGTTGTTATTAATTTATTTTTATGTGGTACGGAAGATAGAACCCAGTGCCTCATGTGTGCTAGGCAAGTGCTGTACCACTGATCTACAACCCCAGCCCCTCCCCTCAAAATTCTTATGTTGGGCTGAGGTTGTGGCTCAGTGGTAGAGTGCTTGCCTTGCATGTGTGAGGCACTGGGTTCAGTCCTCAGCACCACATAAAAATAAATTAATAAACAAAGATATATATTAAAAAATTTCTTATGGTGAAGTCCTCACCGTCCCCAATGTGGTTGTGTTTGGAGATGGGGCCCTTATAGGGAGTTAACTGCAGTTAAATGCATTCATAGGGTGGAGCCTCGTCTGCTGCCTTAATAAGAACATGGGAGTGTTAGAGTTCTCCCCTCCATGTGAGGACACAGCTCAAGGTAGCCAGCTGCAACCAGGAAAAGGGCCCTCACCAGGAACCCAGTCAGCCAGCACCTCGATGTTGGCCTTCTAGCCTCCAGAACTATGAGAAACTTCTGTTGTCGAAGTCACTCAGTCTGTGGGGTTTCTTTTCTTTCTTCCTTCCTTTCTTTCTTGCTTTCTTTTTCTTTCTTTCTTTCTTTCTTTTTTTTTTTTTTGATATAGGTTTCCCCTATATTACCAGCCTGACCTTGAACTTAGAATCCTCCTTCTTTAGCCTCTCAGGTAGCTGGGATTACAGCCCTGCACCACTGTGCCTGGCTCTGTTTGAGGAGATCTAAGGCAGGGAATTATTCAAAAATCTCGATTTTATGCTATAAAAAGAAGCTTGAGGGGCTCCAGTGTTCCTGGACCCTGTTCTGCTGTATCTCCTACTGGACTTTGTTCCCCCTGGTTTGTTGCCATCAGTTTTAACTGGCCCAAGCTTTGAGTTTTAAGCTTCCCTCTCTAGGCCCTCAGGCCCTTCCTAGCTACCACTGTTTTCCGAAGCCTCTACTCAGCCATTCATTATACACAAACTACTTTGATGTCCCATTCAAAAGATATTTTTTAGTCCCTATCTGACTTTTTTCTTGTTTTTTCAATGCTAGGGATGGAACCCAGGGCCCTGTGCACGCTAAGCAAGTGCTCTCCAACTGTGCTACATACCCAGCTCTTTGTAAGATGAAAAGGAAAAAAATTTAAGACAGAGTCTTGCTAAGTTGCCCAGGCTGGCCTGGAACTTGCAGTCCTCCTGCCTCAGGCTCCTGAGTAGCTGGGATTACAGGTGTGCGCCATCATGCCTGGCAATTTTTGTTTTTTGAAACCCTTTCTTCTCCCTTGCATTTCTGGACCCTGGTCTCTTCTGTTTCTCTTCATCCCCTCCTGGCATCTCTTTTTCAGTCTTTAGCTACCATCTGCCACCCAGCTGCCCCTCACAGGAGTGTTGGTGTCAGCCAGGTCTTGCCTCCTTGTCCCTTTCCCTGCTCACTGCCTCCAAAATCTGTAGGTACAGCCCAGATTCTTTGCTGAACCCCTGACAGCGTGTCTCTCAAGCGCATCAAATTGTGTGACCACTAAATGGAGCCTCTGTCTCCCCCTCTGCTCTGGATCCTCTTCCCCTGCTGCAAGCCCTCAGTTGATCCTCCTGAACCCTCAAGGTCAACCTTGATTCATCTTCTTCCTCACTCTTCCCAGCTAATCAATCACAACCACCTGTCTTTCTTCCTTTTACATATTGACATGCATCTGCCTGTTTCTCTTTTCTGCTTCTTAGTCTCATGAAGAACCTGAAGGACTATGGGTATCTATTACTTCTGTATGGCTTTTTTTTTTTTTTTTAACATGCAAATGAGAGAAAAGCAGTGGATGCCCAGGGAAAATGGTCTTTTGCCCTTTCTAAAGCTGTGGCAGAGGAGTGGACCCTTGTCTAGGACAGCAGGATGTAGCAGATTTCTAGTGATGTCTCTGTTATGGGAGGTGTTTAGGAAAGGCTGGGGCAGGCTTGTGTGAGACACTGAAGTGTGAAACACTGCTTTGTTATGAGATGGAACTGGACCAGAGATGGCACTTTGGTGACCACATCCAGCTCACAGATGCATTTTGTTTGGCCCATTTATAATGTTCAAAATTGGTTAATGGGTTGCTAACATTTAAAAAAAACCTGGATATTCTAGCCAGGTGTGGTGGTGCATAGCTGTAATCCCAGAAACTCCTGAGGCTGAGGCAGGAGAATTGCAAGTTCAAGACCAGCCTCAGCCCTTAGCCTCAGCCTCAGCAAGGCTCTAAGCAACTTATTAAGATCCTGTCTCAAAATTAAAAATAAAAAGATTGAGGATGTAACTCAGCACCCCTGTGTTCAATCCCCAGTACAAAGAAAAAAAAAACCCTGGATATTATTATATAAAAGATATATTTCTAGCTTTTTAAAAAGTCAGACTTAGCAATTCTAGGCCCAGAGCACAGCAGCAATACTTGGAGTTGATTTACAGCTGCCCCATTGTTGCCGCCTGAAGCGCTTGGAGCAACGGAGCCGCGGGAAAAACTTCAGAAGCAAACTGGAGACAAACAGCTTTTTATTCTGATAACTTTTCTCTCTGGCTCTAACAACAACCAACACGCACCACAGATACCACCAAAATGGCACTGACCCGATCAGCAATTTCGGCCAAGTCACTCGAGAACCCGGGACAAATCCCATGAGACTACGGAAAGCGACAATGCCCAAATCTCCACGGCTCATAGTCAACCGCAATTCAAGTCAATCCCCAAACAGGGCTCCTGCACCCCATCAGAGGGACCATTCTCCACAGTCTTCACCAGCCTGCTTTACTCTGTGTAACCATCTGGGTCCTGGAAACATATTAGTTTGTTATACCTGACCTAGATCTTCTCCAGTTTTCATTCACCCTGTGATTTTTTTTTACTTATCATATTTAGGTAGCAGAGAAAATTTCTTTGGGATTTTCTTTAGCTTTCCCCATCTGACTCATACTTCAGTAAGACATGTTCTGACTACCTGCTGTCTGCCTCTCTCTCCACTCCCTTGTCCTGTTCCTATACTCCTCTGGTTCAGGTCTTGAGCTCTCTCTGAGGCCCACTCCATCTCCACCCTGTGTCTTTTTTTTCCTTTCTTTCTTTCTTTCTTTTTTTTTTTTTTTTTTAGTACCAGGGGATTGAACCCAGGGCCGCTTGACTACTGAGCCACATCCCCAACCTCTTTTATTTTTTATTATAGACAGGGTCTCACTGAATTGCTCAGGTCCTCGAAAAATTGCTGAGGCTGGCTTTGAACTCCTGATCCTCCTGCCTCAGCCTCCCAAGTTGCTGGGATTACAGGTGTGTGCCACCATGCCCAGCATCCTCTGTCTCTTCAAAGCCTAGACTTTGCAGGCATTTAGGCAAAAACATGTGTGCCTTTGCCTTTCCAATACTCTGGCAGTTTGCCTGATATTTATTTGCATATTTATTTACTATTTGGTGGTAATGGAGATTGAACTCAGAAGCACTCTACCACTGCGCTACATCCCCAGCCCTTTCTATTTTTTTAAAAATATTTTTATTAGTTATTGATGGATCTTTATTATTTATTTGTTTATATGTGGTGCTGAGGATCTAACTCAAACTGTAACACGTGCTAGGTGAGTACTCTACTTCTGAGCCACAACTCCAGCCCTCTATTTTTTATTTTGAGATAGGATCTCACTAAGTTGCTGAGTTTGGCCTCAAACTTGTTATCTTCTTGCCTCAATCTTTCTAGTTTCTGGGATTACAGTTGTGTTTATCTGACTTTTATTATTGTTACTATTATTAGTAGTAGTAAGTACTGGGGATTGAACTCAGGGGTGGCTTACCACTGAGCTACATCCCCAGCCCTTTTTATTTCTTATTTTGAGACAGGGTCTCACTAAATTGCCAAGGCTGACATCAAGCTCTCCATCCTCCTGCCTCAGCCACCTGAGCAGCAGGGATTGCATGCATGTGCCATTGCTCCAGCCTCTGCCTGACTTTTAGAATAAGACATCAGAAAATAGAAAAGTAGATGGAGAGACTAAGGCAGGAGGATCACAAATTCAAGGCTACCCTAGGCAACTTAGCAAAACCCTGTCCCCAAAATTTTTAAAAATGATAATAATTAAAAGGCTGGGAGTGTAGCTCAGTGGTACAGCGTCCCTGGGTTCAATCCCAGTGTCACACACACACACACACACACACACACACACACACACACAGAGTAGAAAATTCTTAAGGTTATATAAGGTTCTGAACATCCTCTGACATACACACAGAGGAACTGAAGACAGTCTAAGGAGCTGCTGGGACAGTTAGGAAGGCCCTCAGTTACAGGAAATAGCAAACTCTCCTTCAATGTCTGGAAAAAAAGCCACAGAACAAAATGTCTGGCTACTGCAGATGGTGGGGACTCCTCTCTCGTGACCAGGGGATGGTGGCAGACGTTGTAGCTATCAAAAGGCAGGAGGAAAGCCACCTGTTTTATCAGCAATGTAAACACTTGCCCAGAAATCCCCAACTGATTTCTGGTTTTATTTTTTATTTTTATATTTTTTAGTTGTTGATGGACCTTTATTTTATTTATTTGTATGTGGTGCTGAGAATAGAACCCAGTGCCTCACACATGCTAGGCAAGCTTTCTACCACTGAGCCACAACCCCAGCCCCTCTGGTTTTATTTCAATGGTGTTACAGTTTGAGTTATATCCTGCTCCTCCCCTCCCCTTCTCCACACCCTACAAAAGATATGTTGGAGCCGGGCGCTGTGGCGCACGCCTGCACTTTGGGAGGCTGAGGCAGGAGGATCATGAGTTCAAAGCCAGCCTCAGCAATGGCGAGGCACTTAGCAACTCAGTGATACCCTGTCTCTAATAAAAAAATCCCAAAAAAAAAAGGCTGGGGATGTGACCCAGTGGTCGAGTGCCCCTGAGTTCAATCCCCAGTACCACAAAAAAAAAAAAAAAAAAAAGATATGTTGGAGTCCTAACTCAGAATGTGACTTTATTTGGAGATAGGTCTTAACAGTGGCAATTGAGTTAAAAAGAGGGCATTAGAGTGGGTTCTAACCCCGTATGACTGGTCTTTATAAAACGTGGAAATCCAGACACAGGCATAGCAGGAAGATGGTGTCTATAGGCACTAGGAGAAGATGGCCACACACAAAGCAGGGACAGAGACCCAGAACAGGTACTTCCCTCACAAACTCAGAAGGATATCACCCTGCTAATGCTTTGATTTCAGATTTCTGGCCTCCAGAACTGTGAAACAATACTTTTCTGTTGCTTAACCTATCATATTTGGAATCTTTTGTTTTGGTAGCTGTAGCAAACTAGTACAACTTAATATATCATGACACATAAGAAAGGAAGGGAAAGTGAGTGTTTGGCTGGTATACTGCTGCCCTAAAGAAGATGAGGATCAGTTGGGCATGGTAGTGAAGAAGATTGATGAATTTATGATTTCCTGGCCTGTTAGTGACTAAACAGTTGATCAATAAACACTTCCTAAGCATGTAGGGGTCTGCATCCCTATACTTTGTTGTAGATACATCAGTGTCAGTCTCAGCCCTTCTCTCCAGGAGCTCATAATAGAGAGGGGACACATAGTCTGTATTTCCATCTATATATCCACAGGTCCCAGTATCCCGAATACGAAAAACAATGTTTATTTCTTTGGCTTGGTCCTCACCTGCTGAATTGCAGGAAGCTCTATCTCAAATCCCTCCCTTTGGTAAAGGCTGCTAATTTCCCCTCAGTATCCATTTCCCCTTCTTCATTTCAGTAATAAAATCTATAGGTCTTAGCTGGGCACTTGACCACCCAGCCTCACTTTGTGGCTAGGTGTGGTCATATGGTAAATTCGGACTTGGAGATATAAATAAAGTGATATATGCAGCATCTGGGTCATCTCCTTCAAGGCAAAGTGGCTTCCTTTGGTCGTGCCAACTCAGAATGGGTATAATAACTCACCTGCATCCTTGGACCAAGAGATGGAAGGACCATGTTAAAAATGACAGAATAACTGGCCATCTCCATTCAGAGCAGTGCTATCAACTTCCCCTGGATCACCTGTTTCCTGAGAGAAAGATAAACTATTCCATTTAAGCTGCACAGTGTTGTGGGGGTCTTTGTTATAGCAGCTTGACTGTACCCTAATCGATATACTTCCTGAGAACAAAGCAGGTATCCCATGTGTACTTGCAGACATGGTTGTCCTCTCCACCCAGACACACCTTACATGAGCTTCATTTCCAAGTCACGTGGCAGACTCACCTCTGGAGTTTAGTTTCTCACTAGGATCCAGAGCTGGGGGTGGGGTTAGAGTGAGGCAAACATGGCATGGGGTGCAAGACTTAAGGAGGAACTTAATTTCAGTCTTCAAGGAATAGGGTTGGCACTGAAAAAGAGTGCCTCCTTAAATTTTGTACCAAAGGTTACTCTGGTACCTCCCTGGCCTGGCATCACCAGAAGCCATGGTTGTTTCCTTTAAAAGTCTTGTTCTTTGACCTGCTAGTGAACTCTTTGATTTCACTGCTAGGAATTCTTCCTGTGGAAATAAACCAACAGGTTTTTTTTTTTTTTTTTTTTTTTTTTTTTGTATTTGTACCAGGGATTGAACTCAGGGGCACTCCACCACTGGGCCACATCCCCAGCCCTTTTTTATTTTATTTTTTGTATTTTATTAGAGACAGGGTCTCACTGAGTTGCTAAGTGCCTCGCCATTGCTGAGGCTGGCTTTGAACTTGCGATCTTACTGCCTCAGCCTCCCAAGTGCTGGGATTACAGGCGTGCACCACCCGCGCCCAGCAAACAGGTTTTTAAACCATATGTACATGATTATAGTTTTCATGAAAAAGTATAGAAATATATAACCAAAACAACAGTCTTCTATATGATAATGGTAGGTAGTTAACTTTGGAAGGTAAGCTTACAAGTGATTTTCCCCATTCTCCTTTTTTAACGTTTTACAATTTTCTGCACACTGCAAATAGCATTTTTGTAGTTGGTGGGAGGGGAATATTATTTAACAAAATTTTAAACTGTCCTTTTTTTTTTTTTCCCCCAAATGTGACTCTTTTTTTTTTTTTTTTTTTGGCACCGGGGATTGAACTCAGCGGCACTAGACCGCTGGGCCACATCTCCAGCCCATTTTTTGTATTTTATTAGAGACAGGGTCTCACTGAGTTGCTAAGTGCCTCGCCATTGCTGAGGCTGGCTTTGAACTCGCGATCCTCCTGACTCAGCCTCCCAAAGTGCTGGGATTACAGGCGTGCGCCACCGCGCCCGGGTCCAAATGTGACTCATTAAGCTGAGACTTATGTGACAGGTCCATCACAGACAGGCTGGGACAAGCATGCTGGGGCTGTGGCCTTCCTGGGGGCATTGTGGGAGGAGATGTGATAACATCAGGGCACTGTGTAGTACTTGGCACTGTGTGGTACTGAGTTGCTCCCTGGGGGAGCTCAGCCTACTTGGTACCACTGTGGCTGGAGTATGGTAGACAGGACTTGAACCCCAACTCTGCCATGTACAAGCCTCATGATTTCAGGCAAGCCCTTTAGTCTCTGTGCTCAAGTTTTCACATCCCTAACATGGAGATAGCACAAATAATGACCTCACTCGGTGGTGTTGTGGCTGGAGTAAGAAAGTGTGCAAAAAGTGTGGACCCACAGCCTGGCTCAGGGTGACTCAGGAGGAGGCACTGGCATTGTCATGGACACCCTGCTTGGATGTGTCAGTCTGATCTCAAACACATCATGAGACGTCTCCACTCCTGATCACCCCATTCTCCAAACCTATTCCTCTCCATGGCACCGTCCCATGTTGGCTCGAGCCTGAAGCCAGGTGGTATCCTCAAATCCACGCCATTGCCAGGCTCCGGTGATTCTTCCTCCTACTGTCCTGCATCTTTCTGTGTGCTGTTGCTATCACCTTTTCCTTGGAAGACGGAGGGTCTCTCATTGTTCTTCTCGGCCCCCTCTAACTCTTCTCCTCATTGTGGAGAGAGGAAACTTCAAATACAAACCAGATCTCGTCATGGTTCTGTTCAAAAGCCTCTGATTTCCAGTTGCATTAAGACCATGACAGGTTACCACGATCAGCGCAGCCTGACCCCTGCTTTCCCCTCTGCCTCTAGCATTCTCTCTCCTTCTCTGCCTACCAGCCCACAGGCTCCGTTGGTTCCTTGCAAAGACCAGCGCTTTGCAACTCTAGGGTTCTGCATCTGCTCCTTCCTCTGCTTAGGATCCTCTTCTTCTCTTATTCTGGTTCACTCAGGCTCTCTCTCTTTAAAATTTTTTGTAGTTGTAGATGAACAGCGTGCCTTTATTTTATTTATTTATATGTGAAGGAGCCCTAATCAAGGAGATAGCTAAGATTGCGGTTAGCTGAGAGCCATAAAAGATGTTCAAGTGCCGGGCGTGGTGGCGCACGTCTGTAATCCCAGCACTTGGGAGGCTGAGGCAGGAAGATCGTGAGTTCAAAGCCAGCCTCAGCAATGGCGAGGCACTTAGCAACTCAGTGAGACCCTGTCTCTAATAAAAATACAAAAAAAAAAAGGGCTGGGGATGTGACCCAGTGGTCGAGTGCCCCTGAGTTCAATCCCCGGTACCACAAAAAAAAAAAAAAAAAAAAAAAAAAAAAATACAAAAAGGGCTGGGGATGTGGCCCAGTGGTCGAGTGCCTCTGAGTTCAATCCCTGGTACCAAAAAAAAAAAAAAAAAAAAAAAAAAAAAAGTGATACAGGGGCCTAATGAACCGTATGCTGATTTTGCAGATAGACTCTTAAGAACAGCTGGAGAGTATTCGCAGATTTAGAACAAGCAATGCCTCTAGTCGTCCAATTAGCATACGAAAACGCTAATAAATATTGCCAGGATGCAATAAGGCCCTGGAAAAATAAAAAAGACTTATCAATTTATATCAGATTATGCAAAGACATTAACGAGGCTGTTATCACAGGCAACGTGATTGCTGCAGCAATGAGGGGTTCTTCTTTTTTTTTTTTTTTTTTTTTTTTGTGGTACCAGGGATTGAACTCAGGGGCACTCGACCACTGGGTCACATCCCCAGCCCTTTTTTGTATTTTATTTAGAGACAGGGTCTCACTGAGTTGCTAAGTGCCTCGCCATTGCTGAGGCTGGCTTTGAACTCGCGATCCTCCTGCCTCAGCCTCCCAAAGTGCTGGGATTACAGGCGTGCGCCACCGCGCCTGGTCGCAATGAGGGGTTCATCCCCACAAAATTCCACAAGGGCTCAACCTAGAAATCAAACAGGATATTCCAGACAAAATTATCATAATCAACCAAGATATTCTAAGCAATATCCCCCAAGGGAAATAAGATCAAGCTCATACCATGCTCCAGGTCGATGCCCCAGGTGTAAAAAGGGTACACATTGGGCCAATCAATGCCATTCCAGATATGATATTTATGGAAATGATTTGTCCAGGATTTCAAAAAACGGGGCACGGGGCCCAATGCCCCGGGGCCCACAAATGTACGAGGCATTAGAGGAGGAATGTCCTCAAATCCAGATGATTCCTCATCACAATCCCTCCTACCCATTAACTCCCTTGTCAGAGGGACAAGAGGAAGTGCAGGACTAGATCTCTGTTCCACTGCCCGGATAGTGCTAACACCTGAAATGGGGGTTCAGCTGATCCCTACGGGAATCAGAGGACCTCTTCCCTCAGGAACTATGGGACTAATCCTTGGGCGTAGTTCCAAAAGCTTATTTGGCTTTCAAGTAACACCAGGTGTTATTGACTCCGATTACCAAGGAGAGATAAAAATAATGCTAAGTACACATAGAGGCATTATCTCTGTAAATCAAGGAGACAGAATTGCACAGCTGCTTCTCCTTCCCAGTTTCCACAATTCTTTCAAAAGCATGCCACAAAATAGAAATAAGAGAGGATTTGGTTCCACTGGCTCAGGACCTATGGCTTGCTGGGTTCAGGATTGTTCACGGAGGCCTATGTGCAAAATAAAAATTCAAGGTATAGAGATGGAGGGGCTGATTGATACAGGGACTGACTCTTCCATCATAAATCTACAACAATGGCCCAAGCACTGGCCTCTGCAGAAGGCCTCAACCAGTTTAAGAGGCTTGGGATATAGTAACACCCCAGCACAAAGTGCTGTAGTCTTAAATTGGGAAGATAATGAAGGGCATAAAGGAACATTCCAACCTTATGTTTTGACCAGCTTGCCAGTTACCCTATGGGGAAGAGATATTCTACATCAAATGGGGCTACACCTAGCAACCAAGCCTGCAGGTGTTAAAAATAAAAATCTAAATCATAATAAAAAAGGTAAAGGATATTGTTTTTTAGGGGCCACTGAAAAAACAATTAAAGCTAAGATCCCAGGGCTTTCTGCTTCTCAGATCTGGAACCTCAATCCTGTTTTTGGAGGATCTGGGCCAGCTCTTACTGGACTTTGTAATTTGGGAAATACTTGTTATATGAATTCAATATTGCAGTGCCTATGTAATGCCCCACATTTGGCTGATTGTTTCAACCAAAATTGTTATCAAGATGATATCAACAGGTCAAATTTGTTGGGGCATAAAGGTGAAGTGGCAGAAGAGTTTGGTATAATCATGAAAGCCCTGTGGACAGGACAGTATAGATATATCAGTCCAAAATACTTTAAAATCACTATTGGAAAGATCAATAACCAGTTTGCAGGATATAGCCAACAAGATTCACAAGAATTGCTTCTGTTCCTCATGGATTCCATCCATGAGGACCTAAATAAAGCCGATAATCAAAAGAGACATAAAGAAGAAAATAATAATTGCCGGGCGCGGTGGCGCACGCCTGTAATCCCAGCACTTTGGGAGGCTGAGGCAGGAGGATCGCAAGTTCAAAGCCAGCCTCAGCAATGGCGAGGCACTTAGCAACTCAGTGAGACCCTGTCTCTAATAAAATACAAAAAAGGGCTGGGGATGTGGCCCAGTGGTCGAGTGCCCCTGAGTTCAATCCCCGGTACCACAAAAAAAAAAAAAAAAAAAAAAAAAAAAAAAGAAGAAAATAATGATCATCTTGATGACTTTAAAGCTGCAGAACATGCTTGGCAGAAACATAAGCAGCTTAATGAGTCTATCATTGTTGCACTTTTTCAGGGTCAGTTCGAATCCACAGTACAGTGCCTCACCTGTCACAAAAAATCTAGGACATTTGAGGCCTTCATGTATTTATCTCTACCACTAGCATCCACAAGTAAATGTACATTACAGGATTGCCTTAGATTATTTTCCAAAGAAGAAAAACTCCCAGATAACAACAGATTTTATTGCAGTTATTGCAGAGCTCAACTGGATTCTCTAAATAAGATAGAAATCTGGAAGTTACCACCTGTTCTTATAGTACATTTGAAACGTTTTTCCTATAATGGCAGGTGTAAGCAAAAATTACAGACATCTGTGGACTTCCCTTTAGAAAATTTTGACTTGTCACAGTATGTTATTGGTCCAAAGAACAATTTAAAGAAATATAATTTGTTTTCTGTTTCAAATCACTATGGTGGGCTGGATGGAGGCCACTACACTGCCTATTGTAAAAATGCAGTAAGACAGCGATGGTTTAAATTTGATGGTCACGAAGTTTCTGATATCTCCGTTTCTTCTGTGAAATCTTCAGCAGCTTATATCCTCTTTTATACTTCATTGCGACCACAAGCAACTGAAGTAGCCACATGAGAGTGGGAGCTGTGTTATAGCACTATACTTTAGTGTGCACACAATTGTATTTTTTTCTTTTTATATATGTCTTTATGTCTGTGCATTTGTCTAAATTTCATGTTAATGTGACATCACAAATATATGTTTGTATGTGCATCTGTCCAGTGTGACGTCACAAATAACAAAGCGCTTATGAAAATTAATATAAAAAATTATAAAAAATATATAGATAGATATAGATCCAAATAACTTTAATTCATTTAAGTTTAGAATATTCAAATTAGATAATCAATTTAAAAGTGATAATCAGTTTTGATTTATAGGTGTCTCCGAGACTTCTCTTCAGCTATGAATATGACTAATACTGTGTAACCTGATATTTTGGTATTTGACATGGGATTGTTTATTTGTAATTGACTTTATTTGTTTAATAGCTGATTAATTTGAATTATTTCAACAGGTAAAGGATTGCTGTGTATGCAGAGACTCGAGGGTTCCAGCTAACAAATTATTTTTCCAAAGTGCCTTTAGCTTTTCTTTAATCTATCTTTAATGCAGTAAACACCCTCAGTCTTTCTTTGATTTATTCTGAATGTGATATTTTGCCAGCTTATGTTTGTGGGAGCTTAAGTAGCAATGTGTGTGAGCAGAGATCAACTTTATTTTTCTAATCTAATAATTCTATTTTTTTAGTTTGACAGCTCACTTCTTGACTCAGTGCTAGAATAGCACTGCCTTTCCCTTAATAATGGATGCTTGAGTTTTTAGGTAGCGGGCCCTGAAGATTTGCTGGTGGCATTGTCTAGACATAAAAAAGACAGCTGTAGGGCTGGGGATGTGGCTCAGTGGTAGAGCGCTCGCCTAGCACGTGCGCGGCCCAGGTTCGATCCTCAGCACCACGTACAAATAAAACTCATTGTGTACAACTAAAAGCAAATAAATAAATATTAAAAAAAAAAAAGATGGCTGTTGCTACAACTGCAGGGATCGTGGTTGCTGCAAGCATCCCTGCTGCTCAAGCATCAAACAACCTCGCCAGCAGTGTGGCCTCTGCTCTGCATGCATGGGGCCTCCTGGATCAACATGTTTATAACTAATGGACATTTTGATTTTTCATTGTTTTGGGACATTTCGGGACAATGCCTTGCGGGTATTTGTTTAGAGAACTCAGTGCATTGCTTGATGAAACTTAGGGCAGCTGATTTGTTTAAAGAACTTGATACGCTATGGAAACTTGGCTCGTCAGCAGTAGGCTTGTCGCCTTAAAGCCGCAGCATCTCCTCACTATCAGACGGCTGTTAGTCAACACATAGTCGATCCTGAAGGGCTCGATTGGATGGCTGGTTAGCCTATGACGGGTAAGATCCCCAGAGGGGGACAACCTAAGACAGGCACAGTCGCACGGGACAGTCTAATGTGGCCGACATATCAACCTAAGACAGGAGCCAAGGGCACAGCCTTGATTATCCAATGATGGGTAAGAATGTTGGTTGCACATGGACGTCCTAGAACATCCCCTCTTTTAAAACAAAAGGGGGGAAATGAAGGAGCCCTAATCAAGGAGATAGCTAAGATTGCGGTTAGCTGAGAGCCATAAAAGATGTTCAAGTGCCGGGCATGGTGGCGCACGTCTGTAATCCCAGCACTTGGGAGGCTGAGGCAGGAGGATTGTGAGTTCAAAGCCAGCCTCAGCAATGGCAAGGCACTTAGCAACTCAGTGAGACCCTGTTTCTAATTAAATACAAAAAAAAAAAAAAAGGGCTGGGAATGTGGCCCAGTGTTTGAGTGACCCTGAGTTCAATCCCCGGTACCAAAAAAAAAAAAAAAAAAAAAAAGATGTTCAAGTTCCACCTGATATTCATACATTATTCAAAGAATCTTTGTATGCCCGTGAACACTGTGTGACACACCTGTAAGCTCGAGCTGTAAGTACTTGTCCTTGTTAAAGCTAAATGTATATAACCGGGTGAGGTTGGTTAGAGGTTGTTGGAAGAAGAAGGTGGATGGTTGGAAGTAGTTGGAGCTGTTTGGAGTGTGGAAGGAGTTTGTTGGAGTTGGTGGTTGGAGTTGGAGAGTTTGCTGAAGCTGGAGAAAGAAGAAGAATAAAAGACCCTTTTTCATTTTCATCCTGCCTCTGAATTTTCTCCCGCGGTGTCATTGATCCAAGCGGCAATCACTTCAGGCAGCAACATATATGTGGTGCTAAAGATTGAACCCAGTGCATTGTAGGCAAGAGCTCTGCCACAGAGCTACAGTCCCAGCCCCTCAGGCTGTCTCTTTAGGCCTCTGCCTGGATGCACTGTGCACAAAGAGGCCTCCCCAACCACACAATCTAAATCAGCCCTCCCTGTTATTTTCTCTTCCTGTACTTTCATGCAAGGCCCTTTTCACAGACTGTAATAATGAACAGGTACAAATTGTAAGTTCCTTTACCATCTGTCTCTGCTATCAAATTAAAAGCTTCAGGCCAGTCCTGGTGGTTCAGTCCTATAATTCTAGCCATTCAAGAGGCTGAAGCAGGAGGATTGAAACTTTGGGGCCAGCCTCTGCAATTTAGTGAGACCCTGCCTTGAGATAAAAAACTAAAGGGCTGGGGTTGTAACTCATAATAAAGTGCCCCTGGTTCAACAATCCTTGGTACTAAAAACAAACAAACAAACAAACAAAACTTTCAGGAAAGCAGCATTTTTTTTTTTTTTAATTTTGCTAAACTCTGCACCACCTAACATAGTGGCTGGAACAAAATGCACATTCAGTGAAAAACTTGTTAAAAGAATTAGTTAAATATCAGAATATAGCATTCCTAAATGTCAATATTTGTGCCATATAAACTAACAGTAAATTACATAGGAATTTAAATCAGTGAAAACTGATTTTGGGCTGGGGTGGCCCAATAGATCATCTCAGAGGAGGAGTATTCCATCTATCCCACTGTCCAGCCGGCCATCTAATCCACCCATTCACTTACCCACCCCCACACACTTGCCCAACTGTCTACCTGTCATTTCACCCAAAGTTCATTGAACATCTATTATGCACCTTGATTCAAAAGTTAGAAAGAAGATCATCTACTGCAGTGGCTAACGAGCATTTCTTTTCTTTTATTCTTTTATTTATTTACTTTTTTTTTTTTGGTACTGAGGATTAAACCCAGGGGTGTTCTACCACTGAGCTACATCCCCAACTGTTTTTTATTTTTTATTTTCAGATAGGATCTCCCTAAGTTGCCCAGGCTGCCTTGAAACTTGCAATCCTCCCGCCTCAGCCTCCCAAGTAGCTGGGTTTACAGGCATGTGCCATCACACCGAGCTTGGCAAGCATTTTTGACATTGATCCATGGTTAACACATTCACAGTGTGACCCAGTATATGCATACATTTATTTAAAACTTGAACAAAATGCTCATTAAATGGTACTCTTGTGGTATGTGGGTCTCCCTGTTGTTTTCCAGTACATTCAATTTATAAGTGTGTGTGTGTGTGTGTGTGTTAGTGAGGGCCTCACAAATGCTAGGCTAGTGCTCTATCACTGGAGCCCACTGAGCCTCACCCTAGTCTTACATTTAACTTTGAAGTGATCAATAATAAAATGTGTTACATTCAAATGCTGACACCATGATAAAATGCTATCTCTTTTTTGTTTTGGTTTGTTTTTGGGATACTGGGGATTGAATCCAGGGTTGCTCTACTCCAGAGCTGCATCCCCAGTCCTTTTTTTAATTTTTATTTTGAAACAGGGTCTCATTAAATTGCCCAGACTTGACTTCGAACTGGTAATCCTCCTGTCTCAGCCTCCTGAAAAGTTGGGATTATAGGTGTGCACCACCATGCCTGGTATCAAATACTATCTCTTTCCAAATTTCATCACAGATGCTTCAAACTGGGAATTCATCTAATTGTTCCCCAAGGCAACAAACAGCAAATCTCAGAATTCCTGGAGGCCCATTAAGCATTCAGATTCCCTGCTGGGCAAGGTGGTGCACACTTGTAATCCCAGATACTGGAGAGGCTGAGGCAGGAAGATTGCAAGTTTAAGGCCAGCCTGGGCAACTTAGTGAGACCCTATGTAAAAATTAAAAAATAAAAAGGACTGGGGTTTAGCTCAGTGGTAGAGTGCTACTGGGTTCAATCCTCAGTACCACCCCCACACACACCAAAAGGAAAGAAAGATTTAAAAAAATTTGAGGATAATAGATAGTTTGTTTGGTTTATTTGTTTCTTTGTTATAATAAAAAGTCAATGCTGGGAGGTGGTGCAGTGGTAATCCCAGCCTCCTGGAGGCTGAGACAGGAGGATGGTGAGTTCAAAGCCAGCCTCAGCAAAAGCAAGGCACTAAGCAACTCAGTGAGACCCTGTTGCTTAGCACCTTGAGGTTGCTTAGGCACCTTTGAACTCTGGATCCTCCTGCCTCAGCCTCCTGAGCTGCTGGGATTACTTACATGCATGCCCCACTGTGACTGGTAAGAATCCTTTTTAGAATTGTACTGGTCCACGAAGACCCAAATCTGGGAACTGCTGCCCAAGCTGGACACTGAATGCAGAGTTGGGAAAAGGTGTGCAGAATGAGCAAGTTCCCCTAGCCTGTGTGAGTGACTCAAGTTCACCACTGGGTGGGGCTCAGATATAGCAAAACTCAGGAAGGTGGCAGGGCTAACGCCCAAGAAATGCTTATTCACAGTCACTTCTGTGTGACTCTTGCTTCCCACAATAGGGCGCAAGCACCTTGAGGGCACTGCCTGCTTGTTGCTAATTTCTGCAAACCCTGCAGTCCCTGGCAGGGGGCTTCTGCTTGGTCCCTCTCACCAGGCTGAATCTTCTAGAGAATGACTGGGTGAACTGCTCTTCAGTCACAGAATGGTAAAAACTTGGAATGACCTGAGTTCTTGGCTGTTGGTAACTGAGCTGCAGACAGAGATGTGGGCCCAGATGGAGGACACAGGGACGGGAGGATGCATGGAGGGTCTGATTCACACATGTCTTCATATATGCTTCCATCTGAATGTACTTTTCTCTTAAGAGTTGAGAGATGAGCCTGATACAGTGGTGCATGCCTGTAATCCCAGTGGCTCAGGAGGCTCAGGCAGGAGGATCGTGAGTTCAAAGCCAGCCTCAGAAACTTAGCGAGGCCCTAAGCAACTCAGTGAGACCCTGTCTCTAAATAAAATACAAAATAGGGCCGGGGATGTGGCTCAGTGGTAGAGTGCCCAATCCCCAGCACCCTCCACAAAATAAAGGATTGGGGATGTGGCTCAGTGTTCAAGCACTCCTGGGTTCAATCCCTGGTACCCCCCCCCCCAAAAAAAAAAAAAGAAGGAAAAAGAAAAAAAGTTGAGAGATGAGGGCTTACATGTGGAGAAGGAATAGAAAAAGAAAAACATAAAGCCTTGTATTTGTCTACTAGGGCTTTTATAAATTGGGTGGCTGAGCAACAGGAATTCATTGTCTCACATTTCTGGAGGCTAGAAATCCAAAATCAAGGGGTCAGCAGGGTTGATTTCTTCTGAGGGCTGTGAGGGAAGGACCTTTTGGACCTCTCTCCTTGGCTTAGGTGTGGCCATCTTCTCTCTGTGCCTGTTCATGTTGTCTTCCCTCTGTGTACAGATTATCCCTTTTTATCAGGACACCAGTCATATTGGATTAGAACCCACAACAATGACCTCAATTTTAACTTGATTATATCTTTCTTTTTAAATATTTTTTAGATATACATAGACACAGTATCTTTATTTTGTTTATTTATTTTTATGTGGTGCTGAGGATTGAACCCAGTGCCTCACACATGCAAGGCAAACACTCTGCCACTGAGCCACAACCCCAGCCCTTGATTACATCTTTAAAGAGCGTTATCTTCAAATGAAGTTACATCCTGAGATACTGGGCTTTAAGACTCGAACATACCTGTGTGTGTGTGTGTAGTGAGGGATACTAATCAACCCATAATAGGCCTTGAGATTGCTTCTAGAAACTCTCTGATGGGAAGTGGTCCCCGTCAGAGTTTTTTAGTCACACAAGTTGAGCTTAGTATGCAGGATGGTGTCCCTTTCATAGGTACCCTGGATTTGAAAATTTGTGCTATTAAGTGAGGGGCAGACCCTTCAGGGAGCAGCTATATAACAACTTTGTCATTGCACAAAGGTTTCTTTGTGGACTGGAAAATTCACAAGGCTTTCCAGTACCAATCAGGGCTGTGTCCAAGGCCTAGTAAATATTTGAGTCCTTCTCTGTTCATAGGTGAAGGTGTATGGCTTCTGACTCAGGTGGCTAATCTTGGGCAAGTTCCCTAAGGAGCCCAGATCTCCAAAGATGTTCTAGATCTCTTCAGAGGAACCTGCTTGGAGTCTGTTGAGATTTTTTTTTCCCACCAAGAATTCTGGGTCGGACTTCCCTTGCACAATCTACCTTTGTGACCCCCTCATTTTTTGCTATTCTGAAACTGAAGATGGAAATAAATGGCTTGTGACGTCTAGACCCTCCCTGGCTGTGAGAGAGAAAAATCTCATCAATTGATTGCATTAAATAGTCAGTAAATGAGGTGATTAAAAATCTTAGCACTATTGATAAATACTTATGGAGTACCCATTATGATCTAGACATTGCAGAGGCATTTATTGAGCCCTGGTGTAGATTGAAAAATCAGATCAATTCTCTACTCCTCTGCATACTCACAACCTTTGTCATGTGACTCTCCTCCCTTCATATCAGGGGATGGAGTCTCTTTCCTAAACTTGAATCTGAGTTGCATCTGTTTAGTTGACACAACTGTGAAAGTGAAGAGGTGTCTGTTTTGAGCTTACAGCTTGAGAGGATGTGCACAACTCCGCTCTTGCTCCTGAGACCCTGTGGTTCCACATTAGCAGTCCTGGGCTAGCCTGCTGGTAGATGAGTGGTGGCCCAATTGCCTCAGCTGACAGCTAACCATCCCCAGAAATAGAGGCCTCTGGCTGCCTGGCAACTGATCACTGATGCAAATGGGAGTCCAGCTGTGACTAGAACCACCCAGGTGATCCCAGCCTAAAGTGCTTGACCCATGAACCATGAACTAAACCAGTGTTTGTTGTGTTAAGATACTTCTAAGTTTTGGAATGTTTTATTATGCAGCAAAAGCTGACTGATACAAGTACTTATCAGATACCAAGCTCTGGTGTTTGAAATCAGAGCCTTGGTAGAAAGGGCTTGAACAAGGGGAGGGAGGGAAAGGGAGGGGACATGGGAGTAGGAATGACGGTGGAATTAGTTAGACATCATTTCCCTAAGTACATATATGAAGACACGAATGGTGAGAAAATACTCTGTGTACAACCAGTGGCTTGAAAAATTGTGCTTTATATGTAAAATATGAAATGAATTGCATCCTATAGTCATATATAACACATTAGAATAAATAAATAATTAAAACGGGGGCTTGTACAGAGTAGTTCACTTGTGGGTATAATGCAGTAAAGGCTTTGGAGAAGCGGACATGGTAGGCATTAGAAGAGGTAGCCTTTGAGCTGGGAAGGAGTCCTGTCCATGTGGAGTTGGAGGGTCTAAGATGGACTTCCTGGGAGAAGGGACTGGGCCAGGTAAAGAATGAATGTGACAAACCTGAGTTGAGACCACGAGTCAGCAGCATCTGTGGAGCACTTACTGTGGCCACAAAAGCCCTGCACTGGCTCTCTCAGGTCTCTATATGGCTTAGCAGACACAGAGAGGAAAACATCCAGATGTGTAAGTTGGCCAGAAATGTAAGTTTTTTCTTTCTTTCTTTTTTTTTTTTAATGCAGTGCTGGGGAGTGAACCCAGGCCCTCAGGCATGCTAAGCAAGTTCTGTACCACTGGGTTACATCCAGCCCTCTAAGGCTGGTTTTAAGTGAAACAGAAATATCAGTGTCTGCTTTGTCCAGAGTAACAAGCCTCTTGGCTTGGGCAAAACTGACTCTACCAATTTGTTATTTATATTTGGTGCTTGGTATATTTCTGGTGGGTGAGGGGGGAGCGGAGAGGAGATTGAGAGAGGGAGGTCTCCATAGTCTTCCTGGGGAGGCTCAAGCGGTCAAAAAACTTAGCTACTCAGGCTTCCGCTCAATTGGAAACTCCTTGAGGGAAGGGTCTGTGTCTGAGTCTTCCCTGTGTACCTGGAGGCATAGGGATCTTGCAGATCCTGGGCATTAGTTTTGAAAGATTTATTCTAGAGGTACTTTTCATTCTCTTCCTTTTTCCTATAAACCCATTATACAACTTGGGTATCCTTTATCTGAAAATACTTGGGACCAGAAGTCTTCTGGATTTGGTGTGAATATACTTTGCATACAACCAGAGATTTGTAAAAAAGTGCTCTATATGTGTAATATGAAATGTAATGCATTCTGCTGTCATTTATAACATCTTAGAATAAAAAATAATTTAAAAAAATATCTGCAAATACTTAATGAGCTATCTTGGGGATGGGACCCAAGTCTAAACACAAAATTCATTTAGATTTCATACATACCTTATACAATATATTCAGTGCACCTGCGTTTTCTGTTTTTCCCCAATTTTTTTTTTTTTTTTTTTTTTTTTTTTTTTGTGGTTACTGGGGATTGAACTCAGGATTGAACTCAGGGGCACTCGACCACTGGGCCACATCCCCAGCCCTTTTTGTATTTTATTTAGAGACAGGGTCTCACTGAGTTGCTAAGTGCCTCGCCATTGCTGAGGCTGGCTTTGAACCCGTGATCCTCCTGCCTCAGCCTCCCAAAGTGCTGGGATTACAGGCGTGCGCCACTGCGCCCGGCAATTTCCCCAAATTTTTATCGGTGCATTATAGTTGTACATAATGATGGGATTTGTTGTTACATATTCATTCATGCACACAATATAACAATATAATTTGGTCATTATCACTTCCTGGTACTTCCCCTCTTTCTCCCCGCCTCCCACCCCTCAGTCTCTTCCCTCTACAGATCTCCTTTTGATTTGCATGAGATTCCCTTCCCTCACATCACATAACTTTCTTTTTCTTTTTCCTCTCTAGCTTCTACATATGAGAGAAAACATATGACCCTTGACCTACTGGGTTTGACTTATTTCACTTAACATCATGGTCTCTCATTCCATTCTTTTCCTGCAAATAACATAATTTCATTTTTCTTTATGGCGGAATAAAACTCCATTACATATATATATATATATCACATTTTCTTTATCCATTCATCCATTGATGAATCCATATTTTGGCTATTGTGAACTATGCTGCATGGGTATGCATGTATCACTGTAGTATAACTTTAATTCTTTAGGATAAATACTGAGGCATAATATATCTGGGTCATATGGTGGTTCCATGCCTAGTCTTTTAAGGAACCTCCAAACAGATTTCTATAGTGGTTGTACTAATTTACAATTCCACCAGCAGTGGTAAAAGTGTTCCTTTTTCTCCGTGTCCTTTCCAGCATTTATTATTACTTGTATCCTTAATGACTGCTATTGTGACTGGTATAAGGTTGAAATCTGAGTGTATTTTTGATTTGCACTTCCCTAATTGCAAATGATGGTTGTTAACATTTTTTAATATATTTGTTGGTCATTTGTATTTCTTCTTTTGAGAAGTATCTAATTAATTTTCCCACTTATTAATTGGATTATTTGATTTTTTGAGTTTTTCAAGTTCTTTTTTTTAAAATATTTACTTATTTGCTTTAGTTGTACACAATGCAATACATTTATGTTTACATGGTACTGAGGATCGAACACGGGCTGCGCACGTGCGAGGCGCGTGCTCTACAGCTGAGCCACAATCCCAGCCCCTCAAGTTCTTTATATATTATTTATATATATTAATGCTCTATCAGAAAAGTAGGTAACAAAGATTTTCCCCCCATTCTTTAAGTTATCTCTTTCCAATCCTAATTGTTTCCTTTGCTTTGCAGAAGCTTTTCCTATTTATTAACTCTTGGTATCATTTCCTGAGCTTTAGGGGTCCTATTGAGAAAGTCATTGCCTGTACCTATATATATTCGAGTGTTGACCCTACCTTTTCTTCTAAGAGTTGCATAGTTTCTCTTCTAATTCCTAGGCCTTTGATCCATTTTGAGTTCATTTTTGTGCACCTGTATTTTCACTGTGACCCAATACATGAGGTCAGATGTGGAATTTCCCACTGGTGGCATCATGTTGGTGTTCAAAAAGTTTCAGATTTTGTAGCATTTCAGATTTTGGATTTTCGGATTAGGGATGCTTCAACTGTGTTTCTAAGGTTACTATAACAAATTGCCACAAACTGGGTAGTTGAAAAGAAGAGAAATTTATTCTCCCACATTCTGGAGGCTAAAAGTCTAAAATAAAATTATTGATATGTTTGATTCCTTTTTGGAACATCTGAGGGAGAACGTGTACCTTGTCTGTTCTAGTTTCTAGTCCTGGTGAAGGATCCTTGGCATTCCTTGGCCTGACACAAAACTCCAGTCTCGGGGGGTTGGGGTTGTGGCTTAGTGGTAGAGCAAGTGCCTAGCACATGCGTGGCTTGGGTTAGATCCTCAGCACCACATAAGAATAAAGGCATTGTGTACAACTAAAACAAAATAAATACATATTAAAAAAAAAAACTCCAGCCGGGCGCGGTGGGCACGCCTGTAATCCCAGCACTTTGGGAGGCTGAGGCAGGAGGATCGTGAGTTCAAAGCCAGCCTCAGCAATGGCGAGGCACTTAGCAACTCAGTGAGACCCTGTCTCTAAATAAAATACAAAAAAGGGCTGGGGATGTGGCCCAGTGGTCAAGTGCCCCTGAGTTCAATCCCTGGTACCAAAAAAAAAAAAAACTCCAGTCTTATCATCATACATTGCTATGCTTGTATGTTTGTGTCTCTTCTTCTTTTTTTTTAGCTGGCCAAACCACCACAGAAATGACTCTCAAAGTAATTGTGGTGCCTTCGAAGGGGTAGTCGCTGAACCTCCTTGAATACATACACTGCCCCTGAGAGCAGCTGGGCTCTCCCTTTGCCTGTTAATATATGGATGTTAGCCGGTCGTGGTGGCACACACCTGTAATCCCAGCACTTGGGAAGCTGAGGCGAGAGGATTGTGAGTTCAAAGCCAGCCTCAGCAATGGCGAGGCACTTAGCAACTCAGTGAGACCCTGTCTCTAATAAAATACAAAAAGGGCTGGGGATGTGGCCCAGTGGTCAAGTGCCCCTGAGTTCAGTCTCTGGTACCCCCCCCCCAAAAAAAATATATATATATTCACCATTGTGGCTTGATAGGGGCAGTCTGCATCCTGCACCAAGCCTCAGCTGTTATGGCCAAGTCCATAGTTGCTATCCAAATACTAGGTTATCATTGTCTTGGGTGAATCTGCACCATAGACAGACAGACACTCCTGGTCACTGACTTCATAGGCTACTTGCTTGCCCTTTGAACCCAACATCAAAAATCCTTATTCCACTAAAAACTCCAGGTGGTGTCCAGAGTGGGGACAATACCAACTTCCCTTGTACACTGTACTGAGAATCCTGGGGTGAGAAATGAAGGGAGGGAAGAGGGTCCAGGGTGATTTGGGACCTCAGGGATGAAGGCCCATTTGGGGTGGGTATAGGCACTCTAACCACTTGTAGGGGCCAGCTTTATATTCACATTTCAATCGGCCCAAGTCTGCATAGTAATGCCCAACGTAAAAGACCTGTTGGACAGTCCAGCAGACAGGGTCCAGGGCACTGTGACCCAGTGGTAATTCCAGCCCCACAGGGTGAAGGAAAATACCAGGTCCCCTGAGCATGAACCACTAAGAGATGCATGCAGAGGTGCCAAAGTGGAGCCATTGTAGTTCAGGACAGAAGCCTTGGGTACCTCCACCTCTTTCAAATGCCTCCACATCTTTGCAAATTTAGTTCTCAGCTTGAGATGTAGGTGATAGGGCTGCTGATCACCACTATGGTCCACCGTCACATCTGTCTGTCTGTAGGAGGGACATGGCAGTTCACTCACTGGGCTGGGGTCCACCAAAGATGATGGTCAGTGCCTTCCAGGTAGGTGGGGGCCTCCTCTGTACAGGTGGGCCAGGACTGCAGTGTTGAGGGGCAGCTGCAGCTCCACTGAGAAGCGCGTCTCTTCTAAGAACAAGGGTGGTTTTGGGTTAGTGGTCTGCTCCACTCCAGTGTGATCTCTTCTTAACTAACTACATCTGCAATCACCCTATTTCCAAAGAAGGTCATATTCTGAGATCAAGCTCTTAACATGTCTTTTCTGGGGGACACAATTCAACCCATAGCATTCATTAATCCCCAAGGGAATATGTGCTCCTTGTCAGACTGCGGACGCTTCTGGAGGCCGAATTATTGCTTCTTTAGGACTCAGCATACTCAAGACCTGCTTTTGTTTATTGGAGCATTTGACAGGTTTATCATTTTCAATTTTCACTCTCGAGGCAGGGCACCCTCTCTCGTCTTCTCACATTGCCTTTAACGGATATGGGGCGTCCTCTCTAAATAAAGGTCAGTGAGGCGGCGACTTTTGAGCGAGGGGTCCTGGCTTCGTTTGCACGCTGTATTAAGCATTGGATATATCAATCCCCACGTTGACTCCGTACAGTAGGTATTTATATATTTAATTCCTACTTTACAGATGAACATATTGGGCTTTCAAGAGGCGAAATAACAGCCACAATTATCATTTCTAAAAACCTGAATGGGCGGCACAAAGCACCCGAGGAAAAGTTCCCCATTCTTCATCTTCACATTTTTCAAAGTACCCGGGACCTGGCTAATTCAGCTCCATTTCTCGAGAAAACCACGTGTGGAACCTCAACTCCACTGATTCTGGGACGCGTTGCATACTCGAATCTCCACGCGGGTGCCTGCGAGAGTTCCTTTCTCCAGGAGCCGCACACAAAGCGGCTCCTTTCTGCGCTCGGGCGCGCGCGGCGTGAGGAGGGCACGCTGATTGGCTGCGCGCGGCCCGGGTTCTCGGCCCGCTCCCGCCCCGGCGCCTGTCCCGGCGCGGTGATTGGCGGATCCACGGTACCGCGGAGCCCGCAGCCCCGCGCGCCCCGCCCTGCGGGCTCGGAACTTGCCTGGGGCGCCGGCGGCGTTCGAGGGAGCGTGACTGCGTCGCGCAGGGCGCTAGGAGGCATTGTCGCCGTAAGTGGAGCCGAAAGCTGCCCGGAATCGGGCCACACGCTTCGTGCCCCGCAAAGGAAATGTGTAGTACGAGGCCAAGCGTTGAAGGGGCTGGGGGAGAGGGAGAGAAGTATCCAGGTTTATGCCTCGTCCCCTCCCCTCCCCCAGGTCACCGGGCGCACCGGCAGCGGTTCTTGAGGTGCCAACCGGACAGGAGGCGCCGGCTCCTGTTTGCACAAAGCGGCTGCGCCGCAGTGGGGAGTGGGGAGTGGGTGCAGCGCTGCCAGGGAATAGGGAACCTGGGGAAGCGCTCCCGGGCGGGCTTCCGTTCCCCTGGGGAGGCGCCTGAGCCGGGAGAGGTTACTGTGTATTTCGTCCCCAAGCGACAATTTCGGGGTTTGTTTCCGCCCTGGAGAGCTGCAGATGCCTGCTGTGGAGCGGGCCTCTTGGCCCCACGGCCGCTGAGGGGATACCTCAGTCCTTTGCGATCACCAACGTACTCTCCTCTGCCTGTTTTATTTTCTCCAGTCCCGGCCTGACAGGCAAGCGGTGGGCCCGCGACCAGGAGTCACAGATAGAGGGCATCCGGCTGAGGCGGGCCCCTGCCTGGCCAACAGTACAGTCCTGGAAGGTGCAGTCCCAGGATGTCCAGAAGCCCATAGGGGAGCTCTCGCGGCTCTCCCCAAACCCCGTGGCACAAAAACAAGGCGTCCCGCTCCCAGCCCAATGGGCTTTCTTCCCTGGGTGTGAAAGTGGGTCAACTCTGTACTGGTCTGAGTGGGCCTTTAGAGCTGGGGGATGGAGGTCTAAGCAAGCCCTCCCTCTGTCCCTCAGCTCCCCACCCGTTTCCTAGCTTGGCACCATCGAGGGAACTGGCTAGAGCCAGCGGTGGGAACAGCTCGGAACACATGGCTGGGGAGGCTCGGGTTGTCAGTCTGGAGTGGCTGCCAGGCTATAAAATTCCCAATTGACCACACCAGTAACTAAATATAGGAGCAGCTGGTGCAGACAGGGGTGTCGCAATGGCTTCTTTGCAGAGTTCTTGGGACTGCAGATAAGGTAGAGTTCTTGCTGGTAAGGGCTGAGTAGGAGGACCACTGTCAGGGTTTAAATATACCCCACCCCACCCCCAGCTTTGAATTGAGGTGAAACCAGGTTCAGATGTAGGCTAATAGGGGGTATTGCCAGCTCCCACAAAGCCTACAATTTTTTTCCTGGGATTCAGTTTATTATATTCAAACTTCCTGTCTGCACCTGTTTGATCATTGGAAATGCCTTAATGTGAGAAGTACTTCAGGGTTTGTAAAGTCCTTTCTCAAAGGTGCTGTATCAGTTATTTTTCATAACCATTTAAGTAAGGTGGAATTTCCATTTTGCAAATGGGGCTGCTTCACAATCCTGGAAACTGTGCATGAATTAGTTGCCCTTCTAGAGGACAGCCTTGTAGGATGGGCCTCCTGTATTCTGGCAACAGACTGGTGGCCTGGCTCCCTCTCTCCTGCTGCTCAGATCCTGCCACATGCCTTCATGGTCTCTTGGGCCTGGCGTCATGGTTGTAGTGGCATCTGGCTCATTCTGCCTCCTGGTGGGAAGCTTGTTCTGGCCCATACCCTGTCCCTGTCTTCTTACTTCTGCAGTGTGTACTTGTAGAAGATCCCCACGGGGTGTTCATTGGATTTAAACATATTCTGGGACCATGGTGCACACTCTTAGGAAAGAGGAGTTGGGCTGTGTGGAGAGGACCATATGGGGACAGCAGTGTGAGTGTGGGCTAAGACCCATGTCCGGGGTCTCTGGGGTTTGGAGTGCTTTCTTTCTTTCTTCTTCTTTTTTTTTAATATTTATTTATTTGCTTTAGTTGTACACAATGCCTTTATTTATTATTACGTGGTGCTGAGGATCGAACCTGGGCTGCGCATGTGCTAGGCGAGTGCTCTACCGCTGAGCCACAACCCCAGCCCCCTGGAGTGCTTTCTTTGACATTGTCCAAGGCCCTTCCAGTGCCCAGGACTGGTTGGGATTGGTGGTACCATCTAGCTGGAACATTCCTTGCCTAGACTAAACCCATGTGCACTGAGTCCTGTTCAGTCCTTTGGGATGTTCTCTCACTCCTTGCTGTCACCACCCCTGCATGTGGGGTTGACCAGATGCCTCAAGGAGCTCTGCACTTGGGCCTATGTGGTGTCCTGGGGTCCTGGGGTTGAGTTCTGGTTCCAGGAGGGACTGCCTTGTGTGCCAGTTGTTCAAATGGTGCGGACATGCAGACTGTAGGTTGCTGCCTCAGATTATTTATCTAGACAGGGGCCCCTCACAACCTAGGGGCAGCCTTCCCTAGGGGCTTGGTACTCAGTACAGAGTAGGTCCACAGCTCTCTGCCACTTGCATGACTTGGACAATTTTCTGTTTTGGGATATCTTGTCCATGCCCTTTTGGAGTCCCGGAGACCCAATCCAGCTTCCCATTATGTGATCCTTCCACCCTTCCATCTCACAGCCCTGCCTCTCTGTCCTCTGGCTTTGGAGAGGGATTGCTCCCGGAATTAATGAAACAATCCTCCCTTGTCAGGGGATGAGGAAGTTTTAGGTGAAGGAAGGGTGATTCCTAGCCAAGTAGTGAGGGTGGTGATTTTAAGCACTTAATATTTTAAGTGATGTTTTTAGACCCCCCCCCCCTTTGGAAATCTAGGACACCTTTGTACCATACCCAGAGCATGTTTTGGAATATTAGAAACCCTTCTTCCCAATGAACTATTCTGACACTCAGACTTTACCTGTTGTTCCTATTCATGCTCTTTTGTTCACTCTGACCCACAACATTAGGCCTCAGAGCTTGCCACTAATGGGACTTCTCTTGCTTCAGCCTCCCAAGTAGCTGGGATTACAGGCATGTACCACAATGCCCAGCTGTATGTTTTTGTATGTATGTGTATGTGTCTATTTGTTTTTAAAAGCTCAAAAGCAACCCAGATGACTTGTGCTAAGTCATTAAGTGCTGCGGAAACTCAGAGTGGGGAGAGAACACCAAGGGCTGGGACAATCAGGGAAGACTTCCTGGAGGTGGAGAGATGGGGATTCTCATTCTTTAGAGATGAATTGCTCAGTTTTGCATGGGCAGTGATCTGGGATTAGAGGCTGCTGCTATGCCTGCCCATGTGCTGCTTTATCCTCTCAACTGGCACTTATGGAGTGTTCAAGTAGATCTGTACATGTTGTTCAATCATGTTTAACTCAGCAAGGTGGGTATTACTAGATCTACTAGAAGAAACTGAGGCTCAGGGTAGTTAAAAATCTCTCCCAAGCCGGGTGTGGTGGCGCACGCCTGTAATCCCAGCACTTGGGAGGCTGAGGCAGGAGGATTGCGAGTTCAAAGCCAGCCTCAGCAATGGCGAGGCACTAAGCAACTCAGTGAGACCCTGTCTCTAATAAAATACAAAAAAGGGCTGGGGATGTGGCCCAGTGGTCAAGTGCCCCTGAGTTCAATTCCTGGTACAAAAACAAACAAACAAACAAAACTCTCCCAAGCTGCCTTAACTACTAATGGTGGAGTTGGACATTCTGCCTATCAAACAGTCTTTCCCCGCTGTACCCATGTGTCTCTGGCCTTCAATGTCAGCCTCCCTGGTGAAACACACACATGACCTTGTTCAGGCCACTTGGCACTTCCTATGCCTTAGTTTCCTTCTCAGTAATAAACAGAGGGTTGAGGACATTTTTATGTCTTAATACCTTACAATTTTATTTTAGCTCCTTATAATTTTATCTTCCTTACCCTTCTTGAAGGCTTCCTCCCCTGGTGATCAGGTCCCCTTCTCTCGTTTCTAGCACCTCCCCCTTTTCTTGGAGATCAACCCAGCATCAGTCTGATAATCAGGTCTGCAGGCTGATGCTGTAACCTTCCCTGCCTATTGGCACTTGGGGAGGGAATTCTTAGAGACCCATCCACCTGTCACACTGAGCTCCAATTTGCCTTGGTGTCTCCACTTCCTTCCGTGTAGAAGGAGCCTGGCATATGTGGGTGGGGTGAACAGGGGAGCTGGAGGAATTGTGCAGCTAGAGCCCTGACTCAGAGGTTGCAGTATGGAGGGACAGGTGTCTTTCCCCTGCACTTGGCTGTATCCTGTCTCTTCCTTGGTGCCCCACCTGTTGAGTCACAGGCCAGTGCACATCTGAGTCCTTACACCCACCTAGCTACTGGTGCAGGCCCAGGCCCTGTGTCTGATGAGGTCACACATGTTGATCCTCCCAGAGAAGCAGCAAGGCCCAGCTGCCCTCACCCTGTGACAGGCACATCAGCCCTTGCAAAGGCTGAGCTGCATGTGGCCTGGGTTCTGAGTTCTACAAGAGGAGGTAAGTGGCTTGAGGCCCCCGTAGGTTTCCTAGCAGCCTGGTTCCTGGTGGGGGGAGGATGTGGGTGGCAAGTCCCAGCTGGCAGGAGAGTGCCTCATGGCCCTGCATTTCCTCTAGGCACAGGCCCCTTTGTGAGCAGCAGACCGGCCTGGGGGCTGGCAGCAGGACACCCAAGTCTGCATGCTGAAGAAGATGGGTGAGGCCGTGGCCAGAGTTGCGCGGAAGGTCAATGAAACGGTGGAGAGCGGCTCCGACACTCTGGGTGAGTTAAGGCAGGGCTTTTCCAACTGCCTGGTATGTGGTTTGTGAGGTCAGTTTGGAAATGATCTAGAAAGAGCTGAAAGAGACAATATCAGTGTGTGCCCTTGTCATGAGGGTGTTTCATGGAACTTTTGTTGCCGTTGTGGAATTGTGTTAGTCTGTTCATGCTGGGTCCCAGCGTAAGACATATTTCTTACTATGCGTCATGGCCAAAGAGGTTTGAAAAGTGCTGGAAAATGGGGGCTGGGGTTGTGGCTCAGCGGTAGAGCGCTTGCCTAGCACGTGCGAGGCACTGGGTTCGATCCTCAGCACCACATAAAAAATAAATAAAAAAAAAAGGTATTGTGTCCAACTACAACTAAAAAAAAAAAAGAAAAGAAAAAGTGCTAGAAAATGGAGCCTGAGGCTGGGTGCAATAGTGCACACCTGTAATCAATCCCAGGAGCTCAGGAGGCTGAGGCAGAAGGATTGCAAGTTTAAGACCAGCCTCAGCAAATTAGTGAGGCCCTCAGCAACTTAGACCTGTCTCAAAATAAAAAATAAAAAGGGCTGGGGATGTGGTAAAGTGCCCCTGGGTTCAATCCCTAGTACCAAAAAAAAAAAAAAAAAAAAAAAGGAAAGAAAGAAAATGGAGCCTGTGTGTTTGTCCTTGGACTGCGATGATTCTGAGTGTGCATGCCCTTGGACCAGCTGAAGATACCAGGCCAGCACTGGCTGAGTAGCCCTTGTGCATGGCCCATGCTGGGTGCCTCCGGAGTGTTCTCTTGTTGAACCTCCCTGTGATGAATCCTACCTGCCAGGGTGGCTAGTCCCCTCTCCACATGAGGAGAAGATGCAGGAACACAGGCAAAGTGGGTTCTTTTGAGATCACCCAGCTGGGAGGTCCCTTTACACTTTCCTTTACAGTATTTGAATTGTGCCATATATACCTTTTTTTTTTTTTTTAAACTTTTTCTTCCTTTCGTTTTAACCCAGAGGCACTCTACCACTGAGCTACATCCCCCAGTCCATTTTACATTTTGTTTTTTATTTTTTTTGCAATCCTCCTGCCTCAGCCTCCCAAATAGCTGGGATTACAGTGAAACTCCACCAAGCCCAGCCTGCCACAGGTATCTTTTGCTTTGAATTGCTCATAGCATTGTAGCTCCTCAGTTACCCCAGGACAGACCATCCCATTTAATCAAATTCAGCAGATACTCATGACAAGGGTCAGCAGGGGATGCTGTGCATCTACCTGGGTGTGTGTGCAGAATGACGTGTGTGTTTGTGTGTGTGTGTGTGTGTGAGAGAGAGAGAGAGAGAGAGAGAGAGAGAGGGAGATCCCTGGAGTATAAGCACCACTGCAGAGCCACAGCTGTATTCTGGGAACCCAGAGGACTAGAGCAGTCTTTTCTTGGGGATGATCATGCAAATAGACAGATGGCTTTCACTTAAGCCTTTGACACAAAGAAAGGAATTCCATAGGCAGGTGTGTGTGTGTGTGTGTGTGTGTGTGTGTGTGTGTGAGTGTGTGTGTGTCTATGTTTTTCTGTCCATCTGGCAAAGGAGCATTTCTGTACTGGTTACTGCCTGAGCAAAGACCTGGACCCTGGCCTTCCTGTGAGCAGCCAGGTGTGTCTGGAATGCAGTTCCAAGGCAGGGGTGATGGCTCAGGAAGTGGAGGGACACTTAGTCATTAGGATGGGTTTGGTTAGGGCCTCTTCCAGGAAGCCCTCAGCCTGACCCCATTCACCCCTTGCTGGCTTCCTGCTCTCTAGCACTCATTCAGCATCCCTAGAGGTCAGGGACCCTGTGGTCTTTTGCTCCTGTCTCCCTGCCCCAGCACAGGGTCGGTAATGTGTTAGCATAGTGGGGTGTTGGCTGGACTGAGCCGAGGAGAGAGAGGCATCTCCTCTACCAGCAAACTACCCGGAAGATGGCTGCTGGCTCTGGAGGGAAGCTCTGGGTAGCTGGATGGTGGTGAGCTATTGGCTGTGGGCCCTCACTCAGGGAATTCTGGATTCTGCCCTAGTCCCTAACATGGTTGTGCTTAGCCCAGTATTTGAGGCTGTCCACCACGGCTACTGTATCTGACAGCCAGGCTTTGGCTCATAGGGGCCTGGAGGTGAATCCCCACTCTGTCACCTGCTGGCCTAGTACCTTTGCAGATTGCTTAACCTGTCTGAGCCTCGGTTTCTTTATCTGTAAAGTGAGCTTAGTAATTGTGTCTACCTCATCAGGGTGGTTAGGAGCAATTATAATGCCTGTAAGGTGCTTGGTATGCAGGCAGCTCAGTAAATGGCAGCAATTATTTTTAATTTTTCTCGTCCCGGAAAGCTAGAGGTGGGGCCTAAATCCTGCATGACACAAACACTACCTCCAGGTGTCAGCCAGCCAGGTCTCTGCTGGGCCTGCTTCAAATGGGGACTTCAGAACAAATTGATAAATCTCTGGGTTGAATCACCTACACCCATGTTAAAATGTCACAGGTTAGAGGGACACATGCAACTCTATCTCATTCAGATGTGGCAAGGGTGCAGGGGCTGCAGGCCGGGGGAGTCTCGTGGGGGAGGGGCAGCTATGAGGACACACTATCCCAGGCAGTGGGCGGGAGGGAGAGGCCCCTGCCGAGTTGCCACTGCTGCATGGTGCAGGGGGTGAGGGATTGTGCCGGGCAGGTAGATGGTTTGGAAGGCTATGCTGGGGGTTTGGGCTTCAGCTTCTGTGGACCAGAGATTGTGAACTCGGATGCCCTCATGGGCCTCTTGGGGGTGCCTGTGAACTGATGAGTGGGCACCTGCCTCAGGTGAGGTGTGTGGGGCGATTGTGGGGGGGAGTGTCGCACTGGCTCCTCTGCACTGTCCAGGGTCCATGCCCACCAAGGAACTCAAGCCAGGCCTGTGGCCGCCCTGCCAGGCCACTGCAATGCCTGGGAATGGAGCCCCAACTGAATGGCACCAGAGCTGGGCCTTCGCCCTGCCACGCAGCCCTGGTGTGGGTGTGGGAGGTCAGTGAGTGCTGCAGAGCTCTAACCAACCTGGGAGAGCCATGAACCATCTAGACCTGGCTGGAGGTGGGGGCTCCCAGGCGGTGGGGACCAGGCCTTTAAAGGTAGGATTGGACAGTCGGGGGCCTTTTTACCTCTGTAGTGGTCAGAGAAGAAGGAAAATATCAGCACAGGCCACTGTGGGTGCCTACAGACCTGACCCTTGGAAAGTGGAGCTGACCAGGCTTGTGTAGCCTAGGGGGTTTGGGATCTAAGCAGTCAGTAGGTATTAAGCACCTGCTGTGTGCAAGGTGCTGGGGAGCTCATGGGAAGTGTGCAGTAGAGCTCTGGGCCTGAGCCCAGCCCACCACCCATGAGATAGAGAGCAGCGACACCTAGGCTCCTTGCTCGGCGCTCAGATGGAGCACAGATTATAATTCAGAGGAGGAGATGCAGGCTGGGTGTTCACATAGTCCAGGAAAGTTTCCTGGAGGAGGTGGAAATGGAACTGGGTCTTGAAAGATAGGTAACTCAGCATGGTTCCCTTGTGAACCAGCTACAGTCTAAGCAACCTCAGCATCCCGCTCCAGACAGTGGCGTAGATCAGTTTTGTCACAGCTATACAGTGTCAGTTGTGTAGCCATTAACAATGGTGCGTAACCTTCCAATGTATGCTTAAATAAAGACCAGCACGTTCTTACACATAATGTGAATTGGGAAAAAAAACAACCCAAAAAACAAGAATCCCAAACTGTATATGGTAGCATACCAAATACGTTGAACATGTGTGTTTATGTAGAAGAGAAAATGAAAGGAAACAAAACAAGATGTAAATGAAAATTAGAAAATAATATTCTGTATTTTATAAATGTTCTATGATGAATGCATTCCTTTTCTTTTAAAATATTTATTTATTTACTTTAGTTGTACACAATGTAATGCATTTATGTTTACGTGGTGCTGAGGATCGAACCCGGGCCGCACATGTGCGAGGCGAGCGCTCTGCCGCTGAGCCACAATCCCAGCCCCCTTTTTTTTAAAATTAATTTTTGAAACAAGATCTTGCTCTGTTGCCACACTAGGCTTGAATTCGAAATCCTCCTGCCTTAGCCTCTCAAGTAGCTGGAATTACAGGTGTGCACCATGGTGCTCAGTTCCTTGTATTTCTCTTAAAACTAGAGGAGAATAGATTTTAAGAAGGACCACTTGCTACTATAACAGGTGGAAAGAAAACACAAGTCAGGGGTACTTTTTTTGTTTTTGGTACTGGGGATTGAACTCAGGGGCGCTCGACCACGGAGCCACCTCCCCAGCCCTGTTTTGTATTTTATCTAGACACAGGGTCTCACTGATTTGCTGAGTGCCTCACTAAGTTGCTGAGGCTGGCTTTGAACTCGCGATCCTCCTGCCTCCACCTCTCAAGCCACTGGGATGACAGGCAAGTGCCACCACACCTGGCTTGGGGTGACTTTAAAGAGGGATCATTACTGCATAAAAGCAATACATGGAAAAGCCTATGAATGTGGGAAAGGAGGCATGGGCTGCCTTGCGTGGAGGCATCGGCAAGGTGGGAAGAAGAAAAACCAACCTGGGCTGGGAAGAGAGGAACCAACCTCACTTGGGCTGGCGGTGTTGGACTGGCACCTTTGGTACCTTTTAATCCTTTCAAGAGTATTGTATTTTCTGGCTCTTGAGGATTCCTGCCTATTCATTTATAGAAAATTCCTGGTCATTAGCTCATGGTATGTTGATTTCACCCATCCCTTGAGTCTCTCATCAGGAATTCCCTCAGATCCTTCTCTGTATCTTTTTTTTGGGGGGTACTAGGGCTTGAACTCAGGGACATCAACCACCGAGCCACATCCCCAGCCCTATTTTGTATTTTATTTAGAGACAGGGTCTCTCCAAGTTGCTTAGTAGCTCACTAAGTTGCTGAGGTTGGCTTTGAACTCCTGATCCTCCTGCCTCAGCCTCCCAAGCTGCTGGGATTACAGGCATGTGCCATGACGCCCAACCTTCTTCTTTATCTTCTTGCTTGCTTTCTTCATGCCACAGCTGAGAATTTCTTCAGATCTGCCCTCCATTTTACTCTTTGCTTCTTTATTTGTGTTTAACCCATTGAGCCAACCATTGCATTTAAAATTTTTAATTCTATATTTTCAAAAGTTCTATTTGGTTCTTTTAATAATCTGATTGAAGGTACTCTGGATTCTCTTCAGATCCAATGAATTTTATGCCTCTTAATAAAAAAGCATCCAATTTAAGGGAACAACATCATTTCTTAAGTGTTCTAACTTCTTTGTACTCATCTTTTGGAACTTGACTTCTTCTATACAAGGACGTTCTTAGGGTGCAGGTTTGCTGTCCCACCGACTCTTGTCACAGTACGTTGTTCTGGGTGAACCTTAAGTGGTTTTGGACCCTGTGCTGGTGTCCTGCAGTGCCTCATCTATGTAACCTGGGATTGAAGGGCTGTGTCCTCTGGGGGAGCTGTGTTTGTGTCTGTGTGAGTAACCGGTAGTGACTACTCAAACCCCAAGCAAGAATAGGCCTGTAATTTCAGAATCCTTGGGGGAGATGTTTGTTTTGTTAAATTCAGTGCCCAGGCCAAGGCAGGACAGCTCTCTAATCATCAAAAAGTAGATTTCCCCCGAGTGTATGCTTTTTCTGAAAAGATAGTCCTTCAAAACCCCAGCTTTTCACAGGGGTCTTGGCTTCCTACCTCAAGCCAGCCTCAAAACTACATTTCTGGGTCCCTCTGGGCTTTCAAACCTGGGTGCCTGGGTGACCCAGACTGACCTACCAGCCCAGGGCCTTGGAGCACCAGCACCCGCCCACCATGCTGTCTCCCAGACTCCTCTGTGCGGGGCCCTGCTCTTATGAATTCCAGGCATCATTGTAAACACCTTCCCAAGTTTTGACTTGAAAAGGAGGAAAAAAACCCAGAGGCTAATATCTATTGTTGTGCCTGACGTCAACACAACTGTTGGGATGACCCACGGGGACCATGCCCTGGGCTGTTTCCTCAGGGCAGATGTCCCTTGGTCAGTTCCTGCCCCTCTGCGGGGTTTCTCAAAGGGCGGGTCCTTGAGGACTGAATCAGTTCTGGTTAAAATGCCTATATGTGAGCTCTGCTCCAGAGCTTTGAAAATAGAATCTCTGAGGGTAGGATGGGGTGGGCTGCCATGTAGCCAGCCTCCCAGGTGACCCGCCTGGGCCTTGAATGCCCTCCTGTCCACAGGTTCTGTATGGAGTCAACCGACTAAGGATAGACGTTGTTTAGAAAAAAACAGGGGCTGTTCTGAACACGTATGGACTTTGTTCTCGTCATTAAACAAGGCAGTGTAAGGATTTATGTAGCACTTATGTCAGGTACCATAGCAATCTAGAGGTTAAAGTCTGCAGGAGGGTATGTGAGGTTATATGCAAGTACCTCACCATTTTAATGAACAGACTTGAGCATCCCTGGATTTTGGTATTGGTGGGAATCCTGGAACCAGTCCCCCATGGATACCAAGAGAGAAGTATTTATTTTATCATGGTATCATTTATATAAATAAAATCTACTCCTTTAAGTATGTAATTCTGTGCGTTTTGATATATAATCATGTATTACCACAACATGGGTCAGAACCTTTCTAGCACCTCAGAAAATTCCCTCGTGCTCCTTTGCAAACAAATTTGCCTCTGTTCCCTGTTCTTGGAAGTGATATAGCTTTTCAAGCCTGGCTTCTTGTACTTGGGCATATTGTGTTTGGTTTGTGTGAATCAATAGGTGGGTCTCTTTCCTTCCTTCCCCCACCCCTGCCCCTTTTCCATACTGGGGATTTAACCCAGTGTCACTTTACCACCAAGCCATATCTCAGTTGCCCAGGCTGACCTTGAACTTGGGATCTTCCCACCTCAGCCTCCAGGGTGACCAGGACTGTGGGCCCATGCCTGCACACCTGTCTTAGATTTAGATGGTTGCTTTTGTGCTGAATAGTATTATGCCATATGGATTACCATGATCTCTTTATTCATTCATGTGTTGGAGGACATTTGGATCATTTCTAGTTTTTTCACATCTTAAGTAAAGCCTGTAAATGTTCACATACAGGTGAAGGCAAGTTTCATTTCTCTTGGGCCCATACGTAGGTAGGATTGCTAAATTGCCTATGTAAGCGTGTGTTTGCCTATTGGAACCAGACCTGCTCACAGCCAGAGTTCCAACTCCTTCATGTCCTCTTCAACACTGTTTTTTTTTTTTGTACTGAGGATTAAACCCAGGAGTGCTTTGCCACTGAGCCACACCCCCAGCCTGTTTTATTTTTATTTAGAGACAGGGTCTCGCTGAGTTGCCGAGGCTGGTCTCGAACTTGCCATCCTCCTGCCTCAGCCTCTGGTGCCACTGGGATTACAGGCGTGTGTCACCGCACCCAGCTCTCTTCAACACTCTGTGTGGTTTTCAGTTTTATATGTTCTTTTAGGTGTATAATGGCATCTCCTTGTGACTTTAATTTACAGTTCTTTGATGAAAAATGATGTTGAACATCTTTTCATGTGTCTCCTGGCCTTCCATCTGTCTTTGATAAAATGTCTATTCAAATCTTTTGGCCATTTCAAAGAATAGGTTTTCTCATTAAGTTGGAAGGTTCTTTATACATTCTGAAGGCAAGTTCTTTATCAGGTACGTGTTTTGATAGTACAGTTTCTAGCATCTGCCTTGTCTTTTGTTCTCTTAACAGTGTCTTTTGAAAAGCAGGTATTTTTAATTTGGTGGTAAAGTCCAATTTATCAGGGATTGAATTCAAGGGCACTTGACCACTGAGCCACATCCCCAGCCCTATTTTATATTTTATTTAGAGACAGGGTCTCAATGAGTTGCTTAGAGCCTTGCTAAGTTTCTGAGGCTGGCTTTGAAGTCAAGATTCTCCTGCCTCAGCCTCCCGAGACGCTGGGATTATAGGCGTGGGCCACTGCACCCAGCCCTCATTTTTTTCTTTTAAATACATTTGTTTATTTATTTAAACATTTTTTAAATGCTTTTTAAAAAAATTGTAGGTGGACACAATACCTTTATTTTATGTTTATGTGGTGCTGAGGATTGAACCCAGTGCCCCACGCATGCCAGGCAGGCCCTCTACCACTGAGCCCTAGTCCCAGCCCTTAAATACATTTTAAATACATTTTTTTCCTTTTGAATATATTTCTTTCTTTTAATAATATAGCAGTTCCGGTGTTGTATCCAGGGAATCTTTGCCTAACTCAAGGTCACAGAGATTTCCTCCTATCAGATCATCTGGATATTTGGGTACTGGGTAAACAATTTTCTTAAAAAATTATTTTTAATTTTAATTTTTAGTTGTAGATGGATACAATACCTTTTTTTTTTTTTTTAACTTTATGTGGTGCTGAGGGTCAAACCCAGTGCCTCACACATGCTAGGTGAGGGCTCTGCCACTGAGCTGCCTGAGCTGCAGCCCCAGCATGTGTCCCTCTCTAGAGCTCTGGAAGGTAGACTCTCGGAGGCAGCGCCTGGAGATCTACATTTGAACATGAACCTTGCATGAGTTTTCCTGGCCTTGAATTTTGAGAATTCCTGACTTACTAATTATAATTTGGAAATTTCTTGCCCTGGCAAATTCTAGGGGGCTGGGCAGGAGCCCTGCCCGGGCAGGGTTCTGGATGTGTGTGAGTATGTGAGAGAGAGTATGAATAAGATATGTTCCTGAGCTGGGTGTGGTGGCACATGCCTGTAATCCCAGCACTTGGGAGGCTGAGGCAGGAGGATCATGAGTTCAAAGCCAGCCTCAGCAATGGCGAAGCACTTAGCAACTCAGTGAGACCCTGTCTCTAATAATACAAAAAGGGCTGGGGATGTGGCCCAGTGGTCGAGTGCCCCTGAGTTCAATCCCCGGTACCAAAAAAAAAAAAAAAAAAAGATATGTTCCTGAGAATCAGCAGCTAGTCTGGGAGCCATGAAATACCCGAGCAGGAAGACCAGGGCTAGTGAGCAGGTATTGTGGTGTGTGCTTATACCCCCCCACCCACTTTGCTCTCTCCCAGACTCACCTGCACTTCAGCCAAGTGCTGTTGTCCTAGACCTGCCAGCAGGTGGCACCCTTTCAACATCCCTGTGGGCGACATGAACCTGAGCCCTGACCAGGTTGTTTGGTGGGTATGAGTGCCAGGTCCTCAGAAGGGCATCCCCTCCCGCCAGCTCATTTCCTATATTTACACTTCAAGATGACCCTGCAGGGACATGATCTGGCAGCCCCCTTTTTGGAACAAGGGTACTCAGAGCAGCATTCAGGAAGCAGTTTAATACCTGATAACTGGATTGTAACTGCCTTCTTAATTAAAAAAAACCCACTTTTCTTGGGCATGTTGGTGCACACCTGTAATCCCAGCAGCTCAGGAGGCTGAGGAAGGAGGATGGCAAGTTCAAAGTCAGCCTCAGCAACATAACGAGACCCTAAGCAACTCAGAGAGACCCTGTCTCTAAATAAAAATACAAAACAGGGCTGGGGATGTGGCTTAGTGGTAAAGCGCCCCTGGGTTCAATCCTTGGTACCAAAAAATATATATAAATAAGTAAACAAAAAAACCTTTAATTAAACACACAATGAGCACCTGCTTTGTTTGCTCTGCCCAGAGGACCTGCTTGCAGAATGTCCAGTCTGGAGGGGGAAGTGGACAACTCTGTCTCTGTCTGTCCGTCTGTCTCACACACAGACGCTGAGGAGGGTGAACAGCCAGGGGCTACAGCAGGAGCGGTTTTTCTGTCTTGTTGAGTGGTGGCCGTGGCCTTGGTCAAAGCTTGTTGGCCTGCAGTTCCAGAGCCAAGGAAGCTGTCACCTCGTGGGGTGAGGGTGTGTGTTTTGCTGTACCATCTCTAGACCGTGGGAGTCCTCAGGGTCTTCCAGGTGGAGTGGGCTGTTTAGCCCCTGTGTCTCTCCTACCCGTAGACATCTTGTGGGCACAGGGGAGGGTGGGCTCCCAGGGCAGCTCTCAGCCACCCGGCTCCTCTCTCTGCTCCCCACTAGGGCTGAATTCTTGGCTCTGCCACCTCACTCCCTGCCTCTCTTGGGGCAGCAGGCTGCAAGTTGGCCAGGAAGGGAAAGGCGACAGAGGCATCCACTGCAGAGCCCCCTGCTGCTTTCCTGAGGGGACAGTCCTCTCCCAGCCCTGCTCCATGCGGCACCATGACAGGGGTCACCAGAAGCCTTCTTTTTAAAATGCCATCTTTAGACAGGGCCTCTCTGGATTGAGGGTTCTGGGAGGCCAGTAATGACCCTCCACATCTTCTCTCCTCAGAGAGGGCTTTTCTGTCTTGAGGGCTCAGTATTTATTTGAAAGGCAGGCTTTGAATCCCTGGGCGGGCCTTCTCAGTCCTGACACTATTGGGCGCTGGGCTGGATTGCCGTGTGGTGGGGGCTGTCCTGTGCATGTGGGGTGTTCAGCAGCCTCCCTGTCCACTAACCCCCGCTGCTGGTTGTCTTCATCCATCCAGGCTGCTGTAGCACAGCACCAAGGATTGAGCAGCTTATGCATAACAGAAATGTGTTTCCCACGGTTCTGGAGGCTGGGAAGTCCATGGTGCCAGCAGATTTGGTGTTTCGGTGAGGTCCTGCTTCCTGCTGTCTTCTTGCAGGGTCATCTCACAGTGAAATGGGGGAGGGACCTCGCTGGGGGCTCTTTTCTTTTTTTTTTTTTTTTTTTTTGGTACCAGGGATTGAACTCAGGGGCACTCAACCACTGGGCCACATCCCCAGCCCTTTTTTTTTTGTATTTTATTAGAGACAGGGTCTCACTGAGTTGCTAAAAGCCTTGCCATTGCTGAGGCTGGCTTAACTCACAATCCTCCTGCCTTAGCCTCCTGCCTTAGCCTCCCAAGTGCTGGGATTACAGGCGTGCACCACCACGCCCAGCTTCTGGGGGCTCTTTCTAAGGCTGCTAGTCCTATGTGTGAGGGTCCCTTCACAACTTACTCACCTCTCAAAGGCCCTACCTTCAAATGCCATCCTTTTATGAATTAGGTTTCAACATGAATTTTGGGTAGCATCATTCAGTCCATAGCTCTGGTAGTACCCCTTTCCCCTTGTTGTGACTACCAGATTTGTCTCCAGACATTAGTCTGAGATGTCCCAGAGGGCAGAATTGCCCTGGCTGAGACCACAGCTCTAGGAGGCCACCCCTGTGAGGTGTTAGGGCGGGCCTGGTGCCAGCAACTCTGCAGGGTGGGTTCTAGCCAAGTGGAGTTTGGTGAGCTGAAAGGAAGATAGCGACTCTCTTTTGTAGGAAGGGCTTTGACCTAGAAGTTAGGAGCTTGGGTTCCAGACCTCAGGCTGACTCCCTGCTGATGGGCCACGTTCCCATCTGTAAAACGTGGGACTCTAACCCTGACCTTCTTCAGCTGTCTCTGTGTTAACCCTCACTGGCTTCCCCTTGCACAGAGTAAAGCCCAAATTTGTTACCACAGAGCCTCAGGCCTGCTGGGTGGGGTGGCGCAGGCCTGTAGTCCCAGCAGCTTAGGAGGTTGAGGCAGGAAGATTGCAGGTTCAAAGCCAACCTCAGCAGCTTAGTGAAACTGTTAGCATCCTAGTGAGACACTGTCTCAAAATAAAAACTAAAAAGGGCTGGGGATGTGGCTCAGTGGTTAAGTGCCCTGGGTACAATCCCCAGTACCAAGAAAAAATAAAAAGCCTCAGGCCTTTGCATATGCTGCTCCCTTTGTGGAGAATTCTCTTCCCTGTTCTTTTTTTTTTTTTTTTTTTTAAATATTTATTTATTTGCTTTAGTTGTACACAATGCAATGCATTTATGTTTACGTGGTGCTGAGGATCGAACCCGGGCCACGCACGTGCTAGGCGAGTGCTCTACCACTGAGCCACAACCCCAGCCCCCTCTTCCCTGTTCTTCCTGTGGCTGGGCCCTTCTCAAATTCTAAGGCTTAGCCTAAAGGTTTACTTTTTGGCCAGGTCTCCCAGACCTTCCATTCTAAGTGTGCTTCATCCACTCATTTTTCTTTATAAAAAAAAGAAAAGCTGTAAAATTTACGTACATATAGGAAAGTCCATAAAGCAGTAGAGCAGTTCAGATATTTCTAAATGCAGCACTCACACCGGTACCATCCAGGTGTAGACATAGGCCATTACCAGAAGCTCCACCCACCCTAAAGGTCACCAGTGTCCTGTGGTGATAAACTTTCCCCTGCCTTTGTTTTCTTTAGTTTTACCATGTGTGTATGCACCTCTGTGTAGTTGAGTTTGCTTTGTTTTTACACTTCATACACATGGATTTATAAGGCATATGGCGTTGTCTCTTTGTCTCAGCCGTATGATTTTGGGGAGGGCAGGTATTGGGGATTGAACCCAGGGGCACTTGACCACTGAGCCACATCCCCAGCCCTATTTTGTATTTTATTTAGAGACAGGGTCTCTTTGAATTGCTTAGCCTCACTAGTTGCTGAGGCTGGCTTTGAACTAGTGAGCCTCCTGCCTCAGCCTCTAGAGCTGCTGGGATTGCAGGCGTGTGCCACCGCGCCTGGCTCAGCCTTGTGATTCTGAGATGCCTCCATGTGGGTACTCGTAGTCATGTCTGTTCTTTTTTTTCATGGTTGTGTGATATTCTGCAGTGTGCACAGACCCCAGTAAGCCAACCCATGCCACTGTCTGTGGACATGCAGTGCCGCCGTGACCTTTGCTTGTGTATCCCTGGAACATGTGGGCACGTGTGCACCCAGCTCCGGGTGGTGAGTGCCTCTAGGGAAGGCATCATCCAGGCTGGCCTGGGCTCTGCTACAGTGTGCGGCACGGGGGGCCAGGGGGGCTGGTGAGTAGATGCCCAGTGGGTCTGGAGAGCGTGGGCGGTGGGTTCTGGCAGTGGCTGCGGAGGCAGTCAGTAAAGTCTTGTGGGGGACCCGGGGGCGTGACCTGGCAGGATGAGCCAGTGCAGAGAAAGGAGCGCAGGGGACACCTGGTATGTGTGTCGGTGTTATTCAGAGGCAAATAACCAGCTTGGAAAGGAAAATCAGTCGCGCTTTCAGGGAGTCAGACAGCTTCACTGACAGCAGATGGGCCCCTGTGGCAGGCCGTGAGGCAGAGGGGCAGGGTCTGGGCCTGGGGTGTGTGACAAGTGCCAGACTTCTGCTGGGCACCTGGGGGGCTCTGACTGCCTCTGGACTGGATCCCAGAGCAGCTGATACCTGCAAAAGTGGATGCCAAGGGGCTGGGGTTGTGGCTCAGTGGTGGAGTTCTCGCCTTGCACGTGCGTGGCCCGGGTTCGATCCTCAGCACCACATAAACATAAGTGCATTGCATTGTGTACAACTAAAGTAAATAAATAAATATTAAAAAAAAAAGTGGATGCCAAGCGCCACGTCCGGGTGTTGGGGTACAGAGGCCACTGTTCAGAAGTGAGGAGAAGGCTGAGGGGTGCTCTGGCAAACCTTGCTCACCAGGCCTGGGTCTAGTCTGCCTCTTTGTTCCCTGGTCAGTGCAGGACTCTGTGGGAGCCTGTCTGGACCCCACAGCCTCAGGGACAGGAGGAGCCGTGGCGGGAAGGGGATCAACTTGATGACGGCCAGTGGCTCCTGGGATGGAGGAAGAGTGGACAACCCAGGGATGTGGAGAGAGAGTGGCTCAGTGCTGGAGCACCTGCTTGGCATGTGCGAGGCCCTGGTTCCATCCCCAGTATCCACAAGACAAAAAGCAAGAGTGGGGGTGAGCCCCAGCACAGCTGGCTTGTTCCTTGGGTCTCTGTTTCCTGCCAGGCTGCCAGTGCAGGTGACCTGTGGTGCCTTTATTGACTAAATGAACGATCTCCTAATCCCACAGGGGCAGACCCTCGGTTCTCCCTCACCTCACTCCTCTGTGGAAATTGCCCCAGGTGTGAGAACTGGCCTGACCCCGAGTGGTCTCAAGGGGGCCCCGTGGATGATGGCGGTCCCTTCACAGTCAGAAGGTTGAGACCTGGAGGGTGCAGTGACTTGAGGAGCCTGGAGACAGGTCACTGGATGGTTGGACGATCGCCTCGATTGTGCAACACTTGCAGAATGGAGTGTAGCTAGAGAAGGCTGCGTCCTGCCCTTGCTGTCTTGAATGGTGTGCACACAGGACATCAGTTAAGCATCCACGCTAAGGGTTTGCATGGAAAAGGTGACGTTGCAATCAAACCTTAAAGGAAGAATTGTGGGGGAGGGGGTAGGCTGGCAGTAGGGGTGGAAGTGGGGGCAGTCTAGGTGACGGTTCTGTGTGGGCAGAGGCTGGGCAGCCTGCAAGTGGAAGTTGGTGCAATGCAGTTCAACCTTACACAAGGGTTGGGATCTAAAGAGGGCCTGGCTGGGTGCAGTGGTGCAGTGGTGCACACCTATAATCCCAGCGGCTCCGGAGGCTGAGGCAGGAGGATCATGAGTTCAAAGCCAGCCTCAGCAACTTAGTGAGGCCCTAAGCAACTCAGTGAGACCCTGCCTCTCAATAAAATATATAAAAGGATGTGACTCCATGGTCAAGTGTCTCTGAGTTCAAACCTCAGTACCAAAAATAAAATAAAATGAAACAAAATAAAGAGGATCTGAAGACTGAAAACTTACAGAGCCAAAATGACCTCTGAATGACACTGAGAGGTCAGACTTACTTAACACCCACCAGGGGCCAGGCTGTCCTACTGCTCACCAGGCATCTCCTTCCGTCCTCACAGCCACCTTGCCATTTGATCATTCACCAGCTGTAAAATGGAAATGAGGAAACCGAGGCAAGGAAAGGCTAAGTGACTTCCCCGAGGCCACATCCGCCAAGTGTGGGTGGGGAGGGGGTTAAAACCACACTCAAGGGCAGTGGAGGCCACTGTTTTGCTGACTAGGAGCCAGGTGATGTTGCTGGTTTGTGGCTAGCAAACCCCTGTTGTAGGGAAATGTGTAGACACACATTCAAGCCCAGAGTCACGCATGCTGTCTAAAGTCAGGAAGTTAAATGAGTGCGTGAGCCGCCTCTGCTGTCCCTGATCTGGGTGGTGATGAGTCCCTGGTGGTTTCTGAGGACAGTGAGCGACTCTGGGCAGGTTTAGGAAGGTCACTGCAGGACATGAGACAGACTCAAGCAGCTTTAGGGAATCCAGGGAACAAATGATCTGGTGCCCTGGTGAGGTGGGGCTGGGCAGCTGGGTGGCTGTCTGCAGCATGGAGTCTGGAACCTGGTCAGGTTTCACAGAAATAGAGACCTCTGGGCTGTTTGGGGTGGATAGGTGGATTCCAATGAGCTGGGGCCCCCAAGGGACACCAGTGAAGTGCATAGCAGGGGACTGGACAGATGGCACCATCTGCTGGAGTTGGAGATTTCTGCAGAAGAGCCCGTACCCCAGTGGCTTGGCCCAGGTGTCACTGGCACTCAGAGCAGCATTTTAAGAGGGAAAAAAACAACACAACAATACTCTTTGAAGTTGCATGGATAATTATGCACCCTCAAAAAGTGTGTGTTGGCAGAATGAAAATGCAGTACCACAGAGAGACCGCCAAGTAGATAATTCTGTCGCATTAAAAGCTTGCATTGCTCAAGTGTGAAGGTTTTCACCTTGGGGAGGTGATTTAACAAGGCCAAGGAGTTTATTAAAACCAAAATACTCACAGGAATGTAAACATGGCTTTGGCTGATGAGGTAGCGGGGGACAGAAGTATATGCTGGAGGGGACTAGCAGAGCCAGGCCTCTGGCCTCCCGACCCCAGCAAACCCTGCTCTGGGGGTGTGGTCGCACATACACAATGAGCAATCTGTCATTTGCTGCAGAGGCTTGGGAATCACGATTGCTTCTCTGGGACAGGTGCAGCTCAGTAGCCTCCAGATGAGGGCGAAGTCAAGATGCTCTTAATTGGCATTGGCTGGGTCTTGGATGGCTGCGTTTTGCTCAGATGCGCATTTTTGTCATGTTCCAATTCATCCCCAAGATTCCTTGTGTTGTCAAGTTCTTTCTGGCAAACATTCATTTGCCTGGGCCGCGCCTGTCTGCGCACCGCCCTGCCGACCCACCAGGATGAGGACAGGCGGGCCAGTGGGAGAGGAGGGCGGGAGCTAATTGCGGAGCGCTGGCAGGTGTCCCATTAGGCTGTGGTGCTTGCTGTTGTTTGTCTGAATCATCCTTTCTTCACTTCTTGCTCTGTGCCCTGCGCCTTGTTATTTTTGTCTCAGCTAAATGTCTCTCCCTCTCCAAAAGCCCTCCCTGACCACCCTGGTAAGGTTTGCCCCCGTCCCCACCCCTGTGACCTGCTGTCCCATGACACTGTTTTGTTTCCCGGGGCAGTTGTCACTGCACCGCCTTCTCCCAGGTACCCGTCTCTGTTCACTGCTCTTCTTCCCTGCTAGAGCACGCGCTCCTGGCCGGCCGCACTCTGTCTTGCTCACCATCTGTCCTTGGACAGTGCCAGCGGGTACTGGGCGCCCAGGAAATATTTGTCAGGGGAACGACTGTATCTGATTTTCTCAGCAGCCCTGGAGAGGTGGGATTTTGGCATCATTCAAAGAAGGGGAAATCGAGGCTCCGTGACCTGCAGGGGTTTGCCTCGATTCTCAAAGCCAGCAAATCTTGTGCTGGAATTTGAACTTGAGTTTCACGCTGTCTTAAATATGCAATCCATCTCCATGGGACCTAATTTCTGCCCTCAAGGAGCTCTCTGTCCTGCCAGGAAGAGCAAGACAAACGCATTCATAACTGTCATGTTCATTTGGTGGAGGAAAAAACCAAACCAAAACAAAAACCCTCACATAAGTCACAACAGGACAGGGGCCCTTACAGAGGTAGCAAAAATGCCCTTAGAGGTTCAGTTACCTTCAGTAGGCATTTCACAGGTAGGGAGTTTGAGGCCCTGAGAGTGACCTGCCCAATGACTTGATGAATGAAGAGTAACAGCAGATCAGAATCTGGGTTCCTACTTTGTAGGGCAATATCCTCAAGAGGAAATGAAACTCGACCTTTTCTTCTTTCTTTCTTTTTTTTTCCCTTTTTTTTTTTTTTGTGGTACTGGGGATTAAACTCAGGGGCACTCGACCACTGGGTCACATCCCCAGCCCTTTTTTGTATTTTATTTAGAGACAGGGTCTCACTGAGTTGCTAAGTGCCTCGCCATTGCTGAGGCTGGCTTTGAACTCGCGATCCTCCTGCCTCAGCCTCCCAAAGTGCTGGGATTACAGGCATGCGCCACCGTGCCCGGCTCCCTTATTTATTTTTTAGTTGTATTGGACACAATGCCTTTATTTAATTTATTTTTACGTGCTGAGGATCGAACCAAGAGCCCCACACGTGCTAGGCGAGCGCTCTACTGCTGAGCCACAACCCCAGCCCCTAGCTCCACCTTTTCTTTGTTTGCTGTGTGACTTTGAGCAAATGCTTAACTTCTCTGAGCCTTAATTTCCTTATCTGCACAAGGAGATTGATTATAACTTGCTCCCTCAGAAGTGGTTGCCAGGACTACATAAGGTGACAATGTTGCCTGCTTTTATCCTTGAAGAAGACCTTAGGGCCATTCCAAGGATTGGATTGATCATGTGGCCTCTGCTTGGACCAGCTGAGGTCCCTTTAGAGCTGTTGGTAGCCACACTGTTGGCTGCTGTGTCGATTCCCTTTTGTGTTTGCTGTGAGTCATTGATTAAATTAAAACGATTTAATATCAGATTGGTGTGTCATTTGATTCTGTACTATGTGTGGAGTTTACTTTTGTTTTAAATTAAACATTGGGTTGTTTTGTCTTAAAGTTGTCATCTGGCTCACCAGGAAGGAGCAGGGGTATTTTTTGGAAAGTTCCAGATCCCACGCCAACACCTGTGGTTCCCTTGTCATCCTGAGATTGCGAGAGCAAGTGCCCTGCCAGGTGGCCTCGTTGTCCCCCAGGGTGTGATGGGGCGGAAGACACCTCTGTTGTGAATTCTCGGGCAGAAGCAGTGTCTTTGCCTCCTTGCAGCAGCATCTCCCCCTGACGGCGTGCAGACTGCCCACCGGGCACCGTGCCAAGCACCATGCAGATGTTTCATTTTGTGCCCAGAACAACCTTGTCAGTGGGATCATTTCATCCTTGTTTTTTTTTTTAGTTGCATAACATAAAAATTCACATTTTAAAGTATATAACTCAGCAGTTTGGGGAATATTCACAAGATTGTTTAGCCATCACCACTGTCTGATTCTAACCCATTTCCATCACCCCCCAAAGAAGCCCTTTCTCCATTCACAGTCCTCCCCCATTCCCTCAGCTCTGGCCACCCTCCCTGTCTCTGTGGGTCTGCCTTTCTGGACATTTCACGTAAGTGGAATCAGACCGTATCGGACCTTTTGTGACCTGCTTCTTTCACTTGATCCAGTGTTTTTATTTTGTAGCCTGTGTCAGGATTGCACTCCCCCCCCCTTTTTTTTTTCTTAAATATTTATTTATTTGCTTTTAGTTGTACACAATGGGTTTATTTGTATGTGGTGCTGAGGATCGAACCTGGCCGGCCGCGCACGTGCTAGGCGAGCGCTCTACCGCTGAGCCACAATCCCAGCCCCCCCCCCCTTTTTTTTAATATTTATTTTTTACTTGTAGTCGGACACAATACCTTTATTTTATTTATGTTTGCTGAGGATCGAGCCCAGAGCCTTGCATGTGCCAGGCAAGTGTTCTACCACTGCACTACAACACTAGCCTCTGCACTCCTTTTTATGGGGAAACGGTATTCCATTGGGTGGTGTTATGGTTTGCATATGAGGTGTCTCCCACAAAATTCCTGCATTAGGCAAGAGAAAAGAACGAGATCTCAGCCAGGCACGGTGGTGCCCACCTGTCATCCCAGTGGCTTGGGAGGATGAGGCAGGAAGATTGCAAGTTTGTTGCACTCTGTCTGAAAGTTCATGCGGAAGCAGAGGCTCATAGGGCCAAAAGTCTTTCCATAAGTAGACCCAAAATCCTCACACAGGCAGAAAAGCCCGCTCTCAGCAAATGTGCGTTGCTGTCATTGTCCCCATCGGTCAGGGTGAAGTTGCCACAGAGGGAAATGTTCCCTCTATGCCCGTGGCTCTCACATGGGGCCTCTGAATCCTCTACATGGCTAATTAGAACACAGATGCCTGTGCCCAAACCACAGCCTCTGATTCTGAGGTGGGAACAAGGATTTCCATTTCTAATAAGTTCTGGGGTGACTGAGGCCTGTCCATGCAGGATATGCACTCAGAACCACTGCACTGAACTGTCCCTGGCTCCTTGGCATGGTCCTCAAACCTGCTTGGTAGAAATGCAGATTCCTGCTGGCGCAGTTGCACACACCTGTCATCCCACAGCTCTGGAGGCTGAGGCAGGAGGATCATGAGTTCAAAGCCAGCCTCAGTAATATAGCAAGGCCCTAAGCAACTTGGTGAGACTCTGTCTCTAAATAAAATATGTAAAAGGGCTGGGGATGTGGCTCAGTGGTTAAGTGCCCCTGGATTCAATCCCTTGTACTGAAAAAATCCTGCGGCATCTGACTCTGCACATCAGCAGGAAACCTGCGATGCCATTTGAGAGGTGATGGTGGAGGGTAGCGTTCACCCCGGCTGCACATCAGCATCACCTGGGGAAGCTTTTAAAACCTGTGACTCCCAAGATCCCTGCTAATCGAGTCAGCCGCTCTGGTGGACACACTGTGGCATCAGGGTCCATCTGCCAGTCCTTCCAGTGCCTGGCCAAGTGTGCGTGTCATGTCAGAGTGGCAACCATCAGGATCTTGATGGAGATGTGACCTGAGGGCCATCAGTGACAAATCCAGGTTTCTGACACCCTGACAGTCCCTCACCAGCTCCTTCAGCTCTAAGTCCTTCCTTTATTCAGAGCTCCACGGTGCCTGCAGTGTAACAGGGTTTTCATTCTAAAGCATGAAGATCTATCCGCTCATTGCAAATTCATGATCCCTTGGTTTTTTGCCAAGCAGCAAACCACCCCAGGCGAGAGTTTCATATTCTGGGAAGCCGTGTAGCCCAGTGGTTAGGGGCATATACTGAGGCCTGGCTCTGCCTCACACCAGCCAAAGCCAGCAGCTCTGTGTCTACCTTACTGTATAAAACAGGAGGGTGACCATCATGCCTGTCTCCTGGGGTGACAAGGAGTCAATGAGTTAATGCACAATGGTGCTGGCAGCCCGGACCCACAGGTAGGAAGCCCCTGGTGAACCTTCTTAATTATTTCATGAACGGGGTGACCTTGAGTAAGTCCTGCGACTTTGTGCAACTCGTGTAACTTCTCTGTAACTCAGTTTCATCATCTGTTAAATAGGGATGAGCATAGTAGTGAGCTCACAGAATGAGTTTAGGGAGTCAGGGAGATAATTGGTCTGAAGCTCAGGGTGGTTTCCGGCACACAGCTGGCATCAGTGGGCAGGGGCTGCAGTTGATGTTGACTGAGGTGGGCACAGGGGAGCCTCTTCTGGCTAAACTGGGCAGGTCCTGCTTCTCAAGTGGAGCATCCGGAAGGATATGATTGAAGGTTCTGGGATTTTTTTTTTTTCTTCTCCTTTTTGTACCAGGGATTGAGCCCAGGGGCACTTAACCACTGAGCCACACCCCCAGCCCTTTTTGTATTTTATTTAGAGACAGGGTCTCACTGAGATGTTTAGGGCCTTGCTAAGTTTCTGAGGCTGGTTTGAACTCACGATCCTCCTGCCTCAGCCTCCTGAGCCACTGGGATGACAGGTGTGTGCCATTGCACCCTGCTCTGGGATGTTTTTGCCTACAGAAGTTTAGGTGTTGTGTGGGTGCCAGCAGCCGGGGCTGGGGAAACAGGGAACTGTTTAATAAATATAGAGGTTCATTTTTGCCAGATGCAAAAGTTTTGGAGATTGATATTACAACTTAGCTATACTTTATGGTACTGAACAGTATGCTTAAAAATGGTTAAGAAGGCAATTTTTTAAAGAGACATAATTTTTTTTGGGCAGTTTTAGGTTCCTAGCAACACTGAAAGTGCCCGGTTCCCATCCCCCCACCCCCACATCACAGCTTCCCTGCTGTCAACACTGACCATGATGAGCCTTCCCAGACACATCCTTACCACCCAGAGGCTGTGGTTTACATTACGGGTCTCTCTGCTGTTGTACATCCTGTAGGTTTGGGTGACTGTGTAATGACGTGTGTCCACCACGTTAGTATCGTAGAATATTTTCACTGCCCCCCCCAGATTCTGTGCTCTGCCTATTCACCCCTCTCTCTCCAACCCTGGACCACTGGCAAGCCTGATAGGATTCTAAATCTTTGTTATGTGTATTTTATCACAGTTAAAAAGAAAGTTTAGCTGGGCGTGGTGGCTCACGCCTGAATCCCAGCAACTGGGGAGGCTGAGGGAGGAGGATTGCAAGTTTGAGGCCAGCCTCAGTAACTTAGCGAGATCCTGTCTCAAAAAGTAAAAAGGGCTGGGGGCTGGGCCGCAGTGGTTAAGTACCCCTGGGGTCAACCCCTGGTACCAAAAAAAAAAAAAAAAAAAAGATAAAAAGTAAGTTGATATGTCCCCCATCCTCATGAGTGTAAAGGATTGCTGTTGGCAGGTGGGGGAGGTGTGGGCAGACACGCCATGTGGGATCAGGGAGGGTGGCAGGACGGGGAGGGTGGCAAGGTGGCCGCTCTGGTTTGAATATGGTTTAGGTGTCTCCCCCAAAGGCCTGTGTGTCGAAGGCTTGACCCCGGGGAGGGGAGGGGCAGTGAGAGGTGGTGGGGCCCTTAGGAGCTGGGTCTAGTGGGAGGTCACTGGGTCGTTGGCGGCGAGCCCCGGGAAGGGACTGAGTTCTCATGGGACTCTGAATTAGTTCTAGCAGGAGGGTTTTTCTAATCAGAACAAGTCCGGCCTCTCCCTGGCTGCTCTGGCTTCCTGTCTTGCCCCCCCACCCCTGTGTTATCAGCCCCTCATGTACTCTTGCTGTTGTCACATCATCCACCGTGAGGCCCTCACCAGCCATCAGTCTCCAAGACTGCAAGCCGAATGAACCTCTTTGCTTTATAAAGTACCCAGCTTTAGAGGATTCATTATAGTGACAGAAACTAATCTAACACCATGGTAGTTATCAATACAGTTTAGGAAAGAAAGAGCTCTCTAACAGTTCAAACCATTCTGTGCGAGGGGGTGTAATTCCCTATTTCCAGTGTTCAAGGGTGACTCTTTGCCCTCCAGTGGAGACAGGGAATATCAGGTCTCAGATTGCAGGCTTCATTACTCAGTATTTCTCAGGTTTGCCTATTGATAAGAATCATTTGGGGATATATGTTAATGCCACAAATTCCTTGGCACGTCTCCAAAGCACCCATTGGATCCCTGGGGGAGAAGGCAAGAACCAGCCTCTCCAGAGGATTTGTTTTTTTCTTTTTTTTATTTTTTTTTTTTTGGTACTGGGGATTGAACCCAGGGGCACTTTACCACTGAGCCACACCCCCAGCCCTGTTTGTATTTTATTTAGAGATGGGGTCTCCCTGAGTTGCCTGGGGCCTCGCTAAGTTGCCGAGGCTGGCTTTGAACTCGTGATCCTCCTGCCTCAACCTCCTGAGCTGATGGGATGATAGGCATGCACCACTGTGCCCGGCTCCATAGGATTTTTTCTGGGAGTTTGGGAAACTTGGGCTAAATGATCTCTAGTCTCCTCCTAATCCTACAATTACATGCAAAAACTTCTGATGGATGTGGTCATGCTGGCCACGGTTTCTTCCTGTAACCCTGACAGCTTTTTTTTCTTGACCGCACCACAAGCCCATGACCCACCTGCCCATCTCACCTCCGAGCCCCGTGTCTTGTTGGCAGGGGGCCCCTGTGACGCTCTCTGCTTTCTGTGTTGGGCACTGCCACCAGGCCCACCCCTGAGCAGGGGCTGGCAGGGGTCGGAGTTTGTTTGTTTGTCTCCGAGACAAGCTCAACGCACAGCCTGACGCCGGCTGGAGGCTCTGCTCGCTGCCCGAGTCTGCGTGCTCTGGCTGGGTTCTGCCCACGGTTCCTTTTCATCAGGCATTCATTAGAATTAATGAGATAGCCATTCATAAAAGACCCCTGCGTTTTGAATAAAGGGCTTCTTCGGTAACACAGAGTACTGTTCTAATGAGAGGTTCGGGGCATGCGGTTTGGCTTCTTGCGGTGATTGTCATTATGAGGATAATGACGGCCTGCTCACAGCAGCTCCTTCTCCAAGGATCTCTCCGCCCTGTGCTGCAGCCCCAGGAGCACCAGCAGCTGGAGGTGCCCGGGAAGACGCTGGAGTCCAGTTGCCAGCCAGTGTTGTGGGGGAGCCCTGTGTTGTCCCCCTTCCCACTCTCCAGCCCCTGCTGGGGTCTGTGGCCGTGCACTGCCACATTAGCACCCGGTGATTCTGGTGCCAGAGCCTTCCTCTCTGAGCTCCAGGGTAAGACTGAGGCTCTGGGAAATTGTAGAAGGAAGGCAGGAGCCCCCAGGAGAACGTCCTGGGCTCCTCCGGGTTGCTTCCTCTCTCCTCTCTGTCAAAATCTCTCATCCATCAGTCTGAATTTAGGGTGACCCTCAACGTTGCTATTTGCCTAGGCCTTTGGAGGGGTTCCGCAGGAGATGGGACTCTCAGCGTTTAAGTTAGGGGAGCCCTGAGCAAGCCACCCTGCTGGTCACCTGACTTGACCCTTTGGTCTGGGATCTTTGCATTTGGACTCTTTGGTCTCCTCCTAGCAAAATGGCCTTGGACAATTCACCTGTCGACGGGGACTTCGTTTTCCTTCTGCGAGGTTAGCACACAGGTTTGGGGAATTAAATGAGTTACTACATAAGAAGTGCTTGGCACCTTGTAAATGATGCTGTTTGCTGTGTTTGAGTCGAATGGGACCTTCGAGGTCACGGTGGCATTGAGTCTCTTCATCAGGAGCACTTCCTCTTCCCACTCTGGAGACGGGGGCCCACTTTGTCACTCTTCAGTGGTGTCCAAGGCCAGAAAGTGTCATTTCACAGTTTTTCCCAGTCCAAGGCAAGGTCCCTGGCTTGCTTTCTTGTCCTGCTTTTCTGTTTCTCTTGACAATACAGAATGGGCTGCCCTCAATTTTTCCTTGAATTTGCCAGGTTGCTTTTTTCCAATGAAAGTTCCTATCGAGGTGGCCAGCACCCCGACAGAGTGGGTTCCTGCCCAGGAGGTGTGAGCCACCCGGGAAAATAAAAAGTCTGAAATAATCGGTAAGAAATAAAGACAGAGCCAGAAATTAGATATAAAAGGATGAGCGCCTGCTGGGTCTTCCCGTTCTGATAGGAGCTGGAACTGAACAACCAAAAAAGGCCCCAATTCTTTATTTGAGGGGGAATATGGTGTATGTCAAAGGCAGGGGTAAGGTTTCAGTGGGAGGAGTCTTGTTTGGTGCTTGCTTCACGGTGTGGCAGGGTCTTGCAGTCAACAGGTTGATTGGCATTTTGGCAAGCCATCTCCGGTAGGCTGTGTGGCTCCAGCAGGTCACTCCTGTCTCCAGAACTATGCTAGCACCTGGGCGCTGAGCTAGAACAGGGTGCTACAGGAACCAGGCATTCTCAAACCAGCGGGTTTCTACTGGGAGTTCTTGATACCAGGCTTTCCTGCCTTTGGCTCGAACATTGCTTTAGTTCACCCACGGTCCACAGATGGCTCCCTGCCAAGTTCCTTTTATGATGGATATATTTTTCTATTTTTTGGGGGGGGGTACCTGGGATTGAACTCAGGGGCACCTCACCGCTAAACCACATCCCCAGCCCTATTTTGTATTTTATTTAGAGACAGGGTCTCACTGAGTTGCTTAGCACCTTGCTTTTGCTGAGGCTGGCTTTGAACTTGAGATCCTCCTGCCTCTGCCTCCTGAGCTGCTGGGATTACAGGTATGTGCCACTGTGCCTGGTGTTATATCTTTCTATTTTAAAAGAAGCTCTCTCTATATGTACTTCATCAATGGTTTATGTAAATATGTAGTTTTAGTCTATTTAAATAAACAGAACTACAAATAGTAACAAATTGTTCAAATCCTCTGAATTGATTCTTGACATGGTGGTCATATTCGATTCTATTGTCTTTCCCATGCAGGTATGCTTTTTTACCTAGTTGGAACTATAGTTTGCATATAATTATTATATTTTGCTTTAAAAAATTCTTAAATTCTATAATAATATGAACTATTAAAAAACAAAAACAAAAAACAATCTACAGACCCGGGTCATTGATACCAGTTTAGAAGTTTTACCAGACTTTGGGAGAAGGAAATATCAGAACTCTAAATAGAAAATAGATCCAGGTGCAGTGGTGCACACTTGTAATCCCAGCAGCTTGGGAGGCTGAGGCAGGAGGATCACAAGTTCAAAGCCAGCCTCAGAAACTTAGTGAGGCCCTAAGCAACTCAGTGAAATCCTGTCTCTACATAAAATATAAAAAAAGGCTGGGGATGTGGCTCAGTGGTTAAGATTCCCTGGATTCAATCCCTGGTGTAAAAAAAAGGAAGAAAAATAGAGACACCAGCAGGATTGCCCACCAGGAGAGTAAAATGGTTAATTAGCTATGAAATATAATCGGTCTCATTACTGAAATCATTGCAAATTAAAGGAAGGAATGTCATTTTCCTGATTATATTAGCAGAGATCTTTTTTTTTTTTTTTTAATGATTCTATTACTTGTTAAGCAGGCTGTGTGTAAATTGGCATAAATATTCTAAGACGCTGTTTGGCAGTACATATCAGAAGCTATAGATTTGTTTACTAATTGTGTTTGTCCCTTGTGAATATCTTATGTCCTTTTTATATCTTGATCAGTTTTCTTTATTCAATTATATCAAGCATTTTCAACAATAAAGGTAACTCATATATCCTATTTACAGATCCTTTTTCACCATCTATTGCTCAGTTTTTTTGTTTGAAGTGAGGTTTCACTCTGTTGTCATGGCTGGCCTCAAACTCTTGGGCTCAAGAGAGCCTCCTGCCTTGACCTCCACAGTAGCTAGGACTTTAGGTATGCACCCCTGCACCTGGTTTACCTTACATTTTTAGGTGTCCAAGGGTTTTATTTTATTTGTTTATTTATTTATTTATTAAATATTTATTTATTTACTTTAGTTGTACACAATGCAATGCATTTATGTTTACGTGGTGCTGAGGATTGACCCCGGGCCGCGTACGTGCGAGGCGAGTGCTCTGCCGCTGAGCCACAACCCCAGCCCCTTATTTTATTTTTTATGCAGTTTGTTTCTTACTTTGTTCCTTTGCAGTTCTTTTATGGCTCCTAAGTTTGGAAAGTCATTGTCACATATTTGAGTCTATGTACTTCTGATTATTTTTGATTGTATTTTTAAAAATACTTAACAGTGTAATTCTACCTAGGATTTCTTTTGGTTCTTAGATTGAGTTTCTCTCTCTTTTTCTTGTTCTCCAAAAACTGTTAAGTGGTTATTCTGACATAATTTAATGAATCCTTACCTTCCCCAAGTTATTTTGAGGCCTCCTTTATTTACATTTTGAGACAGGGTCTCACTAAGTTGCTAGGGCCTCACTAAGTTGCTGAGGCTGGCTTTGAACTTGCAATCTTCCTGCCTTAGCCCCCTGAGCTGCTGGGATTACAGGTATGTGCCGCCGTACCCTGTGTATAAATGAATTTTTTAAAGTATCTTTGCCAGCCGGGCGCGGTGGCGCATGCCTGTAATCCCAGCACTTTGGGAGGCTGAGGCAGGGGGATCGCGAGTTCAAAGCCAGCCTCAGCAATGGCGAGGCACTTAGCAACTCAGTGAGACCCTGTCTCTAAATAAAGTACAAAAAAGTTCTGGAGGATGTGACCCAGTGGTCGAGTGCCCCTGATCAATCCCCGGTACCAAAAAAAAAAAGTATCTTTGTGGATTTTTCTCTTTTTCTTCATATTGGTCGGTTATATTTCCCATGATGATCTTCTCTCTGTACTTTATGCTGTTGTTGTCTGAAATAGGATCTTTTAAAACTTTGCCTATTTATTTTTATTGGCAACTTTAGTGGGCTCTCTTTAATTCAGGTAATTTTTTAAGTGACGGCTTTGCACTTCTGATACAGTCATCGGCACATAATAAATCATTTTGTCTGTTTCTAGTGTCTGTTCTTTCCATTTATTGGCCAGAAGATTCAAGGCCATATTCAGGGATACTGGTGATTGACAGCATCCTTATTTTTATAGGGAAGCTTCTGCCCTCCTTGCTGTTGTTTCTGGCATGTGTGATGAGATCCGTCTGCTCCTACCCAAAAACACTTGTATAATTCACAACAACCACAGTAAAAACTCCTTTCTGGCTCTCAGAACTTCAACTTCTGCTCCAAGTCCCAGTTCAAGGTCAGCTCCTTGCTCCAAAACCCAGTTCAAGGTCAGCTCCTCCGGGAAGCCTTCTCTGACCACCCTCAGCACCTGGTGCTCCAGCCCTCAAGTCTCAGATCATGCAAGCGAGACCTCCTCGCCTTGCACGGTGCTAAACTCGACTTTGCGCCTGTTTTCCCACTTGTCTGGGGGAACATCTGACACAAAAGCACAAGAGGGTTTATTGTTGGAAAGTATCCCTCTTTCTAGAATGCCAGCGTGCCCCAAACTCTGAGCCTACGGTGCTGGTCTACTTCCATCCCAGCCCTTGATCTCTCTTCTGAGGTCTGACTTTTAGAGATTTGTCATACCCTGGAAGGACCTGGTGCTCTTTTCTGCCAACCCCACTTCCTGACATAAGAGCTGGTGCGGGACGTTGGACAGCTGCAGCTCTGGACCCGAGGGGGCTTCTCAATGTGTTGTCCGGGAGGGGAGGCCGCGGAGCCTCGGCCATTTAAACTGTTGCCCTTTCCCCAGCTGTCCTCTTTCTTTCCCACACTGTCTCAGCAAGGTCACCAGCACCCCGCTCTGCTCCATCCTGCTGGACTTCTGGCACTGTGCACTGGTGTTCCCCAGACCAGTGGGAAAACAGGCGCAAAGTTGAGTTTAGCACCGTGCAAGGCGAGGAGGTCTCGCTTGCATGATCTGAGACTCGGGGGCTGGAGCACCAGGTGCTGAGGGTGGTCAGAGAAGGCTTCCCGGAGGAGCTGACCTTGAACTGGGACTTGGAGCAGAAGTTGAAGTTCTGAGGAGCAGGAGGGAGAAGGCTTCAACTGTGATTTCCATATGCTTGTTTACTGTTGCTGTTAGAAATAGGACCTTTGAAACTCTATTTTATTGCTGGCATATGGGAATATTACTGAATTTTGCATATTTGCTTTGGAATAATCTACAAAGGCCTAGAGGCCCAGGAGAATCAGGCATCTTTGAGGGAAAAGACAAGAATTGCTGAGTGAGAGGGACAGTGCTGTCAGCCAGTGAGGGGACCTGGGCCCCAGGAGTGGGGAGCAACATGGGTGGTCCGGGAGGGCTTCTGAAAGAGGTGGGATGAGAGCTGGCCTTGAAGCATAGAGAGGATTTGGATAGAGTGGGAGGGAGGGGAGGGACGACACGGGCAGTGCCATGGCAGTGTACCTGCTGGGCACTTCAGTATTTGATGACATTTACTCTTCCCAGTAGCCCTGCCAGGCAGATGATGATATCCCCATTTTACAGATGAGAAAACCAAGGTTCGGAGAACTGAAGTGACTTGTATGAGCTGGACATCCTAATTAGTGAGCCTCCATGCTTTTGGAGTCTCCCAACTGCTATATGTTTGTATATAAATATACATATATGTGTGTGTGTTTGTGTGTGTGTATATATATATATACAGGCTTTGTTGAGATGTAATTCACATATTATACAATTCCTGCCTTTAAAAGTTACCAATTTTTAAAAATAGTTTTAGTTGTAGATGGACACAATAACTTTATTTATTTTTATGTGCTGCTGAGATTGAATCCAGTGCCTCACATGTGCTAGGCAAGCGCTGTACCACTGAGCTACAGCCGCAGCCCCTTAACCTACTTTCTGTCCATGGATTTGCCTTCTCTGGACATCTTGTATGAATGGAAGCGTATACTATATGGGCTTTGCAATGGCCTTCTGGGGCGTGGCGTGTTTCCCATGGTCTGTTCACATTACAGTGTGCCTTGGTGCTTCATGTCTTTTCATGGCTGAATAATATTCCTTAACGCGGATTGATCCCGTCTCATTGGTCCACTCCACAGTTGATGGTCCTTGGGCTGTTTTCACTTCCAGGCTCCTGTGAATGGTGCTGGTGTGAACACCTGCGGGTTGATGTGTTGGGTGTGGACACGTGTCCTCATTTCTCTTGACATGGAGGAGCATGTTTAACCACCAGGGAGCTGCCGGGCTGTCCTACAAGGCAGCTTCTCTCTTGTTACTTCTCCGGGGCGTAAGGGGCCTGGAAGATCAGACTGTGGAGTCTGTGTGCGTTTCATGTTGTCAAGCAGCTGGGGTGAAGTGGTCTTAAGACGCCGCCTTGCTGCTGAGTCTCCCATGATTCCAAAGGGACTTGGTCCTCCAGGGCCTGAAGGACGCAGCTGTGAATGCCGATTGTCATTGTGCCTGGCAGGTTCTGCCTTCAGTGTGTCCCAGCTGGTGGGCTGTGCAGTAGAGAAGTGCTGGGCTAAATCCTGAGGTTCAGTTTGAAGGAGGGACAGGTGTGAGTTTTGCTGAGGAGGAGATTCCTGGAGAGGGAGGGTGGGTCTGGAGCCTGTTACCGGGGAGACAGGAAGGAGGGGCCGAGGCTGGGAGGGAAGGTGGGTGTGGGGTCCGTGGGGGTCTGGGGCAGGTTCTTGGGCTGCAGTGGTGGATAATCTGGTTCATCTTTCTCCTTTGGCTGCAGACCTGGCTGAGTGTAAGCTGGTTTCCTTCCCCATTGGCATCTACAAGGTCCTTCGGAATGTCTCTGGCCAGATCCACCTCATCACCCTGGCTAACAACGAGCTCAAGTCCCTCACCAGCAAGTTCATGACCACCTTCAGTCAGCTCCGAGGTAGGCCCCAGTTAGCTCAGTCAGGAGGGTGTGGCGGCCTTCTTCCCTTAGACTCTGACCCTGTCTGAGTAGTGTCATTAGAGCCAGTCCCCCGACATCAATCACCCAGGGGAAGGCTTTCAGGAGGGGCCTGTGTCCTCCCTGTAGCCTGGAAATCTCCAGGTCAGCGTCTGTGTCTCACTGGCCAAGGGTGTGGGTCCTGGATTGACTCTCTCGTTCTGAGCAGACCAACAGGACACTGGAGTTCTGAGGCACAGGAGGTGTTAATCCTCCGCAGGCTCCCGTGAGCTCCTTTCTCTCCTGCAATCCAGCCTTGTCTCCCGAGCTGCTGTCTCCGTTCAGGAGTGGTGAATGCTGGGCGGGCTGGCGTTATTTCTCTGAGTACATGCAGGACAGTTGGATGTAGGCGCCCAGGTGGGAGATAAGCAGGACGGGCATTGTGGAATTTTCCTATTCTCGTCTCTAGACAACAGACCCTCCATCCTCTGTCACCTGTGGTGTGTAGCTGCAGCCTGGGTGCCTGTGTGTTGCAAACTGATGGGCAGGAGAAATGCGGAGGCCAGGATACATCAGAGGTGGGGTGGAGTTCCCCGTCTGATGGTGGTACGGAAAGGATCTGAGACCCAGTTCAGGGAAATAAATAACATAAAATGCTGGTAGTGCCTGAACCACTTGAGCAAGCAGGTCTCAGCCAGCTGAGTTGGGGCAGCTTCTTCTTCTTCTTCTTTTTTTTTTAATACCTTTATTTTATTTATGTGTGGTGCGAAGTAGAACCCAGGGCCTCACATGTGCTCAGCGAGAGCTCTACCACTGAGCCCCAGCCCCAGCCCCAGCCCCAGCCCCAGCCCTGGGGCAGCTTCTTGAGGAGGTGTGGGCATGGGGCAGAGCTCAGAAGGGAGGGGGAGGCACGGATCAGTGGACATGGCTCAGCAAGGGGGAGGGGCTTATGCAAGGACTCCAGTGGGAGCCAGGCAGGACCTGGAGAGGCCACCGCTCAGGTGCACATGGAGGGCAAGGCGGAGGGGTTTGTCTGGGTTTTCACCTCTGAGTGAGAACAGAGCTCACACAGCTCATTGCCTTTGTGTCTGGAAAGTTAAAGCACCTGTGACTGGGGAGGGGCAGGGCCCTGGGCAAGGCTTACTTCCCAAAGATGCCCATGGTGCTGTCTGTGCCTGGCCTGCCCTCCTTATTTCTTTTCCTGTAGCCGATGCTTTACACAGGTGAGGTGCGGCCACAGAGCCAGTCAGGTCCTGAACCGGTAGTTCATGTTCCTAGAATTACATGAGGAGCTCATCCTATCAATACTGTCATCTTTTTTCTCTCTTTTTTGGTACTGAGGATTGAACCCAGGGATGCTTTATCACTGAGCCACATCCCCAGCCCTTTTTATTTTATATTTTGAGACAGGGTCTTGCTTAGTTGCTGAGGCTGGCCTCCAAACTTTCAATCCTCATGCCTCAGCCTCCTGAGCCACTGGGATTATAGGTGTGAGCCATCATACCTGGCACATTGTTTTCTTGATCTGGTAAATCAGAATATCTGTGTGGGCCTGGGCCTAGGCATTGGTTAGTACCTGCATCAGCCATTCTAAAGTGCTGTCAGTCACAGTTAAGGGGTTATAAGTACAAATACCTAAGAGATTAGCACCTAAGTACTGAGTGGCTTGGATTAGGCATGTTGCAATAGGGAATGGTGGGGACTATGGCAAACTACACAAGCTCTATTCAGCATCAGCTAGGTGTGCAATGAGAGGAAAAGGGACTGGCATTGTCCACACTTCTGCTTCTTTAGTGAAACAGAAAATGAGGATCTTATGTGAATTTTCCTAAGTTTTGCATAAAATGAAAGCCAATAAAACATTTGCAAGCTAGATTTAGCCCACAGGCCACCAGTTGAAAGAATTTCCTGTAAAATGTCAGCGTTGTGGGGCTGGAGATATAGCTCAGTTGGTAGAGTGCTTGCCTCACATGCACAAGGCCATGGGTTCAATCCCCAGAACCAAAAAAAAAAAAAAAAAAAAAAAAAAAAAAAAAATCAGCATTGCCTCTACCATAGCACTTCATGGATGGAGAAGGAAGCCAGGGAGGAGAGGACCTGTGTCCAGGGCCTCAGAGCAGTTGCTCACCTTGTAGACCAGGGCTGCCTTTGCAGGCCACCTGTGTCAGCTCAGAGGGTCTTCTAGTGCTTTCCAGAGGAGAACAGAAGGGTTGAAAATGAATGGTGGAGGTTGTTGGGGCCCCAGGAAGAGCACAGGCAGGCAGGAGCTGCCTTTGTGTTGGACGAGAGTTCCTGTGTGCTTTCTCCCATTAGGCCGTCCCTTGGGCACCCGCCATCTTCCAGACTTGTGTCTACAGGCAGGGAAACAAAGACCAGTAAGCCAAGGTATCACCCCAAAGGAGCCCCGGTTGGCAGGACAGACGCTGAGGCCTGGGATGCAGGTGGGGACAGAGTGCTGGAGGACCTTGCCGGGAGAGGACTGATGCTTCCTGAGAGTGGCGTGGCTGGGTGGGGGTGGGGGTGAGAGCTGTCAAAGGACTTGATGCTGAGGTGGTGGCTCCTGGGATGAGTAGTGGGGCCTCGCCAGCACCTGGCCAGCAGGCTATGGAAGTGCCTCTGGGAGCCCGGCTGTGGAGATGTACCTCTCATGACACCCTGGCTGCCACACGTTTGTTGGGGGACACTGGACTCGTTCCTGCTGACGCCCCCACATCACCTGGATTGTGAAGCGCGGGCCGGGGCACCTGCTAATTGGATTTCACACAGTGGGTGGAGGGATGTGGGTGGAGGGATACCTTGGCCAGGGCAGGGGATTGGAGCTGAGTGCCCTACTTGGCTCTCAGAGAGCTGGCTCTGGCTGAGTCTTCGTGGTGGTTTCTCTTTCAACACAAAAACCCTCTTCTTTTATGTGTAAAGGGAGGCACTGTGAGGCCAGCTGTGTCCCCTGCCAGGTTCTTTGCAGAGGTGGCTGCCTCAGTGCCACACCAGCTCCCCGGGAGAGAACCATCTGCCTGCTCTCAGACTGCCTCCTGCTCCCAGGGGTTCACTGGGGACTCTCTTCTGTGAGGTTCATGTCCCTCACCAGGGTTGGGGCATTGTTAAGTGATTCCATCCCCTTGATGTCCTTTATCCACTGTAGGGAAGGAAAAATCAAGCCCAGGGAAGCCCAGGGGCCAAACAGGTGTGTCTGAACGGTGGGCGGCCTGAAGGAGCAGCTGGGGCTCTTGCGTCTCCTCTTCTCCTGTCTCCCCACTGTCTTGCTAGTCACTCAGCTCTTTTGAGTGCGCGTGTCCTGGGCCTGACAGGCCATGGGGATATGAGCCAACACCGTGGGGTAAGCAAAGACCCCCCACGTGAGAAAAGCAAAGGCCTCTTATTCTCTGGGGGTGGGGGTGGGGAGGCTCAGCCCCTCCCACTCACGTTTGGCAGAGATGCCAAGGCAGGCAGAGGAGAGGGAAGGCTGCAGGTCTGATTGGCGGCTGCTGGTGTCGGAACAGCAGCAGCTCACCAGCAGTGGGCCTTCCTGAGTGACTGGTTGGGGGGCCCATTTGTCCCCTGGTTGGTGCCTTGTTGGAAGTGGGGACAGAAATCAGGGAAGCTGTCAGTTATTACTGGAGCCAGGCGGATTCTCACAGGGGTCATCAGTTGGCTTGCTGCATCGAATTCCTCCAAGTCTGACATCCACCGGGCTGTTGTCCTCTGGGTGGTGCCTGTGGATAATAGACTGGTTTCTGGGGGCCAGGCGCTGCAGGTTCTGCATCTGAGCTCCATTGTGATGCCTGGTGGGCTCACTGAACACTCAGTCCCTTACTCCCCAGCCTCTGCTCTGGCCTGATGGGGCTCGGGGGTGCGTGGCCATGAGAGCCCTGACTCACCAGTCCCTCCCAGCCCCACACCTGGTGTTTGATCCTTGTGACACCCACACCCTTTGGAAGTGATGAGAAAACTAAGAGCTGAATGCGGTCCTGGAGGAGCCTGCTGCTGGCGAGGGAGGCAGGTGTGCCAGCAGACAGGCTCAGGCTGGTGTGAGGGGTGGGCAGCGGGCAGCCAGCGGAGGGCCACGCGTGCGGAGGAGGCGGAAGTTGGCTCTGTTTGGGGTGAGTGGGGAACCAGAAAGCCTCCCCAGGAAACAGCTTAACACGGAGATTGACAGATGAGTAGGTGTTTGCCGAATAAATAAGGGGGAGTTTTTAAAGCATCTTTCAGAAGATAAAAGGTATGTTTTTAGGAACAACTGGAAAAAATGGTACAAGACTGAATGTTACAGACCAGCAGGATACAGGGTCGTCAGGGCCTGGCCCTGGGGGCTGTCCACCCAAGGGGAGCAGAGAGAGGCACGTGGACAGGAGGAGCCTTGCGTGTCAAGGCATGAGGCCAGGAAGGCTCTGGAGATGGCTGGCCTCAAAGGCCCAGCCCCAGGCTTTATCCTTCTCCAGGTCCTGAGGCGCCTCTGCCCTTCACAGGGGAGGAGCTGCTGCGGTCACTGGTAGGGCTCTGGCTGGTCCTGTGGGCACGAAGTCTCGGCTGTTTTGGGCACTGGGGCTGGGCGCCCCTATGGAGAAGCCAACCCCAAGGTCCTGGAGCTGGAGGAAACCAGGCCCAGCAGAGGCCCACGGGTCAGGGCTGGGCCCAAAGGCTGGGCCTGCAGTCACTCTGACCTCTGGACCAGGTGGAGCTGAGATGTTCTCTTGGGCTTGTGGCACATTCTCTGTGATTCCATGGCAGTGACGGGCTCCTTGGCTCCCCCTCCCCTTTTTTTTTTTGGTACTGGGGATTGAACTCGGGCTCTCGACCACTGGGCCACGTCCCCAATCCTTTTTTGTATTTTATTAGAGACAGGGTCTTGCTGAGTTGCTAAGTGCCTCGCCATTGCTGAGGCTGGCTTTGAACTCGCGATCCTCCTGCCTCAGCCTCCCAAGTGCTGGGATTACAGGCATGCGCCACTGCACCTGGCCTCCTTGTCCCTTTTGAGTGTTTCCTTTTGTGTGTGTACCTGGAACGCTTCCTGACAGGAGATGCCAGCCAGCTGTCAACCCAGGCATGACACACAGGGTCCTCTCGGGGTCTGGGCCTGCAGCAGGCGGGCACCCTGCCAGGCCTGTCTGCAGAAGGCTCCTGCTGCTCACCAGGCAGCCCGCTGTCCTCGCCATAGGCCTTCCTGGCAGCGGCTCCTTTGAAAATTGCCAGAGAAAACTGCAGTTTTCCCCGTTGCCTCAGCCAACAGACAGCTGGGAGGGCTTTCTCTTTCCCTCTGGCCAGCTGCCTGGATCAGGGCGCGGTGTCACTTCTCTGTGTGCCTCTGGGAGTGGCCTGCTCCCCTGCGCTTCATGGCCAGTGCCTGGGGGGTGTGGGCAGAGGACACGGAGAAGCTAGTTTGAAGCAGCTGGGATACTTAGACAAGGGTCAATGGGACAGGGCAGGTCCCTCTCATGTTGTACTGTCCAAGCTGCCACTGTCCACCCATGGGTCAGGAATCTTAGGAGGCATTAGGGGGCTGAGAGGGACAGTAGACAATGGGTGAGTATTTATCGGGGCCCGAGAGGGGCATATTTCCTGGTCTTCTGGGAAGGGAGGAAAAGGAGCAGGTGTTCCCTGCACAAGAGTCTCCAGAGCTGGGGAGTCAGGGAGCCCTCTTGGGAAGGCCACACACAGGGCGGCTGATGGCGAGGTCACCGTGCCACTCTGCCCTGCTCCCTCCGTGCTTCAGCGTGCACTGTATGCCCATGTTTCCTAGCAGTTAAAGAAGAAAGAGGAGATCGTTGGGCCACACCCTGGTGTCTTGGTCGTAGTCTGGGGTCAGTCGCATGTACTGGTGCATGCGCAGCCCACCACTGGCATAGCAGCGCCGGGAGGGTCCCCTGCTGCCGAGCTATCCGCAGGGGCAGCCTCCAATCGCTGGTGGCTGGGTTCTACCCCAGGTGGAGGGGGTCATGCAGTGTCATCTCCTCCATTGGTTTTTGTGGTCACTTCTCCAGGGGGTCTGACCCCTGGGGTTACTTAGATGACCTCAGTGGAGCAAAGGCCAAACTGTGCCCCCGCGTGCAGCTTCCAGGCCATGGGTCGGCTTCTCCAGCAGAGTTAAAGGAACCCAACTCCATGGCCTCCCCATCCTTAGGACAAAATCTAGAGGTGGGGTCACTGAGGTCAGAGGGCACAAGCACCAGAGGCCGTGCTGTGTAGAACAGAAGAACTGCTGGCAGAGGCCAGCCAGCCGCAAAGCTGGGAGAAGTAAGTTCAGTCCCCCTGGGAGGGCAGCTGGCGGCAGCCTGGAGAGCTACTCCTGCCACACCCCAGTGGAGCACCTCCTCAGTCCTGCACCACACACCCCAGGAAAGCCGCAGGCCCTGGCAGCCCCGTTACCTACCCAGCTGGGGATTCGTGCCAGTGCACATGGGTTGGGGACACACCTGGGACACTGGGACTCTGAATTAACTCTGATGCCTCTGTCCTCCAGGGCCAAGCTAAGGCTTCTGGGGATCCTGTGTGTCAAAGGGTTTTGCAATGTCCCTTCCTGGGGGGGGGGGGGGGGGGGGGGGGGGGGGGGGGGGGGGGGGGGGGGGGGGGATTCCCTTCAGGCTCTAGGTACAGGCCTCCCCTGCTGCAGGCTGTGATTTGGATGCCCCTCTACCCACTCCCCATTCAGTTCTCGGACTGTCCTTCCTGTCCCTGCCATTCCTCCCAGCTCCCAGCTTCATTCGCAGAATTTTTGAGTAGGCACTAGATGCATGCAGTGCAAGAGGCCGAGAGCTGAAAGGACACTAGGGAAAATCAAGTCTCTCTCAGTCCTGTCCCCAGATGTCCAGTTCCCTGCCCAGCGGCATCCTCCATTACCAGTTCTAGAGAGAGCCTCTGCCTCTGTGAACATAGTGCATCTGCTATTAGCATTTGTAGCTGGCCACTATGGGCAGGCATTGTTGAGGTCACGTTACAAGCATAAAATTATTTAAATCTTGCTTCTGTCAGGTAGGTTCTCTTATTATCTCTCCTTACCTGAGGAAACCAAAGCAGAGAGTGTAAGTAACTTGCCCAGGGTCACACAGCAGGAGAGGATGGCGTTGGGACTAGGGCTCCAGACCCAGAGCTCTTCGATAGCCTAGGCGTGGGAGGAGGGTACTGCACTGCTTCATGCCTTGCTTGTTGGACTTGGTGATATATTTTAGATGTTGGCTCACATTGGTACAACGAGAGCTGCCTTAGTATTTTCTTGGAGACAGAATGTTCAGTACTTCATTTTTATCCTAGACCCAGTTAAAAGAGTGTTTTCAGTCCTACTGTGGAGCAGAGTGGCTTTCAGGAACTTCACTCCCGTCTCGTTACCCCCTGACCCTGCGGGCCGCAGTGTCTCTGTGTGAAGTCCTCTTGCGCCAAGCATGGGCTGTTTGAAGGACACTTCACTGTCAGACTCTGATGCTGCCCTTTGGGGGGCCCAGCAGGTGGGGGCCGTGATTGCTCAGTGACACAGGGTCGGAGCTGAGGGGCTGATTGATCCTTGATGGCAGGTATTTTTGGAGCCGGCATTGTCCCTGTAGACGGGCTGTGTGGTCACTGCAGGCCAGCCTCGCCAGTACCCTAATGGAATCAGCAGGTGTCCCCGCTCTGTCCAGGTGGGCCTCAGGACTCTGAGCCAGCCTGGCAGGTGTCCACACGAGGCCCGTGTGCAGAGTCATCAGAGGAGCTTGGGGAAGGAGAAGTCAGTCCTGTAGGAGCAGGAAATGGGAAGTGCCACGACCGGGGCTGCCCTCAGGCCGGACACCTTGGCAATGGAATGGGATGAGAGCCCAGTTCGTTCAACTGTGAACCCTGTAAGAAGAGAGCAGGAAGAAACCTTGGGAGCCCATAATGTAGCCCCAGGGGCAGGAGGTGTGGGTGCCATGACCCCAGGGTAAGGAGTAGCACCAGGCCTTGCTGTGCCTGTATTCAGTTGGAAACTTGGCACAGGACATGATCAGGTGACTGAGACTTTGGGCCTCACTATTGTTCCTTCCTGGAAATAGCAGAGAATGCCCAGGGCAGGCCACATAGAAGATAAAAAGAAAACAAAGTCATCAGCATCCTCCTTGTTGATCCTGACTGACCTCACCAGGTCTCAGTTTCCCTGAGAAATGGAGTATATTAGTTTGTGTTTCTATAACAAAATACCTGAGGCTGACTAATTTATAAAGTAAAGCGGTTCTTTTGACTCAGGATTCTGGTACCTGGAGATCCAACAGTGTGGTGCTGGTGTCCTGGTGAGGGCCTGAAGACCCATCACAACATGGCTGAAAAGCAAAAGGCAATGGACTGTGTGCAGGAGGAGGAAAATGCATGGGGTGGTCTCAGTCTGTACTAACCCACTCTCTTGAGAACGAATCCATTCCATGAGACCAGCATTAATTCTTTCCAAGGGCAGTGTCCCCATGACCTATTGAACTTGCACTTGACCCAGGTCTTAGAAGTCCCACCACCTCAACATCACTACACTAGGGACCAGCCTTCTAGCATGGGAAACTCTGGAGACACACAGTCAAACCATATCTAAATGGTAGCGTGAGGAGACACCTACTCCATCCGTGGTCCTGTGAGGTTGGATGATGTACGTGAGTGAAGTACTGGGCAGAAGGTTCTCACGAGGGCTGAGATGATGGTGACGCTGTGGGGTTCAGAAGTCTGAGCAATGTGTCAGCAGGAGGGTCAGCCACAGAGACCTGTCTCCACACAGGGAGTTCCAGTGAGAACAGAATTGGAGAGATCCCCAGGTTGGGCCTTCAGGGGTGGGGAACCTGGAGCTCAGGGGGAGAAGTGGCTTCTCCGACCCACCTGCAGATGCACACGGGGCAGGACCTGGGCTCCGGCTGTTTGCCAGGGAAGTGGGTGATCTGGTCGCCACGACTTTGGCTAATGCCGAGGGGGCTTGGGGGGTGGCAAAAGGAGAAGATGGGCTGCATGTGGTCTCTGGTGGCAGTGGCAGGATTTGGCCGCAAGCACTGAACCTCTACATCTTCGTCCTCTTGTCTGTAAAAGGGTAGGTGACGTTGGTATCGGCCTGTTGGCGTGGTCATGGAGACCAGGGGCATGTGGGGCGGTGGAGACTGCATGGGGAGAGCAGTCAGCGCGTCTGGGTTCTGCCTGGGAGCTCAGGAATTGCAGTGAGTATTTTGGGGGGCTGGAGAGCAGGGCGTGGCAGATCCTAGGTTGGCCCGTGAAGGCGGGTGGGTGGGCAGGGCCTGGCAGGGCGTTAAGAGTCTCATACACAGTGCCACCAGAATCGGCCTCCTAGGCTGGACCAATAGAAGTACAGGACACCACTGAGATAGGGTTCAGATGAACAGTGGATGATTTCTAATACCAACATGTCCCGCGCGTCCTTAGGATGTACTTGTTTATCTGGGATTCACAGTGAAGCTGGGATCCCACATTTCCTCCGGCGACTCCAGGCCAACGGCACAAAGGCTGGGGTGGGCACTCTCATGGAGGTGAAGACTTGGCCACCCTGCTCTGACCCACGGGGCTGGAGAAGGACGCACATCCTGCTGCGGGGTTAGCCGTGTGCTGGGCCCGGGAGCATAGGGAGAGCTGGGGGAGTTCGTGGTCAGTCGCCGTCTGTTTGTCCCTCCAGGCGCTTGTACAGCACGCGTCTCCCTAGGGCCTCTCTGCATCCGGGCCTGGGCTCGATACAGCGGCTCCAGGAGGAAGCCCCTGGGTGCCTGACCTGACCCAGGATCCTGGTCCATAACTTGGCTTCACTCTGTCTTCTTGGACCAGAGCCTGACATCTTCCAGTGCCTTTCCTGAGCCCAGCCTGGGGCCTCCCGGGGCACCGTTGTCCTCTTTGCTGGACCATGTCAACACTGCTTGCCCAGCACCCCCATGTGGCCACTCTCCCTCATGGCCCCATCTGTTGGTCCTCTGTCCTCTGTGGGCTGTGGGGAGCTGCTTTGCTCTCTCTGGGTGACACTTCCTGACCAGCAGTTCCTTGGTCCCCATGGTGAGAAGAGCAGTGGCCTGGCTGCCTGGAAGGTAAGACCGATGGTCAGCGTGTGGCAGCTCTAGGGAACAAGGAGCCTCTGATGCTGCACCGTACCCAGCCCCTGGGGCTACTCACGTGGGGCTCCCTGAGCCTTCATGGGCATCATGGACGTGTAGGGGCGAGCGCACTGTCCTGGGTGAGGGCACGTGGGCAGCAAGAAGGAAAGTCAAAGATCCCTTTGCCTGGCTTCTGTCTTGGGGCTTTGGAGCCAGGCAGAGGGCCACACACACCTGTCGCCCTCCCTCAGCACCGTCCCTGAATGTGGATGTGAACAGCAAGTACCCCCAGCCCAGCAGGCAGACCCATTTGAGATGCAGGCAAGAAAGCCTCTCCGGTCATCCCGAGACCTCTCGAGGATGTCCTTGTCTTTAACGTGGTTACATGGAAGACCAAGCATGCTCCCCTGAGCAGGTGAGGGACACCGAGGGCTTCCTAGACTGGCTGTGACCCTGGTTTTCATCTCCAGGGCACTAAACAGAGCCTCTTGGCTCTAACCTTCCTGATGAGGTGGCCCTGCTTCTGTCATCCCTGTGCTGACGTGTGGCAGGAAGTTCCTGCCCCAAGCCCCAGGCCCTGGGAGGGAAGAGAGGCTCCACCCAGTCCCGGATGCTGCCTTGGGTCCTTGTGGTCAGGCTACACTGCTGGACGAGGCCTCTGAGACCTCTAGAGAGCGCCCCTGGGGTTTTCCAGAGAGACAGAACTAGTGGGAGGTAAATGCATAGATAGAAACAGATCCCACACACATGGGAACGTCCACAGCTCAGCTCAGGCCCGCAGGCGGGCTCCCATGAGGCTCTGGGAATCTACCTGCAGGAGTAGATGCTTATATTTCTGAGCCACTTAGGGGTTATAATTAGACTTAACCCTGAATTGGTTTGGTAAAGGCTATCTTTTTGTTTTGATTTGTTTTTCCTTCTTTATGTCTTGGTGCTGGGGATTGAACCCAAGCGCACTTTACTGCTGAGCTGCATCCCCAGCCCTTTTAATTTTTTTTTTTTTTTTAAATTTTGAAACAAGGTCTTGTGAAATTGCTAAACTGGCCTTAAACTTGTGATCCTCCTGCCTCAGTCTCCTGAGTAGCTGGGATTACCAGCATGCGCCACCCTGATCTTTTTTTTTTTTTTTTTTTTTAAATAACAATTCTGAATATGTCAGAAAATTATAGGTAACAAAATCCAGAGAGGAGAGGTTCTCCTCCCCACCATCTACCAGTTCCCCTGGTTGTCCTCCTGAGCTGTGGGGTCTGGCCCCTTCTCTTGAGGGGACTGGGCCAGCAGGTTCTGAGACCCCTGAAGCTAACACGCTGTGGCCACATTTACCTGCCCACTGCAAACACCTGCTCCCAAGTGCCTCGGCCCCTGCAGGGGCTCTGCCACACAGTGGAGGGTGGCCTTGTGTTTATTAAAGCTCCAAGCAAAGAGCATGTTCTCTTCGGAGCCCAAGCTCAGGCAGTTTAGTCATTCACGTCTAGCAGGGAACTTAGAACTAACCAGCTTCCTGGATTCACTCAGGTGCCCTGCATGGTGTGCCCTATCTACCTGCCTGTCCATCTGTCTTTCTGTTCCATGTACTTACTACTTTACTATGTGCCAGCACGGCTGAAAGCCTTTTTATGTGTATTGATTCATTTAAACAGCACAGCAACCCTATATCTGTCCTCCTTTTACAGTTGAAGAAACTGAGGCAAAGGCAGATGGACAACTTGCCTGAGGCTACACAGTCAGGAGGCGACAGAGTCTGGTTTTGAACCCCAGGACATCTGGCTCCAGAGCCTGCATGTCACTCCCATGCTGTTCAGCCTCTCACCATGAGCTGTAGGAGGAAGGTGCAGAGGGACCTGTCCCCCGCCTGGGGTCACACCCGCACTTGTGGACATGGGCCTTGTGCCCTGGACATCTGCTAAGTCAGCAGAGCACTGCAGGTTCAGGGGAGGGGGGAGGGAGGGCTAGGCTCTGGGGACATAAGCATGCTGATATTCCCAAATATGGAAATGAAGATAAGCCTGGGTCAGTCGGGGACACTGGCTACCTCCTGGTGTGCAACACCGAACACCTGCAAGCAGAGCTCTATCCTGTCCTCAAAAATGCCCTGTGAGCCCAGCGCGGTGGCGCACACCTATAATCCTAGAGCCTTGGGAGGCTGAGGCAGGAGGATTGCGAGTTCAAAGCCAGCCTCAGCAACTTAGTGAGGCCGTAAGCAGCTCAATGAGACCCTTTCTCTAAATAAAATATAAAAAGGGCTGGGGGTGTGGCTCAGTGGTTAAGCACCCCTGGATTCAATTCCCAGTACCACTGCCTTGGCTGGGCCGGCCTGGCTCCCTAAATGGCCTTGTTTCAGGCTTTGCTGGCAGATGAGTTAGAGACTGGGGATTGGAGGTGTTGTGGGCAGCCGAACCACACAGATTGTGGCCACACGTTCCTAGAACATGAAAGCTTCAAGAAACACCAAACAGCCAGTAAATTGGAATTTGTTCTCTTGGAGAGCAAATGTCTATTTCCGGGAAGTGGTTTCTGAGAGCCTCCACAGGGCAATTGCTCCACAGGGAATGTGCTCTCCTCACCCCCTTCACCTGGATAATCTGCCTGGGGCCCGGATTCTTCCTGCAGCAACTGTGTCCAGTGAGAACTGAACAACATTATTTTTATAGAAAGCAATAACTATTTTTTCCTTTTTTATAAATAAAAAAGAGCAAACCAATTTAAGGAAGAATGATGGTATATGTAGGATAGAAATTTTGATACTGAAATTCATTCATGTGTTCATCTGTGTACTCATCAAATATTTATTGAGAGCTCTCCGTGGACTGGGCGGTGGTTGTGTTTTTCCATTAACTGGGGCAAAGCCCAGTGTTTGTGCAGCCTGAGTTCTCAGGAGGAGGCGGACCATGTACAAACAGGTCAGCATGCGAGGAAGTAGTGGATACTGTTGAGGTCAGTGCTATGGGGGAAGGGGACGGCTGTCAGTGGGAGGGGATTCTGTTTTAGGGTGACATTTAAGTAAAGACACAGATGGCACGACTTTTCTTTAATCAGTAAAGACACAAGGGTGAACCTTGTATGTAAATGGGTCCTGAGCATTTTAAAAGGAAGGAACCTCAAGTTCAAGGCTCTGAGGCGGCAGCCTTTGTGGAGTGCTTGAGGAAATGCTGTTTGTCAAAGGCACACTTGGGAAACACCAGACTAGATATTGTCCAGTGTCACCTCGACCACTGGGACCTTCTAATGGTGGCCTGGATGGGGTGCTTTATGATTGGGGTGGGGTTATCTAAGAACCTGACTGCTGAAGGCAATCTGGGCTTGCATGGAACAGGCAGATCCGATGGAACTTGGAGTTCAGGGTGTCCCCAAGGATAGACGGCAGGAGGCACTCCAGGGCTCCCTGGTTTGTGTTTGCCTCCTGAAGGGAGAAGAGTCATTACTCATCAAATATTTTGCTGAGTGACCACAAGGTACCCTGCAGGAGGCTGGGTGTAGAGACAAGATGAATCAGACGCACTTCCTGCCTGCCCAGGGTCCCAGTGGGCTGGAGCCGGGGACCTGTGGTGGGGCTCCTACTGGGGTGTGCAAGTGTGCGTGCATATGTGTGCGTGTGTGTGTGTGTGTGTGTGTGCGCGCGCACGCGTGTGCGCATGTGCAGAGGCCCTGGGGAGGAGGCAGGAGTTCTGCTCACCTTGGGGAACCCTGAGAGGAGCTGTGGGGACCTCAGAGTGACTCCTCAAGCCAGGCTTTTATCATGCAGCTGGGCATGAGTATAGACAGGGACAGGGCTGGCCGCACGTGGGTGGGGGGCCCAGCCAAGATGAAATGAAGGATTCTTGTTCAGGGAAAGTGCCTTAAAAGTACACAGAAAGCTTTTCCCTTTCTTCTGCTGTCTCTCCTAAGAATGTTGGGGTATTTTTCCATTTGCTATCTCATGTCATTCAAAGTAAGGAAAAATAAAAACTTAGTATGAGTTTTTGCCATTCGTCTTTTGTGTTTTACAATGCTGGTTTTAAGTGCAATTATCAGAGCATTTAGCCAGCAAGCAAAATCAAGAAATTATACAGCTTGTGTTTTGTGGCTCATTTCCAGGGGAGCCTTGAGTGGGCCAGAGGAGCAACTCAAGCCACAAGGCAATCGGGAGTCCCCGCTGCCTGGGTGCAAACCCCAGCAGGGCCACCCTGAGCTGTTCCATAGAATGTTACTCAACCGAGCTGGGCCTCAGTCCCCTCATCTGAACAAGGGGCTGATGCTGACCTCAGGCACGTGGGAAGGAGGAAGAGAGTTGGTGCAGACTCACAAGTGCCCGGCCCCACTTCCCAGCGCCACAGGGTGCATGCGCAAACGTGCTCAAGTCTGGTAGTGGCGAGGTGTTTGCTCCTACTAGATGTTAGACTACTGTGCTTTTCCCTGGCCAGGGGTGCGCTGGGCAAATTGAGCCAGGTGTCTCCCCATTCTAAGATCCCCTCACCCTAAGCCATGTCAGATGGGCAACTCCAAGGATCTTTAAGCCTGGGAATCAGAACCTGCTAGTACCTGGTCCAGCGTGGGTGAGAGGCTCACTCCATCCAAGACTCAGCCTCCAGAGGGTCACCCACAAAGCGTACCTTGGTGCTGCTGCTACCCCCTGGGCCCTGGACAGGGAGGGTACCAGTTGTCACCATGCTCCACCAAGATAGAGCCCCAGACATGCAAGCCTGACTTGGATGCCCCCTGCTGGTTTGGTGGGCTGCAAGGGATGGGGAGGCCAGGCAGGTCCTGGGGTCCCAGGGAATAGGAGAGCAGCTGCCAAGGGTCTGCTGCAGGAAGGTGGGCCAGGTCTGAGCTCAGCCTCAGTGACAGAAGGGCAAAAATGATGAAGCCTTCAAGATGGCACACAGGACACCCCACCCCAGGGTTCATCATCTCTGCTCTGTGACTCGCCCAGTAGTCCTACAGGCACAGATTAGCATCAGCTTCCTTGTTCAGATGAGGAAACAGGCCCAACTGGGTTGGGTAGCGCTCTGCGTGAACAGCTGTAGGTGCACCATTGGGGTCTGCACCCAGGCAGTGGGGACTCCTGATCCCCCTCTTCTAGCCCTGCATTATCCTCCCCTTGTGTCACCGACCTGGGTTCTGCCCTGGCCCTCCTCACTGCACAGGGTCTCTGTGGCCTCCCCAGCCTCTGTCTCAGGCATTTCAGCTTCAGCCTCCACCAGGGTCCACCTCAGCACTGCCTGGGCCATGTTCCCAGTGGAGGGACTCCCGCTGGCCCAACCCCTCTCATGCAGGTCCTAGGCTGCTGGCCAGCTTTCGCAGCAGTGGCTGGGGCAGGAATACTGCCAAGGCTAATTGCCTGTGACCGGGCAGGGAGCAAGGACACATGACACGGAAACATTGGCTGCCCTTGGTGGCCCCTGGAGCAGAGAGAGAGGGTCTTGAGGAGTGGTGTTGCTTAGGTGGGTGCCCACCCTGACCCGTCACATCCAGGCCTCGTCTGATGGGAGCCAGCACATCCTGGCGCTTTGTCTAGGCCAGGCTTCTGCGGGGAGCCTTCCTTCTAAAGCCCAAAGGCAGGTGACTTCTGCTGGAACGATGGCTGGCAGGTTCTGGGCAGTGGTGGTACCATTACCCCTCCCCCAGGGTCAGCAGACACGGAGGGGCCAATTAGTGGACTTCCTCTGGGGCCTGGGGCTTCCTTGCTGCCCTCCTAGGCCAGCCGCCTGGCAGCAGTCACGATGATGTCTGGGCGGCTCCCCTTCTCACCCCTCTTCTCTCTCCCGTCCCCCGGGCAGAGCTCCACCTGGAGGGGAACTTCCTACATCGCCTGCCCAGTGAGGTCAGCAGCCTGCAGCACCTCAAGGCTATTGACCTGTCCCGGAACCAGTTTCAAGACTTCCCCGAGCAGCTCACCACCCTGCCCGCGCTGGAGACCATCAATCTGGAGGAGAATGAGATCGTGGGTGAGTGGGCCCCACCCCTCTGACCTGGAGTTGCCACGTGAGGCCCTGCAGGGCACAGGGCTCTGGAGTTGGGCTGTCACAGGCATGAGGGGAAGAGTGGGCTTACTGGTCCAAGACACCTGAGCCAAGAGTAGTGGACCTGGGAGGGTAACCAGCGTATGGTCCTGCCATCTGCCAGGTGCTGGCTAGGGCATTTGCTTTCACTGGGAGGTAGATAGCCTGGGTTTCCCCCCCGGTGTGTCCCTGAACCAGCTGGGCCCCTGTGGACTACAGGCTGTCCCTCTCTGAGTCTCCGTCTGCCAGCCAAGGATGTCTGCAAGACCCTTCAGCTGGTGCCCTCATACGCTTACTCCTACTGCGTTCCCGCCTTCACAGTGAGCTCCTCCCTGCTGCTAAACAGGGACACTGGACAGAGCAGCCTCTGTGGCCCTCAGGGTGCACTGCTCCTTCCTGTGAGCCCAGCCTCCCGCGCCCTCACCCTCAGGCACCCAGGGGTGTCAGATGGGTGCCTTCTGCCGACAGCAGCCGTGGGGGGCTGGGGGCTGCGGCGGCGGGAGCAGCCCTCCTCCTCTGGCAGCAATTACACACCTTGCTGCCTCATCAGGACCTTGCAGAGCTGAGCGACCTCACGCCTCGCAGCCTAATCTGCCCAGAGAGAAGCTGGCTCTCCCGTGTCCTCTCTTCCTCGGGCCCCGCTTCAGCTGCCGCGGCCCTCTTTACCCTCCCACTTTGCCTCTAATTCTAATGCTGTTCTCATGTCACCAGTGTTAATTCTAATCCCTTCAGTTTTGCTCTTATTTTCCTAAGGCCTTTTTACAGTTATTATGCCATTTGATTAAAAGCAAAGGCTTTCGAGTGGTCTGGGCTTTCTGGGGGAGAGTGGCCTGTGCCTCATGCTGGGGTGAGTGCCCACCGGTCAGGAATGCTGCGGGCAGGGCTGTAGGCCTTGCTGACCATTGAGGTTCTGGGCTGTTGAACAGATGAGTACACGGAGGCACAAAGAGAGCACCGGGCTGTACAGGGAGGCTGCAGAATTCCAAGGAAGGAGTACGTGATTGCAAAGCTCGGCCCTGTGTCTGTGACGTTCCCTTGCCTGGCCTCTGGGAAGCCCCCCGTGGAGGGACTGTGGGTCAGTGTTGGGCTCCAAGGCCGGGGTCCCTGAGCAGCCCACCTCTGGGCTAGCTCTCCAGTCACTTGGACCTCTGCGCAGTAGAAGGAGCATGTCCAGAAGTGCTCCCTCCTGAGCTGCTCTGGCCACCTGGGCGCTGGCCGCTAGGCCCTTTGGCCTCTGCATTCTGGCCAGGCCATCTTTGCTGCGTCCTCCCTCCCCTGCCTCTCAATCACGAAGGCCCTTCTGGTGCCTCTGCCTCCTTCCACTGCTTATCCCAATGGAACAGTAACCGAGCAAGGCCTTTGTAGCCATGCCTAGACCAGAGCTGAGCATGAGGCTGACAGGCAGGAGAACCAGGGCAGGAGCTGGCTTTGGGCATCCCCCCTTCCTAACTGGCCTTGGAAGACTTGCACCAGCTCTCTGTGCCTTGGTTTCTTCTCATCTTTCCTCTTGAAAGATAAGACCCACCCCCAGCAGGTGGTCAGAGATGAGAAGGGGACTCTTCCCCAGGCAGGGGAGCAGGTGGAGTGGGCATCCGTGCTGGCTGCCGTTCATGAAGTGACTTTCACCACAGCGAGCAGTGGGAGTTGGGGGACAGACGCCCTACTGTTCCCTTCCCACAGGACTGATAATGTCCCTCAGAGCAACAGCCCCTCAGCAGAGAGAGACTGCTTTTGCTCCCTGCCTTCTGCAGTGACAGTAATGACTCTACTCACAGAAGCGTCTTGTAGCTTGCCCAGGACACTTATGCATACTTGGGATCTCAGGGTGATGATCACTCCCATGTGACAGATGTAGGAACTGAGGCTGTAAGAGGTTCATCCAGCTTTCATGGCTAAGTGCCTGTACACACCTGGTCAGGTAAAGGAGAGTCAGTAATCAAGCCTCCTGCAGCCCCGTCTGGGCCAGCTCTGGGTTATATGGAGATGCCGGACGGGGGCTGCGGGAGCTGCCCCCGTCCAGCAGGTGCCCCGCAGGCCCCAGGGAGGCCTCTCCATTGCAGGAGGCCTTGGTTGTTTTCCCTCAGCCCCCAGAGGGATGTGGAGGCAGTCATTGTCCCCTGGTTGGACTCTCCCCACTGTCTCTTCTCCCTGTCCATTCTGGTTCCTTGGACGGCTTCCCTCTTCCCAGACCAGTAAGAGGGCTGCGCTCCACCCTTCGCAGCCTGCTGGAGGGGGCCGTAGCCACAGCGGGGTGAGGACCCTGCAGCCTTCATTCTGGAAAGCCCTTTGGACTCACCCAGGTTGTCGCTGGTCTCCTACAGGATCTCATTAGGATAATTAGCAGCATCTCATTAGGATAATTCCTGGTGACTTCAGAGTGGTTTGTCTTTTCTGAGTCCTCGGGGCATTGGAAAAATAAAACCAAATTTCTACGAGATAACTTTGAGACACAGGAGTTGTCACAAAGCTTTAGAACAGTTAAGTAGAGAAGAGACGGCTCTGAAGCAAGCCCCCAGGTACATCAGAGGGACACCACCCTGAGGGGCCTCCCTGAAGGAACGAACCTCTGGCCCGCCCCAGGCACCCTCTGTTCCTGAATAGTGCTGCTTCCTGATCTTCCTCCACCCTTTGGGCCATTTGGGGGAAAGAGGAGGATCAAGGGCTCCATTCGCTGGTGGGGAGAAGGGCTGGGTCCTCGCAGGGTACTAGGCTGCAAGGGACAGACTTCCCTCTGCTTTCTGAGGCCCCGGGAGGTAGCAACGTCCGTCCTTGGTGTTCACTGGCTACTGAGTGCCTTCGGGTCTCTTATCCTTGTGACGTGGCTGCCACTGCCACCCTGCGTAGTCAGCCTTCTGGTCTGCATGTGGGCCTTCTCTGCGTGCGGGTGGTCGTGTCCTCGCCTCTCTGGAGCTAGCTGCTCCCCGTTCCTGTGGCAGTGGGCATCTGGCATACAGCAGGTGCTTAGCTGGTTGGGAGCTCAGCATAGAGCAGGAAGTTGAAAGCCCTGAAGCGCCTCTAAAAAAGTGGAGACACAAAAGGGCGGGTTATTTCAAGTTGCGGGTTATGATCCACGAGTGAATTGTAATGTCAAATTAGTGGGTTGAGACCATCAATTTCTAAATGGAGCAGAATATGAAATGCCAGGGTATATCACATGGAGCATAGTAATTACTATTTTGTGCCTTTTAATTTGAGTTTTACTATGTGCATTCACAGGTATGTATTCTGGGTCATAATGAAAAATTGTATTTCTTACTGTGGGTCATGGCAGGAAAGTATCAAAAGGCGCTCCTACACGTTGTCCCACAGAGATGTGGGGGTCTGTTCTTGGCCAGCCAAGCCACCTGTCCTCCCCTACCCATGCTTCCAACCACATCATGCAGTCTTCCTTCCTTTCGTCCCTAGCCCTACCCTGCAGGCCTGTGTACTGTGTCTGGAAGTCTTTCCTCAGTTGAACAGGAAGTGGAGCAGGTCAGGGGGCATCTTACCTCCTGCAGCTGGCGTCCTGACACACACCCAGCAGCAGATGCTTCCCATGGGGATGAGCAGCTTCCTGGGACCTTGGGGACTGGGCTTTGGACATTTTGGGGGGGGGGGGGTATTGAACTCAGGGGCACTCGACCACAGAGCCACATTCCCAGCCCTATTTTGTATTTTCTTTGTAGACAGGGTCTGACTGAGATGCTTAGTACCTCAACTTTTGCTGAGGCTGGCTTTGAACTTGCCATGATCCTGCCTCAGCCTCCTGAGCTGCTGGGACTACAGGCATGAGCCACTGCACCTGGCTGCTTTGGACATTCTTTTTTTAAATATTTATTTATTTGTTTTAGTTGTACACAATGCCTTTTATTTTTACATGGTGCTGAGGACTGAACTCGGGCCGCGCACGTGCTAGGTGAGCACTCTACCACTGAGCCACAACCCCAGCCCACTTTGGACATTCTTAAGAGGGAAAAAAGGGTTTGTTGCTTAGCGGGTTTGTAGTTCAGACAACAGCCACTTACAAGTTTCTGAGATGTGGATGGTTCTTTTATTTTCCAAACCAAAAGGATGCAATCATTCCTTGGGATGCACAGATTTGGTTCCAGGACCCCCAAAGTCACCAAAATTTGTAGATACTCAATTCCCTTATATAAAAGCAAGTATTTACACATAACCTATGTAACCTCTGGTGCACTTCAGATGGTCTCTAGAGCACATAGAATGTAAGTGCTGTGTACACAGTTGTCCTACTGTGCTGTTTAGGGAATAATGACAAGGAAAATATCCATACCTGTCAGTATTGATGCAATTTTTCCTCTGAATGTTTTTTCATCTCTAGTTGGCTCAATCTTGGATGCAGAACACGGGTACTGTTATACCAACTATATTCAGAAGGTTTTCAGTATTTATGAACAGGACTGTGCCGTGAAAGGCAATCTCTGTCCAAGCAGGGGTATAAAGACCAGTGAGTGACAGGTCCTGATGTCAGGGTGCTTACAGCATTACTGTGAGCAATACGAGGCTACTAGAGAGGACATAGTCAGAGCTGCGGGGAGGCGAGACGTGCCATGGCCTGCCAGAGAGAGGACGCCCCTGCCAGGGGTACTGTCCCTGTGACCATGTGGTGGGGGCATGAGGAAGGGTCTTGGAGGGGGTGAGGCATTTAGTCTGACTCATTTAGTCTGACTGTGAGTGATGACATGGGGCCATGAGGGTCACCCGTCCCGTGAAGACTGGGAAGGCAGCCTTTCACCACCGTGGCCGACACACAGGCTTAAAGGTGGGCGCAGGAGAGTCATTCAGTTCTCCCCGCTTGCTCGTAAGTACCTGCCGCTACATAGCAATTCAGTCCTGGAACAAGTGGGAGTGAAGAGAAAATCACATATTAGGGAGACTTCATTTTGCTAAGCAGGAGACCATTTCAACTAAATGAGAATTTAACTTTCCATAGCCCTTGGTGCTCTGTTTTTCTTTCCTCTATGCACGTTCCCTGTTCCAGAGAGAGCAAAAGAGCATAGGAAAACAAGCTCTAGTCAAGAATTTAATTACCAGAGCTGGGGCGCGGTGGCGCACGCCTCTAATCCCAGCAGCTCAGAAGGCTGAGGCAGGAGGATTGCGAGGCCCTAAGCAACTCAGTGAGAGCCTGTCTCTAAATAAAAAGTAAAATGGGCTGGGATGTGACTCAGTAGTAAATGCCCCTGGGTTCAATCCCTGGTACAAAAAAACAATTACTAGAGCAAGAGCACGTACAACCAGAGCATCTGTGTTGCATAGGGATGCTTTGGGCTGCATTTGCTTCATTTGGCTCTTGAACTGTTTCACTTCTCATTGTCCCTACCTGTATTTCTCAAAGTGGGGTCCCAGGATCACAGAACAGCAGCAGCAGCTGAGAACAGGTTAGAAACGCACATTCTTTGGCTCCAAACCAAACCTACTCAGTCGAAAACTAAGGGGGGCAGGCGGCAGCAGTCTGTTAACAAGCCACGTCTCCCCTGTGGTAATATGGAGGCATGCTGAAGCTTGAGAACCCCTGCTTGGGCTCTTGTTTTTCAAAGTATCTTCCAGCAGCCCAGGTATCCCTTGGGAGTTTGATAGACATTCAGAACCTCAGGATCTGCCTCCTGAATCAGAGTCTGCACCTGAACAAGATCCGCAGGCCATTTGTGTGCGTGACACTCAGAAGAGCTCGTTCAGGGCATTTCCCTAAAACAGCAGCATCTGGAGGTGGCTCACTGTTCACGGCCTCCTCATCCTCCCAAGCACGACCGCTCCTCCAAGTGCAGAATTGAGGCTGCGTGCTCCTCAGAGCCCACGACCCAATGCTCCCAAGTATCTATTAAATGCATATCCTTAGGTTCTTTCTTGCACTTCTGAATCACAATTTCTGTGGCTGTAGAGGAAGAGATGAGTGGTGCCACATGCCTGCTAGGCTCCCCACAACTGTTTGCCCCATAAAATTGGCAGGTGCCCGGGGATGGACTTTCTCTGGGGATGGCCAGGGTCCTGCAGGTGCAGGGACAGCTGCACTCCCTGACAGGGGTCCCAATGCAAGGCCTTGGTAGCTGGTATTTTACCAAGGGGTTGCTGGCAAAAGCAAACACACTTCTTTCTGCAGTTTCCTGCCTGCCATGTAAGACCGTCAGCTTTTAAGAAGGTCAAAGTGGAGAGCTGGTCTCTTGCCCTCCTCGGCCTCCCCCTGGGAGGCTGCTGGTCCTGTCTGTGTGGATCAGCAAATGGCACTCCTTGTGGCCTCTGGCAACCTCTGCTCAGAACTGTAGAACTGCGTGTGAAATCTGGCTCACCGCCTCTTGCTCACCGCCTCTTGTGAGCTGCACCATTTTCTACCTTGTACTGCCTGGGGGTTAGCCAAGTTCTGGTCCTGCTTGGTCAGAGATGTTGTGGGAGAGACCCCCTCCCAGATGTCATGGCCTCAACTCCTTGGAGAGGTCCAGCTGGCTGCCCACCTTGAAGACCCAACAGCCCTTAGCAGCAGGAAGTAGGGAATCTTGGCTAAAACAAATCCTCCCAGGCCAGACAGTGGCAGAGCCAGAGCCCTCAGATCTGCCACCCTGTTATGCAGCTTAGATCTGTCAGCACCAGCTGCTCTCAGAACGTCCCCTGGGCCCACGAGGCAGCTTACACCAAGGGTGAAAAAGGCTTATCTCTGTGTCCCTGGGGCCTGCCTGCCTGTCTTCTCTCTGGGTGGCACAGAAAGGGAGACACCCCCCCCCCATGGTGATGCAAAAGCAGACATCTGGGCACCCTTCTCTCGCCTCTGCTCCCGTCCTGACAGGCTATGGCCCCCTACTGGGCGAAAGCCTCTGTGTCCATCTTCACTCATCCCTGACCACTTTTCACAGCCAACGCTGGCCCGGCCCCTTCCCTGCCTTGACTTCTCAGACTTTGATTCCAGTCCAAAGCCCCACGTGGGCACGTTCATTAGCACAAACGGGCCAGCCCATCTCCGTGAGCCTCCCTGGCCTTGTCAGCAGGTGGGGAGAATGGTTCCTCCCCTGGACTCAGGGCTGTGGTCAGGGTTCCCTGTGATCACCTCCCGCCATCTGCCTGTCCTCCTGCCACTCAGCCCACTCCAGTCCTGGCTGCCCCCGCCTCCCTCGTTCCTCGCCCTCCAGCCTGCTGGACCACTTCTTGCTTGTGCCCAGGCATCAAGACACAGAAGGCAGAAGATTCTGCTCAGGGGTGGGATGGGGGTGGACCAGTGGGCCACAGAGTGCAGGGCAGGGGTGAGGTGGCCGGGGAGAGCTTGCCACCATTGTCCTTCTGAAGGATTCTGAGTGGCTGGCCCCAGTGGGACTGGGTGCCAGCCCCTCTCCCTCGCCATACACACAACCTGAAGCATGCTGCGCTGTCACTCCTGGCCCTGCTCTTGGGTCCCATTTGGCTCACAGAGGGGGTGGGCAAATCATCTCGGCTGAGGAGGTCAATGACAGGTGAGGGACTCCCCACTGAGCACTTTAGGGATGGTGGGAAGGGTGCTGCTTGGAACCTGAAGATCTATATTCAGGTCCCAGCTTTGCCACTTAGTATCGGTGTGCATCTGTCCCTGGAAACACTGCCTCAGCTGAGAAGTAGGAAGAGTAGTCCCTATCCATACCCTCCCCAGCTCTTCAGAGCATCCGATGGTGGCAGTGCACTGTTATATAAAGTGTCAGGTCCTTCTGTGAACTTCTGGAAGATTGTCACCCCTCCCCGCAAGTGAGTGTGTGTTTAAAGGAGCCCCTTTAAGTCATGGCTGCATGGATGATTTTGAGGAACCCCCCCTCCCCCGCAGACACACACTCTCTCACACACACATACACACGCATGTGATGCTGTCTGGTTACAAAGCACCTTCCCCACTGTGCTGCACCTGATCCCCTAGGCACCTGCTCAGAACAGAAACCACGTGGGTGTTTTAAGTGAAAAGGGGACTTAGGCGCTTACAATAGCACCAGATGCTATAGCAGTGGCTGCAGGCTGGGCCACCAGTTACTCAGAAAGCCGCTGATGGAACGCTGCAGAGGAGTGAATGACTCCCATAATCAGGAAGGCAGAGAACGGGAGGCCATAGGGCAACTATGGAAGCCGAGACGTTTGGCAGGGCTGCTGTGGGGGGTGTCTGGAGGCTGCTGCAGCTGGGCTGGACTCTGGGACACTGAGGCAGAAACCCACACCTGCCACCACTCCAGCTTTGACTGACTGATCCTAATTGCAAAGGCTCAAGAGGGTGTGGGCTTACCATTCCAGCAAGTTGCTCAGTTTCTCAGAGTCTCCATTCCTCCTCTGGAAAATGGGGAGAATAACAGACCACAAGGGAGACACGAAGGGCAGGTCAGATGAGGGCTTGTCGAATCCAATCATGGATGATTAGACTTGTGCAGGACCTTGGTGAGTTGCCCTTGGTCCCACAGTGACCTTGATGTTAAAGCCAGCAACTGGGCAGTACAGAATGGTAGGCTGGGTGCAGCTCAGGGGTAGAGTGCTTGCCCAGCATGGGGAAGGCACTGGGTTCGATCCCCAGCACTGCAAAACAAAACAACAGCAAAAAGCCAGAATGGCAGTCTGCTACCAGGACTTGGCAGTTAGTGCAAAATGAAAGAGAAAGAAAAGGAATCAGCCTCGACGGATCAGCCATGCTTTATTAAACAGCGGAGGCACACATTTTAAAGAGAGAAAATGGTAGGTGGTTACAATAGGGGTCTGAGTTTTATAGGGTTTAGTGAGACTGATTCATAGCAGAATGTGTCAGTTGGGCAGTCGGGGGACCATTGTAGACACAGGAAATTGTGGAATCCAGAGCCCATTGTTTTCCTTCTCTCCCTGGAACCTGTTATCCTCCTTTTCTTCCTGGGTTTGATCTCCATAATCGTCAGCAGGGGACCTTCTTCCTTCCTTCTACGCATCACCTGTCAAAGGGATTTGAGATGGTCACCTGGTATCTGAGAAGAGGCAGTAGCCACGATGCAGCCTCCAAGCCTGGCAAGGATGTGACTAGGCAGGGACCCTCTGGGCTGGGAAATCTGGGAAAACCAAACCAAACCACAGGACTTCTCTCCTGTCCCTGGATCTGGGTCTCCAAGCCTGTCTTGGAGGGGAAAAGGAGTCTCCTCCTCCCTGAGCATGGGATTGGGATTGGAATTTCCCCCTGAGCACAGCCCACTTCCCAGGGACTGTGACTCCTACTCCTGGCTAGTGGCTACCCCTCTGCACTGCATTCGCTGGCCCGGCACCTGCAGAGCTCCGAGTAGTGCCCACGGGAGGTGCACAGTTGGTGCATATGGAGGCAGTCATTAGTGCCAGGAGCCCCTGCTGGCTCTGCAGCCTTGCCGAGAGGGGTAGAGCAGACAGGCTTCAACAGCCATAAGACGGAGCCCCCGCCCCCCTCCCCCCGACTTGAGGTCAAGAGCAGCTCCTGTTTGCAACCCCTGCCCCTCACGTGTCCACCCACAGGGAACTAGCAACCCAAGTCTGGGGAAGAGACATTCATATACTTAGTCTCTGCCTAAATGGCATGCTCTGTGCCAACTGCTATGGTGTGGTAAAGCCTTGATGAGCCAGAACTTCCAATTCTCCAGGATGCTGTTGGCAGTCTGCTGGCAGTACACCGGCAAGCAGCAAGAAATTCATTGACACTTGTTTAAAACGCAACAAAACAATTCCAAGCTCTGTTCACCTGCCAGTCTCCAACACCCCCGCCCCGGCTCTGTCTAGACTGCAGGAGAGCAGCCTCATGCTCTGGGTCTTTGAGCCCAGCCTGCAGGGATGCCTTAATCAGATGTGAGAGGCTGGCAGAGGCACAGACGTGGGTTTAGGCTGAAGGTCCTCCTTTGTGCCAGGCACCGAGCTGAGACACAAAGATAAGCAAGGCACATGCCCTGTTCTTGCAGGGCTCCTGGCACTGGGGACCACACTGGCTGGTGTTTGGTGACCATCCAGTTTGTGCCCAGTTTTTCTCTAAGCTCTTTTTGAGGATGCTCTTATTTAACGTTCACTACCACCTTGAGGCACAGGGAGGTTAAAGAACTTGGCCAAGGTCATGCCGTGTGGGCAGAGCCAGGATTCCAGCCCAAGCAATCTCGCTCTAGAGCCCCAGCTTTTCAGCACAGTGCTTAGAAGAATGATTATTAATAAACATAAGACAGCTAGGAACGTAGATAGCAAAACAGTGGGCCAATCCCCAAGTATAAGTTTATGCCAGAGAATCTCAGCATACGGGGGGAGGGGAACCAGCCTGAGCTTTGGCCTGCAACCCTGCCTGGGGTGGGCTACACAAGTTGGCCCAGCCATGGTGTGCAGAAGACCCTCATGGTGCTTCTTGAAATCAGCCACAGTGGGAGTGATTTCAGTTTAGGCTGTGAAAATTGAAAATGGACCAATGCTACAAATCAGGGTTGATTTGTTTTCCCCTGAGGTGTGGACTGTTAAATATTAGCCAGCATGCCAGTGGCTAGATCCTCCCCGCTGCCTGCCCTATATCTTGGTGTCATTGGTGTCCTGACCACTCCCCGCAGTCTGCACCCCCATCCCCACCCCATGTCCCCTTCAGCTCATTTTGTTTTCTGGGAGCTGGTTCCTGGGCAATGCCCTTACTTATCCCACCTGCTGGTTAACCCTGGCCCTTTTCTTCTCTTTCCAGTCGTAAGGGAGGTCTTATTTCTCCGAGAAATTGGTACAGTTGTATCAGCAACCTTAATTCCCAAGCATGGAGGATTTAGGAAGGAGCCAGCCACATCCCCAGGAGAGGCCATTACCTCTCCACCCTGTATCCCTGTTCTTCTGCAGACCAGGCTCTTGGCATCCACCAGCGGATTAGGCCGTTCTCATCCTGAGGGGTGAGATGCGCCGGGGCGCGCGCACACACACCCCACCAGCCGCAAGAGAGGGAATGGCAGACACTTGAGAGGCGACAGGGAAATTGTCATTCTTTCTGAGGTCCTCCCCAGAGCATCTCAGCCAGAGCCTGGGAGGGCGCAGGCCTCCAGCCTCCCAGCAGCGGGAGAGCAGAGTGGTGGCGGGAGGAGGGTGAACGCAGGGGAGGGTTAGATAACGGCCAGACGTGGGCCCGGCAATTTGAGTTACTCATTTGGCTGTCTCCCAAGACGCTGAGAAGACCCTGTTGTTTCTGAAGGGAACGGTTGTGATTGGGCTTGATTGCATGTCAGGTCTGAAATGAGGACTCTCTGGAAGGAAGGCCGTGGCTGACAGGCCCACCCGACGCTCAGCAGCCCACCTTTGCTGGCCAGCCCGGGGCAAGGAGGAAGAACCGCAAGCCGGGGCTTTTCTCCTTCATTTTTCTTCCCCTGCCTCTTGTCCTTCAGGGGATAAGAGTGTTTCTGAGTCATCAGTGGATCCTTGAGACACTCAGGGTTTCCTGTCCTTTTGACAGGGCTGCCCACCACACTCTCAGCATCTCAGTAACCCTATCCTCCTTAGAGAGCACCCTAGGGTCCCCCTTCATGTCCCCACAGCTCTTGAGGCAGGAGAGCCATCTTAAAGATGAGAGGTGAGCTTCAGAGAGGTCCAGGACCTTGCCTGAGGTTGCAAGGCTTTAAATGACAAACCAAAACTAGGGCCTGGGTCTCTCACTCTGGTCTGTCCAGCAGTGGACTTAGATCTCCCACCCAGCTTTCCCTGGAGGCTGGAACTCAGCTTGCAGGATCATCAGGGGGCTACCACATCTACCGTGTTCCCTGAGGGCAGCGGCTCTTCTGTTTCTGTTGACTTCCTGCCCCACCCCCACTGGGATGCTCCGTCCAGGGACCTGTGAAGTGGGGGAGGCTTAGTCACTGCCCCTACCTGGCTCACAGCCAGCCAGGAATGCATGGTATGAGTGTGGCCCAGAAGTGTCCCTGCCAGGTTGCCATAGTTTGTGTGCTTGTCTCCTATGGCATTTTGTGTGGGTGTGCCGCTCAGCTTAGCATGGCATCCTTGATCTTACTGGTTTTGGCCTCCAGGATCAAGAGCTACACTGAGGCTGAGGTGCCGGGTCAGCCCTGGCTCCTGGCCAGTCTGGCTTCTCAGGATGGTCAAGCTATGTTGGAATCAGAGGCCGGCTGACCTCTGCTCGGTCACCTCTGTTCTGGGAGGTCACTGCCTCTTGCCAACCTCCTGGGCCCAGACTCCTCCTACTGCCCTTTTGGGCCTTGGGGACCCCACAGATGAAGAACAGCACTGCTGAGCATTTTTATCCTGCTTCTTGGCTGGTCCCACTGGCACGAAGCAAGTTTACCAGTCGATATTGCTAATGATCAGTGAGGTGAGCCAAGCTTTCCCCAGGGAAGTAATGTTCTGTCAATTCTGCCCACTTGGATTCTGCTCTCATTGATTACGCTAAGCTTCCCACAGATAGAGGAGCCCAGGGTGGCTGGATGCACTGGGAGGAGGGTCAAATGAGGTGTGGCATCTGTCCTGGTTACAGTTGCTCTTCTCCGCCACGGGACACCGAGTCTTCGGCCTTAGTCCTCACCCAGGACACAAGGCTTTGAATGGAAGCCTGTTACTCACCCTCCCCATATACTTGGGGACCACGGGAAAGTTAGGGAATCTTCCTCTGGCTTCATAAAAAGATTCTAGAACCTCACATTCTACATTCTGCAGTCATAGGCTGAAAGAGATGGAGCTAATGGGGCCCCCAGAAGTTACAACCTTGTGGGCTCCTAGCCTCTTGTAATCCAGAATAGTGAAAAGTTGGCAAAACAAGCCAAATGTTCCCAACAGCAGAAGCAGGTGGCACAATCCAGTATAGCATGACTATGATGGCCCCTGGGGGCCATAAAAATGTCACCAATTTATAAGTTGAAAAGATAGTTATGCCCCAGGGCGCTGTGCTGGGTATCACATTCACAGGAATGAACATGCACGAGTTGCCGTGTGCCACACACTGGAGTGTGAATAAAGTGTTGGGAGGTTTGGAGGTGGACCAAGGGTCCTTTGAGCTGGGATTTGAGGAGCAGCAAGACGTTGGAGCCGAGAGTGGCCCACTTACTGAAGGGAGAGTGGAGATTCCTCTCCGGTGTACCAAAGACCTGATTCTGTGACCCTGGAGCTGCTGGTGTGCTCCGTGGCCAGGGGAGGGTATTCAGCCCCTCCAAGCTTAGTTTTTCCCATCTGCCCAATTCAGATCTTCATCTTCTCCCCCCTCCCCCCCCCCCAGCCATCGCCCCTCTTTTGTTGAGATGCTCTGGAGATAAATGGTCTCTAAGCCTCATCTGGAGACTCCCTCTTGGCTTCTTGGGCTTATCGCTTGCTATTTCATTCTGCCAGCTTTGACACGTCTAATTTAAATTGCCCGAGTGACTTGAGCGGTTCAAACAGGGGAAGGAGATATAGCTACTGGCTGCTCTGTACCTAGGAGAATTGTCATTGTCTTTTAGCAGCAAGGGGCAGAGGATGCCACGGACCCTGGAGAGGCTAGTTCCGTGTAGATGTGGAAAGAGAGGCGAGACTCCGGGGCTGCTTTCTGGATCTGGGGTTTCAGGCACTTGCTCCAAGGCTGGGCTGTCGCTGGTCTTTGTACCATGCCCTGCAGCAGCACCATTCCAGGGAAACTTTCCTGCCCTCAGGAGCCCAGCCACTGTGCAGGCTGCTGGCCTCCCTGTCTGAGGGACAGAGGAGTCCTTAGCAACTGCCCAATTCAACCCCCTCTGGCGAAACTGAGACAGGACTAGTAGTCCCCAGTAGCAGAAGAGGAGCTCGGGTGGCTAAGCAGATCTGAACCCCGTCTCTGATGGGGGGTGTCTTGAAAGTCAAGGTTAGGAGGCCCTCAGCCCAGGCTCCAGCCCGAGTTGAGTGGCTTGGTGCGACCTGCCTGTCATGATTACCTTCTGGGGACTGAAGGCCAGTGAAAGGAGATAGGGCTTGGCCTTGGCTTTGCCCCTCTGAGTGCAGGCTGAGTGCATGGGCGTTAGGATCAGGAACTGTCCTGCCCCCATTCCTTACTGGCTTGGTAGCCTTGGCCACGAAGAATCTGAGGCTCCGTTTCCTTATCTGCAAGGTGGGTCCCTGTGAGGAACACCTAGAGTAGGACCTCAAATATCGGTTCCCAGGGGTTCCCCTTTTGCTGGACCTATTTTGACGAGGAGCTCACCGCCCTGAGCCTTGATTCCTTCTGTGTCCCGTGGAGGTTGGTACCCGTGAGACGACTTTACCTCTTAAAAGGCAAACGCAAGGGGATTTTCTGACTCTGAGTGACCAGGGCAAGGGGGACCTCCAGTTGTTGGATGTGCTGTTTGGGAAGGTGAAGGGTTCAAAGAATTAGCCCTTTTCTTCCCCGCCATCATTGGGAGGAAAGATGGGCAGCTGGCTTCAAAGAGTCAGGCAGCAACTACCACAGGCAGCCCCTTCCTCAAACCTCCACTCCCAAGAAGGCTCAGGAAGGAGCCAGGCCCGGCTGCTGGCAGGAATGTAATGTGATCTTTGCATCCAAATGAGCTCCAGAGTAGCTGAAGGAGGTGGGTGGGTGCTAATTAGGATCAGTCCTAGTTTTCCAGGGGACTGTGCTCTAACCCTGCGTTCTAGAGATGCCAGCCTTGTCTCTGCTTCTTTCCCTTCCTGAGCCGCCCAAGTTTGCCTTGAACTCTGACCCCTCCCATCCTCTCCTGCAGGGCTCACTCCTGTCCTCTCACCTGACAGGTAGTGACAGTGCTGCTGTCTGCCCTGTAGCCTTTCTTCTCCCACTGCCGGCTGTGAACAGGGGCCCTGGCCTCACTCACAGAGCCCTCTCAGGGTCTGAGCAGCTGGGCACCCTGAGGTCCGAGGACTGGCGAGCTCCCTCTGCAAGAGGATTTGGCCACGTGTTCAGGGCCTACGGACTCCTGTGCATTGTCCTCTCTGATTAAACCCACCCAGGGGCAGGGTGACCAAGGCAAAGCTGCTTCCTGCCACCATGCCTCAGTGTCCTCAACTTTGAGGGTCCTCCCACGCTGATGGTCTCTCTTGTGATCTCTGCATCCCAGGCAAAGCCCATGAGCATACATGAGGGTCTTCAGGGAACTTTCTGGTAGGTCTCTGAGATCCCAGCAAGGCCAGTCGGGGGCTCTGACCTCCTGCGGGTGATGGTGGGGGAGCTGTAGCACTTCCAGGGAAAACCAAGGCCAAACCCTCTTCTCTCTCACATTAGTGGCCAGCTCAGGCTAGTTGTTGGCCCAGCTCGGTGGACTTGTCCCTGGGGACTTGGGTGGTGCTGCTGTGCTGGCCCCAACTAGTGACAGGGAACAAGGAGCTGACCCTTGTTGAATGTCTATCACGGGAGCGCTGGGCTGGCCAGCTGCACACGGGCATCTTGTTGATTTCTGGTGGCCTCCCTGCTAAGTGGGCAGTATGACCTCATTTCACAGGTGAGACAGCTCAGGCTCAGAGATCCTGCCTAAGACAGTTCAGTCACTAGAAAAGCCACGTAAAACTCAGTCTTTAGGACTCCAAAGATCAGCTCGTGCGTCTTAACCGCCACCCAGCCCCCACCTCCGCCTAAAGAAGGTGGTGGCACTTGCTGGGCTGTAGGCTGCAAAAGGAGCCAGGACAAAAAGGCACAGATTTGTTCTATCCTGGGATCCAGAGTAGAGCAAGGAGACACAGAAGATTCTGGAACCAATTGGAGTACATTTCCAGGAAAATCATTCTTTCCGGGTAAGTCAGAAGGAAATGCCTATAACTGGGAACTTACAGGGACCTGAGACCCTGTAATGCTGTCCTGTGCCGCCTGGCTTCTCTTGGAGAAAGTGTCCCTGGGCTGTGGAGGGTGTCGTTCCTAGCTAGGTAGCCCAAGGAACCAAGAGCATCACCATCACTGGAACCCAGGGGTGCTTTACCACTGAGCCACATCCCCAGTCCTTTTTATTTTTTATTTTGAGGCAGGGTCTTGCTAAGTTGCTAAGGCTAGCCTTGAACTTGTGATCCTCCTGCCTCAGCCTCCTGACTCACTGGAATTACAGGTGTGAGCCACTGTGCCTGGGGAAGACAGACACTCTCGTTGGGCCCAGGAAACCCTGTAAACAGACTGGTTTCTTCCTTCCTTTCTTTCTTTTCTGTTTTTGGCTTGGGTTTTTTTTTTTTTTTTTTAATTTTTAAATTTTTTTGTATACCATGTGGGATGTGACCCATACACTGTTTTCTGTCTCCCTTAACTTAGGGGACCCCTTGGAGGGCTCTCAGGCTGGGTACCCATGGGCGATGGCACACTGGGCCTGGGTCTGAGCCAGCCTGGCTGGCTCTCCCTGGCAGTGTCACCTTAGGCAAGTTACTTAACCTGTCCTGTCCGTCCTTCCTCTTACCCATAAGATGGAGATAATAGCAGCATTCCACTCATTCTGCTGTTGTGAGGAGTCAGTGACTTCATTGACACAAAGAGCACCTCAAGCACTCACATGTTACTTAAAAAACCACCATCAACAACAAAACTTGACCCGGCACAGAGGTCCCTGCAGACTCCCACTGTGTGGGAACTCCCATCCGCGCAGAGCCACCTGCCCGTTCAGGGTCAGAGGCTTTGGGGTGCTCCCTCCCCTCCGTGCTCACCTCGCCCGGTCCATGGTGGACATTGTGGAGCATCCTCTGAGCTAGGTGGCACACAGCCTGGCCCAGCTCTGCTTCTTAACAGCTGTGTGTCATTGAGACAGATCTTGTCCAGCCTCAGTCTCCTCATCTGTAAAGTGGGTAGAAGAACACCTGGGAGGCTCTCTCCCCGTGCCTGTGGAGGATCAAGCATGGAAGTGCTTTGTAAACCTGAGCTCGTGGCCTCCCATTGCCCTCAACCCCTGGAGAGGTAGTGAGTAGCTACATCCAGCCAGTTACCAAGCCCACAGTGGAGGACAGTGTCTGTCTTCAGGTGGGCTCTGTCCAGAGGGTGGAAGGCAGAGCCCACCCTCTTCCTGGGTGGTAGAGCCCCAGGCACTGCCACCCCTTTCCATGGTGCACAAGGCACGGGGAGGGGAGGAGACTGCAGAAACCTTGCTGAAGGTCACGGTCTCAGTGTGCATCGGCCTGGAGTGGGGTGGGCAGGTCCAGGCAGCCTCTGTTGAAAGCCCCTGGAGAGACAGCATGGCTGGGGTTCCCAGTAGACTTGGCTGGAGTTCTAGAGAGCAGTTTGGTGTAGTACACACACATCCTTTGAAGACATTGTCACACACCAGTCCATATGGACAGATGGGGGCCGCCTGAGTGTCTGTGCTGGCATGTGTGGGGCACACTGCATGGGACACTCAACAGCAGCCAAAGGCCTATGTGCATGGGCCTTGGAGCTGGATTGGACAACACACAGCACTGTCACTATCAGGCATGAATACCCTTCCCCCGAAGGGACCAGGACTTCTTGGAGAAATGGCTGACTCAGGGGCTGTGGCAGGGAAGGCTCACAATTAGACTTACTAGAAAGTAACGAGGTAGGCAGGCATGGTGGTGCACATCTGTAATCCCAGTGGCTCTGGAGGCTGAGACAGAAGGACCACAAGTTCATGGCCAACCTTAGCAATTTACTGAGGCCCTAGGCAACTTAGTGAGACCCTGTCTCAAAATTAAAAATAATAAGGGCTGGGGATGTTGCTCAGTGATAGAATGCCCCTGGGTTAAATCACCAATATAAAATAAATGGATAAAGGAAGGAAGGAAGGAAGGAACTATTTCCCCAAATGCTGGACGTATGTCAAAAGACACAGGAAGGGTCAGGATACAGCTCCGTGGTCGACCATATGCCTGGCATGTGTAAGGCCCTGGATTCAGTGCCTTGCACTGAAGGACCCAGGTTGACAGGGTTCCCACTGGACAAATCTGGGACCATTTCACCACCAAATAAATGCTAGTTAAATTGTAAATCACTAGATATATAGGATGCCATATTGATTATAAATAGAGGAGGAAAGACTGGCTTGCTGTAGAGCGTCAAGGTGCTGCTGGTAATGGAAAGATCATAATTTTGCAAATACCATAAAGATCTGATTGGCAAGAATCAGCAGTGGATGCTAAATCCAGGGCAACAGAGGCTAAATGCTGGTGAGCAGCAGGATGTTTACACGCTCTTGAAATGTATTCCCACAGACTTCTTGTTAACTGCAGGGGAGGGGGAAAGAAAACAGCAGTAATTATACAGCAGAGAAATCGGGTACCACGCGGACTGAATGATCAGAATGCAAATTAAAGACGGACTCCGTGTACCCCTCAGTGTAATGTCCCAAAGAGGACACCTGCTGTGCAGTCCTTCAGGCTGAGGATGTGTAACCCCCCACCCCATCTCATCATGACAAACACCAGCTAAAAGGCTGTCTGTCTTTCAGATTAGGAAACTAGGACACAGGGAAGTAATAAGAGTTGGTGAAGCCGGGGCTTCATTTTGGTTTATGCATTTTCGAGTCTGTCCTATGCAACGCTGTCTCTTCATTTAGAAACCTGTTGGTTGGATCTTGAAATAATTAGATCATTATATTTGTTACCAAGTGGCATTGTGGATGAGTGTTGAGAAATGCCCGAGTATCTTTACATAAATTGAGTGGCTGACAATTTGAAGTTTGATTTCCCCGGGAGCAGTAACAGGAGATCAGTTTGTTTTGATTCCAAAGAACATTTCACCTCTGGATGATGATCTACATGCCCAGCCGGGAACTTCCCAGAGGGCTTTGACAGGGCCATGATATAGGAGGGGCAGTGATATAGGAGGGGCACGGTGTCCAGGGTCCAGAGTCCTGATAAAGTCAAGTTTTAACTGACCTCCCTTAGGTGAAGCCAAGTTCTTCCTTGCTTCTCCTTTGGGGACTCCTCTGGTGCATAATGGACCAGATTATGTGATTGAGAATGGTGTTCCATGGTTAATAAGAACTTCCACATGCACAGAGCAAATTATAGTCTTTGCTTTTTATAATCATGTCAAAATGAATCCTAATGTTATGTGTAACTAAAAAGAACTAAAAAAAAAATTTTTTTCACATGCAGCCTCCTTTCTCTTGGTAAAAGTGTGTGTGTGTGTATGTGTGTGTGTGTTTTCTTGGTACCGGGGTGCTTTACCACTAAATTATATCCCCAGCCCTTTTTATTTTATTTACTTATTAAAATTTTTTTTTAGTTGCAGAGGGACACACAATATCTTTGTTTATTAATTTATTTTTTATGTGGTGCTGAGGAGCAAATCCAGTGCCCCACACATGCTAGGCAAGGGCTGGTTTGATGGTTTATGTAGCAGTGCTATGTTTAACCTTTTTGAGAAACACAGTCCTTCTTTGAAAGGATGCTTCCCTCAGTGGCCTCGCCTACAGGGCTGGCACCAGGGTCTGAGCCTCATGGGCGGTGGGCCAGGGAGGGCCGCCCCTCACCACCATGTGGTCCAAGTCTTGCTGCTGCACCATCCTCTCCCCTGCCTGCTTGCTCCCAGCCCCTCTGACCTGTCCCCTCTCTCCCCAGCAGATGTGCCCGTGGAGAAGCTGGCCGCCATGCCAACCCTGCGCAGCGTCAACCTCCGCTTCAACCCTCTGAATGCCGAGGTGCGCGTGATCGCCCCACCACTCATCAAGTTTGATATGCTCATGTCTCCAGAGGGTGCACAGGCCCCTCCACCTTAGACCACCCTCCTCGTTACCACCCAGCAAGGGACAGAGGCCACTGGCCTGTCACCCTGGAAGGAGGGAGGCCCATGGGCCCATGAAAGGCTAAGCTTGGGGGCTGAGGGTGGGTAGGCCAACCAGAGTGTGGTGGGAGGGGGTGCAGCCAGTCCAGGATAGCTAGTTTAGAGCAGTAGAGGGCCCTAGAGTGCTGAGAAGCAGGAGGCAGAGTGGGGGCTTGAGCCTGGATAGTGGGCGCACAGCTGCTGTGCGAACTTGGGCAGATCCCACACCCTCTCTGAGCCTTGTTGCTTGGGTGGAGGGATCTTGGCAGAGGGCTTTGGCCTCCTTTAGACTCCTCGGAGGTTTTAACTTCAAATCACCAGGCACCCTCTGAGCCCGCAGATGGAGTGCAGCTGAGCATCTTTGGGCCTCTGCGGGCTTGAGGCCTTGTTTCTAGTGCTGAGAGCCAGTTGCTTCCCTGAGAGGAGTGGGAGACAGCCTCCACCTGCGGCTTCCTGAGAATGAACTGGATGAAGCCGTTCGCCACGCCCCCCTCCTCCACCACCTGCCTCCCTGGACTGGCAAGAGCCTGAACAGGAGTCCTGAGAACACCGTGGCCTGTAACAGGGCAAGATGTTTTGAAGACGCCATGGACCCTAAGGAAGGGACCCTGGGGAGCCAATCAGGGCCGCTCTGTCCTTCCTTGGGATGAAGACGTATGAGTGGGCAGGGAGTGCTGAGCGCTCCTTACCTCCCCGGGGAATGACCTGAGCCGCAGGACAGGTGGCCCAGGGACAATGCCATTCGTGTCTGTGGCTGTGGTCCAAGGTAATTAGGGGGCCACCCTCACCATGGTCTCTCTCTCTGGCAGCAGCCTGGCCACCTTGGGGGCAGAAGACACTGCGGATCATTGGACCCAAAGCTACCACCTTGATGACCTAGCCATTGTGAAGCTCTTAACCTGGAGTCCAGGGTTTGGCCAGGCAGTCTGGTGACCAGCCATCCTGGCTCTTCTGGGACTGAAGGGTTTCCTAGGATGTGGGGCTTTCAGTGCTCAAACTGGGATGGTACCAGGCAAGTCCAGACCCCCCACCAGGACTGGGCTGGGGCTCTTACTTTCTGGTGGACACTGTGCTTTGGAGAACCCCTGGCCTCCTAATCTCCCAGGTGGCTACATTTCACTTTCTCGTGGGAGGAGCAAGTAGACTCAGGGCTGCCCCAGAGCCCACCTGCTCGCCACCTAGGTCTGGGTCTGTGGAGACCCCTGAGGCCCCAGGCCTTGGGCAGAGATGAGCCACTTTACCACTGCTACAGTCAGGCTGTTCGGAGGTCTGACCACCACTTGGAGCAGTAGCCTGTCTCAGAAGGCCCCCTGTTTGCTTCCTCCTTCCAGGTCTCCTGTCTCTTGGCAAGGAGCTGACATTGTTGGCTGGTCACTGAATGCTTAGCATCCCCAGAGAGACCTCATCCATTCTGCTCATATCTCAGGGTCTTCCTGTCCTTCTGAAAGGGGGTTTCCAGGAGGAGGAGGGCAAGGCAGGGCCTCCAGGGCTACTGAGTTCAGCTGTGGACACTGGGCAGGTGGGGGCTAAAGTGCAGTCCAGGCTGGGCCGGCCCCACTCGCCCGTGTTCTGCAGGGTTTCTCCTGGTGGAAGAAGGGGCCTCTCCCCTGGTGTGCACACACCACCTCACGCCCAGAGCCAAGCACGGTCTGAGGGCCAGCAACGGCAGCACCACCTGGGAGCTCGGTAGCAACACAGAGTCTTGGGCCCACCCCAGGCTCCCTGCAGCAGAATCTGCATTGTAACAAGATCCCCAGCTGATCCTAGAAGGATGTTATAGTTTGAGAAATGAATGTCTAGGGGTGACCCTGGGCATGTCCTTGGATTGGAGGGCAAAGGCTTTCTTGGTTCTCCCCCTGCCACCTCCAGGGATCTGAGACTCCTCCCAACCCAGCCCAGACTCTCGAGAGTCTGCATGACACTCCCTTTGAAGGGGGTGACCGTATTCTCCGGGAGATGAGGGCTGGGTGTGCTTGGCCAGCTGGATCCTACCTCTCTGGCTCACCCCTGCATGCCAAGCTGCCTGCTCCAGGTCCTTAGCCTCTGGCCCTTTGAGAGGGCTGTTTCTGGACGTTGCCTTCTACCCTGCTTAGACAGTGTGCCCTTGGCTCTCTGGGGAAGCTTGAGCAGTCGGAGAAGCTCCTAAAGCCAGGCTCACAGGGTGAGTGAGCCGTAGCTTCAGTCTGCAGTAAAGAATGTGTTGGTTTCATCTGCCTCTGGTTGGTGTTTGATTCTCCTCACACAGATCCCAGGAGCCCAGGTGTCACCAGCCCCCATGCAAGGAGGGGCTGCTCCTGTTGTGAAAACTCAAGGAAAGGAAGCTAGGTGGGGGACACTCAGAATAGCCACAGGTGGGTGGAGGCACAGTCAACTGGAGTGGACACCCGGCTTGAGGAAGGATAAATGGACCCACTGTCCCCAGTTATGCCCTTAGTGGTGCTAAGTATTTTGCCCTTAGTAATTAATTCCTCGGGGTCCATGGTTCTCAAAGAAGGGTCTCTGGGCAGGCAGCAGGAGCTCACAAGGAAGCTGTTTAGAAATAGGAATCCTCAAGCTAGGCTTGGTGGTGCAGGCCTATAATCCCAGTGACTAGGGAGGCTGAGGTAGGAGGATCGCAAGTCGGAGTCCATGTAGTGAGACCATCTCATAAAAGAGGGGTGGCAGACTGGGGATGTAGTTTAGCACCCCTGGGTTCAATCCCCAGTACAAAAAATAATTTTTTAAAAATATTTTATTTATTTTTTAGTTGTAGTTGGACATAATACCTTTATTTTGTTTATTTATTTTTACATGGTGCCGAGGATAGAACCCAGGGCCACGCATGTGCTAGGTGGGTGCTCTACCACTGAGCCACAACCCCAGCCCCCAAATAACTTTTAAAAGAAGAAAGAAATACAAAATCTCATTCCCACCCCAGACCTACAGTCAGAAACACAGGGGTGGAGTGTTGGTGGGTTAAGCACCCCGTTTGAACAAGCCCTCAGGTGGTTCCGAAACAGGTCAGTTAGAGAACCATTGTTCTGGGCTCAAGGCTATCAGGGATTTGGGGTTGTTTTTTTCTTTTCTTTTTATATTTATTTATTTGCTTTAGTTGTACACAATGCATTTATTTGTACGTGGTGCTGAGGATCGCACCCGGGCCGCACACGTGCTAGGCGAGCACTCTGCCACTGAGCCACAATCCCAGCCCTTGTTTTTTTCTTTTTGTTGGTGGTTTGTTTTGTTTTGGGGATTGGGGATTGAACCCAGGGGTGCTTTAACACTGAGCCACATCCCCAGCTCTTTTCATTTTTTGAGACAGGGTCTTGCTAAGTGACTAAGGGTCTGAAGCTGGCCTCGAACTTGCAATCCTCCTGCCTCAGCCTCCCGAGTTGCTGGGATTATAGGCATGTGACACTGTGCCCAGCCAGATTTTGTGTTTTAAATCTGAGACCAGCTTGAGTTTGCCTTGAATTTCAGGCTAGACACGTACTAGGCAGTCTGATGCACTGCAGATAGTAACTCATTTAGTTCCTATAACTGTCCCAGCTAGCTTTGTGATCTGACAAATCCCTTTCCCTCAGGGCTTGTTCCCTATCTGTAAAATGAAATGGCTGCCCTAGGACATCTCCAAGGGCCTCTTGGCCACTTGTTGGCCACTGTTTCTCAGATTCTAAAGGCCTTGCCATCATTTACAACTGTCCCCTGTGGATTAGCCCTTTCCCCCCAAAGATCAAAGAGAGGACTCCTATGTGCTATTTCCTGTCCAGTCAGTCCTGGCTCACAAAAATCACTGGGTCAAGCTGTCCATCTAACAGGGCTAGTCCTGCTGTCCTCTCCCTGCCATAAGGGTAAGTTCCAGTGGCATAGTTTTTCCCAGGGTGTCCAAGTGGGGCATAAGACTTCAGAGGTCTTTCCACACAGGGAGGAACCTGGATTGGGACTGGCTAAACATCCTGACATGGTTCAGGGCTAGTGGACACAGCAAGAGGGGATTTTGAGGCCAAGAGCTGGAAGAGTCTTGAGCTATAAACTCTCTTTTGGTGCTGTTGAGAATTCAGCAACTTGGTGTTCCTTTAAATGACTCTTTCAGAAAGCTCCAGGAACAAACAATAAAGTTATTTACCACTTTTGCTTCCCTGGCAAAGGGTTCCTGGAAGAGTGCACTTAGGTTGAAAAAGATGGTGGAATAATGAAGTTAATGTGGACAGTATGCTGTGTGGGTCCAAAGGTATTGATTGTGAGTTTCCCTAAAATACCATGTTGGACGCTGGAACCGGGATTTTAAACTACCTAAAATGTGCCTGTCCCTTCTCAGAAAGCCAGCCAAGGGAGCGGGGTGCAGTTCTTGGCAGGGTGAGTTGGCAGCCGCCCCAGAGAGCCTCAGCGGGGCTCTGGGAGAGTTGCCAACACTAGGAAGGGCAGCCTGGGAGAAGAGCGGGGCTCTGGGCTGCAGGACAGAAAAACCTGGCCCACGAGTAGCCAGACTGTTCTCTGACTGGTATCTTAGGGCCTGGCAGCCTGGACCCACCCATCCCTGAGAAAGGGGAGCCCTCATGGAGGGCCTAGTGTGTCCTGGCCTAGGCAAACACTTGTGTTTTTGCTCATTTACTTTAAGCAATACCCTTCTTGATGCCTACAGTATAGGTGAGAAGCCAGGCTGAGAGGCTTAGCAAGGCACCAGGAAGGAGCAGAGCTTGGTTGGACTCAGTGGCTTTGCTGCTGCAAGTCCAGGGCCTTTGCCATGAGCCCAGCCTCTGAGAGCCCAACTGGAATAGAAAAAGTGATTGATCACTTTCTCCAGCTGACACCTTCTTTCTTCTGTCATGGTTCTGTGAATAGGTTTCTCCAAGCCTCTCCTAACCTCATCTATAAATGGTACTAATGGTGCCTTATGCCTGATGCCAGCACCTCCTGCCAGTTAACCAGCACATATGGTAGGTAGGACATCAGCTGCCTGCCCACTTCACACACCTGACAGCCTCCTCTCACAGCCACCCACGCCCGCCTTTGGTGGGCATAGACTTCAGTATCCAGCCAAGAACCTCGCCCCTCTCATGGCAACGCAGGGCTGCATGCTGCATAGCCCTGGAGGCTGATGGGAGATTTAGACCCACAGGAAATAGGAGATGACAGTCCTCCACTTATCCCATCTTCATAGTTACACAGTCTGTGCACCTCTGCCTTCAACCTCCCAGGAAAGTAATGAGGCCAGGTGCATGGGTGCATCCAAATTCACGTCAGCAGGGGCAGCTGCACACCTGAGTGACTTCCTGTAGATGGATGGAAAGCACCTAAGTTAAGGTGCCATCCAGGGCGGGCTTGTGCTTCTGCCTCAGTGTACAACTGGGGGCTTGTCATTCACAATGCCATCGCCCAAACTGGCACTGTTTACGAGAACAGACACCCTGAAGTGGTGCAAGAGGGTAGTACCGCCTCTGCACCATTTATAAGAGGATTGATCAGCTGGGAGCAGATTCCCAAGCTACCTGAGCCCTCAGTAAACAGATTCTGGGAGTAGGGCCCATACCTCCGCACCTTCAAGGGTCCCCTGTGGACCTTCACAAAAGCATGCAGAAGATCATTCCAGACCATCTGCAAAAGTCCCGAATGACTCTCAGCTCCTTTGATGCTGAAGCATCACGATGGTCTTCCAGGATTGTTGTCATCTGCCGCATGTTACCCCTCTGGTCTCTTTCCCTGCATGCAGGATACACCAGCTCCCAGCCATTCCCCCGACACCCCAGGCACACTCAGACCTCAGGGGCTTTGTGTTGGATCCCCCTCCCCACAGTCCCATAGCCAACTCCCTTATTCCCTTCAAGTTTTGCTCAAATCAAGACCTACCACAGCCACCCTATTGCAGCCTCTCCATTCCTTCCCCAGCACCTCCATCTCCCTCAACTGCTCACCTCTGTCTTCACCCATAGTGCTGATTATCTAATATTCTCCATACTTACTTGTTCTGTGGCTTCGTGTCTGTTTAATCTTTTTCCGTCTTGGTCTCTGCTATGTCTCCAACTCTCGAGCAAAGCTGATACATGGTAGGTACACAATGCCTATTTACTGGCTGACTGAATGAATGCAGTGCACACTGATGTTTGAAGACCTCTCTGCTTCTGAGAGAATTGCTGTCTGATGGGAACTATCAGCTCAAGTTCCGATCCCATATTAAATACCTGGATTTTCTACCAAAGGATAAAAAAAACTGTGGCAAAAATCTTTGGTCTTTCCAGTTCCTTGAAAGTCATGGCATTTCCTAAGTGGAGTGGCCAGGAGCCAGTAGGTATGGCCTGAGAGAGGACAGGCAGTCCCCAACACTGTCCTCTGGCCTTGTGGCCTGAAATCCCACCATTATGAGATTGCCATTTGGGGTCAAGCATTGCCCTCTCCCTGTGACCCCATTTCAGCCCCTGTCAAGATTGACACAAGGATTCTAGAGACAAGATTAAGAGGTTGGACCAGGGGCTGGAGTTGAGGCTTAGTAGTAGAGCACTTGCCTGGTACATGTGAGGCACTGGGTTTGATCCTCAGCACCACATAAAAATAAGTAAATGAGAAAATGTTATGGTGCCCTTAACGAATCATAACATGAAATTGCAATGGTACATTGTCATGGGTAGGCCTGTTAAACTGTGCTTCCTGCATGCAGTCACCATCTGGGCCTCTTTTTCTAGGTTTGGGGAAACATAGGACCACAGATTTCCCCATGAAGGTGGCTTTTGAGTGTTAACATTCCTAGGACCACGTTTATCAGCGGCTCGGTGTTTCTGTTAGAGAAAGGACTGGAACCACCCAAAGGTTGATGGGAAGGGGAAGGACCAGATGTACAGGAAGGAGCAGGAGACGGGGAAAGCAGTCAACGTAAGAATATCCACTAGCACACGGTGTGTCTGTGCTGGGCTGAGTGCAATCCACTGACAAGCTCATTTCATCCCCACAGTGAAGGGGACGTCGCTGCCATTTTTGTTTCTGTTGCACAGGTGAAGAGACAGTCTTGGAGAAGGTGGAGGGCCTGATGTGATATAAGTCAGAAATGAGCAGGGTGGGTTGGGTTGGGAGGTGATGGGTTCAAGCCCAGGCCTTTTTTGACCAGAGTCCTGTCTCTCAGAATCAGTGTGCTAGGCCCAGGCAGTAGCTCCCCACCTAAGCCGGAGGAGGTCATTGAGCTGTAACCAGAGAGCTGCCTACCTTGTCCCTAGGGGCTTCTCCACCATGCCTCGAGATGTGTATTCCTGACACAATGACCTGGGTCCTTCTAGTGCCCACCCCAGAAGCTCTGTAACCAACCTGAGTGTGAAGGCCAGCCAGAGAGGTAGGCGTCCCCAGTCCTTCAGGGCCTCTCCCTCCCCTGCTCAGGAAGACTCCTTACAGCTGAACTCTTGAGAGGATAAGGTAGACTGAGTGTGAGCACACTTCCCACCTTATAGACGGGGACATGGAGTTCCTGAGGGAGTATTCCAGAGTGTTCCAGAGGGTACATGGAGTGACTCACCCAAGCCTGCTGGGAGTTGGTGGCAGAGCCCAGACAATGGCCTAGGCTTCCTGGCTCCCTGCCCCGGGGCTTTCTCTGGCCCTCCTTATTCCTGGGGTTTGGGAACTCCCTACTTGGCACTCTTGGCTTCTCCTCCATGGCTACTGCCACCCTGGCTGTGCCATGGGAGTGAGTCAGCCATTAGTGCCCTTGTCATTTAAAAATGCAGATAACGACTCCAACCTACTTCTTTGGGGACAGCTCACTAATAAGCATTTTATGACATTTTGAAGGAAATGCTCCTCAGAGCCTCTTCAGAAGAGTGATGGGTGCCTCCTCGCTCCCAGGAAAGGGACCCAACTCCTGTCTGGGCTGTAATCTTCAAAGGGATGCCCTCCACCCTGGCACCAAAGAGATGCTGCGGGCAGTGTGCTGTGAATCTGATTCCCAGGGACCACCACCCCAAGATCCTCTTCCCCTTCCCTAGGGATTCTAAGCCAACTCAAAGTGGCAGCTACCCCAATGGCCTTCCTTACCCCCAAAGACCTGTGTGCACTTCCAGCCAGAGCAGGAGGAGACGGAGTCTCCCATGGGAGATGCCTGGCACCCCCCACCACAGGGGAGCTATCCCACAGGGCACTCTTTGGCTTCATGCCAACCCTCATTCTGGCCACCTACCAACTTTCTCAGGTACCTCAGAACACACTTCCAGCTCTGCTCAGAGAGGGAGCGTGGGGCCGGCACAGGCCTTACGCATTCAGTCAACACCCAGTGACCGGGAAGAATGCTGGGATGGGGCACACTGCAGAGAGAAGGGGTCTCTGCTCTTGGAGGTGCTATGAACTAAATGTTTATGTCCCTCCAAAGTTGATATGTTGAAGTCCTACTTCTTTGGGGACAGCTCACTCCTCCATGTGACTGTATTTGGCAATAAGGCATGAAGGAAGTAATTAAGGATAAATGAGGTTTTAAGGATGGGGGCCCTGATCCCCTGGGATTAGCATCCTTTTAAAGATACCAGAGAGTGTCTCCCTCTTGCACACAGAGCAAGGACAGGCCATGGGAGGACACAACAACAGGCGGTGTCTGCAAGTCAGGATAAGAGCCCTCGCCAGAAAACAAATGGACTTTATCTTGGCCTTACCATCTTCCAGCACTGTATGAAATATATTTCAATTATTAAGCCACCCAGCCTCTGATATTTTGTTATAGCAGCCGCATGAAAGGAATACAAAGGGAGAAGGCCCTAGACTAGCTGGGAGGCAGGCACAGGAAGAGAAATGACTACTGGAATGTCTCAGCTGTCTCATGCCCTGCCACACGCTGGAAGCAACTGGAGATCTTCACACACTTTCTAAACTGGTCCCCATCCCAGAATTCTGGGTTGAATAGTCCCAGGCTGTGACTTGAGCGTGGGGAATGTGAGTTTTAAAATCTCCCTGCTGAGGGGTGGAGTTGTGGCTCAGTGGTAGAGCGCTTGCCTAGCATGCGTGAAGCACTGGGTTTGATCCCCAGCACACATAAAAATAAAAACAAATTACAAAAAAAAAAAAAAAGGGTATTGTGTCCATCTACAACTAAAAATATATACATAAAAAAATATCCCTGATGATTCTAAAGTACAGCAAAGTTTGGGAACCAGCAGTCTAAGAGTTATTCTAGAAACATGGGGAGCAGAGAGCAGAGCACGGGAAAGAGGACAAACTAATGGGCAGGTGAGAGGGTGGACAGGAGTACCCAGGCAGAGGGCCCAAGAAAAGACATAGGACAGTGAGATGCTCATGGAGGAGCTGGTGTCTGGTGATGGAGGGAGAAGCAGTAGAATTTGAAGGTGCACCGGGTCATCAGCCACTTGTATGGCATGTGGAGGAGTTCAGGGTTAAAGGAAGGGTTAAAGTTCAGGAAGCACATGGAAGCCCACAGAGGACTGTAAGCAGGGGAGGGACACAATGACATTTGGGGAAATCCCTGAGGATGGTATGGTCATAGGCCACAGGAAAGGTGAACCTTCATTCACACACTCTTTCTTCAGGTCTCCCACACTTGACCATGAGTTCCACGAGGGCAGGACCCTTGTGGAAGGGAATAAGCCAAGAAGCGCCATGGTAGTGATTCTCTCCCTTGCCCACCTGTTAGAATCATCTAGGGAATTTTGAAAGGGCAACAACACACAGGCCCTATTCACCAGTGAAGGATACAATTCGATTGGTCTGAACCCATCATTGCCAAGTGAGATTCAATTTGTCTGCACAAGAGCCTCAGCACTGGTGATTTGTTTTTAAACTTGCCCCATGTGATTCTAACGTATGAGCCAGGCTTGGGAACACTGGTCCCTAAAGATTTAAGAAGTTTCTAAAGGGAACAGACTCCTGACCCCTAGTTAGAGAAAGGAGTGGACCATTCACTTTATTTCATCTGCCTAGAACCTGGGATTTTCATTCATATGACAAAAATCTATGGTGGTATCTGCTGGCTGCCTGACAAGGACTGGAGATGGTGATGAGGGTCAATTAGGGACCATTTGCTGAGCATCTACTGTGTGCTGGGCAGAAATGTTTACTACGTCACATTTACTCCCTTCAAAACCATCTTCAAAATGCAGAAACTGAGACTCAGGTGCAGGTAAGACACTTGCCAGAGGTAAACATCTGGCAAGTGCTCTGGCTGCTTAATTCCAAAGCCATGGGTCATCTCCAGACATCTTGTCCCTATTGTCCCGGGAGCGCTCAGAGCTGACGGAGCTCCAGCCACCTCCGCTCTTAGGTCCTCCTGTGTATCCACAGTTGCCTCTCGTCCATCAGCTTCCCAGGAGGACCCAGGATCCTGGACACCAGAGTAGATGGCTGGAGCCAGGCTGGAAAGGGGCAAGGACGAAGAGAGGGGAGAGGCGGGGATGCGCGGGACCTGGAGAAGGAGTTACTGGGCGTGGCTGCCAGGGCTGCAGTAGGCAGTGCGTCCCGCACTTCAGAGTGGTGCTTGGTCCCTGCGGTGAGAGTTCCAGGGGGGAAGAGGGCCCGGGCGCCCTCACTCGGCCGGCACAGGTGTGCCGGGTGCCATGGCGACGGCGCCGCACGCCCCCCCCACCCCCCGCATCCCGCCCCACTTGCGTCTGGCCCCGGAGGCGTGGGGCGGCGGGCGGCAGAGTCCAGCGGGCAGCAGCGCTGTGCGGAGCCTCAGCCCCCGCCCCAGGGGAGCGAGACCCAGGCACCGGCCTGGGCCAGCGAGCGCCCCCTGCCCGCCTCCACCGCCTCGGACCAGACCAGACCCAGGGAGCGCAGAGGCAGCGCGCAGGGCTGGACAACCAAGTGCCTGCAGAGACCCTCTGCCCCTGCCGGCTGCCTTGCTCCATCAGAGACTGTCCCGGAGCAGGCACGAGTGGGAAGCATGGAGGGTGAGTGACCCCCGGGCTGGGGGCGAGGGTGGGGAGGTGTACTCACTCAGGAGTAGGGGGCAAGGGAATGGGGGAGCTCATCACCCGTGGCTGTTCAGAACCAGACACTGTGACACTGTGTGACAGAGATTGAGAGGGAGAGAGAAAGATCTGGGGGTGTCTCTGTGTCCATGATGTGTATGCGTGTGTGAGAAAGAGAGAGAAAGAGATATCTGGGGGTGTCTCTGTGTTTATGGTGTGTGTGTGTGTGTGTGTGTGTGTGCACGCGCGCGTGCCTGCTTGTGCCCAATCCCCCATGCCTGAGTAAAGGTTCTTTTGAGACCAGGTGAGGACAGCTTGGCTATTGGCTTTAGGGAATTGTCACCAACTTTGCCTGCTTGCCGGGTGGGGTTGTGGGAGACATTGCATTCTAGAAGAGATGGCCTCCATGCAGAGAGAATTTCTCTCCCTGGGGAAGGGGAGGTAATGACCTAACCTCCAGGACTTTATGGGATAGTGGCCCAAGGCACAGGCAGCTAGCTCCAACTTACCAGGTGGGGGTCCACACGCCTCTCTCAGCCCATGTGGTCGAGGAGAACTGCATTTAGGCTAAGAAACTGGAGGACTGAGCACTGGTCCACTGGCTTGCAGGGTGTCTCTGAGATGGTGCCTAAACCTTTTTGTGCCACTGGTGAGCCATCTGTTGCATGGGGGAACTTACATTCAGCTGGCTTCCCAGGTTGGCTGTAAGGATAAAATAAGACAAGATGTGATGTACAAATTCATGTCAGTAAGAGAAGGCTCAGCGAGAGGAATAAAATTCTGACATTCCAATAAGTAATTGGAAATGCTGCTGTCAAGAGTGAGAAGAGGGTTTTATAGAAGAGGCTGTGAGGCTGCACTTGTAGCTTTCCATAGAGCTAGGGTTTGAAAAGCACACACCATAGATACAAGGAGGACACATGGCCCAAGATGGATTTGGAAGACCGGCAGGGTCTGTAAAGAATAATGTCAGCACAGCAGTGAAGCCCTAGTGAACAGAAACCGGGGAAAATTGGAAAGGACAGAGCAAAGAGCTTTGCAAGTCTAAGCAAGGACAAGAAGGAATCTGCTCAGGGCTTGGGGCTAAAGGGCAGGCAGAGTAGCACTCAGGCCATTTTCCTTCACATTGGGAAATGAAAAGATAAGGAGAAAATTGAAACCTAAGATCGGTAAATGATGGGAAGAAGGCCCTGAGTCACCTACAATGAGTTCACCCCCTCAAAACCCTGACACATGACATCCCAGAGAACCAGAGGTGTTTGCAGATGTAATCATTGCCTTAGAGGAAATTACAGAGAATGAAAGAAGTACCAGAAAACTGATTTTCAAAAAAGAGGGAAAAGATAATATTTTTTAAAAAAAAAACCCTAAACTGCTAAGATTAATATTGACCTCTATTAAATGTCCAGAGAAAATGATTGGACACAGAGTGAACACTTAGGAGACAATAAAGCAATCGAACATCTCAGAATTTTTTCAAAGGGAGCTGCCCTGCACGCTTGCAAATACGTGTGCCTGAGCATGTTCACCATGGTGCAAAATTGGAAGCCATCTAGATGCCTGCAAATTAAATAAATTAAATAAAAGAGGAGGCACATCCATGATGGCTTACATTAAAGACTGTGCTTAGGATTTTATTTATTGACATGGAAATATGTTCAGTGCCCACTGGGAACAGATTATGTCATATGATGTACATATAATAGGAATCATAAAAAAGTAGGTTTTAGAACACATGTATGTATGATCCCTTTTATGCAAAATTACACAGGCTTATTATTGGATAGAATAATTTATACTGCATATAAATTTGTATGCAAAGAGATAGTCACTAACATCTGCATTTGGATTCTCCTGCTTCTAAAAACATACCCTTGGGCTGGGGTTGTGGCTCATTGGTAGGGCACCTGCCTAGCATGTGTGAGGCACTGGGTTTGAGCCTCAGCACAACATTAATATGTATATATACGTGTGTGTGTGTGTGTGTGTGTGTGTGTGTGTGTAAAATAAAGTCATTTTTTAAATACCTTAAGAAGAGAAAGTGAATATAGGGGATTCCTTTGGGAGCTGATGTTGGGGAAGCAGAAATGAAGGAATAAGGAGAGTGAGAAAGGAAAGGAAAACAGCAGGAGACAGGTGTATTAGGGCTGGGGTGTAGCTCAGTGGATGAGCACTTACCTAGTGCATGTGAAGCCCTGGGTTCAATCCCAAGTACAGAAAAAATTTAAAAATAAAGGGAGGAAAGAGAAATGGGTGCATTCATGAACTAATTTTTAGCCGTGGCAGTTGGGGGCTCCATCTTGCTAGGGACTCCCTGAGAAAAGTACAGAATGCACTGGTAATTTGCCCCACATGAAATGTCACCTGTTGTTAGTCCCTCCCTGTTGGTTGAGGATTGCCCTGCTCCTACAGTTCTGAGTCATTCCTGTTTGTGGCTTTAGAAAAAGTAAAGCAGAGAGACCCCCCAGGTGCAGGCTTGATGGGGCATTGGCAGAACAAGGAAGTGTCCACCCCTGCTGAAATCTTTGGGCCAAGAGAATGTGGCACCAAGCATCACAAACGCAGCAGCTACCCAGGTTACTTCTGGGTGTGAGGTTTCAGGGATGTTTACTGTCTCTTTTCTTGTGCTTAACACTGTTTTATAACAAGAAGATCATTTTAAATAAAAAGGAAACAAAACCCAACATTTTCAGAGCTAGGACTGTAACTCAGTGGTAGAGCACTTGCCTAGCATGCATGAAACCTGGGTTCAATGCCTAGCACCAAAGAAAAAGAAAACAACTTCTTTTTAAAAAGAAAGAAAATAATATAGTGCTCATTAGTAGCCTATAAAAGTGCTCACTAAGAACAAATTAGACGAAACCTGCCAAGTTTCCTCTTTCAGACTATGTTTCTGAGAGGTAAAAAGATGAATTACAGCAGTTCAACAGGATGCTGCAAAGATCTGTCAAGAAAACCCTGTGAACTGATAGAACCGTGACAAGGATGCTGGAGGACTGACGATGGAGTTTCATTTCCCTTAGAGGGAAAATAAGAGGCATGTTTTATCAAATCTGCAGCTAGGAGATGCAGCTCCCCCAGGGCAACTGATTCAAGATGTGAGTTAGTCAAAATATATTGGAATGCTGGATTGAAAGCAAGAAAATCAACTATAAATGTACAAAATGTACATTAAAATCTTGAGTCCTGAATGTAGATCCAAAAAGCCAATGGCATACATTTACCATGAGAGATAGCTGACTTGTGCTCTTGAGAAAAATTACTGAGGGGGGGGATCAAAATGGGTCGATGATGGGCTTGGGAGGCTGAGGCAGGAGGATTGCAAGTTCAAAGCCAGCCTCAGCAACTTAGCAAAGCCCTAAGCAACTCAGCAAGACCCTGTCTCTAAATAAAATATAAAAAGGGCTGGGGATGTGGCTCAGGGGTTAAGCGCTCCTGGGCTCAATCCCCGGTACACCCCCCAATAAAAGGGTGGGTGACAAGATGGGCCTAAGGCCTCTCTTGCTGGAGATCCGGGATGTTAGGCTGGGAAGGTAAGCTTCAGGGAATGGTGCTGGAGACAGGGGCTCCCTCTTGTTCTGTGTAGCTCCAGGGAGCAGAACAAGAACTGGAGGTGTAGTAAGACAATTCAGCTCAGTGCTAGGAAGATATTTCCATCACTCGGAGCTGGCCTAGAAGCTGTCTCCTCACCAACTCTCATTATCCAGTGTGAAAGAGGTCTGATTACTGACTGGGGACAGAGGAGAAACTGTTGGGTGGCTGTACCAGAGGTGTGACCTAGATGGATGTCTGAGGGCCCAGAAGCCTTCTCCCAGCACTTGGAAACATACTGCTGACGCCCCTGCAGAGTAGCTGGGGCCAGGTAGGCAGCCACCCACCTCCACCTTCTCTGCTGGCCGCTGACTGTGGTGTATGCTATGGGGTAAGTCAGCTGGACAGCAAATCAGATCCACTCCCCAGTCCCATCCCATCCTGACCCCAATGTAGTGGCTTCCTAGCAGCCCCTGGCGGCCTCCACAGCTGCCTACCCAACCTGGGAGCTCTGCCCCTGAGAGATGTGCACCCACACTGGCCCCAGGCAACCAGGCCTGCAGGGAGGCAGACCATGCGCGGAAGGGGGCCCCTGGAGAGAGGAGCAAGCCAGCTAGTCTCCCTCCAGCTCAGCACACAGTAGCATCTCGGAGGTCCAGGTGAGATCTGCTTTTCCAAGTCCCTTGGACATGCTGCAGCTGGAGTCACTGTGCCCTCCCCTTTTCCACAAAGCGCTTGATCACCCTGGCGCTGACTATCCGGCCTGGGAGGTGGATATGGAGACAGCATTGTTCCTCTTTAGCAGATGATAAAATGGAGGCCCAGCAAGTACAGCTCACCCTGGTTTGATCTATAGTTGCTCTGCTGACTCTTTCTGCTCAGATGACCCAGATTCTGGGGACACTCCAGGACTGCAGCCTCGACGGAGTCCAGCCATGCAGCTCTGTCCTGAAGACCTGCACCTTCCTGTCTGGCTGGGGATGGGGAATGGGAGGGGAAGCAGAGGCCAGGTATGTGTAGTTTGGGTTCTCACTGGGGCCAAGGGCTATGGGATGACCATGTCCTATTTCTAGCAGTGAGTTGAGGAGATACTTAGAGTATTTCAGCTCAATCGTTGAATCATTGTGTGGATCCTTCAACTGCAAAGACTCCAGGCACTTACAACCAGGACTGGACTGTGTAAATGGCGGCTCAACCCTGATTTTATACGTGAGGAAACTGAGGCATAGTACGTGGCACTTAAAACATGTCTCGTTTCTACCAGTTCTGCTTAAGATAGAAATATAAGAGAAAGAAATTCAGTCTCCTCAAAAGCTTTTTGCTGCTCTCTCATTAATAACTGAAATTGCATCAAGAGCTTTGCATTTTCTGATTTAAGTTTTCACTCCTTTTGAAATGCAAATGACCAAAAGATACACAGCCCTGTGAGGTGTTGTGAGTCATTTCCCCATGCATGTGAACAGATTTATCAAAGTCTTTCCTAAACAAGATCCCAGTAAAGATGGGGAGAGAGAGAACATTAGTAACTTGGGACAGGGATGCTGAGAGTTTGGGCTGTGATGCCTGTTGGGAAGTACTTGGTGGAGGAACAATGTGAAGGAGCCCTAATTAGGAAGGGCTGTTGCAGCTAGCTGGAAGCCATAAGTTCCACCTGATATGTATGTGACGCACCTGTAGGCACCCGCAAACCTGAAGGTATATAACCGGGTGAAAGCGGTCCGAGTTAGGAGAACGGAGAATTCAGTCAGCCGGGCAGTCACTCGGTCGGTCAGAAGAATCAGAGCGGCCAGAACGTAGGCAGAGCGGTTACAGAAGAGAAACCAGATAGAAGACAGAAGAGAAACCAGATAGAAGAAGTAATGACTGGTCAGAGTTAGGCCGAGGCTCCTGAGGAAGACAGAAGACAGAAGAAAGAAGAAGGAAGAAAGAGGAGAGAAGAAAGAAGCTCTGATCTTTCTCTAAGCTAAGCTCTATCTTTCTTTCTACTCTAAGCTAAGAAGACAAGAAGAAAAGCTCGCTTTAATCTTTCTCTCTAAAAATCTTTCTTTCCCTCTCTAAGCTCTCTCTAAGAAAGTAGAAAAGTAGTAAAAGCTTAACTCTGCCTCCGAGAGTTTTTTTTCCTCCCGGTTTTCGGTACCAGGTAGCTTACAACAATGGATCTCAAAGGGCTTAGGTGTCCTCTTTGATTACTCTCTTTTTAAAATTTTTTAGTTGCCAATGTATTTTTTACTTTATTTCTTTATTTATATGTGGTGCTGAGAATCAAACCCAGGGCCTCACACATGCCAGACAAGTGCTCTACCACTGAGCCACAACCCCAGTCCCTCTCTTTGATTACTCTTCAAATAAGCTCAGAGTAGCTCTGGTTCTGCCTCTAGCCACTGTATTCCTTCTTCTGCAGGCAAAGTTTTAAATGATACATGTAAATGATATATTTCCTTTGTAGCAGGATGCTGAAGGAGATAAGGTCCTCTCCAAATCAAGATTCCCTTGTTGCTGCTAATGGACACTGGAGGTCTTTATAGGTGACTAATGGTACTCAGAGAGGATGTGAAAATGGTAGGAGATGGCAATTACAGAGTTTATTTGATGACCCTGAAATCTGGACTCCACTATTGCTGCACACACTGCATTCTGACAAGTTTTGTTTTTGGGTTTTTTTTTTGTTGTTGTTGTTGTCTTTGTGTCTTGATTTTCCTGTGAACTGAACATATTTCTCCTGTCCTTGTCAGAGATAGCTTGATGTTGTATAAAATGTATTTCAATAGTAATGAAAATAATATATGAAGCACAGCCTGTGTGATACAGCTAAAGCAGTTCTTGGAGGAAAATTCATAGCCTTCAGAACCTGTGGTAATTATCAACACTCATTGATCATTTCTATGTTCTAGGCCATGAGTCTGTGGGTAAATTCTGTGCTGAATGAAGCATGACTTCTATCCCTAAGGCATGTCTAACTTAGTGGAAGGGAAAAACCCTCTATTCCCAGCTGAAGTAAGAAGTGAGTTGCTGGGGTTGGGGATTTGGCTCAGTGGAAGAGTTCTTGCCTGGCATACACAAGGCCCTGAGTTCAGACCTTGGCCCTGAAAAAAAAAAAAAAGGGGATGGGCAGTGAAATGTGAATAGCTCTACAGGTAGATTTAACAGACAGTCATAGAACACAGAAAGGGAGCTCTGGGGATATATTTGGCTTTGCCAAGAGCAATAAAGAGGATAATCCTTTGTCCTTCATCCCCTTTTTCTTTCTCTTCCCTTCCTCTTTTAAGTTGTCCCCCCCTACTTCTTTTTGTACTGGGCATTGAACCCAGGGGTACTTTACCACTGAGCTATATCCCCAGCCCTTTTATTTTATTATTTTATTTTTTGGTTTGAACTCAGGGGCACTCGACCACTGGGCCACATCCCCAGCCCTTTTTTTTTTTGTATTTTATTAGAGACAGGGTCTCACTGAGTTGCTAAGTGCCTCGCCACTGCTGAGGCTGGCTTTGAACTCGTGATCCTCCTGCCTCAGCCTCCCAAGTGCTGGGATTGCAGGCATGCACCACCACGCCTGGCTTGTGAGGCCTTTATAATTTACTCTGATGTCTCTCTGAGCCCACGGTGGGGAAAAGGTGAGACGCACAGGTCATCTATATTTGAGAGCTAAGGAGGACACAGGGATGAAATGGATCTCCCCAGTTCACACGCAGATACAAAGAGAGGTTAAAGGCCTCCATCATCAACCCTAGAGGCCCCAGACTAAAGCCTCTTTGTCAAAACTGTACAAAAGCAGCTTTAAGACAGATTCCCAAGCTTCTCCTTCAAACTGAATTCCTGGCCTCACAGCCCTTCTTACAACCAGTGAGTGACAATCATTAGGACAGCTCTCCAGCCATGCTTTCCGATTCCTAGGTCAGTGTGCTTGCCTGTCTGCAGCCTCCCTATCTCCACAGAAGCCCGTGTCGGGAAGCAGAAGCCTTAGGGTTATGGCACAATTTCTGCCTAACTCTTCTTCTTCCACTGTCTTTTTTTTTTTTTTTTTGCATGGGGTGGGAGTGGGGGGCGGAGGTACTGGGATTGAACCCAGGTGTGCTTAACCACTGATCCATCACCCCCTATCCTTTTAAATTTTTTTGTGTGGGGAGGTACCAGGGATTCAACTCAGGGGCACTCAACCACTGAGCTACATCCCCAGCCCTATTTTGTATTTTATTTAGAGACAGGGTCTTGGGCTGGGGTTGTGGCTCAGTGGTAGAGCGCTCGCCTAGCACGTGCGCGGCCCGGGGTCGACCCTCAGCACCATGTAAACATAAATGCATTGCATTGTGTACAACTAAAGCAAATAAATAAATATTTTTAAAAAAGTGGTAGACACAGGGTCTCACTGAGTTGATTAGCACCTTGCTGTTGTGAGCCTGGCTTTGAACTTGTGATGCTCCTGCCTCAGCCTCCTGAGCTGCTGCTTTTTAAGATATTTTATTTAGAGACAGGGTCTCACTAAGTTACTTAGGGCCTCACCAAGTTGCCCAGGATGGCCTTGAACTTGTGATCCTTCTGCCTCAGCCTTCTGAGCCACTGGGATTACAGGTGTGCGCCACTGTGCCCAGCCCTCTTTTGCTTTGAATTTGAATTTGGGTCCTAGTAACCCAACTTTCCCTCTCATTGGATGACCTACCCTGGTCCCTTCCAATAGATTCCCATTGTTGCTGAAATTAATCAGCCCCAGGGCTGGGGTTGTGGCTCAGGGATAGAGCGCTTGCCTAGCACGTGCATGGCCCAAGTTCGATCCTCAGCACCCTGTAAGAATAAAGGCATTGTGTACAACTAAAACAAATAAATAAACATTAAAAAAAAAAAGTTAACCAGCCCCAATTTCTGTTGCTTGTAACTCCTGTGTCTTGGCTAGGGACAAAGTGATTAAAGTTAATCATCCTTGGACCTCCTAGGGATTTGCAGAGTTCGGGTTCAGAATCCCAAGGATGGTAGAAGAGCCAGGTGTGGTGGCACACACCTGTAATCCCAGCAGCTTGGGAGGCTGAGGCAGAAGGATCACAAGTTCAAAGCCAGCTTCAGCAACTTAGTGAGGCCCTAAGCAACTTAGCGAGAACTTGTCTCTAAATAAAATATAGAAAAGGGTTAGGGATGTGGCTTAATGTGGGTAAGCACCTCTGGGTTCAATCCCAGTACCTCCGCCCCCCACTCCCACCCCATGCAAAAAAAAAAAAAAAAAAAGACAGTGGAAGAAGAAGAGTTAGGCAGAAATTGTGCCATAACCCTAAGGCTTCTGCTCCCCGACACGGGCTTCTGTGGAGATAGGGAGGCTGCAGAGAGGCAAGCACACTGACCTAGGAATCGGAAAGCATGGCTGGAGAGCTGTCCTAATGATTGTCACTCACTGGTTGTAAGAAGGGCTGTGAGGCCAGGAATTCAGTTTGAAGGAGAAGCTTGGGAATCTGTCTTAAAGCTGCTTTTGTACAGTTTTGACAAAGAGGCTTTAGTCTGGGGCCTCTAGGGTTGATGATGGAGGCCTTTAACCTCTCTTTGTATCTGCGTGTGAACTGGGGAGATCCATTTCATCCCTGTGTCCTCCTTAGCTCTCAAATATAGATGACCTGCGCGTCTCACCTTTCCCCACCGTGGGGCTCAGAGAGACATCAGAGTAAATTATGAAGGCCTCACAAGCCAGGCGTGGCATACCGATGTATGCCCCCCGCCAAAAAAAGTTCAGAGTAAAAGAGGTCCAGTTGGGCATCCTTTAGTCAAGGTTAGGTCCAAATTCCTGACTGACAAGAGCTTGCGTGCAAGGAGGACTGGCTTCCCAAGGGAAAAGTCACAATGCTAGAAAAAAACAGCAATGGCTACAGTGAGCCAAATCTCCAATGCTCACTGCTCCCTGAAGGAGTGTGTCAGACACTGAGTACTCTTTTTGGGAGAGGATCCAAGGCTGTCCTCTGGACAGGGACCATTTCACAATGTATCAAGAGAAAGCCCTAGCAAAGTCTCTGACATGAATGAAAAGGCATTGATCTCAGAGTTTGGTGATCTCTAAAATATTAAACCCCCCTAAACTTTGGGGAGAAATTTTTAAAATACCAATGCCTAAACACCTCTCCAGAAAATTCTGATTCATTCACGGCGGGTGTGGGGTGGGGAGGGAATCTGCACTGTGAAATTCCAGGTGATTACAACATGAATCAAGGCTGAGAACCACTGACTTAGTATTTTATCCCATATATCAAGAGTTTGCTTTGGATTAGATAATTCAAATGCAGGTTAGGAAAAAGGAAGATAAAAATCATTTGATGAAACACTCCTCTGAACAAGCAGTTAATTTTTAAAAAATTCATCTACAGTTCACACACACACACACACACACACACACACACACTTTTATATGGAATAAGGACTTAGAATGCATGTATACACTATTCTGTAACCATTACAACCTGCCTTCAACGTGTTCCCCCGCGTCTCTAGACCCCCTTAGGGTAAACCTCTAGACGTGGAAGGGCGGGGTCTGGGGGCAGGTCCCTTGCTAAGGCGCTGAATGGATGCGCCTCTGCAGTGGCGGCTCAGCGGTTGGTGCTCCCCCTGCAGTGCAGAGCCACTCTCCAGCCCTCCCTCGGCGCTTTTCATCTTTGCCAATCTGATTGATGAAAAGGTTACCCTGATGTTCTTTTTTAAATGGCACTTCTTACAGTACCAACGAACTTTTTGTTTCATGTGATTATTAGACATGTGTCCTATTTTATGATTTGTGCTCTTGACAGCCCCTAGTGTGGCGTTCTTCAACGGGTCCAGTGCCAGGGTTCGGCAGCAAGCTCTCAGGAGGTGGCCTGGGATGGGTGAACCCGTCTTTGGTCTGTAGCTGAGCTCCCATGAGTTACCAGGACAAACCAGCAGGTGGCAGCAACGATGACGTTCTGAGCATGAGGGATGAGCGCTCAGGGACACACCCAAACTAGTTCTAGACTAAGCTCCTTTATTTCGGAGTTGCTTTCTCTCACACACATCCTTCAGGCTTCTGGGAAGGCCCAACCTAGTATTATAAAAATACTACACTCACATCCATTGTGTAACGGGACACTCTCAGGACTGCTGCTGCTAGGCTGATCTGTAGTGAGTGCCCAGTGGGCTCTGCAGGGTTATGCCTTTGGTCAGGGTTAACTTACCTTCATCTTAACCTTGAGGAATCCGGTTTTCAGAAAGGCAGCACGACCTACCCTAGGTCATAGCCAGGAACTGTTTGTATTTCTATTTAAAGATTCTCCCAGAGGTGAGGAGGCAGAAAGGAGGACTAGGATATCCCCACGTGTAAAGGATTCACTGCCAGCGGTGTTGGTCCAAGTCCTTCAGTTCTGTGGTTCTCAAAGCTGGTGAGTGCATATGAATCACCTGGGGGATGCTTTTAAAAAAAAAAAAATACCCCCCCCCCTTTTTTTTTTTTTTGGTAGTGATGGAACCCAGGGCCTTGTGCATGCTAGGCAAGCACTCTACCACAGAACCTCCAGCCAAAGCTTTAAAATTTAAAACACAGATAACTGAATCCCAGATCTCTGGGTTTCTGGTTCCCTGGGTCAAGGATGAAGCCAAGAATTTATGTTTCTAACAAGTCCCAGGTGGTACTGATGCTGCTGGTTGGGGGGCCACGCTTTGAGAACCTCTGTGACCTGACCTCACTAGACCAGCCTTCAGTGGTCTAGTGCTTGATCTCCAAGGTCATCAGAGTGCCCTGAAGACAACCATCATAATATCCTGAGACCTCCAGGAAGCTCCGCTTGTAGGGGAACGGTTTAATTGGGTTCAGTGGATGAAAATTTCACAGTCTGTAACCCAAGGGCACCTGTCAGATCTCAGGAAGGATAAGTCCAGGATGTTAATGAGCTTCTGGCTACTGGCACAGAGCTCAAGTGGGGTGGAGGCAGGCAGGGCCTTGCCAGGAATAGGGAGATTTTCCTCCTTGAGAATGGATCAATGTGCAAAGCTAGAAGCTGGGCTAAGTCTAGCGACAGATGTCCAAGCTCAGCGGAGGCACTAGAGATGGCCAGGATTGCTCCCAGACACTTCCCAGGGACAGACTTTGGGAAATGAGCTCATTTGAGGGCCAAGGGAAGTGGGGCAGGGGGTGGGGCAGACAGGCTGGAGTCTAGACTGAAAGGTTCTGGCAATTTCCTCTGCTTATCCACACCCACAGACTTTCCCTAGTCATAGGGACTGATTCAGGGTTGATTTTGAGGCTCAGCTGGGTGAGCTGCCTAGGAAGGGTCCCAAAAGGCCTCTCCTGGGGTTCTTCCTGGAGGGTCCCAGAGAAGACCTTCCAATGTAGCACTGCCTGCTGCAGGCAGGACCCTGTTACCTCATGTCAGGATCCACCCACTCTTCCTTTTCTGCTTCCTATAAATATTTATTCATTCCATTATTGTTGATTGTTGATTGAACTCTTGACTGTGGTCGGGCACTCACCAAATACCAGGAGCAATACCGCCAAGACAGGAAGGTCTCCACTCTCCAGGAGCTGACTTTTAAGTATAGGCAAAAAGACAATCGTCCTGAAAACAAAGACAAAAAATATTGAAGAACATAAACAGAATACTGAAAGAGTTAATAGTGAGGCATCTGCTGAATAGACTCATCAGGTGGGACTTCTCTGGAAGGACAATATTTAAGCTGAAGGAGAGGAGGAACAAAGGCCCTGGGGTTAGAAAAAGCAAGAGTGTCCTAGAGGAGGTCAAAGTGGCAGAACAAATGGGCAAGGGGGGGTGTGGGCATGCCTGAGATGTCAACAGGGATTAGACCACACAGTGTGTTGGAGGCCATGGTGAAGAGTGTAGGTCTTATTTAAAATGCAATCAGGGATCTAGGTGATGCGCCTTAGTGACTGCTGAAAATATTAAGTAAAAAGCTGATGGGGAATTTGACAATGGAGGATTAGGCTGACATCACCTGAACCCACTGATCAAGCTTAGCATCACCAAGTGAGAGACCAACAGACATAATCCGTTCAAGCCTCTAGATCTAACTCCTGATTACAGAAAATACAGGTGCAGAGAGCAGAGCATGTAAAATGTCATCATGAGGGAACAATCAGCAAAAGCCAGTCTGCAAGAAACTCGACAGATCCAATCTTTATGACCAATAAATTGCAGAAGGGAAAAGAAGGAGGAATCTGTCAACTGAAAGAGACTTAGGAGGATGGCAACCAAGTACAATGTGAGGATGTTGGTAGATTTTATAATAATGGACCTTCGTGAATCACCCTTTCAGGTGTAAACCCTTTTACAATCTAATGTTGCTGTTCTTCCTATCAAGAGGGTGGAAACTGTTTCTCCACTGGCTTGAATCTGGGCTGCCCTTGAAATTTGCTTTGGCCAATAGAATATGACACAAGTGATACGAAAATTCCAGCCTGTAGCTTCTTTGTTTGCTTCTTGGACTCTTGAGAGCACTCTTCTCCAAGGGAGCCCTGTCTAACCTCTTGGAGGATGAGAGGTCACGTGGAGGGCTGAGACTCCGCAGCCCATAGCCAGCGCTAATTGCAGACCCGTGAGGGAGGTCATCCTGGACCCTCCAGCCCCAGTTAAGCTGTCCGATGGCTGCAGCTTACATGAGAGATCCCAACAGAGACCTGCAGAAGAACCCCCCAGATGCCAAGCCAAGGTGCCATACCACTAAACGTGAGGGTGCTTTGCCACATTATTATTACACAACAATTAATTATATTAATTACCAATAATGTTATATATAACATATAATATATAATATGTTAATTATTAATAATATTAGTAGTAATTATTGCTACATGATTAATAAATAATAAACAGTATTAGGTATTATTATTATTAGGTAATAGAAACAGAACTCTTGTTTGGACCCTCACTCAAACTATTTAAAAAATTATGAATCAGTTGGGGAATTTTGAATGTTAGATGCTAGATATTTGATAATATCATAATGTGATTATTAATTTTGTTAGGTTTGATAATGGTGTGATCATGGTTCTCAAAGGATTTTTTTTTTAGGGGCCTTGTTTTTCAGAAATGGAAATGTTTGTGGATGAAAAGGAATGATGTCTGGTACGTACTGCAAAATCATCCAAAAAGTGGGAGTATGGATAAAACAAGGTTGGCCTTGATCATTGTTGGCCTTGATCATTGTTGAAAGTAGATGATGTGCTCACGGGAATTCTTTATACTATCCTCTCTTGCAATGGCTCATTAAACTTTATATTGCAGAGTTTGTTCACTGTGGTAGTTTCTCTTGTAGGTATTTGATATTTTCTATAATGAAGATGTTTCAGTGCAACTGGAAATCCTACAAGGCCTGCTCAGGGCAGTGTCATCCCCTCTCACCATGGCTTCTCTCCTCCACCCCCACCAGAGGATCTCCTGTGATCCCCTCTGGTCCCTGAAACCCCAATGGTGCCAGCTCATTGCCCCTGCTCTCCCAGGTATCTCTAGCTCCCAGGTCCCAAGCCTGCAGTGGGCCTCCCAGCCAGTGGCTAATCTCTGGGTACAACAGGGAAAGACTCCTCAGAGACTCTCTGTCCCCTGGAATGGGCCACATTCAGTCCCAGAGGAAGGCAGGAGGAGAGTTGGTGAGACAACATCATGAGTCACCACAGCTAATGACTTCCCAGAAGATCCATGGTTGGACATTGAGCTGCTCTCTTCAAAACATGGCTGGGGAGACACCAGCTCAAGCTGGTCCCCAGTCAGAAACACAGAGCAGGACCCCTCGGCTGCATATCACTGTGGGACTGGGAACACGGGCTGCTGTTCCCACCTGCATGCCTGTTGGTACAAGGAGAGGGAACAGTGCCGCGGTAGCCTGGCAAGTGCTAAAGCCACAGAAGAGAATGTCTAAGTCCATTCTCTGTTGCAAGAACAAAATGCCCAGATGAAGTAATTTATAAAAATTAGAGGTTCTTGCTGGGCACAGGTGGTGCACGTCTGTAATCCCAGCACTTGGGAGGCTGAGGCAGGAGGATTGTGAGTTCAAAGCCAGCCTCAGCAGTGGTGGGGCACTTAGCAACTCAGTGAGACCCTGTCTCTACTAAAATACAAAAAAGGGCTGGGGATGTGGCCCAGTGGTCGAGGGCCCCTGTGTTCAATCCCAGTACAAAACAAAAAAATAAAGAAAAAAAAAAATAGAGGTTTTTAGCTCACGGTTCTGGAGTCTGGGAAGTCCAATGGCATAGGACCAGCATCTGGTAAGGCCTTCTTGCTTCATCATAATAGGGTGAGGGCATCATATGTTAAGATAGAGCAAGTTTACTAGCTCAGATCTCTCCTCCTCTTCTTGTATAGCCATGAATGCCATCGTGGGGGCCCCACCTGTGACCTCATCTAATCCTAATTACCTCCCACAGGCTCTGCTTCCAAACACCACTGACATATGTGATGGGGGGGATTTAGATTCCAACACATGGACTTTGGGAAGAAACTCTGAGATGACATCAAGGAGTCAACCAACAGGATTGAGTTGTACCCTTCAGGGAGAATCACGCACGCACACACACACACACACACAAACAGTTGCTGGCAGAATTGGGGCAGGCAGGAGGGAATCGGGAAACTAATACCTGGACCTCTTTCTCCTCCTGCCCTTCCATCTCCTTCAGCACTTGCCACTGGCTGAACCTAGCCAGAAGTCAGAGGGCAGGAGAACCTGGGTGAGGCAGCCCTTAACTGAGTCCTAAAGCACAGAGCAAGGCCCGGAAGGATGGAGCCTCCAGAGGAGTGGGGAGGAGTTTTGATGGAGGATAACCAACACTGGGGAGTCAGTCTTGGGCAAGACAGTATGAGCCCAGGCTTTAAGTAACAGTGTGTTGGAAGCCCTGGATCAGTGCCGTCCAGTTGCCATTGGTGTTGAGCATGTGACCAGGGTACTAGGACATGCCCAGGGTGAGGCACACGGATGGGTGCTCATCCATAAAGTGAGGTTCATCTCTTTAGCCTGACTGGTCTGCTCCTTTGGTCCTAGGGGAGCCCTCCCAGCCTCCCAATGGCAGCTGGCCCCCAAGTCAGAATGGGAGTGAAGCTGAGGTCGCCCCGGCTGCCAACCTCACCTTCTCCTCCTACTACCAGCACTCTTCACTGGTGGCAGCCATGTTCATCGTGGCCTACGTGCTCATCTTCCTCCTCTGCATGGTGGGCAACGCCCTGGTCTGCTTCATTGTGCTCAAGAACAGGCACATGCGCACCGTCACCAACATGTTCATCCTCAACCTGGCCGTCAGCGACCTGCTGGTGGGCATCTTCTGCATGCCCACCACCCTTGTGGACAACCTCATCACCGGTGAGTGTGGGCAAGGGGCAGCAGGAGTGTCCCCTGCCCCCCAACCCTTCTGCCCTTCAGCTAAAGCCTGAAACAAAAGCATGGAGGACAGATCTCTGCTGGGTGGCCTCTTGGCTAAGATGCCATTGTCTCAAATCCTCAAGATGGTTTTGTGGCTGAGGGATTAGACTAGAAATAATAGATACAATGAATTAATCATTTTTCTTTGTGCCAGGCATTATGTTACATATGCTTCTTGCATTATCTTAAATTAATCCCCACAGCAATTCAACCAAGCGTGCTTTGTGATTATTCTCATTTTATGGATGGGGAAGCATGCCCTGAATGGTTAAGCGATTGGTTTGTAGTTACAAAGCTAATAAGTGTCACAGCCCACCTCCTCACGCCCCTATGAAGCTCCCATGGGCAGAAAAAGAACTAGTGGGAAGAAATGGTAGGAAGCAGGTTTCCTCTGAATAAGGACCTAAAATTCTGCTTATTTGAGTAGTTCTCCCCAGAAAAGGGTCCTGTCCTGAAGATAATGAACTCCCTCTTGCTGGGAGTGTCTAGGGACTGGCCAGGCACTATGCAGGGATTTGTAGAGGGCATTTAAGCAGAACTCGACCATCTGACCTCTAAATTCTTGCCGGTGGGTCTTGCACATGTCTGAAAGGCTCCACCCACACGTACTCTTTCTTGTGATTGGCTTGTCTTGTTTTAGAATCGGTTCCTTGGACCTCCAGGTGGAGAGGGATTGCTTTCCAGAGCTGTGGCGACCCCTGCAGGTCTGAGCCTGTAGTTGCTTGAGCTCTGCACTCCCAGGAGCTCCTGTTCTAGATCGCCCTGCTTGGAGTGATGCCCAGAGGGAGCCCCAGCTCGAGTTTCTGTGGTTTCTGACCCCCAGGAAGTGGAGCCAGGGCAGAGTCCTGGTTCTGCCTGGCGGAACCTTGATTCACTGCTGAGTCCCAGATTCCTTCAGGGAAGCTGAACATAAATAAACTCCGCATCCGGCACCCACAGACACACACCTGCGCGCCATAAACACACACACCGGTCAACAGCATCATAGTGGGGCTACCAGTTGGTTAAGCTGGTGTCTTCCAGTCCTTTTCACACAATAACTTTCAAAAAATTGCTAGAATAAGCCAAACATTCACATAGCTCAATAGTCAGAAGCTACCAAAGGTGACCAGCGAAAAATTTCCCTTCCACCCCACCCTCCAGCCGTGCATCCTCTCCCGGGAGGAAGTAGCCAGTTTCTGTTAAAAAAAAAAAAAAAAAAATACACACACACACACACACACACACACACGCATACATATAGTAAATACGAGTAAATTAAAGAAATTAAGCCGGGCATGGTGGCTCACACCTGTAATCCCAGTTACTCAGGAGGCTGAGGCAAGAGGATCCCAAATTCAAACACCAGCCTGGGCAACTTAGTGACACCCTGTCTCAAAAAATAAGAAGGGATGGGTTCAATCACCAGTACTGAAGAAAAGAAAAAAAGAAAGGGTACATTTCCGTTCAGTTTTATGCCATTTTCCCCACCTCTGCTTAAAACTGTATAATATATGTTGTAAATACGAAGCTTTAAACCAGTTTACATGTTAATATTTCATAGTAATAAATAAAAGAGTTTCTCATTCTTTTTTTTTACAACTGCTAAGAATTGCATGGTATGGATGTAGTACAATTTAGTTTTGATGGTATTTAGGTTGTTTCCATTAGAATCTTCTGCAATTAAGTAAAACTTCAGTTTTTCCTTCCCTTCCCCTCCCTCCCTCCCTCTCTTCCTTCCTTCCTTTCTGTTCACAGGGCTGACATTGGTGCCACAGTTCGTGGCACTATGTGACTTCACTTTGTTGTGAAGTCTCTCATTTATTTTTTTGTTTATTTGTTCCCTTCATTATTCCTATGCAACTATACCTTCCTTTTCTGATCCCTGGAATGTCATCCTATTATCTTTAATTTGTCTTTATTTTTATACATTCTTAGAAAATGTATTTACATTTAGCAGGGCTCCATGGCACACTCCTATATAAAAAAGTATTTATATTTAAATTATTTTTTAAGATATGATTTAACATACAACAAAATCCACCCTTTGGGGAAGAGGTCCACAAGTTTTGACGAAAACAGTCATGTATTTACCATCACAATCAATACAGGCAAAAATTTTGCCAGCCCAAGAAGCACCCCATGTTCCTTTGCATTGGCCCCCTCCCCCTATTCCCTGGACCGAGCAGTTTTCTGTAGGGACAGAACATACAGTTTGGCTTTTGCAAGGATGTCATATAGATGGACTCATACAGTACACAAGCTTTTGAAGCAAGTGGGCTTTTGTTTTGTTTTTCTTTTATTTTTATTTATTTACTTTTTTTGGTACCAGGGATTGAAGCCAGGGGTGCTTAACCACTGAGCCACATCCCCAGCCCTTTTTTGTATTTCATTTAGAGAAAGGATCTCACTGAGTTGCTTAGGGCCTTGCTAAGTTGCTGAGGCTGGCTTTGAACTTGCAATCCTCTTGCCTCAGCCTCCCAAGCTGCTGGGATTACAGGTGTGTGCCATCTGGCTATTTTCCTTTTTATTTTGAAATAACGTTAGACTTAAAGAAAAATTTGGAACCTAATACAGAAAGTCCTCTTTATCAACTTTTTATTTAGGATATTTACTATCCTAAATAAACATAATATAATAATCAAAACTAGGTAATAAGCATTTATATACTATTAACTGATCTTTAGACTTTATTTGAATCTCACTAGTTTTCCCACAAATGTCCTTTTCTAGGGATTTGAGCCATAGTCCTGAACCCATAACCCTGAATGTTGGAATCCCAAAAGGTTTCTAAAGCCTGAAATGCCCCAAGATCCAAATCTAGAAAATCCAATTCTGGGAAAATTAATTTTAAAATTTCTTTAATATACATTTTGTTTATAATTTTAAAGGCAAATTTATTTGAGAAACACACAAAAAAACGTGACAGACCATTTCAAAGGCCACTTTACACAATAAATAGGCAATAATAACCACACAAAAATAATAATAATAACTACACAAAAACTAAGGTATACTAATGGCAGTCACAGAGTATAATAGTTTTGAGCAGATGAATCATATTCATAAATAAATCAGTCAAAAAGATAAATTATAAGCACATACCACTAAGATTGGTAATTATATACACCCAGCTCTATAACTGCAATCATCTGAAGTACTGTGACTGATGACCTAAATATTTCGACAAGATTGATCCCAGGCCATGATGGGTCTCCAGCACACATGCAGCTGCCCAAAGGGATCTTGAGAAATTTATCTTTCACAAATGCCTATGTACAAACAGGACATCTTGTCATCTATTGAGGATATTGCAAAGTTTTTATGCACATGTGTAATGCTTAGACACAAAGCCAATACAGTGGTGATGTACTTTTTTGGAGTCAAATTTGCAAAAAATGTACAAGACAAAGCAGAACTCTAAGTCTTTATACAATGTATACCTCCAGTGTTGCAAATGATGAGAAGAAGAAATACACAGCACAGTGAATTGTAAAGAATACTGCTGACAGCTGGGCATGGTGTTTACACACCTGTAATCCCAGCAGTTTGGGTGGTGGAGGCAGGAGGATCATGAGTTCAAAGCCAGTCTCAGCAACAGCAAGGCACTAAGCAACTCAGTGAGATCCTTTCTCTAAATAAAATACAAAAAAGGGCTGGGGATGTGGCTCAGTGTTTGAGTGTCCCTGAGTTCAACCCCTGGTTGCCCCCCTCCCAAAAAAAAGAATACTGCTGACAATATTAAATAGTGGGAGAATTTTAAAGATAAAAAGAAAAGTCAATATAGCTGGGTGTGGTGGTACATGCTTGTAATCCTAGAGACTTAGGAGGCTGAGGCAGGAGAATCTCAAGTTGGAGGCCAGCCTGAGCAACTTAGCAAGACTCTGTCTTAAAATAAAAAATAAGCCGGGCGCGGGTGGCGCACGCCTGTAATCCCAGCACTTTGGGAGGCTGAGGCAGGAGGATTGCGAGTTCAAAGCCAGCCTCAGCAATGGCGAGGCACTTTGTAACTCAGGGAGACCTGTCTCTAATAAAATACAAAAAAGGGCTGGGGATGTGGCCCAGTGGTCGAGTGCCCCTGAGTTCAATCCCCGGTACCCAAAAAATAAAAAAAATAAAAAATAAAAAGGTCTTGGAGATGTACAGTGGTAGAGCACCCTGGGTTTAGTCCCCAGTACTGCTAATAATAATAATAATAATAATAAAAATAAGAATCAACATATGAAAAAATGTATTGTAGAGATGGATTATGGGCAATTATAGATTATGGGATGGAGGTAGTCCCTAAGAGCTAGTCGACCTTCATGATCATTAACTATATTACTATATTTTGAAGTCTTGCATCACAATGAATAGCTGCTTGGTTTTTTTTGTTTGTTTCTTTTTGTTTTTTATTTATTTTGTTTGTTTTTGGTACCAGGGATTGAAGCCAGGGGTGCTTAACCACTGAGCCACATCCCCAGCCCTTTTTTGTATTTCATTAGAGACAGGATCTCACTGAGTTGCTTAGGCCTTGCTAAGTTGCTGAGGCTGGCTTTGAACTTGCAATCCTCTTGCCTCAGCCTCCCAAGCTGCTGGGATTACAGGTGTGTGCCATCTGGCTATTTTCCTTTTATTTTGAAATAACGTTAGACTTAAAGAAAAATTTGGAACCTAATACAGAAAGTCCTCTTTATCAACTTTTTATTTAGGATATTTACTATCCTAAATAAACATAATATAATAATCAAAACTAGGTAATAAGCATTTATATACTATTAACTGATCTTTAGACTTTATTTGAATCTCACTAGTTTTCCCACAAATGTCCTTTTCTAGGGATTTGAGCCATAGTCCTGAACCCATAACCCTGAATGTTGGAATCCCAAAAGGTTTCTAAAGCCTGAAATGCCCCAAGATCCAAATCTAGAAAATCCAATTCTGGGAAAATTAATTTTAAAATTTCTTTAATATACATTTTGTTTATAATTTTAAAGGCAAATTTATTTGAGAAACACATAAAAACGTGACAGACCATTTCAAAGGCCACTTTACACAATAAATAGGCAATAATAACCACACAAAAATAATAATAATAACTACACAAAAACTAAGGTATACTAATGGCAGTCACAGAGTATAATAGTTTTGAGCAGATGAATCATATTCATAAATAAATCAGTCAAAAAGATAAATTATAAGCACATACCACTAAGATTGGTAATTATATACACCCAGCTCTATAACTGCAATCATCTGAAGTACTGTGACTGATGACCTAAATATTTCGACAAGATTGATCCCAGGCCATGATGGGTCTCCAGCACACATGCAGCTGCCCAAAGGGATCTTGAGAAATTTATCTTTCACAAATGCCTATGTACAAACAGGACATCTTGTCATCTATTGAGGATATTGCAAAGTTTTTATGCACATGTGTAATGCTTAGACACAAAGCCAATACAGTGGTGATGTACTTTTTTGGAGTCAAATTTGCAAAAAATGTACAAGACAAAGCAGAACTCTAAGTCTTTATACAATGTATACCTCCAGTGTTGCAAATGATGAGAAGAAGAAATACACAGCACAGTGAATTGTAAAGAATACTGCTGACAGCTGGGCATGGTGTTTACACACCTGTAATCCCAGCAGTTTGGGTGGTGGAGGCAGGAGGATCATGAGTTCAAAGCCAGTCTCAGCAACAGCAAGGCACTAAGCAACTCAGTGAGATCCTTTCTCTAAATAAAATACAAAAAAGGGCTGGGGATGTGGCTCAGTGTTTGAGTGTCCCTGAGTTCAACCCCTGGTTGCCCCCCTCCCAAAAAAAAGAATACTGCTGACAATATTAAATAGTGGGGAGAATTTTAAAGATAAAAAGAAAAGTCAATATAGCTGGGTGTGGTGGTACATGCTTGTAATCCTAGAGACTTAGGAGGCTGAGGCAGGAGAATCTCAAGTTGGAGGCCAGCCTGAGCAACTTAGCAAGACTCTGTCTTAAAATAAAAAATAAGCCGGGCGCGGGTGGCGCACGCCTGTAATCCCAGCACTTTGGGAGGCTGAGGCAGGAGGATTGCGAGTTCAAAGCCAGCCTCAGCAATGGCGAGGCACTTTGTAACTCAGGGAGACCCTGTCTCTAATAAAATACAAAAAAGGGCTGGGGATGTGGCCCAGTGGTCGAGTGCCCCTGAGTTCAATCCCCGGTACCCAAAAAATAAAAAAAATAAAAAATAAAAAGGTCTTGGAGATGTACAGTGGTAGAGCACCCTGGGTTTAGTCCCCAGTACTGCTAATAATAATAATAATAATAATAAAAATAAGAATCAACATATGAAAAAATGTATTGTAGAGATGGATTATGGGCAATTATAGATTATGGGATGGAGGTAGTCCCTAAGAGCTAGTCGACCTTCATGATCATTAACTATATTACTATATTTTGAAGTCTTGCATCACAATGAATAGCTGCTTGGTTTTTTGTTTGTTTGTTTGTTTGTTTGTTTGTTTGTTTGTTTTGGTACTGGGGATTGAACTCAGGGGCACTCGACCACTGGGCCACATCCCCAGCCCTCTTTTGTATTTTTATTAGAGACAGGGTCTCACTGAGTTGCTAAGTGCCTGGCCATTGCTGAGGCTGGCTTTGAACTCGCGATCCTCCTGCCTCAGCCTCCCAAGTGCTGGGATTACAGGCGTGCGCCACCACGCCCGGCTGTTTGTTTTTGTTTTTGAGGACATGGCTCTCCTCAGAGAATACATTTGCATTCATTTCCTACAAGGTGGATCTTCCCCATCTAGTCCTCTTGGACTCACACACTCATCTCCTCTGGAAACACACTCACAGACATCTACAATAATGTTTGACCAGGTGTCTGGGTACTCATGTGCCTGACATGACACAAGTATCCTGCAGACACCTGACCACGCTCTCACCCCTTCCCCAGAATTCCACTTTCTACCTCTCTTATAGAGCCTTTTCTTTGCTGGGAATTGTGGTTTTCAATTTGGGCTGTCAGGATTTCAACATGGATTTTAATCTTTCATAAATCTGATTTTCAGGATTTGGGTCCTTATGGTGTTATGTTACTTAGGCTTATAATCAGCACCCCTTTTCTAGCCCATCCAACCTGGGATTGCACATTGCATTTGTGTTCCTCGTTTCCTCCAATTTGTTAAGGGTCCTTGGCCTTCATTGTCATAAACTTGATCCATTGGAAGGGTACTTCTTTTGTGTGTGTGGTACTGTGGATTGAAGCACTCAACCACAGAGCTACATCTCTGGCAATTTTTTTTTTTTTTTTTTTTTTGAGGCAGGGTCTCACGAAGTTGCTTAGGGCCTCACTAAGTTGCTGAGGCTGTCCTTGAACTTGCAATCTTCCTGCCTCAGCCTCCCGAGTTGGTGAGATCACATGCATGCACCACTGTACCTGGCCTGATCAGTTATTTTGCAGAATGCTTTGCAGTTTGGGTTGGCTTGATGTTTTCCCATAATTGGATCCAGTTATGCATTTTTGGCAAGAACATCACAGAAAACATGCTGAGAAGGCACATGTTTATTAGTGGTGGTGTTTTCTTTGATTACTTGGTTAAAGTGGTGTCTCGGGTTTTTCAACTGTAAAGCAATTATTTTTCCCTGAATAATTACTTTTATAGGGATGTACTCTGAGACTAAGCAAAGGTCCTATTTTTCATGATACATTTATCCACTGATTTTAGCATCATTGGTGGTGCCTGCCTGCAACAATTATTGCTGTCATGTTTCTTTAGCAATGATTTTTCCACTTAGAACACCCCTAAATTTACTAATTGGAATTCTATTCTGGGTTTTAATCCAATACTATCATTATGTATTTTGTTACTTAAGTTGTGCCAGTTTTGGCTATTGGGCATCATTTCCAATTGACTTCTGTGTCCTCCCAGCCTGCTGCCATGCTTTTTAAAGTATTTTCTTACTTTCTGACACCACAAAATGTTCCAGGGTCATCTGGTATGTACCTACCAACAGCCCTGGAATTAACCCTTTCCCTAAGGAGCCCTTTTTCCTTTAATTGGAAAATAGTATTTAGAAACCAAGACATGAGAGTCATGGGGTGTCACTGCTTCTAGGCTCTCTCAAGAGACAGAGCTAGGAAATATATGTATATGAACACAGAGTTACAAAGTGTGCACACGCACGCACGCGCGTGCACACACACACACATACATTTTTGGTACTGAGGATCAAACCCAGGGGCACTTCACCACTAAGCTACATTGACAGTCCTTTTATTTTTCATTTTGAGATAGGGTCTCACTAAGTTGCTGAGGTTGGCCTTGAACTTTCAATCCTCCTGCCTCAACATCTGGAGTCACTGGGATTACAGAATTACAGGCATGTGCCACTGCACCCAGCCTCTGTAAATAGCAGGTGATAATAGGGTTGTTATGAAGGAGGGATGGCCTAGAACCTGGGCAGAAATATGGGAGCAGAAAGCCAGGCAGGGCTTGTGAAGAGAAATCATTGGCCAACATGAAGGTGTCAGAAGTGTGCGTGTTGATGTGGGCTGCCTAGTTCCGCAGTCCCAGAAGTGGGCAAGGACAAGGAGGAAGACCCAAGCTTCCAAGGGTCCTGGCCGAGATGGCCAGAGTCTGGACTTCTGGTGGGGGGGCTCTTTCATGCCGTGGGGGTCTCTGTCATTGCAGGATGGCCCTTTGACAATGCCACGTGCAAGATGAGCGGCTTGGTGCAGGGTATGTCTGTGTCGGCTTCCGTTTTCACACTGGTGGCCATCGCCGTGGAAAGGTGAGCATCAACCCTGGCCCTGCTGGGGCTGGCCTGAGGGGGCACCTCCGCCTGCAGCACTGGGCTGGCTGGAAAGCTGGGGCCACTCGGCTGTAGGGGACACTGAATCCTGAGCTCTAAAGAGGACAGTTGTGGGGCCAGTTGCCCTCTAGACTGGGGTACCTGCTCTGGGGACACCTCCATCCCCTTCTGGAAGGCTTGGAGAGAGCTCCTGAGGAGGCGTAATAGGAATTCCTGGGTCTGTGAGGAGCACTGGTAATCCTGCCCGCCATAGTCTGAACCAGGGCCGCCAGAGCTCAGGGAGCCGGCTCATGGGGTGGGCTTGTGTGGCTGGGGTGTGGTTGGGGTCCTTCCCTCCCCTCACTCTACCCCACTGCCTGCTTGCCGGTCCCTGGCAGTCCAGGTCTTACTCAGTCCCCAACCCCAGCCCATCTCCACCACCTCTGGTCTTTCAGCCACAGATTCCCCCAGAGTCTCGGATAAGCATGGTTCTGTGAATGTGGCCGGAGGCATGGAGGGGAGCCCGGGGTCAGGGAGGCTTTGAAGCTGCTCTGTGCCCGTGAGTCTCCCTATTCCAGGGCAGCTGTCTTCCTGCTCAGCATCTGCAGTGCTCTAAGAGCTCCTCTCAGTGCTTCCCCCAGGGGATAGCGGCAAGCAGATGAGCTGGAGGTAGTTTTTGCGCTCATCAGTGCCTCACTGTGAGAGGTTGGGCAAGTCACTCAGCTAATCTGAGCCTCTGTAGTCTCATCTGTACAATGGCACCACCATTTTCAGACAAGTAAGCTTTTCTGCCTGAAATCTTAGGCACATTTCCTGGCTCAAAGTCCAAATGTCGGCTGTGAACATTACTTCTTCAATACACCCTCACCCTCCTCTTTGTCCTCTCTTCAGTACTGATACTCAGTCCTCCCTTTCTTGAATCTAGTGATCTCATCTCTTCTCCATTTCTGCCCCCATCAAACCTACTCCCCCCCCCCACAATACCTTTATTTGTTTATTTTTATGTGGTACCAGGGATCGAACCCAGTGCCTCACACATGCTAGGCAAGCACTCTACCTCTGAGCCACAACCCTGGCCCGAACCTACTTTTTATAACCCAGTAAAGTAGGCAGCTGGGCTGGGTACAGTAGCACATGCCTGTAATCCCAGCAGCTTGGGAGGCTGAGGCAGGAGGATCACAGGTTCAAAGCCAGCCTTAGAAACTTACCAAGGCCCTAAACAACTTAGTGAGACCCTGTCTCAAAGTAAAAAATAAAAAGGGCTGGGGATGTGTCTCAGTGGTTAAGTACCCTTGGGTTCAATCCACAGTTAAAAAAAAAAAAAAAAAAAAAGGTAGGCAGCTGGTATGATGGAGCTGGTTCCTCTTTCCACAAAGCCACTAATTAGTTGGGTGAGTGCTGGAAGTCCCTCTCCTCCACCAGCCTTTATTGGGTGATATGAGTATGTGCAATATCTCCTGGTGGTGTTTGCAGTATTCTTCAAGTGCCACCTCCTCCAGGAAGCCTTCCTGGACTATCCCAGGATTCTCCTCCACCTCTTAACTATATGCTTTAAGCATCCTTTGTTCTCTGGGGAGTTTTGGGGTATGATGCTGAGAAGCCAGTGGGTCAAGGTCAAGATCATGCAGGCTGAGTCAGGCCACGGGAGGGGGAAAAGGTGTTGTGAGGCCGGGACAGGGGGATAGGCAGGAGGACAGGACACAGGTGAGAGAAGTAGAAAGGGCACTTGGCTGGAAGTCAGTTCCACACCTGTGTTCAAGCTCAGGCTCTGTCCCAAAGGAGCCAGTGACCTTCTGAGAAAGTCTCTTCCCCTATCTGGACCAGGTTCCCCTCCATGAAACAGGCAAGCTGGACATTCTCAGGTGTCTTTTTTCTGGCCTTGGAAGACTTCCTGGGAAGTAGGAGCCCCTGCTTTATCTCACTATTAAACATTCAGAATGTCTCCATAAGGGCGGTGACCTCACTTCAGCTTCAGTGTAGCCCTGCGGAGTAGGTCATCTCATGGGTCCCATTTAGCAGATAAAGAAACTGAGGCCTGGAAGATTTTTCAGTAATTGGCCCTTTGGGTAGTTTCTTGCATTTATCTGAACACACTCTAGAAGTCCTGGGATGAGAGGCATGGCGCTTGCCCTCAGTGTGGTTGAGCAATGGCCTTTGAACCACACTACAGGGGTCACGTTGGCACCTCTTCCACCTCCAGCAGCAGATCTCAACCCTGGCTACAAACTGGAATCATTCAGGAGCCTACAAGCAAAACAAAAGAAAGCGGGGGGGGGGAGGGGGGGGCGTGGGGTGGGGGGGGAGGGCGAGGGGGGGGGGGGGGGGGGGGGGGGGGGGGGGGGGGAATAAACAAGCTAAAACCCCTTCCCAGCTTCCCAGACTGATTACATTGGGAACTTTGACTAGAGAAGTAGGCAGTTTTGTGTGTGCGATTGAGTGCATACCTTTTCTTTATTTTTTTAAAATGTTTATTTATTTGCTTTAGATGTACACAATGCAATGCATTTATGTTTACGTGGTGCTGAGGACCGAACCCGGGCCGCGCACGTGCTAGGCGAGCGCTCTACCACTGAGCCACAATCCCAGCCCCGTGCATACCTTTTAAATGCTTCAGGAATTTCTAACTCACAACAAGGGCCTACAGCTACTGGTTATGTGGCCTAGTGAAGCAAGACAAATTTGGTTCAAAGGCAGTCACCACTACTTGCTGGCCGTGTGACCCAGAGCTATTTGTTTGAGTCATCTGAGTTCAGTTTCCTTATCTATTAATTAAGGGTGTAATAACAATTGCTGCTGAAAGATTATAATGAGAAAATAAATGGTGCAGACTTGTCCTCGTGTGGTGAGGACATAGGGACAGTCTGCCACATAGGCTCCACATCTGACCTCCCAGGGTTTTCTGGGAAACCCATAACAGCTAAAAATTGTATTTGTTGAGCCACCCAATCAGCCTTCTCAAGGGCAGTCTGCGCACCTCAGACGGACTGCTTTTGGGGCTGCCAGCTAATCCGTTTACCCCAGAAGCGCAGGGAAGATTAACTCATTGTTCCCAGGCTGCGGTTCCCTCCCCCCTCTCTCAGTAAATCTTGTTGCTGCCTTTGTTGCCCCGGCAGCCTCCCTCCCAGGTGAGAAGCCTCTTTGCTTGCAAACTCACCTAATTAACGTCTGAGCTGTCCTCTGAGCTGCCTTAGGTGCCATGGGGGAATGTCAAGTGCCCACGTCCCACCAGCCATTAAGGAGGTTCGGGGACCCTCCCAGATCCCTGCCTCTCTTCCCCGACTCCTGCCACAGGTTCCGCTGCATCGTGCATCCTTTCCGCGAGAAGCTGACCCTGCGGAAGGCGCTGGTGACCATCGCGGTCATCTGGGCTCTGGCGTTGCTCATCATGTGTCCCTCGGCCGTCACGCTGACCGTCACGCGCGAGGAGCACCACTTCATGGTGGACGCCCGCAACCGCTCCTACCCGCTCTACTCGTGCTGGGAGGCCTGGCCGGAGAAGGGCATGCGCAAGGTCTACACCGCCGTGCTCTTCGCGCACATCTACCTGGCGCCGCTGGCGCTCATCGTGGTCATGTACGCCCGCATCGCCCGCAAGCTCTGCAAGGCCTCGGGCCCGGCCCGCGGCAACGGGGAGGTGGCGGCCGAGGGGGGGCGCGCGTCGAGGCGCAAGGCCCGGGTGGTGCACATGCTGGTCATGGTGGCGCTCTTCTTCACGCTGTCCTGGCTGCCGCTCTGGGCGCTGCTGCTGCTGATCGACTACGGGCAGCTCAGCGAGCCGCAGCTGCACCTGCTCTCCGTCTACGCCTTCCCCTTCGCGCACTGGCTGGCCTTCTTCAACAGCAGCGCCAACCCCATCATCTACGGCTACTTCAACGAGAACTTCCGCCGCGGCTTCCAGGCCGCCTTCCGCGCCCGGCTCTGCCCGCTGCAGTGGGGCAGCCACCACGGGACGTACTCGGAGCGGCCCGGCTGGCTCCTGCGCAGGAGGGTCCTGGTGGAGGTGCAGCCCAGCGACTCGGGCCTGCCATCTGAGTCGGGCCCCAGCAGTGGGGCCCCCAGGTCTGGCCGCCTCCCGCTGCGGAATGGGCGGGTAGCCCACCAGGGCTTACCGGGGGAGGGGCCTGGCTGCTCCCATCTGCCGCTCACCGTACCAGCGTGGAACATCTGAGGTGGTCCAGAGAAGGCAGGCCCCTGCCTGTGGCCCCAACTGCACATGCGAAACCTGGACCCTTGGCAGCTTGGGGTGGAGTTAGAAGAGGTTGCCAAACTGCCTCCTCAAAAACCAAGCAACAGGCCAATCGCTGCTCGTGATGTCTCCTACCCTCAGATGGCAGGGAAGAGGAAGAAACCAGCTCTCCCCCAACGCTTCCTACGTGGTAGATTTGACAACCATCATCTCATTGAATTCTCGCAACGCTTTGGCAATGGGCTTTCTTAAGCACCTTCTCTTCTACATATGCGGAAACTGAGGCCCAGAGAGAAGCGGTGACTAGCCCAAGGTCTCTCAGCTGGAAATCTCACTTGGACCTGCCTGGCTCCAGGGCCTGAATGGTATTTGCCACCTCCAGCTGTCTCCAAAAGGGACCCACAAGTGGAGCACAGGGAGACATGTACATCCTAACTAACTAGGCAGCTGGGAAGAGACAGGAAGCCAAGCACCAAGGGCTCTGATGCTCAGAATCCTGTCGTGAAGTTCTGTATGTTCTGTTGCTCAGGCCACTTCTTTTGGCCTTTTTCTGGGACACCATGGTGTGCCTCACCTGCCAGCTCCAATGCGTTGGTTTGTCTTGTTCCAAGAAGTGTCCAGGGCCATTCTCTTTCAGGATGTCACAACTGAGAGCCTCAGAAGGAGCCCGGGAGCCTGCTTGTTACAGGTCTCTTTAGACCTGAGCCTAGAGAAGGGAGGAAGGGTCCATCTCCCACCCGCATCTCCCAGACCCAGGCAGACCCCAGTGCAGCAGCCGGGAAGTGGCATGGAGGTGTGTTTATTTACTACTGGACAAAGGAGAAGGGAGAGCATAGTTCCTGCTTTCCATCTTTGGAAACCCCTGTGGAGGCTGCAAGCGCGCAGCCCCAAGGCCCTTCCTCCCTCATTCTGGGAGGGAGAAGCTGGCCAATTGACTCTGCAGCCGATTTATCCTGGGGGGACTCCTGAAGGACACACCCTAACCCCCTCCCCACACGGATGACTCATGAACCCTCAAAGAGTGGGATCCAGGAGATCCCCTTTCTCTTCTGCTCTCACCCAGTGCACCTGTGTCACCTCAAGAGTGAGGCCTCTCTCCAGCAGGTGGGAGGAACTGGGTGGTCTCCGGTGCCAAAAATCTGCAGTTGACTGGACATTTCCCCCCTCAACTCCATTACTGCTATTGCTAAAAACTGAGTGAATGAAAAGGAAACATTTCCAGAGGTCAGGGCTCTGAGGCTCTGATTGTTTCCTTAATCACACACAATGACTTAACCCTGTTTCTTCCATTCTAAGCACTGGGAAGGGGGGAGGGGGACAGAAGAAAATGCCAAGCAGTTGTACTTGTCCAAACATGTCTCCAAACACTGGCTATGTTATTTCATTGACACAAACAAAGGTTGGTGATATTGGTATTGACATTTTAAAAGTGAGCTCTAAAGGGCCAAGGTCACAGGGCCACAGAGGAGCGGAGTCTGTGTGAGGATATGTCTTCTGACTGTTCTTCCTATACTGCATCCTGCCTTTCAAGGAAGGTGGTGGGCTTGGCAGGAAAGAGAGCTGGAAATTCCCCCAAAGACTTCCTGTCTAATAGTGAAACAGAAAGCCCATGGAGTAGAATCCTGGTGCCCAAGATCTTGGGCTGGGAAATGAATCTATTGTGTTTGCTCTTGTAATTTCCGGCCTGAATTGTTCTGTGTATAAGATCTACAACCCATGTGTTGAGCAGGCTGCCAAGATCCCTCATGACCCTGTCCCGTTCCAAAAGTCTGGGAATGGTGGATGAGGGTCTTGGATGTGCCATCTTGCCCCTCAGTGGCCTTAGGTGGTGCCTTCATTTTTGGTGCCATATCTGTGTCCCATAACACATAGGCCTGGGAGTTGCTGGCTGTTTATGTGAATAATTGAGACGCCAGGCTCTAAAAATAGACCAAAGAAAGGGCCATCTCAAACCCCAAATGGCTCTGCCTGTGGCTGTCTGGGAGCTGTTCGCAGACACTGCTCCAGGGTATGCCTCCTTCAGTAGGGCCTCCTGCAGCACAAAATCACAGCTGTTGTGTGTATACCTCTCTCAGATGTGTGTATGAGAGAGATAGGGAGAGAGGAAGAGATGGGGGGGGGGAGGGAGAGGGAGCACCTATGAGACAGATACCAAGGCACTCACAAAAACCAACCTTTCCACCATGGCGCCTTTGCTTTATTTCCCCTAAAGATGCCATGCTTTGAGATGTGGTGACTGCCAGCAAAACAACACAAAATTCCTGCATGCAGGGTTCACAATCTACATATTTTGTTGTATTTTTTGTTGTTGTTGTTTAAAACTATCAGAGGCTGCCCATTCAGAAACTTAACTGAATGATGACACAAGCTGATGCTTTGGTGAAGCCCCGAGGCTTTATGAGTGTGGGGGCGCTTTCTTTGTGAATGTGGTAAGATATATACAACAAAAATTCAGGCAATTTAGCCATTTTTAAGTGTGCAGTTCAGTGGCATTAGGTACACTCATGACTATACCACTACCCTTTTCCAGAATTCAGCCTCCCGACTCAGTACCCAGCCCACTTCCTCCAGCCCCTAAAGACCCCCATTCTACTGTCTCTGAATTTTAGCATTCCAGGTACCTCACACAAGTGGACTCACCCAGCATTGATCCTTTTATGACTGATTTCTTTCACTCTATTCTCAAGGTTCATCCACGTTGTAGAGTATATCAGAAGTTCCCTCCTTCTTTTTTTACTTTTCTTCCTATTTTGCAGTGCTGGGGATTGAACCTAGGGCCTCACACATGCGAGGCGAGTGCTCTATCACGGAGCCACACCCCACCCTTCCTACCTTTATAAGGCTTCATAATCTTCTGCTGTAGGTGTATTCTACATTTACGGATCCATTCACCCATCAATGGCCACTGGCTGTTTCAACCTTTTGGCTTCGGTGAATGTAAGGAGCTTTTAGATAATGCAAGTACTTCCTAAAAATAGTGTCTGTGTGAGCCCTGAGGACAGAGACCTCAAGATCTTTCTCAACTGAGAATGTGTGTGTGACAGAGCAGAAGCTTCCCAACAACTCTGTGCTCCCACTGGGCTTTGCTTCTTGACTAGAGTGGCTAAAAAATTTGTATGTTCTGCCTACGGGATTAAAAAAAAAAAATTTTTTTTAGATGTTGATGGACCTTTATTTTGTTCATTTATTTACATGGGGTGCTGAGAAACGAACCCTGTGCCTCACACATGCTAGGCAAGCGCTCTACCACTGAGCTACAATTCCAGACCCCCACAGGATGTTTTCCTGAAGCTGTTTTTATCATTACAGCTTTTTTTTTTATCCCCACTGGATTCCTGTGTCCGGACACCTAGGCCCTGTCAGGAGACTTGTATACCCAAGGCACTCAAGGGCAGGCGCTGCGGCTCCCCTGACGTGCCACTCTCCACCTATGGCTTGTCGGGTCTCCTGAGGTGACTGATGAACTGAGCGTGTGATGGGGGAACGGGCCAGAGGCCTGTTGACACTGAGTGCCCCCACCCCAGAGGGGCTTTTGGAGGGACTCCGTGTCCTGTGGTACCATGTGTAACAAGAGCGGTCCTTCTCATGGCGGGTCTCCATGGATGAATGGCCCCTTGACTTCCCAAGACCACGCGACACCCCACTGGCCAGTGTGAGCTGCAGGAGGGGCCCGCCCCAGCCCCACAAACCACAGTCTGCCCAGCCCTGGGCTGTGGACCTTCTCTTGGGGCCTGGAGAACACATGAGTTGATTTGGGTTGGAATGGAGGGTGGAGTTGGCAAAGGAGGACCAGAGCCCCCTATCATTAATCTACTGTGTATTCATCCCAAAATCAAGGTGACAGCCAAAACGAGGGTTGCATGGACAAGGCATTGCTATTAAGCTCTGTACCTTTCTGCATCTGTTTCCTCAGCTCACCCCTCAGAAATGCCACCGAGGAAAGATAGATGAGAAAGAGGTGACCCAAATGGGCTTCCTTACAAGCAAACAATGTTGAATCAAAATAGATTCCTTGTTGAATAACCCAATTATTATTGGTGTGGGTGGGTTATTTATTTATTTATTTATTTACAAAAGCATTACATAATCACTGTGGAAATTTTACAAAATTTAGATAAGTACAGAAAAGAAAATTAAAAATATTTAAACCCCACAAGAGAAGTATAGTCATTTTCTATGCATGTATATTTATATATTTTAAATTTCTGTAATGTCTTCATTGAGGCATAATTTTCATATAAGATTCACCCATCTTAAATATATGTTCAGAGGGGGCTGGGGTTGTGGCTCAGCAATGGAACGCTCTCCTAGCACATGCAAGGCACTGGGTTCGATCCTCAGCACCACATAAAAATAAATAAAGGTATTGTGTCCAACTAGAACTAAAACAAAATTTACACACACACACACACATGGTTTCAGCAATTATTTACATTTGTGTAGCCACCACTACGCTCAAGATATATTCATCATCCCAAAGAGTGTCCTGGTGTCAATTCATAGTCAATCCTCTCCCCTCACTCCTGATCCCAGAAAACCCCATCTGACTTCAGAATGTCATGTAGCTGGAATCAGTGTCTATCACCTTTTGGGTTTGGCTTCTTTCACTAAGCAGGATATTTCTGAAATTCATTCATGTTATACCTTTTCTCAATAGTTCATTGCTTCCTATTGCTAAGCAGTATTCCATTCTATGTATGTGTGTGAAGACATTTGTTTATCCATTGGTCAACTGATGGTCATTACCAGTTTTTGACTGTCATGAATGATGCTGCTATGAGCGTTCATATACAAGTCCTTATATGAATGCATGCTTTCAGTTCCCTTAGGGAAATACCTAGGAGCGAGGCTGCTAGGTTGATGGCAAGTGTATAGTCTGTGTAAGAAACTCCAAAGCATTTCGCAAGTGCTCCACCATCCTGCACTCTCTTCAGCAGTCCCAGTTGTCCCACACTCTTGCCAATGCTTAGTAGCATCGGTCTTTTTAATGTTTCCCTGATGACTAGTGATGCGGGGCATCTTTCCATGTGTTTGATGGCCGTTTTCATATCTTTTATTATAAAAGGGTTTCAAATCTATCTTGATTATATTGCAGAGACTTGAGCACAAAAATCCTCCCTAAATCTATGAGGCACCTATCACACTAATAGATGATAATTAAATTTCTGGTGAACTCAAAACATTCATTGGGGCTGGGGTTGGGCCTCAGTAGTAGGCACTTGCCTCAAATGTGCAAGGCCCTGGGTTGGGTCCCCAGCACCACAAAAAAAAACCAAAACCAAAACCAAACAAAAACATTATTCAGTGCCCGTTAAAAGCCAGGCATGGTACTAGTGCTTTGTGCATCATTTATTTCTCATGATGGAACCTAAGCTGCATGTGGACAGCAGCTATGTCTATTTCACTCACCTTTGTGGACTCAAATCTAGGATGCTGCCTGGTGCTGAAGAGGTCCTCAACAAATGTCTATTGGATGAGCGAAACAATGAAATAAGTAGGTGTTTATTATTCCCATATTACAGATGGGAAAACCAAGGTCAAATTACATAAAGATCATGTAACTAGGAGGTGCTGAGCCTGAGACTTGCATCTTGGTTCATTTGACCATTAAGCTCAGGTATTGGCTACTCTCTGAAGCTGCAGCCTCTCCTTCCTGCATTGGGAGCTGAGGTTCAGTGTAAAAGCAAAAGGCTTGATGGAGGTCTCCTAGAATCCTAAAAATAAAACTAGCCAACCACAGGCTCCAGACTGCTGTTTTGGCCACAAGGACATATTTCCATCACATTCAAAAGCTTCCAAGGATTTGAGATGGAAGGAATACCAGCAGTATGAGTAAAAGATACAAACTTAGTTTGATCCAACACCACATCGAGCCCTCATCCGCCACAGGCTCCTCTGTGCTTGTGGTCACTGAAGGAGCAGAAGCTGCTGAACTGACCCTAGTGTCCTGTTGTTTGTGTTCTCTTGCTAGCTGTGATGCCCAGGTCTTTGAATCCCATCACCAACAAATGCTGCTGTTGTCATGTGCAAAGAACCAAATAAATGTGGGTGGAAAAACCCAAGCTTAGTGATTTGGAGAAATGAGTTTATCTGTCACCCAGCCAGGGGTGGTATTAAATCACTCTTTGTTTGAGGAGTGATCACTCCTCCCCACCAGCACCCTCTGTCTCTCTGTCTCCTTTCTGTGTGGAGGTTGAACAGCCAAGTCCAGCTATTTTAGAGACTGAGCAGCCCATATTTCTGTTTTGAGTGCCCCCAGGGGGAGCGTTGTTTTTGTCCATAGTGTGGTCTGGTGGCCTTTGGACTCCACCTCTAATACCATAACACCTCCTTTCTCCTCTTCTCCACATGATCCCGTTACCTGTGATATAAATTATGGAAAATAAACTCATTGTGAAAGAATTTGCTGTTTCTTTTGTACTTTTCATCATTAGCAGTTTTCCCCTTTTGTGTCTTCACCATGAACATTTGTTGTTGTTATTGTTTTGTTTTGTTTTGTTTTAAGGCAAAATAGCTGTCCCTTTAAAATAAAATTGGACAGTAGGCTACATTACCTCTATCACAGCCACAGCACCCCATTTTGTAGATGGTAAATTGATCAGCATGGAGGCCAAGGCACTCGCTGAGGTCTTAAAACTCCTCAGTATTGAAAACAAAACAAAACAAAAACCTCAGGCTTTGTGGGTTGCAGTCTAGTGTTCTCAACACTATACTGAATTGCCTGTTTGGAGAACCCGCCATTGGTAATTACAGGGGACAGTTTAGATGAAACTGAATTCTGTGTTTGCTTAACAAATTTAGTCTGTTGAGTGTGGGAATGTGAACCTCCCTACCATCCAGTGAACAGAGACAGAAAAGAGAAAAATCATAATGTGCTGTGGTTCTTGTTGGAGTGGGGTCCCATGAGGTTATGGGACAGCTTGAGGGGTATAAGAAAAGGGCTCTAGAAGCAGTTTGCTGTAAGCAGTAAGGACTAAGTTAGAGGCACCCATGTGGAAAGGAGGGTCTGTAATAGAGGGGAATGCTCAGCTCTTCATCTTTTTGTTTGTTTGTTTGTTTTGGTAGGGGGAACCCACTGAGCCATGTCCCTGGTCCTTTTTTCTTATTAAAGATATTTTTAGTTGTAGATGGACACAATCACTTTATTTCATTTATTTATTTATTTTTAATATGGTGCTGAGGATCGAATCCAGTGCCTCACATGTTCTAAGCAAGCACTCTACCACTAAGCCACAACCCCCGCCCCCCAGTCCTTTTGATTTTTTGAGACAGGGTCTCATTAAGTTGCCCTGGCTGGCCTTGAACTTGAGATCCTCCTGCCTCAGGCTCCTGAACAGCTGGGATCACAGGTGTGTGTCATCATGCCCAGCAGCTCTCCTTTGAAAGCTCACACTGCAGGATGTAGAGAGCAACTGGAGGGAGATGGGCATGGAGAGCAGTAAGGTAAGGAGGTATCTGCAGGAATCAGGGTGAGAAATCATGGGATTGGCTGAGGCAGTAGGGATGGAGAAGAGGCAGCAAGTTCAAGAGCTGCTGGAGACATCAGCTCAGCATTCCCTGAACTGGCTGGCTAGGGAGGGTGGGTCATCCCCCAGATGCTTTCAGTTGTCCTAACGGAAACCTGGTAGAAAGTGACCAAGTTAAAAGGGACAATGTGGCTCATACTATGGCAAGTGCAGAGAACTGGTACATCCAGGGGCTCACAATGTCATCAAGGACCCAGGCTGTGTCCATTCCTCAGAGAGTGCAGCCTCTGGCAGCCAGAACGACATAGTTTCTTGCAGAGAGAAAGAGAGAGGGAGAGACAGACAGAAAGAGAGAGGGAGAGACAGAGAGAGGGAGAGACAGAGAGAGGGAGAGACAGAGAGAGGGAGAGGCAGACAGAGAGAGAGAGAGGGAGAGACAGAGAGAAAAGAGTTCTCTTGTCATGACTTTTCCTAAGAACAGAAGGAGGCAGTTACTGGCTTAAGATGGGTCAGGTACCTGTTCCTGAGCCAGTCCCTGTGGCCAGGCGAATGACACATTCCAAAGCCTATGTTCTGGGATGGGGGTCCCATCAGATAACAAGGATGGGACAACAATGGTTGAGTTAGATAATCAAAGCCCATCCTGGAGTCCTAGGTCAGAGTCAATGTCTCAGCTAGTCTGGGGCAGGGGTGAAAGAATGTGGGGAAGCTGTATCCATTAGAATGGTTCTTAGGGACAAGAAATAGAAGACTCTGAATCGAACTGATCTGAACACAATAATCGCAACAGAGCCAATTTATTACATCAGAAAACAAGAAAATCAGAGGCAGGTAAGCTCCGTGGGTCAGTTTATTCAGCAGTTCAACAGCATCGAGAGTTTTCCAGGTGTGGTAGCCCACACCTGTAATCCCAGTGACTTGGGAGGCTGAGGCAGGAGGATCACAAGTTCAAGACCAGACTTGGCAACTTAGGGGGGACCCTGTCTCAATATAAAAAGGGTTGGGGATGTGGCTCAGTGGTAAAGCATCCCTGGGTTCAATCCTAAGTAGCAGCCCCCCCCACACACACACACCAAAAAAAAAGAGGCAAGGTTTTTTCTCTTTGCATCAATATTAACTTTGTATCAATATTAACTACAGACTACCTTTCCTCCAGGCTGGCAAATTCCATGACAGTGTCCAGTGGAATAAAGGACAGCCTCTTCCAGTGTTCTCTCATGGAACAGAACCTTTCCCAGAAGCCTCCATTCAACTCCCCTTACCTTGGTCAGGATTATGTCACATACCCACAGCCAAACCTGTCATTGGCGAGGGGATGGAACCACCATGACTAACTTAGACTAATCAGGACCCTTCCCTGAGGCTTAGGAAGGCATCACATTCCCTGAAGCGTACAGACAGATGGGGCAGGTGGACGCATTGCTGAAGAACAACAGTCCTATAAGGAAGGAGGAAGGAGAGTGAACAGGTGCTGGACAGGCGGGGGCTGCTGTAGCGGTCAACCAGGACAAGCCCAGAGGAACCTCCAGGCTGGCTGCCTGGGCAGACACGGCCTTGCTAACTGTGAGGAAGGAATCAAGGGAGAGGTGGCACACTCACTCTTGGACTCACAGGCAAGCAAACAAATCCAGAGGCTCTGTATATAAATAAGGGTTGACCACCATGTTTTCAAAACCCCTTTTGTCCTGGCTTCCAAAATGCACACGGTCCCAGTCTATCATCTACCTCTCCGCATTCCTTTTCAGATGCCTTGGTGGGTACCTCTTCTGTGGCCTTCCAGCCCTGGAATATTGGGTCTCTCTGGGGTTCTACTGTAGCCCCCCCCTCTGCTGATTTTCCCTCTACACACTTCCTCTAGGTGAGCTTGTCTTCTGTGGCTCCAAGTGCCCAAACCAATGGCTCCAGTCACCCTTTCTCTTCTGAGTTCCAGGCTTCATAACTAACCACCCACTGGGCATCTCAACCTAAACGTTAGTCCCTCAACTTGAACTTTCGTCCCTCCACACTCCCTATTATCTCCACAAGGTCTTTTCCTTTATTTGTCTATTGACAATTTTGGCTAATTGTTTTTTTTTTTCTTTATGTTTTATAGAAAAATGTAGAGTACAAATGCAACATCAAGCTTTCTTCTTACCCAACTCTATTGCTGTTCTGAGCCCCTGTTGTCACATCCATTCTTTACTCTCTTCTCCAGATCACTTGTGTGTGTGTGTGTGTGTGTGTGTGTGTGTGTACGCGCGCGCACATCTGTCTGTCTAAAGGCTAACCCCTACAGACTAAGTTTCTCAAGGTCCTCTGTCAGAGGTGTGCAGGACTGGGTTCCTACTACTGATTACTGATTCTTCTCTCTCTTCCCTGAAAAAGGAGTATACATCACCTCCTTGCCAAGTGCAGGGGCACCTTAGAGGACCTCCTACAGATAAGTATATTTACCCACCCCCTAAAGTGAATGGAAGTTGTTTATACCAACCATGACCAGAAGCATTAGGAACCATTATATGGTTCAGCCATTTCTCTCCTCCTTCTACCATGACACCAAGAAATACATGGTCCCTTCAGTTAGGACCTCAGACTAACAGATGTGTAAAACCGAGCCACATCAACCTGGAGCTGACATGTGCTCTGAGGAAGAAATGTGTGTTGTAACATTTTGGTGGGAGGAAGGTCATCTGTTACAACAATGTTATCTAGAAAAATGTACTAAGGGAGTACTGGTACCAGGACAAGAATGCAGTCCCAAAATATGGTTTGTCATTGGCTCCAGGACCTAATGGTGTGTAGCAAGGAAACTGTAGCCTTTGGTCACTGGGAAGGTAGGTAAGGTATCACGTAGCTTCCTAGTTTAGGCAAAGAGGTTGGGAAAGAGAGTGTTATACTAGTGTGCCTTGATTGCTCTTGGCTGCATTTCACAGGATTCTACAAGACAGAAGTGAGCTTAGGAATGAAATAGCTGTTTTATAAGCAAGGACAGAAGGGAAAAGAGAGAATCCAGAAATTCTATTGTTGAGATGCCAACTATTGTTTATCTCTAACTAAGAAAGGATATAAATTGAGAAATGCTTTGAGTAACAAAGATGACAAAGTCTCAAAAGTTAGCTTTGGGACAGATAAAGGCATAAGTAGCAACTCCCACTAAGTTCTTCATTGGATAAAATGGCTCGGGGAAAAATAAATTCAGGGCCTCCCAAAGAGGCCTGACAAATGCAAGTTACCTTGCTACTTAAGCCTAGAGAGAAAAGAATTGCAGGTGTGGTGTGTTCTTAAGAGCTGTGTGAAGTCAAAATGCCCCTGCCTGGGTTAACAGGACCCGAGACCTTGACTGTTGGAGAACAATCTTGTGTTCCCAAGTTTCAGTGGACAGGAAGAAGGTTGAAAATGCTACTCAGGTCCCAAGTAGTGTATATATTTTCTAGATAGAGCCAAGAAGGATAATGGAAAAGAATGGACCTTTCCAGAAGATAAAGCCAAGAGCCCTGAAAAATGATACCACAGGGCTACCTTCAGGCAGCTGAAGCCCCAAAAAGGAATGTTTCCTATAACACCCAGCAAGATTTTGGAATTCAAAGCATGAAAGATGGTGTGTGCCTCCCACTCTGTTTATGAATGGCAGTATTAATTTCTGTGTTTACTCTTTCTTGGTGCCAACCACTGTGTATTAAGTGTAGATGGAAGGGTAGATAACATTTGTTTGCTTTTAAGTTCTCAAGTCCCTGGTTTAAGTGAAGCCATATGTAGATATAATGCAGAAACTATCATAGGATACTGAACTTTGACCCTGCTAGTGTAATTGGTTGAGACTTTTGAGTGTCACTCTTTGGGGAGAGAGTATTTTTCCTGTAAAACTCAGAGAGATTAACATTTGTGACTAAGAAATTAGACTATGATAGAGGGTATTATTGTTTCCAGTTATTTGTTTTTCTCCTGTAAGAGAATTATACGTGGCTATTGTTATGGTGTAGATATGAGGTGTCCCCCTCTCCAAAGCTCACATGTGAGACGATGCAAGAAGGTTTAGAGGTGAAATGACTGGGTTATGATAGCCTTGACCAAATCAGTGAATTAATCCCCTGACGGATTGTTATGGTTTGGATATGAGGTATCTCTCAAAAGCTCACATGTGAGACAATGCATGAAGGTTCAGAGGAGAAACTAAGTCTTAAACCAACCAACCAGTGATTAATCAATCCCCTGATAGGGATTAACTGAGTGGTAACTGAAGTGGTTGGGTGTAACTGGAGGAGGTGGGAAATTTGGGGTATATATTTGGTATCTGGCAAGTGGAGACCTCCTCTCTCTCTCTCTGCTTTCTGGTGGCCATGTGAGCTGCTTCCCTCTGCCACACTCTTCTGCCACGTTGTTCCTGCCTCAGCTGGAGCCCTGAGGAATGGAGCCTGCCGTCTACGGACTGAGACCTCGGAAACCATGAGCCATTAAATGAACTTTGCCTCCTAAAATTTTTCTGGTCAGATCTTTTACTCACAGCAGCGAACAAGCTGATTAAAACAGAGATTAACTAAGTGGTAACTGCAGGTTGGTAGGGTGTGGCTGGAAGAGGTGGGCCATCGGAGGCGTGCCTTTGGGGTATATGTTTGGTGGGCTGAGCTTAGGCCCTCTCTCTGCTTCCTGGGTGCCATGCTCCCAGCTGTTTTCCTCTGCCACACTCTTCCACCATGAAGTTCTGCCTCACCTAGAGCACTGAGGAATTGAGTTGGCCTTCTGAGAACTCCGAAACCGTGAGCCCCCAAATAAACTTTTTTCTCCTCTAAATGTTCTTGTCAGGTCCTTTGGTCACAGCTGACTAAAACAGCTATATACGTGGTCATGCCCCACAAAACCCTCTAGAGGAGGTACACACCCCAGTGACATCAGGCAAAGTCATAAGACCTTGTTGATAGTGTGAATAGAAGTGACGCATACTCTATTTTGAGCAAAAGCTTGAGAGCCTGAGAAAATGGGCTGCCGTTTTCCCCACTCTGCACTAAGACCAACATGGAGGATGCTACTTCAGTCTGTGTATGACCGTGGAGAACATGAGGCAGAGCCACAGCTGGCCCGTGGCACCGTCATGTAACTTGAAAAAGAAAGAAATGTTCATTCTGATAAGTAACTGAGATATTTATTTACTTATTTTTGCAGTACTGGGGATTGAGCCCAGGGGTGCTTTATCCCCAGTCCTTTTAAAAATTTTGAAACAGAGTCTCGCCAAGTTGCCAAGGGTGGCCTTGAACTTGTGATCCTCTGCTCCAGTCTCCCCAGCAGCTGGGATTTACAGATGTGTACTACTATGATGACACTAACAGAGATCTTTTATATTATTTGTTATAGCAGCATAAACTAGTGAAGGCTGACTAACACAGATGGCTTTCATTTGGGCCCAGCTCATGGGAGACCCTGGCAGGAGACTGTAAGAGGTGTGATGAGGGATGAAGGGAAAGAACAGTCTTCCCTCCCTTTTTGTCCCATGCAGCATTGGCAGCAGTAATTCCATCTCCAGATGGACAGGCCCCTGAGATCTTTCCTTGGGCACCCTGCCTCTTCTTCCTGTCCCATCAGCCTAGAAATAACAGTGGCTCCTGCTGTTGCTAATCTCTGTTTGGCTACTCTGCTCTTCTGCTGCTTCCTGACCAATTCCCTGCAGTAATGTCCCTCTGCCTGAAATACTTTGTGCAGTTTTTATCTGCACATTGTGGCTCTGATACACTACCCTATATATAAATTTTGGAGTAATTATTGATCACAGGTGCCTCCAACTTTTTTTTAATAAAGATGTATTTGATTAGACAATTTTTTTAACCATCTTAACCATTTTTAGCTGTCCACTTCTTTGGCCTTTTGTACAATCACATTGTTGTACAACTATCACTACCAACCATCTCCACAACTTTTTCATTTTCCCAAACTGAAACTGCAGAGTATTAAATGAGAACTCCTAATTCCTCCCCACCCCCTCCCCGGGCCCTAACAACTACCAGTCTGCTTTCCTCATCTGTGACTTTGACTGTCCTAAGTTCCTCGTGTAAGTGGAATCCCACAGTATGTACCTAGCTTATTTCATTTAACATAAGGTCTTTAAGCTTCACCTGTACTACAGCATGTATCAGAATTTTGCTCCTTTTTCAGGCTATTAAGCTGTTTGAGCCAAGGTGCTTTTGGTTTCAAGTAACAGAAACCTCAGTTTAACTCAGTTTTATAGTTTAAACTGTAAGAAACTTATTATCAGCTGGGCGCGGTGGTGCAAGCCTGTAATCCCAGCACTTCGGAGGCTGAGGCAGGAGGATTGCAAGTTCAAAGCTAGCCTCAGCAATGGCGAGGCACTTAGCAACTCAGTGAGATCCTGTCTCTAAATAAAATACAAAAAAGGGCTGGGGATGTAGCTCAGTGGTCTCCTGAGTTCAATCCCTGGTACCAAAAAAAAAAAAAAAAAAAAAAAGAAAGAAAGAAACTTATTATCTAACCCCATACGATGTCCAGGGCCAGAGTAGCTTCAGAATTTGTTAAGTCGGTAGCTGAAAGTGATCTCAGAACTTCTCAGGTTAGTTTTCCGTGTCGTTGATCTCTGTATGTCACCCCAGGTAAATTCTCCCATGCCTGACATCTCATAAGATGACTGCAGTAGCACTAGCCATTTGTATTAATAAGCTTTTGCCAGATTATGTTTTTATAATAAACACTCCCCCAAAATTCTGTGGCTTGTAACAAGAAGTCTCTAGAAGTATTCTCTCTCTTTTTTTAAAAAATATTTTTTTAATTGTCACTGGACCTTTATTTATTTATATGCAGTGCTGAAAATCAAACCCAGTTCCTCGCACATGCTAGGCAAGCACTCTACCACTCAGCTACAACTCCAGTCCTCTTTTTTTTAAATAATTTTTTTTAGTTGTAGATGGACACAATACCTTTCTTTTATTTCTTTATTTTTATGTGGTACTGAGGACCGAACCCATTGTTTCACATGTGCTAGGCAAGCACTCTACCACTGAGCTACAACCTTGGCCCAGGAATTCTCTTTTGAAGATAAGGAAGTACTTTTTCAGAAACCCTTTAGCAGTTTTCCCTTCATTCCACCAGACAGGACTGCATCTTCACATGCCTGAACACAAACTACTGGCAACCATGATTCTCTTAGCTTATTTAAAACTCATTCCTTGGGCTGGGGTTGTAGCTCAGCAGTAGAGCGCTTGCCTATTACATGTGCAGCCCAGGTTCAATCCTCAGCACCACGTAAAAATAAAGGCATTGTGTACAACTAAAACAAATAAATAAATAAATATTTAAAAAAATAAAATAAAACTCATTCCTTGAGAGTGGAAGAGGGGTTGGCTACCCTGAAGCAAAGGTGTACAGAGGAGAACACTCCTGAATGAAATCAGGATTCTATTAGGAAGGAGGGGGTAATAAGACCATGGGGTAGGCAACTAGCAGCGTCTGCTGTGACAGTCACGCAGACATGACTGTCAATCTATCTCAGATCAATCATGTCAGTACAGGACACACCATTCCATCAGGTGTTGTAGCCAGAAACCTGGAAATCATCCTCAAACTTTCATCTCTCTCGTCACTTCCTCCATCAGTCAGTGATCAATTCCATCTAGAACAAAGCTCTTGGGTAGTTCTAGGGCACCACCCTCATCTTTCACCTGGGCCACTGCAGCAGATTTCTCATTAGTCTCTATGCCTCGGGTCTTGCTAAGTATCAAAACACGTTCTGAGCTGCTGACTTTTAAAAGCAATTCAGATTGTCATTTTCCCATTAAAAACCCATCTTAGATGTCCCTTTGCTCTTAGGACAAAGCCCACAGACCAGGCTATGCCTTCCAAAGCCCTCTACCATCTGATCCAGATTACTTCACTGGCTTTACCTCTTACTAATCCACTTTCTGGCTTCTGCCTTGCCCCCTTCACCTTATTATTCCTTACTCATAATTGGGGTCATAGATTAAAGGTCACTTCTTCCAAGAGGTTCTCTGTTTCCATGATGCAATGCCTTGTACTTCCTTTATCACTGTACTCACCCAAATTCATTGCAATTATTTGTTGGAGTCTTTGTCCCCCTAGACTTTAAGTTCTGGGAGGGCTAGGACCATGGTTTCCAACCACCTGGCACAGAGCATGGCCACAGTAAGTATTAAATAAAACCTACAGACTTGAAAGTTTTCATGTTACTGGACCTACAGGGGGTTGGACGCCAGAGATGTACATAAGATAATCTACAGGAAGGGCATCTCTAGAAACAGAGCAAAGTAAGAAAGACAGTAAGTAAGATGAAGACAGGCTAAGGGGAGAATGAGGGATGAGTGGCCAGAGGAGGAGAAAGAACATTAGAAAAGCTACTCAGGCACAGTGGCGCACGCCTGTAATCCCAGCAGCTCAGGAGGCTGAGGCAGGAGGATCAAGAGTTCAAAGCCAACATCAGCAACTTAGGCCCTAAGCAACTCAGTGAGACCCTGTCTCTAAATAACATACAAAATAGGGCTGGGGATGTGGTTCAGTGGTTAAGCACCCCTGAGTTTAATTCCTAGCCAAAAAACCCTCAACAACCACCAAAAATAAACACAAAAAATTAGAAAAAAATGCAGTCACAAGCCAGGAAATTGGAGGTATCCAACAGTCATCCTCAGCAAAGAGGACAGGACATGGATGGAAAAGTGACAATGGATTTGGTTACAGAGCAAGAAAGACAATGTTTGAGAATGGTGGACTCCTCTTTTGTCAAACTGATACTTTTTTTGGGGGGGAGGGTTTCTGGGGATTGAACTCAGGGGCACTCAACCACTGAGCTACATCCCCATCCCTACTTTGTATTTTATTTAGAGACAGGGTCTCACTGAGTTGCTTAGGGCCTTGCTTTTGCTGAGGCTGGCTTTGAACTCATGATCCTCCTGCCTTGGTCTCCCAAGCCACTGGGATAACAGGCGTGAGCCACTGTGCCTGGCAAACGGATATTCTTACACTTCTTTTTTTACTTTAAAAAAATTTTATAGTTGTAGATGGATAGAATGTCTTTCATTTTATTTGTATACAGTGCTAAGGATCGAACCCAGTGCCTTGCACATGCTAGGCAAGCACTCTGCCACTGAGCTACAGCCCCAGCCCCTCTTATACTTCTTTTTATTAATTTTTCTATCTGCTGGTCCGGCGAAGATTCATTAAACATCTACTCTGGGGCAGGTACTGTGCTCCGCCTTAGGGAGACCTGAGAATTAGAACACATTTCTCTTGGCTAGTGGGGCTCACTGCCCTTGCCTGCTAGGGAAAGTGACACAAACCAGGGCTAGGTGTTGCATTGGAGTTGGTACTGATTGGCTCTCTAAGCATTTTCAATGAAACCAGAGCCCATGTGCGAGTCCAGAGGTCAGTGAGACTATATTCTCTTGCTCTGAGCTGGCAGGAAGCAAAAGGGAAAGTGTGTGCAGCATATTATTATTGCATCATTTCTGTCTGTTCATAAGTCAGTTAGAGATGAGATTCCAGGTTTTTCTGAGATAATTGGTACCATCTGTTCAAAGGAAGAAAAATAATAGAGCAGTTCAAAGGTATCTCCCTTTCAAATATTCTCCAGGCTTGATCCTACTTTACTTAACTACTCACTCTGCAGAGATTTCTATTTCTCTAACTATCAGGCCTTCCTTGTATTACTGACTAAAGTATTGCACCACAATTTTTTTTTCTTCCTTGCCCTTTTGTTCTAAAACAGTGTGGTGTTGTGTTCAAAAGGTCAGGGAGGGGCTGGGGTTGTAGCTCAGCAGCAGAGTGCTCGCCTCGCCTCGCACGTGCGCGGCCCGGGTTCGATCCTCAGCACCACGTAAACATAAATGCATTGCATTGTGTACAAATAAAGTAAATAAATAAATATTAAAAAAAAAAAAAAAAAAAGGTCAGGGAGTCCAGCCTTCTGAAAATTAACGGGTATCAATGGGGCTGGCAGTTGAAGACAAATGGAGGGACACTAATTAGAATTTTATCTCATTAAGTTTTCATCTAGTACTTGTTTTATACCTTCTTTTTTATATGAGACATTGTTTTGAAAAAAAATTAAATTGTTTTTAAGGCGATTAATGCCCTAGAAAAACAATATTATTTAAAGAGAGGTAGTCATGGTGGTGTATGCCTGTAATCCCAGCAGCATGGGAAGCTGAGGCAGGAAGATCACAAATTCAAAGCCAGTCTCAGCAATTTAATAAGATCCTGTCTCTAAATAAAATATAAGTGCTGTTGGATTCTGGGCAGGGAGGCCACACCTCCCAGGTACTTTAAGAAAAGACTAAACCTCCCAGGTTCCTCAGGCTGGCCAGTTCTGCTGGCCAGCCCTCAGGTGCCCTCCCCACCCCCTCTTGATCTCCGGCAGCCTAAGGGGACACGGACTAGGTCCAGGGGTCCCTCTGACCACCAGTTCGTTCGCTATTTAAGCCTGCTCCGGACTAAAACCGAGCCTTGTTCTTCTTGTCCTTCCCTTCTCTGCCCCTTCATGGCCGTTTCTTCCCTTACCTCCCTACCCTTCCATGTGGTCCCTAATAAACCCTTTTTATTGAAACGCAGTTCCCGCCGTGGCTTATTTTTCTAACAAGTGCCTTGATTCAATCCCTGGTACCAAACCAAACCAAACAACAACAGAAAGAAATGCTGCCTATCAATTTTTAAAATAAGACTAGGCATGGGCGGGCTGGGATTGTGGCTCAGCGGTAGAGCGCTCGACTAGCACGTGCACAGCCCGGGTTTGATCCTCAGCACCACGTAAAAAGAAACGCATTGTGTACAACTAAAGCAAATAAATAAATATTAAAAAAAAAAAAAAAAAAAGACTAGGCATAGGGCTGGAAATGTAGCTCAGTGGTAGAGTGCTTTTCTAACATGTGCGAGGTCCTGGGTTCCATCCCCAGGACCACAAAACAACAAAAAAACCTAGGCAATCTTTGAAATATGAAAAATTATTTCTCAATTTACAAGTAGGATTTCTTTTCACCATGTAAGTTTGGGAAAGTGATAACAAAGATCTGCTTCTGGCTTCAATCATCAATCAGACTTTAGTTCTGGCCTGACAGGATGGATCAGAAGTAGGAAAACAAGCTCCGAGGAGCCTATTCCTGAGACAAATGTACTCCAGGGACTTTGAGCTCACGTAGGAACCTTCCCAATGCTTCCATCTTAAGTCTCTGTGGACCTAGGGTGAGTTGGGCAAGGAGACTCCGGGTGGAGGGTTGGGAGGACACAGCAAATTTGTCCTCACTGGGGAGGGCAGGAATAATAAGTTACATTTCCTGCGTGCTTACAAGGAGCCAGGCTCTGCTTCAAGCACTCAGATAATCATTCCCAACAACCCATAAGATAATCACTATTATTATCTCCATCTGCCAGATGAGAAATTGAGACAGAGAGGTTAAAAGCAATTTGCGCAATATCATATCCTAGAAGGTGGAGGAATGGATACCTTCCTGGTAGCCATTAAGAGGTGTCAATAATATGCTTGAACTTTTACTAAAATATCGAGAAAAAGCTCACCTCAAAGACTGCAAGTAGAACCGGGCACAGTGGCACATGCCTGTAATCTCTGCCACTAGGGAGGATGAGGCAGGAGGATCTCAAGTTAAGTCTTGCCTCTCAATTTAGCGAGACCCTCAGCAACTTCACGAGACATTATCTCAAAATAAAAAATAAAAAGGACTGGGGATGTATATAAGTAGTAAAGCGCCCCTCCCTGGGTCCAATTCTCAGGAAAGAAAAGGAGAGGAAAGAAGAGAGAGGAGAGAAAAACTGCAAGCAGGGCCTGTCTGGGAAGCAAGTGACTTATCGCCTTCGGAGATAAAGAAATTGCTCTGCTGGAAGGCGTGAGAGTCAAAGGTGAGCTCCCTGCGTGCGTAGTGGAGAGGTCAGTGGTCAACTGCTACCTGGCCTCGGCTGAGAGCTAGCGCTGTTACTCTCCACCCCGCCCTGGCTGGGAAAGAACAGTGAAGCTGGCGAGCGGCTAGAGAAAGAACAAGCCAGAGCAGGCACGGGCCACGTGGCCTAGGCTCGGAGCCAGCGGGGCGGTCCTAGGTGGCGAGACTGGGGGCGTGGCCTAGGCGTGCCGACGCGCGGCGGGCGGAGTGCGTCTGCGCAGATGGGCGGGGCGGGGGCGCGGTGGGAGCGCCTCCCGAGTCACGTTAAAGGCGGCCCCCACCGGCTTGCGGTCCAGCCCTCGCGGTGCGCAGGCGCAAGCTCTCTCCTTGTCAATCGGCGCCGCGTGCGGGCGGTCGGCTGAGTGGTGGCGGCGGCGGCGGCGACGGCGACTGTCTCCGGCACCATGAGCGGCTTCAGCAGCGAGGAGCGCGCCGCACCCTTTACCCTCGAGTACCGAGTCTTTCTCAGTGAGTGTTGGTGGCCTGCGCCGCCTCCCTCCCCCCGGCCGCCCATTCATTCCCGGCCTCTCTTCGGCCAGCGCTGGGCCCCTGGTCTGCGGCGCGGGCCGGGCTCTCGGGCGCGTCTCCGGGGCTTGGCGGGAGGGACGACGAGATTCGCCTTCTGTCCATCCCCCTCTGACGGAGGAGGCTCCCAGTTCACCCGCTCGGCGGGACCCGCATCCGGGTCGGGCTAGTTTTGCAGGTGTCGGGCTCGGGCAGGGTCAGGTGGGAAAGGAATCCACTGAGTCACCCTAGAAAGGGGCCTGGAGTAAAACAATCCCCGTAAGAGGATTTTAGTTTTGAGAACAGGGACGGAGGGCGGTGACTGCCCGAAGTCCTTTATCCCTCCGCCCTAGTCCAGATTGTAGGCGCTGAGCCGGTTCAAGGCGTCGTCCTCCTTTACGGACTAGGAAACCGACCAGGTCACGCACGAACCATCCTCGCGTGTTGCGCTCCTGGCTCTCGCGCCGCGTGTTTTCCTGTAGCGCTGATGCTGGGAATGCTCCCTCTGAAACAGAAAGCGTGCAGCTCCAGCTAGACAGGTGACGTCAATCTGGGAGACACGAGTGAGCAAGTGCCAAGTTTTTACCAGGTGCCGGGATCGGCATCCAAGGGTACCCACCCCAAGTCCTGCACTGAGAAGCGAGCGGGCCACTGGTTGGCTATCTCCTTGTTCTTGGGCGCACCACCTTATTCCTTGTAGGTACTGGAAAGCTACCCGGCTTTATCTTTATCTTACCCTCCCACCCTCAAATACCAGGAATAGATTAATGGCGATAATTAGGAGGCGTTTAGAAAAATTTGTCACTAAAGTCGCTTCTATTTTAACCTCTTTTCAGTTTTATGTAAGGGAAATGGGCAGGTGCAGAGAGCGCTTGAGTTAGTGCATGAAGGGCAGGGAAGGAAGAGTACCAAAAGAATGAACAAAACACCTAGCAAAACGTAGCCTGGTTTGAAAGGAAAAGGAAAGTGAGCCCTAAAGCTTAGGCTCTAGTTGAAGATTAAACTACCAGATAAAATCCAGGAAGGGTGGGACTCCCCATTTTATTTCAGCAAGGGCAGTGCAGGAATTTTTGACTAATAGTTCACTGAGAAGTGTTGGCTCCAGAATTTCCCTGTAGAATGAGATTAGAGAAGTGACTGGTTTCAAGGTGAGGGGATCAGCTGAGAATGATCTTCAGGCTACATAGGCAGAACAGACAACAGTATTTTTACTTAGGTTGTATATTGACAGTGAGTATTTGATGGGTAAGGTAGAACAAAAGCCACTCCTTAACTTTGACCCTGACTAAAAGTAAACTATAAAATGGAGCTCTCTAGAATTTAAGAAATAACTATGCAATTAATTTTATTTATTTATTTATTTTTTGTACCAGGGATTGATCCAGAGGCACTTAACCGCTGAACCACATCCCAGCCCTTTTGGTGTTCTATTTAGACACAGGGTATCGCTGAGTTGCTTAGGGCCTGTGAGTTGCTGATGCTGGCTTTAAACTGGCAGTCCTCCTGCTTCAGCCTCCTGAGTTTCTGGGATTCACAGGTGTGCTCTACCATGCCTGGCTAGAACTATGTAATTAATTTAACATGTTTTTTGTAAATTTAGATTTCTTAGCTTCCTTGTTAAATTTGTCTCTGTTTGAAACAGATAAGTGTTCTGGGTACTGTGGTGCCTGCCAGTAATTCCAGTGATTTGGGAGGCTGAGGCAGGAAGATTGCAAGTTTGAGGTCAACCTCAGCAATTTAGCAAGACCCTAAGCAACTTAGTTAGACCCTATCTTAAAAAACAAAACAAAACAAAAAAACAGGTCTGGGAATGGGATGTAGCTCAGTGGTAAAGTGCTCCTGGGTTCAATCCCCAGTACAAAAACAAGAACACTGTTAAGGGTCTGATAGACTATGAAGTCACAATTGACTCTGAAGAGACCCTTACAGGATTGGGACAGTCACAAGTTTTCCTGTTTCACTTTGTTTTTTAAACTTGATGAAATACAATGTGGATGGACTGTTAGGTCATCTTAGAATAGAATAGTGAGAAGGGTGTGTGTGTGTGTGTGTGGTTACTTATTTGCTTGCAGTGCTGGGAAGGTCCTTGCACATGGTAGGTAAGCCCTCTACCACTGAGATACAACCTCAGTCCTGAGGACATTTTAAAAAATGACTTTTTGGGCTGGGGCCTTAGTTCAGCGGTAGTGTACTTGCCTGGCATGTGTGAGGCACTGGGTTTGATTCTCAGCACCACATATAAATAAATAAAATAAAGATCTATCAACAACTAAAAAAAATTTTTAAAAATGACTTTTGGATAGTCAAGTCTCTAGAGTATAGAAATCACCTGCAAAGGAGTTGTTGCAATTTGAGTAGTCTTAAAAGCCATTATTTAAGATGGCCATCTTCTTGAAACATCACTTAAAGCAACATGATTTATAATTTAGCAAATAAGCTCCCTTCTCCAGTTTTTTTGTAAAAGTTATGTAAACATTTGATACAAGATAAGTCAAAAAAAAAAATTTGATCACGTTTTGTATATTATGCAGTGCTAGGTTTAGGGGATGCAAGGCTGTTCCTGTTCTTATAATAGGGGTTCCTGCCTGTTACGTGCCTACAGAGTGCATTGGGTAAAAACCCAGTGTGGGAGGAAGCTTAAGAAAAGTGAAATATACAACCAGATTGTTTTGTTTTGGGTGTGGGAATAAAATTTTGATATTTAAAAATGTGTACTTCAGCCCTTAATACAAGCAACTCCAGAAGCTGAGACAGGAAGATCACACAGCAAGACCTTGTCTCAAAATAAAAAATAGGGCGGGTTCAATCCCCAATACCAAAAAAATAAAATAAAAGCAAAAAAATGTGTACTTAGTTCATTTGGCACTATAACCACAGTAATAACCTTTTAACTTTATTTTGCAGAAAATGAAAAAGGACAATATATATCTCCATTTCATGATATCCCAATTTATGCAGATAAGGTAAGGTATCCCTGTCATTTGAACATGGTCTTTTTACTCAGGAGCTTTTTCTACATATGGATTGTCTCTTAACAAATGTTTAAAATGTCTCATTGTGCTTAGTTAAAAGTTTATTGACTAGGGCTGGGATTGTGGCTCAGCGGTAGAGCGCTCACATAGCACGTGCGCGGCCCGGGTTCGATCCTCTGCACCACGTATAAATAAGCGCATTGTGTACAACTAAAGCAAATAAATAAATATTTAACAAAAAAAAGTTTATTGACTAAATAAGAAATCAGCATGTGTAGATCTACCACTGTACTATCCCCCGACTCCTTTTTTTTTTTTTAAATTTTTTTGTAGTTGTAAATGGACAGAATGCCTTTATTTTTATATGGTGCTGAGGATCAAACCCAGTGTCTCACACACTCTAGGCAAGTGCTCTACCACTGAGCTACAGCCCCAGCCCTGATTTTATTTTTATTTTGACACAAAGTCTCACTAGATTGCTCAGGTTGACATTGAACTTCTGAGCCTCCTGAGGCCTTAGCCTCCCAAATAGCTGGGATCACAAGTATGTGCCACAGTGCCTGGCAAGAAATCAGTCTTAAAACCAGATCATTCAGTTAAAGAAGCAACTGCATGTTGGGGAAAGATTGGAGGAATAAAAGCAAAAATTTTCAGGTTGTTTTATTTAAAAAAAGAAAAAAATCACATTGGTCTTCGTCTGTGTGTGTGTGTGTGTGTGTTTAGACCTAAAATCTTAGTACTTTATTAGTGTTTTAAACTAAACCAGGTGGCTAGCACAAAATCTTGACTGTAGTGTTTATTTATTTATTTGGCACCAGGGATTGAACCCAGAGGTGCTTAACCACTGTGCCACATCCCCAGCCCCCCCCCCTTTTAATCTTTATTTGATTGATTGATTTTTATGTGGAGCTGAGGATCAAACCCAGTGCTTTACACATGCTAGGCAAGTGCTCTACCACTGAGCCACAATCCCAGTCCCCCAACCCTTTTTTAATATTTTATTTAGAGACAGGATGTCACTGAGTTGTTTAGGACCTCACTAAGTTGCTGAGGCTGGCTTTGAATGCTTGATCCTCCTGCCTCAGCCTCCCAAGCCACTGGAATTACAGGCGTGAGACACCACACCCAGCTGTAATGTTTCTTAAACAGTAAAAATGGACCAGATTATTTAATGAATATAAGAAAATTCAATACTTTCAATAGACTAGTAGAGTGAAGATTTGTAAATAGTGTTAATAAAGGTAAGTACACAAGACTTCTAAAGAGAGTGATCTGGGTTTTTTGGGTGGTTTTTTGGGTGGTTTTTTTTTTTTCCTTTGGTACCAGGGATTGAACCCAGAGGCGCTTAACCACCCAGCCACATCCCCAGCCCTTTTTTATATTTTGTTAGGGACAGGGTCCCACTGAGTTGCTCAGGGCCTTGCTAACTTGCTGAGGCTGGTTTTGAACTTGTGATCCTTCTGCCTCAGCCTCCCGAGTCTCTGGGATTACAGGTGTACATCACCACGCCCAACTAGTGATCTGTTCTTATATGCACCAACGACCTGGAGAAATCTTTATTTAATTTTAGCAGATTGGTATGTTTACCATAAATTAATAAGAATTTTACTTTTGTAGGAAAAATATTTACAGCTATATATACTAAAAAATTTATAATTCTTGGGTAGTAGGATTACCAGTGACTTAGTTTTTGTGGGGTTAGGGATAGAACCTAGGGCCTTACATATGCTAGACAAATGAACTACCAGTGAGCTGTATCCTCACCACATATTTTTACAACTTTAGTTATTTTAAAAAAAGAAACAGGTTTTTTGTTTGTGTTTTTACCCTCCTTTGCAGTGGGAAAGTTTGTACTGTGGTTTGGAACTTGACACAGGACATTATGTCTGATTTTATGCCTTTCATATTTCTTTTTTCTTCAAGAAGGAAGTTTGATTCATATTGAGTGCAAAGCTTTTTGAGTTATAAAAGCCACATAGACTACTGACTTTCCTTGGCTCAGTATTGATCCATATTACATGTGAATGTCACATTGCAATGCTTGTGTAGAATAATAGTAAGATGAAATTTTTTCCTTGTGTGGGCTCAGTCTTACTGTTTTCTGGGCTTGATTCTTAGAAATAGACAAATATATTTTATTGTACTTCTGCCAGGAAGTTTGCTTAAGTTCCCTGTTGACACTTGGACACTGGCAGAAAATCCATTTTACATGTTGCTTCAGAGGAGGCTGCCTGAACTGGGCCCCAGTTGGAGACAATAGAGCATAGAGCCCCAGGCCAATTATGTGCCATATACAGGAGGGACCTCTAATTGGCACGAGTTTTCCTGAAGGAGACTCAAAATTTTATCTATTCAGAAACTTAGTTTGTTGCATCTGATTTCCCAAGAGCTGATGAATTGCAGAATCCTCCCCACCTCTTGAATTGGTCTCATTTGGTTGGTTTGAATTATGTTTGTTGCATAAGAATATATACATCATGTGTAAAGAACTTCAGACCATTCTGAATAATGACGACGTATAAAACAATGACCCTACGTTTATTAATGGTACCCTTGCATGCAGGTGTGCTGAGAAAGGAAACCACTTGACACATAGTTGATTTTTGGTGTTCATAGTAATTGGACAATTTCTAGCCAAGACTGGAATGATCATAGAAGTAGTGCTACTTGCTCTTATGCTGCTTCAGATATTCCAAGATTGAAAGCTGAGATGACCTTTTGGTGTTGTAAAACATCTTCGCTCAATTACCCTGTGACACTGAAGTCTTGTATGGGGTTGTGTGTGTCTGTGGTATGGTTACTCAGATGAAGCCTCTATCACCCTGTGCTGGCTCAGACATATGAGCTCTGGATTTCCCCAGTTGTCCAGAACCTAAGGACCTTGGTGCTATGATTCCTCCTTGAGAAGCCAGAAGAAGCTCTTTTGTTTTTAGGGAAGTTGTTGAAAACACAAACATGGTTGTGGGCGATAGAAGTTAATTTTGGATTATTTCTGCCCCCCAAAAAAAGTTTCAGTTTGTTACACAAGAAGGTGATTTCCTTTCTTTCCTTCCTTTCTCTCTCATTCCAATGTGATTAAGTTTATGTGACACATTTTTGTGTGTGTGGTCATAATCTTTATCTCTAATATGGTAAGTCATTTGGGGTAATGAGGGAATGTCACTAATAAGTAAAGATGTACCTTTAACATAGCTCCACTAAAGAAAAATGTCCAAAGGCTTGTATATTGTACTGTACATAAGAATCTTTCAATGTGGGCAACATCTAATTTGGTTATGCCATTAGGTAATCAAGTCAGCCAGGCCTGGAAAATTCTTGTGACTCAGATGTTTTATGTCCAAATCTAGTGGGTTAAAGTAGGTGAAGGCAAGTAGTTACTGGATTTTTTTTTTTTTTTTTTTTCAATTGTAGGAACTCCCTTTGCTCTGCATCTGTGTGGGGATCAAACATAAAAGTACTAGCGGGGCACGGTGGCGCATGCCTGTAATCCCAGCACTTTGGGAGGCTGAGGCAGGAGGATCGCGAGTTCAAAGCCAGCCTCAGCAATGGCGAGGCACTTAGCAACTCAGTGAGACCCTGTCTCTAAATAAAATACAAAAAAAAGGGCTGGGGATGTGACCCAGTGGTCGAGTGCCCCTGAGTTCAATCCCCAGTACCACAAAAAAAAAAAAAAAAAAAGGTACCTGTAGCTCAGGAATATCTTCTAAGTAGAATTTCTAAGGTACCAGGAATTTTAAAATCCCAGGACATGATAAATAATATGAAACACTGAGTAGATAAAGATACAAATCTTATAAAAGTGCTCAGATATCATGACTTGATATTGTAATTTTAGATGTTTGGTGTTTTCCTAGTTCGTGGACCTTAAATATTCATGTTAAGTACTAGTTCTGACTATGTAGCATCTATTTGTTTTTCCTGAACTTGTTTGGAACATATAGCAGTATATGTAAATATGGAACTGTCTCTTCTTCCCCTCTAAGAAGAAAGTCAAGCTTCTAATCAAATAGGTTAATGTTTCAGAAACTTTTATTAAATTTTCTGCTGTTTTGGTGCAGTTGTGCATTTTTCTTGGGAAAGGTTCTGGATTAGTCATTGCAAATGATAGAAAAGTTTGACAACTAGAAATGTAGGCTCTTTTGCTTTATTTATTTAAATAGCTTTAAATTTTGTTTATTTTATTTTTTTATGTGGTGCAGGGATCAAACCCAGTGCCTTACGCATGCTAGGCAAGCACTTTGCCATTGAGCCACAACCCTAGCCCAGAATCTGAAACTTTCTGAGTGATCAAAACATTTCGTGTTTCAGAGCATTTTGGAATTGATGGATTAGGGATACTCAACTAGTAGAGTGTATATAACTATTCCAGAATCCAAAAACCTCTGAAATCAAATGCTTCTGATCCCAAGCATTTTGGATAAGGAGGAATACTTGGCCAGCATTACTAACAGTCTTGTGTATGTGTTTGGTTTTTTTAATTTTAATAGGTTAATTCATCTTCCTCTGGACTGTTAACACAATTTTTGAGCAATTTTTTTTGTTTTCCTTTGCTGTTACAAGTCTAAATGGGGCACAACAATATAAACTTTGTTCATCATATTTCTTACCATTAGCTTCTGAAATAGACTGTCATTTGTCAATAAAATAATTTAGGAATCCATTTATTTATTTATTTATTTTTTGGTACCAGGGATTGAACTCAGGGGCACTCGACCACTGGGCCACATCCCCAGCCCTTTTTTGTATTTTATTAGAGACAGGGTCTCACTGAGTTACTAAGTGCCTCGCCATTGCTGAGGCTGGCTTTGAACTCGCGATCCTCCTGCCTTAGCCTCCCAAAGTGCTGGGATTACAGGCGTGCGCCACCGCGCCCGGCTCCATTTATTTTTAACAACTGGAGAAAATATCCTTCTATAATCGTAAAACCAATTTTGATGCCTAAACTGAAAAGTCGGTGTTAAGAGCCATTGTTGCTCAGTGGGCACTGCATAAAATAAAATATTCTTGGAATCATGAAAAATCTGGTACATCTTTTCAAAAGTACCATTATGAGGCTGGAGCATTTTCTTATTATCTATGTGAACTCTTTTTTAATTGTTGATGGACCTTTGTTTTATTATATGCAGTGCTAAGATTTGAACCCAGTGCCTCACACATGCTAGGCAAGCACTCTACCACTGAGCTACAGCCCCACCCCCTATGTGAGCTTTTCCAATGGGGATTTTGTATACCTGAATTAAAAAAAAAAAAGTAAAGCTACTCTTGTTTGGTATTAGCTGCTTTATATTGAATCTCTAGATGATTTTAGAAGAATGTTCTTTCTACAACCACCACTACCTAACTTCTATTGAAAACAGTAACTAAAAAATGAGTGGTTGGGGCTGGGATTGTAGCTCAGTGGTAGAGCGCTTGCCTAGCATGTGTGAGGCACTGAGTTTGAGTCTCAGCAACACATATAAATAAATAAAATAAAGGTACGTTGACAAGTTAAAAAAAAAAATACTTAACAAAAAATGAGTGGTGGGATCAGAGGGTTTTGTTTTGTGTTTCTTTCCAGGTTTGGCCTTTACTTGGTTTCTTTCTAAAGTTTTCTAGAGAAATATATGATGAGTCAACTTGAAAATGCTAATTTCAGGTAGAATGAGTTAGACATCATTACCCTAAGTACATGTATGAAGACACAATTGTTGTGAAACTACTTTATGTAAAACCAGTGACTTGAAATTTGTTCTCTTTATATGTAATATGAAATGAATTGCACTCTGCAAGCATGTATAACAAATTAGAATAAAAATAAATTTAAAAAATTAAAAAATGCTAATTTCAGCCACTTGTATAATTCTGTGATATAGCATGTCATGTTCACTAGGCTTTAGATCTAGTGTTGTAAACAGATCACAAGTCACGAGGGATGCAGCATTCCTGAGTTCAATCCTCAGTATCAAAAAATAAAAAAATAACCTTGGTTTACGCTGCTTAGTTGAACTTTCATGTGGTAATAGCTCCCCCTTGTGAATCTTTAAGATATTGCTGATGAAAACTTTTATTAAAGCTCTGACATTGTTTACAGATCTTTCATTTTTGTAGCTAAGAGGTGATACTAGGTAAATGCAGTTCTTGAAAACTTACAGTGGATAAAGTGAAATTTAACCAGAGATTGGGCCTGAGGCTTCCTACCCATGAACAACTGTTACATTTTCTAAACCATCTAGTTATTACTTAACAGGGATACAGGAAAAGAGTGGTTTGTTCAGTCCCAGATTTAAGTCCCACCCCAAAAATAAAAAGTGATTGGCATGGGGTTGGGGCTGTAGCTCAGTGGTAAAGCACTTGTCTCACGTGTGAGGCACTAGGTTTGATCCTCAGCACCACATAAACATAAAGATACTGTGTGTTCATCTACAACTAAATAAATATTTTTTAAAAAGTGATTGCAGATTAAGCTTCATCAGTGCCCTTCTAGGGGCTATAAACGAAAAATCTCTACAAGTTTTATTCCTTGGTAAAAATCATAGTCTGGGGGCTGGGGCTGTAGCTCAGTGGCAGAGCACTTGCCTAGTATGTGTGAGGCACTAGTTCCAACCTCAGCATCACAGAAAAAATAAATTAATAAACAAAGATATTGTGTGTCCCTCTACAACTAAAAAAAATTTTAAAAATCTGTTTAAAGCTTGGCTTTAATTAGAAAACCAATGCCAAGTGCATATTTAACATGGTATGCAAAACGAGATGAAAAAGTATGCTGCTAGAAGTATCTAGGAATTTTCCCTGAGAAGCAGGCATGCTCCCGGAAATCATTTATTTTATAGTAAACAATTTAAGGGGGAAAAAATAAACACAATTGAAGGCTCTTAGCTAATTACAATAGAACTGTCTTTGCCTGACATGTTTGGAATATGTTTTTCTTCAGTGCCAAACAGACTTATAGTTCTTTTTAGGAGGACTTGATTTTCAAAAGCAGTCAAATTTAGAGAATAATGTGGGTAATCTAGCTATATAATTTTGTTAAAGTATGATCAAGTAATTAGGCTGATTTAGATGTTTCTCTCTCCCACCCAGTACTGGGGATTAAGTCCGGGATGTTCTATCATTGAGCTACATCCCCCATCCCTTATTTATTTTTAAAGACAGGGTCTCACTAAGTTGCTAAAACTGACCTCAGACTAACAATTTAACTTTGGAAGAAGCAGGCATGCTCTGGAAATAAGATGAGCACAGGAGCTAATTTGTTTCTTCACTTTGTTTTTCCAGGATGTCTTTCACATGGTAGTTGAAGTTCCGAGATGGTCTAATGCAAAAATGGAGGTAACGTTTCACCTTTGATATCAGACTTAGGATATTAGCTTTGGTCTAGCCACACTGATTTGGTTAACGATGAAACATCTGTACTCCAAGGGTTTCTTCTATTCCCAGTTTGTTTTCTGGTTATACTTCTCATTGCCTGACAGTCTTTCATCTGTGCTCACACTAAACTTAGCCACTTACTATTTGTAAATATGCTACAAACTCTCCTTCCCCACACCTTTGCTTCTGATGTTCTCAAAGCCTAGCATTACGTTTTTCTCCTTGTATTCTGTCTTTTTTTTTGGGTACTAAGGATGAACCCAGGGGTACTCTCCACCAAGCTGTACCCTCAGCCCTTTTCTTTTTCATTTTGAGACAGGGTCTTACTGAGTTGAGCAGGCTGGTCTAGAATTCATGGTGTTCTGCTTCAGCCTTCCAAATTGGTAGAATTACAGACATGTGCCTCTACACCCACACCCAACTTCCTCCTCTTACTCTTGAATTCTTTTTTGATTCCTCCTTAGCCATCCCAGCCACAAGTAATCTCACTGGAATTTCTGTTACATTTTGTTAATTTCTTTCTAATGACTCCTAACATAGTTGCCTTTTTGTTGTTATTAAATTTTTTGAACATGTTTTGCATGTAATATGTACTCATATCTTCTTTTTTTTTTTTTTGGTACCAGGTATTGAACCCAGGGGTACTTAACTACTGAACCATATATCCAGTCCTTTTTATTTTTTGATATAGAGTCTTGCTAAGTTGCTGAGGCTTACTTTGAACTTGATCTTCCTGACTCAGCCTCCTGAGCCAAGGGGATTACAGGCATGTGCCATTTCACCCAGCACACTCAGATTTTAAATGCTTTGAAAGAAAGATGAAATTGGGTTATATTTTAATAAAAATCTAGGTATTTTTTTCAAGTGTTAGAATTGATTCCAGCTAATTTTAGTTGTTGCTTTCTAGAATTAGTAAATATTCTTTTTTTTTAATATTTTTATTTATTTGCTTTTAGTTGTACACAATGCGTTTTATTTGTATGTGGTGCTGAGGATCGAACCCTGGTTGCCCGCGTGCTAGGCAAGCGCTCTACCGCTGAGCCACAATCCCAGCCCCAGTAAATATTCTTGATAGTTGCCTAAGTAAGCTTTCCACTTAAGGGCTGATTGTGAATACATGTTAGTCCAAATTTATAAAAATGTTAGGGATAAAATTAATTGTTAAAGTGGAATTAGGAGATATACATGCCATAATTCATTTCCTCAGATCCCTATTTGAATAATATTTCACATCCACCTAAACATCTATATTGAATCTTTCAGATTGCTACAAAGGACCCTTTAAACCCAATTAAGCAAGATGTGAAAAAAGGGAAACTCCGTTATGTTGCAAATGTGTTCCCCTACAAGGGGTATATCTGGAACTATGGTGCCATCCCTCAGGTAATGTACTCTTTTTTTTTTTTTTTTATTTTTGTACTGAAAATGTACTCTTAACTTAGTAAAAATGAACTTAAATGTGGTTGGTTTAAAAAAAAATTTAAACACTTTCAGAAAATGTTTGCAAGAGTAGATTTTAAAAATTTAGGAAAGGGTAATTAATACATTTTAATGCTTCCTTGAATATCTTATTTTCATAATTAGCTGAAATCTAAATACAACATTTGAACTCAGGTTTGAAAGTTTATTCTTTTCCAGAATATTTCTTTGTTTTTTTGTGAACTGGTTATAAGATATGTACATTCTTTCTTTCCAGATTAAGTGGCAAGTCTACTAGTAAAGAGACTTCTTTTTGGGAGGGAGAGGAGGAGGGCGTGTTACCAAGGATCAAACTTGGGGCCTCATGCACGAAAGGCAGACACTCTACCACTAAGCTGTATCCCCAGCCCAAGTCTACTAGTAGAGAGAGAGCATAAGATGGTGGTTAAAAGCACTGACTTATCTCCCTTTCTCTCTCCCTGAGACATTAATAATATTCAGTTCCTGAAGTTATTGTCAGAGATAAAGTATATAGTACTTGAACATGCAAGTTCTCATAGCCATTGACTTTTATGTTTAGAGTCCTGATTCCTCCTTTGGGTCAAGCTCTTTGTGGTAAAATAATGATGGGAGTCCTGTTTCCTTAAGCAGTTAGCCTTTGGAGCAGGGTATATCTTCATCATTTACTAATTTATCTCTACCAAAATGCCAGTATGCAGTAGGTTCTTACTTAATGTTTGAATGAAGAGTCACTGGATTCTTATGAGTGTCTATTATGAGTAAACATCATTTATTTAATTCTGGTTTAGCTAGGCTAATGCTGTGGCACTTACTAAGTGTACAGTTTAGTTTTTCTTCTTGATAAATGATTTGTTTCTATTTACTGTTAAGTCTACTAAATGAAATCTACTGTGAAACAATTTTAAGTTACTAGAAAGAACATAAGTCAAACTCCTGGCTTGTTGGGTAATCACAAAGTTGTCTGCCCTAACTATAGGGTCTTACCTTGTACTTCAGTTCATTTAGTGTTAGCATTGAAGTGTGGTGCCTTTAGGAAAACATTGCTAAAATGCTTATTCTCTGTGTGTGGGCTTTTGCTTTCTTAATGTTGACTTTGTTGGACGTGGTCTTCTTTATTCCTCTTCATTTTTATCTTTTTGCTTTCACTCCAGCTGAGTAAGCAAACAAATCCAAGTCATAAATGTACTCTGATAGAGGAAGAAAAAAACTCAAACAGCAGTTGCATTTCAAACCTAACTTCCTGACAAGCACAGGTTTCAGTTCTTTTGTGTGGTACTCTGCAAGGGTTCTGGCTTGCCTTTTAGCAAGAAAAGCAAGCCAGGAATTTAAGCTTCTGAAAATCCTGATTAAACTTTTCAGTCTTGGTTCCTAGACAGCAATGATGCTTTTAACATAAGAATATATCATTTCCATTTTCATATTGCTGCCTACCCACATCTGTTTTAGTAGGTGTAAATAAGACACTTAAATGTGAATAAAGAATTTTAAAAATGAGAAAAAATAGTTGAAGATTCGTGGTTTTTTGCAGAAAGACTCATGGGATGTTATCTGTTAATGTTAACATAATCCACTTTTTCAGTAGCATATACAGGAATGATATACCCTAGTTCTTATTTTTTAGACTTGGGAAGACCCAGGACACAGTGATAAACATACTGGCTGTTGTGGTGACAATGACCCAATTGATGTTTGTGAAATTGGAAGCAAGGTAATGAAGTTGGACATTTTATTCTACTGTGTTAAGATGAAATTAGTGAAATATATCAAAGTTCATGCTTTAAAAAAATATTGTGAATATAATATATGACTATTAGTGAAATAATGATGTCTCTTTTGGGATCAAAGTTTGTTTCCTTCCAAGCATTTATATATTGCCATTTGTACATTTAAACCTAATCTGGGAAAAAATTGTGTATTTATGTGTATATGACTGAACAAACATGTAGAAGAAGGAGATATTCTGTAGTGTCCTAGGAGATTGACAACTAGTCAATAGGTGAAGGGCACCAGGAGTCACATTTTTTCTCAATATAAAGCAAACTGGGCCTAATGATTTGGAGAGATCAGTGAAATGACTCCAGCCAAGTAGACCACATAAGCTTATGTTAGTGATTCTTCTATCAAGTAAGGTTGCTCTAAAATTCTGATTACAGTTACTTCTTTCTTTTTTAAAATTGGTACTGGGGATTTAAAATAGGGGTCCTTTACCCCTGCACTACATTCCCCGCCATTTTATTTTGTATTTTGAGATGGGCTTGCCAAGTTGCCTAGGGCCTTGATAAGTTGCTGAGGCTGACCTGGAACTTGTGATCCTCCTGCCTCAGCCTCAGTAAGCACATTAAGAGATGTATCTGAAGCTAGGTGTGGTGGTACATGCCTGTAATCCCAGCAGTTCTGGAGTCTGAGGCAGGAGAATCATAGGTTCAAAGCCAGCCTTGGCAACTTAGCGAGACCCTATCTCAAAATAAAATTTTTTTCAAAATGGGAGATAGCTCAGTAGAAGAGACTTGCCTAGCATGTAAGAGGCCTTTGGTTTAAACCCCACTACCTCAAAAAGAAAAAAAGAAAAAAAAGCCAATCTTAGTTTGCTGCAATGGTACATGCCTGTAATCCTAGCTACAAAGGAGGCTGAAGCAGGAGGATCACAAGTTCAAGGTCAGCCTGGGAAGACATAGCAAGACCCTGTCTCTAAAGAGAAGAAAATTATTTCTGGAATAAATTATGGTGAACTTATTCTTCAGCACAAAGACAATATGAAAAGTATTATTAATTACCCTGAATTGTGTTACTGATTTTCTTATGACCTATTTTTAACCTTAATAAGATTGATAAAGCATTTATAGCTTTTAAAGATTTGCTTTAAGATGGGCAAGGTAGCGCACACCTATAATCCCAGCAACTCAGGAGGCTGAGATGGGAGGATTGCAAGTTCAAGACCAGCCTTAACAATTTAGCAAGACCTGGGGATGTAGTTCTGTGGTAAAGCACCTCTGGCTTCAATCCCCAGTACCTAAATAAATAAATAATAAAAGTTTGTTCAAGGAACAGTCTTTAGGTAAATTTTCAGAAATTTGACACCTTTTTTTTTTTTAATATTTATTTGCGTTAGTTGCACACAATGCCTTTATTTTTATGTGGGGCTGAGGATTGAACCTGGGCCGCGCATGAGTTAGGCGAGCACTCTACCGCTGAGCCACATCCCCAGCCCTTGACACCTTTCTTATTTCCTATTATCCACCAAGTAAAACTTTCAGACTTCCATTCCATAGTGCTGTCCTGACTGTGATTGTTGACCCTTAGGTATGTGCAAGAGGTGAAATAATCAAGGTGAAAGTTCTGGGCATATTGGCAATGATTGATGAAGGAGAAACCGACTGGAAAGTCATTGCCATTAATGTGGATGATCCTGATGCAGCGAATTATAATGGTAAGAAAATTCTTTCTTACTTTCTTAGGCACCACCAAACTTAACCCATAATTACAATTGGAATTGTAAGCCCCTGACTTCACATTGTTAAAGAATGGAGGAAAAAGCATTGTTATTTGTACTACTGAACTTGGGGCAATTAACTAAAAGTAAGCTTCTCCTTTGTTCTGTGAAAGGAAAAAAATCTGGTAGTTTGAGTTTATTGGTTTTTCCTTTAATATATTTACTAAGTTGTGTGATCATCACCACTGTCTAATTTCAGGTAATTTCTTTTGCCCTAAAAAGATATTATGTATTGTTGGCACTCATAACTTGAACACCGTTTAGCTGAGTCCCTGGCTACCATTAATATACTTTGTCTCTACAAATTTGCCTATTCTGAACATTTGTCTATTGTGAATGGTATCATAATATAGGCAGCCTCTGTGTCTGATTTATTTCACTTATTGTAGCATTTCATTCCCCCTTTTTTGGTGTAGAATTCATACAACATTAAAATTTAAATTTTAATCTTTTTGTGTGTTAGGAGGTGAGTACTGGGGATTGAACCCAAGGGTGCTCTACCACTGAGCTATGTCCCCAACCCCATTTCTTTTGAGATAGGATTTTGCTGAATTGCTGAGACTGGCCTCAAGTTTGCTGTCCTCCTGCTTTAGCTTTTGGAGTTGCTGGGATTACAGGCATTGACCACCACACCCTACTGATTTTAACATTTTTAAGTGTACAATTCATTGGTATTTAACACATTCACAAGGTTGTGCAACCACCACCACTAGGTCAATTTATTTCCTTTCCCCTCCTTCGCCCAGGTGTTAGCAACCACTAGGTCTGCTTTTGTCACTAGATGTTTCATACACATGGGCTTGTATGATGTGTGGTCTCTTGTCTGGCTCTTTTCACTTACTGTACAGTTTCTAGGTTCTTTCATATTGCCTGTATCAGTGCTCACTCCTTTTTATGGCTGAATTTTGTTCCATTGTGTGGATATTAACATTTTGTTTATGTATCCACCAGGTGTAGACATTTGGGTTGTTTTAGTTATTATAAATGATGCTATAATCCTGTATGTGTTTTTGTGTGGACATGTTTTTAATTCTCTTGGGTTTACACCCAGAGTAGAGTTATTGAGCTGATGAACCTGTGTGTTTAACCTTTTGAGGAACTGCCAAACTTTCCAAAACAGTTGCACTATTTCTTGTTCTGTGGATGGTCCTTTCATTTTCTTAACAGTATGCTTTGAAGTTCTGAAGTTTTAAATTTTGATGGAAGTCTAGTTTATCTGGTTTTTTTTTCTTTTTTTTTTTTTCCTTTTCTTGTATTTTTGGTGTAGTATCTAAGAAATCATTGCCTGATCCAAGGTCCTAAAGATTTGAGCTTATATTTATATTTAGCTTTTGCATTGTAGTCTTTGATTTATTTTGAGTTAATTTTTCTATATGGTGTGAAAAAACAGACTTGTATAATATGCAGCCTTTTGTGTCTAGCTGCTTTCACTTACGTTACATTTTCTAGTTCATTCGTGTATGTAGTGTGTGTCAGTAATTAACCTTGCTTCTACTTCTAATCCATTTATCTAGTTATTGAATTACTTATAATTCAGATGGGTCTCACTGGGCTACTATCAGTGTCAGCAGAGCTGTGTTCCTCTGCGAGCTCTTGAGGAAAATCCATTTTTCTCGCTGCAAACTTGAGTTCCTTGTCACAGCTCCTCTTGACTCATTTTCCTGCTTTCACATTATATGGACCTTTGTGATTACATTAGGCCCACCCAGACAACCAAGGATAATACCCCAATGTTAAGGTCAGATGATGACCAATCTTAATTCCATCTGCTGCATTTTTTCCCCCTTGCTATGAAACAGCACTTTCCAGACCTGGGAATTGAGAGATAGACATCTGTCTACCATAGCAGTAAAATTATTTTGTATGGCACTGTACGGTGGATACAGGATAATGTGCGTTTGCTTAACCCATGGATCTTCACAGTGGTAGAATAATGCCGCCTCCAGAAATGCCCAACTCTTAACCCTGAAACCTGGGAAGATGTCACTGATGGCCAGTGGGCTTTCTGACGTGATTAACGTTAAGGACCTGGGATGGGGAAAGTATCCTGGAGTGAGTGTCCAAGTGGGCCCAATCCATCACACACATCCTTGTAAACAGACCTTTTCCAGCTGTGTTGACAGAGCAATGTGGTGACAAGAGAAAGCATAGGGAGGTGCTCCATTGCTGGCTTGGAAATGTTGGGGGTGAGGAGGGGGCAGCCCGTGAAAGCTGACAAATCCAAGGAAACATTCTCCCCCAGAGTCCTTAGAAGGGCACACAGCCCTGCTGACACCTAGTGGCACTGTGGAACTTCTGACCCACAGAACTGTTAGCTAATAAATCTGTCATTTTAAGCTACCAAGTTTGTGATTTTGTTTTGTTTTACAGCAATAGATAAGCTAATACACAATATGGGAGTGAAACTAAGTAGTTTATAAATTTTTTAAAAGAATCATTTAGAAGGTCAACTCCAGGATGAAACGTAGATTATGACAAAAGAATCTAACTTTATTACAAATGCATGAAATAACCTCCCGAGGCAAGAAGGAGAAAAGGTGTTCTTAGTCGTTTTAGGGATGAGTAGAATTAGTAAGACCAAAGGCAGAAAGAACTGCACATGGCTTTGTACTTTAGTTGGTAAAATTGTTTCTCATTGAAGTACTGGTTCACAGTCCTGGAGTCATTAAACACACATACTGGATCTGAGCAATTAAATAAATGGATGGAAGATGACGAATCAGGCTTCTCACTGTTGCAGTGGGAAGCTGTAGATAAGCAAGGAGATGTGGCTAGAATTATGCATGTAGTGATGGATTACAGTTGGAGATACCAGTATGAACTCAAATTTATCCCACTGTAGGAATAGATGGAGACATAGAGAAATACTTTTAGAGCATGGTACAGTGGTGTATACCTGTAATCTCAGTGACTCTAGTGACTGAGGCAGGAAAATTGCAAGGTCAAGGCCAATCTCAGCAACTTAGTGAGACCCTGTCTCAAAATTAAAAAAAGGGCTGGGGATATAACTCAGTGGTAAAGCACCCTGGGTTCAATCCCCAGTACCAAAAGAAAAGGTTTTTAGATGTGTGTGTATACATGACTTTGTATACACATCTGTTTCTTTTCTGTATCAGCTGGGAGGCCTTAGGAGAACCTCTCAGTGATGATGAGTACCCCAGCACCCAGATTCTACAGTAATGAAGAGGATCTAAGGGTCCTTGGAGAAATGGCAGATTCTGACTATAGCAGGGAATGAAAAGATGAGCCCAGCATATCTTATAGTATGAGCAAGTAAAGAACTGCCCCCAAAAACAATGGGAGGTCTGTCAAAGTAAATATTTGATATTTTTGTTGAATGCATAAATAATAATGCATCTTGAAAATTGCTTATACTTTTTATAGATATTAATGATGTCAAACGGCTGAAACCCGGCTACCTAGAAGCTACTGTGGACTGGTTTAGAAGGTACAAGGTTCCTGATGGAAAACCAGAAAATGAATTTGCTTTCAATGCTGAATTTAAAGATAAGGTGATATGTCATTCAGAACTGTAGCTTTAGGCCTATTTGTATGAGACTTGTTTTTTTTGGTGCTGGGGATTGAACTCAGGGGCACTCGACCACTGGGCCACATCCCCAGCCCTTCTTTGTATTTTATTAGAGACAGGGTCTCACTGAGTTGCTAAGTGCCTTGCCATTGCTGAGGCTGGCTTTGAACTTGCGATCCTCCTGCCTCAGCCTCCCAAGTGCTGGGATTACAGGCGTGCGCCACCACACCCAGCTGTAAGAGACTTATAATGTAAATCATATCATTCCCATCTAAAGATTCATAAAATAAAAGACTAAAGACATCGACAGTCTTGGTATCTTGTTTATTAACCTTTGTTTAAATGTTCTCTTTAATTTTTAACACAAAGAAGTAATTCAAAATAAAATATCAGGGTTTGGGGAAATGTCTATCATATTTCTGTGCCTCCTGATCTTGCACCAAAGACATTTAGTAATAAATGATTTTTAAATAGTGTCAGCATGATTTTTTAAAATAAAAACTTCACATCATGCTGGGCATGGTGGTACATGCTCTAATCCCAGTGACTTGGGAGACTGAGACAGGAGGATTATAACTTCAAGGCCAACCTTGGTAACTTAGTGAGGCCCTCAGCAACTTATTGAGATCATGTCTTAAAATAAAAAGTAAAAGGGACTGGGGATGTGGCTCAGTGGTTAAGCAACCTTGGGTTAAATCCCTAATTATAAAAAATAAAACAAAAAAAAACCTTCATCATAATGGTCACACCCTGTTTCTTTACAAAATTTGACAAAATCTGTGACAATTATGCAGGGAAATATTATAATAGAAAAAAAACTCCACTTCTACATTGTAATGCATATCTATTCAAATTATAGGACTTTGCAGTTGATATTATTAAAAGCACTCATGACTATTGGAAAGCATTAGTGACTAAGAAAACGGATGGAAAAGGGATCAGTTGGTAAGTGTTCCCTCTCTTCTGCATGTTTAATACAGAACAAACCAGTTTGCACCAAAGGTTTCAGTAACTGTAAGATACTGTGCTATTAAATTCACTTGGTAAATAACCAGTTTTGTCAGTGCTCATGTGAATGGGGACACTCTCTGATCAAGTACAAACTAAAACATAAAGGGGACAGTGAGATCAGAGCTTTGTGAGGGTAAATGGGAAAGGCTCCTGGCATCAGGGTGTTCAGAATGTAAAAGATGAGTGAAAGGGTTGGTATCCTCTGATGTAAAAAGTAAGATGCATCACAGCTACACCAGGGTCTGCCATGCACACTGAATTTATTATTGCTAATAATAGCTAATGTTTATGAAGTAGTTAATATCTGCTGAGCCTGTAACAGAGATGTGGGGAAATTTTTTTTTTTTTTTTTTTTTTTTTTTATTGTGGTACCGGGGATTGAACTTAGGGGCACTCGACCACTGGGTCACATCCCCAGCCCTTTTTTTGCATTTTATTTAGAGACAGGGTCTCACTGAGTTGCTAAGTGCCTCGCCATTGCTGAGGCTGGCTTTGAACTCACGATCCTCCTGCCCCAGCCTCCCAAAGTGCTGGGATTACAGGCGTGCACCACCGCGCCCGGCTGATGTGGGGAAATTGAACATGATTACAGGCACTTCAGAATATGCGATGGAGCAATAATTCATACTCATGTCTGGCCCCAAACCTGTGTTCTTAACAGTATAGTGGACTTCCTCAAGAGAGGATGCCCACTGTAATCACTTAACTATTATTCTGAAAATACTAGTTAGTGAAATAGATAAGAGAAATAATTGAGGTGTAGGAATATTGGAAAGGGCAGAGCAAATTGTTGCAGATGATATGTATATCCAGAAAACCTTAAAAAAAAAAAAAGGCCAGACATGGTTGTGCACACTTGTAATCTTAGGTACTTGGGAGGCTGAGGCAGGAGGAACCTAAGTTCAAGGTTGGCAATTTACTTAGTGAGACCCTGTCTATCAATAAAAACTAAAAAGAACTAGAGATGTATGTAGCTCAGTGATAGAGTATCCCGGGATTTGATCCTTAATACCCACCCCCTACCACCAAGGTTAAACAGTAAATCTGCAGGACCCAAGAAAGGGAAACTCTAAGATTCTGTTGAGGAATATACAAGATGTTAAATAGAAAGATAAACTGTTTGAGCTGGGCGCAGTGGCGCACACCTGTAATCCCAGTGGCTTGGGAGGCTGAGACAGGAGGATCGTGTGTTCAAAGCCAGCCTCAGCAATGGCAAGGTGCTAAGCAACTCAGTGAGACCCTGTCTCTAAATAAAACACAAAAATAGGGCTGAGCCGGGCATGGTGGCGCACACCTGTAATCCCAGCACTTTGGGAGGCTGAGGCAGGAGGATCGCAAGTTCAAAGCCAGTCTCAGCAATGGCGAGGCACTTAGCAACTCAGTGAGACCCTGTCTCTAAATAAAATACAAAAAAGGGCTGGGGATGTGACCCAATGGTCGAGTGCCCCTGAGTTCAATCCCCGGTACCACAAAAAAAAAAAAAAAAAAAATAGGGCTGGGGATGTGTTTCAGTGGTTGAGTGCCCCTGAGTTCAATCCCCAGTACCCAAAGTGTGGGGCGGGGAGGGGTGGGGGTGGATAAATTGTTCAAGAATGGCGTTCAGTTTCTTCTAGAAACAATTTACATGTAAGAATAACCTGGAAAATTCAGGGAAAAGTAAAAGCAAAAGTAGTGGAGGTGGAAAGGAGTGTTAACTATAATAGTAGGTTCATGTTGTTTAAAGTTAGGTGTTGAAGCCGGGTGCGGTGATGCACGCCTATAATCCCAGCACTTGGGAGGCTGAGGCAGGAGGATCGTTGAGTTCAAAGCCAGCCTCAGCAATGGCAAGGCACTTAGCTAGTGGGACCCTGCCTCTAATAAAATACAAAAAAAAGGGCTGGGGATGTGGCCCAGTGGTCGAGTGCCCCTGAGTTCAATCTCCAGTACCAAAAAATAAATAAAGTTTGGTGTTGAAAAAAAGCCAAATGCTTGTATTCTGTTAGAGTTGGTAGACCTGGAAATTTAGTTCATAATAAAGAATATATTTTGAGGGCTGGGGCTGTGGCTCAGTGGTAGGGCACTTGCCTTGCACGTGTGGGGCACTGGGTTCGATCCTCAGTACCACATAAAAATAAAGATATTAAAAATATATATATTAAAAAGAAAAGAGGGCTGGAGTTGTGGCTCAGCAGTAGAGTGCTCGCCTAGCATGTGCACGGCCCGGGTTCAATCCTTAGCACCACGTAAACATAAATGCATTGCATTGTGTACAACTAAAGTAAATAAATATTAAAAAAAAGAATATATTTTGAATTAATGGTTTTGGACTAACTGGCTATTAAGGAAGAAAAGAAGACTAGATTTCTATCTCCTTATAATCCTTAAGCCAAGTGTGCATGCTGGCAACCACCATCCTGATCCAGCTGTTTTATTTTTAGAAGATGCTGTAACTAGGCAGGTGCTTGGTATGTGCTCTGTGGACAACATCCCAGCACCAATTTTCTTACATCCAGTCTATTTTATACTATTATTATTTTTTTTTTTTGGTATGGGGGATTGAACTCAGGGGTACTCTACCACTGGGCCACATCCCAGCCCCCAACCCCCCCTTTTTTTTTTTTTTTTTTTAAATTTATTAGAGACAGGGTCTCACTGAGTTGCTAAGTGCCTTGCCATTGCTGAGGCTGGCTTTGAACTCTCGATCCTCCTGCCTCAGCCTCCTAAGTGCTGGGATTACAGGCGTGCGCCACCACGCCTGGCTCTTTCCTTTTTTAAGCAATATGTAACAAAGGCCTGATTCCTTAACTTATAAATAGCTTATTGAAGTTGATAAGAAAAAAGACTTGGCCTGGGGTTGTAGCTCAGTGGTAGAGTACTCGCTCGCCTAGCACATGCGTGGCCCACGTTCAATCCTCAGCGCCACGTAAAAATAAAGGCATTGCATTGTGTACAACTAAAGCAAATAAATAAATATTTAAAAAAAAATAAAGGCATTGTGTACAACTAAAACAAATAAATAAATATTTAACAAAAGAAAAAAGACAATAGGTGAAGGGAAAAAGGTAGGGAAGCAAAGTTTATTTATAAAAGGATATATAGTCTTATTAATTGTTTAAAATATAGCTAAATACATGACTTTTTTTTTTTTTTTTTTTTTTTTTTTGGTAGTACCACAGTGAACATACCTTATAGATATGGCTTTAGATTTTTCTTTCAAGTATAAGAAAATCCTAATGTATAAAAATACTTCTAAGAATCTTCTATTCTGTATCAGGATAATGTCCTATAAGCTGAAAACATCATAATTCCACAAACAGGAACAATTGAGAAAAGTTAACATATTTGTGTAAAATGCACAGTTAGGGTGTGGTGGTGCATGCCTGTAATTCCAGCACCACTGGAAGCTGAGGCAGGAGGATTACATGTTCAAGGCTAGCTTCAGCAACCTAGTTACTAAGGCCCTAAGCAACTTAGTGAGACCCTGTCTCAAAAGGGACTGGGAATTTATATCAATGGTAACAGGTAATTGCAGATGTTTCATTTCTCATTTTAATATTTTTTGTTATGCACACATTATATGTTATACTATAATAAGAATGTTAACTATGGATAAGCAAAAAGTCCATGTGTTTTTTTAAAAAATCACCCAGAATCACATTTCCCAGATACCTCTATTAATATTTGGGTTTTTTTCCCCTAGTCCTTTATGTAAGTACATAATAATTTAACACCATACTATAACCAATTTCCCATTATAATATGGTGTAACATTCTGTTTCTGTATTCCATTTTGTGCATAAACCATTTTTCATTATCCTTTATTGTTGGACATTTTGGTTACTTCCAAATTTTCACTAGTTCACCTTACACAAGTGTGGGAACATCTTTGTAGATTCAATTTTGTATTGGATTCTCAGAGTGGAAATTTCTCTATTAAAGCTTATGAACTTTTTAAAGATTTTGATTACATTTCAATGAATTATTTCAGAAATGTTAAGTTCAGGTATTATTCTTGCCAGGAGTGTCTTGTTACAGATATCCACAAGCCCTTGTAGGAACAGGGGGATATTTTTATTTCATTTTTTTTTCAACTAGGAAAGATGTTTCTCATTTCAGTTGATATTTCTCAGCTATTTCAGCGAGAACTTAAAAGTATCCAATCTCAGATTCTTAAATCTGAACTTGAGATATTTGAGTAAAATTAACCACAAGAAAAATTCACCTTGACAAAATAATTTGAGTGTTTAATATAGGAGAGAAAGTTTTCGGCCAACCAAACTTGAATGTCATAAGGTCTACCTCTTTCAACTTATTCTTTAACTCTTAAAAGAGTATTTTGTTGTTTTTGTTATTTTGTCTTCTGACTGCTTTTGTTTTATCAATAGCATGAATACAACAGTGTCTGAGAGCCCCTTCAAGTGTGATCCTGATGCTGCCAAAGCCATTGTGGATGCTGTATGTAAAAATTTTCTTTAAAAAGAGGATGGGTGATAAAGGATATGTTGCCAAACGGGGAGAAAAAGTGCTTCTTTCACAAATAATTTGAGTACCTCCTATATTGTGTGAAGTCTTGAAATTAGAACCCATAAACACACACAAGTAAACATTTGACCAAGGGGAGAAGCTGAGGAATGATTCTTCTGAACCATAAGTTGGACAGACATCAAAGTAGTATAATTCATAAAAATCAAAATGACTCCAGAATGTGCCAGGTAACCCAAGTGCCTATTACCTGTCATATGCCATGTTTCACAAGAGAACCAATGGGGATTTACTTGTCTTCATTTTGGCAAGGACTGAGGAAGTTACTTAATTTTAGGTACCACTGCAGATTGTAATGCTAGAAAATACTCTGTCATGGGAGATAGTAAATCACCCATCAAAACAGTAATTTTGTTTTTGTATTTTTTTTAATTGTCTGGTTTGGACTTAACAAAAGACTGAACCAGATCATATTCAATTATTATCACTTACAGTATATAAAAAGGCAAACAGCCAGGTATAGTGGCATATGCTTTTAATCCCTGCTACTCAGGATGCTAAAGCAGGAGGATGGCAAGTTCCAGGCCAACCTGGGCAACTTGTGAGACTCTTCCTCAAAATAAAAATAAAAAGGGCTGGAGATGCAGCTCAGTGGTGGAGCACTTACCTCTCATGGTCAATCGGTAAATGGAACTCTGACTTTACTGTCTTGCTGTACAAGAAAAAAGGCCAACTTACTGTGAGCCTCTTACATGTTTACTGTAAATCCTGACAAAATTGGATAAATAAGAAAAACTGGAAGGGAAAAGCCATTGAACAATGATTATAACTTGACTTTTCAAACACTGTGCCTACATTTTATATGTGTGTGTATATATAAAATTATTACATATGCTTAAAAGATTTTAGTTATTTTAAAAGTCAAGAGTCTTGAATATGTTAGTATCTCTTAGCAGTAGACTAAAACTTGCACTGTTTCTGTGTATTATAAACTATCTTTAGAACCTAAATATTAGGGTATCCTTTTGTCAAAATTCTTTCAAATTTTGCCAGTATACTTTAGTTGTCCACCCCCAGCAGACTAATGCATTTTATTATTTATTTTAGTTACCACCACCATGTGAATCTGCCTGCACAATACCAACGGATGGTAAGATCTATATTCCAGTATAATTTCATTAAAAAGTATGTATATGTATGCAAAATTATATATTTTTCACTGATATGTATGTATGGGGCACAGTGTGATGTTTTGATATGTTTTAGGATGATTAGATCATGTTTAAATATGTCGCCTCACCATTTTCATGGGGTGAAAACATTTAAAATATACTGTTTGATTCATTTTAAAATGTACAGTGGGTTGAGGGTGTAGCTTAGTGTAGAGCTTAGCCTGCTCAAGGCTCTGAGTTCAATCCCTAGCATGAAAGGAAGGAAGGGGCATTATGTAGTACAGCTGCCATTCTGTGCAGCACATCCATACCTTATTCCTCCTTGTCTAGCTGCAACTTTGTACCCTTGGATCAACATCTCCACTTTTCCTATCTTCCGTCTCTGACCCTCTGGCCCTTGGCAACTACCATTCCACTCTGAGCTTCTATGAATTCAAACTTTTTTAGATCCTACACATAAATGAGATCATGCTGTATTTGTCTTTCTGTGCCTTGCTTATTACTTCACTTGGCATTATGTGCACCAGGTTCATCCATGTTGTATGTAAATACATTTTTAGTATACCACATAACATATGGAAAGAGAAGGAAAAGAGAAACATTTTTAAAAAAATTTTTAAAAAATATTTATTTATTTGCTTTAGTTGTACACAATGCGTGTGTTTTTTTTTTTTTTTTTTTTTTTTTTTGTGGTACCGGGGATTGAACTCAGGGGCACTCGACCACTGGGCCACATCCCCAGCCCTTTTTTGTATTTTATTTAGAGACAGGGTCTCACTGAGTTACTAAGTGCCTCGCCATTGCTGAGGCTGGCTTTGAACTCGCGATCCTCCTGTCTCAGCCTCCCAAAGTGCTGGGATTACAGGCGTGCGCCACCGCGCCCGGCACAATGCGTTTTTTTTAATCTTTATGTGGTGCTGAGGATCGAACCCGGGCCGCGCACGTGCTAGCTGCCGCTGAGCCACAACCCCAGCCCAAGAGAAACATTTTTAAAAGAGTTCTTTGGTATATATGAAGAAGGATGGGCTGCTACATAGCACCTTTAATGCCACTGTGTATCACACTGGTTTCCAAACTGTGACCCAGTGTTCCTCCGAGATCCATGTACATGCCTTGTGGACAATGTGGGAGGGACCCTGAGCGGGTTGGGCTCCACATTCCCATCTGGTCAGGGCTGCTTCATCTGGAAAACAGCTCTCTTCCTGTTGAGATCTTAGAAACCTGTTTCTTCTGGTTCTGCCACTTAAAAAAAAAATTTGAAAATCACATTGTACAATTAGCATCAAGAGTAAGGAAGCCCAGGCTGGGCGTCATGGCGCATGCCTATAATCCTAGCGGCTTGGAGGCTGAGGCAGGAGATCAGCCAGCCTCAGCAACAGTGAGACACTTAGCAACTCAGTGAGACCTGCCTCTAAATAAAATACAATAAAGGTCTGGGGATGTGGCTCAGTGGTCGAGTGCCCCTGAGTTCAATCCCTGGTACCAAAAAAAAAAAAAAAAAAAAAAGGTAAGCCCTGCTAGGCACAGTGGCACCCAGTGTAATACCAGTGGCTCAAAGGCTGAGGCAGTAGGATTACTATGTTTATGTTTTGAGATAATCTGTAGTTGGATCCATTAAAACAAATATAGTATATGTTAGCCGGGCGCGGTGGCGCACGCCTGTAATCCCAGCACTTTGGGAGGCTGAGGCAGGAGGATCGCGAGTTCAAAGCCAGCCTCAGCAATGGTGAGGCACTTAGCAACTCAGTGAGACCCTGTCTCTAATAAAATACAAAAAAGGGCTGGGGATGTGGCCCAGTGGTCTAGTGCTGCTGAGTTCAATCCCTGGTACAAAAAAATATATATATATAGTATATGTTGTGTGTAATTTTGATTCTCAATAGCGATTCTGATCTGTTTTTCTTTTCTCTGAATGCAGTGGATAAGTGGTTCCATTACCAGAAAAACTGATGGGATTTCTCTGGAATATAAGATGATACTGCTGCATCCTATTCATCTGGAACTGTTAGATGCAAAAGTAGTAGCTTTTCAAAGCTTTAAATTTATAGAACTCATCTAATTAAAGCAAATTCTGCCGTGACCAATCCAATATGTTCAGAATGTTATCTGTCCAAAAGTATTTTTTGTATTTCAACTAAGATAACTTTAGTACATGCTTAAATGTCAAAGCAGTTGTGGTTTGGAAGTCATTTGTGAATAGATGTGCAAGATGAACATATAATGGATGTATATGTTTACCATGTGTTAGGAAATAAAATTATTTTGCTGAAACTTGGTTCAAGATATATTCATTTTATTCAAAAGTCAATGTTGCCAAGCAGGCTTGGTTACTTTTTGGTGTTTGTTTTCTGTCAATGATCTTATAATTGCATTGTGTGATTATTAGATAATGAGTGCTCATTTTTGGAACCTGACAATGAAGTTTCTTGTGCTTATGTTGGTCTTGATTCTGTACTCTATTACCTAATTCCTGGCTTTCCATGCCCCTAGTACTTTGGATTGAATCCAGAAATGCTTTACAACTAAGCTACATTCCTAGCCCTTTTAATTTTAGTTTATTTTTTTAAGTTTTGAGACGGGGTCTTACTAAATTGCTTAGGCTGGCCTGAAACTACAATCCTCCTGCCTCAACCTCCTGAGTCACTGGAATTGCAGGCATGTGCTGCCACTCCTGGCTCGTGTTTAGTTTTATAAGAAGCTATGAAATTGTTTTTCAGAGTAGCTATTCCATTTTACATTCCCAGTAGTGATGTATGAGTAATTTTGTTTCTGCACATCCTTGCCAGCATTTGATTTGTCACTATTTATCTTAGCCATTCTATTGATTGTATGATGTGTCACTGTAGTTTTAATTTGCATTTCTCTGGTGACTAATGATGTTGACTATCTTTCATGTGCTTATTTTAGGCCATCTGTATATCTTTGGTGAAATGTCTATTCCTGTCTTCTATCCATTTTTTAGTTGGATTGTATATTCTTACTGTTCAGTTTTGATGTGTGGTTTGCAAATATTTTCTCCTAGTCTATATCTTGTTTATTCATTTTTGTCACATAAGTTTTTACAAGCGAAATCTTTTGATTTTGATAAAGCCCAACTTAACAAATTTTCCTTTTATGGATTGCGATTTGGGTGTCAAGTCTAAGAACTTTTTGCCTAGCTTGTAGATCCCAAATATTTCCTCCTGTTTGTTTCTAAAGTTTTACATTTGAGTTTGCAATCCATTTTTGAGTCTGTTCCTATGGATGTCCAGTTGCTCCAGCACCACATGTTCAAAAGCTGTTCTTAATGAATTAGTTGGCACTTTTGTCAAATAGCAGTTGAACATATTTGCATGCGCCTGTTTCTGGGTCTTTTCTTCCATTGACCTAGGTCTGTCCCTTTGCCCTTTCACGTTCTCTTGATTAGTTACATGGTAAGCCTTAACATTAAAGTAGTCTTAAATTCTTCCCACTTTCTTATAAATGATTATTTAAGGGCCTATGGCTTTTCAGAGTAAATTTTGCTATGTCTATTATCTATGCTGGTTTTAAAAATTGCTGGGATTTTTTTTTTTTTTGGTACTGGGGATTGAACCCAGAGCACTTTACCACTGAACTTTATCCTCAGTCCTTTTTTATTTTTTATTTGGAGACAGGGTATTGCTTAATTGCAGAGTGTTTAAAAAAGTTGCTGAGGCTGACCTTGAACTTTGAATCCTGCTTCAGCCTCCCAAGTTACTGGGGTTACAGGCATGCACCACCATGCCCAGCTTCACTTGGATTTTATTTTACTTATTTTTAAAATTTTTGGTACCAGAGATTGAACCCAGAGGTGCTTAACCACTGAGCCACATCCCAGCCCTTTTTATATTTTATTTGGAGATGGGGTCTTGCGAAGTTACTGAGGCTGGCCTCGAACTTGCAATCCTCCTGCCTCAGCTTCCAGAGTTGCTGGAATTATAGGCATGTGCCATTATTCCTGGCTTCACTAGAATTTTAATAGGCATTGCATTAAGCCTATAAATCAATTTTAGTTATGTTTTTTAGAGAGTATCTAATGCATTTTTATTACTAATTTCTTGCTTGGTTTTATAATGGTCAAAGAACATTTTTTATATATATATCTTTATTTTTTATGTAGTGCTAAGGATCGAACCCAGTGCCTCACACTTGATAGGTACTCTACCACTAAGCCACAACCCCAGCTGGTGAAAGAACGTATTTTGGCTTCAAGTCTTTTTAAATTCGTTGAATTTATCTTCAGTGTGAATGTGTGGTGCAGAGGATTGAATGAACCTGGGGTGCTCTACCAGCCATTTTTATTTTTTATATTGAGACAGGGTCTTTCTACATTACTGAGGCTGGCCTCAAACCTGCAATTCTTATGCCCCAACCTCTGGGATTATAGGTATGTCTTACTCACTGCATCCAATTTATTGAGGTGGTTTTAGTTGTCTTGGGAAATGTTCCATGGGCACTTTAAAAATGTATATTGAAGTCTGGCACGGTGCCACACCCCTTTAATCCCAGCAACTCTGGAGGCTGAGGTAGGAGAATTGCAAGTTTAAAGGCAGCCTCAGCGCTGGGCACGGTGGCGCACGCCTGTAATCCCAGCACTTTGGGAGGCTGAGGCAGGAGGATCGCGAGTTCAAAGCCAGCCTCAGCAGTGGCGAGGCACTTAGCAACTCAGTGAGACCCTGTCTCTAAATAAAAATACAAAAAAGGGGCTGGGGATGTGACCCAGTGGTCGAGTGCCCCTGAGTTCAATCCCTGGTACCACCAAAAAAAAAAAAAAAAAAAAAAGGCAGCCTCAGCAATTTAGTAAGATCCTAAGCAACTTAGTGAGACACTGTCTCAAAATAAAAAATAGAAGCCAGGCGTGGTGGCACATGCCTATAATCCCAGTGCTTAGGGAGGCCCAGACAGGAGGATCATGCAAAGCCAGCCTCAGCAATGGCGAGGCGCTAAGCAACTCAGTGAGACCCTATCTCTAATAAACTACAAAATAGGGCTGGGGATGTGGCTCAATGGTTGGGTACCCCTGAGTTCAATCCTTGGTACCCCCCCCCACATGCAAAAAAAAAAGGGGGGGCTAGGGATGTGGCTCAGTAGTAAAGCACCCCTGGATTCAACTCCCAGTATTTAAAAAAAAAAGTATTGAGGAACTGGTAGTGTGGCTCAGTGGCAGAGCACTTGCCTAGTATGTGTGAGGCCCTGGCATTTGATTACTAGCATAGCAAGAAAAGGGTCTTCTATTGCTATTTAGATATTCTATAGCCTTGGTGTTTTCTCTCTAGTTCTATCAGTTGCTGAATGGGAAGTATGGAAGTCCCAAATTATAACTGAATTTGTCTGTTTTGTTTATTCTCCTACCAGTTTTTGTTTCCAGTCTCTCGGTTTTTTGATGAGTACACGCCCAAGATCCTTATGTCTTTCTGGTGGATTGACCCTGCTATCCTTACATAATCTCTCTCTAGTCCTTTTCTTTACTCAAAAGGATACTTTATCAGCTATAATTATAGTTACTTCTTTTTAAAAAATTAATGTTTGCAAGGTATATATTTTTTCTGTTCTTTTACTTTCAACCTACCTCTGTTGAATTTGAAGTCAGTTTCTTATGAGCAGCATATTGTTCAGTAATAGGCATGTATGGGGGGAGGTACTGGGGATTGAGCCCAGGGGCACTTGAACTGAACTAAATTCCTGGCCCTTTTTATTTTTTATTTTGAGACAGGGTCTCACCAACTTGCTGAGGCTGGTTGGACCTTGGAATCCTGCCTCAGCCTCATGAGTAGCTAGGATTACAGGAGTGTGCCACTGCTCCTAACCAATCTGTCTTTTGGTGTATATACAGCATTTACGTGTAAGTAATTATTGAAATGTTAGTACTTTATCCTGTTTGGGGTTCATTCATCTTGGAGCTTGTAGGTTTGTGTCTTTCACCAAAATTTGGGCTTTTTTTTTTTCTTTTTTTTTTCCCCTCCCATTTCTTGATACTTCTTCTGCTCAACTCTTATTCTATCTGGGACTCTCATAATATGAACGTTGGATAGTTTGTTGTTCCACAGGTCTGTGGGCTTAGTTATTTATTTAGGTACTGAGGATTGAATCCAGGTGTGCTTTACCAATAAGCTACATCATCAGTCTTTTCTATTTTGAGACAGGGTCTTGCTGAGTTATCCAGCCTCACCTGGAACTTGCAATCCTCCTGCCTCAGCATCCTAGGTCACTGAAGTATGCACCATCAAGCCTGGTGTCATTCCCCCACCCTCACCCTGTTTTGCTTTTGTTTTGGTACCAGGGGTTGAACTCAGGGGCACGTGACCACTGAGCCACATTCCCTAGCCCTTTTTCATGTTTTAATTTTGAAACAGGGTCTTTTGCTTAGGGCCTTGCTAAGTTGCTTAGGCTGGTTTTCAACTCATGATCCTCCTGCCTAAGCCTCCTGAGCTGCTAGGATTACAGGCATGCACCACAGCATCCCGCTGTCATTCTTTTTTTTTGTTGTTATTTCTAATGTTCTGGTTCCTTTGGAATTATTTTCTTAGATTTCTAAAGAGTAGATTGCCAGGTCATGGGAAATAGAGATTTCATTGCTCTTACGGTTTTCTGTCAGGGTTTTGCCAACTTTCAGTGTAGCATGACTGTATTTTACGTAGCAGACCAGACAACGTATCTGAGCCTTAGTGATGTCACCATCCCAGTCCTGGAGGGGATGTACATGAAGGACCTCACTCACTGCCAGTGTCCCAACAGGTGCTCAGTAAGAGCTAGTTGTAATATCAGCAACACCGATCAGTGCATTTTTCAGATAAGGAAACCCAAAGCGTTGGCCTAATTGTATAAAGGATCTGATTAGGAACTCTAAATTGGAAACTCAAAATTCATTTCATCATCATCATTTCATCATCACTGAGCTCAGGCCTGCAAAGGCTACAGGTCAGTTTGCAATAATGTCCTATCTGTAAGCACACTGGCTCTGTAAGGGCCTAAACTGTGCTTTTGTACATCATGTTCTTTACTTTTAGCAAAAGCTGCTGTGCTGCTTTCTGGGATTCTCTGGGCAGAATTGAATTTGCTTTTACACTGACAAGAATGCAATGCAGTGCAGCTGGGTGTGGGGGCGCATACCTATAATCCCAGCAGCTCAGGAGACTGAGGCAGGAGGATCCTGAGTTCAAAGCCAGCCTCAGTAACTTAGTGAGGCCCTGACCAACTCAGTGAGACCCTGTCTCTACATAAGATACAAAAAAGGGCTGAGGATGTGGCTGTTATTAAGCACCCCTGAGTTCAATCCCCAGTTTAAAAAAAAAAGGCAATGCAAATTGTTTCATGTTGGAAAAGTATTTCAGACTTGAATCTGAAGAGTTATGGGAGTTATGGAAAATAATAATCCCACCAAACAGCCCTCAAAGAAAAACAGAGATGCAGCAGCTCAGGAGGAGGGCGGGGAAACCAGCCTAGCATTAACCTTCCAGTAAACCCTTTCCTGATAACAATGTGCCCTGAAGGAAGGAGGCAAATAAGGAAACTCTGGAAGACAATAAATTCCAGAAAAAAAAAATGCCCATCCTTCACAATCCGTACTCCTATCTCCAAGTAACAATGAGTTTCAACCTTTTACAGCTGCCCTCCCGAGTTGTAACCTACATAACTAGCCTGGACTATCCACAAGTTCCAATGATGAAACCACACTATTAATACCCTATAAAACCAAAATCCCCTCTGTAACTGACGGCCGTTTTCACATCCAAAAAATGAGTCCCCATGGCGCCCAAGTCTGCGAAGAACAATAAATGGCTTCCCTGAATCTGTTAAGGTCAATTTTGTGCTTACAAAATCCATTACCATTTGATTCATTGCTGCCTGTTGGTCTTTATTTTATTTCCAAAATTTTAACAGAAAATGCTCACTAGAAACAATATTGAGCAATGAGAATGACAAGGTTACACAACAATCTGAATTAAAAAAAAAAAAAACCTGAGAAACATTTGGCACCATCTATGAAAATTTTAAAGTCAATCTAGTTACCGTGGTACATATCTGTAAGCCAGCTACCTGGGTGACTGAGACAGAAGGATGGCAAGTTCAAGGCTGGCCTGGGCAACTTAGTGAGACCCTATCTCAAAAGCAAAGCACTAGAGATGCATCTCAGTGGTAGAGCATTTGCCTAGTGCTCATGAGTCCCTGGGTTCAACCCCCAGTACTGAAAAAAAAAAATTTTTTTTTCTTTAGTTTGTAGTTTTCCTTTGCAGAATTCTGAGAATTCATTCTGCAGAATAGACAACCAACCACACAGAATGCAGCAGCTTTGTTTATAATGGCAAAACAGGGATAATAAATGTCCCATGAAGGAATGGATGAATATATAACCTGTAGGATGTAGCAGTTAGATTGAACTAGATGCATGGACTAGCATGGAAAAGTTGCTCAAATTATGTAAGTGAAAAGAGGAATCTGTACTACTCTGTAGGAGAAAACAATGCCCTGTGGCCCAAATCCAGTCTGCTACCTGTTTTGTAAATAGAATTTTACTGGAGCACTGCCACCTCCATTCATTTCCTAATTGTGACTGCCTTCATGCTGCAGTGGAGAGTTCAGCCACTGGGACAGAAACCATATGGCCCCAAAAGCTAAAATATTTGCTATTTGATCCTTCACAGGAAATATTTGCCACCAGCCATGATGACATATGCCTTTAATTCGGCTGCTCAGGAGGATCGCAAGTTCAAGGCCAGCCTGGGCAATTTAGTGAGAGATATCTACTCCCTCGATATCTATTCAAAGCTCAGTTGCAGAGTATTTGCCTAGCATGTGCATGGCCCTGGGTTCAATCCCCAATACCTCCACCCCCGTCTCATGCACATAAAAGAAGAAAAAAGAAAATATTTGCCAATCTCTGCTCTTTCATGTAATCTTGTTTTTTGTTTTTCTTTTTTACACCAAGGGAGCAATAGGGGAAAGAGATATATCAGTGCATATGCTTGTGAGGACACAGACAATTTCTGGGGACAAATCCTAAAACCATAGTTAACAATGATTATCTCTGGGGAATGGGTTGTAGAATTAGGGAAAGAGGTGGGTGCCAGGGAGTTTCTTTCTACTTTGAATTGTTTTTCTAAAAACATGTATATTTTGTTTTTAAAATTCATTAAAGAACATCAAAATTAGAGAACACCAATATAGCAGGCTCCTAGCTCAAGGCAGCTTCTCTCCAAGTGGTCCCTGAACAACTTGAGAGATTTGTTTAAAAACAAGTAGGTCTAAGCCGGGCGCGGTGGCGCACGCCTGTAATCCCAGCACTTTGGGAGGCTGAGGCAGGAGGATCGCGAGTTCAAAGCCAGCCTCAGCAATGGCGAGGCACTTAGCAACTCAGTGAGACCCTGTCTCTCATAAAATACAAAAAAAAAAAAGGGCTGGGGATGTGGCCCAGTGGTCAAGTGCCCCTGAGTTCAATCCCCGGTACCACAAAAAAAAAAAAAAAAAAAAACAAGCAGGTCTGATTAAAACTGGAAGGGGGGCCGGGATTGTGGCTCAGTAGTAGAGCCCTTGCCCAGCATGTGTGAGGCACTGGATTCAATCCCTGACACCACATAAAAAAATAAAGGTATTATGTCCATCAGCAACTAAAAAAAAATATTTTAAAAAAACCTGGGAGGGGCTGGGTTCTGAAACCTATTTTACTTTTTGGTACTGGGGGGTTGAACCCAGAAGTGCTTTACCACTGAACTTCATCTTGGACCCTTGTAATTTTTAATTTAGAGACAGAATCTTGCCAAGTTGCTGAAGCTGGCCTTAAACTTGCTATCCTCTGTTGCCGCCTGAAGCGCTTGGAGCAACGGAGCCGCGGGAAGAACTTCAGAGGCAAACTGGAGACAAACAGCTTTTTATTCTGATAACTTTTCTCTCTGGTTCTAACAATGACTAACACATGCCACACACACCAAAAAATGGCGCTGACCCGATCAGCAATTTTGGCCAAGTCACTCGAGATCCCGCAACAAGTCCCGTGAGACTACGGGAGGCGACAATGCCCAAATCTCCACGGCTCATAGTCAACCGCAATTCAAGCCAATCCCCAAACAGGGCTCCTGCATTTCCCCCTTTTTGTTTTAAAAGAGGTAATGCTCTAGAACGTCTATGTGCAACCAACATTCTTACCCATCGTCGGATAATCAAGGCTGTGCCCTTGACTCCTGTCTTAGGTTGATATGTCGGCCACATGAGACTGTCCCGTGCGACTGTGCCTGTCTTAGGTTGTCCCCCTCTGGGGATCTTACCCGTCATTGGCTAACCAGCCATCCAATGGAGCCCTTTAGGATCGACTATGTATGATGACTAACAGCCGTCCAATTGTGAGGAGATGTTGCGGCTTTAAGGCGACGAGCCTTTTAGTGATGAGCCAAATTGCATAGCATATCAAATTGTTTAAACAAATCAGCTGCCCTAAGTTCCATCAAGTAACACACTGAATTCTCTAGACAAATACCCGCAAGGCATTGTCCCGTAAAGTCCCAAACAATGAAAGATCAAAATGTCCATTTGTTATAACATGTTGATGTAGGAGGCCCCATGCATGTAGAGCAGAGGCCACACTGTTGGTGAGGTTGTTTGATGCTTGAGCAGCAGGGATGCTTGCGGCGGCCGCGATCCCTGCAGCTGTAGCAGCAGACGTCTTTTTTATGTTTAGACAATGCCACCGGCAAATCTTCAGGGCCCGCTACCTAGAAACTCAAGCATCAATTATTAAAGGAAAGGCAGTGCTATTGCAGCACTGAGTCAAGAGGCGAGTTGTCAAGCTACAAAATAGAATAATTAGATTAGAAAATTAAAGTTGATCTTTGTTCACACACATCGCTGGTTGAGCTTCTACAAACATAAATTGGAAAAATATCATATTTAGAATAAAACAAAGAAAGACTGAGGGTAATTACTGCATTAAAGATAGATTAAAGAAAAGGTAAAGGCACTTTAGAGAAATAACTTGTTAGCTGTAACCCTTGAGTCTCTGTATACAGAGCAATCTTTTACCTGTTGAGATAATTGAAATTAATGAGCTATTAAACAAATGAAGTTAATAACAAATAAACAATCTTATGTCAAAACACCAAAATATCAGATTATATAGCACTAGTCATATTGTTTGCTGAAGAGAAGTCCCAGGGATACCTATAATCAAAATTGAAAGTACCTTCATTTATAAAATTATTTACCTAAATTGAATACTCTTAACCTAAAATGAATTAAAGTTATTTGGATCCATATATATATATATATATATATATTTTCTTTTTCATAAGTGCTTTGTTCTTTGTGACGTCACACTGGACAGACGAACAAACATACAAACATATATTTGTGACGTCACATTAACATGAAATGTAGACAAATGTACAGACATAAAGACATGTATAAAAAGAAAAAAAAATACAATTGTGTGCACACTAAAGAGAGATCTCCTCGTCCCAGCCGGGAGGAATGACACTTAAGTTGTGAAATATTTTGAAGGACTCTTTTGAGGGAATCATTCTATACCTTCATCTTGGTCCTCTTGATTTTGTACCTTTTTTATTAATCTTGATTCTTCAATAACTTCATCTTGATCATTTTGATGTGGTACCTGTTTTATTAATCTAGATGGTATCCATATTGGAGAGGATTCGTGTTTTGGAAAAAACACAAACAGATCCTCTTCCCCAAATTAATACTGGATCTGGACCCTTCCATGTACCTGAAAGAACATCCTTCCAGTAAACCAAAGGTTTATGTTGTTGGTGTGGATTCCAATGTCTGTCTCCAGCAGAATAACCATTAGAGTCTAAAGTTAAAAAATTTAAGGTAAACAGGGCAACTGCCAATCTGTCCTTAGGACTTTTCCAATTTCCTTCTTTTTGTTTTAATAACATAATTTTCAGTGTTCGGTTTGCTCTTTCAATAATGCCCTGACCCTGAGGATTGTATGGGATGCCTGTTTTATGGGATATATTGAATTTTGCGCAAAACTGTTTGAAGGATAAGGACGTATATGCGGGGCCATTATCTGTTTTAAGCATTTTGGGGATGCCCAATGCAGCAAAAGCTTGCAAACAATGAGATGTAACATCTTTAACGTTTTCTCCAGAATGTAAGGAAGCAAAAATCATGCCTGAGCATGTATCTATGGTCACATGAATAAATCGCAATTTTCCAAAACTTGGCTCATGAGTAACATCCATCTGCCACAAATGATTGGGCATTAATCCTCTAGGGTTAACGCCAAAATGAGGATTGGGCAAATGTGTCATACAAGATTTACAATCTTTTACAATTGTTCTGGCTTGCTCCTTTGTGATTTTAAACCTACGTTGCAAGGTGGTGCTGTTGACATGAAACTGGGAGTGAAATAAAGTAGCTTGTTGTAGCACTGAAAGTATAAATATTGTTTTTGTAAGTTCATCAGCCTTTTGATTACCTTCATGGAGGGGACCAGGCAAATTAGTATGTGCTCTAATATGGCCTACGAATAGAGGTTCTTTTCTTGCCCACAAAAGTTTTTGTATTTGATAAAACAATTTAAAGGCTGGAGTATGAGGTGCTATTGGTCCTGCTAACTCTAATTTTGGGACGGCTTGTACAATATAGTGGCTATCTGAAAAAATGTTTACGGGCTGGTCCCTAAAATTTTCCAGAGCTCTTACCACAGCTTCCAATTCCACTAGTTGAGCTGATTTGTGTGCAGTTATGTAAGTCATATTTTCTTTTGTAGTGACTACTGTAGCAGTACCATTTGAGGACCCATCTGTAAATACATTAAATGCCTTAGGAATAGGTTGATTTTTTATTACCTGTGGAAATATAATAGGATGATTAATACAAAAAGATAATATAGGGGACTTAGGAAGATGATTATCAAAATTTGCAGAAGTAGAGCATTTAGCTATAGCCCAATCATTATCATTGAAGCATAAATATTCAATCTGTGATGATGAATAGGGAGTAATAATAGTAGCAGGGTGAATGCCAAATATTTTAGTAGAAGTCTTAAGTCCTTGAAGAATAAGTTTAGCCACCATGGAGGTATAAGATTCAATTATACTTTTAGGAGAGACGGGCAAATGTATCCATAATAAAGGCCCTTGTTGCCAAAATACTCCTGTGGGTGTATATTGTGAAGAAATAATAATCAACATTAGCGGTTGAGTTAAATCAAATCTATCACAATGAGCTCCTTCGATGGCTTTTTCTACTAACTTTAAAGCTTTCCTAGCATCAGGAGTCAATGTTCGCGGTGAAGATGGATCAGGGTCTCCGCGAAGGATGTCAAATAAAGGTTTTAGTTGGCCAGTAGTGAGATTTAGTGTAGGGCGAAGCCAATTAATGTCTCCCAGTAGTTTTTGGAAATCATTGAGGGTGGTCAAATGTTCTTTATTTATTAGAATTATTTGGGGTCTAACAAAAGTATCCATGATTTTAAATCCTAAATATAATATGGGAGATCTGGTTTGAACTTTTTCTTCTGCTATATATAATCCATATTTTTTTAAATTTTCTACCACATCACTGAATATATTAAATAAGATTTTTTGATTAGGGTGGGCCAATAAAATATCATCCATGTAATGTAGACACATGAGGTTTGGATATTTATTTTTAAGGGTTGGATAGCCTTGTCCACATATATTTGGCATATGGTGGGGCTATTAGCCATTCCCTGTGGTAAAACCTTCCATTGATATCTCTGATCAGGGCCATTATTGTTCATAGAAGGAACGGAAAAAGCAAATCTGGGGGCATCCAGAGGATGTAGGGGAATAGAAAAGAAGCAATCCTTTATATCAAGAGTAATAAGATGGAAATTTTTTGGAATAGCTACGGGACTAGGAAGTCCAGGTTGAGTAGGGCCCATAACTTGCATGGTTTTATTAATTTGTCTAAGATCATGTAACAATCGCCATTTTCCTGACTTTTTCTTGATCACAAATATGGGGGAATTCCAGGGAGAGGTGGAAGGTTCTATATGTCCTGCTTCTAATTGTTCCTGAACTAGTAGGTGGGCCACTTGTAATTTCTCTTTAGATAGGGGCCACTGAGGGACCCACACTGGCTTATCAGAAAGCCATGGTATTTTCAAAATTATTTTCTCAGTGGCCCCGAAAAAAAAATATCTTTTTCCTTTATGATAATGATTACTTTTAGGGTTAAGATTACTCTGTACTTTTTGATAATGAGTTCTTTTATGGTTAAGATTACCCTGTAGGTTTTCACATTTAACATCTGCAGGCTTGGTTGCAAGGTGTACTCCCATTTGTTGCAAAATATCTCTTCCCCATAAAGTAACTGGTAGATTAGGTAAAACATAAGGCTGAAATGTTCCTTTATGGCCTTCATCATCCTCCCATTTTAAAATTACCGCCCTTTTATCTGGGAGGTTATTATATCCCAAGCCTCTTAAACTGGTTGAAGCTTTTTGCAGAGGCCAGTGCTTGGGCCATTGGCGTAAATTAATAATGGAAGAGTCAGCTCCAGTATCTATTAATCCCTCCATTTCTATTCCTTGGATTTTTATTTTACACATAGGCCTCCTTGAACAGTCTCGAACCCAGCAAGCCATGGGTCTTGAGTCAGTGGAACAAAATCCTCTATTGTTCCCTTCTTGAGGCATACCCATTTTAAATGAATTATGTAAATTGGGAAGGAGAAGCAACTGAGCAATTCTATCTCCTTGATTAACAGAACTTATACTTTGGGGTGAGCTAAGCATTATTTTTATTTCCCCTTTGTAGTCTGAGTTTATTACACCTGGGGTCACTTGCAAACCTAATAAGCTTTTAGGACTACGCCCGATAATAAGTCCTACAGTCCCTGAGGGAAGAGGTCCCCTGACTCCTGTGGGAATCAGTTGAACCCCCATTTCAGGTGTTAACACTATTCGGGCGGTGGAACAGAGGTCTAATCCTGCATTTCCTCTTGTTCCTCTGGCGAGGGAGTGGATGGGTAGTAGGGATTGTGTCGGGGAAGCATCTGAGTGGATGCTTGAGGATACTCCTTCTGCAATGCCCCGTACATTTGTGGGCCCCGGGGTATTGGGCCCCGTGCCCCATTTTTTGAATTCCTGAACAAAGGATTTCCATGGATGTCAAATTTTGAATGGCATTTATTGGCCCAATGATTTCCCTTTTTACACCTGGGGCAGCGGCCTGGGGCACGGTATGAGCTTGGTCTTATTTCTCTTTTGGGATTTTGCCTAGAATTGCCTGATTGATTATGATAATTTTGCCTGGAATATCCTGATTGATTATAATGTCTACGTTTAGCCTTTGTGAAATTTCGAGAGGAAGCACCTCTCATTGAGGCTGCAATCACATTTCCTGTGACAAAGGCGTCATTTATATCTTTACATAGTTGTATATATACGGAAAGATCCTTTTTAGTTCTCCATGGCCTGATGGCTGCTTGGCACCATTTATTTGCATTTTCATAAGCTAATTGAACAACTAATGGCATAGCTTGGTCAACATCTGCAAACACACTACCTGCAGTTCTCAAAAGTCGATCAGCAAAGTCAGCATACGGCTCATTAGGTCCTTGAATCACTTTTGACAAGCTACCTTGTAGATCCCCAGGTCCTTGTACAGTTTTCCATGCCTCTAAGGCAGCTGCGTTTATCTGAGCATATACATCTGGGTCATAATCTGTTTGAGCCTGTAAGTCTGCGAATTGCCCTTCTCCTGTGAGCATGTCTATATTATAGTTTTCAAACCCTGCAGCCACGTTTCTTTTAGCCGTTTCTATACAAAGTTCTTGGAATTGCGATCGCCAAACCAAGAATTGCCCCCCGCTTAATGTTGCTTTACATAGACTTTTCCAGTCTGAGGGGGTTAAGCTAAAGGTGTTAAGGGACTCCAGCATACTCAACGTGAAAGGAGCTTGGGGCCCATAAGTCATTACTGCCTCTTTGAGATTTTTTATTGTTTTGAAATCTACTGACTGATGGACACTCTGTCCATTTTTCTTTTCAAATGCTGGCGGTTCCCAATGCATCTGTGAGTTGTCCTCGAGAGTGCATAAGCGATCAGAAAGACTTTTTATTTCTGTTTCTAGGGTATGCAAACGCCTAGTAATACCCTTCATATTTTCTGTAATGGATTCCACCCATGGGGGAGTAGAGGACACAAGTGGCTCCTCTATCTGACGGTCCTTTTTCTCGGTCTTTTTTAGTTTCTTTTTCCTCATTTTCTCAGGATCACTTTTACTAGATTCCTCACCACTGCTAATTTCACTGACAGCAATATCCTGAGGCCCAGGTTCCATTAAGAGCAAGTATCCTTCAGCTATCACCAATAACTCCCGAATAGCTTTAATAGCTTGGATTTTTGTCATTTTTGGGACTCTACTAATACTCTCTTTACTGGTCTTAGTTGGCCCAGTGGAAACTACGCTTTTTTGATCACTTTCACTTTTTTCTATATACTCCTCACTGAGAACAGAGTCAGGTATATCAAGGAGTCTTTGCATAGCCTCTATCACTTGGGATTCAGTTATATTCGAACCCATCTTTAGAGACCTTTCAGTTCTTACCTGTCCGCTCTGAAGTTCCCCGTACGGGCCGCCACCTGTTGCCGCCTGAAGCGCTTGGAGCAACGGAGCCGCGGGAAGAACTTCAGAGGCAAACTGGAGACAAACAGCTTTTTATTCTGATAACTTTTCTCTCTGGTTCTAACAACGACTAACACACGCCACACACACCAAAAAATGGCGCTGACCCGATCAGCAATTTCGGCCAAGTCACTCGAGATCCCGCAACAAGTCCCGTGAGACTACGGGAGGCAACAATGCCCAAATCTCCACGGCTCATAGTCAACCGCAATTCAAGCCAATCCCCAAACAGGGCTCCTGCAATCCTCCTGCCTCGGCCTCCCCAGTCTCTGGAATTATAGCCATGCACCACTGTGCTGTCCCTGAAGTCTACTTTTCAACCAGTTCCTCAAAATTCTAATATATCCCTTGATGTTTGAAGTTACTGATCTATTCAGAAATGCCAGAAATTGGCCAAAGATTTCTTGGCAGGTTTTCATCTAATCAGCATGAGATAAATCAGCAACGGCCTGCTCTGCTCACAGCAGCAAGAAAAGCTCCCATCAGTGAGCACTTCTTGGATGCCAGGCTTTGTGCTGTAGGCTTTATGGGCTTCATTTATCAAATTTTACTGAGCCACTCGGTGCCACATGTTCTATGACAGTAGATGGGGGACAGAAGCCCAAGTGGCCTGCTGAAGTCTCTGAGCACCTAGATTGGGCCTGGCCCTGGCCTATGGGCTGGGAATGCAGATGAAAGAGACAACAACCCAGCCCTGCAGCACTGCCTTGGAGACAGATCAGTTTGCCTCTTTGTGTTGTTTACCTGGCAAGCCACTTGCTTAGCTTTGTGTGGTCATTTAAAGAGGCTTACTAGCTGGGTCATCTTTGTCACACAATTTTCACACCTTGCCCGGCAGTGATGCACACCTGTAATCCCAGCTACTCAAGAGGCTGAGGCAAGAGGATTGCAAATTCAAGGCCAATCTGAGCAATTTAGCAAGCCCTGTCTCAAAAAATTAAAAGGGCTGGGGATGAAGCTCAGCGTAAAGTGCTGGGAAAAAGTCCAATCCTGGGTACTGGAAAAAAAAAACACAAAACCAAAAAAACCTCACATTTTCCATACCTACCCTGTGAGGGGCTTGGCCTAGGTGTCCTGGAAGGCCTACCCAAGCTCAACACTCCATGCCTCTGTCTTAAAGCAGCAGTGTCATTCTTTTTCATAGTGTGCACTTTCTATTGTGACATGTGCCTCCTTGCTGCTGCAGTCATATACTCAAGGCCACCCTCACTGTCCCCTATTCCTGCTCAACTCTTTCCTGGTACCTCTTGTCTCTCCTTTTGGCTCCACCTAGTCGACCCAGCTCTTCACACGCTGAGGCCATGTCATTGTGACCTTTTGACCTCTGTTGTCCAGCACAGTACTGTTCATGGTAGGAGTTCAATTAGTGCCTTTTGGTTGCTCTGGAATGGCTTTTCAAGCAAGATTTCACTGTGCTCCTCAAGATGGCAGAGCCCGTAGCCTGCCTGATTGCACTAAGCGGTTCTGTGTGGGTGTCAACATGGAGTGATGTGTGGCTTTCCACGGGGACACAGCCTGTGCCAAGTGATACGAAAGCCACAGAGCAGACAGGCGAAGCCCTGGGGCTTCAATTTCACCAGGAAGGGAATAATGACAAGTTTCTGCAAAGGTTATATGACACAGATGTATTATGGCTTTGAATGACGATCTTCATGAATTTTGAAGGGAAAATGTGCCATTTCCTGGCAAATTGCTGTTTGTGCCTGCTGTCTCATGGCTGTGCCACTAGCCTGCCGGAGTCAAAAGTCGAAGAGTTCTGTGCAGGCTCGGTCCCTTATGACATGGAGCAGATCCTCTCACCTCTCTGGGCTTGAGTTTCCTCACTGTGTACAATGAGGTGGTCGGCTCCTACCTTGTTCATATATTTTAACATGAAAGATGTCATGTCTGATTTTGATATAGTCCAGTGAACAGGATCTGAAGGGGACAAGTGGACATGGCTGGGGATATAGTTCAGTTGGTAGAGTGCCTGCCTCGCATGCACAAGGCCTTGGGTTTAATCCACAGCACCACACACAAAAAAAAGAAAAAAAGATTCGATCCACATTTTAAAAAATACATATATATATATATATATATATATATATATATATATATGTTTTAGTTCTTGAAGGACCTTTATTTTATTCACTTATTTATATGCAGTGCTGAGAATCAAATCCAGTGCCTCACACATGCTAGTCAAGTGCTCTGTCACTGAGCCACAACCCCAGCCCTCAATCCACACTTGCATGATTTTTGTTGTTGTTGTTGTTGTTTGGTATGGAGGATTGAACCCAAGGGCGCTTTACCACTGAGCCACATCCCAGCCCTCTGTATTTTTGATTTTGAGACAGAGTCTCACTCAGTTGCTGAGGCTAGCCTTAGACTTGTGATCCTCCAGCTTCATCCTCCAGAGCTGCTGGGATCACAGGCCTGAGCCATCATGCCCAGCCGCATTTGCATGATTTTTGAATTGCAGAATACAAAGACTGGTGTGACCCTTTGCTGTGTCAGGATATGTTCATAACTCCTCCCAGAGGATGTATCCTAGCAAGGTGGGGCCTGAGGTACAACCTCAATATGATGGTGTACTGTGGTCACTTTGGCTTTGCCTCTTCCCTTCCTCTTCCCTTCCTTTTTGTCTGCAGTGACAAAAAGCTAAAGGCAGTGGTTGGAAGTTATTGGAAGTAGACAGAGCCCTTAGGTTGAGGAGGGCACCTCAGAGTCTAGTCAGTGCTAAGGTTTTGTCCTCAGCTGTAGGATACCTGAAGTCTCTCTCAAGCCGGGCGCAGTGGCGCACGCCTGTAATCCCAGCACTTTGGGAGGCTGAGGCAGGAGGATCGTGAGTTCAAAGCTAGTCTCAGCAATGGTGAGGCACTTAGCAACTCAGTGAGACCCTGTCTCCAAATTAAATACAAAAAAAAGGGGCTGGGGATGTGGCCCAGTGGTCAAGTGCCCCTGAGTTCAATCCCCAGTACCATTAAAAAAAAAAAAAAAAAAAAAAAAAAAAGTCTCTTCAAGAAGCACCCATGGGGCTGGGGCAGTAGAGCGCTCACCTGGCATGTGTGCTGCCTGGATTCCATCCTCAGTACCACGTAAAAATAAATAAATAAAATACCAATTACAACTTAAAAAAAAAAAAAAAAAAAAAGAAGCACCCATGAAGATATCTCCTGAAAAGATATGAGTGGGGAAGCCCATAACCAGAGAAGGGAGCTGCCTTCTTTTTGAGCAAATTCCCTTTCCAAAGCAACAGTGGAAGGAAGCAGATCCAGCATTCGGGGTGACTTTGTAGAAAACAACTACTGCAAATAGAGAACCCACACGTGTCCGTACACATGTACACTGGAGTATGTAAAGTTGTGAAACAAAATTGAGAAACTCGTTTGCAGCTTTGTAAACTGTTATTTTAACTTAATATGGGAACTTTCTTTTTTCATAAAAATACTTAATACTGTATAAAATGACTCAAACAATTAATTATATAATGAAGATACGTAACAGCTTATTTAACAAATCTCCTATGATTTGCCTTTTGATTTATTTCCAATTTTCTCTGATTTTAAATAATGCTGAAGTAAGTTAACAACTTTATTTAAAAAATCAGAATATCTCTCTAACCTTTTTCCCTGAGGATAAATTCCTAGGAGTGGTCAGCAGGTGGATGAGTATGAAGATTCTGACATGTTCTGAACTGCTTTCTGGAAAGTTCTGACTGATTTGGCCTCCTGACTGAGCCTCTGGCAACCACTACTTTACTTTTTGTCTCTATAGATTTTGAGTGACTGCTCATGTTTTCTTTCTTTCTTCTTCTCCCCACCCCCCCCATCTTCTAGTACCAGGAGTTGAACCCAGAGGCACTCAACCATTGAGCTACATCCCCAGCCCTTTTTATTTTTTTAAATTTCCAGACGGACAGGGTCTCACTAAGTTGCAGAGGCTGGCCTCAGCCTCCTGAATATCTGGAATTACACTATGCCAGGCTCTAATGGGTTTTTGAGAGGATGGTGAAAATATTCTTAATTGTAGTTGTGGTTGTACAATCTTGTGAACATACTAAAAACCACTGAATTATATATTTTAAACGGGTGAATTTTATAGTATATGAATAATACCTCAATAAAGCTATTACAAAAAAAATCATTGCATACGAACTTTAGAGGTGTTGTAATGGGAGAAAGGAAGCAGACCTGAAAATGTTGGGAAGGACCACCTGGAAAGGCTGTTTATAGAGATTTTGCTTGACCTGAGTCTTGAACAACAATATAAAGAAGTCAAAGGGGCCTCCAGACTGAAGAGCCCATGCAAATATATACAAGAAGGAAGGAATCCCAGGCTAAAAAAGATATTGTTGGTAACACTTGACATTTATTGAATGTGTGTGCTAGAAACTAAAATTATGTAATTTTTTTTTTTTTTTTTTTTTGTGGTGCTGGGCTTTGTACATTCGAGGCAAGTACTCTACCAACTGAGCTATATCCCAAGCCCCTAAAATTATGTAATCTTTTTGTTTTTCCTTTTTGGTACCAGGGATTGAACTCAGGGGCACTCCACCACTGGGCCACATTCCCAGCCCTTTTTTGTATTTTATTTAAAGACAGGGTCTCACTGAGTTGCTAAGTGCTTCACCATTGCTGAGGCTGGCTTTGAACTCATGATCCTCCTGCCTCAGCCTCCTAAATGCTGGGATTACAGGTGTGCACCCCCGCGCCCAACAAAATTATGTAATCTTTTTTTTTAATGTTTATTTATTTGTTTTAGTTGTACACAATGCCTTTATTTTTACGTGGTGATAAGGATTGAACCTGGGCTGCGGACTTGCTAGGCGAGCACTCTACCACTGAGCCACAACCCCAGCACCAAAATTATGTAATCTTAATCTCCATAAAAACCATTCAATGCCAGGTTTGTTGGTGCATAGCTGTAATCCCAGCAATTGAGGAGGCTGAGGCAGGAAGATCACAAGCTCAAAGCCTGCCTTAGCAACATAGAGAGGCCCTAAACGATTTAGTAAGACTGTCTTAAAAAATAAAAAGGACTGGGAATATGGCTTAGTGATTAAATGCCCTGGGTTCAATTTCTGATACAAAAAACAAAACTAAACTAAACTTAATGCTGGGTGCATTGGCACACACCAGTGACTTGGGAGGCTAAGGCAGGAGGATGGCAAGTTTGAGACCAGCCTCAGCAACTTATCAAGACCCTGTCTCAAAATAAAAATAAAAAAGGTTGGGGATATAGCTCAGTGGCAAAGTGCCCCTGGGTTCTATCCTTAGTACCACTAAAATATAAAAGACTGGGGGCTGGGGATATAGCTCAGTTGGCGCTTGCCTTGCATGCACAAGGCCCTGGGTTCAATCCCCAGTACCATTAAAAAAAAAAAGAAAAAAAAGGAAAGAAAAGAAAGAAAAAGAAAAATACTATATATGAATGAATGACTGAGGTTGTAGCTCAGCTCAGTGGTAAAGCACCACTGGGTTCAATCCCCAGGCCCCCCGTCACAAAATAAATAAATAAATAAATAAAAATAAATGCACACCACAATTTATTCATTCATCCACTTGATTAATTATTAAACTTCACTGGGTAACTACTATAAACTAGGAAATGTGCTAGCCACTGGGGACACTATAAAAGAGTCAACATATTATTATCCTTCCTATGTATATAAAGGTTAAATAAATTACCCAAAATTTGACAGCTGATGCGTCCTAGGCTAGATGGGGCCTGACTTCCAGGTCCAGCCACTCACCCCAGAAATTAAGTGGAAGAAGTAATGGGAAAGGCAGAAAAGGAATTTATTCAATATAGCTGTATAGGAAAGACAAGTGGGATCAGGTGTCTTCAGCCCTTTCTTTGCAGATACTGACATGAACTTCCAGATTATCTAGGGAGGGGGAGCCGCAAGCATGCCTAGTCAAGCAGGCTTGGTCAAACTGGTCTGGTTGATCATTATCTCAGGATTGACCATGTGGAGCCCGTCAGTAGCTATAAGAAAGTTGCTGTTGCCCAGGTAGTTTGGACTCATCACAAAATGTTTATAGATCAGACCTATTGTTCCTGGAATCCAAGGTGACTGCAGGAGAAAATGACTCAGAGAACAGGACCAGTTAGAAAAGCAAGAAGGTGTTAGTTCCTTCAGGTATAGGGCAATGACTGGTGGCCATTTAGGCACCACTTGGTGGTTTGGAACAGGATGTTTTAAAAGCTGGCAGTTGACAATCAGTTGATTATGATGTCCCTGAAAATCCTGCAAATGCTTTAGTTACTCTATCTTGGGGTAGGATTGCCAGCTTTAGATTAACACTTCTTAAATGATTGACATGCCTGTGTGCAAAGCTAAGCAAGAATCTGACCCAAAGTTTAAGGTAATAAAGAAGACAGATATGAAATGAAGGCAGAGATGTGCAGGAGCCCTGACTGGGGAGATGGCTGAGATTGCGGTTGTCTGCGGGCCATAGAGATATTCGGACATTGTCGCCTTCCGTGGTCTCACGGGACTTGGCCCGGGATCTCGCGGGACTTGAGCCAAGATCGGATCGGGTGGGTGCCATTTTGTTGGTGGGTTTTTTGGTGGTGTGTGGTGAGTGTTAGAGTTGTTGTTGGAGCCGGAGAGAGAAGTTATCAAAATAAAAAGCCTGTTTGTTTCCAGTTTGCCTCTGAACTTCTTCCCGTGGCTTCGTTGCTCCAACCGGCAATCACTTCTGACAGCAACAGAGATGCCAAGCTTTATCTTGTTTTTAGTTACCCCACTGGACATCTGCAGGCCCAAGTAAAGAGTCAGTGTTTTTAACAAAAGCAGCCTCTAAGTCCTTTTTATGTGAGTAAGTGGAAGAGCCAGGATTCAAACCCAGCTTGTCTCTAGAACCTATTTTTCCGATAAATGACATTACCTTATACATCCCCATAAACAGTCATGAAGGAAACCAGACATGCCACCCCAAGATAGGTCATTTTGGCATACCAATCATTTAGAGCTGAAAGTACTTGAGAAATAGGAGTTATGGAAATGACCATCTGAACTGCCCTTTAGCAGCTCCCCCTTGCAGCAAGCCCTAAAATTCCTTTGAGAAATGTGCTTTCCAACTTACCAATATAAGGAAATAACACTTATCCGCTCAAAGATGGTACCAGAGGAATCTGCAAACAAACTTTACCCAATTAGTGTCTTCCCCTATGCAATCAGCCCTCTGACAGAAGAATCCAACAGCAGTGGACTGAAAACATTTTTGGGGAAAATTGCTTCTGTATGGAGCATGCAGAGATTTTTTTCCTTGACATTCCCTAAACAATGCAATATAACAATTATATACACAGGACTGGAGATACAGCTCAGTGGTAGAGCATATGCCTAATAAGCCTGAGGCCTTGGGTTCAATCTCCAGCACCGTGAAAGTAAAACAAAATAATCTATGTACAACATTTATTTTATATTTGTAGAGGTGATTTAAAGTATACAGGAGGTGGTTAAGGGTTCAATTTAGTGCTAGAGCACTTGTCCAGCATGCACAAGGGCCTGGAGTTGATCCCCAGCACTGAAAAAAAAAGGCATACAGAAGTTATAAAGAAATGTGATGCCACTTTATATAAAGGATTGAGCATCATTGGATTTTGGTATCTGAGGAACCAATCCTCCATGGACACTGAGGGAACAACAGTAACTATATACATATATAAACAGATATAGAAATAAAACATACATTTCTTCAAGACATATATTCTATTATTATACCTATATACCTTTATGTCCTCTATATAGAGTGTCCATACATTCTCTAGTTTTTGTTGGTGGTGGTAGTACTGGGAATGGAACCTAGAGGGCGCTACCACTAAGCTACACCCAAAACCCTTTTCATTTTTTTTCCAAATTCTTACTAACTTTAAAAAAAATATATTTATTTTTTTATTCTAAGTTGTTATAGATGACAGCAGAATGCATTAAATTTCATATTATACTTATAGAGCACATTTTTACATATCTCTGATTGTATACAGAGTATATTCACACCATTCGTGTCTTCATACATGCACTTAGGGTAATGATATCCATCTCATTCTACCATCTTTTTTTTTTCTTCTCTTTACCCTTTTAGACAGGGTCTCTCTAAATTACTGAGGCTGGACTTTAGCTTATGATCCTCCAGCCTCAGTCTCCCAGGTGGCTGGGATTACAGGCATGTGCCACTCTGTGCTCAGCTTACAGTATGTTATTATTTTACTAAGTATAAGAGCCATTTGTATTTCCCTTCCTATTCTTTACCTATTTTTCCACTGTTAGTCTTTTTTTTCTTACTTATTATTTTAATTTAGTTGTTATTTTTATCCAATTTACACAAACACATAAAGAGGCAAATGGTACTCTAAATCTTGATATAAAAATATCCATGCCCACCCCAACACCCATGCCTAATTTTATGCCCTGGAGACAATTGCACTTCCTTAATGAATATTTTAAAATTTACCTACATATCTTTGCATAGCATTCTTATTTAGTTACTAATTGGCTTTTTCAGATTTGGAAAATACCTATTTTCTTCCAACTTTAGAATATGAAAATGTAACACCCCTTCTCTCCATGTACATGTACTGTGTCTCTCCAACCCCCCTAGTAAGTAGATCCTATTCTGGTAAGACCATTAGTTGGAACTTACATTGTTAATGTTTTTCATGCTTATTTTTCACTTATAAATATTTTTCTCAACTTATTTGCCTTTTGAGTGTCCTTGTTGTTGTTTTTTGGTTGCTTATCCTTTCAGCTTTTTATTTTTATGCAGTTGAATTTGTCAATCTTTCCTTTAATTGCTTCTAGATTTTCAATCATAGTTGGAAAGTCTTCCTCATTTCAAGATAATAAGGAATCCATGCTTTCTTCTATTTTGCAAGTACTTTTCTAGTGTCATTTAAAATATACAAACTTTTTTTTGGTGATGGTGATTGAATCTAGTGCCTTGGGCATGCTAAGTACATGCTCTATTACCCAGTCAAACAAACTTGCAAATCTTTGAGTCACCTGAAACTTACTTGGTATATTATGTCACTTATGGATGCAACTTGGTTTTCTGACTGAGTACTCAGGATTTTCGTTTTTGTTCTTTTTTTGCATATTGGGGATTTAATCCAGGGGCAATATACCTATGCATCCAGTTTGTACACATTGCAATTGTAAACCCCATGGGCACAGTCCTTTGGTTTGGACAAAGCTGGGGTGAAAAAAGCCTCAGAAAATGGCCTGAACCTTTTTTGTTGTTGTTGTCTGGGCAAGATTCAAACTCAATACCCAAGACCCACAGGATGAAGGAAGGGGAGAAAATGGTGCACTAGGGTTAGGGACATGGCTGCTGGAGTGCCATTGGCCACTTTATTTCTCCAAGTACACTTGGATCTATTTCTGTACTTTGTTCTGTCTCATTGTTTTGGCACCAGTTCCTTCATTTTTGTTGTACTGAGGACTGACCTCAGGGCCTTGCACAAGCTAGGCAAGTGTTCTACCACTGAACTACATCCCCAGCCCTTTTTAATTTTTGAGACAGGGTCTCACTGAGTTGCCCAGGCTGGCCTAGAACTTGTGATCCTCCCGTCTCAGTTGCCCAAGTAGCTGGATTGCAGGCATGTGCCACTTCAACTGGCTTGTACCTGTTTTAAATAATTATGGTGGAGCTATATATACTGGGGATCTAGCCCAGGGGTTCTTAACTACTGAGTCATATCCCCAGCCCTTTTTTTATTTTGAGACAGTGTCTCACTAAGTGGCTTAGGGCCTCCCTAAATTGCTGAGGCTGACCTGGAATTTGTGAATCTCCTGATTCAGCCTTCTGAGTCGCTGGGATTATGGGCATGGACCACCAAGCCTGGCTGTTTTTTGTTTGTTTGTTTTGTTTGTTTTGGTACTGAGGATTGAATTCAGGGACACTCTACCACTAAGCTACAACCCCTTTTTCTTTTTTGAGACAGGGTCTCGCTAAATTGCTGAGGCTGGTCTTGAAATACTAATTCTCCTGCTTCAGCCTTCAGAGTTGCTGGGATTAAAGGAGTGTACCAACCACACTCAGATCTATAATGCTGTAATGTCTGATAGTGGTAGCTTCTTCTTCCTAGCTGTTTTCCAAAGCCTGTTTCTGGACTAGTCTTATTTATTTTTCCATTTGAATTTTAGGAACCGGGTAGTTTAAATACACACACAAGACCCAAGGCCTATTAATCCTACTAGTACTTTTTTTTTTTTTTGTACTGGGGATCGAACTCAGGGGCACTCAACCACTGAGCCACATCCCCAGCCCTATTTTGTATTTTATTTAGAGACAGGGTCTCACTGAGTTGCTTAGCACCTCGCCATTGCTGAGGCTGGCTTTGAACCCATGATCCTCCTGTCTTAGCCTCCTGAGCATATGGGACTACAGGCGTGCACCACCGCGCCCAACTCCAATCCTACTAGTACTTTTACTGGGATTATGTTAAATTTATAATTCTACTTAAGGAGAATTAACATCTTTATGACACTGAAGTCTTCCTGTTTCAGAGTATCATCTTTCAATTCTACTGTTTTATCTGCAAAATGGGGGTAATAATACCAACCTCTTAGGGTTGTCCTCAGAATCAAATGAGAAAATATATGTGAAGCACAGTGTAGTGGGGCGACAAGTTGCTTTGCTTTTTTTTATCTGTTTTAATTTCAGTTTAGTTACTTGACTAATCTGAACTTCGGGTCTCATTTGTACAATGGGGTTTATGATAGTATCTGCTTCATAAAACTGTAAGGAGGGTAAAATGAGATGGAGCCTGCAAGTACCCAGCGGACTGCTTGGAGCTTAAGTGCTGAACAGATACTAGCTGTTTCACTAAATGTGACTTAAAGCAAAAGATTGGTGGCATCCACTTGAGGTCGCCGGCCCGAAGGTCAACTCTTGTTTGCAGAACCTGCCTACCTACCCGTCGGTTGTCCTTTTTGATCTTATTAGTGCACCTAGGAGCACCGAAGGATAGGAAACCCGGGAGGCAGAGCAAGCAAGGCCACCGTTGGACTCGGGGATCCCGCCACAGTCTGCCAAGCCAGGCGCTGCCACGTCTCGCGCGGCCCTCGGGCTCCACGAGAGTAGGTGGAGCGTAGGCGGGGCCCGCCCTTGACCGCGTCACGCCTTAGGCCCGCCCCTCCGCTGCCAGAGTCGCGGGTAGGGCGGTACCTGGGAAGACCGGCGTGACGCTAGGGGCGGGGACGAGGACGCTCCCGGAAACTCCGGGGGAGGGGCATGACGTGTATCCGGTGAGTAGCTGGCGGTCCCGGGTGCTGCTGGTCTGTGTGTACTGAGGGAGGGTCCCAACCGTCCGCCGCCTTCGGAGGAGCCCCCCGGGCCGTAAGTCAGGGGATGGTGACGGAGAAGGCAGTCGGGGCCCAGAGAGCTGGGGTGGGCCTCGGCGGGGGTCGGGGCGGAGGCCGCCCCGGCGGGTTGGGGGGGGAAGTGACACGCAGGCGGTTCTTTGGGGCCACCGGGCTGCTTCTGGGCGGGGACGGGCCGACTGGGCCGGGTCTGCTCTGCCCCTTGCCGGCCTCTGGGCTCTGGAGTGCACTTGCATTCTCCTCGGGGTCTTGCAGCTGCTGGGCTGGATACCTGTTTCCTTGTGTGTACGGTGCGCTCCAGCTTACGAAACGGCTTCGCGTCTCCCGTCTTGGAGGTGTCTCAGTCCCCGGTGAGGCGGTTGGGAGCTTTAGATCATCCTTGTTTTCACCGACTCGGGGACTGAGGCACGGCCAGTCCCCGCAGCTAGCTAATGTGAATGCTTGAACCAGGTCTACAGGCTCCTAGTTCAGGACTCCTCCCCACGTCAGCTCTCTGTTGTCATCTGATGTCGTGTGTCAGACCCCGTGTTTTCTCCTTCCGCCTCCCTCTTTCCCCCTCTTTGGTGCACGGAAAAATTTATTCATGTGCGTTCGGCACAGATTTCTATTTTCTTCACGAGTCTAGCTGAGGGGGCCAGAATCGTAAGGGTCGCACCAAATTGCCACTATAAATACTCTTCTTGCTCCTCTTTGTCTTTACCCCGAGTCCATCTGCTTAGGTCTAGACAGGAGGTTTAGGGAAATTTGCCATGGGCTGACATTTACTCCTTCAGCCAAGTGGTTTCCTAGCTAAAAGCCAGCTGTCTACTACCCCAGATCTGTTTGGAATGGTGTCTCAAAGTTGTTCTGAGTGTGTATAAGAAATGATGCAGAATTTAAAAAAATGAATTATGATCTGTCTGGTGTTTCTCCTTTCGATATTTGTTTGAATCAGAACTTTGCAAGTCTTCGTTTTAGGTGCAGCAGTGTTTTTGTTGATCTTTAGAACCCTTAAATTTTAAGAATACTCTTAACTTGCCATAATGTGATAGTAAAGAAAATAAAATACTAATTATTAACGTACCATCCAAAAGGTGTGATGAGTTATAAAGAAGATTCAAAGATTATGGTCTATGTAGTTGGTGGGTTAAGGAAGTTTTTTTTTGTGTGTGTATGTGATTTGGATTTGAATTTTATGTGATATTAACAGGAAGGGCTTTGACTTTGGTGTTATGAAAGAAGGGATTAATTAAGCTGGGTGGCTCTAATTCCAGCTACTCCAGAGGCTGAGGCAAAAGATCAGAAGTTCAAGCCCAGTCTGGGCAAGTTTGCAGGATCCCATCTCAAAAATAGTAAAGCCAAACATGGTGGCCATGCCTGTAATCCCAGCTACGAAGGAGACTGACCCGAGGATTGCAAGTTCAAGGCCAGCTTTGGCAACTTAGGGAGACTCTGTCTCAAATAAAAAATAAAAAGGGCTGGGAAAGTAGCTTAGTGGTAGAGTGCTTGCCTAATGTGTGTGAGGCCCTGGATTTCAGTCCTGAAACTGTTACTTTTTCAGCTAAGTAGTCTTGAACAAGGCAGCTAACCTAGGAGCATCAGCATCCTCATCTCGTTAAATGAAGCTAATAAGCCCTGCTTGTGGAGTTGGTATAGGGATGAAATGAGATGTATGTGCAGGTACTCTCTGAACTCTAAAATGATTGATGAGTTGGTATAAATTCTGAGAATTCAAGGATGGAGGAGACATCAAGGCCATTTGCTTAACTAGGAGTAGCAGTGCAGCCAATCCTTTGGGTCCAGTTAAGGTTTTCTTTCTTTCTTTCTTTCTTATTTTTTTTTTTTTTTTGGTGGTGGTGTTTTATTTTTTTTAACATCACCTGAAGTTTGTTCACTCTCCGTAGATAATTTTTAGTGTTTGTGGCGCTGGGAGTAGAACCCAGGGCCTTGCACAGTGGTAACAGCATGGTACCACTGAACCACATCCTCAGCCCTTTTTTTAAAATTTTAAGACAGGGTCTCACTAAGTTGCCTAGGCTGACTTCAGACATGCCATACCGTCCCATCAAGCAGTGATGTCAAAGGAAAATAAATTGGAAAATCAGAATAGTTCAAGTACTGTGAAAAATTCCTTGAAGTAGCCGGGCGCGGTGGCGCACGCCTGTAATCCCAACACTTTGGGAGGCTGAGGCAGGAGGATCTCGAGTTCAAAGCCAGGCTCAGCAATGGCGAGGCACTTAGTAACTCAGTGAGACCCTGCTTCTAATAAAATACAAAAAAGGGCTGGGGATGTGGCCCAGTGGTCAAGTGCCCCTGAGTTCAATCCCTGGTACCAAAAAAAAAAAAAAAAAAAAAAAAAAAAAAAATTCCTTGAAGTGTGAGGTTTTCCCCTCATTATCTATGCAGAATTCACCTGGTTGGGAGTACTACTTCTTTTTAAGTAGATGGACACAATACCTTTCTTTCTTTCTTTACTTATTTTTACATGGTGCTAAGGATTGAACCCATTGCCTCACACATGGTAGGTAAGGGCTCTACCAATGAGCTACAACCCCAGCCCCGATGGGAGTACTTTGGAAATTATGTGGTAAAAGAAACTAGGGGTTTGGGAGGTAGCTCAGTGGTAGAGCACTTGCTTAGTGTGCACAAAGCTCTTAAGTTCAATCCCAGTACTTGGAGGGGGAGCAGTGGAGGAGAATCTATAAAGTATTGACTGCAAACCAGTGTAGTGCAAATTAATAGAGATGCCTTGTGTTGTAAAGGAGTGGTGGTCAGAGAGTACCTTAATGAGGGGCACTCTCTAAAGATGAGTTGTGCTGGGCATGGTGGCACACTCCTGTAATCCCCGCAAAATAAATAAGTAAATGTGAATTGTGCTTTCCAAGCAATAGACTGAGGAAAAATAGGGAAGGATATCTGCTTTGAGGAGACTACACAGAAAGGTACATTGTCCTTTTACTTGCTTGTAGTAAAAGAAACTTAGCATGGGAGTTTTGTTAAGTGCATTGTTTTAATTTTGGTACTGGGGATTGAACCCAGGGGCAATTAACCACTGAGCTATTCCCCAGCCCTTTTTTATTTTTATTTTTTATTTTGAGACAGGGTCTCACTAAGTTGCTTAGGGCCTCCCTAAAGTTTGTGAAGCTGGTCTCAAACTTGCAATCCTCCTGCCTCAGCCTCCTGAGTCACTGGGATTACAAGCATGTGCCATCATGCCCAGCCTGTAAGTGCATTTAAGTTATTGGACTTAAAGTGCAGACTAAGTTTTTAAACAAAACTATTTTAACATGCCAAATGGTCTTTCTGCAAAAATAAATATGAATGTTACTGAAAAGGGAGGAAAAAAGCTTTCATTTAATTTATTTTCATAAAAGGTTTTCCCTCAATCTGTACCTCCACCCAAACTTCTATGCTTTATTTATCCCTCTATGGTAAGAGCCATGAAAAGTGTTAAGGAAGCTCTAAAATTTATAGGTCAATACCCAGCCCTGACAGAAATCCAGTATTTGAATGAAAAAGAAAAGAACATACTGCCTGCATTTTTCAACTTCCTCTCCATCTAGCATTCTTTGAAGCATATCAGTGCAGCCTTGTGTGGAGTGCTCCTGCGTCACAGCTGCTAGAGAGGCTGAGGCAGGAGGATGACTTGAGCCCGAGAGTTCAAAGCCAGCTTGGGCAACAGAAAAGAATATTTTGTGTGTAACCCTTTTACCTATTACTATTCATGAAAGTTTTTTGTTTGATTATAGTTGATCACATGTAGTATAAAGTCTTATGTACAGATGTTGCTGTTGATGGAGAGGAGTAAAAGTGGTGATTTTTTTTTTTTTTTTGTCTGCCCTAAATCTGAGATATTGAGGCATATACTTAGTGTCACCAGAATATGCTGACTTTGACAGACCCAGACTCACCAGTGTCTCTAGATTCTTTCTTTTTAACTTCACTCAGAGATCCTGTTGTTTATTACCAGTGTGTTTAGACCTGTTAGTAGCTTTGGGTCATGTTTTGTCTAGGTCTGTGGGAAACTAAGTTAATTAATTACTAATATTGTACTTGCCTAATTAATATATGTAGTTGTTTAATTAAAATGTACTTGCTAATTATAATAATTAGTACTATTTAATATATGTACTTGCTTAGAAAGCTACTACTGTATTATGAACGAGTTGTTGGGTATTTTTGTTGTTGTTGTTTGTTTCTGGCACTGGAGATTGAACCTAGGGGTACTTTACCACTGAGCTACATCCCCACCCCTGGGATTGAACTCAGGGGCATTTGACCACTGAGCCACATCCCCAGCCTTATTTTTTTTTTTTAAATATTTATTTATTTGCTTTTAGTTGTACACAATGTGTTTTTATGTGGTGCTGAGGATTGAACCCGCGCCGCGCATATGCTAGGCGAGTGCGCTACCACTGAGCCACAACCCCAGCCCCCCCAGCCCTATTTTTTACTTTATTTAGAGACAGGGTCTCACTGAAAATGTGGTCAGTGATGGATAGCTACATAGCTCACTGAGTTGCTTAGCACCTAGCTTTTGCTGAAGCTGGCTTTGAACTTGCGATCCAACTACCTTAGCCTCCTGAGCCACTGGGATTACAAGTATGTGCCACCGCGCCTGTCCTCTAGTCTTTCTTATTTTTTTATTTTGCTAAGTTGCTGCGGCTGGCCTTGAATTTGTGATTCTTCTGCCTCAGTCTCTCCAGTACTGGGATTACAGGGGTGCATCGTTACACCTGGCTGATGAATGAATTTTCTTATTTAAAGAAAATAAGAATTTATGAAATGGGTATGAACTTGATTATTTATATTTGGAAGGATTCTGTTATTCCTTCATGTTTCTATAAATAGTATGTCTTTTTATAAATTGAAACATATTTGCAAAAGGGGTTAGACAAATTTTATTTAAGAAGAAATAATATTTAGCTAAGTTCAGTGGTGGGTACCTGTAATCCACAGTAGGCTGAGGCAGGCCTGAGCAATTTAGTGAGAACCCTTGTCTTAAAATTTAAGAAAGGCCTGGAGATATAGCTTGGTGTTAGAGCACAGGGCCTAGCTTGCTCAAAGCCCTGGGTTCAATCCCCAGTAGGGATGAAAAGGTTGTAAATGGACCAGGACAAATTAAGAAGCCGGGCGCGATGGCGCACGCCTGTAATCCCAGCTCTTGGGAGGCTGAGGCAGGAGGATCGCCAGTTCAAAGCCAGCCTCAGCAATGGCGAGGCACTTAGCAACTCAGTGAGACCCTGTCTCTAATAAATACAAAAAAGAGCTGGGGATGTGGCCCAGTGGTCAAGTGCCCCTGAGTTCAATCCCTGGTACCAAAAAAAAAAAAAAGAAAAGAAAAATTAAGATAGCCAGTACAATTTTGGCTTTGTTTTTTGGAGCTGTGCACAAGGACAGGTCAATATGCTTTTCATTCTTATTTTCTACCTATTGTATCTATATGACCTTTTGATCCAGGTTATTAATGAGGCTGATTTCCTACAGGTGTTGTTAAGTGGTAGACCTCAGTGGTATCTAGGGAATGTGAATGAGCAGCAGCTGCCTGGAGGAGTGAGTCACACAGTAAAAGAGGAGCGTATATGTTATGTTAACTCATAATTCTCAGAGTTTCATAGGTTGATAGCTATTAGAAAACAATTCATACAGATGAACGGATCCTAGAAGCTTCCCTTCAGAATTCAAAATCCTTGTCTTAAGGGTAAAGGAGATTAGTTAATCTTCTTTCTTAGGCCAGAAAACATGGGACTATGAACATGCATCTGAGCCAGAGAATAAGAGTTAACTTCTCCAGAACTGTACTGGTATTTAGAAAGCTAATGTTTGCTACTTTCATATTTTATACAGGTAGTAAGCAATAATAATGTCTTTCATCTTTGAGTGGATCTACAATGGCTTCAGCAGTGTGCTCCAGTTTCTAGGTAAAGCCATTTCCTTTAAATATTTTAGATTTCACACTGCATTTCCTCCAGCAATTTAAATACAAGTAGCCTTTTGTGTAATACATTAAAAATTTATCTTCTCTTTTAGGACTCTACAAGAAATCTGGAAAACTTGTATTCTTGGGTTTGGACAATGCAGGCAAAACCACTCTTCTTCACATGCTCAAAGATGACAGATTGGGCCAACATGTTCCAACACTACATCCAAGTATGTTTGAAAATACCAGGTTATTTTTTGACCTTTGAAGGTCAGTGTCAGGTTTGGAGGGTGAATCTCCAATTAATGTCATTCTTTTATTAAATGAAGCCCCAGAAGCCAGCTTATTTTGAAGTTTTAGTACATAGTAAAGGTCAAATAATCATAGATCTAAACTTCTGGAACATTGTCACTGTCTCTTCTCTCTGGTTCTGAAATGGGACACATCTCCCTTATCTCCTATAAAACAAAAAATCTTGGAGAAAAGTAAAGTTTTGACTCTTCATAATGCATTAAGAATGTTTTCACGCCGGGCGTGGTGGTGCACGCCTGTAATCCCAGCATTTGGGAGGCTGAGGCAGGAGGATCCTGAGTTCAAAGCCAGCCTCAGCAATGGCGAGGCACTTAGCAACTCAGTGAGACCCTGTCTCTAATAAAAGACAAAAAAAGAGCCGGGCGCGGTGGCGCACGCCTGTAATCCCAGCACTTTGGGAGGCTGAGACAGGAGGATCGCGAGTTGAAAGCCAGCCTCAGCAATGGCGAGGCACTTAGTAACTCAGTGAGACCCTGTCTCTAAATAAAATACAAAAAAGGGCTGGGGATGTGACCCAGTGGTTAAGTGCCCCTGAGTTCAATCCCCAGTACCAAAAAATAAAAAATGAAAAATAAAAAAAAGACAAAAAAAGGGCTGGGGATGTGGGCCCAGTGGTCGAGTGCCCCTAAGTTCAATCCCCAGTACCAAAAAAAAAAAAAAAAAAAAAAAACCAATGTTTTCACTTTTGTATCTTTTTCTTCACAAGATGGAAGCTTTATTAGGTTTTGCATTAGTATTGGCTTACAGTATTGGTAGTTGGGCCTTTGAATGGAAAAGTTTATTTATTTCCTTTTGACAATTTTTCAGCATCAGAAGAGCTGACAATTGCTGGAATGACTTTTACAACTTTTGATCTTGGTGGGCATGAGCAAGGTAAGAGACTTAGTGAAGGCATGGTATTAACTTACGGTTTATTGTGTATTTACCACCCCCTCACAAGTAGTGTGTCATTTTAACCTTTTAAATTGCTTGCATTTTGGATTGGAATGATTTTTATTTTATATTCATTTATTTAATTTAAATTTTTTGTGGTACTGGGGATTGAACCCAGGGTGCTGTATCACTGAGCTACATCCCCAGTTTTTGTTTTTTGAGACCAAAGTCTTGCTAAGTTGCTGAGGCTGGCCTTAAATTTGCAGTCCTGCTGCCTCACCTTCCTGAATTCATGGGATTACAGGCAGATACCACTGTGCCCATCTTTAGGATCGCAATCTTACTACTTTATTGAAGTTTTTTTTATCTACTTACTATTTTTAAGTAATTTTAAACTTGTCAAAAATTGCATAAATGATACAGGGAATTCTATTCACTTAAAACTTTTGTCCAGATTTATTAGTCTCTCTAATAACATTAAAATTTATTTTTTCTGAACAATTTGTGAATACATCATGCTCTTTACTCCCTAGTACGTTCGTGCCTTTTACCAAAGAAAAAGGATATTCCTTTACATAATCATTATAGTTGTAAAATCTAAGATTTTTATTTTTTTTACTGTGTCATATATATTCCTTTTATGTCATCCCAGTAATCTTTTTTAGCATTTGTTCCTCTTGAACAGATCAGTACAATATCACAAATTGTATTCAGTTGTCAAGTCTCTTTTGTATACTTTATTCAATGGAATATAAGTATGTAGAAAATTAGCTTAGTATTCATAAGTAACTTTGAACTTGTCAAAAGTTGCCAAAATAACACAGTGACTACTGGGACCACTCTGATTTAAACTGATATTTCATATGCTCTACCCACTTGGGACAGTTGGAACTGTTTCTTCCATTTTTTTGCTCTTTTCATAAGTCCTTTTTCCTTATTCAGACTGTGTCTTTTTGGTTCACAGATTCCATTAGGTGTCTTTTATGTATTTTTGAGATCTGCAAAATGGGCAACTTTATCTGTTGGACAGTCAGTTTACATTTGGCAAGATGCTAGGCATAGGAGTAAAACATTTAAGTGTGGGAATAAATATTCTGGGGAGGTAGAATATATATAAATATTCTGTGAGGTTTACTCAGTTGTTATTGAGAAGTGTATTTTGGGAGCATTTTATTAAGTTAAATCTAATATAGTTTTTTGGGTTTTTTTTTGGTACCAGGGTTTGAACTCGGGCACTCGACCACTGGGCCACATCCCCAGCCCTTTTTTGTATTTATTAGAGACAGGATCTCACTGAGTTGCTAAGTGCCTCACCATTGCTGAGGCTGGCTTTGAACTCATGATCCTCCCATCTCAGACTCCCAAGTGCTGGGATTACAGGTGTGCACCACTGCACCTGGCTCTAATATAGTTTTTTTAAAAAAACAGTTAAAGTAGAATATTGGTATTTTCTAATCATCGAGCCTAATAATTTTATAGTTGGTGGGTTTATTAGAATATTACATTAATTTTACTCATTTATATTTATATCCTGAATAATCCTACATATAATATGGTCACGAGCCGGGCGTGGTGGGAGCCGGGCGTGGTGGCGCACGCCTGTAATCCTAGCACTTGGGAGGCTGAGGCAGGAGCATCGAGAGTTCAAAGCCAGCCTCAGCAATGGCCAGGCATTTAGCAACTCAGTGAGACCCTGTCTCTAATAAAATACAAAAAAGGGCTGGGGATGTGCTCCAGTGGTCAAGTGCCCCTGAGTTCAATCCCTGCTACCAAAAATAAATAAATAAATAAATAAATAAATAAATAAATAAATAAATAAATAAATAAATAAATAAAATGGTCACAATCACATAAAATACTGGGCATTTGTCATCTTTTCTCCTTCCAAAAAGGCTTTGTAACTCTTTACATATTTAAATTCAGAGCCAGGTAAGACAACCTAGACCATCTGGAGAATGCTGAAGAAATAGACACCAGATGTCTTTAGATACCTGAATTGGGAATAGTAGATTATTTGTTGTCATAATTTTCACTTTCATGTTTTGTTAAAGTAAGAAGGGAAGGGAAATGTGTTGGTGTACATTGTTTTGTTTAACACACTGAGGAAAATTTAACAGAAACACCTTTTCATAATCAAAGCCACCATTTTATAAAAGTTACTAAAACATTACACATCTGGAGTTTCCTTTTTTTATTTGCATAGATTTCAACTTTTAAGCTGGGGAGGTGTGGCTTAATGGTGGATTGTTTATGTGGCATGTATAAGGCCCTGGGTTCAGTCCCAGAATTTAAAAAATAATAATAAAAGTGACAAAAAATATACATAAAATTAAAGAAAAACAAAACTTTTAACTTCTAAAAGTAGTACAGGTTCGGTGTAACAAATAGTATAGAAATATGGAAAATCAAAGTGACAGTTCGAGTGTCTCCCTGCCCGACATTCAGAGGTATCTAGGTAATTATTATTAATCCTTTGATGTAGAGATGCTTCATTGTTCATGCCATTCAAAGACTAGACAAGAATAGCTGAGAAATATAATGTAATTAAAGGACTTCTTCCCAATCTTTCTCACTTCTTTTCACAAAACAACAAACAAAAAACACTTACAAGGACTGACTTAAAGTATGGGAGTCAGAGTGAGTGCCACTGAGAGCTGAGTAGATGAGATGTCAGCACACCCACATTCTAGTTGGTAAGGAATTAGAAAAAGTTATATGGCAAACTGGGCATGGTGGTGCGTTCCTATAATCCCAGCTATTTGGGAGGCTGAGACAGGAGGATTGCAAGTTTGAGGTCAGGCTCAGCAACTTAACAGGGCCTTAAGCAACTTATAGACCCTGTTTCAAAATACAAGATAAAAAATGCTAGGGATGTGGCTCAGTGTAAAAACACCCCTGAGCTCCATCCCTAGCACCCCTAGTACCAAAATAAATGGTTATATGGACAAGTAATTAGTACACTCACGTTTTAACTCATAGGTTACAAACAAAATTGACTCCAAAGACAAGACAGGTCATTTAAGTGAGTCAAATTAACTGAGCATAAGACAACAGGGAACAGTGGAGGTTTTGGTAAACTGAAGAAATCAAACCTCATCTAAAGTTTTAAGAAAGTCACCATTTGTTCAGTTCTAGCTGATTATTGGCATTTGAGTAAGTAGGCATGAGTTTGCCAGATATTACTGTTTTTTCGAGGAAGGCAGAAGCTCTGATTTTCAAATTTAGAAAAACAGGTTCAGCTCACAGACCATCAGTTTGCATCCTCTGTTCTGACTTAATACTGCCCAGGACTTAGAGAATCCATAGGGAGGAGTCTAGTTACTGAAACTGTTTAATATGTATGTGTTCATTTTATAGATCATTTAGGTTATTCATTATCGCAGTATTTGTTTTTTGATTCAAGTACAAACTTTGTCTTTTAGCTCGTCGAGTTTGGAAAAATTATCTTCCAGCAATTAATGGAATTGTCTTTCTGGTGGATTGTGCAGATCATTCTCGCCTCATGGAATCCAAAGTTGAACTTAACGTATGTTTATATTTTTTTCCTTCCTTGGCCTCTGTTCTAAAGAATACAGCTCAATAGTGCCAATATTTAATTATTCCAGTTAACACAGTGAAAATTCAAGTCACATTGGGCTGGGGTTGTGGCTCAGTGATAGAGGGCTTGCCAAGTATGCGTGAGGCACTGAGTTCTATCCCGGCACCACATTAAAAAAATAAATAAATAAACAAAATAAAGGTATTGTGTCCATCTATAACTAAAAAAAGAAAAAGAAAGTCCAAGTCATAATATGTTTAAAAAACCAAGGTGTGCCAGGCATAGTGGTGCAAGCCTATAATCCCAGTGGTCAGGAGACTGAGACAGGAGGATTGCAAGTTCAAAGCCAGTCTCAGCCACTTAGCGAGGCCCTAAGCAACTTAGTGAGACTCTGTTTCAAAAAATAAAAGGAGCTGGGCATGTATCTTACTAGTAATGCACCCCCCGGTTTCAATCTCTGGTATTAAAAAAAAAAAAAAAATCCCAAAGTATTGTTTTTCAATGTCTTGGGGAACCTCAGCTTCAACTTAAATAAATGATATTTGTGCTTTATATCATACAGTGACTTTTTGGCCCAATTTGTTCAGGGTACTGCTTAGTTTATACCTGTTGTCCCAGCATAGTTAGTAGCCTTACATTTCATGTATTAGTCTTTTTTTTTTTTTTTTTGGTACTGGGGATTGAACTCAGGGGCACTCGACCACTGGGCCACATCCCCAGCCCTTTTTTGTCTTTTATTAGAGACAGGGTCTCACTGAGTTGCTAAGTGCCTCGCCATTGCTGAGGCTGGCTTTGAACTCAGGATCCTCCTTCCTCAGCTTCCCAAGTGCTGTGATTACAGGCGTGCGCCACCGTGCCTGGCTTCATGTATTAGTCTTTATGTACTATTGGTATAGTGAAACATAAAAGAGATATCAGCTATCTATTTATTTATTTATCATTTATTTGTTTATTTTTGGTACTTGGGGTTGAATGCAAGGGCCACTGAGCCACATCCCCAATTCTTTTTTCTATTTTATTTAGAGACAGGATCTTGCTAAATTGCTTCGTGCCTTGCTAACTTGCTGAGGATGACTTTTTTTTTGATCCTCCTGCCTCAGCCTCCTGAGCCACTGGGATTATAGGTGTGCAACACTGCACCCAGCTATATTTTTAAATCTGCCTTCTCAGGTTATACCTACCTACCCTCCCACTGAATGACTTGCTAGATCTTAATAGTTTGTTCTCAATCTTCAGATTTTTGGTCACATGCATCCTTCAGTACTCTCAAGGACTCACTGCAGGTTTTCTCCTTTGTGAACATTGTTTTTATTTTATTTTTTGGCACTGGGGATTGGTCCCAGGAACATTTAATCACTGAGCTACATTCCCAACTCTTTTTTATTTTGAGATAGGTCTCCCTAAGTTGCCGAGCCTGGCCTCAGTCTTGCAATTGTCATGCCTCAGCCTCCTGTGTTGCTGGGATCACAGACATGTGCCACTGTGCCTTGCTAACATTGCATTTTCTTGGCTTGATAATTTCCAAGTGTGTTTTTAAGTTCACAGCTCTGGTCTTGTGGAATGGCCTACAGGACAGTCTCCACCTTACTTGACTTGTTGGCATTGGCCATTTTTTCATTTCTCTAAACTCCCCTTTACACTCTTGATTTTGGTGCTGTCTCTCCAGCTTATACTTCTCAGTCTTTGCGTAAGTACTTGTTGGCTTAGCCTTTGAATGTGGGTATTCCCCAGAGTCTCTACTCTCTCCCAGGCTAGTTCCATCTACTCCCATTCCTTCATGTCAATGACTTCCGGATGGACTTACTTCTCTCTTCCAGACCTCTTCTGAACCCCAGCCTCACTCATAATTGCTTCCTGCTGGACAATTCCACCTACTGATCCTGCTTTCTCAAAAGGGGAAACTATTCATCTTCCCCACCAGTTTCCTAGATAAGCAGTCCAGAAACCTTTGAATTATTGTAGATTCTTCCACCATTCTGCCAGGCACTGTATTGCTAGAAGAAATTATCTTGGAATTGGCATTGCCCTGCTTGAAATCCCTTATTGGTTTTGTGTCACTTTCAGGCTAAAATCTATAAATCTTTTGCATAACATATGCTCTTTCATGATCCTCTGTTGTGTGTTTTTTTTTTTTTTTCCCTTTCTTTAGCTTCCTTTTTTCCTCTTGCCTCCTTAAACTACATTTCAAGCAGAGAACAACTTGTCCTTCCTTGAATATGCATAAGTAGCCATTCCCTGCTGAGCTTCCTCACCTGTCCCTCCTCCCTCCCTGCTCTCAGCTCACCTCCCCCTTTTTAAATATTTTCAAAAAAAATTTTTTTTTATAGTTGTAAATGGACAGAATGCCTTTATTTTATGTGTTTGTTTTTATGTGGTGCTGAGGATCAAACCCAGTGCCTTGTGCATGCTAGGCAAGCGCTCTGCTGCTGAGATACAGCCCCAGCCCAATAATTTATTTATTTGTTCTAATCAGTTATACATGAGAGCAGAATGCTCTTTGACTGAGTGTATACAAATGGAGCACAATTTTTTACTTCTTTGGTTGTACCCAAAGTAGGGTCACACCATTCGTGTTACCATACATGTAATGATGTCTGTCTCATTCCACCATCTTTCCTACCCCCAATTCCCCTCTCCTTCTCCCCATCCAAAGTTCCTCCGCTCATCCCATGCCACCCCCCCCCATTATGGATTAGCATCCACTTATCAGAGAAAACATTCAGCCTTTGGTTTTGGGGGGTTGGCTTACTTTGCTTAGCATGACATTCTCTAATTCCATCCATTTACCTGCAAATGCCATAATTTAATTATCTTTTATTACTGAGTATTATTCCATTGTGTGTGTGTGTGTGTGTGTGTGTGTGTGTGTGTGTGTGTGTGTGTGTGTATCACAGTTTCTTTATCCATTCATCTATTAAAGGGCATCTAGGTTTGTTCCACAGTTTGGCTATTGTGAATTGTGCTGCTATGAACACTGATGTGGCTGTGTCACTGTAGGATCCAGCCCTTGTCCCTTTTGATATTAAATTTTAAAATGTCCCTTAAGAGATCTCATAGTTCAGATATGACCACTTCTGAGAAGCCATCACTTACTCCTCAGACCAAATTGTCTCCCCCAAGCTGCATGTCTGTTGTCTTTATTGATCTTCTTATAGGTCTCTCCCCCCAGACTCTGAACTTACATGTAGGGACTTTGTTATGGTTTGGCTATGAGGTGCCCCCCACAAAGCTCCTGTATTAATGCAGGAATGTTCAGAGGTGAAATATTGGATTGTAAGAGCTGTAACCTCATCAGTCTATCCTATTTTGGGTGGACTAACTGGGTGGTAACTAGGCAGGTGGTGTGTGGCTAGAGGAGGTGGGTCTGGAAGGGTACATCTCCCCCTGTGACCCCTTCCCTTCTTCCTTCCTTCTCTCTCTGCTTCCCGACCCTACCCATGAACGGCTTTCCTCCACTGGGCCCTACTCCCACAGTGCTGCCTCACCTTGGGTCCAGAGTTATGATTGGGCATCTGTGGATTGAGATCTCAAACCATGAGCCCCAAATAAACTTTTCCTCCTCTAATTTGTTCTTGTCAGGTATTTTGGTCATAGTGATGCAAAAACTGACTAAAACAGACTTTGTCTTATTTCTTTATGACCCCCCTCCCCTAGCAAAGCACTGGACACAATTAGGCACTTTATCAGTATTTAAATGATAAAGTGACATCTTTACTCTGATTTTGTCTTAACACATCCTGGAATTCAAAATGGCCAGAGCATATTCCCCTTTATTGCTTCAACTCTACTTTCCTTTCAAGCTTTCCCATCATTTAAAACTTAGATGCCCAGTCTTAAAATCTGTGCTAGCTTTAACTCCTTTTTTGTGTGTTCTGTCATTTATAATTCACTTCACTTCTCCAAAATGTCTCCTGCATTATTCATTAAATCTGCTACTTTACAGATATTATCATCTCTTACATGAGCACTACAGATAGATACTATTTGTAAATTCAGTGTCCTGGGGGTATAGATTTTTTGGATCTGTGGTCTGTAGATTTAGTGCAGCTAACTTTTTAGACTGGCACCATAAGGTGGGTTATCCTTACTTTGTTTGCTGCATGTCAACATCAATGCTTTAATTAGACCAGGCAATAGTTCATGTACCTTCTTCAGTTCTTATCCTACTGCAAAGCCATTGCTTATGTTCTTCCTTCTTTCCACTTGTCTTAGTCCTGCCCTTCCTATAGAACCCAGTTTTGATTTCATATATTTGCTAGCCCAAATTGTTTATTTCCCTGAACTTGTTTTACTGTTATTATTTTGTCTCCATTCATTGTGACAATCTACTACATTGTGTTACTATTTACTTTTCTTGACATAGAATGTGGACTGGGGTGTCTTCTCTTACCCTTCATTCTGCACAGATCCCTTGCTGTGTCCAAGATGGGGCTTTGCACACACTGGATATTCAGTGAGAACTTGGGTAGTTCCTGTAGTCATCTCCAAGGCTGTATAGCAAATGGGCTTCTGGACTGTGCAAATGGGCAGGACCATCTGAGGATGGTTTGTGGCTGAGCCAAAGCTCAAAGTTAAGGTTGGGGTGGTTCTGCTGTCATGTAAATAGACAACCTTAAGTTGGAATTGTTTTGAGGTAGTTAGGGGATTTTTGCCAACTCTGTCATGATGAGTCTTTATTCAGATATAGAAATGTTCAGATTTTTCACTTTGCATATAGTGCCTTATAAGATCAGTAGAAGTCAAAGTTTTCACTATCTGGTCCTTCACTTAGCTCTTTTTTTTTTTTTTTTTACCCTGTCTTTAGGCTTTAATGACTGATGAAACAATATCCAATGTGCCAATCCTCATCTTGGGAAACAAAATTGACAGAACAGATGCAATCAGTGAAGAAAAACTTCGCGAGATATTTGGGCTTTATGGACAGACCACAGGAAAGGTAAGAGAAAAGTCTTCAGGAGGCATAGAAAGGACATTCACAACATTTGAAACGCTGATGTTTGGCTCTCTGGAGTCTCCTTTCAAAAGTTTAAAGGCTTAGGATTTCTTTTAGTATAGGTATTGTGTAAGCTCACTGAAGGCAGAAGCATGTTCTTAAACCTTTCTTTTTGTGTTTGGTGCTCGCAATCAAAATCCAGGGCCTCACACATGATAGGCAAGCATTGTACCACTGAGCTGTGTCCCCAGCCCCTTTTTTAACCTTTTAATATTGAATTCTTTAGGAATTTGAAGAATTGGTAGAAAAGCAATCTTTTAAAAGAACACTTTCTTGCCAGAAAGTGTGGGTTTTTTTGTTGTTGTAGTTTTGGGGCTGGAGATTTCAGGTTTTGAAAAGAAGCAGTCATTTATATCACATTCCAAGCATTGGAATCAAAGCATTTGATTATTCTCAGTGCTCCTTGCTGAAAGAAGTGGGACTTCTAATCAGTCCCGGACTTCTCTTGTCCATCAAAACACATGCTGGTTCCATGGCTTCCAGTGGCTATTTCTTGGTTTGCTGCCATGACTTTCTAGATGAATGTTAAGTGTTCAAAGCAAGTGCTCTTAAGAGATAGAGAGAATGGCTGGGAATAGAACTGTGCTACTTATTATATCCTGAAAGCAAGAGGCCCTGGGGAAGTCATCTAGATGGCTTCAACCACATTTCTATAATTAATACCCACTTAGATATGCATTTAAGGAACTGAGTAACAGACTTTAGTGATCACCTTTTCAAGCTTTTCCACTGTAGAGATACTAACAGCCCTTTCTTGGCTTTGCCTCCCTTAGGGGAATGTGACTCTGAAGGAACTGAATGCCCGCCCCATGGAAGTGTTCATGTGCAGTGTGCTCAAGAGGCAAGGCTACGGCGAGGGTTTCCGCTGGCTCTCCCAGTATATTGACTGATGTTTGGACAGTGAAAATAAAAGAGTTTTACTCCTCTGGACTGATCCTATTCACAGCTTCCTCATGAACTTTTCTAATAGAACAAGGAAAGCTCTCCAACCATGTCTGGCGTTGAGAAGCCAAGAGTCTCTGTCAACTCTCATCGCCCAGTGGTGACATGTGCTCTTCTCCACACTGTTGTGAGGTAATGCTGCCCCATGTGCTGGTGCAGGTCAGCATCCCCGGACTTGGAAGCTGGCAGGATTTGCCGGGTAAGGCTGTGTGCCATCACAGGACACCTGAGAAGAAAAACACGTCTCACCACTGTGGTTGATTTCAAAAGAAAGTGATTCTATTTTTTAAAGAAAGTGTTGTTAATGTAATTGGTGTCCCTCCTGACTTTTTGAGTTCACGATTTCCTTGGTCCAGAGTTTTCTATTCTTTTTTTTTTTTTTTTTTTGTAATTAGTGAGTGACATTTAGATAGGTCATAAAATTATGGATAGTTACACATTGAAGGCCAGAGTTCAGGAGGGTGAACTTACTCTTGCTGAGGTGGCAGGTTGGTGAGAGAAGCTCCCCTGAGCTCCCTTGTCTCTGTAACTGCCTTGTAGGAGGTGGGATCAGCTTGTCCATGGAGAACGGAAAAGGTCAGAAACTTGGCCTTGTGGTTGTGGCAGGTTTCCACTGTGGTCAGCTGAGGTCATTCCTCATCATAGAGTGGGTGACAGATTGTTCACTGTGGAGGAGTTAATTAAAGAGTGGGTTGTTATTATATTATTTTTACTTATAAAGTTACAAATTTCAGCCAATCTTTGCTTTTATACCATTGTGAAATTTCATTGGTCTCTGTAGCACCTTCCTTTCTCATTTTCAGTTAAACTATTTTCACCTCAAGAAAGAGTTGAAAACATCTCTCATATAGTCACATACTGCAGGTGTGTCTCATTTGCTTTTGCAGAGATTCTAGGGGGGAAATGTTCTCAATAGGAGGACACGGGACAAAATTAACAGCTTAAGGGCTCTTACTTCTGTGAGTTGAGGACTTAGACATCTGGTATTGTAGCACTTACGTGAATCTAGGAAAGACTTTCTCAGTGGGGTTTAAAAATTTTAAAAATTCTTGCAGAATTCAATTTCTCTCGTTCATGAGTTATCTTTCTTACATCTTCTCATCAATTACCTATTTTGTTGGTGTTTAAAGTAAAGGTTAATATCTGCAGCTTTTCCATCTTTTTGGTATGAAATTGCTTTTTGTTGTTTCAAAAATAAGCTGGGGAAAAACACCAACCCAGGGACTTCCTGCAGAGCTCTTCCTGTGGCTGACATCAGTATGAAAGCAACAGCATCCCCATGAGGGCAGTGGGCATTGTTTTTGTAGCATTCCATTTTCATAGTGCCACGTGTAAAATTGGATTTTCATGATCTTAACCTATATTCTACAATGTGGTGAAAGATGATAGACATCATCTTAAGGTGGGAGGTATCTATATTCATTTCTTTCCTTTAATAAAAGATTGAAGATAGTTTTTTCAAGATTGAAAATTATGATGATGATACTTTTTTGCAAAAAACTGAACTCAGTTCATTGGGTTCTGACTTTAATGGGAGGGTAGGGAGACTACAGTTTATACACTCCTGGGGTGGAAGAGGATCATTCTTCAGTTGCATTTCTCATTCTTGGTCTTAAATACCTTACTGTTGGGAAAGCATTCTTTTCCACTGCCAGGTCCCAAATGCAGAGGCTCAGTAAAGTATGTCTGGGAAGTGCATACATTGTGTTTATAGCAAGCACAGCTGGATTAAGACAAAATTGTTGGTTTGGAAAGGGGTCAAAGCCTTAAGTGAACAAATGTAGCTAACAGCAAATGAACTGAATAACTTTATACTTTTTATTTCCTTTGGCTTAAATGTTGCCCATAATTTTCTGTCCAAAGACATGAGAAGATGGCTTCAGTGTTAGTTTTCTTTCTGTCCCCCACCCCTATCCCATTTGTCCCTAATCAGTTTGTAGTTAGCCAGAAAACTGTGGGCTCTACACAGAGGACAGCTCTTTGTGAAAGTGGTTTATTTTGGCCACTGGAGAAAGAGGGCATTGAAAAGTCAAGCAGCACCCATTGATTTCTTGCCCCACAGAACACTGTTCCCTTAATATGATAGCTGAGAAAGCTGCTGGAGTAGCTCAGCTCTAGAGAGAGGAGCAGAGCCTTTTACAGGAACTCCCATGAGCTGAGACATTCCATTCTGTTTTATCAGAGTGCATATATGTCCTCCTTCAGGAAAAGTAAAACATTCATTTACAAAAGAAAGTCAACGTGTATCCTAAGCATTTTAATAAAAAGTTAAAACAAACCCTTCATAGAGGAAGAAACATTTAGGGTGGATGTAAGAGTCTTGAATTTTGTTTTCAGGAAGAAACAAACAAGGTTGGGCTGGTAGAGGTAGTAAATTTAGTACTGTTTGGGAACCTTGAAGTGTCTCTGAACCCAGGGTTGTTGTCATTTCTGCAACAGGAGAGGGATGGCAGATGTGTAAGCAAAATCTTATTTACGTGCTGGCAGGGAAGCATCCATTTTAGCTCTATTTAACTCATTTTACACGACTTGGAGAAATCAGTTGAATGATACCCTTGGCAAATAAGGGGAACGACTTGGGCATTTACTGGACTTATGGGAAGCCTTGCTTTTAAAAAAACTACAAATGAGATTCCAAAATAAAATTAGGACAAGTAGAATGGGAAACAAAATGCAACAGGTTCTTTATAACCAAGATTTAAACGACTGGAGATGTCTTTTTTTTCCTGTTGGTATGAAAGGATACCATGGGTTCTATGGGGAAATGGGATTGTTTGGTTTGAGGCAGAGTGGAACATGAAGATCAAAGATGAGCCTAGCACTCAGTGGGTCTCACCTTGGCTACTGCTGGCTGTGACTTGGGACTTCTGTACACAGAAACAAAAAACCTTGATGCATAACAGTTCATGCCAGAGGCTTGAGCGTCATTAGGGGAGAATTGCTGGACTCTAGAGAAAAAGTCTTAATTGCTCAGAAGTTGAGTTAGGGGAGATTTTGCTGTGATCAAGATATCTTCTGTGTCAAAACCAAAAGAAGACTGCCTGGTGTGGGAAGACTGTTTACTTTCAGATCTGCCTCATATACCATGGTCAATACTTTCTTCAAACTGATTTGTGTCACCACGAACACTGAAAGCATTATCCTGAGTTGTGCTGGGGATACACCAAGCAGCATTTATTTTAATAAAAGAAGTTATGCAAAAAGTTTATGTAATTTAAATAGTAACTTTTTTCATTAGTGCTGACCTAGATGTGTACTAGTAATCTTACTAAAGATTAACATTTTAGTGACACGGTGATAAAGCAGACCTTCATAAAATGTCTAGCTTGTGGTGACTGCTTTGGGGTATCATGATGTCCCCAACAGGCCTGCCTATCCTCTAGATACTTCTTTGGAAAAGTAGGGAAGTTTTATGTTAGCCTAGATTAGAAATGGCAAACTACTGTTTGTGGGCCAAATCTGTCCTGCTGACTGTGTTTGTATGGCCTGTGGGCTAATAAAGATTTTTACACTTTTAAATGGTTGAAAAACAAATTTTAAGAATGCTATTTTGTGAAACATGAAAACAATGAAATTCAAATTTATCATTTTTGTTTTTTGGTGTGTATATAGTTCTGGGGATTAAACTCAGGGGTACTTTACCACTGAGCTATATCCCCAACCCTTTTTATTTTTACTTTGAAACAGGGTCTTGCTAAACTGGGGAAGCTTGCCTGGAATTTGCAATCCTCCCACTTCAACTTCCCTAGCAGCTGGGTAACAGGTATGCTATACCATGTACAAAATTCTCGAAGTTTTGTTAGAACACAGCCACCACCCTTCCTTTGGCTTTTGTGTGATACAACTGCAGAGTTGAGTATTTGTGACAAAGGTTATATGGCCTGGGGGCTGGAGTTGTAGCTCAGAGGTAGAGCCCTTGCCTCCTGTGTGTGAGACACTATGTTCGATTCCCAGTACCACATATAAATAAGCAAATAAAGGTGGCTGGGGCTGTCCTAGCTCAGTGGCAGAGCCCTTGCCTCACATGTGCGAGGCAGTGGGTTCAATCCTCAGCACCATAAATAAATAAAATAAAGGCATGCTGTTCATCTACAACTACAAAAAATTTTAAAAAATATGTGTATATACACACACACACATATATATACACACACATAAGCAAATAAAATAAAGGTCCATCAACAACTAAAAAATATTTTTAAAAAAGATTATACGGCCTGCAAAACTTGAACTATTTCCATTCTTGCTGTTTACAGAAAAAAGATTGCCTGGTCTACATAAATCCTGAGTGGTGGTTATAAATGTTATGTCAAGTGTGCATACTGCAAAATGTAGAATTGCATGATTAAAATTTCTGACTTCAGCTACTATTCATCTTAGTCAATTTAAAGGACAATTTAATTTAGAGAAAATCCAGTTTCCCTAAGATTTGTCAAGTTGGCACTTTAGCAGCAAAAGGTCCTAGGAGTCATTTTGTGAGTTCTGTGCCCCCTGGTGGATTGCTTAGGGTTTACTCTTTTTTTTTTTTTTTTTTTTTTTGTACTGGGGCTTGAACCCAGAGGAATTTAGCACTGATCTACATTCCTAGTTATTTTTTTATTTTTTAATTTTGAGGCAGGGTTTTGCTAAATTGCTGAGGCTGCCTCGAATTTACCATATTCCTGCTTTAGCCTCCCGAGTCGCTGGCATTACAGGTGTGTGCCACCGGCCCGGCTTAAGGTTTACTTTAAAAATTTAAAAATACAAAAATAACAGCATTTTCAAAATACCTAGTGAATTGGCCACATTATCCCGGGTCAGAGACTAAGGGTCGTCTACATCTGGGCCTCTTAAGGCACAGGCATATGTAGCTACTGAAGTGCTCAATTCTATTCACTACCAAAGATTAGGCACGGAAGGCGGGTCCCTCGAGCCATTTCACCACAGATCCCCGTGACGCACGCCTGTCACTCTTTCCTCGGGCTGCTCTAGTGGGATGGCTGCTTTGAAATCCCACAAATTGGAAAATCCAAAGAAGGCGGGGAGAGGAGGCAGCAGCAGCCAATCAGACCTCGACCCCATGCCCAGCCAATTGGGTCGGGTCAGTTGGGGCTTAGCCAATCGGGCTCGACGAGGAAGACGTGAGTCTGCGCTTACGCCTCTAGCTCACGGTTGTGGGTATAGCTGAGACCTCTCTCCTGGCTTGGCGAGTCCCGGGTCCTACCTTCCTTTCTGGCTTGTTCTCGGGGAATCCCTGGGAGTCCAGTCCCGGAAACCATGGGGCGGCAGTGGGGGCCCTCCATGAGGGCGGCCGAGCAGGCGGGCTGCGTGGTGAGCGCCTCCAGGGCTGGACAGCCGGAAGCGGGCTCTTGGAGCTGCAGCGGGGTAATCCTGAGTCGCAGCCCTGGCCTGGTTTTGTGCCATGGGGGAATATTCACCCCCTTCCTGCGGGCTGGCAGTGGGGTCCTGACCGCGACCGGCACCACCTCCCTGCCCGGCGACAGTTGTGGCGATGACCTGCGCCTGCACGTACAGTGGGGACCAGTGGCCGCGAGTCCCGCGGGCCGCGCGGTACAAGGCCGCCCCGGGCTGTGCACGCCCCAGTGCTCGGGCCTCGAGCCCGGCCTGGCCGCGCGGCCCCGCGGACGACCCCTGCAACCGCCGCGCACGGCCGAGTTACTGCTGCTGCTAAGCTGTCCGGCCTTTCGGGCCCACTTCGCGCGCCTCTTTGGAGGCGAGGCGGCAGAGCAGTGGCGCTTCGCGAGCGCCGCGCCTGACGACGAGGTGTCGGAGGACGAGGAGGAGGATCAGCTGAGAGCGTTGGGCTGGTTCGCGCTGCTGCGCGTGCAGCCCGGCCAGGAGGCGGAGGAGGAGGTCGGGCCCGCGGTGACCGTAGCGCCTCTCGGGATTGTGCCTAAGGGCTCGCAGCTGCTGGCCTGCGGTTCCCCGTTCGGGGCTTTTTGCCCGGACATCTTCCTCAACACGCTGAGCCGCGGTGTGCTCAGCAATGCGGCTGGCCCGCTGCTGCTTACCGACGCTCGCTGCCTGCCGGGCACTGAGGGCGGCGGCGTGTTCGCCGCGCGGCCCGCAGGATCGCTGGTGGCACTGGTGGCGGCGCCGCTCTGCTGGAAGGCCCGTGAATGGGTGGGCCTCACTCTGCTCTGCGCCGCCGCCCCGCTGCTCCGCGTCGCCCGCGCGGCGCTCTCCAAGCTCCAGCCCGACGCCGCTGCCCTGGCAGATCTCCTGCCTCCCGAGGTGGGCGCCCCGCGGGGCCTGTCCCTTCAAGACCCGGGACCCCCGTGGGCAGCCACAGCCGTGCTGGTGGAGTGCGGCACCGTATGGGGCTCAGGAGTGGCCGTGGCGTCTCGCCTCGTTGTGACCTGCCGGCACGTGGCCCCTCGGGAGGCGGCCAGAGTCCTGGTGCATTCTGTCACCCCCAAGTAAGGGCCGCAGGACTGTCCCCCTCTGCTCTTCGCCAGGTTTCAGGTGTGGAGCCAGGCCTTCCACACGGAGGATTTTGGGGGCCTTTCTCCTGGCCTTATGCTGCTGCTTTGGGGATGTAGTGTGGGTAGATGCCTGTGACTCCCCCTCATTCTTGACAGGCAGGGCCTGAATAGAGCTTGGTCAGGATGCCAAGATACAAGCAACTTTGGAATTGGGAACTGTGGTTCGTTTCCTACATACAGGACCGGACATTTTTGAGCTCCTCCTCACAGTCTGAATATCTTGTCTCCTAGCCCTGGCCTTCACACCTTTCACTAAGCTCTTTGATCCATTCCCTAACCTTAACATTTCAGGGACCCAGGATATTGCCCTCCTGGGGTGATGAGATAGACCTCCTAATCTTAGTTAATTTCTTGCAGTTTAGCAGTAGCTGCCTTTCTATATTATATTACAAATGTATAGTTCTACCTAAGTTAAGTGAAGGGTTGAGGCCCAGGCAGATAGATAACTTTGTGAACAATTTTTTGGTTGACCCCGGTGGGCAGCCAGGCTGACTTCAAATAGTCACTAGTTCTTTGTGTAGCCAAAAGCAGCCTTGCCCTCCCTCTGTCACTGGGCCAGAGGCCCCGGCTTCCAGGCTTAGTTTTTCTGGTGAGGTCTTTCTGTTTCTGTTATAGCCTCAAGTGCTTAATTCAGGCCAAAGTTAAGCAGTATAGCATCTTGATGTTAACGCCTGGCCTTACCTGGCTTAACCAAGCCTTGGCTTGCAGACCTTTTCAAATCTCTTTTCTGAATTCCTAAGGTTAGCCCAGTGTGATTAATCCAGCCCAGCTTTGCCACAGAGGGCCCCCTGGGTGGCTGACAAGACAGCCATGATTTTAGACAACCATGATTTTATAGGGAAAACTGATGGTGAGGTTTTCCTGGTGGTGGTTTCCAACTCCTAACCCCTCCACACTTGTTCCTATGAAAACCACTGGGTTTATAGGAAAGTACCCCTTCAGTATGTAGCAGGATGTCCCTGGGCGATGTTGGTTGGGCAAGTCACTTAATGTGTCAGAGCTTCACCCTGCCACCCCCTAAGTGAGCTGACATGTAAATTCTTGGACCAGAGACTGGCACATAGTGTGCTCAGGAAGCAATAGCATGTATGTGGACAAGGACTAAGAGGGCTAGAAGCCCTCGTGCCATCCCATCGTGCCACTGGTGGGACTATTGGGGATCTTAACAAGGCTGTGAAGAACCGTTCCCATATGTTTGCCCAACTCCTACCACTTATTATGTGACCTGGGACGGTTACTCAACCTCTGGCTTCAGCTATACCAACTGAAACAGAGATAATGTCAATCCCCAGTACCAAATATGAAAGATGAATAAAATGGAGGTTGTATCAGTGCCTAGTTCACAGGGTCACGAGGACCAAGCGAAATGATGTCCACAAGCTATCAGCGTCAGGCCTGACATGTGGTACTCAGCAGGTATCAGGTGTTCATTATCATGGCAAGGTACATGAAGCTTTGCATACAAGTGCTCTATAGTTTGTAAAGCATGTTTGGTTAAATGACATGCCAGAGCTGCCTGGCTGGTAGGTGTCAGAACTGACACCCAGATCTTCTGACTCCAAGTCCATGAATTTTACTGTTACTCTCATCTCCTTGTTTTCTCGCCAGTGCGAAACTAGCCTGTCATTTGTTTCCCTTGCTCCCAGGAGTGTGGCCATCTGGGGACATGTAGTGTTTGCCACCCAGGAAACATCTCCCTATGACATAGCAGTGGTGAGCCTGGAGGAGGACCTGGAAGGTGTCCCTATGCCTGTGCCCACTGAGCACTTCCATGAAGGTAAAGGACAAAGGGTACAGCCTGAAGGCGGGCCCTCTGGTCTGGGCTGGACCTCAGGAAGGAGAGTCAGGGTTGACTAGCCATGCCACGCCAGGTGGCAGCCCCTTCCCCCACCTGCAGTGATCATGAGTCAGGGTGGCATTGTGAGGTTCTTGTTGGAGGCTGTTCCAGAATGCCCCCCAGTGCTGGGGGCAGACGGTGTACTCTGTGAAGGGTAAGGCATGGCCCTACCCTAGGCTCTGCAGCAGTGTAGCGTTGGGGTGCTGAGTTTTGGGGGCTCCTAACACGTTTAGGCTGGTCAGAGGGGTGTGGGGTATCTTCAAGGCTCCCATGGCATGATTTGGGAAAATGGCTTTGAGAGGCTGCCACCTAGTCTCCCTTTCATGGAGACTGTGTGATACAGTGATGAAGAGGCCAGATGCTCTGGCTCAGCTTCTCTGCCACGGATGTCCTTGGACAGACTGCCAACTTCCTCTGCCTGGGTTGCCACATCTGCAGAGTGGGATCCATGCACCTTATCTTGGGTGTGGTGAGGGCTGTTTGAGATGTGCCTATGAAGCACCTAACCCTAGGCCCTGCCCTGCACCTTCAGAGCACTTAGGGAGGAAGGTGGTGGCTACTTTGTAGCCCTCATCACCATTTCTTTTCACCAGGAGACTTTTTAATCCCAGGAGGAGATGAATATTAATTCCACAGACATTTATTGAGCACCTGGATAGGTGAAAAGAATTGCAAAGGTGGGCTCAGTGGTGCATGCCTGTAACCCCAGTGGCTTCGGAGGCTGAGGCAGGAGGATTGCGAGTTCAAAGCCAGCCTCAGCAACTGTGAGGCACTAAGCAACTCAGTGAGACCCTGTCTCTAAATAAAATACAAAATAGGGCTGGGAGGTGGTTCAGTGGTTGAGTGCCCCAGAGTTCAATCCCTCGTACCAAAAAAAAAAAAAAAAAAAAAAAAAGAACCCTAAAGTGTGACTGCCTGGTCTTCCTTCAGTGGGGGACCTGGGAAAGAAGGCTCCTTGGCATGGGAGTATCTGAGCAGAAACTCAAAGGGCAGAGAGGGTTGGGACTTTGGAGAGGTGGGGGATGTGTTGGGAGTGAGTCCTCCCCTGCTTCATCATCCTCCCCTCCCTTGCAGGAGAGGCTGTCAGTGTGGTGGGCTTCGGTGTCTTCGGCCAAACCTGTGGACCCTCAGTGACCTCAGGCATCCTGTCGGCTGTGGTGCAGGTGGACGACTCACCAGTGATGCTGCAGACTACGTGTGCTGTGCATGGTGGCTCTAGTGGGGGACCCCTGTTTTCCACCCATTCAGGGGACCTTCTGGGTAACCAGCTTCTTGGCCCTCTCCCAACCTTCCCCTTGCCAGAGTCTCAGTACTGCCCTGTGAATGTTCCATGTCCAGCCCTGGGAGGACCCTCTGTCTGGGAAGATGGGGGGGCGTTATGCCCAGAGTTAGTTTGTCAGAGTTTTCAGGCTGTTCTGCCTTGAAGGTGGAGAGGGAGGTAGGCTGAGCTGGAAGGGAAGAGATCTGGGCCTTGATCCATTCTCTGCCACTCCTCTGCTGTGTGACCTTAGGTAAGTGAGTCTCAAGCCTATGGTGCCTAGGCAGGTAAAGTGAATAAATGAGTGAGTGAAGACAACAGGAAGTGGAGGGGTGAGGTCAGGGGTCAATTAGGATGAACTCTGCTCAGCTGCAGCAGATTGTGTCCGTGAAGAAATGTGGACCTGATACTATTTCACAAGAAGCTGGGAACTTTTTTTTTTTTTTTTTTTTTAATACCAGGTATTGAACCCAGGGACACTTAACCATGGACCCACATCTCCAGCCCCTTTTACTTTTATTTTTTATTTTTATTTTTTGAGATAGGGTCTTGCTAAGTTGCTCTTAGGGCCTTGCTAATTTGCTGAGACTGGCTTTGAACTTGTTATCCTCCCGTCTCAGCCTCCCAAACTGCTGGGATTACAGGTACAAGCCACCATGCCCCTCTGAACTTTTAAAAAATTTGGGTTGTTAGCCCCTCTGAACTTTTAAAAAATTTGGGTTGTTAAGTCTTTTGATTTTAAAATTTTGGTAATGTCAGGTTGTTGTTTTTTAAAAATCCATTTAGCTATTTAAAAAGAGAGGGAGAGAGAAGCATTGTAAGGCAGAAACTACTAGGATTCTGTGTATAGCACTACTTATTTGTTACTAGCCTTTATTATTTCTACTTTTTTTTTTTTCTTTTGGTACTGGGATTGAACCCAGGTGCACTTATCATTGAGCCACATCCTCAGCCCTTTTTATTTTTTATTTAGAAACAGGGTCTTGCTGAGTTGCATAGGTCCTCACTAAGTTGCTGAGGCTGGCTTTGAACTTGTTTTCCTCCTTCACAGCCTCCTGAGCTGCTGGGATTACAGGTGTGCACCACCGCACCCACTACCTTTCATTATTTCTAACTTTTTTCTTTTATAGTGAGTAATCTTACTTTTGCTATCTACAGTATTTTTACTTGTTTGTTCAACTCTAGTGTATAAATAGTTTTAGAATTGCTAAAAACCTCACGGTGTGAGCATCAGTTTTAGTGAGACAGAGTTGGAGTTCTCATGTGCAGCTGCTTCTCTCTTTAACCTTAGAGTATCTCATCACAGCAGTGCTTTCTCTCCTTCATTATGGTTATTTAATTTGTAATAAGAGTCACATGTCACAGCTTTTCTCCATATTCATTTTTCCTCATATCATGGTTGCCTTTTAAAACCATATATACAAACAAGTGGATGCAGAAAAACACAGATTTGTGGGCATGAGTTAGTACCGTCCCCCCTCCCCCCGCAGTCTGTATCTCCTACTCTTTTCACCAAGAGGGACTAGGAGCACTTTCACTCTGTTTACCAACAAGCACTTTGGGAACCCAGACCTTGGTTTCTAAATACTATTCCCTAACAAAAGGAACCAAGAACTGGTTGATCCCAGGGCTGGAACAGGGAAAAACCAAGATGAACTAGGAGTGTCTTGTCCCAAAAAGGAAGTCTGACAAGGAGAATGACAGGGGCATGTCAAGTGCTGACAGGACCAGGACCAACCTCAGGAGCTCCCACTGGAACAACTGAAACAGCCAAGCAAATATCAATAGTGTCAGATTATAACCCAAAGAAAAGAATGAACATCCACAAGTCCACATTGACACAAAGAACCAAAGAAGTTAGAAATGGAGACAAGCAGCAGCTCTTCCCTACAGAGTTCTAATTATTAAATGTAGAGAAGAAATGAGGAAAATAGGAAGTCACCATTAAGGCACCACAGCAGCAGTTACAGACAGGATCTAAATGGATAGATGTCAAAAGTCATGGGCAGAATATTTGTATAACCTCAGAATAGCTCCTGAAATATTTAGAATTTACAAAGGTGGAATCCTGTCTACAGTGGAGAGGGCCGGCAGACACCAGCTTAGCCAGTGGTCAAGGTTAACACCAAAAGTACCATGTACACAGGCTGGGGAGGTAGCTTGGTGGTAGAGGGCTGCCTCGTGTGGAGGGCCCTGGGTTCACGGTCCCTGGCATATAAAAGACAAATAGTACTATACATAAACATCAGCCACCTCCTGATAACACAGTGGGACAGACATGTCATTTCTTTGGGCTTCTTCCCAATAATGCAAAATTCCATTGACTATGGGGTAAATTTAGGCCCATATCACAAAATAATTGACTTATACTCTTCAGAGTGTTAAGGCCATGAAAGAAGGAAAAGCTGAGGAATTGGCCCAGATTGCCAGAGATTTGGGAAGATGTGACAACTAAAGCAATGTGGGATCCTGGGTTGGATCCTGGAACAGAAAGAGGACCATCAGTGGAAAAGCCAGTGAAATCCAAACAGATTCTTCATTTTAGTCAATAGTATAACAGCAAAGTTAATTTTGTTTTTTTGGTATCTGGGATTGAACCCAGAAGGGCTTAACCACTGAGTCACATCCCCAGCTATTTTTATTTTTTATTTTGAGACAGAGCCTCACTACATTGCAGAGGTTGGCTTTGAATTTGTAATCCTCCTGCCTCAACCTCCTGAGTGGCTGGGATTATAGGCATGCACCACTGTGCTGTCTAGCAAAGTTAATCTCTTAATTTCCATAAGTGATTTATGATAACCTAAGTTATTAGCATAGGGGAAATCTGGGTGAAAGGCATACAGGAACTATTTAGACAAGGCTTCTCTGTGTGAAATTGTCTTTTTAAAAAATAACAGACACAGCAGGCCAAGCAAAATGTGTCTGGGGTCTGACTCATTTATTCATCATTTCAGCGAGTGTTTGTTGAGGGCCTGCTCCGCCAGGAGCTCTTCTAGGCCCTGAGGAGACTTCATGAATGAAGCACCCAAGTCCCGCCCTCATGGAGTGGGAGAGAGAGGACCTATAAATGAAATGCATAGTGTGTGAGACCAGGGTTGTGGTCGGGACGGGTTGTGAGGAGCAGCTATCTTATTACAGGAAGCTCAGTGGCATCTGTGACTGTGGAAGTTTTGAGCTCCCAGCAGGCCCTGCGGGTTCCAGGATAGAGATGGTCCTCTTCCCACATCTGGTTGTGCTACCCCGGCTCATAGCCTCTTGTTTTCTGACTCAACAGGCATTGTCGCCAGCAACACCCGGGACAACAGCACAGGGGCCACTTACCCCCACCTGAACTTCAGCATTCCCATCACGGTGCTTCAGCCGGCCCTGCAGCAGTACAGTCAGACTGGCGACCTGGGGGGCTTCCGAGAGCTGGACCACGCTGCTGAGTCAGTCAGCGTGGTGTGGAGGCTGCAGCGGCCCCTGCCCGAAACCCCTAGGAGCAAGCTCTGAGGCTTTATTATCCCCTCTCCCCACAGAAGAGTGACTGTTTTATGCCATAGGAAGTGACATTGAGGTCGTGGCCACCTTAGGACCCAAGGCCCACCCAGCTCCAGGACGCTAGTCCCATGGGCCTCAGAGTTGGCAGCCTGTTTTGGGGTGCTTTCTTGACCCCCTACTTCCCCAGCACTAGACTCAGTCATGTTATTTCCCTCCTGGGGATTCAAGCCCAGCTGCATAAAACTCTGGTCCGGTAGTCAGGTGCTGCTTGGAAGATTTGGCATCTGCTGACTCCTGGCCACGTTGGTCTCCCCGTAGCCGGGGCTGGTAGAGGACTCTGGGCTTGCTCAGAAGACCTCAGCACACAGGACCTACTTGACGGCCAGAGACAAAGGGGTGGGATACATGTGTCCCTGCTCTGCCACACCTGTGGGCAGGCAGGTCCCTGAAGGCCAGGATGCCTGGGTCTTCACTCATGCAGTGCCTTCATTTTCCAGCCCACAGCCTGGGTCTCAGGGATCTTGGGGGTAGAATGTGTGGTTGGGACTTGGGAATAAACACAATTTACTACTTCTCTGTAGCCGACTCTTTTTCCCAAGAGTTCAATCAAAAATAGACAAGCGCCCGATAAAGAATTGCCCCCCTCTCTATGCTGCTTTTTTGGCAGGGTTTCATCTCACAGGAGTCTCCTGCCAGGCTGTCTCTGGTTACTAGTCATGCACCAGTCAGTGCTGTCTGGGACTTGTGGGTCCTAGAGGGTGGTGGTCTTGGCCTGGCAGCAAGCTATTACAAAATACCTGGAGTGTGCAGAGATCTGGGCTGGGCCCTAGGATGGTGGAAGTTCCAAGGAAGCCACAGCAACTTCCAGGAGCTAAGACCAACTAAGTTGAGGCTGTGCACTGTGTGCCCAGGGCTCTCAAGAAATGATTTTTGTTGGGAGGCTGAGTCAGGAGGATCCAAGTTCAAAGCCAGCTTTAGCAAATTAGTGAGGCCCTAAGCAACTTAGGGAGACCCTGTCTTAAAAAGGGGTAGAGATGTAGTATTGTGGTAAAGCACCTCTGGATTCAATATCCGGTAAACCACCTGTCTGGGGCCTAGAAGAGCTCCTGGCAGAGCAGGCCCTCAACAAATACTCGCTGAATGATGAATAAATGAGTCAGACCCCAGACACATTTTGCTTGGCCTGCTGTGTCTGTATTTCTTTTAAAAGACAATTTCACACAGAGAAGCCTTGTCTAAATGGTTCCTGTGTGCCTTTCACCCCAAAAATGATTTTCATTTGCAGGATGAATGCCATTTTGGAAATGGCTAGGGGGCTGGTCTAAGCAGAAAGAGTGCCTTGGGAGTATCTTGCTTCTAACGTCTAGTGGACTCTGGGCAACAACAGAATTCTCCTGTGATGGTTATTCTTGCCTTTACAGAGTAGGAACAGGTCCAGGGGGTGAGGTTAGCATGACAGAAGTCCTACAGTAGACCAGTGGTAGCCAGAGGCTGGATTTGAGGTCTGGCTTTCCTGGGAGTGGGAGGAGAGGACCTATTCCAGTGCATATGGGTGCAAGGCACTCACAGTCTGTTCCTGGGAGACTGTGTGTTGGCCTATAGTGCAATATGCAGAGCAGCTGTCCATGGAAAAGTATGTCCAGGGGCCCAGATGGCGGGGACCAGAGAGGGGCTTCATCAAGGTGACTCAGGTGCTGTTCTGTGAAAGGAGAGTTCAGGGTGTGCCAAGTGGACTAGAAATGGGGACAGTGTTCTATCCAAGAACAGTGGGAAGTGGGAGAAGGAAGTGTGAAACCACGCCCTTGTTCTGGGATGCTCCCTACCGAGAAAATTGGAAAGGAGAAAGGCTGAGGCCCCAGGACCAGTTATGATGGCCTTGGTGAGAGAGGATGACAGGCAGGACTGGTGGGCATGGGAGGATTAAGTTCCACAAGAGGTGGGAGTGGCCAGATGGAGAGCTGAGTCTGAGAGAGGAAAGTCCAGTTGTGCCTGGATTTCTGGCTGGGATAATGATGTGATTGACAAGTTCAGGGCTCTGAGACCTCAAGTAGAGGTCTGCTGAATCCAGGGTGCTGAGGAGCAGATGGGTTAGGACAATGCAGAAGATGCACCCACCATCTCAGTGCTTAGTAGTTTATTGTTTGTGTAAAGTTCAAAGGACTGTCTGACCCAGAAGGGAAGGCTGGCTCCCGTGCAGTAGTGATGGAAGGGCTCTGCTTCCTTCCCTCCTGTGGCTCTGAAGTTGGGTCTGGGGTCCTAGAGTTATCTGTCAGGTCCTCTGTACCTGCCTGTTGGATGGGGGAAGAGAGGAGAAAGAATCCCTGCTTCATTCATTCATTCATTTGGTTTTTTTGTTTGTTTGTTTGTTTGTTTTTGCTTTTTTATCCTTTCCCCCTGCTGCTGCTTTAAAAAAAAATATTTTATTTTGAGCTGGGCATGGTGGTGCCCACCTGTTGGCCCATAGTGCAATGTATAGAGCAACTGTCCATGGAAAAACATGTCCAGGGACCCAGAGGATGGGGACCAGAGAGGGTCTTCATCAAGGTGACTCAGGTGCTGTTCTGTGAGAGTTCAGGGTGTGTGCCAAGTGGATTGGAAATGGGGACAGTGTTGTAATTCCAGAAACTCAGGAGGCTGAGGCAGGAGGATTGCCAGTTAGTTTGAAGTCAGCCTCAGCAAGTTAGCAAGACTCTGTCTTAAAATAAAAAATAAAAAAGGGAGTTTTCTAGGGTCAAGATCTTGTCTAAGTTCTTGCAACATCCTTCCCTCATATGAATATGTAACTGCCTTGGAAATCTGTGTTGACAACCTCATATATATCAAACCACCTTCTGCTGAGTTTCTCTAGGCATTCAAGCATGAGAAGGAGCTTTCAAGAATGGCAAGAAATACACCTAACTGCAAACCTGCGACAATCAACACTAAGCCATCTCTGAATATTTGTTGTTAAAAGTTGATTTTTTTGCCGGGTGCGGTGGTGCACGCCTGTAATCCCAGCACTTTGGGAGGCTGAGGCAGGAGGATCGCGAGTTCAAAGCCAGCCTCAGCAATGGTGAGGTATTTAGCAACTCAGTGAGACCCTGTCTCCAAATAAAATACAAAAAAAGGGCTGGGGATGTGGCCCAGTGGTCGAGTGCCCCTGAGTTCAATCCCCGGTACCATTAAAAAAAAAAAAAAAAAAAAAAGTTGATTTTTTATGTTGGTAAAAACACATATCCTGTCATTTTTTAAAAACTGCCAACTGTGTCAATGGGAAGAAAGAATATTTTAATCATAGACATTCTGTGTTGCAATGTATCTCTCTCTGCCAACAATCATTCATCTGTAAGAATAAAGAGCTTTTACTGGAAAAAGCTCAGGGGACACAGCTCAGTGGTAAAGTGATTCTGGGTTCAATTCCCAGTACCCCCCAAATATAAATATATAAATATATGTATGTAACATATGTGTAACATTTATATACACATTTATACACACATGTATATTATATTTTGAAATAATTTCAAACACAGAAAATTCACAAGCATTTCTAAACATCCTTCACCCAGAGACCCCACTGGGTTTCAACAGCAGTCCCAGTGGTGTTCTTTGTAACAGAAAGATCTAGCTTGGGATCGCGGATCACACCCACTTGCCACTTTTTCTGTTCTCCCTTGAATCCAAACAGCTCCTCAGGCTCTCCTTGAACTTCATGCCCTTGACTTTTCTGAAGATAACAGGACTGTCATTTCATGGACTTTCTCCTCACTTAGGTTTGTCCAAGCATCTTCAGCAGGGTGATCACAGAAGTGATGTCTTCTCATTGTGTGTCCTCTTGGGTAGCACACAATGTTTATTTGTCCCATCACAGATGATATTAATGTTGACTACAACTTTCTCCATTGTAAAGTTCCCATTTTTCCCTTGGTAGTAAAAAATAATAATAATTTGAGCCAACACAGAGGTGCAGGCCTGTTATCCCAGCAACTCAGGAGGCTGAAACAGGAGGATCACAAGTTCAAGGTGACTTAGTGAGACTGTCTCAAAATAATATGGAAAGGGCAGGTGATGCAGCTCAGGGGTAGAGCACTTGCCTAGCATGCAGGAAGTCCTTGGGTTCAATTCCTGGTACCTCCCCCCAAAATTTGTGCAGAGGTAGTTTGTGACTATGTAAATATACTGTTCCTTACTCCACCTTTGCCTACTAGGTGTCGTACTTATTGATGTTTGCTGGTTGAGTAACTGCACTAGTTGCCAAGTGGTAACTTTGTGTCTTGTCACTCATCCTACACGTATGAGGTGGCATTCTGTTGTAAGAGCTTTCCCTTCTCTATATATCTGTGTGGACTTATAGATTCATATTTTATCGGGTGGATTAAAATGTCATTTATTTTGATGTTCAAATTGCTCTGAGTCTGGCTAGAGGGCCTGCCTTCAAGCTGGTAGCTCCCCCTCATTATTTCAGCATGTCCTTCACAACAAAATGGTCTAGGCCTGTTTGTCTTTTTCCTAGAATCAGCCATTTCTCCAGGGTTCTTCTAGTGGAGAAATGGCATTTGGAAACTAAGGCCTAGCCACTAGGTGTGCTTACTGCACCAGGCATTGCTGCTCCTGGGCCCTCTGACGTCTGTGTTTATGTCTATTGCCATGAGCTCACACCAATAGCTCCAGTTTGGAAGCTATTGTGTAAGTATGAAGCTTTTCAAACTTACACCTCCCTCCATCAGAGGGGACCCTGGCTCCCTTGTCCTTACTATGTTGACTTGTTTGCTCCACTGCCAACACATGGCCATGTCCTGCCCTGACCTCTCCAGCTGCCCTAGGCTCCCTGTTCTAATGCTGTCCTTGCAGAGGTCACCCTAGCTGCTCCACCCGAGCCTGCCCAGTGATTTTTTTTTCTTTCTGGCACTGGGGATGAACCCAGGGGCCCTTTTTATTTTCACTAAGTTGCCCAGGGTGGCCTTAAACTTGCTGTCTTCCTGCCTCAGCCTCTGAAGTCACTGAGATTACAGGCCTGGGCCACCAAGCCTGATGCTTGCCCAGTGACATTTGTACTTCATTAGGAAGAGGGCAGGAAGGCCTCTCTGATTTCCCACACAAATGCCCATCAGAACAAAGAGCTAATTGGGCCTACTCGTCTCCCATACCTTGCTGCATCTGGGGCTGCCCCTGCTGTGGAGCCGTGGACAGGGTGGGTCCATTTAGGCTAGAGCATAACTGGACTACAGATGAGGCTGGGGGTGAAGGTCATGATGCTGTAGGAGTAGGTGCCACAAAGGGCCAGGGTCAACAGTGGTTAAGGGACAGGGGCAAAGTGAGAGCCTCCAAGTGACAAGCAGAGGCATAGGAAGAAGCCCAGAGAGGCCTAAGACCTAGGCCACAGAGGCAGACAGATGTTAGCAAAGTCCATTTTCTTTTCTCCTTGGGTGCATACTAGCCTGCATTTCATGGCCACCCTCACAGATAGGCATGCCTCTGAATTCCAACTCCTGGATTGAGGGTAGCAAGAGGTGAAGCATCCTAGCCTGGCCTGTAAGAAACTTCTGCCTGGGCTTCTCTGAGCAATTACTCCCTCCCCTTAGTGGGAATGAAGGCAACACCTGAAAGAGACTTGGAAGCTACATGTTGCAGTGGACAGAGCCTCTTTTAATCTGGTCTCTGGATAATTGTGTAGGAGGCAGCCTCATTCACCAGTTCACTGGCCTAGAACTGATGCTCCAGCAGGAAATGCACTCCTGTTCCATTTTGGGGTCTATTTGTCATAGCAGCAGAATCTACTCTAATATAGTCTTTTCCCAGCTGGGAGCATTATACCACACCACATGTTTGGGAGAGCAGAAATGGGGCCTAACTCTCTATCCTTTGAGTCTTTTTTTTTTTTTTTTTGTGTGTGTGTGTGTGTGTGTGTGGTACCAGGGATTGAACTCAGGGATACTCGACCACTGGGCCACATTCCCCAGCCCTTTTTTGTATTTTATTTAGAGACAGGGTCTCACTGAGTTGCTAAGTGCCTCGCCATTGCTGAGGCTGGCTTTGAACTTGCGATCCTCCTGCCTCAGCCTCCCAAAGTGCTGGGATTACAGGCGTGCGCCACCGCGCCCAGCTCTTATCCTTTGAGTCTTACCAATTCAGCTGGAACTACAGACAGAAAAGGAGAACATTTACCAGGCTCTTCAGAATTGATGGTTGCCTCTTTCCTAAGTGGGGCTATTACCTCTTCCCGGGCTCCTGAGTTGACCCCAGGTCTTGGAGCTCCTGTGACCCTGGGAAGAACAACACAGCCCCCTGTTGTCTGTCAGAAAGGTCCTCAGGCCCAGGCTCCCTGTGGCTGAGATCAGCACCTCTTCCTCCTCTTAGATGTCCCCACCAGTCATCAAAGTTCTGTGGACTGGAACTGCCAGTGTTTCAATATCTAAACCACCAAGCCTTCCTACTACCTTTAGGATCCAGAAATTCAAAAATAAAGGTCCTTTGTTAGGCCCAAGCCCTGATTTTCAATTCCAAAGCTTTGGGCATTACTAGATGGGCAGAGAGGTTGTAATGAACTGCCTCAGAAAGGGCACAAGAGGGATTGCATGAGACCCTGTCCCCTTTCCTGGAGAGGGTGTCTTCTGCATGCCTAGAAGATGTTGAGTGACAAAGAGGACACCTTGGCGATTTTCATGGTTTGAGCAGATCCTTAGGGAGGAGCCATACCAGCTCTGACGTGTCATGCCCAAGCCCAGCTGGTCCCCCTCCGCCTCCCTCTGCTCCCTCCAGTCTTTACCTTCCTGCTGTGCTTTCAGTACCTCCTGTGCAACCCGCATCCAGCCCCCGCCCCTCTCCCCAGGCCCCAGGGCTCTTGAGGCCAGAGAATCTCTATTCTCTGTGTCACATGCTACTGGGCATGTACCAGGCACATTTCCCACGCTTGCTTGATGCCACAATTGAGACTGTTTTGCCCGCTCCGTGACCTGCCATCTCTCTTAGGGTGCTGCCCTGCCAGGATTTCCTGGCTTTGGGGTCATGGTTCCCACCTATTGTTCAGGGCTCAGCTGCTCTGCTTTACTAGCTGAGTGACGTTGCCTATATTCCTTAGTCTGTGGGGGCCTCTATTTCCTTATGTGTAAAATAGAGATCAAGAAGACATATCTTGCAAGGACCATGTGAAAGATGAACTGAAAAGGTATCCAGAGCACTTTTTTTTGTGTCAATAAATAATAGCTATTATTTTTCTAAGAGTAAGGTTGGACTGTTTCAACAGAATCATTCCTGTTGTCAGGGGCTGAGGCCAGGGGAGGGAGGATGGGGAGTGCCTGCTAAATGGGTATGGGATTTCTTTAGGGATGATGAAAGTGCTCTGGAATTAGATAGTGATGATGTTTGTGCAAACTTAACACCATGAATATGTATGTTGTGTTTTGTTGTTTAGTACTTGGGATTGAACTCGGGCACCCCCAGCCCTTTATATATATATACACACATATATATACAGTGTGTGTGTGTGTGTGTGTGTGTGTGTGTGTGTGTGTGGTACCGGGGATTGAACTCAGGGGTACTCGACCACTGGTCCACATCCCCAGCCCTTTTTTGTAATTTTATTTAGAGACAGGGTTTCACTGAGTTGCTAAGTGCCTCGCCATTGCTGAGTCTGGCTTTGAATTCGCGATCCTCCTGCCTCAGCCTCCCAAAGTGCTAGGATTACAGGCGTGCGCCACCGCGCCCGGCTCCTTTTTATATTTTATTTAGAGACAGGATCTCACTGAGTTGTGTAGGGCTTTGCTAAATTGCTGAGGCTAGCTTTGAACTCACAATCCTCCTGCCTCAGCCCCCAGAGCATTGGGGTTATAGGCGTGAGCCACTGCTCCCGGCTCATGATTGTATATGTTGAAAGGGTGAATTTCAAGACATGTGGATCATATTTTAATTTAAAAAAATCATCCATTTAGCAAACATTAGTGATTGCCCAGGGAACCAGGTGCTGGGGTCAGTGCCAGACACTGGGAACACATAGTCCAGCAAAGTGAGGTCTCTTCCCTAAAAAGCTGGTCTGAGATGTCTCTGTTTACTTAGTGTCAGAGTTAAACACCTGCACCATTTTCCTCAGAGTTTAAGGAAGGAAAAAGGAGACTAAAAAGTCTTTGGACAGGGCTGGGGTTGTGGCTCAGCGGCAGAGTGCTCGCCTTGCACGTACGCGGCCCGGGTTCGATCCTCAGCACCACGTAAACATAAATGCATTGCATTGTGTACAACTAAAATAAATAACTAAATATTAAAAAAAAAAAAAAAGAAAGTCTTTGGACTGTGTGTAGTGGCGCACGCCTGTCACTCCAGTGACTTGGGAGGCTGAAACAGGAGGATTGCAAGTTTAAGACCAGCCTTAGCAATTTAGGGAGCTCCTGTCTGAAAATAAAAAGGGCTGGGGATGCTGGGGATGTGGCTCAGTGGTAAAGCACCCTGAGTTCAATCCCCAGTATGGAAAAAAAAAAAAAAGAAGATGATTTTGGAAGTTAGCAAAGGCAAGACTCGCTGTACCCAGTGGCTTCTGGATAGCTCCCCACTGGACAGCATTAGAACAGGCAGGGCCTACGCTCTCCACACTCACACTTTGCTGTTGGTTTCTGTGTAGCTCCAGGGGCTGAGGGAAGGCAGGGTATAACCAGTCAGGGAAGAGAGGCAGGGATTCTGGAGAACTGGACGATGCAGCCTGGGCCTGTGAGAACACGTTGCTGGCAGGAAGATCGACCTCCTTCTCAAACAGATGATTCCAGGCACCAGCATCTCCTAGATGGAACTGAGCCCTTCACTCCCTGTATCAGGAGTACAGGATATGAAGGTCTTTGGTCACAGTTTGTACTAAAGATACAGGAATGGTTACCTCTGTGTGACTGTCAGTGAAAACTGGGCAGGTGAGGTAGTATTCAAAAGCCAGCTGGAGCCAGGCACAGTGTTGCACACCTGTCGTTCCAGCAATTTGCAAGGCTGAAGCAGAAGGATCACATGTTCAAGGCTAGTCTCAATAATTTAGGAAGAACCTGTCTCAAAATAAAAATTTAAAAAGGGCTTGGGATATAGCTCAGTGGTAAAGCATCTGTGGGTTCAATCTCCAGTGCTGGAGAGAGAGAGAGACAGTGTGTGTGTGTGAGTGTGTGTGTGTGTGTGTGTGTGTGTGTGTGTGTGTGTGTTGGGTTATCATTGAGCATTGAGGAGGTTGCCAAAGAATTGTGTGGCCTTGAGGATGTGGAGAACAAGTTAGACTCTTACATTGCTTGTGAGACAGCAAATTGGTACAACCACTCTGGGAAGCAGTATGGAGGTTCTTCAGAAAACTTGGAATGGAACCATCATTTGACCCAGTTATTCTACTCCTTGGTATATACACAAAGGACTTAAAATCTGCATACTACAGTGATGCAGCCACATCAATGTTTATAGCAGCTCAATTCACATTAGCTAAGCTATGGAACCAACCTAGATGTTCTTCAATAGATGAATAGACAAAGAAATTGTTGTACACACACACACACACACACACACACAATGTAATATTACTCAGCCATAAAGAAGAATGAAATTATGACATTTGCCAACCAATGGATGGATCTGGAGACTATCATGCTAAGCGAAATAAGGCACTCCCCCAAAACCAAAGGCAGATTGTTCTCTCTGATATATGGATGCTAACACCAATAAAGCAGGGAGGGAAGAATAGAAGTTCATTGGATTATCCAAAGTGAAATCAAAGGAGGGGAGGGGGAATGGGAATAGAAAAGACAGTAGAATTAATTGGATATAATATTCTTATGTTCATATATGAATACACAACCAGTGAAACTTCACATCATGTACAACTACAAGAATGGGATCCTAATTAGAACAAGTTATACTCCATGTATGTACAATATGTCAAAACATATTCTACTTGTCATGTATATAACAAAAATAATAAAACTCTACTATCATGTATATCCAAAAACAATGAAAAAAAAGTGAAAAAAAAAAGAATTGTGCGGGCTTAGGCAAGCTAATCTGCCATATAAAACATGTATAATAATGTAGGCAGTTGCCCTGTGCCTGGTTATCACCCTAAAACACTTCACATTGGTGACTGTGTGGGTCTGAAGTGGTCCCTCTAGGGGGCAATGGGACCTCAACTTGGCCCAAGCAGGTTCTTGACTTACATGGCTGAAAAGAACTTCAGGATGCATCAAAAACAAGGCACAAGCAAAGATTTATTAAAGGACAACAAAGTATACACACCCCACAGGCAGGGTGCAGAGGACCCTGGCCTCTCAGAGAGGAGTGAAGCAATAGGGTTGAATTCTCACTCTACGTGGGATTTTCCTTGGAAGAAAAGTGCTGGTTTCCAGGCAAGCTTTTGTGAAAGTCAAAGCCCATGTCAATCATTTGATATTGGGGGTTTAGAAAGTATCTTTTTGGTTAAGCAGTCCTAAGTCATAAATCAGATGTGGGCACATTATGTAGGTCTTTGAGTCTGGTGACATTTACATTGATTATGTTCGTGTTCTAATCTGATGCAAGCTGCCTCGGGAGGTTTTGTTCACTTAACCAAATAAATAAGCATGGCTGGTCATGCTGATAAGTTGGGGTTTCCATGTAATAGGGATCTCTCTTTCTCTCTCTCTCTCCCTCTCCCTCTGAGATCCCCCACTTCCCTACTCTTTGCCCAGAACTAACTCCTCATTCTACAAGAGAGATCTCTGCACCATTCTTTGCTTCTACTCTTTGTCCTCCCCATTTTTATTGGTGCATCATAGTTGCACATAGTGATGGGATTGGTTGGTATATATCTGAGCATGCACACCACATAACAATATAATTCAGCCAACACCACTCTCTAGCATTTCCTCTCTCCCTGCCTGCTTCCCACCTCTTGGTCCCTTTCATCTACTGATGTCCCCTTGATTTTCATGAGATCTGCCCCCACCTTTCTTTTCCTTTTTTTCCTCTCTAGCTTCGGCAGAGGAGAGAAAACATACGACCCTTGAACCTTCTGTTTGACTTATTTCGCTTAACTGTAAATCACATAATTTCATTTTTCTTTGTGCTTGAATAAAACTTCTATCTATCTATCATCTACCTATCTATCACATTCTTAATCCATTCATCTGTTGATGGACACCTGCTTTGCCTCCAGTCTTGACTGCAATTGGTGGTACAAGAGATTGTTGCGTTTTGGGGGTGATTTTTACCATCTGCCTTTCCCTAGGTTATCACTTCCACGAAAGCAGAAACCCGTGTGTTTCACTCTTCACTTTATCCCCCGAGCCCCTAGCACAGTGCCCGGCATACAGTAGGTGCTCAAACGAAATCACTATGCTCTTGCGTGGGGAAAGGAGGAGGATCTTGTGCCTAGGGTTATAAAGCCAGCTAGCCAAGCGGCTTTAGGGCTGTCACCCAGTAACCGAGCAGTGTGGGAGCGGCTCGGGCAGGGCAGGAGCGTGGGCGCTGGCAGGCAGCCTTAGGGACCGTCTCAAAGGTCGAGAGTTCGCTCGCGGTCAAGGCCAGTCCCACGCGCCGCAGGGGCCGCACCCCAGGGCCCCGAGCACGGCTGTGGGGAAAGCTGCCCCTGGCCGCCGGGGCGTGGCCGCCGGGCGGGAGGGCTGCGCAGGTCCCGCCCTGTCCGCAAGGTCGCGGGGCGGGCGCCGAAGACCAGGCGGAGCCGAGCGGCTCCGAGCGGAGAGCAGCAGGCGGCTGGCGGTCAGCGGCTGGTGAGTTCGCGCGGGCGTCGTCAGGGACGTGCTTGAGGAAAGGGGGCTAGACTCGCGCCCAGGGTCGCGCAGCCAGCGCTCGGGCCGGCCCCCAGGGGCCCGGGCGAATCAGGGGCCTCGGAGGGGCGCGCCGGCGGTCGCGGGGTGGGGGGGGCGGTTGCCTAGGATACGCGGCTCCGGTCCGGGCGCCCCACGCCCACGCAACCCAGCGCAGGGGACGCGCTCCCTGAACCCTGCCGAGTCTTTACTGGAAAGGTTGGTGCAAGCCAGAAAGCGCCGGGAAAGCTGAGGTCACCGGCGGGTGTGGCACGGGTCCTGGGAGGTCTCGGACGTACTGAGGGCATTGGGAGAACCTTACTCTTTAAAAGGAAAGTGATGGGGGTCAGCCGAGGGCCCATAGACTCGGGGTGCACCAAGAGGCCGAGGTTCTGCAGGGTAAAGACCAGTGGAGGCTAAACTAACTCATGCGGTTCCAAGCAAACTTGGAACTGCTCTAGTGGGCAGTGTTGGACGCGGTCCTTACAGTGTCACCCACACAGAACGCCCCCTTCCCAACTTCCCCAGTAAGTCTCTGAGCTGGGCCATAGGCGGACACCTATGATCCCAGTGACTCCAGCTACCGGCGAGGCTGACAGGAGGATCGCAAGTTCGAAGCCAGCCGCAGCAATTTAACAAGACCCTGTATCAAACTAAAGAATAAAAAAAACTGAGGATGTAGCTCATTAAAGCGCCCTTAATCCTCAGTGCCACCTCAATCCTCAGTGCCAAAGACGGGGTGGGGTGGGGTGGTTCTTTTTGACCCTGGGATTTAAAGAGAAGGTGGGGAGGGTGAGGTGGCTTGGGAGGGTCAATTTTGGAAGGGACTTTGCACCTGTACTTCAAGGTAGTATCAGGTTCTAGCTTCTGCACAGATGCTTGCTGCTGGAGCTCCCCAAACCCTCAGAAGACATCTGCCTCACCCCAGCTCCTGGAGAGAGCTCTTTAAGAGGTGCTGCATGTAACCACCCGGCCAGACCACCTCCATCTCACTGAGAACCCAAAACCCAAACCAGGGCAGGGCCTTGCCCAGGACTATCCTGTCCATAAATGATGGAGCTGGGCAGGTGGGGGTGCTCTGGGGCCAGCCAGGCTATGCTGATGAGATAAAGCAGGGTCCCAGTGCACACGCTGGCAGACCATGGGAGTGTTAAGGAGATCACAAAATGACTGACTCTGAGGAGCATGGACCAGTAGCTAGGCCACCTCACTAAGTTGCCGAGGCTGGCCTTGAACTCTGATCCTCCAGAGACTCTGGGATTACAGGTGTGCACCATGGCACCCAGCACCTCTGCAGACTTTGAGTCCCTTTCAGAAATTGGTCCTTTTCTTTTTCTTCTTCTTCTTCTTTTTTTTTTTTTTTTGGATACATTTGGGATGTGTTCCCTGAGGGACTGGCCTTGGAGTGCCTACTCTCAGCCTGGCCTTTAGTGTCCATTGAGGGAGGTCTCCTGCTCTTCTCTGTCCCTGAGGTAGAAGAGGAGATGTTCATAGCCCATGGAGTCACTGGTTAGTGGCCTGATCATCCAGGGCGGCCACTCCAGAAACGTGACTGTCCAAAGGCGGGTGTTGAAATCTACCCTGCCTCAGGCAGCAGGAAGTGTAAGAGAGCCACTCCTCCCATAACCCTGCCTGCTGCCCTTAGAGGCCTGGGTGTACCTTCAGGCCCAGGCATGCCCCCAACTCTAGAGAAGTAGTTTGCCTTGGAGGGGAGCTGCCTAGTTGGGTGAGGCAAAGGTTAAAGATCCCTGGGGACTGAGGGAACTCTGGCTAAACTCTTTGGCCCAAAGTGCAGCCTGTGAGGCCCCCTGGGGCTGCTGGCTTTCTCTTTCCACCGGGAAGTTGTCCTGAGGGGCTGGTAACAGCCTTGTTTGTCTACCTGGCAGTTAAAGCTGCCTTGAATGACAGGCACTCAGTGATATCTGTGCTGGCCCCTGTCCCCTGCCCTCCTGGTTACCCTACCTTCTACCACATGGACCCTGAATAACTCCCACTGCTGTCCCCCAGGGCTGTGGCCTATGCTGTCCCCTTGCTCCTTTTCAGAGCTCTAGGATGTTGCCCTGAGTTCCTGGGTGGTCCAGTGTGATCCAACACCTGGTGGCTCCCCTGCCCCAGCATAGCCTCTCAGAGCCCATGCCCAGCCAGCTTGGAAGTGAGGCTTTCTGGGTATTTTCCTGCCTTATCACTGACTGCCAGCCCCCCGGGCAGGGCCCATCACAGAGGTTCCCACACTGAAGGGGGCAGGTGAAACACCCCACCTGTGGCCTGCCTCATGGCCTCCTGCGTTCCCAGGCCCTGCTTAGCTCCTGGTGCCCTCTCCTACCTGTGCCTGGGACCTTGAGCCTTCTTGGCTCCTGGCTCCTGGGAGACATAATGCTGGCCCAGTTGGCAGAATCAGCCCAAGGAATACTTGGGATCAATTCTGGATAACCTTTATGAGGACTTGGGGCTGTGAAGATAGCACTGTCCCCATGGGTACTAGTCCTGGTCCCAGCCCTGCCAAGGGTTCAGTTTCCTTATCTGTAAAATGGGGGGGATGCTCCACCCTCCATGTATTGGGGTCCTTTGGCCCATGGGAAACAACTTTAAATTCCCCCCAGACCTCTGGGCCAGAGCTGCCCTCCCTCCTCTGTCCCTCAGGGGAAAAGGTAGGCAGTGGGCAGTTGAACCCAATGAAGACAGTGCCTGGAGTTCTGACTGTAAGCCACCCCTGGCTGTGGGAAGATTGGGGGACCATGTTGGGATCACCATGGCTTGGTACCCCTATGTGTCCAAAGACAGCTCAGGGTGTTAGAGCTGGTGGGGCTTTAGAGCCCCTACTGATTAGAGGGAGTAAAAAAAATTTTTTTTTTTTTTTGTTCCAGGGATTGAATTCAAGGGCACTTATCCACTAAGCCATATCCCCAGCCCTTTTTATATTTCATTTTGAGACAGGGTCTCACTAGGTTGCTTACAGCCTTGCTAAGTTGCTGAGTCTGGCTTCAAACCTGTGACCCTCCTGACTCAGCCTCTCGGGCAGCTGGGATTATAGGCGTGCACCCCCAGGCCTGGCTGTAGGGGGTAAATTGAGGCCCAGAGAGGGAAGGGGCTGTGTTCCAGGCTACACTGGTGATCAGGATAGTTCAGTGACCCTCCAGTGCTGCAGTGTGGCCCCAGAAGGTCCCAGATGGACTGGAACCCCCACCCCCATGAAGCTGTTCAGCAACTGCAAGGCTGGCCTCAGAGTCCGCGTCCTCCTGCCTGTCTTCCCTCTGGCAGCGTCCTCCTCCCTGAAGCTTGCAGAGCTCTTGGGCCTCTCTCAATGCTCTCTGTGCAGCGAGCCTTGCTTCTTCCTCAAGTGCCTCCCCAGCAGCCCTTGCCTATACTTGGCACAGTCTGGGAGCAGGTGTGGTTGGTTGCCTGTCACTGAGCAAGTGGCCACAATAGCCCCCGGCTGCTTTTAGGAGTTCAGCTTCCTCTGTCTGAAGGCCGCACACATATGTGTCCTTCTCTGGGGGTACAGCTGGCTGGAGACAAGCTCCCTGGTTAGAGCCCCAGGCCAGCCCCTTAGTTCCCATAAGGGCAGACTGGGATGCTACAGGTGGTGACCCTGTCCACAGCCTCCCAGGCGGGCTGGGGAGCCCTGACGTTCAGTCAGCATTTTCATTACTGTGATTCAAAGACCTAGTAAGAACAACGTGGAGGAAAAGTTTATTTGGGGCTCATGGTTTCAGAGGTCTCAGTCCGTAGGTGGCTGACTCCCTGTTCTGGGCCTGAGTGAGGCAGAACAGCGTGGAGAAAAGGCCTGGAGGAGGAAGGCAGCTCAGGATATGATCCGCAGGAAGCAGAGAGGTCCTCTCACCAGGGTCAGAATATAAACTGCCAAGGCAGGCTCCGTCCCCAGCCACACCATCCCTGCCTGCACTTACCACCCAGTCAATTGATATCAGTGGGTTACTTCACTGCTGAGGTAATAACTCACAACCCAGTTGTTTCACCTCTGAAAATTCTTGCCTCATCCAACACTTGAGCTTTTGGGGACACCTCAGGTCTAAACCATAACACCCGGCCACGTGGCTTCTTTCCCCTCTATCTAGTGACCCAGCTACTGCTTTCCTCGGCCTCAGATGGCCCCAGCCCTGGCTCTGGGCCAAGGGTTCCCGAATTTCAGTTCCTCTGGGACTTAACCAAGGTTTGCTCTCAGTTTGCCGGGAACTGGTCACGGGTGGGTGTGAGCCTGGGGTGGGTCCAGCCTGCAGACCTGGCCCTGCACGCTCTGCACGTGCTTCTTACGTGACTGCACCTGTCCCTGGGTCCGTACTGTCCCCTTTCACCTCTCACCGTGGCGTCTGCGTGACAGCGCTTCTCCCTGACCCTCTCTCTCGCCAGCAGACATTCCTTGGAGATTTATCCCAGACGGATTTTTTGCTGTCCCCACTTTTGGGGGCATGTTTCCTGACTGTCCCAGGAAAGCTGTAGGAGCAGGACCTGGCCCCCTGCCAGCTCCTCCTCCCTACCCCATCGTCACAGCCTCCTTTCACACCATGTCTGTCTTGGTCCATTTGTGTTGTTACAACAGAATACCACAGGCTGGGGCGTTTAGGATGAACAGGACTTACTGACTCACACTCTGGAGACTGGGAGTCCGGGAGGGCAGGGTGGCATCTGGAGGGCCTTTTTGCTGTGTCATCCTGTGACAGAAGGCAGAAGAGGGTGAGAGAGCAAGAGACCAAACTAAGCCCCAGGCCTTTTATTTATTTATTTATTGGGGGTTGGGGATTTAACCCAAGAGCCCTTTACCATGGAGCTACATCCCTCAGCCCTTATTCTTTATTTTGAGACAGTTGCTTATGGCTTCACTGAATTGCTGAGGCTGGCCTTGAATTTGGCAGTCCTCTTGCCTCAGCTCCCAGAATTGCTGGGATTATTGGCCTGCACCTCCACACCCAGCTCAAGGTCTTTTATAAGGACTGATAATCCATTCGTGGGGTAGAACCTAAATGACTCAGACACTTCCCATTTGGTCCCAACATGGTCACATTGAGAATTTAGTTTCCAACACATGCTATTTTAATTTTTTAAATGATACTATGGGATTCAACCCAGGGATGCTCTATGATGGAGCTACATCCCCAGCCCTTTTAAAAACTTTTGAGACAGACTTTTGCTAAGTTGCGAAGTCTGGCCTCAAATTTATGTTCGCCCTGAGTGGCTGGAATGGGGGGTCGAGGGCCACTGTGTTCAGTTGCAACATGTGCTTTTGGGAATGCATTCAAACCATAGCAGCCTTCTATTTTGGAGGAGTCTCAGAGGACCTAAAATTTGGGAACAGAGCTGGAAGTTGAGGCCATCTCGTCAGACCCCGCTAATTGACCTTCTTAGATTTGGGCCACAACCTGGTGACTTACAAGCCTAGCAGGGTCTGGTTGCAGCGTTTGCTTAGTGCAGGTCTTGAAGAATTTCCTTGCTCTCCCATGTGCCTGTGCTGGCCAGTTCTCCACAGGCGTACTCCCCATTTCTTCCTGTTCACCTGCCCAGCGCCCCACATCACTTACATCACCCACCTGATCCTGTGACGCTGTCAGCTCTGCCATCATGAGGGCAGGGGCTACGTCTGTCTGACCACGGGGTCCACAACGAGCAGGCCAGACAGTAGAACCTCTGTGTGAATGTTGTTGAGTGATCATTACCCTCTTCCAAAGTCTGATGAAATATACTGGGTAAAAGCAGTTTGTTTAACATGTGCAAGAAACAGTCAGAACTTAGGTGTGAAGACTGTCTCTGGGGAGGCACCTGTACACGGTAGAAATGGGTGCCTCTGGAGAGGGGAGCAGGCTGGGTGGGGCATGGGGTGGAGGTAGGGTGGCACTGCTAGATTTAATTTACATTCTATAAAACTGGAATTTCATTAATGAAGGATTGACCTCATTTGTGAAGGTCAGTTCATCGCATTTGACCTTGACTCTGATTTGGTCTCTTCTCCCAGCCCAGTAGTGCCTGGTTCAAGATGGGGGCCCAGGTCTCGGTGGATACAGGAGCCCTGCACGTGGTGATCGTGGGCGGGGGCTTCGGCGGGATCGCGGCGGCCAGCCAGCTGCAGGCGCTGAACATCCCCTTCCTGCTGGTGGACATGAAGGACTCCTTCCACCACAACGTGGCCGCGCTGCGGGCCTCCGTGGAGAGTGGTAACGTGCTCCTCTCTGGGGCTGCCTTTGTGAGCATGGTCTTGTCACTGCTGTGGGACCTGATTTCAGGGACTGATTTTCTCCCTGTAGGGCAAGTTTCCTAAATTGCACCAATAGATATTTCCCGGTCAGTGGCTTAAGCAGTTGCAGTAACAAGGCCTCACAGGGAGAGCTTGGGCTTTTCCAAGGACCTGGGGCCCAGGTCGGCACTTTAGCAGTCAGGAGGACCTGGGTGCACCTGTTGGCTCAGCTCTGGCCAGGGGAGCCCCTGTTGGTATGTGGCTCAGGAGAAGCTCAGATGGTTCTGCACTGTGAGCTCTTCTGTGTCTGTTCCCCAGGGTTTGCCAAAAAGACGTTCATTTCCTACTCGGTGACCTTCAAGGACAACTTCCGGCAAGGCCAGGTGGTGGGGATAGACCTGAAGAATCAGACAGTGCTGCTGCAGGGTGGCGAGGTGAGTGTGGGGGCACTGACCCAGCTGTCCTCTAGCTTCAGGGGCCCCTCTGAGGACCAGAATCTCTCTAGGGCCGAGAGAGTACCACCTGTGGCCTCCAAGCCCTGCCTCTTGCTGGACAGATAGTAGGTTCTTCATAGAGGCTGGACCACAGCAGCCAGAGAGTATGAAGTCAGGTATTTCTTGAGTTTTTCCTATACACCAGGCACTGTCCTAATCCTTTGTGTAAGTCTCATGTCATTATACATGACAGTATAAGGCAGGTGGTACCCTCATTTTTCAGACAGATTAAATGGCTTGCCTAAGGTCCCCCAGCTGAGCTGGCAAAAGACTAAGCCAAAATCAGAATCCAGAGACTTCCATTCCTGAGTCCATGCTCCAGAAGCCAGTGTCCTGGACAAGGACCAGGCCTGGCCAGCCACGGAGGCTCTCCTCACTGTCTAGAAGCAAAAGCTAGGCACAAGCATGATGCCACATTGCCCAGGTTGGGAGGCCACTAGGAGCTGAGGCTTCTTTCACTCGTCTTCATGATCCTCACCCCAGGGAACTCACCAAACATGCTGCCTGGCATATGTCTGCAGGGGCCGAGCTCTGTCAGTGAGCGGCCACCAGCCCACAGGATGGATTGACGGACAGCTGTAGCTCAGCCCCCAGGGCTGTATTGGAAGCTGAGGGGGATTGGAAATAGGAGACAAGTTCCTATCCTCCATGAGGACGCGCCTTAGTGTGAATTACTCGTTCTTGAATTAATTTAAGGGACCAGAGACTCACTAGTTGGAAAGATCACTGAGTGTCCTTAGTCCTGCAGTTTTGATCTGTGCTTCTCAGCGCCCTGGAAGGGTCCACAGGGGCATCTTGGAGCTCCACGAGGAAAGCAGGGGCTGAGTGGTCCCGACTGCCTCTGGTCCCCTCGCACTGGAACAGCTTTATATACCTAGGCTCCAAACAGTATTCTCCTCCCTCCCTCCCTCCCCCCCACTCTGTTCTTCTGGTGGGGGTGGGAGGAGCCTCCTGAGCTGTCCAGGAGATTCTCACTCCACACTGGAAGCGCATGCCCTGTGCCGGATTTCCTGTTCCTTGCTGACCTGCCTTCTGCGGTGGGGGCTCTCCCCTCCCGTAGGGTCTGGCGCTGTGGCTCATGTATTCTGCAGGCAGGAGTTAAAATCTGCTTGCTTAGGTCTTTGGGTTCTGGTGCCATCCCTTGGCCCCCTAGTTTGGTGATTTCACTCCCTTCCAACAGGGCCGTGTCCTCCGTGTGCCCACGGGCCTCCTCTACCTGGTGCTCCTTGGCTACTGGGATTCTGGTGTTAGATATGGAAACCCAGGCTTCCCCCGCTTTGTTTTTCCCTTATCTTTGTTTTTCTTTCTTTCTTTTTTTTTTTTTTGGTACCAGGGATTGAATCAGGGGTACTTTACTGCTGAGTCACATGCCCACCTTTTTAATTATTTTTTTAAATTTTAAAATAGGATCTCACTAAGTTGTTGAGGCTGGCTTTGAACTTGTGATCCTCCTGCCTCAGCCTCCCAAGTCACTGGGATTACAGGTGTGTGTCACTGTGCCCAGCTCATGTTCCTTTTTCTTGTCCCTCACAGGCCCTGCCCTTCTCACATCTTATTCTGGCCACGGGCAGCAGTGGGCCCTTCCCTGGCAAGTTTAATAAGGTTTCCTGTCAGCAGGCCGCCATCCAGGCCTACGAGGACATGGTGAAGCAGGTGAGCTGCTGCAGATAGGCGTGGGGCGGTGTAGGCACATGAGGGAAGAGCTGGGGCCGCAGCAGGGAGACTGGGGGGCTTCAGAGCTGCCGAAGCAGCTGGAGAGTTGGAGAGTTGCTGGGAGGACATTCCCTGGGAGAGGCCTTGGGCCTGACACAGGGGCCTGGACACGAGCTCCCCAGACCCGCTCAGGCTGTGCTCCTGTGTCCCAGACGCGTCCCTTCACATTCGCCTGTCCTCCTGACTGCCCAGGGCTTTGGGCTTTGTAGAGCAGCTCAGTTCCTGTGATCCCCGCCAGTTGGCACGGCCATCCTACGGGGCGGGGAGGAGGTGGCCTATTTGGATCTCAGATGTGGAGCGTTCTCTACCTTTCTTTGGCCAGGAACCCACACCGTAGGGGAACCACCAGGCGGAGGGCAGATGTGTAGGTGTGTTTTATGTCCCTGTTGTCCCCAGGTCCAGCGCTCTCAGTTCATCGTGGTGGTGGGAGGAGGCTCTGCTGGAGTGGAGATGGCAGCAGAGATTAAGACAGAATACCCTGACAAAGAGGTGAGGCAGGCCACCTTGGCCTTGAGCTCTGAGAGGTCGCCTTGGCTTTGAGCTTCTTTCTACTTAACCTGATGAACATCAGGAATTTGCTCAGAGCTCTGGAGGTTAGAGCTCTGCTCACCTAAGCTGCGCATGCTTGTGTGTTTCCTGTCTTGTGCTAAAGAGAGATTCTGCAGGGAATTTTCCCAGGGAACCAGGATCCTACCACTGACTTTGCAGAGCTGCTCTGGGTATGTGTTATTCATGGAAAGGTCCTGCTTTCTGGGCCAACCCCGCAGATCAGACCCAGGGGAGATATCTGATAAAGGTGAACTGTGTCAGCTAGGTGCGGTGGTGCATGCCTGTAATCCCAACGGTTTTTGGAAGCTGAGGCAGGAGGATCACAAGTTTGAAGGCAGCCGCAGCAAATTAGTGAGTCCCTAAGCAACTCAAAGAGACCCTATCTCTAAATAAAATATAAAAAAAGGCTGGGGATGTGGCTCAGTGGTTAAGTGTCCCTGGGTTCAATCCCTGGAACCAAAAAAAAAAAAAAAAAAGGTGAACTGTGTCACCTTCAGAATTTAAGTAGTTCTGGTGACAAAACCTAGACTTTGATTACCTCTTCTTGCTGACAGTCAGCTTGAACAAGGACACACTCAGTTGGAGTTTGGTCCCTGCCTGATGGGGCAACCCTTGCCCTGGATGGCCATGTGGTGGGAGCCTGAAGTGCAGTGCCTCATGCCCGCAGGAGGGTGGTGGTGGCCTGCCCTGATCTTTCTAATCCTCAGGGGTGCAGGGGCAGAGATAGAGAGCCACCCTGTACCGAGAGAGAGAGAGAGAGAGAGAGAGAGAGAGAGAGAGAGAGAGAGAGAGAGAGAGAGAGAGAGGTAGAGGTCCTGGCTTGCCCTGGGCGTGGGAGTGCTGAGTGGTGTGCTTGCTCTGTTCCCAGGTCACTCTCATTCACTCTCAAGTGCCCCTGGCCGACAAGGAGCTCCTGCCCTGTGTGCGGCAGGAAGTGAAGGAGATCCTCCTCAGGAAGGGCGTGCAGCTGCTGCTGAGTACGTGCCCATCCCCGCCCTCCCTGACCTGCTGAGATGGGGCTCAGGCCAGCCACAGTTGCTGGCTCTCCCTTCCTCGTCTCCTGGGGTTCACCATGAAGCACCAGCAACAGTCCCGAGTGTCCCAGCCCGTTGGAGCCTCTCTGTCCAGCTGGAGGTCCACGTCATGCAGGCAGCAACGCTTGCTGTTGCTTTGGGTGCAGGGCAGCCGGGAGATCTATTTGCTAGGTGATGGTGTGGGATACTTATTTAATGAATGATGTATATATATTAAACTTCTTTTTATTTGGGGGGGATATTGGGGATTGGGCACTTTACCACTGAGTCTCACCCCCAGCTCTTTTTTTGGGGGGGTACCGGGGATTGAACTCAGGGGCACTCAACCACTGAGCCACATCCCCAGCCAATTTTGTATTTTATTAGAGACAGGGTCTCACTGAGTTGCTTAGTTCCTCACCATTGCTGGAGGCTGGCTTTGAACTTGAGAACCTCCCACCTCAGCCTCTTGAGCCACTGGGATTACAGGCAAGCACCAACTGTGCCCGGCATCACCTCTTTTTATTTTTTGAGATAGTGTCTCGCTAAGTTGCTGAGGCTGGCCTCGAACTACTAATCTTCCTGCTTCAGCCTCCCAAATTACTGATTTCAGATGTGTGCCACTACTTGCGGCACTGAATGATTTTTTTTTAAAAAGTGCATTTGAAGGATTTGCCTTGAAATTTGATGTTCTGTGCTAGAGGGAATAGCTTTGTTGGTTTATTTTGAGAGTGATGAGTGTGGCTTTGATACAGATTGGGAAGGGAGAGACCTACCCCTCATTTTCTTTCTTTCTTTTTTTTTTTTTTTAATTTTTCAGTTGTAGATGGACACAATATCTTTATTTTCATTTATGTATTTTCTTTTTTATGTGGTGCTGAGGATCGAACCCAGGGCCCCTCGCCTGCGAGGCAAGCGCTACCACTGAGCTATACCCCAGCCCCTCTTCTTTTTTAGTGATCCTGGGGATTGAATCCAGGGGCACTTAACCTTTGAGCCATACCCCAGCACTTTGTATTTTTTTTTTTTTATTTTGAGGCAGGATCTCACTAAGTTGCTGAGGCTGGCCTTGGGTTTGTGATCCTCCTGCCTCAGCCTCCTGAGTCACTGGGATTTCCCGATGTGTGCCTCTGTGCCTGGCCCACCCAGCATTTTAGAGGGGCTCTGATCCAGTGGTGGGACACCCATACTTTACTGCCCCGGGCCTTGACTTCCTGTGGGGAAGGTGGCGAGGCATCTGCTACAAAAGTCCCTCTGGTGATGTAGGACAGTTAGTGTCCTGATTTCAGGCTGAGGGTCCAGGAAGCTGGCTTCTCTCCTTCCCTGTCCTTGCTGTGCCAGTGGTGTGCTGGGACGGACAGGAGGGGGTCGCTGACATTCAGCAAGGCACACTTGAGGTTCTCTGTTGAATAACTTCCCAGCACTTCTTGGGAAGCTGGGCTTCACTTCCCTCTAGCAGCTTCTTGGACTGTTCCTCCAGTTTGCCCTGGGGCCAAATGTCCTCATTGTGTTTCTTGGGGCAGTTAGAAGGGCCCCAGGGAAGGGAGAGGTGGGTGGAGTGATTGCCTAGTCGGGCTGCTGCAGCCCAGGTCTTTCTGCAGTCAGCCTTGGCACCTTGGCACGGGCCTCTGCCAGCCTCCGCCAACTTCCTGGTCACGGAACCACCCTCCCCCTCCCATGCAGGTGAGCGGGGTGAGCAACCTGGAGGAACTCCCTCTCAATGAGTATCGGGAGTACATCAAAGTGCAGACAGACAAGGGCACGGAGGTGGCCACCAACCTGGTGATTCTCTGCAATGGCATCAAGATCAACAGTTCTGCCTACTGCAGTGCATTTGGTAAGCAGGTGACCCAGCCACTGCCTCATTCTCCAGCATTCTTTGAGATGCCCTGTGGTCCTTGCCCCTGAATCAGCGCCCCTATCCATTTCCGCTTTGCCTCAGCTGCCCACTTGCTTTCTTCTGAATGGTGACCTCAAACTGTGGGTCCAGGTTAGGAGACCAAAATCTTCTAGCATTGGGACTGCCCCCTAGTGGTAAGAGATAGGAAGAGACTTCTGAGAGATGAGAAAGACCCATTTCCAGCTATTTTTATAGGGAGTGGGAGAAGTTCTGGGTCAGGCCTTTCTCTGTTCACAAGTCCCTGTTGTCTCCAAAATCCAAATCTAAATGCTTGACTATCTCAGCTCGTAATGACTCTGGGGAGTAGGGGCCATAACATACCCTCATTTAAAAAAAATTTTTTTTTTTTTAATGGTTCTGGGTATTGAACCTCAGACACTCTACCACTGAGCTACATCCTCAGCCCTTTTTCTTTTGAGACAGGGTCCTGCTAAGTTGCCTGGCCTGGCCTGGAACCTGCAATCCCCCTGCCTCAGCTTCCTAGTCATTGGGATTATCGACAGGTGCCACCACGCCTGGCTCAGTTTACCATTTATTAAAGCCTTGCATTTATTTTAAAATTCCAGATCCGGCCGGGCATGGTGGCGCACACCTGTAATCCCAGCACTTGGGAGGCTGAGGCAGGAGGATCAAGAGTTCAAAGCCAGCCTCAGCCATGGCAAGGCACTTAGCAACTCAGTGAGACCCTGTCTTTAATAAAATACAAAAAAAGGGCTGGGGATGTGGCCCAGTGGTCGAGTGCCCCTGAGTTCAATCCCCGGTACCAAAAAAAAAAAAAAAAAAAAAAAAAATCCAGATCTGTGTTCAAAAGAAAATTTAAAACTTGGCTAGCCATTGTAGTATCAGTGGTTGAAGGGTTCCATGCATTGTAGAGAAGGCAGCTTGTTGGTGTTTTGACTCTCTCCACCCTGGAGCCTGTGAACTCACCTTTGCAGGAGGGGTCTCATGGGGGGGGGCCCGCAGCAGGAACTCTGAAGGTGGAGGATGGGCTCCTGAGATGCACCCTGGGGGCCATTGGACTAGCACCCAGGCCTCATCCCCTGTGTCTGGTGGCTGCTTAGCACAGCAGCTCAGGGACTTGGTTTGGGTGTCTTCTTCCCCGGCAGAGAGCAGGCTGGCCAGCAATGGTGCCCTGAGAGTGAATGAGTTCCTCCAGGTGGAGGGCTACAGCAACATCTATGCCATTGGTGACTGTGCTGACGTGAAGGAGCCCAAGATGGCCTATCATGCCGGCCTCCATGCCAACGTCGCTGTGACCAACCTCATCAACTCCTTGAAGCAGAGGCCCCTCAAGGCCTACAGGCCAGGTAAGGGAAGCCCGGGGGCTTCCTAGTTTTTAGAGTTTGGGGTTAGACAGGGGGAGACTTTTAGTGCTGTAAGATGACTGACCACTAGACCAAACTCTCAAAACTGATGACAGAAACATCCTGCTCAAGCTTTTGAAAAATAAACTGGGGACTCCCCTGCTTTTCTAGAAGTTGTACACATCTCTCTGTCCTGAGTCACATCTCTCTGCCCTGAGTCGGAAGCCCTGGAGGAGAGTGTGCTCTGGGAGTTGCAGGCCCGTGACCTTCAGGGGTTCTTCTTTGTGTGTGTGCTCCTCAGGTGCCTTGACGTTCCTCCTGTCCATGGGCAGAAATGACGGCGTGGGCCAGATCAGTGGCTTCTACGTGGGTCGGCTCATGGTGCGGCTGGCCAAGAGCAGGGACCTGTTTGTCTCCACAAGCTGGAAAACCATGAGGCAGTCCCCACCCTGATGGGGAGGCCAAGTGGGAGACGTGTCACTACTGCAGATGGTGACGGACCCCTGGACAAAAAGCACCCGGATGACAAGTGGCAAAGCACAAAGACTCTTCCTCTGGAATAAGATGCCAGTGTGCTGTCTGGAAGGATGTCTCACGTAAAGCACGTGAGAGAGGTGGGAGGCATTAAAAAGACATGTCCTAGAGGATTCCTTCTGGGCTTGGAAGGTCTGCTTGCAGCAGTGCTGACTGGAGGGCCTTGGGGAGGGGCTCTTCTGGGACGTGTGTGCACGCGCGCGCGCGCGCGCGCGCGCGCGCATGCTGGTGCCTGTGGGCTTGGTGTGATGTTCAGAGCTCTCAGGGTGATGCAGAGAGCTCGCCCCTGGAGACTGGTGTCACATTTGTGAGGACAGGAAGGAGAGCCTGTAGATTGAGACCAGCCACAGAAGAGGACCTGGGGTGGGGAGATGGCTTGTACCCCAAACCTTTTCCGTCACATGGGATGGTGAAGCCTCTACATCCCACAACAATCAGGAGCCTCATTTTAAACTCCCTTTTATAGTTAGTGCCCTATTCTTTGGATTTGTTTGTGGTATCTTTTTAGATGGGGTCTCACTCTGTTGCCCAGCTTGGTCTCAGACTCCTGGGCTCAAGTGATCCTCTTGCCTCTGCCTCCTGAGTAGCCGGGACCACAGGTGCACATCAGTCCCCACACGCCTTAATTCTCATGAGCCTTTGTGTATTTCCATTTTAAGATCATGACTACATACCATAGGTGCATTTAAGAAGAAAGACAAAATTTCCCGCCTGGTTAAGTTAACCCATCCCGACAGAGTGAGTTTTTGCGGAGCTGGCAGGGGTCAGGGCTGAAGCCAGGCTTGCCAGCTTCTGGAGGTGGTTAAGGAAAGGCAGCAGAATTTGATGGTAGGGTGCCATCTAGTTACCCCTCAGGGAGCAGAAGCGGGTTCTGCAGGTGCTGCTGGTACATTTCCAGGCTACTGTCAACTGGCAAATTTATAAGTGACGAAACTCCAGCTGCTGGGGGTGGGAAGGGGTCCTCGAGGGACTTTGTGGTTTTGTGCTTCTGGTTTCCTGGACAACTCACGGCACTCGTCTGCAGGGCCAGCTGTATGGCAGTCATGTCTGTCACTGACAGTGTTAAGGTATGCAAATGACTCCTGTATTTGGGAGAGATCTTTCAATGTGGAAGAGTCTATTTTGGATTGCCTAGGTTAAATCTCCATGGCAGAACTTGATGAGTTCACATGAATAAATTCAGGCTGACTCTCCCTGCCTTCCCCCTCCCTGGTCACCTTTGGTGGTGGCCTCTGGGGACTGGGGCAGAGTGCTGGGGACACCAGAGTCACTTGGGCTCTGAGCCCAGCCCACATCTGGGCTGTGCCCCGCTGTCTGTTCCACTTTGTTGTCAAGGCCTAAGTGAGACATCCTGTCTCCCAGGAGGATGGTGACCCCACTGGTGGCTTTGTCACAGCCATCGTGCTTACCCTTCCCAGAGGCAGGACCGCCACCTGACAACACAGGCCGTGGTGCCGTCTGACCTGGGACCTCACCTGGCATGGTGGGAATCTCGGCCAGTCAGTGACAGGCCTTATTTTATTCACTTAGAATATTCTAGAGGTATCCATTTACAGGGACACAGTTTTCCAAATGGAGGATATTATTGCAATAAAAGAGCATGTTATAAGAAAGACACTGGATCTTTTATTTTTTCCTTTCATTTTCTTTAAAAAACAAAGCGAAATAAACAAAAAGCCCAAAGCAAAAAACTTTTTGAGGAGTCCTTACATATATCATAGGGGGCGGGGCAGGGGAGGGGCACCAAAACAGAAGAGAAAAGCACCAGTGTGATGTCTTCCCCACCTTCTCTCCACCACCGGACACGCCAGCAAGCCCAGCTGACTCTCCTGCCCTCTTCCCTTGGATAAAGGAGGAACAAAAGATTTTTAAGAACCTTAAAAGGATTTTTTTCTTGTGTGAGAGTGTGTAAAAGTCAATGCTATAAATCTAAAACGAGGTCTGTTTTTCTTTTTTAAAAAGTTCTAAAACAACAGGAAGAAAACACATGGAAAGAAACCCCTGGTGGAGACCTGGTTAAATACGGACCGAGGCCCTTTGTAAGGAGAATATAAAATGCAGAGGGTCCCTCGGTGGCAGGACCTGCTCCCTGCTTCCCTCTCCGCTGCCCTCTGCTCCCCTGCCGTCACCCTTCCTCTCTCCTTTTCAAAAATAAAACCCCACTCTCGAGACGTGGCTCTTCCTCCGGTCCCTGCTGGAGAGCGGCTACTTGGCGTCCAGCTTGGCCATCTCCTGCACATAGATGCCGATGCTCTCGCTGTCGAAGAGCAGGAAGTACACGTTCTTCAGTGACGACGCGCTGGAGTCGTCGAAGTGGGCCGAGATGGCCTTGAGGGTCACCTGGGCGGCTGTCTGTTTGGGAAAGCAGTTTCTGTGCCAAGGCAAAAGGAGAGCCCACATCATTTTGGTCCCAAGACGCAGGGTCCTAACTCTTCCCTCAGCCTGGGAGGGCGATACCCTGGGTTCCTTCTTATTTTGGCCTTTGGCTCTCATTTGTACTGAGTGGGGCATCACTATGCACAGTGTCACTTCTGACATTGTCAAAGGGCCATTTGGAGGGGTTGCTGGGAGACTTCATCCTCACTTTATAGGTACCCACACTGACAGGTATGATTTTGGCCAATATTATAGGGCTGCCAGATGAGGGGTATATATATATATAGCTTCAATATAGCTTGAAGCTATATTGCCTGAATCAGGTAAAACTTGGCTTTAAAAATTCTAGCAGGGGCTGGGATTGTGGCTCAGCGGCAGAGCGCTCGCCTTGCACGTGCGCAGCCCGGGTTCGATCCTCAGCACCACATAAACATAAATTCATTGCATTGTGTACAACTAAAGTAAATAAATAAATATTTAAAAAAAATTCTAGCAATTCAGCTGGGCACGGTGGCACACATCTGTAATCGCAGCAGCTCAGGAGACTGAGACGGGAGGATTTTGAGTTCAAATCCAGTCTCAGCAACTTAGGCCCTAAGCAACTTAGTGAGACCCTGTCTCTAAATAAGAAATCGAAAAGGGCTGGGGATGTGGCTCAGTGGTTAAGTGCCCCTGGGTTCAATCCATGGTACCAGAAAAAAAAATCTAGCAATTCTGCATTAAGATACATGGTCTTCATAAAAGCAAACATAGATTTTATTAGCTCCTTCAAAATCTATTTTAGTACTAAACAGATTGTTTAATAAGAGCAAAAATGTACGCTCAATAGCTTGTCTTCAAAATTCCTTCTTACGCTCACTATTTCTCATGAACTCTCGGACGTGCCAGTGTGATTTCAGCAGTGGTTCTGGGTGGGACTGGGTTGGTGTCAGTTTGCTGAGAGTCCCCAGCACCAGGGAGCCGTCGAGAGAGCTGTCCACTGGCCTCATGGGATGCAGCCATAATGGTTCCTTGGGGTCAGCCACCAAAGACCCCTGGCACAGGTCCAGGATGGGTCTGCCCTGTGTGAATTCTCGTGCACGCTTGTGTGTGTGTGTGTTCCAGTGTGGAACAGTGCCGCCTATGGCCCACTTAGAGAGAATGCAGCCAGCAGTGCCTCTGGGCCTGGACTGGGGAGGGCCAGATCTGGGGGCTGTGCTGGAGATGTGGTCACAGCGGGAACTAGGCCTCTCCGCTCTCTCTTCTTCCTGTGATGTGCTGCCTATGTTACAGAGCCCAGCCTCCACGTAAGCACACCCTCAGTGACAGCTCTGGGAGTGTCTGCCAAACCTCAGCCTCTTGGCTCTGTTGTTCCCCTGGCGATTCCACAGCGGGATATGTGGGGTCCGGGGGCAAGGTTCCACATTCTGACCAGGTGATGTCCCTGCCTCTGTTCCACAACCACTCTTGAGTAGCAAGTCCTTCGAGTCTGGTGTTTCCCCTCCCGCCCCCTTCTTTTACCTTTCCATTCCTTTCTTTTCTCCTTCTTTCCTTCTCTCCCTCCCTCTGGGGATTGCACCCATGAGTGTTCTACCACTGAGCTATATCCCCAAACCTTTTTATTTTGAGACAGGGTGCTATGGCTTAGGTATGAGGTATCCCCCAAAAGCTCGTGTGTGAGACAATGCAAGAAAGTCTAGAGGTGAGAGGTGGTGGGGGGTGGCGCACACCTGTAATCCCAGCACATGGGAGGTAGAGGCAGGAGGATCACCAGTTCGAAGCCAGCCTCAGCAATGGCAAGGCACTTAGCAACTCAGTGAGACCCTGTCTCTAATAAAATACAAAAAAGGGCTGGGGATGTGGCCCAGTGGTCAAGTGCCCCTGAGTTCAATCCCCGGTACCAAAAAAAAAAAAAAAAAAAAAAAAAGTTTAGAGGTGAAATGATTAGGTTATGAGAGCCTTAGCCTAACCAGTGCATTAATCCACTGAATTAACTGAGTGGTTAATTGAAGGCAGGTAGGGTGTGGCTGGAGGAGGTGGATCTGGGGATGTGCCTTTAGTGTATGTAGTTTTGTACATGGTGAGAGGATCTCTCGCTGCCCCCCCCACCACCTCCTTCTCTCCTTCCTGGTTCCATGGCCTGAGCCAACCTTCTCTGCCACACCTGTCCACATCATGTTTGGCTTCACCTTGGGCCCAGAGCAATGGAGCTGTCTGTCTATGGACCAAGACCTCTGAAACCGTGAGCACCAAAATAAACTTTTCCTCCTCTAAAATTGTTCTTGTCGGGTCTTTTGGTCACAGCAGCAGCCACAAAGCTGACTACAACACAGGTCTCCCAGTGGCCCAGCCCTGTGATCCTCCTGCCCCAGCTTCCTGAGCAGTTGGAGTACAGGCGTGTACCACCGTGCCTGACTCAAGCCTGGTGTTTTCTGATCGTGCATTCTAGAATGTGGGCAGCTGTGGGGATGTGGGCTTTGAACACAGCAGGCTCTCAAAAATTGACATGCCACCTTGCTCTGCCACAGTGTGCTCCCTCCAGCCACTTTTTTTGGTACCGGGGATTAAACTCAGGGGCACTCGACCACTGGGCCACATCACCAGCCCTTTTTTCGTATTTTATTAGAGACAGGGTCTCACTGAATGGCTAAGTGCCTCGCCATTGCTGAGGCTGGCTTCAAACTCGTGATCCTCCTGCCTCAGCCTCCCAAGTGCTGGGATTACAGGCGTGCGCAACCGCGCCCAGCTCCAGCCACTTTTCTGTCTGGGCTTTGACATCAGGAGGCAGGGCTGGCCCCAGCCACGGAGAGCAGCCTCTGGGCCGACCAGGGGGGTCTCTCTCCCTGTGTTCGGAAGGTGGGAGACTGGGTCTCTTACTCTACTGCCTGGCTAACATGCTGGCTGTGCTGGGAGCCTTGGCTGCGTCTTCTGGAATGGAAGATCAGATGTGAAGTCGAACAGCAACTGGTTCCCAGCAAAAAGGCAGGAAAAAAAAATCAACGGAAAAGAGCGCCCCCTACCTGCCACTGGGGAAGGGTGGGAACGCAACAGACTTTAGCTTCTTGTCCTCCGCGGCTGACAGGCAGTTTTTGATGGTCTCTTCAAGCTGCTCTTCACATTTGTCGGAGCCCCACTGGGGGATGTGACAGTGGATGACAAATTTGGCTGCAAGTCCGCTGGATTGGCTGACGGCGGCTGGGACATGGGAGAGAGAAACTGCAGGTTAATTCCTAAGTCTTGCCTTCAGCTGGGAGTTAGGCCGGCTGAAGTTAGAACACGTCTATGTGTCAGACCTGCGGGGTGGGGCGGGGTGGGGTCGGGGGACAAGGAAGTGGAAGGGAAGCTGACCAGTCACATTCCCTGCCTCGAGCGGGAGCTGTTGGGTTGCCCTGGACAGGCAGCACGAGCTCAGGGGACAGCTGACGTGATAGCACGCCAGCTCTGATGCGGTCCCCAGCAGGCCCCGGATGAGGGACCTGCTGTAGTCAAAGGAACACATATTCTCCCACACCCGTGTCCTGACCTGGGGCCTGTGGATGTGACCTGACGTGGCCAGGGGGAGTTATCAGATGTGACTAAATGGGAGAGTCTCCTGGACTATCTGGCTGGGCCCTAAAATGTAATCATATGGGTTCTCTGAGAGGGAGGCGGGAAGGCCCAAGGGGAGACAGCAAGGTAGTGACAGAAGCAGAGACTGGGGCGCCCTGTCCAGGGGCCAAGGCCTGAAGCTGGGAAGGGCAAGGGAGGCCTCTCCCCTGCACCTCCAGAAGGAACCGGCCCTGTGACACCTTTGTCTCGGCCCTTAGAGCTCCCGGTGGACTGCTGACCTCACAACTCGAAGAACAGATTCACGCTTGAAGCCACTGAGTTTGTGGTACTTTGTGGGGTCAGCCATAGGAAAAAGACACCCTGGCTTTTTATTTTTTATTTATTTATTTTTGGTACCGGGGATTGAACTCAGGGACTCTTGACCACTGGGCCACATCCCCAGCCTTTTTTGTATTTTATTAGAGACAAGGTCTCACTGAGTGGGTAAGTGCCTCGCCATTGCTGAGGCTGGTTTGAACTTGTGATCCTCCTGCCACAGCCTCCCAAGTGCTGGGATTACAGGCGTGCGCCACCGCGCCCGGCACCCTGGCTCTTTAAAAACAGCCATTTCTGAGCCCAGACCCTCAGAGAGGCCGACTTGGTCTGGTGTAGGCCTGTGCGGTGGTCTTGGGATTCTGGGGTCCTCTCTGAGCTGAGAACCACCTCAGTTGATCATACATCTCCTTGGATAGTCATCGCACTTGATCATTCCTGTGCATCCTGCAGACAGCAGGGGTTCAAAGTGGAATTGAACCATGCCAGCCTGGTCCCACAATTTCAAATTTCAACAATGCCAGCCTATTCCCATTCTTTGCCTTACTTTTTACTGCCCTGGACATGGCTCCTGTTGGCAGCAGAGCTGATAAGCGCTGTGGCTGCTGAATTTCAGGGAAGTCCCTGTGGCTGTCCATCCCTGGGAGGGCAAGTTCCCTGATCCGCTGGCCACACTTAGACCCCTTGGGGCAGCTGCAGCTACAGTCCCATGACGCTTGTCCCTAAGCCACCAGCCTGTTGGAGCTGGGCTGTGTGCCCCGAGGGTCCCTAGTCCTCCTCAAGTGGCCAGGCTCTGGGAGCCTGGGCGCTCTGGGAAGTCATGGCCACCAGGGCAGTGTTTGTAACATGTGTGCATCTGCCAGGTTCTGAAGCTGTGTGTGAGGTTGGCTTGGAAGATTTATCTGAGATATACGATGCCCACCTAGTGTATGAGAAGTGTCTCCTGCTGATCCCACAGGGCCAGAGGTGCTGTGACTGCGCCTGCTTGGACGGGTGGAGACTAAGTCGGTGGAACCCCGAGTCAGTCGGGGAGGGCTGTGAGCTCCTTGCTCTCCCAGCGCTGAGCAGGTCTACGATGATCAGACAGGAATGAGCCAGTCCCCTCAGGACGCATGGACAGTGGGCCTCACAGCTCGAGGACTGACCCTACGACCTTGTGTGTCTGTACACAGAAGCAGAATGTGGCTGTTGGGCCTGGACAATGGGCCCTGGAACCTGGAACCTGGGGACTGTTCTGCAGAGGACCTAGGACCTGGGGTTTGGCCCCGCCTGACTGGGGTGATTTTTCCAAGGCTCTAACTGCATTCATGTGTTGGAGAAGTTGGTTCTTCACACCCCTGGCTGATTTATTTTATATGTATTTTAAACTGTAGCCATGTTATCAGCCGAATGATATTCTTTTGAATCTAAAGTCACTTTTAAACAAGAGGAATATGCATATTGGCAGTATGAAGCATTCAATCAAGGAAAAAAATTATTTTTGAGGTAGTCCCTGATAACACTTCAATCCAAAGCAAAGCATCTCCATGGCAACTGGAAATGGGAAACATGGCTTGCAGCTGCAGTGGTTTATGATGCTCTCTGGTGGTGCCAAGGACAGGGGTCAGACTGTTGGGAGGTATTTGGTATAAGCACCGACTAACCCTCCTAACCAAATGGCTTGCAGCCATCTCTGATCTGATGTAATGTCCCCCAGTAGAACTCTTTCACCTACTGAGGTGCATTCTGAGGATGACATGCTGCTACTAGAAGCTTCTAGAACCTTCCCTCAGGTGACCATCACAGTGTGGAAGGCCTGACATGTTCTCAGGCATCACCATAGCAAAAAAGGGACTCCAGTGTGGCCTCTTGTCCTGCTAGAGAGCTACCATTGATTCCTGGTCGCTATGACACCATTGTCTTCCTTCTAATGGTGCTTCAGTTACCCACAGCGACCTCCATGTTCTTCCTGCCTATGGGGTCTAGGGCTCTTCCCTGCTGCAGGAGGCATCCAGCCCTGGCTACTAAGCAACCATTTGCAAGCCATCGCCCCTCAGCTTTCCATAGCACCCTGCACACTGGTGACCTTTCTGGTGCCCCAGGCTCAATGCATCCAACAAAATTATCATTCATTTGTCGAGTTCCCAAAGGAGTGTTCAGGTTCACAACCACGTCCCGTGCTCCCACCCTACAGTGTGTACTGTAGGTACTTAACAAGAACAGGCTCTGAGCCCTACCACAAATTTGTGGATGTGTTTACCAGAGCCTCTGTCACTTTCCAGGGCAGCAGGTGGCAGGGTAGGTGCTCCAATAGCCACAGAATGAGTGAGAAGTCTGACTGTCTATCCACTTGCTCAGTCTGCAAACCCTGGACCCACCCTCAGGATCCCCTTCTGACTAAGCTGCTATCTGGCGCTACCCCTCACTGGTGCTGCTCCTAAAATATTTCCTGATGCACGCTCTCCACACCCTGTGCATCGGGGGTCTGTGCTGTAATCGGTCTGCTTTGCCCATCCCAAGATGCACTTAAAAAAACTATTATTATCTTTTTTGTTGTGATGGTGCTGGGATTGAATCCAGGGACCTATGCACACTAGGCAAGCACCCTGAGCCACACCCCCAGGCCACTTAATATTCTTACTTATTTTACTTTTTTAAAAATCAGGATGCATCTCACAGTTGCTGTCAAACAAGATTGAAGCTGAGTTCTTTCGGAAAAAAAGTTGCATTTCCTTCTACATCACTTGGGAACACTACCAAATGGAGGTTGCACGCCATTGACTTCTCTGCCTGAGGTTTTGGGCAGCACTGGACTAGGCTGTAAACCTGCAGAAGTACTGGGCTGCAGTTCAGGTTCGCCAGCAAGAGGCCTTTCCTTCCGGCATCTTTCCACCCAACACCAAAGTCGAGACATGTACTTGCTGTCCTTTCTGCATGGAGGGTCACCATGCTCTTAATATGAATGTCCCAGCTTCATGTGGGGTCTCCTATTAGGCCACCTTTGAAATTTAATCTTAGTGGTCCAAACAATAAAGGCATATATTAAAACTGATGGTGTCTTTAAATTAAATGAAATATGAAGTCAGATCCTAATGAACTGTCTCCCCTTTCCCCTTCTCCCAGGCTGCTGGCCCTGACTGGCCCCAGACTGCACATACTTAGACCCAACATATTTGCACCAATTCCCCACTATTTCCTGCAGCCCTCTACTTCCTTCTGATTGACTTCTGGTTCCTTCTAGAAAGGTCTGAATTGCTGCCTCTCAACTTTTGCACGTCTGAAATTGTGCATTATTTGCTCTCACTCTTCTTCTTCTTCACTGGGGGTCGAATCCAAAAGTGCTTCACCACTGAGCTACATCTCTAGCCCTTTTTATTTTTTATTTTGAGACAGGTTCTCACTAAGTTCCTTAATGTCTTGCTAAGTGGCTGAGGATGGCCTCAAACTTGTGATCTTCCTGTCTCAGCCTCCGAGTTGCTGGGATTACAGACATGTGCCATTGCGCCCTGCTTGCCCTCCCCCCCCTTTTTTTATAAATGTCCATTCTTTTGTATATATATTTTTTCATTGTAGATGGACGCAATGCCTTTATTTTATTTATTTATCCTTTTATATGGTGCTGAGGATTGAACCCAGGGCCTCACACATGCTAGGCAAGCTCTCTACCATTGAGCTACAATCCCAGCCCCTCACCCTCACTCTTGAAGGAAAACACAGCAACTTGTGGGATTCTTGGTCGGTGTGTTTTCCCTTCAGTGCTTTGAAGACATTTCTTTCCTGTTTCCAAGTATGGGGTTGCTGATGAGGCGTCTGTAGCCACCAGAATTGTCATTTCTTTATGAATGATCTACCTCTTCTCTTGGGTTGCTTTGGAGGTTTCTCTTGATTTTTGAACTTTTGACCCTTCATTATCATGGGTCAGGTTTGGAATCTATTTTCATTTATAATGCCTGATATGTTCAACCCGAGGGCTCATGTTTAATTCTAGAAAATTCTAAGCTACGATTTTTAAAATACTGCTTCTACACCTTCTATTTTCTACCTCTGGAACTGTTCAGAAATGTGCTGGCGCCCTCATTCTATGGAGAGCAGCTGTTTTTCTCTCCTCCTCACCCCATAAGGCAGTTGGCTGGGAGCCTCCCCCAGACCCCAAGCCCCCAGACCAGGTGCAGTCTGAAATGGGTGATCTGGGTTCTGTCTCAAGGTAATGGGGAGTGGCCCATCCAGACTCTGGGGTCAGTGGGCAATGTGGGCCTGGGTGAGGGGATCAGACCCCTCCCTCTACCCTAGGAAGCCAGGTCTTACCCAAGCCATGGCCCTGGGGGTGGTCAGAGCTTTGCCTTCAGAAAGGCTACGGAGTCTTCTCCAGCCCCTTGCTGTGAGCAGTGAGCCTGGCTCTGCTCCTTCCCCAGTGACCGAAGTCCATCACAAGCAAGGGCGGACCTAGTGGCTCTGCATGGTCCCTGCCCCACATCCCGGTGGCCTGGGGCTGCAGCTCCCCTGCTGCTGCTACATACATCTTCTATTTCCACCTACACACATACTGACCTTATGTTTGAGGGCGGCTGTCTTAAAAAGGAAATTCTGCCTACCATCGCGTGTATGGGGAGGGGGCGTGTACCAACTTTAAAGTGTGGACTCGTGTTCTCTTGACTGGAAGCTCCCATTATTTTTCTCACAATCTAGTCTGATCACGACAGTCCCCTGCCTTAACTTCAATGTGGCCTCTCTGGTCCAGAGAGAGTCAGATCCAGACCCCGTCACACAGCCCCGAGAGCTCAGCTCACCTTTGGCTGCGGTTCTCTTCCCCCTGCTTGCTCATGACCACGGCCACAGCGTCCTGCCCCCAAGTGGGGCTCACCTCCTCAAGGCATCCTCCACCCCCAGCGCCTCCCTCTCTGTGCCCGTTTATTGTGTCCAAGGACAGCAGGAGGTTTCACTGGCCTTTGCAGTCATAGCATTAGAGCAGCACAGTGAGGGAATGGCCCGGGGATGGTGTGGTGGGAACATGGCTCTGAGGCGGATCACTTGCCAGTAGCCATGACAACAGGTGTCCACACAAACACCCCTGCGCAGATGTGCACGGGGGCTCCATTCACAGTTGCCAAAGTTTGAAACGACCCAAACTCCCACGCACAGTGGAACAGATAAACAAAGTGGAATATCACTGAGCCATAAAAGGGAGAGAAGTGCTGATTCGTGCTATCACACGGGTGGAATTCAAAAATACCATGTTAAGTGAAAGAAGCCAGACACAGAGGGCCACTCGTTGTATGATTCCATTTAGGTGAAAGGTCCAGAGTAGGCAAAGTCGTAGAGACAGAAAGTAGATCAGGGGTTGCCAGGGCCTGGGGCGGGGCACTGCTCGATGGGGATGGGGTTCTGCTCAAGGCGATAAACATGCTGTGGAACTAGGTAGTGGCGATGGCTGTACAGCACTGTGAAGTACTTAATGCCACTGAATTCACGCACTTTAAAACGATTACGATGGCGAGACTTTAGTCTTATGTATCTTACTGCACACATACAAAGTCAGCCCAGTGGCTCGAGACCATTCTGGGGGATCTGATGTACGTGGCCATGAACTATCCAGACACTTTGTAGTCCCTAGAGCATATGAAATGACCTCCGCGGGCCTGCTCAAATCATCAGAGATGCTGAAGTAGCTTTGTGATTAGTCAGGGCATATTTTGTTGCAGACACTGGATCTGCGTGAGCACAAGGCCAGAGACTAGCGAGGACAGGGCGGGGCTGGCTGGGACGAGGAGCCCAGTCCGTGCTTACCTTCAGCCACTTCCAAAGGGCCCTGGGATTTGCGCAGCTCCTTTACTGTTTCCAAGAACTCTTTGCCCCCTGCCTTTTCCAGGGCTTTACCTGCAAAGGAGAACAAGGGCAAGCCACGTGGTGTGTTTTCAATATAATCACACTGTAGAACATGCTCTCAGGAGGCCGGGGGCGGGCATCCTTAGACACTAGGAATCTCACTTCCCAGCTGTCATCCAGTTTGCCAGTGACCACTGGTTGAAGGGTCTTTGGGCCTCTGGTAGAACAGACTTAGGTTAGCAAGTCTCTCTTCTTCTCTCTCTCTCTTTTTTTTTTTTTTCTTTTTTCTTTAAGTACTGGGGGCTGGGGATTGAACCCAGGGATGAATTATCACTGAGCCACATCTCCAGACCTTTTCATTTTTTAAAAAATATTTATTTATTTGCTTTAGTCGTACACAATGCCTTTATTTTTACATGGTGCTGAGGATCGAACCCGGGCCGTGCACTGCTAGGTGAGTGCTCTACTGCTGAGCCACAACCCCAGCCCAAGACCTTTTCATTTTTTATTTTGACACAAGGTCTTGCTAAGTTGCTGAGGCTGGCCTTTAACTTGTAATCCTCCTGCCTCAGCCTCCCAAGTTGCTGTGATTACAGACGTGTGTCCCCACGTCCAGCTGGTTAGCAAGCTACTTTAAAGGCCCTCTTAAGGAGTGATTTCCAGTCCTGGAGATGGCTTATTTCTTTCTTTATTTTGGCCAAGATGCCAGTATTCTGTTCTACAGGCTCAGCAGCCACACTGGGCTCTGCAGGCTTGCTCTCATCAGCAGCAAGTTCTAAGTCCTTGGGTCAGAGGACAGACACAGGCCCAGGTGGCCCAGTATGCTACTCCTCCAACCGAGGCCTTGATTTGCAATGGAAACATGCGGAGGTTTGGGAGGCTCATCTCCACGGACTTCCTGTGGGGACACCTCCCCAAGCTTCGCTGTTAGGGCAAGTTCTGCTAAATCTCAGGGTCTGGCCTCGACAGAGGCCAAGAGGGGCCCCCGCAGACAGCAGGACTATGCTGTCCTGATCAAGCAGGAGCCCTACCTGAGTGCACCTGGGGACCCAGCACCTCTTCCCATGCTCTCATGTCTCTGAGATGACATGGGGGTTGGACTAGGGTGACGGCTACTCTCCATGGGAGATAAGGTGCTTCTCCTCACATGTTCCCATCTTCTAGTGAACTTGGTGACCTGGGTGTCTGGGGCAAGTCTCAGATCTCTCTTCATTAGTTATCATTATGGATTGAGCATTCCTAATCTGAAAATCCCAAATCCAAATTGCTCTAAAGTCCAAAAGTTTTTGAGCATCAACATGACACCACATGGAAAATTCCATACCTGACCTCATGTGATGGGTGGGTCACCGTCAAAACTCAAGCGCAATGAAAATGTTGTATGAAATTACTTTCACGTTATGTGTTTGAGGTGTATATAAAATCTAAATGAGTTTTGTATTTAAACTTGGGTCCCCTCTCCAAGATATCTCATGTATGTGAAAATATTCCAAAATCTGAAAAAATAAAAAATCTGAAACAAGGGCTGGGGATATAGCTAAGTTGGTAGAATACTTGCCTTGCATGCACAAGGCCCTGGGTTCAATCTCCAGCACCACAAAAAACAAACAAACAAGCAAACAAAACAAATCTGAAACACTTCTGGTCCCAAACATTTTGGATAAGAAATAGTCAACCACCACCACCACAACCACCATCTAGTTTAGATGCTTCCCTAGGCCTCAGTGATATATTTTCTACATTCAAGACACTCACGTATCTTTGGAGAGCCACAATACTTTGTGCAGATTATTTAGGACAAATGTCTATTTTAGTAGTCACTCTCCTCTGGGGCTGGGGAGGGGGCTTCTTTATTAAGGTGCTTGTGTTTCTTTTTTCCTTTTCTCTTTTTCCTGGGCCTGAGTGTACTGACTTGTGCCTTGGCTCTCAGTGGCTTTGGGAGCTGTGTGACAGCAGGTTTCAGCAATAGACAGTTGAGGCTGGGCTGTGGCAGCTGCTACAGCAGCAGCAATTGCTGTTGGCTGTTGGCTGAATGGCTTACTATTGTAACAGGAGCTATGGATCTTTTTTTGTAGAAAAAAAGGAATTGTTGAACCCAGGGGCACTTAACCACTGAGCTGCATCCCCATCCCTTTTTATTTTTCATTTTGAGACAGGGTCTCACTACCTTGGTTATGTCCTTGTTAAGTTGCTGAGTCTGGCTTTGAACTGGCAATCTCCTGCCTCAGCCTCCCAAGCTGCTCTGATGACAGGTGTGGGCCACTGCACCCAGCCAGGAGCTGTGGCTCTTACATACAAGCCCTGGTAGTTTTGTGTAGTAGCTGGGGGTGGTGGTGGGGGGGGCTTCTTGTTGCCTCTGGGTGTAGTCAGAGCAGGTGCCCTATGTGCCGTGGGGTAGGCTCCATGAGCAGCAGCTGTTGTAGGACTGAGCCTGGCAACTGTAACTGTGGTGGCTGCCAGTGCCTAGGCTGCAGTGACTGTGTGAGCACTACTGGAGCCCCATGCATAGTGTAGCAGGCAAATGTAGTTAAATGAGAACAGACTACACCTTAGCTACAGCCTTGCCTGCTTATGGGTGAATCCAAAGTAGTTGCTGGTCACCATTTTGGCATCTTCCTCTAGCCAGTGGGGCACTTATGAGAAACCACAGGGCATATGGGAACCACGGGCTCAGGCTGCTACTGCTGAACTCTGAAGTCTCACCTGCTGCCTCCCTCCTCTGCTTTGCTCCTCAGCCAGGTACTTGGGTTTCTCTTCTTTTTTTGGTACTGGGGATTGAACCCAGGGGACCTTTACACTGGGTTATATCCTCAGTCCTTTATATCTTTTTATTTTGAGACAGGGTCTTCCTAAGTTGCTTAGGGCTTCACTAAATTGCTGGGGCTGGCCTGGAAATTGCAGTCCTCCTGCCTCAGTCTCCTGAGTCTCTGGGATTACAGGCATGCACCACCACGCCCAGCTGGTACTTGGGTTTCAATGACATAACTAGGAAATGGTGGTTGCAGGCTATACCAACCACCTCTGAGTCTTCTTTCCGGCTCCCAGACTCCTGGTCAGTATGGATCTGCCGGGTCCAGAAGCCTGAGGAAGGCTGGTAACCAAAGCTGGTAGCTAGTTCACACAGAGAAGCAGCGAAATCGAAGCTGCTGCACCCTGCATTCAGGTCAGGGACCAAATGGAGACGTGTAGAAGGCCAGGTAAGTCCACCCTCTCCACTAAACACTTGAGAACAAAGCAGCCTGGAGAACCAGAGAGGCAGTTTCGCTCTGTGGAAGCACTCCCATGAAGAAATGAAGGAACACTAGAATTAGAGGATGCACACCTAGCAACCACAGGCAAAGGGACAGTCTATAGAAGGGGCATCTGCGGCTGCTAGTGTCATGCAGAGAGATGAAGAGCATCCTGTTCCAAAAATGCACCCCCGACCAAGGAGTCTTATCCCAATTATTATTTATGGTGCTGGGAATTGAACTCAAGGCCTCCTGCACTCTACCATTGAGCTTCGTCCCCAGTGCCAAATTTCTTGAACCTGAATCTCATTAAGCTTCTAGAGCTAACTACCAATTTATGAAAACAAAACAAAACAAAACAAAACAATAAAAATATACCGAGAAGAAAAGATATTTAATGAGGATGCAAACAACCATATCCAGATTGTGTGAGACCCTCCAGGACAAATGGCCTGGTTTCCTCAACAAATAAATTGCAAAGAAATAAAAAAGACAGATAAAGGGGGTTCAGAGACTTATGAGTTCAGAGACTTATCAACCAATTGCAGTATGTGGACTCATTTGGTTCCTAAAGCAATTAGAAAAATTAATATTCTGGGCTGGGGTTGTGGCTCAGCGGTAGAGCGCTCGCCTAGCATGTGGGCGACCCGGGTTCGATCCTCAGCACCACATACAAATAAAACGCATTGAATAAAATGTATTGTGTACAACTAAAAGCAAATAAATAAAAATGTTTAAAAAAAAAGAAAAATTAATATTCATGACAAAATTGGAATCTCAACATTTGTTATATGTTGGTATGAAGTTTATTTTTTAGGTGTAATATTGGTACTATGCTTATGATATTAAAAATTAGCCCTTATCTTTTTTTTTTTTTTTTTTTTTTGATAGTGGGGATTGAACCCAGGGGTGCTTAACCACTGAGCCATATCTCTAGTCCCTTTTTATATTTTATTTAGAGACAGGGTCTCACTGAGTTGCTTAGGGCCTCGCTAAGTTGTTGAGGCTGGCTTTGAACTCCCGATCCTCCTGCCTCAGCCTCCAGAGCCGCTGGGATTACAGGTGTGTGCCACCGTGCCCTGTGCTCGCGTTATCTTTTAGAGGTTGTTTTGAACTACTCACAGATGAAATAATATGTTGTCTGGAAATATGTGGAGGGGTTAAAAGCTGAAATGAAACACACTTGAGGGGTTCATTTCACTTTCTTTTTTTATATTTATTTATTTACTTTATTTGTACACAATGCAATGCATCTATGTTTACGTGGTGCTGAGGATCGAACCTGGGCCGCGTACATGCAAGGCGAGCGCTCTGCCGCTGAGCCACAACCCCAGCCCACACTTTCTTGCTTGTGTGTATGCTTAAACTTTTTTGTAATAACTCATTTTTTTTTTTTTTTTTTGCATATAGAGGGAATTGGGGATAAAACCCAGGACCTTATGCATGCTAAGCACACACTCTATTGCTGAACTACACCTGCAGCCTCTAACATAATATTTTAAAAGAATAAAGCATGGTGCTGGGCATGGTGATGCACGCCTGTAATCTTTTTTTGTTTTTGGTTTATTTGTTTTGTTTTTGTGGTTTTTTTTGGTTTTTGTTGTTTGTGGGGGTTGTTTATTTGGGGTTGTTTTGGTTGTTTGTGTGTTGGGTTTTTATGTGTAGTTTATGGTTGGTTTTTGGTTTATTGGGCCCAGCAACTAAGGAGGCTGAGGCAGGAAGATTGCAAAATCGAGGTCAGCTTCAGCTACTTAGTTAGACCCTGTCTCAACATAGACCTAAAATCAGGTTAGAGCTCCTCTGGGTTCAATTACTAGTGCAGTTAAAAAAAAAAAGAAAGAAAGAAAGAAAGAAAGATCTTTGCTGCATGGGATGCTTGGTTTGGGGTCCGTGGTGGAGAACTGAATGGTGATGGGTGGGCCTGCCAATGAGCTCAACTCTTGGCCAAGCCCCACGTATGCCTACTTAATCTTCACAGCACGACAGGAAGCAAGTCTATTGTTATTCTCAATTGCAGATGATAAAAATGAGGTTTAGCCAAGCTAAGAAAACTGCAGAAGGTCACAGAGCTAGGAGGTGGTTTGTTTGTTTGTTTGCTTATTTATTTATTTATTGGTGCTGGGGATTGAACCCAGGGCCTTATACCTGTTAGGCAAGCACTTTACCAACTGAGCTATATCCCCAGCCCCGGGAAAGGATTTGTAAAAGCCAGGATACACACCAGGTGGGCTCAAAACCTGCTCTCTTAACCATCTGGCCACCTTTCCACCCATCTCTCTTCTCTAGACCTCCACGAGAGGCAAGGCCAGGGACAACAGGGCCTTTCCTTCGTTCTCTTTACCCTCTCCGTGGGGAGTTGAGGCAGTTCTGTCTTGTAAAAATGACGAATGGATGAGGTGGTGACCATCACGTGCTGTTGTTTCCAGTACCCTCCCCGACTCAGGGGACAGGTGGAAAACCGCTGGTAAAATAACCCAGTGCTCACGGCCTCACCGACCACCTGATTTTTTTCTAGCTGTCTCTTTCCTTTTTACCAAGAGCATTCTCAATATTTACACTTGAAAAGTGCATGAGGTTTGATCCAACACACGTAGAATATTTCCAATCTGGAAACGACTCAGGTGCCATCAATGGAAGAATGGGTCGCTAAATTGGGGTCTTCTGCACAGGGTCATGCTGCCCAGCACAGAAAATGAATGGACACAGCCACGCTCAACAGCACAGCTGGATTCCACAAATGCTCTGCTGAGCAAAAGGAGCCAGACACGGGAGAGTCACGATTTCACTTAAATAAAATTCAAGAGATGAAGCCCCTCCATGTGTGAGAAGATAGGACAGTGGTTCCCCCTGGAGAAGATGATGGCTGGGAGGGGCCTGGGGAGACTGCTGGGGTGCTCTAAGGGTCTGCTTCCTGACTGAGGTGCTGGTTGTTTGGTGGTGTTTGCTTTGAGAAAAATTCATCAAGGTGTACAATGATGATCTGTTTTTATACTATACTTCAATATAAATTTCACAAAATATATGGCTGAGTTACTCTGTAGTGATGCTGTTCAATTACGTACAAAGACAGAGTCTGACACGAGACCCCGTGGACAAAGGCTGATTTCATGAGAACTTGCGTGAACAGGTGCCACCCCACGGCACCTCTGCTGAAGTCTCAGGACCTTACCTATATCTTCCTTGAGGTCAATTTCGGCTGTGGTTGGGTGGACAATGCCCTCCACTCTCATGGAGCCAATATGGCTGATGTCGCTCTGGGTCAGGGACAGCTGAGTTAGGAAGAAAAGATGGAAAATATGGGAAAGATCAAATCCCATGGAAAACCTTCCATTTGCTCTCAATAATTCATACTGAACATCGACACAAGGACTGCGTGTGGAGCAAACATTTCCCAGGTTTTTTTTTTGGTTTCTGTTTCTTTGGTGCTGGGGATTGAACCCAAGGCCTTGTGTGTGCTAGGCAAGCTCTCTACCCCTGAGCTGCATGCACCCCTGGGCCTTTTCATTTTATTTTGAGACAGGACCTTGCTAAGTAGTCCAATTTAGCCTTGAATTTGCAATCCTCTTGCCTCAGTCTTCCAAGTTGCCGGGATGACAAGTATGTACCATCATGCCCTTTACATTTATTTTTATTTTGGGGAGATTTATCAGGGGCACTCTACCACTCCATTCCCAGTCGTTTATTTGACTTTATTTTGAGGTAAGGTGCCACTGTGCCCAGCTGGGGTTTGGGTTTGAAGAGGCTCCTGTGGGCTCAGTGGATTTGCTTTTCACTTTGAGGCTAGAGAATGCACAAATCTGCCTTCTGTCTTAGGAACAAGAATGGAACTTCTCGTTTCCTTCTCTTATTGTTCATGCCTTTGGTTCCCACCCCTGGTGGCCTTGGTTTTGGGTGCAACATCCTCTGAGCAGCTCTTGTGAGGGAGAGATGCTCAGGGCTGGTTTTCTTTTCTCAGGGTTCTGCATTTCCCCCTGAGTAGCCCTGAAGTTTTAGGGTAGAGCACTGAGGCCAATAATGTTGCTCTGGGCTTCCAAACTGCCTCTGGCCACCTTGCCTTTTATTTATTTATTTATTTGTACCGGGGATTGAACTCAGGGGCCCTGGACCACTGAGTCACATCCCCAGCTCTGTTTTGTATTTTATTTAGAGACAGGGTCTCACTGAGTTGCTTAGTGGCTCGCTTTTGCTCAGGCTGGCTTTGAACTCACAATCCTCCTGCCTCAGCCTCCCGAGCTTCCGGGGTGGCAGACGTGTACCACCATGCCCGGCTCCACCTTGCCTTTTGGGGACCACGTTGGTGGGGAGTTAAGGGCAGTCTCTATTGTCTCCCTAGGTGAGCAAGAACTTGGCAAACTCCTAGATGAGAGAGAGAAAGCTAATCTTCAGGTAAGGAGGGAGAACCCCTGGAGGGGTCATAAATTCCACCTCTCTGCTTCCTGCTCTGCTTCATCAGAGATGAATTAGGGAGTGGCCACGTTGCTGCTCTTCTTTCAACAAGCCTTTCCAGCTGCTGGAATGGCGGTTCACTCCATTGGCAGGCAGCGAACGCTCCGCGGCCAGAGATATAATTAACATGCTCTCTCCTCGTGTGTCTTATTTCAGTATCGGTTGACTTGCTAGATAAATTGTCTGCTCAGTAAACTTTATGCTGGTGGGAATGAATTATTTGCATGTCTGACTGGGTGGCCGTTGTGTTGCTAGAGACTGTTCAAATAACCCTGCTTGTTTTCTTTCTGCAGCCAGGGAAGACGAGCAGACGGAATTATTGGCAAATAATTCATTTCTAACACCAGGGGTATTCAGGAAACATATATTTCTATTTTCTTTCTCTGATAAATGACATCAGACCATGAAGACAGGTCTCTCTGAGGCTGTTGGAGGTAGTTAGCTATGGATTTTTTTGGTGGGTGAAGAAATAACTGGGACCTGGGGGACATCATGTCATCCTATCTACTGACCAGGAAGCTTCTCGATCGTACCTTTTGGCTGACCAAGGTCAGCACGGACAACCTCAGCAATAAAATGTCTGTGTTCCTTCTCACGGTGCAAGAAATGGACGTAGTTCATTAGTTTAAAAATGAATAATTCAAGACTAGAGTGAAAGTCATATTAAGGAAGCGAGGGACAGAGACAGCATCATTGCTTGTAAACAGCAGGTTATAAAAGTGTAATAGTGTTTTACTACAGCACGTTACGATTCTCTTTATTACCTTCTGCCCTAGAACAAGGCTCTTAGAAGACAGGATGGTGAATCCATCCCCTGGCCCATCTTCAGAGGTGGAATTTGAAGTTCCTTCTTTATCGCTGTCCTTTGGTTTGGACTGTTGGTAGAAAATCAGAAGGGCGGATGAGAACAACACAGAGAAGCCTGATGAGGCTGCAGTGACTGCTGCCAACCTGGATAGGAAAGGGGTCCTTAGGAGTTATGTTCTGCTGTTTCCTTTTCCTTTTTCTTTTTCTTTCTTTTTTTTTTTTTTTTTTTTTTTTTTTTTTTTTTTGTGGAACTGGGGATAGAACCCACGGGCACTGTGCCACTGAGCTACACCCCCAGTTCTTTCCAATTTTTTTCTTTTTTAAATTTTGAGCCAGGGTCTATTCAATTACTGAAGCTGGCCTCCCACTTATGATCCTCCTGCTTCAGCCTAACAAATTGTTGGGATTACCCGTGTGCACCACCACGCCTGGAAGCTTTTCTTTTGATGCGAGGATCAAACCTGGGGCCTTGTGTATGCTAAGCTCATGCTCTACCCCTGAGCTCCCCCCCACCCCCACCCCGCTCCCCGCCCTCTGCTGTTCTGTGATGGAGGAAAGCAAGGGACAGCAATGTGAGGAAAAGAAAAGGGTCCTGCAAAAAAAAAAAAAAAAAAAAAAAAAAACGTATTAAAAGAGTCCACGGGTCCCTGGAGTCCTCATTTGTCTGCATGCGTTCACCTTGCCTGCAGGTTTCCACACCTGCAGCTTATGATGACAAACATCAGAGCCCAGCGAGATGGTCCCCAGCGCCCTGCTCGACCACCCTCTCCCCAGGGCTTCCCTGGGGCTGGCGGTAATGGTGCCACATCCTGTATGATCTCGTGTTAGGAAGGTCTGCAGAGTGCAAAGTTCACCCCCTCTAGAGCAGCACTGCTGTCCGGGAGAGCTCCGTGGGTCTGCGGCTGAGTGCTGTGGAGGGCTGGAAATGTGGCTAGTCCATTCAAGGTGCTGAATTTTTAATGTGGCTTAGTTTTAATTCAAGTTACAATGGCTGCATGTGACTGGTGGTTACTGTACTGGGCAGCATGTAAAAGTATTAATTACTCCAGGGCTGGGGATTTAGCTTAGTGGGAGAGTGCTTGCTTAACATGGCAAGGCCCTCGGTTCAATCCCCAGTATTGCAAACAGAAAGAGAAAAAAAAAAAAAAAAAAAAAGGAGAAAATATAATTTCACAAGTGGTGTCAGTGAGCTAAGGCACTCAATTTAGCAAGCTGCCCATGACATCTAGCATCTGGCCTGTCGACCCAGGGAACCAACTGTCCATGGGAGGCTGGGGGTTGTTTAGCATGCAACATGGGGCTTTGTGGGGACATGAGAAGCGGGACTCAGGCTGCTGTCTTTCACTTACAGTTTTGGTGAGGCTGTAAAAGGGATCTGAGAACCGCTCCCACCTTGGGGTTGGAAATCTCTGGCACACCCCGTTGGAAGACACAAGCTCTAATCTCAAAGGTCCTTTCTTCTTCCTACACCTTCCTCAAGCACCAAGCTACAGAGTCCTCAGTCCTCTGGAGATGTTGACTGCGCCCTCATCACTTCGTCCCTACACTTCTTTCTCATTCTGGGGGTGTCTTAGTCTATTCAGGCTGCTATAACAAAATGCCCTTGACTGGGTGGCTTGTAAACAACAAAAAATGTATTCTTATTGCTCTGGAGACTGTTCCAGATCAAGGCTCTTGCAGTTTCTGTGTCTGGTGATGGCCCTTCCACACAGAGGAGGCCTTCTTGCTGGGTCCCCACATGGTGGAGGAGAGGACAAATTCCCTTAGGCCTCTTCTTTTTAGTACTGGCGATTGAACCCAGGGGAGCTTAACCACTGAGCCACATCTCCAGCCCCTTTTTTGTATTTTGTTTAGAGACAAAGTCTTACTGAGTTGCTTAGCACCTCAAGTTTGCTGAGACTGGCTGTGAACTTGCAATCCTCCTGCCTCAGCCTCTCGATCTGCTGGGATTACAGGCCCGGCTCCCTGGGGCTCTTCTGATTTCGTGTATGAGGCTGTGCCATCAAGACCTCATCACCTGCCAGAGGACTCACCTCTGAACCCCATCCCTTGGGGGTTCGGTTTCTGCAGATGAATATTGGGAGGACACAAACATCTGAACTGCTGCAGGGGAAGTGCCTGGCCTATGAAGTGCTCTGGGCTCACCTTTTTGGACGTCCGTGGCTTCGCGGCCTTGGACTTCTTGCCTCCCTTCTTGCCTGATGTGGCCTTCCTGCCTCTTTTCTCTGGGGGTGGAGAGAGGATAGTTTCCGACTTGCCTTTGGTCCCTCGCTTTTTGGCCAGCAGTTCGGGGTGAATTCTGGGCAGGACACCTCCGCTGGCGATGGTCACCCCTTTGAGCAGCTGAAGAAAGAAATGCATGCATCATAGGGCCAAGAGCTCATTGGTTCTTGATCTAAAACAGTTCTGTTGGCAAAACAAGGCCTAAATCTGGTCTTTGTTTTCCTGAAGAAATGACATGATACGTATTTAATTGGCTTCCCCTCTTTGACTTGGAGAGCATTTCTCTGCAGGTAGTAAGGCCTCCCGGGAGAGTACAGAAAGCAAAACAAAAGGGTCATGCAAGTTGAAACCAGGGATGCTGCCCAGGGCTCCGGAATTCCAGACGACAACGGAGGATGAAGGGCTTCACATCAGAGGAGCACAGCTGGACAAGACTAGGTTCAAAGGTCAACACAAAGACAGGACAGATAACAACACTCTCCAACATGCGTTCATCAGTCAAACGTGTTCAGCCACGGACCTCCCCATGGAGAGGCTTAATTATTTGCAAATAATTGACATGTTCCTGCTACACTAATATATTCTGCGTATCCTACACCAGCACGACCTCAAGGGTGATCTGAGACCACAGCTCATCTCTGATCTGTTCGTTCCCCATCTGGGATGAGAAAAGCATAGAGTTTGGGAGTAAGAGTCTAGAAAGATTTAGAGCAAATTGACTGGGTCATTGTAGACCTGTTAAATCTGATAACGAACACTTGTGGCTTGTAGTTTATATGTCTTTTTGAAATTTTCTAGTAATCTGTTTTTATTACATAGTTTGAAATGATCAGTCTGTGACAGCTTGGCAATAGGAAAGGATTCTCCACCTTACTTTGAGAAGAATGAGATAGAAAACAAATATATAAAAATTCTTTTATTTACCCACCTCCTTGTGTATCCTGAGGTGGGGGGTGGGTGGGGTGCTCACTCGACTTTGGAGCTAGTTCCAAAATGTAAAGGGTCAGTTCTAATATGTAACTAAGGAATCTCCTGTTCTCAAGAGAATAAATCATCAGCATGATTTGGGTGAAGAGACTCTGGAGGGAGGAACCTGGGCTGCCCCTTCTCAGCAATGCGGAGCTCATCTTCACTGGGAAAGTCTGGCAGGATCTAGAACGTATCATGGGATCTATTCCAGGGGCAACCTAATTTTGACTCTGAGTGACAGAGCTAGCAGAATTTCTCCTTCTCTTACCCGGTCTGTATTTTTTTTTGGACAGATGGGGTTAGGAACTGTCACAGGGAAGATCGTGGCTGGCTGGGTCCACCTGTGTACGTGTGATTGGCAAACCCGTCCCGCGCCTGTCTAAGCTGCGGACGTACCTGGTTGAGCTCCTCGTCATTGGCCACAGCCAGCAGGATGTGTCTCGGGGCTATCCGGGCCTTCTTGTTGTCCCTCGCAGCATTCCCCGCCAATTCTAAGATTTCCGCTGAAATTACAAGGGGGGCATTAATAGACAATCAGAGAATGGGGTGGGAGTTCCTTTTCTTTAGAAATGGCCTTCAAGACTGGCCGCATTCATTGCTTTGTGGTTTTTATGCCTGGGCCTGAGAAATGCAGAAAGCTGAAATGAACTCAAGTTATAGGTAAGTAAGATATTTTATCAAGACCTCATAGATGATCCTGCAGCAAAGTCTTCTAGCTGTCCCTCAAAATTAATTCTCCCTCTTCTTTCTTAGTACACCAGCCTCTGATTTCTTTTCTTTTTTTTCTTTTTTGCTGACCCCATAACCACAGGAACAAAGACTACATTTCCCATCCTCCCTGTTGATAAATGTGATCATGAAACTGAGTTCTGGCCAATGGAAAGCAAGCAGTTATGGTATATGGGGCTTCAGAGTGTCAATAAAGGAGCTGCACCCTTCTTCCCTTCCTACTGGTGGACTGAGGATGTAATGGCTGGAATTTGGGCAACCACCTTTGACCAAGAAGCAGTTGGGGATACTAGAGCAACAAGACAGAAGGAAACTCAGTCTTCTTATTATTGGGACTATCTTTTCTGGATTTCTTTTGTATGAGAGTGAAATAAACTCTCTTCTTTAAGGTACTGTCAGCAGAAGTGAATCCTGACCAAAACAGAATCCTAACATAGGATCTGGATTGCAGTCTCTAGAGAGCAGGGCTGACTCTGGAGAATAGTGACATAGGTAAAGTCTGCCTTTAGGACCCATTGGTATCCCTGGAGATTCTCTTTCCCCTTTGCTTCATTCCTCAGATCCCTTCTGTTTTTGAGCAAGTGGATGGGGAGAACAGGCTTTTGCTGTGAGATGAGGAAATGCTTAGCTTAAAAAGAGAATTCCTGCCCGGGTGCGGTATGCCTGTATCCCAGCAGCTTGGGAGGCTGAGGCAGGAGGGTTGAGAGTTCAAAGCCAGCCTCAGCATTTAGCGAGGCACTAAGCAACTCAGAGAGACCCTGTCTCTAAATAAAATACAACAAAATAGGGCTGGGAATGTGGCTCAGTGATTAAGGCCTCTGAATTCAATCCCCAGTACCCTTTTCTCCTTCCCCACCCCACCAAAAAAAAAAAAAAAAAAAAAAAAGAATTCCTAAAGATGAGAGCCAGAATCTTGGGTAAGAAGGCATCTCTCAGGATTTAAGCATGGCAATCAGTAAATGTGAAATATTAATTAAGAATATTGATAAGGGCTGTGGTTGTGGCTCAGTGGTAGAGCGCTTGCCTAGCATATGTGGGGCACTGGGTTTGATTCCCAGCACCACATATAAATAAATAAATAAAATAAAGATCCATCAACAACTAAAAAATTTTTTTTTTTAATTCTGAAAAAAAAAAAAAAAAAAAAGGAATTGTCCCAACATTGTTTTACATGCTATCACAATTTAGTGGTCAAACGTGAAAATTGATAGTGTTTATACCATCTGGATCCTTCCATCCTTCCTCCTCTGTCTTGTTTTGTTATTTTTCTTTCTTCCTTAATTTTAAAAGGGTTTTGTATGGGCTGGGGATATAGCTCAGTTGGTAGAGTGCTTGCCTCACATGAATAAGGCCATGGGTTCAATCCCCAGAACCACATACATACACACAAAAAAAGTTGTTGCAACTCAATAATAAACCAATAAGTAACCCAATTAAAAAAAAAGAGGGGGGGTTTTGTGCTGAATCAAATTTGTCTTCCATAGAAAGTATGAAAGAGCGTTTAAAGAAAAATTCCTACACTTAGAAAAGAAGCAATGTGCCAAGATGATGTCTCACTGATAAGGGAGGCTAGAAAGTGTGTGTCCTTGCACTTGTGTGAATATGTTGTGTGTGTCGAACGTGTGTGTGCTGGGGAATCTGCTGGTACAATGGCATAAATACTAAGCCCTAAAATTAATAGGCGACTCTGTGTGAGTCTTCACAATCAACCTAATTTCAAATAAAATAGCACACGAAATTGCCATCATTCATAAAATCTGTGGCAATAATAAAAACTTGGCATAAGTATGCCATATTAACTAAGCAAATGTGATTAACAAAAATTAGAATAAAATAAACATTAGAGTTAAATATTTATGTGGCATTTCCATAATAAAAAGTGCTAAATCACTACAAATTCATTCTCTCATCTTTCCCAGATTAGTAAGCAATGTATATTGTGTTTACCGACAATTCATTTATACAGTGACCATGTTTTCTAAATCAAAGAAGTATGAGCATGCTCTTTAGGACAATGGAACAGATAATTTGAAATTAATGCTGTATTAGATAGTCTGATTTGCTACATTTGTTGCTTTCTCCTTTTCTTTCTCTTGAAAATGATACACATCACCCCAGTGGCTAGGGAGGCTGAGGCAGGAGGATTGTGAGTTCAAAGCCAGCTTCAGCCACGGTGAGGCGCTAAGTAACTCAGTGAGACCCTGTCTCTAAATAAAATACAAAATACGGCTGGGGATGTGGCTCAGTGGTTGAGTGCCCTTGAATTCAATCCCAGGTACCAATAAATAAATAGTAGATAGATAGATAGATAGATAAATAAATGATACATAAGAAATGTGTTTACAGAGCCTGCACCAGTAGGCTTGCAGACTCTAGGTTCCAAGGTACAGCTACCCACTGTGCACCATGAAGCAGGGTTTGCAGCACCTGTTCTCTTGGGGGACTGTCACTTCCAGGTGCACACTCTGGAGGAAGGAACTTTCAGCTCACCCCCTTTTCTAGATGGAAGGTTGGGGATCCAGGGGCCTCTGGATTTGAAGCTTCCGAGCAATTGAACTGGATTTAGCATTGTGGACCATCGGCTCCCGTCATCGTGAGAAGAGGGCTAATGGGAAGCTCCACAGGCCTGGAGACTTCAGGAAGCCCCTGAGGAAGATCAGGTTGCTTTCAGCTTTTCAGACAGATGTACGGACATTAGATCTACAGGCAGAATCTGCTGGAATCAAGGAAGCCCAAGAAGAGACGAAAGGCATCGACTGAGCCCACAGCAACAAGGGGCATGCTGGCGACCAGACTCCTGAACCAGCCCTTCTGGAATAATCTGTGGGAAGGAAAACCTTGATTTTGTGCTCTAGTGCAAAAACAGAGGTGGGACTTCTTTAAAATCATCTTAATAATACAGAGCAGAAAATCTAGATCAACTGGTGCTTATCTCTTTGGATGTTCCCGTCGGGCATCTTTGGGACAGGGATGTCACCATTTAAATGATATCAATCATCCTTCAAGTTTCAAATGTTATTTTGATATTGTTGTTATCACACGGGCGATAAAAGTTTGCTACATTCTTGAGTTATTTTAGGCCCTGGGGGCAAAAGAGTCTTTATATTGGCAATTGCAGGGAACTGGATTTATACATGTTTGTTTTGCTGCAAAATTTGTGGGAAGACCGTTATTCTGCTAAGTAGCTGAAGTGCCCACATGAGCCCACAGAGCTCTTGAGCAGACCTCTCACTTGGGGTCCAGACGTAATGACCTCGTGGAATACGGCAGAGGGTCAGATAGTAAAAGGAATGGTCTCTTTAGCCAAAAGGGTGTTGTAAAGCGCATGCATGTTATTTTGGGAGAGTCCGTGTCCTTTCATTTTGCACACAAACCCTGGATTTCTCCAGCCCACAGAAGATGGGAACTACTGCATTAAATCTAGGGTTGGGACAGGGGACATGGCGTGGCCACCCCTCAAGACTCTGTTTCCTTTCCTGATCCCTTTGTTTGCTTGTTCCAAAAGCAGGGGTGCTCCAGGGCTCTGTCCATGCCCACTGCTCTGCGTGGGCTCTGCAGTCTCCTGGGAAACCCCACCCTGTCCATGGGCCCGGCCTCCAGCCCTGCCCATGTCACCTCCCCATGTGCCACCTGGACTGCCTCCCCCAAGGGGTCCACAGGCCAGGCAAGTCACCACCTCCCCAGATCAGAATCATATCATCCCCCAGCCCCCTCTCATGTCTCTTGGGACTGCAGCTCTGCCACATATGGCTCCCGTGAGAGCTGCCAGTCAGTCCTGCCTTTCCTGTTCCCCCTGTCCCCTTCTCCCAGTCACCACATGGGTTCCCACGGGCGTCGTCAATCCTACACACCATCTCTCCTCTTGTTCCATTACCTGGGTGAAGCCACTCTTCTCTTCCAGCCCAGGTAATTGTAACGGCATCTAAACAACTTCCTCACCCCTATTCTGTCCTCCTATAGATCCAGGCTAGGGAGCCCACCACTGGCCCATAGGTGCATTTGTGCAAAGAAAAAGACGCCCCTTCCTCAAGACACTTTATTGCCATCTTCTGGATGTCCCTATAATAAACGTTCAAATCTTACCTTGATAGGAAGGAGACTTTTGTTTTTCGGGTATGGGGAATTGAACTTCAGTGCACTCCTTGACCACTGAGCCACATCCCCAGCCCTATTTTTTATTTTATTTAGAGACAGGGTCTCATTGAGTTGATTAGTGCCTCACTTTTGCTGAAGCTGGCTTTGAACTCACGATCCTCCTGCCTCGGCCTCCCAAGCGGCCACACTTGTGTATTAAAAAGAGTGCTTTGTCAGCCAGGGTCATGTTTTGGTTGTGTAGGTCACACACTGCACAAAGACATGCATTTAGGAAGTATCCTTCCCAGGGCCAGGCGCTGTGGTGCACGCCTGTAATCCTTGTCTCTAAATAAAATACAAAATAGGGCTGGGGATGTGGCTCAGTGGTCCAGTGCCCCTTAGTTCAATCCCTGGTACCAACAAAACTAAACAATACACAAGTGTAATAAATGAATTTTTTTTAGATAAGAAAATACTTAGTATTAAGTGGAGAGACCTAATTATCTAGGCATGGTGTGTTAATGACGAGTTAATGAGAGTGCCCTGAAATTCATCCCTGTTTTAAGACTTGTCTGCCCTGTAAAAATGTGTCACTGAACACTTTATCACCATTAAATAGTTATAAACAATTCATTATCTACACCTTACATTTAGTAGGGTTGATCAATATATATTATATATATGCATTTGTGTGTGTGTGTGTGTATAAGTAAAAAATACTTTTTCCAGAATTTGGGCTTGATTTTTAGTGCGTTTCCCCCACTTACATTGGAGACGTGGACTGGGATGATATTGTCCTTGGTCTGGCTTCCCCATGGCTCCCTGTCCCCTACGCCCCAGCCTTTCTCCGTCCTGCAGGGGCCAGGACTTTTTGGTGCTGGGACTAATGTTTTGGTAGTCCGGGAAGGCCCAAGCTGCCTTGTCTCTCACAAGGTGTTTGGTTTTTACCTAAAATTTCCTATTTTAATTATTTTACGCATATGACCCAGTGGTGTCCAGTGTATTTGTAAAGTTGCGGAACCATCACCGCCGTTGCCAGAATTTTTTGAGTGTCCCCAGTGGGAACTGTGTCCCCATTCAACAACAGCGCCTCCGTTCCTCCTCCTGTCCCCAGCTCCATCTCCACCTTCCTTTCCCAACCTGCTGCAGTTTGGCTCTGATCTCCGGCCCCATCCTGGCCAAGGAGGGTGGCCATGACTTCAAGGTGGTGGATCCTCCACCCTTGCCTGGTTTTTATCCGAAGATCCCTTAGGGTCGCGTCTCTCAACCCCCCCCCCCCCCGCCCCCATGGCTTTCGAGCCTCCTCTGCCACCTTTCCCCCTCTATCTGGGCACCCTGGCGTCCCCTGAGCTGGGTCCTGGGCTCTTGTCTTGTCGCTGTGCCCTCTCTCTCTGTGACCTCGCTCACTCCTAGGGCCGCAAGCCCACCTCTTCACCCCCAGCCCTGAGATCTGGGCCTGCGGCATACCTGGGCGGTCTTCCCTGCAGAGTTGCTGACATGTGGCACTCACAATGACATCGGGACCGGGGATTTGCAGCTGGGAGATGGCGGAGTCGGATTCCAGGCCTGGGAGGACCTAGTTTTCTGTGCACGTTTCCCTCCTGGGCACCTTACAGACACCAAGACTCAACAGACCCCAGATGCAGCCCCGCAGGCTGCCCTGCTCCCCCTCTTGACTCCCTCCCTGAGCCACAGGCACTAGCCGCCAGCTCCTGTCCTCTCTTCAGCGCCCTCCCCCTCCTCCTGTCTCCACGCCCACACGGCCACTCCTCCACTGTGTGTTATGGTTTGGACACGGTGTCCCCCCAGAGCTCCTGTGTTAATGCAGGAGTGTTCAGAGGTGAAATGACTGCATGACGAGAGTTGTGGCCTAACCGGTCCATCCTACTTTGAGTGGACTAACCAGGTGGTCACTGTAGGCTGGTGGGGCATGGCTGGAGGGGGTGGGTCCCAGGGAGCGTACCCTGGAAGAGCTCATCTTCCCTGTGGCTCCTTCCCCTCCCTGTTGGCTTCCTGGTGGCCATGAGCAGAGCCAGGCTCCCCTGTCCTGGCCTCCTGCCATGATGTTCTGACTCGCCTGGGCCCAGAGCAGTGGAATCCACTGACCCCCTGAAGCAGCGAGCCCAGAGTAACCTGCCCTCCTCCAAGTTGCCAGGTATTCTGGGTACAGTGATGACAAGCCGACTAACACACAGTGCAGCTTGGCCTGCAGGAAGGTAGCCAGTCCAGGCCTGTCATCATTGACACCCTCCCACTGGCCTGTCCAGGACTGCCCAGAGCTGGCTCTACCCTCCCCTCATCTCCCAGTTTACGTTTCTTCTCACCAGCCCTCTGTGCGGCCCTAGTCCCGGCCACTGGCAGTTCTCAGAAGTGACCCTAACACAGCCCTCACTGGTCTCCTGGACGCTGGCTTACTTCTTGCCAACAGTTCTTCACCAAATGCCAGCTCTGGCCTTTGACGTTGCCCCACCATGTATGTGTAAGGTGTGCACATTCTCACGTGGTTCAAGGACCTTCAGAATCTAACCTTGGCCACGGGGCCTCCGTCTCCTCTCTTACCCACGCCCACACCCATTTCCCAGCTCTGTTCTGGACACACTGAGGTTCCTGAGAAGGTCCACATGCCTCCTCTGAACTCTGGGTTTTCACCCCCACCTCCCACCTCCCTATTTCCTTCCTCCTATTTCACCCAACCCATTGGAGTCGACCAGCTCATTCCCTACCCTGGCCTCCATCAGAATCACTTGGAGGAAGTTTTGAAAATCCCAATGCCCAGAACATACCTCAGAGTCTCTGGGGGTGGGACTAGGTGTCACAATTTAACATTGATTGACCTGAGCAAAGCCAGGGTTGATGTTATGGTTTGGATGTGAGACAATGCAAGAAGGTTCAGAGGAGAAACGATTGGGTTGTTACAGTCTTAACCCAATCAGTGAATCAATCCCCTGATAGGGATTAACTGAGTGGTGTGGCTGGAGGAGGTGGGACTTGGGGGCCTGGCTTTGGGGTGTATATTTGTACCTGGCAAGTGGAGATCTCCTCTCTCTGTGCTTCCTGATCATCATGTGAGCTGCTTCCTCTGCCACACTCTTCTGCCATGATGTTCTGCCTCACCTCAATTCCTGAGGATTGGAGCCAGCTGTCTATGGACTGAGAACTCTGAAACCATGAGTCCCCTAATAAACTCTTCCTCCTCTACAATTGTGCTGGTCAGGTCTTTTAGTCACGCAATGAAAAAGCTGACTAGAACAGTTGGGAGCCCGGTTAAGGCCTCAAGGGCCCTTGCTTCCTATCAGGCGGTGCCTCCCACCCCTGCTCTACCCACGGCCCCTTGGCTCCCCGCCCAAAGTGCGCCTCCTGTCCTGGGATGGGCTTCCTGCTTGCCCTCCCTGCCGGGCTGTGCCCCCAGCAAAGGGGGGACCGCGTCTGCCTGTTTTCTCAACATCATCAAGGTCTGACCCCAAGGCAGCGTCAGTCAGGGTTTGTTCCATGAATGTGAAGGTCATTCCAAGGTGACAGGAGGTTTATCCACGCTGGACACCCTTTCTTCCACAGTCAATTGAAGCTCCTTCATAAAAGAAACTGGCCAGCCGTGTCAGCTTTTCACTGCTGTGACAAAAATACCAGACAGGAACGACTGCGAGGAGGAGAGATGTCGCCTCGTGGTTGGTTGGTGGTGTTGTCCTGGGCCGAGGCACAGCATCATGGTGGAAGGGTGTATTGGAGGAAGTGATAGGTTTATAGCAGAGAGAGAGAGAGAGAGGGAGGAAGGAAGGGGCTAGGGACAAGTGTCCCCAGGGCATGGCCCCCAGTGACATACTTCCTCTAATCATACCCTTCCTGCCTAATTTCCACTACCCCTCAGTAGTATTCACATTATTAATCCATCAAGTGGATTAATCCACTTTGGAAGCTGAAGCCCTCATGATCCAGTCATGTCCTCAAAGCCCTCTTTCTGAACACTACTGCACTTCAACGCATGAGGTTTAGTGGGGACAGCTTCACACCATAATACCAATCAACAAACAAAAATCCTCCCTTCCACTTCGTCAATAGTGGCCTGCAATTGCACTAATAAAATTAAAATGAGTGGAATTTGAATTAAAACTCCTTGTCTCATGAAAATGCAAATTCAGCCTGAGCATACACCACCTTAACAGAATTAGTCATTTATACTGTGCTTGAATGATTTTATCAACACTTAATAGAGGGGACAGGAGAAGAAGTACTGTTTCTGGAGTGCATTCTATGCACCAGGCATTGTACATGCCTGACCTCATTTAATTAAGTTAAATGAGCTGGCTCTGGAAAGCTCCAAAGCTCAGAGAGGTTAAGGTAACAGTTGACAAACGGGTAAATCTGGATTTGAAGTGACATCTAAGCCTGTGCTCTCCAATTGCATCCTAAGCCTGGAGGGGAGAAAAAGCACAAAGGGCCAGGTGGGGCGGCGGATGCCTATAACCCCAACAAGGAGGCCGAGGAAGGAGGACCGCGGGTTCTAGGCCAACCTCAGCAACTTAGCAAGTCCCTGTCTCTAAATTTTAAAAAATTAATAAAATGAAGAGGGCTGGGGGTGTAGCTCAGTGATGGAGTGCTTGCCCAGCAAGTCCTTGCCTGGATCCGATCCCTAACACCTGGGGAGGGGGCAGAAAGGCACAAAGCACAGGACACACAGAGAGGACGGGTCTTCTCCTCCAGGACAGAGGGCGGGGATGGGTCCTGGGAGCTGGGGGAAGGGATGTCATGGACATGGCATCCTGCTCTGCTCACCTTCTCTCCTCTCCCTTTTCTTGCCTGCCCAGCATCAGTGGCCCAGTTCTACCACCAGGACTCACCCGCCAAGGACTTGCTGTGGGCACGGATGTGCTTACAAAAGCTGACTCAGAAAATACTGAGGAGTAGGAAAACTCAACATTTCCCATCTAACACATCTGAACCAAAGAACAGAGACCCCAGTATGCAAAAGGCCAGATTTTATATATGCATCAAGTGCAGATATAGAAAAAGCGTAATTATTTTCATTTATAAAAATTTGGGGGCACACCATTTGACCCAGCTATTCCACTCCTCGGTCTATACCCAAAGGACTTAAAAACAGCATACTACAGGGATGCAGTACATCAATGTTTATAGCAGCACAATTCATAATAGCTAATCTGTGGAACCAACCCAAATGCCCTCCAGTAGATGAATGGATAAAGAAAATGTGGTATATATACACAAGGGAATATTACTCAGCAACAAAAGAGAGTAAAATCATGGCACTTGCAGGTAAATGAATGGAATGGACAACATGATGCTAAGTGAAGTTAGCCAATCCCAAAAAACCAAATGCCAAATGTTTTCTCTGATATAAGGAGGCTGATTCATAGAGTGGTTGGGAGGGGGAGCATGGGAGGAATAGATGGACTCTAGATGGGGCAAAGGGTTGGGAGGGGAAGGGAGGAGGCGGGGGGGTAGAAAAGATGGTGGAATGAGATGGCTATCATTACCCTAAGTACATGTATGAAGACACAAATGGTGTGAATATACTTTGTATACAACCAGAGATATAAAAAATTGTGCTCTATATGTGTAATTGTAATGCATTCTGCTATCATATATAACAAATTAGAACAACAACAACAACAATAACAAAAAAACTTTGGGGCTGTGTAATGTAGCAAAAAAGTACACAGTTTGGGGTCAAAGTCCCCAAATTCCAGCTCCCCACTTGGAAGCTGAGGGAACCTTCAAGTTGCTCAGTGTCTTCTAGACTCAGTGGGTTGTTTTGAAACTCCATAGACCTCTCTCAAAGTTCCTTAACTCCCTCCCTGAGCTAGGATATTTCCCTATCAATTTCTCTTCTTTCTTTTATTTTTAGCACTAGGGATTGGACCCAAGTGTACTCTACCATGGGACTACATACCCAGTCCTTTTTATTTTTTTAATTTTAAAGCAGGGGATTTGCTAAGTTGTTTAGGGCCTTGCTAAGTTGCTGAGGCTGGCCTTGAACTTTCTATTCTCCTCCTCTGCCCCCAAAGTCACTGGGATTATAGGCACATGCCACCATGCCTGGCTCCCATCAATTTCTGAGTCCCATCTCAGACTTACTGAATCAATACAAGCAGCTGGGATTACAGACGTGGGCCACCGCACACGGCTAACTGTGGGTTCTTGGTCTTCCATGTTGAGCCCCTGCCCTTCGTAGGCCCCGGGCCAAGCAGGCCAGGTGAAACCCTGTCACTACCCACAGTAGCCTTGAGCCAGGCACAGGGTGATTCACAGCGTCCCTCCCCCGCCCGTGTGAAAGCCCCCCAGAGGTGGAGAGCTGGGAGTGGCTGGTCTTGACCTTACCTGCCAGGTACTCGATGACTGCTGCCATGTAGACCGGGGCGCCCACGCTGATCCGGTACTTGAACGTCCCTTTCTTCAGGTAACGCATCAGCCTCCCCACTGGGAAGATGACCCCAGCCCTGGCTGACCGGGACAGCTTGGACATTTTCTTCTTCCCGCTCCGACCCGACATCTTGCCTCAGTTTCCCTCTCAGCTTGCTGACGCACTGGCCTCCTGGCACTCACGATGCTGGGGGGGAGGAAGAAGGCAGGAGTGAGGAGAGGGGAAACACTGTGGGCACACCGCTGTGGCTCTAGGCACCACGGGGACTGGCTGCAGGGGGGAGTCAGGCATTGTCAGGCCACCCACAAACACCCCTCCCCACCAGGCTGGCTGGATCTCCAGAGGACAGGCCAAAGTGAACTGTCACCGAGAGGCAGGTTATGGGTCTGTGGTCGGCTGAGCAGTGATCCCCAGAGACGTCCATTTCCTCATCCCAGAACCTGTGGACGGGACTGCATAGGACAAAGGGACTTTGCAGGTGTGACGCAGCTGAGGATGGCCTAATGCCATAGCCAGGATCTTACAACAGAGAGACAGGGAATCAGAGTGGGCAAAAGAGACGTATGGAGAGAAGGAACGATTCTCCCTGAGCCTCCAGAGGGAACCAGCCCTGCCAACACCTTCCCTTTAGCTCACTGAGACTGATTTTGGACTTGGGACCTCAATACTGCAAGGTAACAAATTTGTGTTGTTTGGCGTGTGCCACCACACCTGTCTATGTTGTTTGGAACCACTCAATTTGAGGTGACACGCCCATTAAAATTGTTAGCTTTGATCCATATGAAGCTGATATGCATTTCTCAGATGGAAAAACACCTTTCTAAGTTCAACAACAACATAGCAGTCTCAAAAACAGAAACCGGGGCTGGGGTTGTGGCTCAGTGGTAGAGCGCTTGCCTTGTATGTGTGGGGCACTGGGTTCAGTCCTCAGCACCACATAAATAAATAAAATAAAGGTATTGTGGCCATCTACAACTAAAAATAAAAAAAATTAAAAAACAAAACAAAACAGAATCAGGCCAGAAGAGGCAGTTTTATTGAATATGCTCCTGTGGAGTAGCCAAACATTCAAATGAAAAGCCATAATACAACCCAAGCTTCTGCTCCTTGGAATGGGGAATCCAGAAGGATTTGGGGGATGGATTTCAAGTCAGCATGAAGAGGTGGCTTCTGTAGAGTGCCCCAGGATGCAGGTGTATAACTCACCGCTACTTAGGAAGCCACCACTGGGGGATAATAAAATAGCTGCATCCTCTTGGACAAAATCTTTCTGAGGCCAAACATAATTTGCAATAGATCTTGGGTGTGTTTGAACTGTTGGCTGAGGGAGTATTGTGACCCAAAATGCAATATGATTCAAAATAAGGAAATTACAATGGACAACAACAACAGCAGCAACAACAACAATAAACCCAGGACCAAAGAGATGGAGATGGAGATTTTCTACAAAACCCTTTAACAAATTAAAGTTCTCTGCTCCAGAGCTATGGCATTCTTTGGAGAAGGAAAATGAGCAAGTCAAAGTAAATGGAAACAGTCTTCACCCAGCGAGGAGGCCATCTAAATTAGGCCTCTTAGGTCATCTTACCAACAGCCAAGATGGCAACGGGAAGGTCTAGGAATGGGACTAAAATGGATGGAAGAAAGTACGACACAAACGCACAGCTAATCTGAAATGGATAAGAAACTGGGATTTACTTAATCTGGACAAAAGAGTGAACAGAAAGTTCGACTTTCTGTAGGATTTGATACCTCTGTTAGGACTGAGAAGTTTTGTATAAAAACTCTGGAATGAGGCACAAACCCTTTTCTCAACACCCACCTGTCCCCCAGGTAAATGAGGCGAATTTGGGGCATTTTTTTTTAAACACTTGACATACATTATTTTAGAATGCTCACGTGTACTTATCACGTTCCTATTTTAAATGTCATTGGCCACCAAAGGATGTAGGTTTTCATCAGTTACGGACATGCAAAAATAGCCATAGGATGTCCTCTCTCGGACAGCAAGACACAGGGATAAACATCACCTTGTGTTTATTTAGAACTTCCGAGTCTCCTGAGCTGCTGTCTGAGGCTGCTCACTCCAGTGAATCCTCTGACAGACGTGCTCTGCTTGCGGAAGGAAGTGTGTGTGGAGTGTCTGTCTCAAGGCGTGTTGAGGGAACCGAGGCCAGGCGTGTAATGGCATGGAGAACCTGCTGTTGGCTAGAGCTGTCCTAGGGGGTGGGGGACACGCCCAGCAATGCTATGTAGTCCCTGTCCTCATACTACACGTTAGCCAGGGGGTGCTCAAATGCAGGTGGCTCTTGGTAGAGTGGAAAGAGCCCAGGATGGGGAGCAGGAACCCCAGTGTGATCTCACCTCTACGTAACTGGTTATGTGAGCTCACCATGTGACTTGCTTGGGGCCCCAGAGCCTCATCTATAGAACAGGGGAGGAGGCTAATTGATCCTTTAGGTCCTTCTGGTCTTAAACTTTCTCAGTTTTTCTGAAATGCAATTTCAAATGGTTTTAGAAAAGCTGCTTAGTCTCCTTAAGAAGCTGTTCTCAAGAGTTAAGAGACTGCAGGTTTACAAAGATGTACTAGTGAACCCACTAAGCCAATTATGTGCTTCCCCCCAGCTCCTGGTAAGTGTGGGTCTGTATGGAGGGAGGATTAGCAAGTCTGGTTGCCAAGGAAACCACCTGAAAAGCCCATCACAGGGTGGACATGCCCTATGGGTCTGGCGTGTGCAGGATGGTCAGACCCTCTCCCAGCACCATTGTTCCACCACGATGATGCATGGTGTGCAAATGCCACAAGGGCAGGGGCACCTTACACACACACACACACACACACACACACACACTTGCACGCACACACACATACACACACACTTTTCTCAAATGAAACAGCTAGACAATAAAGCTACTTGGGGATTTCCCCAATGTTAGTAGCCAAGAGCAGTCACACATGGCCCTGAAAATTAGAAATCAGGACGAGTACTAGAAGAAAAGCAAGTGACTTCGGGGGACTGATGCATGCCTAGCTAACCTGCACAATTAAACACTCATGAAGATAAAAATGGCCAAGTAAGGAAAATCAAGGTGGGATCAAGAAGAGAAACACACCCGTTGCAAATTGTAAAAAAGTGCTTAACCTTAGGGATCATTTCAAATGTAGTAGTTTATACCAAGATTCACTTCTGTGGCTTCGGACTTTCCTCTTGATCAGGGCCTTGGATGAGCTGGGGATGCAGCTCCTGGTGAGGTCTAAGCGTGAGATGACAGACTGATGTCCTTCAACCAGGACCAGAGAGTTCTTGGTGTGGGGATCCCCTTTTCAGACATGGTGCTGCTTTTAAGCAATCAGGTGCCTACCTCCGGGTTCTCGCTGGGTGTCAGGGACATGAGGCTCCTGTACACTCTCGGTAAAAACCAGACCACATCCAGGAATCCCCAGGGGAAGCAGGGTGGTGGTGGCGGTGGTGGTAGCTGAATGTTACACTGGAGAGAGGACCCTGCTTCCTAAGACCACACTTCCCCCACGCCTATGTCTGGAGTTAGGAGAAATGACAACCCCTAACTTCCTTTCTTTTCCAGGCCACCCTTTCCTCTCACTCTTCTCAGTATATATATATTCAGTCTTGGGAAGTCAGGAGTTAAAAACTCAAATAAATTTTTATCCACATTCTGCAAGTTTGAGTCTGATATAGGTCTACTGTCTGAAAAGAATCACTGAAACGGGGAAATTTGTTTCCATCTGATTAATACTTAAATGTTTACATTTATTTATCTTCTGCTCTAAAACAATACTGCTCTGATTAGGCAAACCTTAAAGACTATAATACATGATGTTTGTTTACATGCTTGAAGAAGGAACAGGCTGGATGGGGCTCTGTGAGGCATAGCCACACTGCACAGGGCCCGGTGGCCACTGGGCTGTCAGGTGGCCCAATCCTCCAGGCTGCAGTGGGGCATTTAGGGACCAGGTAAAGCCTAGATTGCCAGGCACAGTGGCATATGCCTGTAATCCCAGCAGCTCTGGAGGCAGAGGTTGGAGGAGCAAGAGTTCAAAGCCAGTTTAGCGAAGCCCTAAGCAACTCAGTGAGATCCTGTCTCTAAGTAAAATACAAAAAAAGGGCTGGGGATGTGGCTCAGTGTTAGTTAAGCTCCCCTGGGTTCAATCCCCAGTACAAAAAAAAAAAAGCTTAGATCTGCAAGGTATCTGTGTATCTGGTCCATACTGTTGAAAGATCCAGGTATAAACTATTTTAATTCCTTTCAAAGTGAATTTGAGAGTTTTAAGCTGTAGGCAGTGGGAGGCAGGAAAATAAAACTCAAAGGCAGAGAAGAGGGGGGGAGAACACAGGCTACCTCCCCTCCCCCTCCCCCAGGGCCCAGCAAAAACCAGCGCTGGTGTGCGAGCTGGGTGAAGAGGGCTATTCAGGCTCTGTTGTTTTAGGATTTATTTCTCCGATTGGGTTTTAAGCCTATAAGGCCACCGATGAGTTAGATTTTATAGATAACACAGGGTAAATATTAAATTGTAGCACTGACTCAGACACGGGCAATAAACTCACACCAGCCTATTCCAATAACTACTGTATTTCACTTCTTTTATGATGCACTTTTTTTTTTTTTTTTTTAACATTTTACTATCTCTAGAAATTGGTATGCATCATGCAATCAATGACCCAGAGTGTCAATGAAAGATAGCATCTATGGAGCATTTGTTATTGAACAAGAAACTACATTAGATGCTGTGGAATTTACATGATCCTTGTCTTTAAATATTTTCCAATGAAGTTGCATTGGAAAATAAGTAAACCGTAATACCATAATAAAGGTAATGATGAACCATAGTAAAGCTTCAGATGGATGTTAGAGCCCCCGGGCCCCAAACTCTTAAGCCCATGGGTGAGCCCGCAGCATTTGGAGGAAGCTTTGAGTTTTGGATTCTTGACCTCTGTTGGACCCCACCATTGCCAGTTTATGATGGTGCTTGGTTTCAGATTGCATTAGGTTTCTTTTGATAATTCCAGATCTGTTTTTGACAGTTGCTGAGATTAAACTTGGCGAGTGAAAACTGACACAGAACAGAAAATCTGATTCCAAGGTCAGAGAACTGGAGGCTATCTGACAGGTGCACACAGCCCATTGCTGCTCATTGTGGTTATTGAAGAATGGAATGAGGAGGGGAGATGGTAGAATGAGATGGACATTATCACCCCTACGTATGGGTGTCATTGCATGAATGGTGTGACTCTCCATCATGGACAACCAGAGAAATGAAAAGTTGTGCTCCATTTGTGTAAAAAACAAATAATTAAATAAATAACAAATAAAAACTTGAAAGAGGGCTGGGGTTGTGGCTCAGTGGTAGAGCACTTGCCTAGGTACTGGGTTTGATTCTCAGCACCACATATAAATAAATTAAATTTAATTAAAAAAGCAAAGAAATTGGAGCCGGAGTGGTGGCACAGCCTGTAACCCCAGTGACTTGGGAGACTGAGGCAGGGGGTCATAAGTGCCGGGGCAGCCGGGCACTTCAGTGAGACCCTGTCTCAAGAAACAAAAATAAATAAATAAATAATAAATTAAAAAGGGCTGGGGACGTAGCTCAGTGATAGAGCACCCCTGGGTTCAGTCCCCAAAACCAAAATATATAAATAAAAATAAAATAAAAACTTGAAAATAAACATGAATAGAATGAAAATATCCTTTTTTGGGGGGAGGGCACTGGGGATCGATTCCAGGGGTGCTTAACCACTGAGCCACATCCCAAGCCCATTTTATATTTTTAAAAAAAGTTTTTTAGGGGCTGGGGTTGTGGCTTAGCGGTAGAGCACTCGCCTAGCCTGTGCGTGGCCTGGGGTTCGATCCTCAGCACCACATAAAAATTAAAAAACGCATTGTATATAGCTAAAAGCAAATAAATAAATATTTAAAAAATATTTATAGATGTTGATGGACCTTTAGTTTATTCATTTACTTATATATGGTGTTGAGAAGTGAACCCAGTGCCTCACACATGCTAGGCAAGAGCGCTACCACTGAGCCACAACTCCAGCCCCCATTTTATATTTTATTGAGAGACAGGGTCTCACTGAGTTGTCACTTAGGGCCTTGCTAAGTTAGCAAGTTGCTGAGGCTGGCCTTGAACTTGTGATCCTCCTGCTTCAGCCTCCTGAGCTGCTGGGATTACAGGCATGTGGTACTGTGCCTGGTTCTTAATTGTTATTTTTCAAACAGCTAGTACATTGGTAGGGCATAAATACTTTGGACTTCATAAATGGCACTGACAGACATTTCTTTTGGTTCAATGGCATCAAGGACACATGACAGACACTAAGGACTCTGTGAGCTGAGAGAGAGTGGGCATTCTGTGTTGGAGCTGACCACCCACAAGCTTACACATATTCTGAGGGCCCTTGACTTTCAGTGATTTGACTTAGGATTTCTTACTTTACAGTGGTGTGAAAGGTATAAGAATTCACTACAAAGAATACTTAAAATTTATAATTTGGGGGTGTGGGTGTAGCTCTGTGGTAGAGTACCTGCTTAGCATGTATGATGCCCTGGGTTTGATACCCAGCACCTGCTGCCCCAATTTTGAATTTGGATCTTTTCTTGAACTAGTAATATGCAGTACAATCCTCTCCTGCACTGCCGGGCGGAGGGCTGAAGCTCCCAGTCAGCCACACTGGCACCAGGGAAACCCACCAAGACTCCATTGTGCTGTGTTACTAAGCTCGGCTGTTGGGTGGATCAGGTGTATTGAACGCAATTTGGACTTAGATATTTTCAACTTATGATGGGTTTATTGGATCATAACACCAGTGTAAGTGGAGGAACATCTGTAGGTTCATTGTTCACCCTGAAGCGAGGAAAATAACATTAAAGGAGTTATTTTAATATTTTAAATTTATGTTAGTCTCTTACTTTTTTGTGTTGGAGATTGAACCCAGGGCCTTGCACATGTCAGGCAAGCACTCTACCACTGAGCTTCATCCCCAGCCCTTGTTACTTTTTATTTTTTTTAATATTTACTTATTTGCTTTAGTTGTACACAATGCATTTATTTGTACGTGGTGCTGAGGATCGAACCCGGGCCGCGCACGTGCCAGGCGAGCGCTCTACTGCTGAGCCACAATCCCAGCCCCGTTACTTTTTATTTTGAGACAGAGTCTCACTACATTGGTGAGGCTGGCCTTGCACTTGCAATCTTCCTGCCTTAGCTTGCTGGGATTGCAGGGGTGTACCACTGCACCGACTTTGAGTTTATTTTAATCTAAGTACTACTTGTATATAGTCAAAAAGCAAAAAGGTACAGAAATGCAGAAAATGAAAAGCAACTGTTCCCATTCTACTCTTTCTATCCCCAGTCTCACTTCCAGATGCAACTACATGTAGCAATTTAAAATTTCAGTTCTGGTGATTCCCTTCAAACTCCAGTTTATACCTCTATGTCTCAGTCCATTTTCACTTTCCCACAGTCTCCATCTGGGCCTAAGAAGAATGAGAACTTGATTCATCTTTCTTCTCCTTTTTCTAATTTTCCAATTTCTTTTCTTTTCCTTCCTTCTTCCTTCCTTCCTTCCTTCCTTCCTTCCTTCCTTCCTTCCTTCCTTCTTTCTTTCTTTCTTTCCAGGGATTGAACCCAGGGGCACTTAACCACTGAGCCACATCCCCAGCCCTTTTTATTTTTTTATTTTGAGACAGGGTCTCGCTAAGTTACTAAGGCTGGCCTCAAACTTGTGATCCTCCTCCCTCAGCCTCCCGAGCTGCTGGGATTACAGGCGTATGTCACCACACCCAGCTCCTTTTTCCACTTGTCCACAGTTATATTTTTCAGTTTTATTTCCTCCACTGACTGCCCATTGCCATCTCTGTTTCCGACTCCATTGATTTTAGGCCTCTCTCATGCCATCATCGTGAAGATGAGGACTGAGCCACTCTCTCCCCTCTACACTCCTCCTAGTTCTATCTCTGTCTCTTGTACTTTCCATTGCCCTGGTTCATTATAGTTTATAATTTGTTCGACAGTCACAACAAAAATTCTCCACAGTTTTTTCTCTAGACTTATTTTGAATAATAATAATAATTTTGAATAACTTATTTTGAATAATTGGTATCTATTTAGATACCAATAGGCAGCATTTATGTGATTAAGACTTTATCAATGTTGTTTCCTTCATACTCAGGTGGGCTGTGGGTACCCCATTTCTCTCTCTGTGGTCCAGCCTCAAGAAGAATGGATTCTCTTTCATGATCATTCCATGTTTTATTTGGCTTCACATTGGGACCTTATCTTTCTTACATAATTTCCTCCCTAACCCCTGAAGTCACTAACTACAGTGGATTCTTGTTAAATGAGGTAGTTCTGTTCTGCAAAGAAGCCTGAACACAGAATTAACACCCTTGTTCCTGGGAGAAATACAACGTTAGGTTCCAGCAAGGCTATGGTCACAATTCTGTAACCCAGCCAATCTTGTGAACTTTTTTTTTTTTTTTTTTTTTGGTGCTGGGGATTGAACCTGGGGAAGCTCTCTATGTGGGTGTGTTTCTGTTTAAAGACATCTTATTTAATATACATTGCTGGTTCATTAACATTGAGCTCACAGTCAACAGTGCTGTAACTCTTGCCTGAATGCAGCTCATCTAACACCCATATTTTTTCCATATGGCATAGCAAGTCTTCTTGCACTTAGGAACACTAGACAGCCCTTCAGCACTGCGCGTGTGGGCATCTTAAATTGTGAACACCAACAAACCCCACAAAGATGCGAAGAAGCAGGGCACTAAGTAGACTGTGAGAAGGATGCTTATTTACAGTGTGGTTGATGCAAGAAGAGGGGGCCTTGCCCTGCTCGTCCTCGGCTGGGAATGTGCACATGGGGACATGCAGACTTCTTGCAGCTTTTCACAAGCGCAAGTCCTTGAGTGACAGCAACAGTGCCACGAGTGCTGGTTTTGGGGTTACAAATACAGTTTGGCCGGTAATAAAATTTGCATATATGGAATCAGTGAATAATGAGAATCGACTCTATTTTTCTTTTTCTTTTTCTTTCTTTCTTTTATTTTTGCAGTATCATGGATTAAACCATCGAGTTCTAAACTACATCCTCAGTCCTTTTTACTTTTTATAAACTTTGACACAGGGTCTCACTAAATTGCTAAGGCTGGCCTTGAACTTGCAATCCTCCAGCCTCAGCCTCCAAAGCCACTGGGATTACAGGTCTGTGTGTGTGGCCACACTCAGTTTATATTTTTCTCTGTTGACTAAAGAAAAATATGCCACTATCATATCCCTCAAGTCACCAAGCTTCTCAATCATACTTTTTTTTTTTTTTTTTTTTTCAGGGACCGTATTCTTCCCAGAACCCTTGTTCCTGAGGGCCTCAGATCTCTAGCTGTGATTTGGAATGGAAGGTATTTTACCTGGTGGTCATCCTGGGATGTTTTCCTGCTCATCCTTGACCCCAGGAATCCCTTCCTTGGTTTTCTCTTGTTTTGTTGGTATCTGCCTCATGTAACTCTTCAGGAAGTGTACAGAAGTGTAGACTATTTTCTTACACAAATGGAACTGTCTTAACTGAGTGATCATCCAGTGCAGTGTAATTGTTGGCATCAAAATAATGTTGCTTCATTTTTTTTTTGGTGCTGGGGATTGAACTCAGGGGCACTCAATCACTGGGCCACATCCCCAGCCCTATTTTGTATTTTATTTAGAGACAGGGTCTCACTGAGTTGCTTACTGCCTTGCTGTTCCTGAGGCTGGCTTTGAACTCGCAATCCTCCTGCCTCAGCCTCCCGAGCTGCTGGGATTACAGGCGTGCGCCACCATGCCTGGCATGCTTCAACATTTTGAAGTCGTCAATCACCCCACCCGATCCCATTCATCCTTCTGGGCACCTGGCAATAAGCCAGTTCAATCTGAAAACTTGGGGGTTTTCATCACTTGGAGACCTCCCCCTGTTATGTGTGACTATTCCCCCACCCCAACATCCCTTTATTTTCCCCCAAGTCTCCCTTTACTATTCTCTTCCTGAAACACCTGTAAACCAGATGTTGAACCTCTTGCTTTACTCTCCAAGTCTCTTACATTTTTTTCCTCTTTCTTTTTTTAGTCCTTTCAATATCTAAGTCTGTGAATCATATTTTTAATACCCAAGAGCTCTTTCTTGTTTTGTTTGTTCCTTTTTCACAGCATCCTGTTCTTTTATGAATGCACCATCTCTTCAAAATCTCTTTGCAACTAATCAGAACGTGCTAAAGGAACCTTCTGTTTTCTCTTTTATCCAAGCAGTTGTTGTCCTATTTACTTATTTTCATTTTTCCCTTTCATGATGGCTTTCCTTAAATGTCTAGAAATCTTTGGTTATACACTTATATTTAAGGATGAAGGACAGAGTTGATTATTACAGGTAATTAGAAGAGCTCTGGTTTGGCAGGCATGCACCTGCTTGGAGCTTTAGGGTATGCGTGCAGGCCATGCCAACCAGAAGGCCTAACTTAGATCAGCTCATTAGGAAATAAGAGCCCCCAGACATCAGGATGAGGGAACTTTACTTTGTAGAGCCATACCTATCCCAGAAATTCTAGATGTGTCCTGTAGTTAGATTTCTTTAGCTGGAACCCTCAGGTTGTTAGCTTGGTGAATGGACACCACATTTTCAGAGATTCTCCTGGGGCAGGGACAGAGGACAAGTCACTGACCTAGTCGTGACCTGCCCACCTTCATTGCGGCTGTCTCCTGTGTTCATTCTTAGCTGTGGCTTCCCCTGTGTTCCTATGCCTTTTCAGTCTTCCAGAAATTTCTGGATAGTGCCAATTTGCTGATGACCTACATCCTGTTCCTTTGGTCTTAAGTGTTTATTTACCATTATCTCTGTGGGTTCTAGAGAAGGAAGGGGTTGAAGCAAAGCTCATGTGCTCAGTCCCTCACTTTGAACGGGAAACCTGAAGAGTCATTTTCATTTAACATCTTAAACATACTTCATTTGCAGATTAGCCCAGAGATGAATATGTTGGTAAGGAGAAATAGTTCAGCTGTCTTATAATTGAATAATAATGTCATGTTAAAAAATTAAGATCACTTCTATCATCAGGTGAGTCATTGGAAACTAACTGGTCTGGAGATAATTGAGGCAAATGAATAATTGCTTTTGGTGAGAAATAGCTAACTTCATTTAACACTCTCAATGCCTTAATAAAAAGACAGTCTGGATTCTTTTTTTTTTTTATGTTGACCATGGACCTTTATTTAATTAATTAATTTATTTATGTGGTGCTGTGAATCAAACCCAGTGCCTCACACATGCTAGGCAAGCGCTCTGCCACTGAGCCACATCCCCAGCCCTAGTCTGGATTCTTTAGACCAACATTTTTTCTTCTAATTCAAACAAGTTATTTTTCAAGTATAAAGAGCTGATACAGAATGAAGCATTTTTATGCCTCAAACAACTCCATGACATTTTAATTTTTTTTTTTTTGTAAGCTGATAAAGATCATGACAAACTCTCAGCCAATCAGCAAGATGGTCTGTTAGAAGCCTCCAGTGCCCTGAGGTTTGTTTTGTTTTGTTTTGGACCAGGGATTGAACCCAAGGGCGCTTAATCATTGAGCCACACCCCCAGCCCTTTTTTAATACTTTATTTAGACACAGGGTCTCTAAATAAATTTGCTGAGGCTGACGTTGAACTTGTGATCCTCCTGCCTTAGCCTCCGAGATGTTGAGATTGTGGGTGTGTGCCAATGTGCTGGCCAGGGTTCTGATTTAAATGACCATTTTTTTTTTTTTTTAAACAGTCGAACTTCTACACAGTTTTTTTTTTTTTTTTTTTTTTTTTTTAAAGACAGGACATCGTGGGGGTGGGGTGGGGGTGGGGGAGAGACACAGAGAGACAAAGAGACAAATCAGTAACTTGAGGGTGTGAGCAGCAATCATAGGTCAGAGGTAAGGTCAGGTTGATAAAACATTTACTAGCGGATCTAGGATTATAAGACATCTTTTGAGATCAAGCTCTTCAGAAGCATACAAATCAAAATGCTTTTGCATATGTTAACTCTAGAAATCAGAGGTCTTACAGCTTTTTAATGATGAAGATGATTTTTAAAAAAACTTTAAATACTGTTTTCCGAAATGTTCATGAACATGAAATTTATAATGTCATCCCCAATGGATCCGTGTACTGTTTTAAATTACAGAAAATTTTCCCATTTATTTATTGTTATTACGTCGGCTATTTCCCTCATCTGTAGTACTGTGCTTTGGAATATCTGATATTGTAAATATTTATGAAAAATGAAGCCGGCACTGCAGTGAAGCATCTTTACTCTGTCAGTTCAAAACTATCCTTTGGGAGAATAAAATGAGATGAGATAAAACCAAGTAGGACATAAGGGGATTCAAAATAAATATATTAACTATAGGTAGAAATATATTTTAAAGGGTACAAAAAAAAATCTCTTAGTTTCACACCTAATAGCATTCTGTTATATTTTGGTGCGTTACCCTAAGTACTGTATTAAAATAATAATAGTTTGTTAGCATTATTTTGTAGCTGTAAAAACCATTTTCAGTAATACCAGCTAAATCACTTGCTCTATTACACTTCCATTTATGAACTCCAAGGGCAAATCATTATTGCACAAGTAATACTTTTCAAACCATTTTCTTCCAGGGCCACCTTTAAGTGAATGAGAATAGTCAATAATTTTATCGTCATATATGTTAAAGCACATTAACAATTTATAATGTAAAGAGCTACATCAAATGTGGTTTCATCAAAATGACATGGGATCAAATTAACCAAATTAACCAACCATGAACGTGAGAAGCAAGCATTAATCCAATTTATTTAAATTATACTATTGGATAACAAATCATTCCCTTTTTAAAATGAGTATTTCCATTCATGTCTTGGAGTGGGAGGCTCAAATGCCTGCACATTCCTCGTAATTCAGAGGCTGAGAACAGTGTGGCTATCTCCGTCATTCCAGAGGAGCTCAGGGAGGGGTCTGGGGTGGGATCTGGGGGTGGGGGATTTAGGAGACCTCCTGGCTTTCAGTGCACTGAGACTTTTACCTTTTTTTTTTTTTTTTTTTTTGTCTTTGTTGTACTTGAACTATGGTTTTCTGAAGCAAAAAGCTTAAGAAAAGAAAGTTGTTGCTATATGGGTTGTTTCTTCATTATTAGCCATGTACTACTTTCTAATATAAATGTGTGGCCTGATGATGGGACTCGTTGGATAAGGAAGAGGTGACAATTTCAGTTTTGTTTGAATCTGAGTTAGGAAGGCATCGCAGGACAAAGTCAGCCAGAAAATGAACTGATTTGCCTTCTTGAATCTATTTATTTGTGGAAAATAAAAACAAACCAACAAATCAAAACAAAACAAAACAGGGTCCAGGCTGGTCTCTTTTGTGTTTTTTGCTCTTGGAGAATTTGACAAACAGGAGCTGTGGGCAAACTACATCACTTCCTCACAATCGGGTGGTTTGCAGTCAGCAGTGTAGTTTCTTTCTTTCTTTCTTTTTTTGAAAATTTTTTTAGTTTTTGGTAGATCTTTTATTTTATTTATTTATATGCAGTGCTAAGGATCGAACCCAGTGCCTCACACATGCCAGGGAAGTGTGCTACCGCTGAGCCCCAGCCCACCCGAAGTAGCGTAGTTTCTTGTTGTAAGCAGCAGCCTCTCGGCTTCTCTGAGCTGTGATGAGCCTCTCAGGTGGGATGAAGGACGGAGGATGCAGGGTGGGGTTGAGGGTACCAGTACCCGACAGCAGGTCTTCCCCGCCTGCACCACCCTGCCCTGTTTTCCTTGTTTTTTTAAAAAATTCTCTTGTACTTGAATGAACATTTATAGGAGCTCTTATAGATAACACAGCTTGGGGGGTGTGTGTGTGTGGGGGGGAACCTGGGTGGCTGTGTTCCCCCTGTCCCACCCTGGGCTCTAGGGAGCCTCACCTGAGAACCCACCGCCTGCTGGCCTCCCAGGTCTCCGGCTGAAAAGAAGCTGCTGTACCCTGAAGATGCTCCTGGCCCTCACCTGTTACTTAGGTTCACAGAGGTGCAACAACAGCCGGGAAAGCAGACCCAGGGGACCTGTCCTCTGCAGTCACTGTTTCATTGACCATGAGACTCATGGAAAAGAAAAGATGGACCTGAAAAATTTGCTTTCATTTTGCTTCTAGGCTGGCCTCAACCATCGACTACAGAAGAGCTGAGGAAAAATTCTTTTTTTTTTTTTGTGGCGGCGGCGGCGGCAGGGGGCAGGGGCACTTGAATGGACCACCACTTCATTGGCATTCTGCAAGGCTGATCAGGTGATCCACTGGGAAGTTTACCACTCTGATGGGGAATACGGTGAATTATCATCTGACCTAAAAGTTTATGTTGTATAGCGCATAAACTATTGGAATTTACCCCCTCTGTGTTCCACCATAACTGTTTAATTTTAATGCTTTATCGAGCTGCAAAGGCAGCTCAAAATAATACCTAAATATTCTGTATATATACCATTAGTGGTGCAGCCCAGCCAACATAGGGCCTGGGTTCCAGGATCAGGCTGATTTTACCTGATTACATTTTTGTCCTGTTGTCATGGAAACCCCACCCTCCATTCAGGAATCCCGAAATCATTAGGACTGCCTCTCTTATCCAGAACCACCCCCCAAATCTCTGGTCAGACCATCAGTTGTCATTTTTGGGTTAAAAAAATACAGTCCCCATAGCTAACTCTCCTGCCATCGCAGGATCAGCTGGAGTAGATGTTCCTGGACTGGAGTCGATGCATATTTTCACACACATTTCTGTCAAAGCACGAGAATTTTGACTTGAATTACTTACTCCATTCCAGGTCCAAATTGGCAATGCCAGTCAAATAAATCGGGCAAAGTATGATGGATGGTGAGGCGGATAAATGAACAGTAAGGGCTTCAGAGAAACCACCAGATTTATCTTATTTAATACTTTGTGACAAGACAGTTTAAAGTATAGTGTCATGTGGCTCAATCTGAAACTCTTTATCTTTCATTTGTCATCATCGGGGAAAACAGTGATGCAAATAAAGGGTTTTTTAAATAAAAAATTGCGTATCCTAGTATTCAAACGACACAGCCTGAGGATCCTGGGATGTTAGTGACTCCTCAACCTTATTGTCAGGATGTGAAGATGTGCAGGGCTGCAGAGTCAGGCTATGGGCTGGAGTCCCTTGAGTAGGGACTTTGAGCACTTTTTTTGGTACCAGGGGTTGAACATGGGGGTGCTTAACCACTAAGCACATCCACAGCCCTTTTTTGTATTTTATTTAAAGACAGGTCTCACTGAGTTGCTTAGGGCCTAAATTGCTGAGGCTAGCTTTGAACTTGCGAACTTCCTGCCTCGCCTCCCGAGCCACGGGATTACAGGTATGCACCATAGTGCCCAGCTCTGGGCATCTCTTTTTAAAACAAACAAACAAACAAACAAACAATTTTTTTAGTTGTCAATGGGCCTTATTAAAAACTATTTGTTTATGTTTGGTGCTAAGAATCTAACCCAGTGCCTCACACATGCTAGGCAAGTGCTCCACCACCGGGCCACAACCCCAGCGGCTGGGCATCTCTTTTCTTTTCTGTAAGATGGGTATAAAAATGTCTCTACCTGTATGGCTGGTGTCAGAATTAAATGAGTTTGTAGTGTTTTAGACCAATACCTGGCATTTAATAAACATTAACCATTAGGGTCTACTTTCTCAAAAGAAGCCATTATAGAGAGCTGTTTTTGTGGACTACAGTCCTCTAGCATTTTCTCCAGCATATTTCTACTTGTTCCTCCATTTCAAAGTCTGCTACTACAATACTAGAGTGCTTGAAGCTGTGTGCATGAGTCACATAATCTACACCCTCGCTAGTACTTTGTTTCTCCTAGGGCTGGGCACGTTTGGACCTCTCCTCATCTAATTCTATATTTGCTAAATTCCATCTGCCTGGAATTCATAATCATCTCCATGTTGGAACCATAGGATTTCACAAAATCACAATCTCAGGCTGGAAGGGACCGGAGTGGTCGATTACTGAGTTACTCCCTGCCTTATTTTATCTACAATCAAAAGTGTGGTTTGGAAGGGGCAGAGGGCATTGAAAGGCCAGTCCATGCCACAGTCTGTGAGATCACACCCAGAACCCCCTGGAGTTTCTGGACTGCTGGTCTGAGGGGCTTTTCTTACATTCTGTTCCATTTCATCCCTTACTGAGCTTAGCACAGTGTTAGGTTCATGGTGGACGTTCAATCAGTAATTACATGAATGAATGAATAAAGGAAACAACATTAAATATTGTTTCAAAAGCATCTTTAGTTTCCTTCTGTGATTGTTTTTGAAGTGAATTATCTTCTCAAATACTTTTCTTTCCATCTAACCTAATTCCCAATAGACACCCCAGTGTGTCCCCAAGAGAAAAACATTCTCTATCTCAATGGTCTTCCTATATTCCTTCTTAAAATGCCACCTTTGTCTTTCTCTTTTCTCTTTAAAAGGCATTGTAGCATTTTTTGACCTTCAATGCAGGTTATCTACCAGTCATTTTTTTATTAATTATTGAAAAATATTAATTGTATTCAGTTATTCAAGCATTATATAAATTAAATCAAAGTGTAAAATTTCAAATATGGTAACAAATGCAAATGGGTATGAATAATAATGACCAAAGCCCTTCCTGACAGTTCCTTCACTTCTTGTCTTTTAGGGAAGATCTTCTTTTGAACCTTGTTTGTCCATTTGTATAGCATTTTAATTCATAGAAATTTAAAGTTTTATTTTTGTTTTTATATCAGTAATACCATATGATAGGTACTGTTTGGCAATTTGCTTTTTTCGTCATTAGTTGTGTCTTGGGGATCTTTCTCTGTCTCAGTATATGTACATTTGTTTTATTCTTTTCAACTGCTGTCTAATATTCCAGAAGACAGATGTACCAAAGTTTATTTAGCCATTCCCTATTTATGGCTGTTAGTCTACCACTAAGCTACAACCCCAGTCATTATATATATATATATATATATATATATATATATATATATATAGTTTTTTTTAGAGGAGAGGGTCTTGCTATGTTGCTGAGACTGGTCTCGAACTTGAGAACCTCCTGCCTCAGCCTCCCTAGCTGCTGAAATTACAGGTATGTGCCACTGCACCTGGCTTTTTTAGGATATGTAACAAGAAATCAAATGCTGTCACAGAATGTGCACATTATTCATTTAGTAGTGTCCAAACTGCTCTCCAAGTTGGTTATATCAATGTACATACACACCTGCTGACAGTATATTCAAGTTCCTGGCTCCCTACTAGTTCACCAACATCACATTTCCCCTTGGTTTGCCTGCCTTTCTATTTGATCTCTGAGGCTTGGCGTGTGAGCTCAATGAGAATAGGACACGGACTTCTTTTACATTTGCTTCCCCCATTCAGAGGTGTTTAAGAATTGGTGCTCTGTAAATGTTTGTTGAATAATCTCCAACCCCAAGTGTTTTGCTCATCTTTAGGCAATACATATTTTTCAAAAGCATTTCCCAAGCCTGTCTAAGTTTGAAGTTCTTTCTTTCTTTCTTTCTTTGTAATGGGGATTGAACCCAGAGGCGTTTTACCACTGAGCTCCACTCCTAGTCCTTTTCATTCTTTGAGAGGGCATCTTGCTAAGTTGCTGAGGATCTTGCTAAATTGTTCAAGCTGGCCTCGAACTTGTGATCCTCCCGCCTCAGCCTGCCTAGTCTCTCGGATTACAACAGCCTGGATGAGGTTATTTCTTAAGAATGAAAAACATTCTTAAGAAAATCCGTTGAATTTCTGCACTTCCCTCCCTAAGAACAAGTTACAGATATCTTTCCTTTAAAGTTGCCTGCGACAGAATTCACCTCCTGCTTTGCTGGCAGGAGGCAGAGAAAACAGACTGTGGTTGTCTCAAACAATAGCTAGCGGGGTGTCCCACCCATTGGGAAACAGCAGACCAAAGGCGCTGCACAAACCCTGGGAACTCACAGGGATGGGATGGTGAGGCAGTAGGGTTAGAATCTTTAGCACATTCTGGATCCAAGGAAGTAAATTCTTTTGTGGAGTTCGAAATAGCGGGAGCCATTAATAATGTCCAAAGTCTGACAAGGAATGGATCCAGGTAAGGCAGAACTGCTAGGTTAGAAAAAACTGAGGAGAGGAAAAGTGGGCTTATTTTAGGAGGAAATATGGATGTAGGAAAGAGGGGTTTGAAGATGTGAATTGTGCAATTCAAGATAAATTTTCCTACCCGGCAATGCCTGTGTTTATTTATATGATAATCTTGGGCTAAAGCAATTCTGAAATTCACAAGCGCAGTATAAATCTTGTAGCTCTGAATATTTAATTTGAATATAAGAAGAGTTTGCTAATGGGGTAAGAGATAACTTTCAGTTAAATATGAATGGCTTGAGAATTATATACAGCTTAGTTTGTGTTTTGAAACAACATAAATGAAGACATTCTTGTTCTTAATAATGTTTTCTTTTTCTCTCACCTATTGACCCGTTTCAGTAGCAACTGCGCAGCTCAGCAAGAGTACGACTGTATTTCAACTCAAACACAAATGAGAAAAGTGAAGCCACCATTTGCCATGGTGGACAGATTGCCCCCAGGGGCTCCTGGGCCTTCAAGGGGCCCTTGTTTTGAATTCTGCTGAGCTGGACAAGGTTGGCCCAACAGTTCCCCAGCGCCTTGGTATCACAGGAACTACCCTAAAATCAGACTGTGGTGCCTGGTTCCCATTGCCCTCTCTCAAAAACGCAGGGACTCGCTCTTTGGCTTCTCAGCCCATTTTTTTTTCTGGCACCTTCCATCCTATCTCCCACCAAAGGGCCTGTGCTATAAAAGCCTCAGCAATGAGTAGGCCTCAAACAAGCCCACGGTGGCCCAGGTCACCCAGGAACTATTAGCGATGCGAAACTCCTGGAGGAGGCTCTTAGGCCCTTGGAGGACCAATGCACCTTTAACCATTGTTGTAAGGAACAAAGAGGGCAGGAGCGAAGGGCGCCCCCACGAGGAAAGGCTGGAAAAGACACCCACGGGCGCGATGTGGGAGGCTGGCCAGACTGGAACGAGGGTGCACCTGGGTTGCCTGCTGGGAGCCTGGAGAGGCAGGGCTGGTCCCCACCCGCCGCGCCCCGCGTGCGATTCGCACCGTGTCCCGCGCCCGGCGCAACGCTTTTCCACCCCACAGCCCTTTCCGGCGCCGCAGACACTTTACTTTTATTTCCTATTTCTTTATATATTGCTACTGTGATTGTTGTTGTTATTATTATTATTTTCCCGCGCAAAGCGGGAAGCCGGGACTGCCTTGACGAGCCGCGGATCTGCCGCCATTTCCCGGTGAAAGCGCAGCGCGCGTCGGCACCGGGCGCCCCGGAAAGGGAACCGGAGGGGAGTGCCCGGCCCCGCGCCCTCCTCCGCGTCGTCCCCGGGGCGTGCGCCCGCCCGCGCAGCAGCCCCCGGCCCTCGCCCGCGCCGCCCGGCGTCCCCGGCCTGACCTTCCCCAGCGCGGCCCGCCCCCGGACCACGGTCCCTTCCCTGCACCGGAGCCTCCGCGCCCCCTCCATTGTCAGCCCGGAGCAGCCGGAGCCCACCGGGCACCTTTGGAGGCCCCGAGCGGCCCAACGCCGGCGCCCTCGGCCCTTGCGCAGCCCCCAGCACCCGGCGCAGCCCCCCTTGGCGTCTGGGCGCCTCCCTCTTCTGCACCCCAAACTCCGCATCCTCGGAGCCCTGGGCTCCCTCCAGGGCCAGCCTCACCCGGGGCCCACAGCTGGACCGCGCATCCCTCCTTCCTCCCTGCCTCAATGCCCAAGCTGCCCCCGGCCCCTCGCCGGCCGCAGGAATTTTGCCGCTTCTTTAGCACCCCCCCCCCCTTTATTTCCCGAGGAAGCAAGTTGGGCAGTTTGGTTTATTAATTTTTCTTTTTTTTTTGCAAAGGGTGGGTTGGCTATTGGGGATGCGCCCGCAGGGGCTGGGGGAGAGGAAGGGGTGGCTCTGTCCGGCCCCTGCACTGCCCTGGCAGCGCGTTTTGTTTCCAGACCCCGAGCCCCTAAACAATAATGCCATCGCCATGGCGGGCTCACCTGGTGCTGCGCCGCCGGCTCCGGGCGCCCGGTGCCCTCTGCGCGCCCCTCCCCGGGCGCAGGTTCGGCCCGCGCGGCGCCGGTGCCGGGCAGGACTCTTTGCCTTTCTTTGGGTTTTATCTGTGCGTGTCAATGGCGGCAAGCGGCAGTTCTCTGGGCCGCGGATAGTAGCGGGGGGGTGGAGGAGGAGGGAGAAGGGATTGCTCCTTCTCCACATAACCACCTCTAGGAGGAGTCGCTCAGCCTCATCCCCCGCCAGCCCAGGCTCCGCGATGGGTCCGGGGCTTTCGGTGGGGCTTGATGAGCTATTGTCCTTCAGGAGCATTAATGATGAAACCGCGCGGCCTCCGCGTAGCTGGCAGATCTGTTGGATCCGCAGAGGGCCACTTGCTAAGATGAGGCTAAAGGTGGGGACAGAGGCACCGTGGTCACCATGCAGAGTCTCCTGTTAGCTAGATCCACCTTTAGTGGGAGGAGGCGCGGGTGTTCTGGCAGTTCTGGGGAGAACCTTAGAAGGTGAACGCAAAAAATGCTACTTTCCATGCTTTCAATGTCCTGATATAACCACATTAACGTTTGCGTCCACCACTGGGGAAATAGGTTAGGGTGACCACAGCCACAAGAACTGAGAATTTATATACCCGTGCTTGTCTGCTTTTTATTAAGATCTGTTTAGAATAGGTTGTTGTGTAATATTTGGAGTAGCTGGTTATGTTTTGGCGGGTGAGACCGTGTCTGGTCATAATCTTTAGTTGGGTTGCTTTCACTGTATTAATTTGCAATATCCAATGGGTATTGAGGTTAGCATGCGGCTATTGTCTTAAGGACCAATTTTTATTAGTTTATAGAAAACGCATCCTTATGGGGGTATGGTGGGCCACATCAGGTGTGACAATGGGGATTAGTTGCTCTGCTCCTACTGGAAGCCAGGGTTCTCTTTTGTATTGTGAAATGTTGGCAAGGGCTCATGGCTGGAGGGCCAGTTGAAGAAATGTGTTCAGCAGGAAATGCTAACTTGCTATGGACCATCCATATTTCCTCTGAATTCTCCTTGATGAATCCACGAATTCAAAAAAGCAACGTTTTAATTTCTTCAAAGAAGAGAAACCTAGATGAAAATAGGATTCTCTAGCATTGGCCAAATGGATGTTGGTTTCCAAGTCTTATCACTTGGTAATATTGTGTATATTTGCTACTATAAACTTGTATTTAGGCAATGGGGCACTTTAGGATGATCGAAAGCCTCTGCTTCCCTGAATGGGAAGAAACCAAATGCTCATTCCCGCAGATCTGTACTAAAGTTAACCGTGGCTGTTACTAGCCTTTATAGATAGCACTTTAGATGTATGTAGAACATGTTCTTTTCTTTCTTTTTGTGGTACTGGGGTTTGAATCCAGGGGTGCTCTATCCCAGCCCCTTTTATTTTTTATTTCAAGACAGGTTCTTGCTAAGTTGCAGAGACTGGCTTAGAACTTGTGATCCTCCAATCATGGCCTCTTAAGTCTCCGAAATGATAGATGTGTGCCACTTCCCATGATAGAACATGTACATTAAAAATAATTTGTTCTAATTAGTTATTCATGACAGCAGAATGCATTTCAATTCATTGTACACAAATGGAGCACAACTTTTCATTTCTCTGATTGTACCCAATGTCGTCACACAATTCGTGCTGTTGTTATTCATGTACCTAGGGTAATGATGTCTGTCTCATTCTACCATCTTTCCTACCCCCATACCTCCTCCCCTCACTCCCCTCTGCCCAATCCAAAGAAAACATGTGCATTTTAAATATGTGTTTTTGCTGAGAAGTTGGCCTGGACTCTATAGTCTCAGCTGATGGGGACTTCCTTCCCTCTTCTTCTTAAGTCTTCCATGCTCTCTGTATATGACTTGTCTGTTTGCCTTGGGAGGTACTTGCCAGGTCAGAAATCCAGGTAGGATAAAGTCCCATTTTCCTGAGATGTGTATTTAAAGGATTTCAAGTGATTCTCTGTGGCATCTTCTAATAATGTCTTTCCTCCTTTCTGGAGGAAGTGCCTATCTTCTTTATAATTTCTTTAGAAATAAGCTTCAGGTCAACATTCAAGAGAGTTCTAGGAGTGCCTGAAAAATACTCCTACTCTTTCCCCCAATCAACCACACTGAGTGAAATATAGTTGAATAAGTTGTCAATATATATTAAATTTGTATTCTCCCTGTAATTTCTCAATAAAGTTAGTATATGTGGTCATTTTTATGTGAATTCTCTGTAACTTCTTTCACGCTAGCATTTGGTTATGTGTTATCCTGGGAAGTGCTGGGCTAGGAAATTTTTTAGTCAGGATTTCCCCATTTTATACTGGGTAGTTTCTTTAAATACAGATATTCCTCCCTTGTGCTGTAGATAATTCTCCCCATAAACCCACTGTAAATTGAAAATATTGTTAAGACGAAAAGGCAAGTATACCCAGCCTACTGAGCACCCTCGCTCAGCAGCATAGCTCACAGTGGGTATAGGTTCTTTCCTGGTATGATCTCCAGCTGACTGTGAGCTGACTGCCACCAGCATCACAGGACCATAGTGCAATATCTCCATCCTAGGAACAGGTCAAAACACAAAATCCCAAGAATGGTTTCTCCTGAATGCTTATTGCTTTCACACCATCACAAAGCTGCAAAACCTTCGGTTGGCATCACTGCAAGTCAGGGAGGATCTGCAGATGATGGAGTCACAGCTCAGAGAATCCAGGGCGATGCCAGCTCCATAATACTCTTTTTTTTAAAAATATTTATTTATTTACTTTTAGTTGTACACAATGCAATGCATTTATGTTTACGTGGTGCTGAGGATCGAACCCGGGCCGCGCACGTGCGAGGCGAGCGCTCTGCCGCTGAGCCACAACCCCAACCCTCCATAATACTCTTGTTCCTAGAATAGAAGGCATTATAGAGGTCACCTGGCCCAAAACCCTTTGCTATAGGAAGAAATCTTGTACTTGTGGCCATGGCCATGGCCATACAGGTCATCAGTGGTGGAACTTCCAATATATTTCCACATACCCAGCCAGTGCCCCCCCCTTTTTTTTTTTTTTTTTTTGCACCTGAGATTGAACTCAAAGCTGCTTAACCATTGAGCCATAACCCCAGCCCTTTTTAATTTAATTTAGAGACAGGGTCTCACTGAGTTGCTTAGGGCCTCATTGAGTTGCACAGGCTGGCTTTGAACTTGCAATCCTCCTGCCTCAGCTTCCCAAGCCGCTGGGATTACAGGCATGTGCCACCACACCCAGCTCCAAGACAGTCTTCCACCAACTTTAAGCTGTTCAGAATGTATGTGGGACAAATATGCAAATTAATATGCAGATCAAGTAAATTACATATGTTTAATACTGAAAATTTAACACAAAAAAACGAATGCTAAGATGTTATTGTTTAATTAAAATACATTTAAAGTAGCCAGCGTGGTTATAAGTTTATCAGAAATCTTGAGTTCTACATTTACCTGTAGCTCAGGGAACCTCTGACTTGTTGGGTAATGAATGATGATCATAATAACACAACTTTTTGAAAGCTTGCTGTGGGCACTGGTCCAAGCACTTCACCTTATAATTCTTTTAATTCTCCCAGCAGTTCTCTGGGGCAAGCACTATTCCTCCTTTTTTTTTTTTTTTTTTTTTTTTTTTTTTTTTTTTTTTTTTGTGGTACCAGGGATTGAACTCAGGGGCATTTGACCACTGGGCCACATCCCCAGCCCTTTTTTGTGTTTTTATTAGAGACAGGGTCTCACTGAGTTGCTAAGTGCCTCGCCATTGCTGAGGCTGGCTTTGAACTCGTGATCCTCCTGCCTCAGCCTCCCAAAGTGCTGGGATTATAGGCGTGAGCCACCGCGCCCGGCTTATTCCTCCTTTTTACAGAAGGAAAAATTGAGGCAGAGAGTGAATGGGACACTTGGTCACAGAGAATAAGGAAATGACATGTTCATGCTTGATTGTCTCTTTAATCTGATGGTAGGAAAGTGCATTTGACTTACGCAAAGGAATTTTGCCCTCAGTAATGTGATTGAAAGCCCCTTGGACCCCTCCCAGTACATATCCTCAAGGAGTCAGCCAACAGTCTAATTATAGGAGGTTTGTCTGATTACAGCTCTGCTGAAAACATTTTCTTACCCCTTGACCTGTATGTGTGTATAACATGATGAATACATGTATTGATTCTGCTTTGACTCCATTAGCAACAGGAATGTCCAGTAAAATTTTATTGAGATGCAGGATGAATTGCTTCTCCATTCAGAGACAACCATGTAGCCTGACTTAGAGATGAAAAAAAAAATGGATGAAATAAGTCAGAAATGCAACCAGGTTCATATCCTATTGGATCTATTAGTAAGTCATCCACAAAAGCATCATTTAAAAACAGCATCATTGATTTTCATGCTGCCCCACAAAAGCCTTTTTTTTACTTTCACATGATCCAATGTATGATGTTGTGTGAAATAAGTAGACTTTTATTTTCCACAATTAGTTCTAATCCAGTGTATGATATAATTTGTGGCTATTTTACCCTTCTAGAATCTTGGGGACCTATGAGTTTCCTGACTCTGTCTCTACCAGAATGAATACATGCATGTAGGTGTAAATTTGTATTTGGCATAGGTGAATATATGTATGTGAGATTTGTGTATCCAGATTAATTTTGTTGGAGTTTCTGATCTACCTTTAAAGTAACCTGAGATTTCCTGGGAGTAACATAAAAACAGATGGAAGGCGTTGGTTTAAGCTCTTCTTTGGATGTAAGTTGGGCAACTCTGGATGCTGCATTCATTAATTCCATCAAAGCACCAGATGGCCTAACCCTAAACAGCAACTTAGGAGTCTGAGGCTATGAATGCAGACAAACACGAGGCTAATAGTATCTAATTATTTTAAAGAATAAATAAAACTTCTGAAAATGCTTTATTGCTGGGAATATACTAGGCAATCAACCCGATTAATTTTTTTAACCTAGAAACTTGTAAACATTGTTATATGTATACATATTAATTTTTTTAGTTGTAAATGGACATAATACCTTTATTTATTTATCTTTATGTGATACTGAGGCTTGAACCCAGTGCCTCACACATGCTAAGCGAGCGCTCTACCACTGAGCCACAACCTAGCCCCTCATATTGTTATATTTTTAATAGTAAACATGATTAATGATACTTGATCAGAACTGATGGCTTTAGAATCTTTTTTTTTTTTTTTACAGGGATTGAACCCAGGGGTGTTTAACCACTGATATACATCCCCAGCCCTTTTTTATGTTTTATTTAGAGAAAGGTCTGAGTTGCTTAGGGCCTCGTTAAATTGCTAAGGCTGGCTTTGAACTCTCCATCTTCCTGCCTCAGCCTCCTGAGCCGCTAGGATTATAAGTGTACACCAAGCCTCTGGCTAGCTTACAAACTATATTATAAAGGAAAAATTAAATGTTTTGGGTCTTTAAGACAAATTCGCTGTCATCCCCAATTTATGCAAAGTTTTGGTTAGGAAAATAAAGCATGTGGTGTCATTAAGTCGAATGGCAACAGAACCCAGGGCTGAGGGCAGTGTGCCAGCTAGTATCTCTGCTCTGCTTGGTGATGCTCTCTGATACCTCCAGGCAGAGATCATCCTGTTACCTCCAGGAAGAGCTCTTTGTGACAGTTGGCATGGGAGTAGCAGCAAGCATCTAGAGAATTTGGACCTCCGTGACTGTTGGCAGATCTGTGCAATGTGACCTTACACCTAAACAAAATTGTTCTTTACGGTTCAGGCCCATTCCAAAGAAAGGGGGCATTGATTCCCCAAATCCACAAATGCAGAATACCATAGTAAAACTATAATTTATTTATACAAGTGGTGTGTTTTTACAAAGGCCATCTGTCAGTTGACTCTCTGATCTAAAACAAATCTGTTTGTTCCCCAGAAGAAATAACATGTCTGTTGAGAAAGGATTTATGGACGACAGGCTGCCCAATCCACCAACTACTGGTATAACAGTAACTATTTATGATATATTTACTTCTAAGGAGTGCAATGAGTGGAAACTATTACTTGTAAAGCATGGTAATTAATTTTTCATTACCTCAAAGCCAAGAAATGGTGCCCAGTTGCATCTATTAAGATTGCTGCATGAGAAACATGTTCCCTTCTGGGGAAAAAAAAAAAAAAAAGTCCAAATAAAAGCACTGAATGAGCTATGGTCACCCGTCGAAGCTCACTGCTCACCTGATGGGGACAGAACCAGGGGTTGATCCCAAGCTCGGATTGTTTTCTGGAGGACAAGAGGACAAACAACTGTTCAGTGACCTTGGCTACTTGATCCGTGGGTGTCATTGCTGGCCCTCGTTGAAAAGTAGATCTTACTATTAATACTAGAAGTAAAAGGGACGGAGGCTGGTGAAGTAGAAATGGAAAGAAGGGAAGGATCTGCACCCTGCCTCACCTGCCCTGCTGCCCACATGAGGAGGGGAAGATGGAGGGAAGACTGATTTATTTATTCCTGGATTTATTTCCCTCCCTTTATGTTTTATTGAGGAATAACTGACAAATCAAATTGTATGTGTTTAAGGAGTACAGCATGATATACGTATGAAGTGGAACAAAAGTATAAAATACAATGATTAAGTTAGTTAACACATCCCTCACCTCACGTGGTTAGGTTACCTTTTATGAGTGTGTGTGTGTGGGGGGGGGGGGCGAGGGCATTGTAGATCTATTCTCTTAGCAAATTTTGAATGCAAGATACAGTATTGTTTTTTATTTTTAATTATTTTGGTACTAGGGATTGAACCAGGGGTGCTTACCCACTGAGCCACACCCTCAGCCCTTTTTATATTTTATTTAGACAGGGTCTTGCTGAGTTGCTTAGGGCCTTGCTAAGTTGCTGAGGCTGGCTTTGAACTGGTGATCCTCCTGCCTCAGCCTCCTGACCTGGTGGGATTACAGGTGTGGGCCCCCGCCACGCCCAGCTGACGGTACAGTATTGTTAACTATAGTCATTGTTAGATCCTTGGAACTTGATTAGTTTGCCATGGAAAGTTTGTATTCTTTGACCAACCTCTCCATTTTCCTCAACCCCTGACATGTGGCAACTAACATGCTCCTCTCTATGAGTTTCTGGGGTTTCACTTTTTAAAATTTCACATGTAAGTGAGATCATATAGAGTTTGTCTTCCTCAGACTTTTTTCACTTAGCATAATGCCCTCGAGGCTCATTTATGTTGTCACAAATGGCAAAATTTCCTTCCTCTTATTCACTTCTGTACACACTCTTTTTACTTTGTGCACTCATGCATCTGCAGATGGTCAGGCAGTTTCCGCTCTTGGCCATGGGGACTGAGCCTGCAGCGAACAGGGGAGTGCACGTGGATCTGTGAGCTGCTGGTTTCTTTCATTTTAGACGTAGACCCAGAAGTGGGACAGCAGGATCAGATGCAAGTCCTAGTTTTAATTTTTTGAGAAACTTCTACAGGATATTTCAAAAGGCCGGACTAATTTACATCCTACCCACAATGCACAAGGGTTTCCCTGTCTCCATACCCTCACCCTCTCCAACACTCGTCTCTTGTCTTTTTGATAATACCTTCCCAACAGGTATGAAGTGATATTTCATTGTGGTTTTGATTTGAGTTTCTTTGATCATTAGTGCTATTGAGCATAAAAATATACCTATTGGCCATTTTTATGTCTTCTTTGGAAAATGTCTATTTGTCTATTTTTTAATTTAATAATTTGTGTGGGTTTTTCTTTTTTTATTTGTTCTACATGACAGTAGAATGTATTTTTTTAGTTTATTTTTTTTTAGTCGTAGTTGGACACAATTCCTTTATTTATTCTTATGTGGTGCTGAGGATCGAACCCAGGGCCTCGCACATGCTAGACGAGTGCTGTACCACTGAGCCACAACCCCAGACCAGTAGAATGTATTTTGACATGTCACATATACATGGAGTATAAATTCCCATTCTTGTGGTTGTACATAATCGTGTATTCATATATGAACATAGGAAAGTTATGTCTGATTCATTCTACTATTTTTCCTATCCCCATCCCACCTCTCTTCCCTTCATTCCCCTTTGTCTAATCCAATGAACTTCTATTCCACCCCCACCCTCCCACCCTCACACCCACCCCCATCCTGCCCATTGAGTGTTAGCATCCACATATTAGAGGGAACATTTGGCCTTTGGTTTTTTGGGATTGGTTTATTGCACTTAGCATAATTGTCTCCAGTTCCATCCATTTACCTGCAAATGCCATATTTCATTGTTCTTTATGGCTGAGCAATATTCCATTTTGTATATATATGCCACATTTAAAAAAATCCATTCATCTGTTGGAAGGCACCTAGGTTGGTTCCATGGCTTAACTATTGTGAATTGAGCTGCTATAAACATTGATGTGACTGTGTCACTGTAGTACACTGATTTTAGGTCCTTTGGGTATATACCAAGGACTGGGATAGCTAGGTCAAATGGTGGTTCCATTTCAAGTTTTCTGAGGACTCTCTATATTGCTTTCCAGAGTGGCTGAACCAATCTGCAGTCCCACCAGCAATGTATGAGTGTGCCTGTAACCCGTACATCCTTGCCAACATTTATTGTTACTTGTATTCTCGATAATTACCATTCCGATTGGAGTGGGATGAAATTTCAGTGTAGTTTTTATTTGCATTTCTCTAATCGTTGGACATGTTAGACATTTTTTCCATATATTTGTAGACAGATTGTATTTCTTTTTCCATGAAGTGCCTATTCTGTTTCTTTGCCCATTTATTGATTGGGTTATTTGTTTTTTTTCCCCTTTGGTATTAAGTTTTTTTTGAGTTCTTTATATATCTTGGAGATTAATGCTTTATCTGAGGTGTAGGTGGCAAAGATTTTCTCCCATTCTGTAGGCTCTGTCTTAACATTCTTGATTTTTTTATTTTTTATTTTATTTTGCTATTGAGTTGTGCAAGTACCTGATATATTTGGGACTTTACCCCTTATTAGACATATGGTTTGCAAATATTTCCTCCTGTTCTGTGGGTTGTCTTTTCATTTTGTAGAATGTTTTCTGTGAAGAAACTTTTTAGTCTGATGTAATCCCTTTGGTTTCTTTTGTTTTTGTTTCCTGTGATTTTAGTGTCACAACCAAAATGTCATTGCCAAGACTAATGTCAAAAAACTTTCCCCGTTTTCTTCCAGGAGTTTTACAGTTTCATATCTCATGTTTAAGTCTTTTGTCCATTTCAAGTTAATTTGTGCCAACAGTTTTAAGATGGGAGTCCATTTCATTCTTTTGTGTGAGGGTTTCCAGTTTTCCCAGTATCATTTATTAAAGAGACCATCCTTTTCCCATTGTGTAACTCTTTTAAAAAAAATTTTTTTTAGTTGCTGCTGGGTGCCGTGGTGCACGCCTGTGATCGAAGCACTTGGGAGGCTGAGGTAGGAGGATCCTGAGTTCAAAGCCAGCCTCGCAATGGTGAGGCACTTAGCAACTCAGTGAGACCCTGTCTCTAATAAAATACAAAAAAGGGCTGGGGATGTGGCCCAGTGGTCGAGTGCCCCTGAGTTCAATCCCAGGTACCAAATAAAAATAAATAAATAAATAAATAATTTTTTTTTTTAGTTGTTGATGGACCTTTATTTTATTCATTTATTTATATGCACTGCTGAGATTTGAACCCAGTGCCTCACACATGGGAGGCAAGTGCTCTCCCACTGAGCCACAACCTCAGCCCCCCCTGTGTGTATTCCTGGTGCCCTTATCAAGGATCAGTTGACTGTATTGAATATTTGGTTTTGAAAAAAGTATGGTACTTCTTAAGCACATATTCTCTTCACAAAATTAGCCTGAGTCATAAGAGAGGTACAAAAGGGCACTGGTCTCTTTTCTTCCTCCTCCCGGTCCCCATTCTCCCCCTCCCATTCCTCCTCTCCCACCATCTTTTTTGCAGTGCTGGGGAGTGAATCCAGTGCCTCACACAAGCTTGGCGAGTGTTCTACCACCAAGCCCCATTCTTTGAAGTATTCTTAAAATGAGTGAAACCATCTCTCCCTGCAAGAATTTTATTTATTTTTTGCATTCCAAACATTTTGAAACATAAACAATACTTGAAAATAGTACAGAAATAAAAAGGCACAAGGGGGGATAATCCAAGGGTCCTTTCCCTGGGACTGCAACTGCAGGCTGCAGGTGTCCTCTTCAAGGTAACGAAATCGTGGTTTATTCTGTGTCTTTCAGAGCATGTAGTTTTTGCCCCTGTTTCTCTCTGGGGGGATTTTGGGGAGTCTTTTTTTTTTTTTTTTTTTTTTTTTTTTTTGGTACCAGGGCTCAGAACCCAGGAGTGCTTACCCACTGAGCCACATCCCCAGCCCTTTTTGTATTTTATTTAGCAACAGGGTCTCACTAAGTTGCTGAGGGCCTTGCTAGGTTGCTGAGACTGTCTTTGAACTTGCAATCCTCCTGCCTCAGCCTCCTGCCTCACTGGCCTTACGGGCGTGTACCTCTGCGCCTGGTATGTAAGTAGTCTTTGAACTTATTATCTTTTATATCCCCTTGGCAATTTCCTTTCCTCCATTCTTGTATTGGATCCTTTGTTTTCCTTTTTCTGGGTGGCCTTCCTTGTTTTTGGGTGCTATGGCTTGGATCTGGAATGCTCTCTGAAGGCCCATGTGTGAAAGGCTTAGCTCTCAGCTTGGCACTATTGAGAGGTGGCGGAAACTTTGAGAGGTAGGATCTGATTGGAGGCCCTTAGGTCACTGGGCACGTCCTCCAAAGGGATTATGGGACCTTGGTCTCTTCCTCTCTCCCTGTTTCATTTCTGGGCCATGAGGTGAATGGCTTTGCTCAGCCAGGCACTCCTCAACATCCCTTGCCACAGATCTAAAAGTAACAGGGCCAACAAGTCATGGACTGGAAAACTCTAAAACTGTGAGCCGAGATAACCTTTTTCCCTTTGTAAGTTGATTACCTCATGTATTTTATTACGGTAGTGGAAAACCAACTGACATGGTGGGCCCATTTTCCAGAAACTTTCTGAAAAAGGGACATGGGAGGTAAAATATTAGCATATCCAAAAATATCATTATCTTACCCTCACCTTTACTCTATTTCATCTGTGGTCACTTCCTTGAAGGTTTATGTCTTCGAGTTCCTTTGTTGTTTTAGTTAAGCTTTGAGAAGGAGTGGTAACAGAATTGGTTAGTTGTCATCCACTTTTCAATGTCTTTTTCCTTTATTCATTGAATCCCCCAAATTTGAATAGACTGCCAGAATAAAGACTGCATTTCCTGGGCTCCCTTGCAGCTAGATATGACTGTACCGTTAAGTTTAGGTCAGTTTTGCACACATTGTGTGTTGGTCACTGCCCAGCCGTACTCTTGGAGGTGAGGTGCATGTCTTCTTCTTCTCCAACCTGTTGCAGGGGACAGGTCCTGATGGACAGCCATTGTCACCATGCAGAAGAGGGTACATCCCAGGAAGGCTGAGCAGCAAGGGAGAAGGAATATGGGTCCCCAACACCGTGGAGCACCTTGCCAGCCTTGGCTTTCTGGTTCTCCATGTTATGAGGGAGAGAACTCCACCTCCACCTCCTCTGAGCCACTGTGGGTAGAAGCTGCACTCTGCGTGGGCCAGCGTGTACATCCATGAGCTGTGCTTAAGTGGAGGTGGATTCATTATATGTCGAATAAAAGTCTCTTGTCTTTTTCATATAAGGGAAATAAAATGATAAAGTAATGGAGGAAGAAACACATCTCTCAGCTGGGTGAATAGATGAACTGTTGGTACTCTTCCAATGTATTTCATTTTTATCTGCATCGTCTGTGGGAGGAAGAACGAGTTAAAAAGACTCCATTTTTAATCCCAGCTCCTTCCCTGTGTGACCTTGGCAGGTAATGGAATCTCTTCAGGGCTTAGCCTCTTCATCTAGAAGGTGATAATAGTGGTTATGTGCAGGAGCCCTGTTTGGGGATTGGCTTGAATTGCAGTTGACTATGAGCCGTGGAGATTTGGCCTTTGTCACCACCCGTAGTCTCACGGGATTGTTGCGGGATCTCGAGTGACTTGGCCGAAATTGCTGATCGGGCCAGCGCCATTTTAGGGTGTGTTTTGGCGTGTGTGAGTCGTTGTTAGAACCAGAGAGAAAAGTTATCAGAATAAAAAGCTGTTTGTCTCCAGTTTGCTTCTGAAGTTTTTCCCGCGGCTCCGTTCCTCCAAGTGCTTCAGGCGGCAACAGGTGGCGGCCCGTACGGGGAACTTCGGAGCGGACAGGTAAGAACTGAAAGGTCTCTAAAGATGGGTTCGAATATAACTGAATCCCAAGTGATAGAGGCTATGCAAAGACTCCTTGATATACCTGACTCTGTTCTCAGTGAGGAGTATATAGACAAAAGTGAAAGTGATCAAAAAAGTGTAGATTCCACTGGGCCAACTGAGACCAGTAAAGAGAGTATTAGAAGAGACCCAAAACTGACAAAAATCCAAGCTATTAAAGCTATTCGGGAGTTATTGGCGAAAGCTGAAGGATACTTGCTCTCACTGGAACCTGGGCCTCAGGATATTGCTGTCAGTGAAATTAGCAGTGGTGAGGAATCTAGTAAAAGTGATCCTGAGAAAATGAGGAAAAAGAAATTAAAAAAGACCGAGAAAAAGGTCCGTCAGGCAGAGGAGTCACTTGTGTCCTCTACTCCCCCATGGGTGGAATCCATTACAGAAAATATGAAGGGTATTACTAGGCATTTGCATACCCTAGAAACAGAAATAAAAAGTCTTTCTGATCGCTTATGCGCTCTCGAGGACAACTCACAGATACATTGGGAACCGCCAGCACTTGAAAAGAAAAATGGACAGAGTGTCCATCAGTCAGTAGATTTCAAAACAATAAAAAATCTCAAAGAGGCAGTAATGACTTATGGGCCCCAAGCTCCTTTCACGTTGAGTATGCTGGAGTCCCTTAACACCTTTAGCTTAACCCCCTCAGACTGGAAAAGTCTATGTAAAGCAACATTAAGCGGGGGGCAATTCTTGGTTTGGCGATCGCAATTCCAAGAACTTTGTATAGAAACGGCTAAAAGAAACGCGGCTGCAGGGTTTGAAAACTATAATATAGACATGCTCACAGGAGAAGGGCAATTCGCAGACTTACAGGCTCAAACAGATTATGACCCAGATATATATGCTCAGATAAATGCATCTGCTTTAGAGGCATGGAAAACTGTACAAGGACCTGGGGACAAGGTAGCTTGTCAAAAGTGATTCAAGGACCTAATGAGCCGTATGCCGACTTTGCTGATCGACTTTTGAGAACTGCAGGTAGTGTGTTTGCAGATGTTGACCAAGCTATGCCATTAGTTGTTCAATTAGCTTATGAAAATGCAAATAAATGGTGCCAAGCAGCCATCAGGCCATGGAGAACTAAAAAGGATCTTTCTGTATATATACAACTATGTAAAGATATAAATGGCGCCTTTGTCACAGGAAATGTGATTGCAGCCTCAATGAGAGGTGCTTCCTCTCGAAATTTCACAAAGGCTAAACGTAGATATTATAATCAATCAGGATATTCCAGGCAAAATTATCATAATCAATCAGGCAATTCTAGGCAAAATCCCAAAAGAGAAATAAGATCAAGCTCATACCGTGCCCCAGGCCGCTGCCCCAGGTGTAAAAAGGGAAATCATTGGGCCAATAAATGCTATTCAAAATTTGACATCCATGGAAATCCTTTGTTCAGGAATTCAAAAAACGGGGCACGGGGCCCAATACCCCGGGGCCCACAAATGTACGGGGCATTGCAGAAGGAGTATCCTCAAACATCCACTCAGATGCTTCCCCGACACAATCCCTACTACCCATCCACTCCCTCGCCAGAGGAACAAGAGGAAATGCAGGATTAGACCTCTGTTCCACCGCCCGAATAGTGTTAACACCTGAAATGGGGGTTCAACTGATTCCCACAGGAGTCAGGGGACCTCTTCCCTCAGGGACTGTAGGACTTATTATCGGGCGTAGTCCTAAAAGCTTATTAGGTTTGCAAGTGACCCCAGGTGTAATAAACTCAGACTACAAAGGGGAAATAAAAATAATGCTTAGCTCACCCCAAAGTGTAAGTTCTGTTAATCAAGGAGATAGAATTGCTCAGTTGCTTCTCCTTCCCAATTTACATAATTCATTTAAAATGGGTATGCCTCAAGAAGGGAACAATAGAGGATTTTGTTCCACTGACTCAAGTCCCATGGCTTGCTGGGTTCGAGACTGTTCAAGGAGGCCTATGTGTAAAATAAAAATCCAAGGAATAGAAATGGAGGGATTAATAGATACTGGAGCTGACTCTTCCATTATTAATTTACGCCAATGGCCCAAGCACTGGCCTCTGCAAAAAGCTTCAACCAGTTTAAGAGGCTTGGGATATAATAACCTCCAGATAAAAGTGCAGTAATTTTAAAATGGGAGGATGATGAAGGCCATAAAGGAACATTTCAGCCTTATGTTTTACCTAATCTACGGTTACTTTATGGGGAAGAGATATTTTGCAACAAATGGGAGTACACCTTGCAACCAAGCCTGCAGATGTTAAATGTGAAAACCTACAGGGTAATCTTAACCATAAAAGAACTCATTATCAAAAAGTACAGAGTAATCTTAACCCTAAAAGTAATCATTGTCATAAAGGAAAAAGATATTTTTTTTCGGGGCCACTGAGAAAATAATTTTGAAAATACCATGGCTTTCTGATAAGCCAGTGTGGGTCCCTCAGTGGCCCCTATCTAAAGAGAAATTACAAGTGGCCCACCTACTAGTTCAGGAACAATTAGAAGCAGGTCATATAGAACCTTCCACCTCTCCCTGGAATTCCCCCATATTTGTGATCAAGAAAAAGTCAGGAAAATGGCGATTGTTACATGATCTTAGACAAATCAATAAAACCATGCAAGTTATGGGGCCTACTCAACCTGGACTTCCTAGTCCCGTAGCTATTCCAAAAAATTTCCATCTTATTACTCTTGATATAAAGGATTGCTTCTTTTCTATTCCCCTACATCCTCTGGATGCCCCCAGGTTTGCTTTTTCCGTTCCTTCTATTAACAATAATGGCCCTGATCAGAGATATCAATGGAAGGTTTTACCACAGGGAATGGCTAATAGCCCCACCATATGCCAAATATATGTGGACAAGGCTATCCAACCCATTAAAAATAAATATCCAAACCTCATGTGTCTACATTACATGGATGATATTTTATTGGCCCACCCTAATCAAAAAATCTTATTTAATATATTCAGTGATGTGGTAGAAAATTTAAAAAAATATGGATTATATATAGCAGAAGAAAAAGTTCAAACCAGATCTCCCATATTATATTTAGGATTTAAAATCATGGATACTTTTGTTAGACCCCAAAAAATTTTAATAAATAAAGAACATTTGACCACCCTCAATGATTTCCAAAAACTACTGGGAGACATTAATTGGCTTCGCCCTACACTAAATCTCACTACTGGCCAACTAAAACCTTTATTTGACATCCTTCGTGAAGATCCTGATCCATCTTCACCACGAACATTGACTCCTGACGCTAGGAAAGCTTTAAAGTTAGTAGAAAAAGCCATCGAAGGAGCTCATTTTGATAGATTTGATTTAACTCAACCGCTGATGTTGATTATTATTTCTTCACAATATACACCCACAGGAGTATTTTGGCAACAAGGGCCTTTATTATGGATACATTTGCCCGTCTCTCCTAAAAGTATAATTGAATCTTATACCTCCATGGTGGCTAAACTTATTCTTCAAGGACTTAAGACTTCTACTAAAATATTTGGCATTCACCCTGCTACTATTATTACTCCCTATTCATCATCACAGATTGAATACTTGTGCTTCAATGATAATGATTGGGCTATAGCTAAATGCTCTACTTCTGCAAATTTTGATAATCATCTTCCTAAGTCTCCTATATTATCTTTTTGTATTAATCATCCTATTATATTTCCACAGGTAATAAAAAATCAACCTATTCCTAAAGCATTTAATGTATTTACAGATGGGTCCTCAAATGGTACTGCTACAGTAGTCACTAAAAAAGAAAATATGACTTACATAACTGCACACAAATCAGCTCAACTAGTGGAACTGGAAGCTGTGGTAAGAGCTCTGGAAAATTTTAGGGACCAGCCCGTAAACATTTTTTCAGATAGCCACTATATTGTACAAGCCGTCCCAAAATTAGAGTTAGCAGGACCAATAGCACCTCATACTCCAGCCTTTAAATTGTTTTATCAAATACAAAAACTTTTGTGGGCAAGAAAAGAACCTCTATTCGTAGGCCATATTAGAGCACATACTAATTTGCCTGGTCCCCTCCATGAAGGTAATCAAAAGGCTGATGAACTTACAAAAACAGTATTTATACTTTCAGCGCTACAACAAGCTACTTTATTTCATTCCCAGTTTCATGTCAACAGCACCACCTTGCAACGTAGGTTTAAAATCACAAAGGAGCAAGCCAGAACAATTGTAAAAGATTGTAAATCTTGTATGACACATTTGCCCAATCCTCATTTCGGAGTTAACCCTAGAGGATTAATGCCCAATCATTTGTGGCAGATGGATGTTACTCATGAGCCAAGTTTTGGAAAATTGCGATTTATTCATGTGACCATAGATACATGCTCAGGCATGATTTTTGCTTCCTTACATTCTGGAGAAAAAGTTAAAGATGTTACATCTCATTGTTTGCAAGCTTTTGCTGCATTGGGCATCCCAAAAATGCTTAAAACAGATAATGGCCCCGCATATACGTCCTCATCTTTCAAACAGTTTTGCGCAAAATTCAATATATCCCATAAAACAGGCATCCCATACAATCCTCAGGGTCAGGGCATTATTGAAAGAGCAAACCGAACACTGAAAATTATGTTATTAAAACAAAAAGAAGGAAATTGGAAAAGTCCTAAGGACAGATTGGCAGTTGCCCTGTTTACCTTAAATTTTTTAACTTTAGACTCTAATGGTTATTCTGCTGGAGACAGACATTGGAATCCACACCAACAACATAAACCTTTGGTTTACTGGAAGGATGTTCTTTCAGGTACATGGAAGGGTCCAGATCCAGTATTAATTTGGGGAAGAGGATCTGTTTGTGTTTTTCCAAAAGACGAATCCTCTCCAATATGGATACCATCTAGATTAATAAAACAGGTACCACATCAAAATGATCAAGATGAAGTTATTGAAGAATCAAGATTAATAAAAAAGGTACAAAATCAAGAGGACCAAGATGAAGGTACAGAATGATTCCCTCAAAAGAGTCCTTCAAAATATTTCACAACTTAAGTGTCATTTCTCCCGGCCGGGACAAGGAGATCTCTCTTTAGTGTGCACACAATTGTATTTTTTTTTCTTTTTATACATGTCTTTATGTCTGTACATTTGTCTACATTTCATGTTAATGTGACGTCACAAATATATGTTTGTATGCTTGTTCGTCTGTCCAGTGTGATGTCACAAAGAACAAAGCGCTTATGAAAAAGAAATATATATATATATATATATATATATATATATATATATATATATGGATCCAAATAACTTTAATTCATTTTAGGTTAAGAGTATTCAATTTAGGTAAATAATTTTATAAATGAAGGTACTTTCAATTTTGATTTATAGGTGTCCCTGGGACTTCTCTTTAGCAAACAATATGACTAGTGCTATATAACCTGATATTTTGGTGTTTTGACATAAGATTGTTTGTTATTAACTTCATTTGTTTAATAGCTCATTAATTTCAATTATCTCAACAGGTAAAAGATTGCTCTGTATACAGAGACTCAAGGGTTCCAGCTAACAAATTATTTCTCTAAAGTGCCTTTACCTTTTCTTTAATCTATCTTTAATGCAGTAATTACCCTCAGTCTTTCTTTGTTTTGTTCTAAATATGATATTTTTCCAACTTATGTTTGTAGAAGCTCTACCAGCGATGTGTGTGAACAAAAATTAACTTTAATTTTCTAATCTAATTATTCTATTTTGTAGTTTGACAACTCGCCTCTTGACTCAGTGCTGCAATAGCACTGCCTTTCCTTTAATAATTGATGCTTGAGTTTCTAGGTAGCGGGCCCTGAAGATTTGCCGGTGGCATTGTCTAAACATAAAAAAGACGTCTGCTGCTACAGCTGCAGGGATCGCGGCCGCCGCAAGCATCCCTGCTGCTCAAACATCAAACAACCTCACCAACAGTGTGGCCTCTGCTCTACATGCATGGGGCCTCCTACATCAACATGTTACAACAAATGGACATTTTGATCTTTCATTGTTTGGGACTTTACGGGACAATGCCTTGTGGGTATTTGTTTAGAGAATTCAGTGTGTTACTTGATGGAACTTAGGGCAGCTGATTTGTTTAAACAATTTGATATGCTATGCAATTTGGCTCATCACCAAAAGGCTTGTCGCCTTAAAGCCGCAACATCTCCTCACAATTGGACGGCTGTTAGTCATCATATATAGTCGATCCTAAAGGGCTCCATTGGATGGCTGGTTAGCCAATGACGGGTACGATCCCCAGAGGGGGACAACCTAAGACAGGCACAGTCGCACGGGACAGTCTCATGTGGCCGACATATCAACCTAAGACAGGAGTCAAGGGCACAGCCTTGATTATCCGATGACGGGTAAGAATGTTGGTTGCACATAGACGTCCTAGAGCATTACCTCTTTTAAAACAAAAAGGGGGAAATGCAGGAGCCCTGTTTGGGGATTGGCTTGAATTGCAGTTGACTATGAGCCATGGAGATTTGGCCTTTGTCGCCACCCGTAGTCTCACGGGATTGTTGCGGGATCTCGAGTGACTTGGCCGAAATTGCTGATCGGGCCAGCGCCATTTTAGGGTGTGTTTTGGCGTGTGTGAGTCGTTGTTAGAACCAGAGAGAAAAGTTATCAGAATAAAAAGCTGTTTGTCTCCAGTTTGCTTCTGAAGTTTTTCCCGCGGCTCCGTTCCTCCAAGTGCTTCAGGTGGCAACAGTTATGGAGAAAGGGGCAAGGGCTGGACATGTAGCTCAGTGGTAGGGGCTTACCTAGCATGCACAAGGCCCTGGGGCTGATATTCAGTACTAAAAAGGAGAAGAAGGGGAAGGAGAAGAATGAGGCAGTGTATCGTATTCTGCTTTTGTGATCATGTCTTTAAATATTTACTTTAAAATGAATCTAAAATGAGAATCTTTAAAATGAATGCTGGGGCTGGGGTTTTGGCTCAGCGGTGAAGCGCTCGCCTAGCACGTGCACTGCCCAGGTTCGATCCTCAGCACCACATCCAAATAAATGCATCGTGTACAACTAAAGCAAATAAATAAATATTTAAAAAAGAATGCTATTTAATATGTGAACTTACATGTTTTATAACAATATTATAATACATGCTATTTATTGAGCATGCATTGCTCAATATTGCTATTTATTAAGCACTTTTCACGTGCCAGGGACTATAAAGCACTTTAATAACAGTACTGATGTTAGTAATAATAAACCCTATAGCATGACGACTATACGCCACGTGCTACTCTGACTGCACGGTACGTATCTGCTCTTATACTCTGTGCAGCAGCCTCTCACCTTAGCTCATTATTCAGCCCATTATGCACATGAGGAAAGGCCCACAGCGGTCATGAAACTCGCCCAAGACCAGGCTCATGTCCACGTGCAGGCCAACTCCATGGCCTTTGCTCTTACACCCCTATAATTCTTTATTCCATTGCGACCCAATGTTTAGTCTTATTTTTAATTTTTTTTTTTTTTTTTTTAAATTTCTGGAGTGCTGGGGCCGGAACCCAGGGCCTCATGCAGGAAAGGCAGGTACTCTACCACTGGGCTACATCCCCAGCCACTATCTTATTTTTTAAAGAAAACATTTATGATTATAACAAGTAGGTAAGATTAGAACATCACAAAATGAATCTTAAGTAAATTTTGCCCCCACCCTGAAATGTACTGGGGGGACCCTGGGCCGCGGTGTGACTTGCATCCTGGAAGGGGAGGCAGGACATCCCGCTTACCCTGGGCCTGAGCTCTCTTCTGTGACAGCCTGGACGGTGGTGTCCAGCCTGTTCAACACCTCACTGGCTGAGCGTCCCTGTTCGATTAGTGCCGGTGCCACTGTTGGATGGCCTCAACAACACCGATTCTCATACTGAAGCCCCGTGTCACTGGCTGCCTTGCAAAGTTAGAACCATCAGGTGGCTGCAGGTCTTGCTAGCTTTTGTCCCTCTCCCTTCCCCAACCTCCTTGATAGCTGAAGATGGAAGGCCGTGTGGGATTTCCTAGGTGGAGAGAAGTCCTGAGTAGGGGCAGAGGCTGGCAGTGGGCAGCTGGGGGGTGACCAGTGTCCCACCTGGTGGGTTGCTGGGGGCCCAGAGAGCAGCTTCACAGGATGGTGTCTTTGGAATGGCAGGTTGAGGCCCTGATGCAGGAGGGCCTAACGGGCGAGACTCAGGAGCAGGGGCTTGCGGGCTCCCATAGTCCGACCACTTTTCTTTTTACAGAGTAGCATTTTAATTCTCTGTGCTGAATAAACAGGACAGCTTATTACATTGTCAAAACAAAGGATGTATGTTGAAACTATCATTTTGAAAGAGAGATGAAACAGTGGCCTTTTACATTTACATTTCAATTGTGAGAAGTTACCCCAAGGGCCGTTTACCTGGAGGGCCCTCTTCCTTTCCCCTCCTGCTTTCTCCGAGAGTCTCTCTGCCAAGGCATGCTCACCTTGCAGGCGCAGAGAGATCCTGTCTTCTGACCTTGTCCTGTGAGCCCCAAATCACACAGCCAGGTAGCAGCCCAGGGAGATCAGAGCTTGCACCTTCTGATAGGGATCCTAGATTCTAGGTTCTCTCCATCCACCTCCCTTCTCCAGATAAGCTCACCTGCCATCCGTGAGTGTGTGTGTGTGTGTATAATATATATATGTATATATATATATATATGAGCTACATATATGATATATATAACTTATATATTATATATAATAAACATATGATATACATATGTATCTCTTTATATAATACATATATGTAAAATTGGCCCTTGCATGTGTGGATTCAACCAACCATGAGTAGAAAATATTTGGGAAAAATTTTGAAATGTATGCATACAGACTTTTTTCCTTGTGATTATTCCCTAAACAATACAGTGTAACAACTATTTGGGCAGCATTTACATTGTATTAGGTATTACAAGTAATCTAGAGATGATTTAAAACATATGGGAGGATGTATGGAGTTATAATGCAAATACTATGCCATTTGTTATAAGGGACTTGAGCATGCTTGGATTTTAGTATATGTTGAGGTCCCAGAACCAATCCTTCACAGATGACTGTGTGTGTGTATATGTATGTGTGCATATGTATGTATGTGTGTGTATATATATGTATATATATGAGAGAGAGATTACATATGATGTCAAAAGCTAAAATATCCAAAATGATCGACATAAAAATTGTTATAGTTGTGTTTTAAGTGGAGAGGTTAATATGGCCCAAGCTTTTTTGTGTGTGGTGCTAGGATCAATCCCAGGGCCTTGCACGTGCTAGGCAAGCACTCTACCATTGAGCTACTTCCCCAGCCCCAATCTCTTTATTGCACCTGCTTCTTTTCATGAAAAGATACTTGCTATGGTGAATGCTAACGTCCCTCCCAAATTCACAGGTTGAACCTAATCCCACTGCAACATGAAGAGCTGGGCTCTTCTCAGGGTGATTAGTGCCCTGAGAAGAGGCTAGGATGCATTCTCTTCTGCCATGTGCAGAGGGAGCCAGGGGCACGTCCATGAGGAGATGGCCCTCACCAGACACCTAATGAGTGGGCTGCCCCTTGATCTTAGACTCGCCAGCCTTCAGAATAGTGAGCAATAAGTTTTCATTGTTTATAAATGACCTGGCCTAAGGTATTTATCAACAGTAGCTAAGATGGATTAAGACAGTCTTCTTCTAAGGGCACATTGATCAGGTCCACCTAGAATCTCATGTATACTCGCAGATCTGAAGACGGCTCAACTGTTTTACTGATGACCTATCTCAGCTGTACCAGGTCACAGCAGCCTGTCCTTGGGCTCAGGGTTTGTCAGAATGCCCAGTTTTCTTTCCAATACACCATGTGGCCTCTCCCTCCAGTCGTTCCTTTCCCCTCAACTCATTAGATAAGGGTATTCTCTGCACTGTTTGTGTTGTGATAAAATTGCTCCTGAATTATATGGTAAGTGAGCAAGAGGGGCCTTACTGAGAACCAGAGCAGGTGGTCACAATGAAGATCCTCAAGAACTTTGAGAAAGATGTCCCTGCAAAACAGCTGTGACAGCTGCCGCTCACTGGGCTCCGGAACCATTGGCTCCTGGCCAGCAGTGCGAGGCGCAGGGCTGCCTGCTCCGCTCCAGAGTGTTATTTCATTCCATGGTGGCTGCTGAGCGCAGCCTCTGTGTGTCCTGCTTTCCATATGACTCTGGGGACCTGGGCTATTAAGGGTTATTGCTGTGGTCCTCTGTCTGGGACACGTTTCCAGGTCCACATCATATGTCTGTGTGTTGATGTAAAGGACTGCATGTTACTCCCAAGTGCTGTGGTAATATGCATGCTTGCTCCGGTAATCCATGCAGCCATTTGTAATGAAGATTATGTTGAGGTTGAGGACATTATAGCACATTACCCCAAGAAACAAATGTTCACCCATCATTTCTAAAAACAATTTCTTTTTTTGGAATAAATCATGTAGAGTAGCCTCCACAGGCATGCGTTTTCATTTTCCAAGCAGAATGAGTGTCCAGATAACCTTAGCTCACACTTACATATCTTGCACACTTACATATCTTGAAAATCAACGGTTCAATTGAATTAATAGCTCCCAACACTTCTTTTGGAAGTATTAATTTTTTTTCTTATATTTCTCAAGGTTATATAAGATCCCAATTTAAAAATTCTGTTATCATGAAGCTAACCCTTTATTATGCGTAGCGAGGGCACATGACATCCCATATACCTTATGACATGCCTTTGCACATTTATAAAATTTTTTTTGTTGTTGTAAATCAGTAATCAACCCGGGCATTCCTTTTAAGTGCACTGTCATCCTTTAGCATATGTGAGGTGTTTTCTTGGAAAACAGAAGAGGGCTGCTATTCCACATGGCTGATCGTACTTGAGTCAACACCAGCCGCTCACAAACAACAGATGTTCGCGGTGTGTATTTCTCTTTCTTGCTTGCTCAGTGAGCAGTTAGTTCGGTGGTAGGCTGTGTCTTTATCAGGTCCTCAGATTTCTAGTTAAACCTGGTATTTTCCTTGTGTTGATTTCCCCTCCCTTGGGACAGTCTTTTTGGTGACGCTAAAGGTTTGTGGCAGTCTTCATTTAGGATTGTTCTTGTTTTTGGGTGCAGATAAAAGGTTTCTGTCAGATGAAATTTAGAGGCACTCTTTTTCTTTTGTTTGGGGAATTAAAAGTGCAGGGATCTTTCAATAGTGTTTGTAAATGCAATACCTCAGTCTCCTTGCTCATACAAACAACCATAAAATCCTCTGAACCATGTTAGAGTCTCTGAACAAAATCCCAAGGGGAGCAGAGAGCTAGAGCTGGCTTTGGAATTAGTGTTTTTCACCTCTCCTCTCCTCTCTGTCAAACACTTAGAAGAAGGAGGTTTTAAAATTTATTTTTATTTATTTATTTATTTATTATTTTTTGATACTGTAAATTGAACCCAGAGGTGTCCTCTACCACTGAGCTATATCCCCAGCCCTTTTTATTTTTATTTTTTAATTTTGGACCAGGGTCTTGCTCAGTTACCAAGACTGGTCTTGAATTTGCATTCATGCCCTGAAAGGAAAGCAGCAAAGAGAGTAGAAGGCATACAAAGGTATGAATTTGCTCCCAAGGACCATACGTACAATTTGTGGATAAAGTATTTCCACTTAAATTATTTATTTTTACTTATTTTTCTTAATGACAAAAATAAAGAGAATCTTTGGAGGCATTTTGGAAAAGCTGGAAAATTAGTCATCATCCTTCATCCCAATACCCATGAGCCAATGTTAACTCCTTGTTTGATATCCTTTTGGTCTTTTTAAAATTTTCCCTATACATCTATACAATTCACAAAAATGGAGTGATTCACTTTATAATTGCTTTTAAAACTTTTACAGTATAAAATTAAAAATAAACTTATATAAGGACTGGGATTGTGGCTCAGTGGCAGAGCGCTTGCCTAGCATGTGTGAGGCACTGGGTTCAACCCTCAGTATCGCATAAAAATAAATAAACAAAATAAAGGCATTGTGTCCATCCACAACTAAAATAAAAAACCTCATATAAGAACAGCACAAATGTATGTATTAACAGGAATGATCAAAAGCTTAACATCCTTGTGACAAATACAAGTTCCTTCACATGCCTCATCGTCACCTCAACCTGCTTGCTTCCCAGTCTGACTTCTAATATATATAACATTTTGTCATTTATAACATCTACATATGTTAAAACCCTACAATATATTGTTACTATTTTTGCTTTAAACTGTCAATGATCTTTAAAAAAATTTTTTTAGTTGTAGGTGGACACAATACCTTTATTTTATATATTTATTTCTACATGGTGCTGAGGATTGAACCCAGTGCCTCATATGTGTGAGGCAAGCACTCTGCCACTGAGCCACAATCCAGCCCTGTCAATGATCTTTTAAAAAGAGTTTTTTTTTTTTTTTTAAAAGAAAACCCCACTTTTCTATTTACCCACATGTTTACCAATTCTAGTGCTCTTTATTCTTTTGTATAGGGCCAAAATTCTGTCATAATATTCCGTTTGCCTGAAGAGCTTTCTTTAACATTTCCTAAAGCAAAGTTCTTTTCGTTTTCCTATGCGTGAAAAGTCTTTACTTCACTTCTGTTTTTGTAAGATATTTTGGCTGGGTATAAAATTATGTAATGGCAGCTTTGTTGTTTGTGTCATTCAGTACTTGAAAAATGTTGCTCTATTGCCTTCTGGCTTGCATTGTTTCTATCACAGAGACAATTGTATTTTTGTCTTTGTTGTTCTGTTTATAAGATTTGGTTTTAACACTGGTTTTAAGCTATTTTATTTAGATATGCCTTGGTAAAATTTACTTCTTATTTCTTGTGCTTTGGGTTCATTGTGCTTCTTAAATCTTGTTTTCAATAGTTTTGATCAGATTTGGAAAAATATCAGCCATTTTTAAAAATATTTATTTATTTGCTTTAGTTGTACACAATGCAATGCATTTATGTTTACGTGGTGCTGAGGATCGAACCCGGGCCGCGCATGTACTAGGCAAGCGCTCTATCGCTGAGCCACAACCCCAGCCCCAGCCATTATTTAAAAAACATTTTTTTTGTCCTGTTTCCCCCTTTCTTGCCCTTTGGGGACTCGAATTATACATTTTTTAGGCTCCTGGAAGTTATCCCAGTGCTCACTTATGCTGCTTTTTCTCCCTGCATCTCTATTTTCCATCTGTGCTTCATTTTGGATAATTTCATTGCTATGTTTTCAAGTTTGTGAACTTTTTCTTTTGTAACGTGTAACATGGTATTCTTCCTTCCCAGTGTGTTTAAAAAATCTCCATTGTTGTAGTTTTCAATTCTGGAAATTTATTTGGGTCTTTTAACAATATATTTTTCATGTCTTTAACATGCTCAATTTCCCCCTCTACTTTATTGAGTATGTAGACTATAATTTTAATAACTTTTACAACCTTGTCTACTAACTGTATCACTTGTGTTATTTTTTATCTACTCATTATCGGTCATATTCTACTCTTCCTTTTCATATCTGGTAATTTTTTATTGGATCCAGACATTGTGAATTTTATAATGTGAAGTACTGAATATTTTGTATGCTTGCAAAACATTCTTGAATTTATTTCAGATGCAGTTAAATTACTTGGAAACAGTTTGATCATTTTGAGGCTTTCTTTTAAACTTTGTTAAGTGGGATCAGGGAAGCTTTTGTTCTAGGGCTGATTTTGCCTCACTACTCAACGCCTCATGAATTACGAGCCTTTCTACTGTGGTGGGTGAGACCCTGGACTTTTCCTGGTTCTATGTAAATTCCCCCAAATGTTCACCTTGCTCTTTTTCAGTGGTTCTTTCCCAAGTGTTGTACAGTTTCCTTACTCACAGTGCCGAGTATGCAAGGGGTGCCCTCTGCACCTCTCTGGAGCTCTCCCCGGGGCACCTCTCTTCTCTCTAGAATTCTCTTCTGCTCTGTGGACTGGCAGTACATTGGCATCCTTAAACTCACAGTTTTGTCTCCTTAACTAGAGAGACTCTCTGCATATTCTCTTCATCAGTAAGCTGGGGCAATTTTGAGCTCACTTCCTTTATTACCCCTTTCTCAGAGACCACTATGCTATTCTTTGAAGACAGATATCCAGTGTCTGAAAACAGTGTTTCCCCCCATTCATATATTTGGCTTAGTATTTTAGTTATTTTAGACAGAAGGGTAAATCTGGTCCCTGTTACTCGATTTTCATCAGAACCAAAAGTCTTCATCCTGAATTTATAGTGATCATTTCCTTATGTTATTCTATAGTTTTATCATGTGTACATGTATTTTGCAGTTTTAGCAAGTGTGCATGTCTAGAAAGTACAGCTTAGTTTGCCCTTTAAAATTATTTTACATCTTCTAGGTGTCTTTTTTTGGGGTGGGGGTACCGGGGATGGAACTCAGGGGCACTTGACCACTGAGCCACATTCCCAGACCTATTATGTATTTTATTTAGAGACAGGGTCTCACTGAGTTGCTTAGTATCTCACTTTTTTTTTTTCCTCCTGAGGCTGGCTTTGAACTTGTGATCCTCCTGCATCAGCCTCCAGAGCCACTGGGATTACAGGTGTGCACCACCGCGCCTGGCTTGTTGTCTTTTAATATACAGAACCCATCTCTATATTTCTTTCTTTTCCTTTGAAAAGAACTGTACTGGTTGAGTGGCAGTTCCCCATAGACTGAATTTTGCTGATGCACATGTGAGGTTCAGTTAAAACACATTGTCCTGGTCTTTTTTTCTTTTCTTTTGTTATCTTTTTCTGTTTTTCTGTTTTTTTTTTTCTTTTTTCTTTTTAGGTGCTGGGGATTGAAGTGGGGCCTCACACACACTAGGCAACCATTCTACCACTGAACTACCTCCCTAGCCATGTCCTAGTCTTTTTATTTCCAGAAAATAGGCAGCTAGATTCAGAGACTTGATTAGACTTGGGTTTGATCCCTTTGGCAGGACTGCAGTGCCATGTGCCCTGTCACTGGTAGGCACATGATATCTGATTTTCTCTCTTTTTGTGATGTTAGCATCCATAAATGCTAAAGGCCTAAATTTATTAATTCATTGGGGGATTGAAGAATGATGATATTCTAATGGTTCAACTTCTTTTTCATTTATTAAATAGGGTATCTTTTAAAGAAGCTTGTATCCTCATTACTGTTTGATTACCCATGGTACCGTTTATGTGGGAAAGCAGACTAAATGTTTCATTTAAGATAATGAGTTGGTTTCATATCATGCTCTCAAGGTGGCCCATTAGTTTTTTAAAAATAATTTTAAATATTATTAACTCATTAATTGATGGGTTTTCATCAATGGCCATTGTCCTTTTGAAAGGTTGAATCATCCAATTCTGGCTAGTGGGAACCTTTTAAAATTTATTCTGAGTCCTTTGTACACCTTGATAATTAAAAAAAAAATATTTATTTATTTTAGTTGTAGACAATGCCTTTATTTATGTTTATGTGGTGCTGAGGATCAAACCAGGGCCGTGCACATGCTAGGTGAGCGCTCTAATGCTGAGCCACAATCTCAGCCCACATCTCAATAATTTGATAACAACTTCCTCTTATGTAGTATGACAAGATGTTCTAGGCCCATAGTCTACATTTCCTGCCCCCACACAGGAATCAGAAAATTTCTCAAGAAGCCCTCTTTTTGCTTAGTGGAAAACGGTTATTTTAGGCAATCCGTGTGCTAGATGATCAAAGCTCCTAAGTTGGCTATTGAAGTTAGTCTCCTTTAGTGGACAGAACTAAGATTGTGAGTGTATGTGTGTCCTTTATGTCTTTTTAAAGATTATATATTTAATGAGTTTACATTAACACTTCTAATTTTAATCCCCAAACATGAAAGAATTGGAATATGCCATGATTATTCATTTGCTCCATCCCACATCTACATAAAACACCCTCAGAATAATAATAAGTATTGCTGAGGGCAGTCAAAATATGTCTTTTACAGGGCTGGGGAGGTAGGTCTGTGGTGGGGTGCTTACATAACACGAGGCGGAGGACTTGGGTTTGACTCCCAATGTTGCATTGGGAAAAAAATTCAGATTGTCCCATTCATATAAGCTTTTCCTTTTATCCCTCATAACTAAATAACTACATGCTTATCACCGGTCCTTATATTAAATGTTTCCCTAGTCATTTTGCTTGACTGAAGCTCACTTTTAAATATGTTTCTCAAAAAGTGCACATGGGGCCAATATTCCCTATATTTTTTTACAGTTTATACCCTTTATACTTGAATGTCAGCTATGAAATTCCTGGCTCATATTTTGTGTTTCTAGGTATCTCAAATATATTTCTGTTTGCTTTTGGAGAACTATTGGTATAGAAATGTTTCATAATAATCTAATTTTCTTGCTGTTATAACTCACTGTTTTGCCTAGGTGCTCAAAGGATTTCTCTTTTTCTTTAAAGATAGTAGTTTGGGGGGCTGGGGTTGTGGCTCGGCGGTAGAGCGCTCGCCTCGCATGTGCGCGGCCTGGGTTCGATCCTAAGCACCACATAAACATAAATGCATTGCATTGTGTACAACTAAAGCAAATAAATAAATATTTAAAAAAAAAAGATAGTAGTTTGGTAGTTTCATTAGTATATTTGTGATATGGGTCATTCTTGGTCAACATTCTTAGGCCCATAGCATGTTATTTTATTGCATTATTATTATTATTATTATTATTATTATTATTCTGGGGATTGAACCCAGGGGTACTTATCACTGAGCTATACCCCCAGCCCTCTTTATTTTGAGACAGGGTCTTGCTAAGTTGCTTGTGTATTGCTAAGTTGCTGAGGCTGGCCTTGAACTTGTGATCCTCCTGTTTCAGCCTCCTAAGTCACTTATTCTTTTTTTTAATACAGGGTCTTACTACATTGCCCAGGTCAGTCCTGAACTCCTAGGTTCAAGCCATCCTCCTACTCCAGCTTCCTGAGTTGCTGGGACTACAGGCACACATCATTGCACTGGTTGGTGTACTGTTTAAAACCATAGTTTTAGACCCCCCCCTTTTTTTTTTCATATTTTGAGAAAGTTTTCTTAAATTACAGTTTTTGGTACTTGTTCTGTTCTCTTTAGTTTCTGTTGGGGATCACTATTACTCATACTTTGACTCTTCTTTGCCTATATTCAATATCTGTTAATTATTTTCTAATAATTTCCATTATTTAAAAAATGTATTCTTTAAATAGTATTAATTTATTTATTTGGGGCACTGGGGATTGAACTCAGGGGCTCTTGACCACTGAGTCACATCCTAGCCCTATTTTGTATTTTATTTAGAGACAGGGTCTCACTGAGTTGCTTAGTGCCTTACTTTTGCTGAGGCTGGCTTTGAGTTTGTAATCCTCCTGCCTCTGCCTCCTGACCTGCTGGGATTATAGGCATGTGCCACTGCACCCAGGCTTTAAATAGTCCTTATTTTTTAAAGCAGTTTTATGGTTTACAAAAAATTGAGCATATATACATTGCTGGTGAGACTGCACATTGGTGCAACCACTATGGAAAGCAGTATGGAGATTCCTCAGAAAACTTTGAATGGAACCAAGATTTGACCCAGATATCCCACTCCTTGGTTTATGCCTAGAGGACTTAATGATCAGCATACTACAGAGATGTAGCCACATCAATGTTTATAGCAGCTCAATTCACAATAGTTAAACTATGGAACCAACCTAGGTGCCCTTCAACAGATGAATGGATAAAGAAATTGTGGCATATGTACACAATGGAATATCACTGAGCCATAAAGAAGAATGAAATTATGACATTTGCCTGTAAATGAATGAAACAGAAGACCATCATGCTAAGTGAAATAAGCCAATCCCAAAAAACCAGAGGCTGAATGTTTTCTCTGATATGCAGATGCTAATTCAAAATGGGGGTCTAGGGAAGAACAGAGGATTGGACAGAGGGGAGTGAAGGGCAGGGAGGGAGCATGGGTGTAGGAAGGATAGTAGAATGAATCAGACATTACTACCCTATGTGCATATATGATTACACAACCTGTGTAACTCTGCATCATGTACAACCAGACGAATGAGAAGTTACACTCCATTTATGCATGATGTGTCAAAAGGCATTCTACTGTCATGTATAAGTAATTAGAACAAATTGAAAAATTTGAGTACAGAGAGTTCCTGCTTTCTCTCTGCTTTTATTCATGAAATCAATCAACTTTTTAATATTAACCTTGTTATCTGCAACTTTGCTGTTACCAGTTATTAGTTCCAGGATTTTTTCTGGTCAATTCTTTTGTTCTTCATAGTTTTGATCAGTGCATTATAGTTGTGCATTATGACGGGGTTTGTTGTTACATATTCATACATGCATACAATATAACAATATAATTTGGTCAATATCACTCCTCAGCACGTCCCTTCTTCCCTTGGTCCCTTTCCTCTAACCTCCCTTTGATTTTCATGAGATCCCTACCACCTTTCTTTTTCTTTTTCTTCTCTAGCTTCTGCATATGAAAGAAAAATACAACGCTTGGTCTTCTGAATTTGAGTTATCTCACTTAACATAATCATCCCTAGTTCCATCCATTTTCCTGCAAATGACATAATTTATTTTAATTTATGACTGAATAAAACTCCATTGTGTATATATACCACTTTAAAAAAATCCATTCATTCATTGACAGACATCTAGGCTTGTTCCTGCATTTGGCTAAATAGGATGCATACTGACAAGTGGTATAGCTGGGTCATACAGTAGTTCCATTCCTAGTCTTTTGCATAACCTCCATACTGATTTCCATAGTGGTTGTACTGATTTGCAGTCCCACCAAGAGTGTAAAGGTGTTCCTTTTTCTCCACATCTTCTCTAGCATTTCTTATTGTTTGTATTCTTGATGACTGCCATTCTGACTGGAGTAAAAGGAAATTTCCTGATTTGCGTTTCCCTAATTGTTAAAGATATTGAACATTTTTTCATATATTTGTTGGCCCTTTCATTTCTTTTGAGAAGTATCTGTTTATTTCACTTGCCACTTATTAATTAGTATACTTTTTTTGGGGGGGGGTAAAGTTTTTGGGACTCTTTATATATTCTGGATATTAATCCTCTACCAGAAGTGTAGCTAGCAAAGATTTTCTTCCATTCTGTAGGTTCTCTGTTCACATTGTTAATTATTTCCTTTGTTGTGCAGAGGTTTTTAATTTGTTACCATTCCATTTATTAACTCTTGTCATTATTTTCTAAGCTTTAAGGGTCTTATTGAGAAAGTTGTTGCCTACATCTATGCGTTGGAGTGTTGACACTACATTTTCTGGTCTAATTCCTAGAGGTTTGATCCACTTTGAATTGACTTTTATGCAGGATGAGAGAAGGATCTAGCTTTTTTCTTCTACTGGATAACCAGTTTTCCCAGCACCATTTGTTAAAAAGGCTGCCTTAGCCGGGCGCGGTGGCGCACGCCTGTAATCCCAGCACTTTGGGAGGCTGAGGCAGGAGGATCGCGAGTTCAAAGCCAGCCTCAGCAATGGCGAGGCACCTAGTAACTCAGTGAGACCCTGTCTCTAATAAAAGTAAAAAAAAAAAAAAAAAAGGGCTGGGGATGTGGCCCAGTGGTCGAGTGCCCCTGAGTTCAATCCCCGGTACCAAAAAAAAAAAAAAAAAAAAAAAAAGGCTGCCTTTTCTCCAACACCTTTATTAAGGATCAGATGACTGTATCTGTGTGGGTTTGTCTCTGTGTCTTCTGTTCTGTTCCACTGGCTATGTGTCTGTTTTTGTGCCAATGCCATACAGCTTTTGTTACAATAGCTTTGTAATATAATTTGAAGTCAGATATTGTGATGCTTCCAGCTTGCTTTTTTGGCTTAGAATTGCTTTGGCTATCTTGGGTCTTTTATTCTTTTAAATAAATTTTAGGGTTTTTAAAATACATTTCTCTGAAGAATATAATTGGCATTTTGATAGGGATGACATTGAATTTATGTATTGCTTTTGGTAATATGGTATTTAAACAGTATTAATTCTGTCTATCCATGAACATGGGAGTTATTTTCATCTTTTTGTGTCTTCAATTTCTTTCTTCAGTGTCTTATAGTTTTAGTTGTAAATGTCTATCTAAGTCTTTAAGTCAAGTAGTGTCTTTTAAAAATGTAATTAGGTGCATCAATGTTTGGGGCATAAATATTTATTATTGTTACATCTTTTTGTTGAATTGTCCCATTTACTAGTTTGGAGTGACCTTCTTTGTCTCTTCTGATTAATTTTGGCTTGAAGTCTGCTTTGTCAGATATGAGAGTTTCTACTCCTTGTTTTCAGGTTCCATTTGCATGGTATATCAATTTACATCCTTTTACTTTAAGCCTGTGACTGTCTCTGCCTGTGAGGTGAATCTCTTACAAACAACATGTAGGTGTTTATGTACAACTGTCCGTAGGCAGATACTGGTCTTTGCTAGGAGTCTGGCTCTCAGGAGCCTCCCAAACATTCTCTTTGTATTTTTCATGCATTATGCCATTCTATGTCCTTTAATTAAAGTTTTGAGACCATTTACATTCAAAGTTATTATAGGGAGATGTTTATTAATTCCTTCCATTTTGATTTATTTCTAGTGTTTGATTTGTCCTGTGTCTCATTTGCTTAGTTACTCTTCAAATGAGATTTGTCCATTTGTCCATTTGTGAGTTCTGGGGTTGATTTTTTATTTCTTCTGTGAGTAGTATTTCTTTCAAGTTTTTCTGTAGCACTTGGTTAGTAGTCATGAATTCTTTTAATTTTTGCTTATCTTGAAAGGTTTTTATTTCTTCTTTGATTCTGAAGGATAGCTTTGCTGGACTTAGTAATCTTGGTTGACAGATATCTATCTCTCTATCTCTAGGAACCAATCAGCCCAGTGAGAACACCAAGAAATAAAAAATAAAAGGAACAAAATCTTAATGAAAAAAAAAATGTCTCCAAATGAGGAGGTCAATATTGTAAATGAGGATGGATGACCATTACTGGTGCCCAACACTTTTTCCTTGTTTCCCTTTGGGCTATGTACCCTTTATATAGAGCAAAAGCTGGGGGTTGTTAAACCGTGTGTGTGTGTGTGTGTGTGTGTGTGTGTGTGTGTGTGTGTTGCTCACCAAGCTGCCAGCTGAAGTTGACTGAAAGTGAAGCTGGTTAAATACTTTTCAGCTTCCCTTCTCCCCAGTATAATGCAGGATATAATGGGAAGTATTGTTGATTGGCATTTTGTCTGGACAGACCAGATCAATGCATTCCCAGGGCGGGCATATTGCAGAGTTCTAACTAGGGAGTTCTGATGGCTGGGGTTTAGTTCTAAATAGGCCTTTGGGACTTCATTGGGTGGCACCAGCTCTGGGGAGATTAGATCAACACATCTGTAGGGCCAGGCAGATGCTGGTCTTTGCTGGGAGTCTGGCTCTCAGGAACCTCCCAAGCATTCTACTTGTATGGCAGGGGAATCAATCCTCCCCAGGTCTCACCTACTCTGCTGCTCATGAATAAGGCCTTCCCAGGCTCAGTCCTCAAGTGTAGTCATGTCCACCCGTTCAGTTTACTGACCCTCTTCAGGTAGTCATGTGAGCTGGTCATGTGAGCCACCAGACTCAAAGGGAAAGTGAGTTTCACTCTCCTCCATATCTCTGACTTGAATTCCCTTGGTACAATCTCTGACCTGTTTCAATAACCTTCTGATGGGTACACCCTAGGTTACATGGTAGGTGCTTTCTGGGAAGTATGGTAATATTTATTATGATCTGCTAGGTTCCTGCAGCAGGAAACTCAGTGTGGCCTCCTCAAGATGGCTCCCAGTCTTAGCTCTCCTCCTGCCAGTTCAGAGACACAGAACACTTTCAAACACCCATTCCCTGTGCAACCTGTGCATCTGCTAAATTCAGGCTGCTCTTATATTCTACAGGTTTTTCATAAAAATTGTCTATTGTGTTTCTCTCTCTGTGTAATCTCTCCCCTCTGTATAGAACTGCTGTTGCTGCTGCTGCTGCCATAACCAGCTTGGTTCCAATGTACTTTTTTTTTTTGGTCCTTTGTTCAGTGCACCTGAATTTCTGAGCCTCTACAAGACTCTACCTGGTATTGAATTTCAGTGAAGTCCCTCTTTCACCCACCTTGCTGAGAAGCAGTACTCCTGCTGCTTGAATCCTGAGCCATGGAGCAACTGAAACTCATCCTTCCTCTAATTTGCCATCTTGAATCTCTCTGGTCAATTCTTTAGGATTCTATATATAGATAGTCATGGCATTTGTGAGCAAAGGTGGTTTTCTTTATTTCTTTCTAATATTTATACCTTTTATTTCCTTTTTCTTGTCTTATTACATTAATTAGGACTTTCAACACAATGGTGGGGGTGGGGTGGGGTGAGAGAGACATCCTTGTCTTGTTCCTGAACTCTTCAGTAAAACGTCTAGTTCCTTATCATCAATTATGACATAAGTAGATTTTTTTTGCAGATTTTTTTTATGATGTTGGCGAAGTTCTGTTGTAGTCCTAGTTTGCTGAGAGTTTTTTCTTCTTTTTTTAAAATCAGAAGTGGATGTTGGACTATGTCAAATGCCTTTTCTGTAACTATTGATATAGTTGTGTGGTTTTTTTCTTTAGTCAGTTTATATGATGTTAGGATTAGTTATTTTTGAATGTTGATTCAGCATTGCACACCTGGAATAAATCTCACTTGATTATACTGTGTAATTTGTTCATATGTTGTTGAATTCAATTAGCTAATTTTTTTTTGAAGATTTTTGCATTTCTGTTCATGAGATACAGTGTGTGTGTGTGTGTGTGTGTGTGTGTGTGTGTGTGTTGTCTGGCTTGGGGATTCAAATAATTCTGGTCCTATGAGTTAAGAAGCATTCTCACAACTTCCATCTTCTGGAATTATTTGGTAGAATTCACCAGTGAACACATTGGTTCCTGGTAATTACTCTTTTTTTTTTTTTTTTAATATTTTATTTATTTGTTTTAGTTGTACACAATGCCTTTATTTTTACGTGGTGCAGGGGATCGAACCTGGGCTGCGCGCATGCAAGGCGAGCGCTCCACCGCTGAGCCACAATCCCAGCCCCCTGGTAATTACTCTTTTGGAAGATTATTATTGATTCAATTTATTTAACAGAGGCTTATTCAAGTAGTCTCTTCCTCCTATTCCTCTTCCTGCTTCTTCTTCCTCTCTTCCTCCTCCTCCTTCCAAGGATTGAACCCAGGGATGCTTAACCACTGAACCATATCCCCAGCCCTTTTTATTTTTTATTTTGAGACAGAGTCTCATTAAGTTGCAGGGCCTTGCTAAATTGTTGAGGCTGGTTTTGACCTTGTGATCCTCCTGCCTCAGCTTCCTGATCTGCTGGGGTTACAGACATTCTCCAGCACGCCTGGCTATTTCTTCTTAACATGAGTTTTGGAGGATTGTGTCTTTCAGGGAATTGGTATATTTCATCTAAGTTATCAAATTTGTGGGTTTGGAGTTGTTCACAGAATTCCTTTATTATTCTTAATTATTAACGTCTGTGGGATCTTAGGTGATGTCCTCTTCATCATTTCTGATGAGGAAGTAATTTGTCTCTTCTTTCTTTTTTCTTAGAGATTTATCAATTTTATTGGTCTTTTCAGGGAACCAGTTTTTGGTTTCATTGATTTTCTGCTTGCAATTCTGATTTCTGTTCTAATTTTGATTATTTCTTCTCTTTTGCTTGTAATGGATTTAATTTGCTCTTATATTTCTAGTTCCCTAAGATGGAAGCTTAGATGATTTATTTTAGATATTTCTTCTTTTCTAATATATGCATTAAATGCTATGAATTGTCCTCTAAGCATTGTTTTCATTGCATTCCACAGATTTTGATAAGTTGTGTTTTCATTTAGTCCAAAATATTTTAAAATTTCTCTTGAGATTTCTCCTTTGGTTCATGTCTTATTTAAAAGTTTGTTTTTAATCTTCACATGTCTGTTATTGATTTCTAGTTCAGCTCCATGTTGTCTGAGAGGCTACACTGAATGATTTTCTTTACCTTAAATTTGTCGAGGCACATTTTATGGCCCAGAATGTGAGCTAAGTGAGAGTTCCAGTGAACTTGAGAATAATGTATATTCAGGTAGAATGAATAATCTGTAGAGGTCAATTATTTCCAGTTTTTTTGATGGTGCTATTGAATTCAACTGTGTCCTGATTTTCTGCTTGCTGGATTTATTACTGAGACAGGGATGTTCAATCTTCAACTATAATAGTAGATTCATCTATTTCTTCTTGAATTTCTGTTACTTTTTGCCTTATATATTTTGATGGTCTGTTGTTATGTGCTTACACATTGAAAATTATATATCATTTTTGAGCATTGACTTTTTATTATTATGTAATGCCCCTCTTTATCCCTGATAATTTTTCTTCCTCCATTGTTTGTTCCATGTGACCATAGCTTCCATAGCTTTATTTTCATAGTATTAGTATGATACATCTTTTCCATCCTTTTATTTTAAAAAAATCTCAAATTTTGATAAAAAGCACAACATAAAATTTACCAGCATAACCACTTTTAAGTATACAGTTCATTTGTTTATCCATTCATTCATTGATGGATATTTTGTTTGCTTCACCTCTATTTGCTATTATGAATAATGCTGTTATGAACATGATTCTGTTACTATCTCTTCAAAATCTTGCCTTCATTATTTTGGATATATGTCCAGAAGTGGTTTTGCTGGATCATTTTTGATAATTAATTTTTTGATAATTCTATTTTTTTATAATTCTATTAATTTTTTGAGAACCCACTATACTGTTTTCCAGAGTAGCAATATCACTTCATATTTTGCCAAGAGTGCATAAAGGCTCCAGTTTCTCATCCATATCTGTTATTTTTTGTCTTTTTTTGTTTTTGATACCCAATGGGTACAAGGTGGTATCTCATTTTGGTTTTGATTTGTGTTTGTCTAATAATTAGTTGAGGTAAACATCTTTTCATATGCCTTCATATTGTATATCATCTTTGAAATAAAACTTTTCATTTGACCATTTCAATTTTTTTTTGTTGTTGAGTAGAAGTTCTTTATATGTTGTCATGATTAACCCTTATCCTACAAATTATTTGCAAATATTTACTTCCATTCTTTTACTTTGATGCATAGAAATTTTTAAGCATGATGTAGTAGCATTTATCTATTTTTTACCTTTGTTGCATGTGCTTTTGATGTCATATCCAGAAAATCATTGGCAAACTTATCCATTCCTTTACTTTTAATTTATGAGTTTTTGTATTAAAGTGAGTTTTTGTAGATAACATATAGTTCCATCTTGTTTTGTAATCCATGCTAACAACTTCTGTCTTTAGTTGGTTTTTTTAGACCACTGATGTTTAATGTGATTATTAATATGCAGTAGTCACCCCTTATCCATGAAGGGTATGTTCCAAGACTGAATGGACATGTTTACACGTGAAAACACAGATAGTACTAAATTCTATGTATATATTATATGTCTTCTATACAAACATATATATTCTAAAGCTTTTTTTTGGAGTTTTTCTATTACTGAAAATGATTTTATTATTATTTTTTCTTATCCTTTTTAAAATTCTAAGTTATTATATATGACAGCAGAATGCATTACAATTCATATTACACTTTAAAAGATTAACAACAACTAATAGTAAAATATAACAATTATAATAATGTGTTGCAATAAAAGTTATGTATATGTCATCCACTTTTGCCATCAGTTCCTTTAGTATATGCATGTGTAGTTATTTTAAATTCAAATTGTTGGTCTGACAATTCCAAAACCCTTGACATAACTATCTGGTTCTGATCCTTGCTGTTTCTTCATGCTGTGTTGTTTTGCTTTGTAGTATGCCTTGTAATTTTGTTTTGTTGAAAGCCAGACATCATGTACCGGGCAAAAGGAACTGTGGTAACTAAGCATTTACAGATTTGGTGGCCAGGTGTAGGGGGACAGGAAGTGTCCCACCGTCCTATGATCAGGTCCCAGGCTATCAGGGATCCTGTCCCTGTGCACTGTGAACTTCACCAGTGCTTCTCAGTCCCAACTCCTCCACCCCTAAGGTGGGAAAAGATGGCTAGAGAGGACTGGTGTGAGGAGGTATTGACCTTCCCTAGGTCTGCTGGGCTCTGATAAAACCCCAGTCAGTTATATTGTGGTAAAATGGTTCCACTTGAGGGCAGGCCTGGTTAAGAACAGAATGTTCTCATGTGTTCCAAAATTGCACCATTTGCTTCGCCCCTCCCTTCACCGTGACTTGTTATCCTCCTGCTGCTGGAAGCCAAAAGGGATTTTCTTTGACCCTCACTTTGAATATTTTGTAGAGCTCTCAGAGGTGGAAAAAAAAAAAAGTCACAAATTGTAGGTGCCTTTCCTACAAGTGGGCCTCATGGAGTTCTTAACTCAGCTTGGTCCACACTGAGCCCCCAGAAATTCATGAACCCCAGTTTAGATTTTCCCACCCTGGTTTTGGTTCTCGTAGACATTTCTGTTGGTGGGTTTCTGCTCTGGTAAGTTGTAATTCTCTACATCCTCTTGTCTGTGGGGGCACTGGGTTGCCCTGTGACTTAAATTATCTGACAGATCTAAGTTGAGTCAATGGCTTTCTGTTTGTTCAGGTTTTTACTTGTTTGGTCAAAACAATGATTTTCAGTCTCCTTATGTACCAGACAGGTTTCTTTCTATTTCTCCTAAGGCAGTGTGTGTTGTGATTATATACTTTTGAGCTCCTTCTCGTTTAATGTTTTATTCCTCAAATAATTTTTCTTTCATTTAAATCTACTGAATTGTCACTTTCTCCCCCAACTAACTTCCTTCCTTCCTTCCTCTTTCTCCTTCTCTCTTTATTTTCTTTCTCCCTTTCCTTCTTCCCTTTCTCCCTTCCTCTTTTTCTTTCTGTCTCTTTAACAAGGACCAACTCCCAGCAGCCCTCTGGGCTACATCCCTTTGTTGCAGACTCAGTCCAGCAATTTTCCAAACACCTGTCTCTGGTTTTTAGTGATGAGCTGCCTGGCACCTCATTTTGAGTTTTTCCAGTTCTTATGTTTTTATTTCATGTCTTGAATCATTTAAAAATGTCATTTACTATAGTCCCAGCACTTGGGAGGCTGATGGGGGGAGGATCACTTAAGCCCAGGAGTTTGAGACCAGCCTGGGCTACACAATGAGACACATCTCAAAAACAAAACAAAACACACAAAAAACCAGAAACAAACATAAAGGCTGTTTACCTCATGTTGAAGTAGAGGATTAGTGTTCTTGTCACTTTGTTGTCTGTAGGGATGATATTTTATTTCTTTCTCCTTCCTTCCTTCCTGCCTTCCTTCTTCCTTCCTTCCTTCCTCCCTCCCTCCCTCCCTCCCTCCCTCCCTTCCTTCCTTCCTTCCTTCCTTCCTTCGACACTCTACCACTGAGCCACATCCCCAGCCCTTTTTTTTGTATTTTATTAGAGACAGGGTCTCACTGAGTTGCTAAGTGCCTTGCCTTTGCTGAGGCTGGCTTTGAACTTGCAATCCTCCTACCTCAGCCTCCCAAGTGCTGGGATTACAGGTGTGCACCACCGCACCCGGCTCTTTCCTTCATTTTTAAAAATAGCAACTTTATGTGGACTCTGGCCTGCATCTGTCATTTGTTTTCATGTGCAGTTGGTTTCCTTACACCTTTGGGAGGAGCTGTGATTCAGAGCTGTTGCGCTCCCTCTTCTGCTGCTGTGGGTGTGGGGAGAGGAGGTGGCCTGCTAGCTGGAGCTGTGTGGCTCTGGTCATCTTCTCTATCTTTATGTGGCCCTTCTCTTTTCTTCCTCTCCTTTTCCCTGCAAGGCGCGTCCCTGTCCTTCAAGGGAGCCCACATGAGTGAGTTCTGAGAATTGGTAAGGTGGACGCTGCTCCTGGTCCTTCAGCCTCCCTGGGCTCCTCTGCATTCACGGGTGACTAGACGGTGTCACAAGCTCTGTTTCAGCTGCCACATCAGCGCTGTCCCACTGGACTCTCTCCATCATCTAGAGGACATTTTGAGGGGTCTCCTGTTCTTGCGCGGTTGGGTGGGACGCCCAGTTGTCCTCTGCTCCCCTGCACTGTGGGATTACCGGGGTTTTGTCCCCACGTGTCTTTTGGTGTTTGTGGGGGCTGTGTAACCTCCAGAGTTTCCCCGACGGCAACCTAATTTACAAGCATAAAACACATGGATCTTAAGTGTCACATTGGATGACTTTCGACAACGTATGTACTCACGATGTATCATCAGGTTTTGAGATATTTCCATCGTTTGAAAAGAAATAGGGATAACATTCACGTCACTATTTAAAAATGTATAATTATACATGTTTTTTAGTATGTTCAAAATTTTGTGCAATCATCACCACTAGTTATTTCCAGAACATTTCTCTCATCTCCGAAGAAACCCCATGTTCATCAGGAGTCACTTTCCATGCGCAACCCCTGGCGACCCTGGTCTGCTTTCTGTCGCTGTGATTTTCCTGTCCTGGACATTTCCTGTCAATGGAACCACACAACGCACGGCCTCTGCATCTGGCTTCTTGCACTAAATGTAATGTTTCCAAAGTGCCTCCGTGTTTCACTGTGGATCTGCACTGCAGTCTTTCATTGGTTTGAATTATACTCCCTTGAACGCAGATACCACCTTTTATTTATCCATTTGTCAATGGATGGACACTGATTTTCTCCTCCACTTTATGACGGTTACTATAATGCTGCTATGTGTATTTTGCACACAATTTTTTGTATGCCCCTATGTCCTCATATGTTGGATATATACAAGGATTGGAGTTGGTAGGAACATGGTAACTGTATGTGATCTATCCTTTTAAGGAAGTGTCAGACTATTTTCCAAAGTGGTTGTACCATTTGACATTCTAGTCAGCCGTATGTGAAGGTTGCAGTTTCTCCTCATCTCTCCAACACTTGCAATTATATATATACACATATATGCCATGCTGGTGTTGCACAGTAACATCTTGTGGTTTAATTTTGCATTTCCCTGATGGTTAATGTTATCAAGCATCTTTTATGTGTGTATTAGCATGTATGTATTTGTTTTTGAAAAATGTCTGTTGAAATCCTTTCCTACTTTTAAATCGGGTTGTTTGTCCTTTTAGTTATTGAGTTGTAAGCATTTTTTGCATATTCTAGACAAAAGTCTCTTATTAGATAAACAACTTACAACTACTATCTCCTATGCTCTGGTTTACCTTTTTACTTAAAGAATTTTTTTAAAAAAAAATTAAAAATTTAAAAAATGTTTGAGGTGCTGGGAATCAAACCCAGGGCCTCACACATGCTATGTAAGTGCTCTACCACTGAGCCACATCCCCAGTCTTTTTTAATTTTTACTTTGAGACAGGGCCTTGTTGGGGACCTTAAACAGCATGCCAATAGTCTCCCACTTCCTGGCAGGAGAACTTGGCCTGGCCAAGGGGCGTTCCTCTGAGGTAAGATGAGAACTGAAACTACCCCAAGGATAGGCCAATGGTTCCGCCAATGGCATCCGCCCATGCTCCTTATGTGTCCCTATGAGCTTTCTGCTGATTGGCCCATGTCCTCTATAAGACTGTCCAACTTCCTCAATAAACCGAGTTAGTGCCTTGACCATTCTCCCTGGTGCATCCCTGATTGTCCTCCATCGTGAGGGCTGGCGTGGGCCTCCAGCTGGCCCCTACAGTTCCCGAGTTTGCCTCCGCTGGGGCGTGTTCCCCCCAGTCTTCTCCGCCGGCCGGAGGAGCCTATCCCAGGTCAGGGGGGGAGCTAAAAACCCCAGCAACTCAAAAAAACCCCAACAGGTCCTCATTACATTTCCCAGGCTGGCCTCAAACTTGTGATCCTCCTGCCTTAGGCTCCTTAGTTGATGAGATTACAGGCATGTGGCCCTACCTTTCTTGATGGTTTGCTTTGAGGCACAAAGTTTGGTAACCTTTGAAGCACACACATTTTAAATTTTGTTTAAGTCCAGTTTATTTTTCTTTTGTTGCTTGTGCTTTTGATTTCATATCCAAGAAGACTTTGCTTAACTGAAGGTCATGAATACTTTCTTCTACATTTTATTCTAAGTTTTTATAGTTTTCTCTCTCATACTTAGTTTCAGGATCTGTTCTGCATGATCTTTATTGTGAAGGTGTGTACAAGAAGTTCAGAGTCTTCTTTTACACCTGGATGTGTATATGTGCAGCACCATTTGTTGAAGATGATTCTTTCCCTATTGAACTGTCTTGATACACTTGTTTTAAATCTTCAAAACAAGACACTCAATCCTGTTCCATTGATCTATGTTTTTTTTATTATTCCAGTACCATTGTCTTACTATAGTAGATTTTGAAGTTGGAAAATATGAGTCTTCCAATTTTGTTCTTTCCCCCCCAAGATTCTTTAGGCCATCCTGGCTCCCTTGAATTTGCATATGAATTTTAGCATAAGCTGTCAATTTCTGCAAAATTAACCATTAGAATTTTGATAGGAATTGTATTGAACCTGTGGAACAATTTGAGGAGTACTTCTATTATTGTCAGTCAGTTTTCCATTACTATAACAAAATACCTGAGGTAATCAAGTTATCATTAGGAAAGGTTTAATTTGGCTCAAGGTGAAGAGGTTTCAGTCCATGATCAACTGCCTCTGTTGCTCTGGGCCTGTGGTGAGGCAGCACGTCATGGGAGCTGAAGGGCAAAAATCACACCGGAGACAACCGTGCAGCCAAGAGATTTATTCACCAGCCTTTATGGCTGGTTGGAGGTAGAAGAAGTATGGGGAGAGAGGAGTCAGGGAAAAGGGAGTGTGTGATCTCTGAACGGAAGGTGGGTGCCTGGTCGTGCTGGCTGTGGTCTCTGGAGCTGTTGGCTAAGGTAGCTGATGTCGGGCTGGAGGCTGGAGCTGTTGGTTGGGGCAGCTGCCCTCCGGCTGGAGATGGTGGGTCTGGAGCTGTAGAGCATCTGCTTCCTCTCAGCAGGGATGAGCTGTTGTGTCTGAGCTCCAGGCAGGAGATTTAAGTAGGGATTTCTGGTGGGGGGTGTACCAGAGCAACTTTTAACGCTATTGGCTCTTTGCCCAAGGAACAGGGCGAGCTTTAAGCTGATTGGCTCCTGCTTGGGGAACAGAGCAACCTTTAAGTGGATTGGCTCCTGCCCAGGGAAAATGAAACCAGGTTGCTTCTCATGGAAATTTCCATGGGGGAGGTGGCCCATCGGCCCAAGCCTATCTATCAGGAGCAGTATGTGGTGGGGCAATACCAGTTTGTCTCATAACTAGAACATGAAAATGAATGAGAGAGAAAGAGACTGGTGTCCCATAATTCCCCTTGGAGGGCATGCTCTCAATGACCTAAAATCTCCCACTAGACCCTACTTCTTAAAGGTCTCCACCACCTTCCAATAGTGCCAAGCTGAGCACAAAGCCTGTAACACATGGACTTTTGGGGACATTCACATTATCCTTTCAACAGATGCAGAAAAGCATTTGACAAAATCCAATACTTCTTCATAATTATATATGTATAAATATATATGTAGTTTTAGTACATTGGTGTTGCTAAAACAAAATACCATAAACCAGGTAATTTATAAAGAACCAAAACTTATTTCTCACTGTTATAGAGATGGGAAGTCCAGGTCAAGGGGCCAGCAGGTCTGCTATCTGATGAAGACCCATAGACCACACAGCTCAAGTGTCTTTGTGTGGTGGAGGAGTGGAAAACCAAGGGTCTGAAGGTCCCAGGTTAGTTCCTCCAGCCCTGTATGAAGCACAAATTCTCACTACCTAACGAGGAGTCCTTTTTACTTAATCACTTCACCTAAGGTCCCACCTTTTTTAGCTGCGACGACAGAGGTGAATTCTGAGACAAAATTTAGAGTGGACACAATTCAAGCCACAGCTTATATATTAACACACCAGGAATAGAGCATCCTCAAGCTGAAAGGGACACCCACAAAGACACTTAACGGTCCCCTTGGTGATGAACACTGCATGCTTTCCCCAACGGCAGCTCAAGCCAAGAACATCCACCCTCACTGCTTGTAAATGTTGTAATGGAGGTTCCATCCAGGACAATCAGGAAAGGAAGGACAGTGGGAAGGAAGGGAGAGAAATTAGGGGGCCGGGGGAGAAGGAGAAGAGAAAAGAAAGAAGAAATGTCCAGATTGGGAAGTGAGAATACAACTTTCTCTATTCAAAAGTAACATGGTTTTGTATAGTCCCATGCCACATATTTCAATCAAGGATGAACCATGTGTATAACGTGGTCCCAAAAGATTATAATGAAGCTGAAAAATTCCGATGCTTTGTGACATCGTAGCCATCTGTACATCTGGACCTATCCAAGCTTTCATTCAGTTTTGTTGAGCCTCAGTCTTTGAATCCATATCTCAGATTTTATTCCTAAAGGGATTGACTTTGGCAACTGTTCTCTCTGGCTTGGGCTCGAGGCTGTCTCCTTTTTTTCTTTTTTCTTTCTTTCTTTCTTCTTCTTCTTCTTCTTTTTTTTTTTTTTTTTTTTTTGTGGTACCGGGGATTGAACTCAGGGGCACTCAATCACTGGGCCACATCCCCAGCCCTTTTTTTTGTATTTTATTTTATTTTTTATTTATTTATTTTTAAAAATGTTTATTTATTTGCTTTTAGTTGTACACAATGTGTTTTTACGTGGTGCTGAGGATTGAACCCGGGCCGCACACGTGCTAGGCTAGCGCCCTACCGCTGAGCCACAACCCCAGCCCATGTTTTGTATTTTATTAGAGACAGGGTCTCACTGAGTTGCTAAGTGCCTTGCAATTGCTGAGGCTGGCTTTGAACTCATGATCTTCCTGTCTCAGCCTCCCAAGTGCTGGGATTACAGGCGTGCACCACCGCACCTGGCTAAGGTTGTCCCCTTTCAAAGTGCTGGTTTTCTTCTTTCTCTGCTTTTGGCTGTCTTGGGATGAGATCCTTGCATGACACTCCCTTGGCCAACCCTAAACTCTACCCCTCGTCCCTTGGAATGGAACAGGCGAGGCTTTCAGCCACTGAAATCTGTGACTGTTTCTTTTACCAGCAGGGAAGGTCATGGTGGTGGTTAAGGAGAAGATGCTTCTCTGGAGGGGCGTTATCATGAGAATGTTCATATGTGAGACAGGCTGATGGTTTGGAGTGAATTGTAAGGGAGTGGAGAGAACTGGCTAATGACCAGGAAGGTAAGGAAGCTATGAGTTTTTAGCAGGGCAGGTTTATTTAAAAAAAAAAAAAAAAAAATATATATATATATATATATATATATATATATATATATATATATATATATATATATATGGTTGTAGTCGGGCATCATTTTGCAGCTTATTTTGGTAACTTTTAAATTAGAGGGGATGCAGTAGGTGTTATATGCATACATGTTAGCAACACATTTCAAACAATGTTTGAAAATTTTACTAGCAAAATTGAAGATGGCTTGGAATTAGAAAGAGTCACATGGCTTGCAATCTGCTTTAAAGACTGTAAATGGCAAATGGTATTGTTGAGTACTTGGCTGAGAAATTTCTTTTTAAAATTTGTTCTTTTTAGGCATACATGATAGTAGAGTGTATTTTAACATGTTATACATACATAGAGTATAACTTATTCTAATTAGGATCCTGTTCTGTGGTTGAACATGATGTGGAGTTTCACTGATTGTGTATTCATATATGAACATAGGAAAGTTGTGTCGGATTCATTCCATTGTCTTTCCTGTTCCCATCCCACCTCCCTTCCTTTCATCCTCCTTTGTCTAATCCAATGAATTTCTTGGCTAAGAAGTTTAACAGAGATTTTAGAGTTTGCAAATAATTGCTGGAGTCTTTATATATTTTTTGTGGTACCAGGGATTGAATCTAGGGGCGCTACATCCCCAGCCCTTTTTATTTTTTTATTTTGAGACAGGGTCCACTGAGTTGCAGAGGCTGACCTTAAACTTGTGATCCTCCTGCCTCAGCCTCTAAAAAAGGCTCATCTGTATTCTAAAACCTTGTGGTTTGTGTTATGTGAATTACTCCATTTTCTTGAATAAACTTTGGTATTGTTGCCTGTTGTATTGATGTTTTTTTTTTTGTTAAGAATTTTTTTATTTGAAGTTGTTGTATATATAACAGTAGCATGCATTACAATTCATAATACACATATAGAGCACCTTTTTACATAATACTGTATACAAAGTATATTCATACTATTCATATCTTCAATCATGCATTTAAGATACTGATATCCATCTCGTTCTACCTTCTTCTTCTTCTTTCTCTCCTCCTCCTCCTCCTTCTTCTTCTTTTTTTGTATTGATGTTCTTTTCAATGATTAAAACAACACCATTCTGTTACTGAGGAATGGACGATGTTCTGTTTGTTAATTCCCCCCAGACATGGAAATGTTTGACAGACTTCCTGTGGAAGTGTGATTACCTGGTTAATCTGGGTATATTATAGGAAGGAGATTACAAAGCCTTTTAGATCTCATGCCTCCAGATTTGATTCTGAGGAAATGCCTCCCTAATTCCACGTTTCAAATAGAAAAGAGATGTTGTGAGCAATGTATGTATAGTAGGCGGAAAAATATTTCAGAGTTGTACTAAAGCAATTTCTAAACCATTGATCAGAATTCTGTTCCTAGTCTAACAGACAATTCTACTTTGGTATTACCAGGAAGTTGTTTCCCACTTATTTTCTGCCTGTTTCCTTCCCCACCCCTTTATTTTTATCTATTCTTAGAACAATCTTAAAGGTAACATTGACCCCCCCTCCCCCAAAAAACCCCAAACATTTATAATCCCATTGTTCTACCTTACAAACATTTGTGAGTTACATTTTCTTTGAGTGGTATTTGTTATTTTGCCCATATGTAATAAAATTCTACAATTTTGTTTCCTGATTTTAAAAATTCCACTCATGACCGGGTGTGGTGGTGCACACCTGTAATCCCAGCGACTCAGGAGGCTGAAGCAGGAGGATTGCAAGTTCAAGGCCAGCTTCAGCAACTTAGCAAGGCCCTAAACAACTCAACAAGACCCTGTCTTAAAATAAAAGATTAAAAAAAAAAAAAAGGGGCTGGGGATATGGCTCAGTGGTTAAGCACCTCTGGGTTCAATCGTTCAATCTCCAGTACCAAAATTAAAGTAAGTAAGTAAGTAAGTAAATAAAGTCCCACTTAAAATTGTTGAGAACATTCCCCACAGAGCTACAAAGTGTATTACCACCTTTGTCATCATCATCTGAAAAGATGAAATAGCAAAGTCATGTGACTGTTTTGTGGAAACCATCCTCAAGTGCTGTGGAAATGTCCCCACCCGCTTTCCCCAAAATTGCATGGGTCTTCTGGCCTCTACTCAGAGGAGGCCGGCTTTACAGGATGTAAGCTGGAGAAGTACCAAGTGCTCAGTGAGCTCAGAGACCAATGAGAAAGAAGGCGTTTTCATCCCAAAGCAAATCAATTCTGTCATAGAGAATTTGGGGAGAGAGAAGGAGAAGAGGTAGAGGAAGGGAAAGAGAAAGAGGAAGAAGAAAGAAGAGAATCATCCTTCATTCCTCCACTGAATTGTTATTTCCCTTCACTTTTTACATAATTAGAATACCCACTCACTTCTTTTCTTGTCTTTTTTATAAAAAAGTTACAGAAGAATACAGGAATACATTCTTACTGTGAAAGATCAAAATAATCATTAGAGAGCAAACAATAAAGTTCCCCTTCCTTCTAGAACTCTCATCTTTCCCTTCTAGAAGTAAATTTCTGTTAAAATAAAAAATGAGAATAACTCCAATTTTATTTCTAAGTGGCTACATACATATAAATACATATACATTTATTTCTTATCTTCTGCAAATAGGCTCATGTCTTTATCACATATCTTGCTTTTGCACTTTATAATATATCTTAGAGCTAGTTTCAACGTATTACATCATCATTTTACAGACGTTCAGTGTGCTACAGAAGGGATTCCGTCAGAATTGGATAACAGATGAAAGTGATGATTTCCAGGGAAAATAGAATATATTAGAACTGACTTGGTAAGAGGTAGGGGCCTGAATAAACAAAAAATTGTAAAAAATTATCAAAGATGTATTAACAAAAATAGCATCATATGCCAACAGTTTTCCAGGCAAGTTTGGATAAATTTTCAAGAAATAGTTAATTGCCATTTTAAAATTTTTGATTTGTCTTAAGTTGTAGATGGACACAATACCTTTATTTTTTTATTTATTTGGTGCTGAGGATCCGATTTAGTGCCTCACAGATGCTAGGTGAGCTCTCTGCCACTGAGCTACAACCCCAGCCCTTTAGTTGCCATGTTATGTCAACTATCAAAGTAAATATAAGGTGGGCATAGTGGCATATGCCTGTTATCCCAGCCATTTTGGAGGGTGAGGTAGAAGGACTGCAAGTTTGAGGCCAGCCTTGGCAACTTAGCAAGACCCTTACCAAAGTAATGAGACTCTGTCTCAAAAAATAAAAAGTAAAGTGCCCCTGGGTTCAATCTCAAGTGCCCCCCCAAATATATAAAAATAGATGTGGGCCCAATTATATTTTTATATTGTGTGCACGTACGAATCAACAGGTCCCACCATTATGTACAACTGTAATGCACCAATAAAAAGTATATAGAAACATATGAAAAGGTTTTGAATGCCTACTATAAAGTTAACATAGTTTTTTCACAGAACATACAAAATCCATATGCCACAAAATAAAAGATTTACAGAGTTGGCTCCATCAAAATTTAAAATTTCAATTTCCACAGGTCTCCAAGGGCATTTTATTTCCCGGGTACTGTTGGACAGCATGCCTTGAAGATCAAACATCTTATTTTCGTTGACCAATAACCCCCAATGCTGATAAAATAATTCTACTAACTAGTTAAGAAGTACCAGTTTTTCTTCCAATATGACATGGAAAATTGAGGGGAACAAAAATAATACAGGACTGTTCTTGCAATAAAGAAGTTCAATACCTAGCTGGAGGAAATAGACACACCAATATACAGAAAATGAGCAGAGAGGTAGGCCACCTGTCACGCAGAACATGACAACGTGTTGGTAAGGAAGGAAGATGGCACCCACAGTGCAAGGCTCTGTGTAGGAGCCCTAATTAAGGAGATGACTAAGATTGCGGTTGGCTGTGAGCCATAGAGATGTTCAAGCATTGCCACCTTCCATGGTCTCACGAGACTTGGCCCGGGACATTGCAGATCGGGTCGGTGCCATTTTTTGTGGTGTGGTGGTGGTTGTAGGAGTGTGGATGGTGTTGGAGTTGTTGTTGGAGCTGGAGAGAGAAGCTAGCAGAATAAAGAGCCTGTTTGTTTCCAGTCCGCCTCTGAACTTATTCCCATGGCGTTGTTGCTCCAAACGGCAATCGCTTTAGGCAGCAACAGCTCTGCATTTTTCATGCGCATTCTTCCAAGCAGTCAGAATCTAGACCCATCATTGCCCTTGAGTTATTTTATAGTTCTGCACATTGGAGATAACTGATGCTGATGCAAAATAATTCTTACATGAAAATATATGCCGTCCAATGAAGGTTCAATTGACTTCTCTCTTCCCCTGTACAAGAAGTCAGCTTCTCCTCCATTTCACATTTACTTTAATACTCCAGGTCTATAAATGTGTCTATTTAAATCATCTTTTCATTTCCTTCACTTAAAATGGGTCAAGCTTCTCATTTATTTTAAAAAAAATGTAAACTGTTTCTTTCTGGAAAGACAATATGAAAATATTTTCAACAGTGGGGAAATTTCCAGAATACATGAAGAATACCCATTAAACCACTCTGTGGCATAAATCATACATATCTCATAAGTTCAAAATTCACCCCTATCTTTACAATGTACTTCCTTATTATGATTGTCAATTATTTTTGGTACCAGGGATTAAACCCAGGGATGCTCAACCACTGAGCCACATCCTCAGTCCTTTTTTATATTTTATTTAGAACAGGGTCTCGTGAGTTACTTAGGGCCTCACTAAGTTGCTGAGGCTGGCTTTGAGTGCTTAATTCTCATGCATCAGCCTCCTGAGCTGCTAGGGCTACAGACATGTGCTACTGCACCTGACTCCATCTTTTTTTCTTTTTTATTATCTTTCTCTTAATAGGTATGAAGAGGTATCGCATTGTGTTTTTTTTTTTTTTGTACCAGGGATTGAACTCAGGAGCACTCGACCACTGGGCCACATCCCCAGCCCTATTTTGTATTTTATTAGAAACAGGGTCTCACTGAGTTGCTAAGTATCTCACCATTGCTGAGGCTGGCTTTGAACTCGTGATCCTCCTGCCTCAACCTCCCAAGTGCTGGGATTACAGGCGTGTGCCACCACGCCTGGCTCACTTTGTGGTTTTGATTTGCATTTCCATACTGGTTAATGATGTTGAGCATCTTTTCATGTGTTTATTGGCCATTTGTGTATCATCTCTGAAGATAATGTCTACTAAAATTCTTCACTGATAAAAATTCAGTTATTTGTCCTTTTAGAAGAGTTCATTTTTTATGTTGCAGATAAAAGTCCCTTATGATTTGCAAATATTTTCTTCTATTTTGTTAGTGTTCTTTTCTTTTCTCGATAATGTCCTTTAAAGCTCCAAAGCTTTCAGTTTTATTGAAGTCCAATATATCTATATTGTCTTTTGTTGCCTATACTTTCAACATCATTTCTAAACAGATGTTGGCTAACCCACGATCTCCAAAATACATTTTTATATTTTTTTCTCAGAGACTCAATAGTTTTAGCTTTCATAGTTTGGCCTATTTTGAGTTATTTTTTTATGCTTTGTGAAGTAGGAGTTCAATATCATTCTTTCTCACATAGGTATGTAGTGTGCCAGGACTGCATATGAGAAGATTATTCATTCCCTCACTGATTGTATTGGTATATTATTTAAAGTCAGTTTTTTGTGAGGTCAGGTTTCTGGATACTTGGGTCTGTGATGTTGGTCTATCTGATTATCTTCCTGTCTGTACCAGAGAGCCACAACTAGTATAGCTTTGTAGTGAGTTCTAAAACTGGGAAGCATGAGTCTTTAGCTATGTTCTTTTCCAAGATGGTTTGGGCACGTGTAATCCCAGTGGCTGGAGAGGCTGAGCCAGGAGGATCAGGAGTTCAAAGCCAGCCTCAACAATGGCAAGGTGCTAAGCAACTCAGTGAGATCCTGTCTCTAAATAAAGTACAAAATAAGGCTAGGGATGTGGTTCAGTGGTCCAGTGTCCCTGAGTTCAATCCCTAGTACAAAAAAAAAAAAAAAAAAAAAAAAAAAAAAAAGATGGTTTGAATTGCTCTGTGTTCCTTGCATTTCCATATGAATTTTTGGATCAGCTTGTTAATTTCTGTCTAAACAAGAAGTTGGAAGTTTGATAAGTGTCGCCACCTGCAGCAATTGCCACTTGCAGCAACGATACCACGGGAGAAAACTCGGAGGCAGACTGGAAATGAAAAAGTTCTTTTATTCTTCTTTCTTCTAACTTCTCTTTCTGGCTCCAACAACCTCTCCAACTCCAACCACCCCTCTAACTAACCTCACCCGGTTAAATACATTTTGCCTTAACAAGGATAAGTGCTAACAGCTCGAGCTTACAGGTGCATCACACAGTGTTCACGGGCATAAAAAGATTCTTAGATAAATGCATGAATATCAGGTGAAAATACTTGAACACCTTTATGGCTCTCAGCTAACTGCCATCTTAGCTATCCTCAATTAGGGCTCTTACATTTCCCCCCTTTTGTTTTAAAAGAGGGGATGCTCTAGGGCGTTCCATGTGCAACCAACATTTTTACCCGTCATCGGATAATCAAGGCTGTGCCCTTGACTCCTGTCTTAGGTTGATATGTTGGCCACATGAGACTGTCTCGTGGATGGGTGACGACCTCATCCGGATCGACTGTGCCTGTCTTAGGTTGTCCCCCTCTGGGGATCTTACCCGTCATTGGCTACCAGCCGTCCAATCGAGCCCTTCAGGATCGACTATGTGTGTTGACTAACAGCCGTCCAATCGTGAGCAGATGCTGCGGTTTTAAGGCGGCAAGCCTTCTGCTAACGAGCCAAGTTCCATAGCGAATCAAGTTCATTAAACAAATCAGCTGCCCTAAGTTCCATCAAGTAACGCACTGAGTTCTCTAGACAAACACCCGCAAGGCATTGTCCCGTAATGTCCCAAATAATGAAAGATCAAAATGTCCACTTGTTATAACACATTGATCTGGGAGGCCCCATGTATGCAGAGCAGAGGCCACACTGCTGGTGAGGTTGTTTGATGCTTGAGCAGCAGGGATGCTTGTAGCAACTGCGATCCCTGCAGCTGTAGCAGCAGCCATCTTTTTAATGTCTAGACAATGCCACCGGCAATCTTCAGGGCCCACTACCTAGAAACTCAAGCATCAATTATTAGAGGAAAGGCAGTGCCATTCCAGCACTGAGTCAAGAGGCGAGTTGCCAAACTAAAAAATAGAATTATTAGATTAGGTAATTAAAGTTGATCTCTGCTCACACACATTGCTGCTTGAGCTCCCACAAATATAAGCTGGCAAAATATCAATTTCAGAACAAATCAAAGAAAGACTGAGGGTATTTAACTGACAAAAACACTGCATTAAAGATAAATTAAAGAAAAACTAAGAGCACTTTGGAAAAATAATTTGTTAGCTGGAACCCCAAGTCTCTGCATACACAGCAACCTTCTATGAAATTACCTGCTGAAATAATTCAAATTATGTCAAATACCAAAATATCAGGTCATACAGTATTAGACATAATTTTAGCTGAAGAGAAGTCCCAGAGACACCTATAAATCAAAATTGAAGGTACCTTCACTTTTAAATTGTTTATCCAATTTGAATACTCTAAATTTAAATAAATTAAAGTTATATGGATATATATATATATATTTTATTTTTTTATAGTATTAATTTTCATGAGCGCTTGGTTTTGTTATTTGTGACGTCACACTGGACAGACGCACAAACATACAAACATATATTTGTGATGTCACATTTACATGAAATTTAGACAAATGCACAGACATAAAGACATATATAAAAAGAAAAAAATACAATTGTGTGTACACTAAAGAGAGAACATCCCAGCCGGGAGGAATGAGACTTAAGTTGTGAATTTATTGAAGGACTCTTTTAAGGGAATCATTCCATAACTTCATCTTGGCCCTCTTGATTTTGTACTTGTTTTATTAATCTTGATTCCTCAACAACTTCATCTTGGTCCTTTTGATTTGGTACCTGTTTTATTAATCTAGATGGTATCCATATTGGGGAGGATTCGTGCTGTGGAAAACCACAAACAGATCCTCTCCCCCAAATTAATACTGGATCTGGACCCTTCCATATACCTGAAAGAACATCCTTCCAGTAAACCAAAGGTTTATGTTGTTGGTGTGGATTCCAGTGTCTGTCTCCAGCCGAATATCCATAAGAATCTAAAGTTAAAAAATTTAAGGTAAACAGGGCAACGGCCAATCTGTCCCTAGGATTTGACCAATTTCCTTCTTTTTGCTTCAATAGCATAATTTTGGTGTGCCATTATCTCGTTCAATTATACCTTGGCCTTGAGGATTGTACAGGATACCTGTTTTATGGAATATATTGAATTTTGCGCAAAACTGTTTGAAAGATGAAGACGTATATGCAGGGCCATTATCTGTTTTAAGCATTTTGGGAATGCCCAATGCAGCAAAAGCTTGTAGACAATGAGATGTAACATCTTTAACTTTTTCTCCAGCATGTAAGGAAGCAAAAATCATGCCTGAGCATGTATCTATGGTCACATGAATAAATCACAATTTTCTAAAACTTGGCTCATGAGTGACATCCATCTGCCACAAATGATTGGGCATTAATCCTCTTGGGTTAACCCCATAATGTGGATTGGGCAAATGTGTCACACAAGATTGACAATCCTTCACAATTGTTCAAGCTTGCTCTTTAGTTATTTTGAACTTTTGCTGTAAAGTAGTACTATTAACATGAAATTGAGAATGGGACAAGGTAGCTTGTTGGACTGCTGAAAATACAAAGATCGTTTGAGTGAGGGTATCGGCCTTTTGATTACCTTCATGGAGAGGACCAGGCAAATTAGTATGAGCTCTGATATGTCCAATAAACAAAGGTTCTTTATGTTCCCATAGAAGGTTTTGAATTTGAAAAAACAATTTAAAGGCTGGAGTATGAGGTGCTATTGGACCTGCTAGCTCCAATTTAGGGACAGCATGTACAATATAGTGGCTGTCTGAAATACTATTTATAGGCTGTTCTTTAAAACTTTCAAGAGCTATAATAATAGCTTCAAGTTCAACTAATTGGGCTGATTTTTGACCAGTAATATGAATCATATTTTCTTTTTGAGTGACTACTGCAGCAGTACCATTAGAGGACCCATCTGTAAATACATTTAATGCCTTAGGAATGGTTGATTTTTTATCACCTGTGGAAATATAATGGGATGATTGACACAAAAAGATAGTATAAGAGACTTAAGAAGATGGATATCAAAATTTGCAGAAGTAGAGCATCTAGCTATAGCCCAATCATTATCATTGAAGCATAAATATTCAACCTGTGATGATGAATAGGGAGTAATAATAGTAGCGGGATGAATGCCAAATATTTTAGTAGAAGTCTTAAGTCCCTGAAGAATAAGTTTAGCCACCATGGAGGTATAAGACTCAATTGTACTTTTAGGAGAGACGGGTAAATGTATCCATAATAAAGGTCCCTGTTGCCAAAATACTCCTGTGTGTGTATATTGTGAAGAAATAATAATCAATATCAGCGGTCGAGCAAAATCAGTTCTATCACAATGGGATCTTTCATTGGCTTTTTCTACTAACTTTAAAGCTTCCCTAGCATCAGGAGTCAATGTTCGCGGTGAAGATGGATCAGGGTTCCTGCGAAGGATATCAAATAAGGGTTTTAATTGTCCAGTAGTGAGGCTTAGTGCAGGGCGAAGCCAATTAATGTCTCCCAGCAGTTTTGGAAATCATCGAGGGTGGTCAAATGTTCTTTATTTATTAAAATTTTTTGAGGCCTAATGAAAGTATCCATAATTTTGAATCCTAAATATAATATGGGAGATCTAGTTTGAACCTTTTCTTCAGCAATGTTTAGTCCATATCGTTTTAAGTTTTCTGACATATCACTGAATATGGTGAATAAGACTTCTTGATTAGGATGAGCAAGCAAAACATCATCCATATAATGGAGACACATAAGGTTTGGGTATTTGTTCTTGATTGGCTGAATAACTTTGTCTATATAGATTTGACATATAGTGGGGCTATTAGCCATTCCCTGGGGTAAAAACTTTCCATTGATATCTTTTATCAGGGCCATTATTATTGATAGAAGGAACTGAAAAAGCAAACCTGGGGGCATCCAGAGGATGTAGAGGAATGGAAAAGAAACAATCCTTTATATCAAGAGTTATAAGATGGAAATTTTTAGGAATAGCTACAGGATTAGGAAGTCCAGGTTGGGTAGGGCCCATAATTTGCATGGTTTTATTGATTTCTCTAAGATCATGTAACAATCTCCATTTTCCTGATTTTTTTCTTGATTACAAATATGGGGGAATTCCAGGGAGAGGTGGAAGGTTCTATGTGTCCTGCTTCTAGTTGTTCTTGGATTAATAGGTGGGCTGCTTGTAATTTCTCTCTAGATAGGGGCCACTGAGGGACCCAAACTGGCTTATCAGAAAGCCATGGTATTTTCAAAATTGTTTTCTCAGTGGCCCCTAGAAAAAATATCCTTTACCTTTTTGATGATGATTTAGATTTTTATTTTTAACACCTGCAGGCTTGGTTGCTAGGTGTAGCCCCAATTTGTTGTAAAATGTCTCTTCCCCATAGGGTAACTGGCAGGCTGGTCAAAACATAAGGCTGGAAAGTTCCTTTATGCCCTTCATTATCTTCCCATTTTAAAATTGCAGCACTTTGTGCTGGGGTGTTACTATATCCCAAGCCTCTTAAACTGGTTGAAGCCTTCTGCAGAGGCCAGTGCTTGGGCCATTGTTGTAGATTAATGATGGAAGAGTCAGCCCCAGTATCAATCAGCCTCTCCATCTCTATACCTTGAATTTTTATTTTGCACATAGGCCTCCATGAACAATCCTGAACCCAGCAAGCCATAGGTCCCGAGCCAGTGGAACCAAATCCTCTATTGTTCCTATTCTGCGGCATACTCTTGAATGAGTTGTGGAAACTGGGAAGGAGAAGCAGCTGAGCTATTCTATCTCCTTGGTTAACAGAGCTAATGCCTCTAGGTGAACTAAGCATTATCTTTATTTCTCCTTGGTAGTCGGAGTCTATAACACCTGGTGTTACTTGAAAACCTAATAAGCTTTTAGAACTTCACCCGTGGATAAGTCCTACAGTCCCTGAGGGAAGAGGTCCCCTGACTCCCGTGGGAATCAGTTGAACCCCCATTTCAGGTGTTAGTACTATTCAGGCGGTGGAACAGAGGTCTAGTCCTGCACTTCCTCTTGTCCCTCTGACAAGGGAGTCAATGGGTAGAAGGGCTTGTGACGAGGAATCATCTGGATGGATATTTGAGGATATTCCTCATCTAATGCCTTGTACATTTGTGGGCCCTGGGGCATTAGGCCCTGTGCCCCATTTTTTGAATTCCTGGACAAAACATTTCCATATATATCAAATTTAGATCTGCACTTATTAGCCCAATGGTTTCCTTTTTCACACCTGGGGCAGCGGCCTGGGTCACGGTATGAGCTTGGTCTTATATCTCTTTGGGGATATTTCCTGGAATATCCTGATTGATTATAATTTTTAGGTTGAGCCCTTGTGAAATTTTGAGGGGAAGCACCTCTCACTGCTGCTACAATCACATTGCCTTTGACAAAGGCATCATTAATGTCTTTACATAATCTAATGTGTATTGAAAGGTCCTTTTTATTTTTCCATGGTCTTATAGCATCTTGGCAATATTTGTTGGCATTTTCATATGCCAACTGGACGACTAAGGGCATTGCTTACTCTACATCCCCGAATATTCTGCCTGCCATTCTTAAGAGTCTGTCAGCAAAATCAGCATATGGCTCATTAGGCCCCTGAATTACTTTAGACAAGCTGCCTTGCAAATCACCTGTTCCTGGTAAGGTCTTCCACGCTTTAACAGTGGCAGCTTTTATTTGTGCATATATACCAGGATCATATTGCATTTGTATTTGTAGTTCAGCAAACTGTCCTTCACCTGTTAGCATATCTACATTATGGTCTGGGAAGCCTGCAGTCGCATTTCTTCTAGCTGTTCTACACAAAGCTCCTGGAATCGTGACTTCCATATCAGGTGTTGTCCCCTGCTCAATACTGCCTTGCATAACCCTTTCCAGTCTGAGGGGGGTTAAAGTTAAAGTGTTAAGGGACTCCAGCATGCTCAACATGAACGGAGCTTGGGGCCCATAGGTCATTATTGCCTCTTTGAAGTTTTTTATTGTTTTGAAGTCTAGGGATTGGTGGTACCTCTGCCCATTTTTGTTTTCAAATACTGACAGGTCCCAATGTTCCTGAGGGTTTTGGAGTTCGAGGGCGCGTAATCGCTCAGAAAGGCTCTTAATCTCTGCCTCAAGGGCATGCATATGCTCAGAAATACCCCTCCTGGTTTCTGTAATGGATTCCACCCATGAGGGAGCAGAGGGCACAAGTGGTTCCTCTACTTGACGGTCCTTTCTGGTCTTAACTGACTCAGTGGAGGAGGCTGTGCTTTCATGGTTATTTGGCTCCTCCTCATTACTATCACTTTCACTGGTAGTAACATCCTGAGTTTCAGATTCTATGGAGAGTACGTACTCTTCGGCTATTTCCAACAAGTCTTGGATAGCTTTTGCAGCTCTTATCTTCATTATTTTTGAGTTCACACCAATATTATCCTTACTGGTCTTATCTGACTCAGTGGAGGCTATGCTTTCACAATCACTTTCCTCCACACTATCAGCTATATCAAAAAACTCTTCCATAGCTTTTATTACTTGGTGCTTGGTTATTTTCGCACCCATCTTTATAGATTTCTCACTTCTTACCTGCCGATTCCTAGTTCCCCGTATGGGCCACCACTTGTCGCCATCTGCAGCAATTGCCGCTTGCAGCAACGATACCGTGGGAGAAAACTCGGAGGCAGACTGGAAATGAAAAAGTTCTTTTATTCTTCTTTTTTCTAACTTCTCTCTCTGGCTCCAACAACCTCTCCAACTCCAACCACCCCTCTAACTAACCTCACCCGGTTAAATACATTTTGCCTTAACAAGGACAAGTGCTAACAGCTCGAGCTTACAGGTGCGTCACACAGTGTTCACGGGCATAAAAAGATTCTTAGATAAATGCATGAATATCAGGTGAAAATACTTGAACACCTTTATGGCTCTCAGCTAACCGCCATCTTAGCTATCCTCAATTAGGGCTCTTACAGATAAGGATCACTTTGAATATGTAAATGAGATGGGGAGGGTGTTGCCATCATGAAAATATTAAGTCTTCTATGAGCATGGATGTCTTTTCTTTATGTAGGTCTTCTTTAATTTCTTTCAATGGTGCCTTTCAGTTTTCAGTGTAAAAGTCTTGCCTTTTGTTAAATTTATTACTAGCTATTTTATTCCTTGTAAGGCTAATGTAATTAATTTTCATCTGTTGGACCAACCTCACAGTTCTGGGATAAATCCCACTTGGTCATATTGTATAATACTTTTTCTGTGTTGCTGGGTTAAATTTACTAGTACGTTGTGAATTTTCCACTTATATTCATAAGTAATATTTGTATAGTTTTCTTTTTCAGTGACATGTTTTGTTTTGGTATCAGCATAATACTGACCTCATAGAATAAGGTAGGAAGCATTTCTTCCTTTCTATTTTTGGGAAGAGTTTATAAAGGGTTGGACTTTATATTTTCTTCAAATGTTTGGTAGAGTTCAGCAGGGAAGCCACCTGGTTCTGGGACTTTCTTTTGAGATGTTTTAAAATTAGTAATTTAATCTCTACTTGTTATAGGTCTATTCAGATTTCTTATTTCTTTCTGAGTCAGTTTAGATAATGCGTATGTCTAGATTTGCCCATTTAATATAGGTTGTCTAATTTGTGGGCACAGTAACTCAGTTTTCCCTTATAGTCTTTTTTTTTTTTTTTTTTTTTTTTTTTAATCTCTGTAGGGTTGGTGATAATGTCCCTGTATCACTCAGATTTTGGTAATCTGAGTCTTCTCTTAATTTTCTTCTGCCAGTCTAGCTAAAGGTTTATCAATTTTCTTGCTCCTTGAAAAGAACGAACCTTTGTTTTCAATGATTCCCTCTATTTTCTATCCTCTATTTCATTAATTTATGATCTAATATGCATTTCTTTCTGTCTGCTTTCTTTGAGTTTCATTTGCCTTTCTTTTTCTATTTTCTTTTCTTTCTTTCTTTGGCAGTTGTAGATGGACAGAATGCCTGTATGATATTCATTTTTTATTTTTATGTGGTACTAAGGATTGAACCCAGTGCCTCACACATGCTAGGCAAGCACTTTGCAAATGAGCTACAGCCCCAGCCCTCTATTTTCTTAAGATAAAAAATTTAGGTTATTGGGATTCTTCTTTCTGACCCACTGGTGATTTAGGAGTATGTCATTAATTTCTACATATTTGTGAATTTTCCAAGGAATTCAGTTAATGATTTCTAGTTTAATTTCATGTGGTCAGACAACAGACCCTATCATTTTTATCTTTTAAAGTTCATGGATACCTGTGGCCTGAGACAGGGTCTGGCCTTGAGGTTCCACGTGTGCTGAGAAGAACGTGGTCTGGCCTTGAGGTTCCACGTGTGCTGAGAAGAACGTGGTTTCTGTGGCTGTAGGACAGTGGCCCGCAGGGCCGTTGGTCTTCAGTGTTGCTCAAGCTTTCCATTTCCTGCTTGCCCTCTGCTGTGCTGTTTTATGCATTATTGAAAGGGGCATATTGAAGCCTCAACTTTTATTATTATTATTATTATTATCATACTAGGGATTCAACTGAGGGGCACTTGACTACTAAGGCACATCCCCAGCCTTTTTTTCTTTTAAATTTTATGTAGAGACAGGGTCTCACTGAGTTGCTTAGTGCCTTGCTAAGTTGCTGAGGCTGGCTTTGTACTCAAATCCTCCTGCCTCAGCCTCCAGAGCTGCTGGATTACAGGCATGCACCACCGCGCCTAGCTTCAAATATTATTTTTTGAGTCTGTTTCTCCTTTCAATTCTGTCAGATTTTACTTTGTGTATTTGGGGGAATCTGACTTTAGGTGTTTACATGTTTGTAATTGCTATCTTTTGGATGGATTGTCTCTCATTATTTTACAAGGTCCTTCTTTATCTCTAGTCACACTTTTGGGGGGGTCTCATTGTCTTCAATGAAGTCAATCATCTCTCAGCTTCTGTCACTTTGTTCTTGTTCAAATTCATAGCTATGGCAGGTGGGACCTGTCTGACCAGTGAGCAATAAGTACTGCTGATTTCCACCTCCATAGTCTTCAATCACTTTCAACTTTGTTTCTAGGACAGTCACTCAATGTGGCCTCTCACTGGTAACATTTGCATTGGGTTTTGTGTGCTTAAGGGCCATGATGAGCAAAACAACACGAGACCCCATGCAGCACAAGAGAAAGTGGTTCAATCAAGAGACACCATGAGGGGGCAGGGGTTGTGGCTCAGTGGTAGAGCGCTCACCTAGCACGTGTGCGGCCTGGGTTCCATCCTCAGCACCACGTAAAAATAAAGGCATTGTGTACAACTAAAACAAATAAATATTAAAAAAAAAAGAGACACCATGAAGAGCCCACAGAATGGGGTAAAAAAATCTTTGCCACCTGCGACTCAGATAGAGCATTAATCCCCAGGATATATAAAGAATTAAAAAAAAAAAAACAAAACCTGAAACAAATAACCTAATCAATAAATGAGCAAAGGAAATGAACAGGCACTTCACAGAAGAAATACAATTGATCAACAGACATGAAAAACTGTTCAACATCACTAGCAATTAGAGAAATGCAAATTCAAACTACACTGGGATTTCGCATCACTCCAGTCAGAATGGCAATTATCAAGAATACAAGTGGGCTGGGATGGTGGCTCAGCGGTAGAGTGCTTGCCTAGCACGTGCACGGCCCGGGTTCAATCCTCAGCACCACATAAAAATAAATAACAGCATTGTGTACAACTAAATAAATAAGTAATTGCTTATGGGACTGCAAATTGGTGCAATCACTCTGGAAAGCAGTATGGAGATTCCTCAGAAAACTTGGAATGGAACCACCATTTGATCAGTTATCACACGCCTTGTTTTATACCCAAAGGACTTAAAATCAACATACTACAGTGACACAGCCACATCAAGGTTTATAGCAGCTCAGTTCACAATAGTTAAGTCATGGAACCAACCTAGGTGCCCTCCAACAGATGGATGGATAAAGAAAATATGGTGTGTGTGTGTGTATATATATATATATATATATATATATATATATATATATATATATATAATGGAATATTACTGAGTCATAAAGAAGAATGAAATTATGGCATTTGCAGGTAAATGGATGGAACTAGAGAATATCATGCTAAGTGAAATAATGCAATCCCCCAAAACCAAAGGGTGAATGTTCTCTTTAATATGAGGATGCTGATTCATAATAGGTGGGGGTGGGGGCGGGGTGTGGGTGTGGGGAGGAGGTTCACTGGATTGGACGGCATGGAGTTGGAGGACAGGAGGAGGGATGGGAATGGGAAAGACCAGAGAATGAATCAGACATAACTTTCCTATGTTCATATATGAATTCATGACCAGTGAAACTCGCATCATGTACAACCACAAGAAAGGGAAGTTATACTCCATGTATGCATGATATGTCAAAATACATTCTACTGTCATGTGTAACTAAAAAGAACAAATAAAAAAATAAAAAAGAGACACCATGAACACGAGATAGGAGTTAGACCCGAACAGGAGCACATGGCTGAAGGAGAGACACAAGAAAAGGAACTCAGAAGAAAAGGAAGATGGATAAAGCTGGGGATACAGCTCAGTTGGTAGAGTGCTTGCCTTGCATGCACAAAGCCATGGGTTCAATCCCCAGCACCACAAAAAAAAAAAAAAAAAAAAAAAAAGGCAGATGAAGTAACCACAATTTTCTACAAACCTGGCCTTGAGGGTAGGAGCTTCAACCTGGTTCCAAACCCACATTGTCACCACCTCCCCACCCCAGTGGCCACAGGCTGCAGGTTTCCACATTATCAAGGCTACTGCCAGGATGAGGAGGGTCTAGGAGTAGGGCAGGTTGAAACTCCACAGACTTCTGTTCTTACCAAGTCTCAGCCAGTTTTCTCAAATGAGTACTCCCTGGATTGTTGTGAGTTTTCATTAATCTCCTGAGTTCTGAAAAGTTGATTGTGATAATTTGTTGTTGTTGCTCTGGTTGATTTTATGCAGGAATGTCCTGAACTCTATATTCTACCATTCTCAAGGATGTCCCCTGGATACCTTTGCATTTCTGGCGCAGGGCGTCTCTTCTGAATGTCCACAGTTTATCTGTTTTCATCTCCTTCCTTATTCATATGGGGCACATCCCGCCTGGTCCTATCTCCTTCTTCCCTGCACCTCTGCCACTCTTCCTGCGGGGCATATGGGGAGTTCTGTTTGTTCAAGAGTCTATCAAAGAACAACCACCGTAATTTAGGCTTAGTCATAAATTCCATTAATTTATGCACATAGTATTTCTCGTCTCCATGTCTTTCTTTTTGCTGACACTTTCTGTTACTAATTTCAGTAGAGTTTATTGTCTAAGAAAGATTCCGAGTCCCATGATCTGAACAGGTATTTATTGTGTTCTGATACAATTGAATAATGGTTTTTGGTTGGTTAGAGAATTCACGTTCAAAATCATTTTGTTTTAGAAGTGGGAATTATCTCTACCTTGTCATCTCTTAAATCTTGTTTTGAAATAATCTCCAACACAAGGAAGAATTACAACAGTACCAAGAACTTTTTCTTACCCTTTGCCCAGAGTTGTACATGTGTTATCATTTCCCATAGTTGTTTTTTATTTTTTCTTTATCTCTTTCTATTTTTTTCCCCTGATCTATCTGACAGCAAGTTGTAGACGCCCTTCTCCTTTATTTCCAGATACTTCCGTGTGTTTTCAAAGGGCGAGAATATGCACTGACAAAACCTCGGACCATCCTCAAATGTCGCCAGCGCTCCTACAAGGAACCTCATAGCACACCCCCACCAGACTCAGGTCTTTTTTTCCTTATTTTTGTACTGGGGATTGAACGCAGGGGCACTGGGTCACTGAGTCACATCCCTAACCTTATTTTGTATTTTATTAGAGACAGGGTCTCACTGAGTTGCTTGTTGCCTCGTTTTTTTTTTTTTTTTTTGCTGAGGCTGGCTTTGAACTCACGATCCTCCTGCCTCAGTCTCCTGAGCTGCTGGGATCATAGATGTGCACCTCGGTGCCCTACTGTCCATGTCTTTTTGATCTTACTGTTAATTAGAATTGGTTCCTCCGTCTTTGTCTTTCATGGCATTGACATTTTTAAAGCGTAGAGGTCAGTGGTTTCCCCCGCCCCCTCCCGCCGACTGTCCCTCTGTTACACTGTCTTTTTACATTCAGTGTTGCCAGTGAGGATTTGAAGGTAGAGGGGCTGAATCAGAGTGGATTGAACTCCACACCCTCCATCCTTACTCTTCAAAGCTGGAGACAAACTGTCTGCTTTTGGTATATCTAATCCCCCAATTCCTCAAGGCCTGTTCAAGCTCAGAATCTCTGGAGATGCCATTTGGCAGCAATTTAGGGGAAATTTCCTGCTTTCTCCAGTGAGCCACGAGCAAGGAAAGAGATCTCTGTGTGGCCCATCTCTCCCCAACCCCCACACTGCAGATCTAATGTCCAGGAGGTGCCTTTGTCAACCACACTTACAGCTGTCAACAGCAACCCTAGTCACATCATAATGAACAAGCCAATGGCCACAATATATCTCCAGCCATCACTGCGGAACATGATAGCATCAGAAGAGATGAAGTGTTCAGTATCTTCACTTTAATGAAGTAGAGGCCACGGGAGACGAAGGGCTGGTGAAGGCCACATAACTTGTGAGTGCCACGGACACATCTTGAATTAATATTTTGATTCAGTATTTAAACTTGAAATGATCCAGCACAGCTAGGGAAACCACTCTTTAGCAATGGCAAGAATACAATGGACACATCAATCAATGCTGGAAATGGGGGTGGGGGAGTCATGGTTTGTGTGTCCAGGACTAGATGCTGTGATTCTGCCGGTCCAGTTAAAAATACCAGGTGGACGAGATGCGTGAAGTGGCCTTGGGTGGGGCTCCACGAGGTCAAAAAGGAAAACTGCAGTACAGTGTTCTAGCGGCACCTTCATGTCGGCACGTTGAATTAAGGGGCCAGTAGCAAAGAGGTTCTTCCCGGTTGGCAGCTACCACTGTGAAGGGCTGGGGGTCTTTAATGCAGAGGAAAGACTCCAGCCATATTAACCTAGAGATTTATGGCTCAGCTACAGATGAGTGCTGTGAGATGGAGGCTCAACATCCTTTCCTACATCTGCTTTTGATCAGCTCTGCAGAGTTAGTTATTTATGTCAAGAGTTTTTAGCCTCAAGCTACAATGGAGATGGGGAGTGGGGGGGGGGGCTCAGAGGTCAGAGGTCAGAAGGGTAACTCTCCTACAGGGCTCTATCAGTACCAGCTCAAGGTTAATTTTTCCCTGGTTGCACGTTTGCCAGAATAAGGTATGAGCTGAAGATGATGATGTGTTTTAAAGTCTGTAAAAACAGGTCTGGTTATTAAATAAAGCAGACATTTGCTTTATGTTTGTGCAAAAAGACTTTGTGTTTCAGTGGAAAACTATACCTCATCTATAGCAATCCTTCCTGGGTCACCAGATTCTAGACTTGCTCATTGTCTTTGAGTTATTTTGCAGCCCTTTATAAATTTCAGGAAATGTTAGATATATAATTTCTGGCCTGTCGGATAGTGATAATTGACCTTGTTTCCATTTGCAATTCATCTTGACATTCCTTTACTTCATATAAATTTGTGCTTTTTTAAAAAATTCTTCTGAACCTGCTAAAATATCTGGTTCTCTCATCAGAAGAGTCAAATAAAATCTTTAACATGTGTTCATTTTTATATCTTTATGAGTGTGATTTTACTTCTTTCTGAACATTATTTTTTTAACACAAAATCCTCCCATAGACCGCTTGGTTTGGAAAGGTTCAGCCTCTCTTTTTCCTTGTTCTGAGATTTGGGTTGCTAGATCAGTTCTCTGAGACTTTTTAAACTGGGACTTTCAAACATCAGTCATTTAAAAAAGTAAAAAACACATCTGGAATTCTTTTTAACATTTATTTATGGTACCAGGGATTGAACTCAGGGGCACTCAACCACTGAGCCACATCCCCAGCCCCATTTTGTATTCTATTTAGACACAGGGTCTCACTGAGTAGCTTAGCTTTTGCTGAGGCTGGCTTTGAACTTGCTATCCTCCTGCCTCAGCCTTCCCAGCCTCTGGGATTACAGGCATTACAATCTTTTTTTAAAACACCATTTTCTGAATTGTCGGGCTGATTGTTGGAAACCACAGTACCTGTACTACGGTACCTATCTCCTTTACCAGTTTTGCATCCAGGATCTGATAGAAGTTCAGGGTTGGCAGAGGGGGCCCAAGAATCAGGAAAGAGACAATGAAGAAGGTACTTCTATCTGCTCCACCCAGTGCTGGCGTTTCAGGGCAGGAAGGGCTTCTGGTTCCATTAACAGCAGACCCAGACCTGGAACTCACATCTCCAGGGCTGCCTCCGAGCACCCCCAGGTTTTTCAGAAAGGGAAGAGAGGTGGACACCTTTACTTTTAGGAGCCCCCCTACCAACTCACACTCCCAAACTGTACAATGCGGTGACTGTATTTCCAAGAAGCCAGCAAGCCAGTAGGTGACTGAAAGATGAGGGCAGCAAGTTCCTGATCATCTGCCATATCTCTCCTCCTGGGCTCTGGCCAGAGGGGTGGGCTGCGACCCTGGAGAAGGGCCTGGAGGGTCCCTGTGTCCCTAGCCCTTTTCTCATGAGCTGGGGGAACATGATGCATGAACACAGTGAGTTATGAAAACCTTCCATCTCCCTCTACAAGAGGAGGGCGGGTGCAGTTGATCTTGAAGGCTTCTTTCTACTCTGACAAGGTAAGCATTAAGGTCAAGCCTTTTGGTCTCAGGAAGTGGGAAGCAACCTGATACCCAGCACACTCTCTCTTGAATTGTATTGCTTCGGTATGGCTATTCACAAAGAAGAGGGCACTTTTCCGTGTGATGTTATATACAAAGTAGAATTGCCTGGCACGGTCTTGCTTACTTTGGGTGGATTATCAATTTCCAGTCATTTGATTTTATTTCCACTTGTTAAAAGCCTTCTTGTGGGATGTCAAGACACTGACAAAGAAATTTGGGTCAAACCAAGAACATATTTAAGGCTCAAGAATTTTCTTGAAAATTATTAAATCTTATTTCTTCCCCCCAATGCTTTTGAAATTCATCAAATAATCATGATTATCAATCATAGGTCTTTAGAAGTACCAACCAGAAGTTAACTCTACACTCAATTTCTTGTTGCTTTTGTCCCCAAATAAGATTCAAGCAAACTAAAATATTGAGCAAATCTCCCACCTATAAAATATCCATCCCCAACCTACGGAATTGCTACGGTGTAGCAATTCCATGTCTCTGAGTACAGCTTTCTATTTTCAGAATATTTTGCATTTGTTGCTTTGAGTTTTTAAAACAACTGTGGCAGCTGTTTTCATTTTTAGATGAAACTCCAAGAGGTTAAGTGGCTCCATCAGGGTCTCTCACCTGTTAATAAAAGAGTCAGAACTAAAACAGGCCCCGACCCCCACCCCCGACCCCCACCCCCTGCCTCCAAACAGCACCATCTTACTTCCATTAGTTAGGAATGAGAGCTCTCTTTAATCATGAAACCCTCTCCCTTCTGAAAAATGTTGAAGTATTTAAATTCTAAAGAAGAAGAAGAAGAAGAAGAAAACAAGAAAGAACAAGATTTAGATGATTTGTGATTTATTACTTGGATCAACTTCCATTTTAAAAAAAAGACAAGAGCAAAATATATAATTAATATTTACATTTTTTTACAGTGAAAAGTATTTACATCATAGAGAATGAATACAAAATAACAATATAAAACTTGAGGACAACACAGACAGTAAGGGCCACTTTGGGCAAGGAATTTTCTGGCTACGTTTTCCTTTCTAAGTTGAAGTGTGCAAGACTAACTGTTGTCTACTTATTTTGCTCATTTAGTTAGTCTCTGTTTCCACTTTTTAGCTTGATGGCCTCTTCAAAAGAGCCTTTGTTTCATTAGCAATTCATCTTCCCAAATCACTCTCTTGGGTTCACCTTTGATCTTTAGGATACAGATGATAACACTGCAGTTCAAGTCCTTGGCCCCTGCGGGTTCCAGGGGGAAGGACCTCTTCCTGAAAAGAACGGATGCACTACTTGGCTAAGATCCTCTACATCTGGGCAGTAGCAAAATCACATTTCAAGGAACAGACGGATTGGTTCAGTTAATTCAGAATATTCAAGTTGTTGTGAATATCCTCTGCACTTTACAGAACTGAAACCCAGAAAGGCTACCTCTCGGTGCACCAGAGTGACAGAATGGGACTAGAACTGAGCCTCCTATCCCTCCCCAAGGGGACTCGACCCCAGGGCCACACTGCTACCTCTGGGCCTACTGCTTCCTTGGTGAGCAGGGCCTGGCTCTTCACATATGTCTGGAGTTCCAAGTTGAGGCCTACCTGGAGGTGGGGAAGTGGCAAGCAGGAATTTTCAAATAGGCGAGGTTGTGGGTTAGTTGGGGATGCGTCCCCAGTCCCCAAACACTTGAGGAGTCACTTGTGAAGCCATCTGGTGAGTGGGAATTTAAGTTAACCCTGGCTTCTTGGTGGGGGTGGGGGGCATCTTTCCTGCCGTTCAATTTTAGCCTGGAAGTTATTGGAAGGAGAAAAGACGCTGCTGTCTAGGGAAATATCTTTGACCTGGTATATTCGGGCAACAGCAAATGGAATCACAGGCAATTAAAAGTCAAAGTCAGAAATGGCAAGGACAGAAACATCCAGCAAAGAAACAAGGTTTTTTGTTGAAATGGCACCTGATAATGGGAAGATGTAGGTAGCTTTAAAAAAATCAACCAACATTATCAAAGAGTTTACTGCTTAAATAAAACACTTTTTAAAAAACATCTACTTACAGAAATAACTAAAAAGGAAAAAAAAAACTTTCAAAACATTCAGGGTGATTAAAAAGAATAAATTGAGTGCACCAGAAAAAAAAAAAGTTTCCAAAATTAAGAAAGAGAATAGAATCGTAGTAATAACGATCACAATAAAAAACAAACAGAACCTAAAACACCAAGAACTGTCCAAAGGTATTTATACGTATGAAATTAGTTATGGCACAACGTATATAAAATAGGTACGAAGATTTAAACATTTCTGAAATTATCCAAAGACTCTGTAGCAAGAGAAACTATATCGCGATCAAGTCCATCAGGAAAATAATGTACTGTATGTTTAAATATTGTCCACCAAATGTACCACATGACAGAAAAAAGTTTAAATGAAAGAGCCAAGGGACCAAAGGCATAAAATCCAATGAGTTCACTAAACTGGCTGGTAAGATGGGCCTCCGATGCCGTGGACATTCCCCACGTTCGGCTGGGCAGAAAGGAAGTGTCAGGAATAAGGGAATCCACGCCTTGTTCTTCACAATGTTTTCTTGGCAAAAATGGCATTTTTACTAAATCACTGGGATATGATATGAGGCTCTACAGTCTTGTAAAGAGAGCAATTCAATCTCTAGGATAATCAAAACTCCTCACAGAGCCTCAACCGAGAGGCCGGGGGACAGCGCTGTGCTTGGTGGAGCCTGGTGCTGGGGACTGAAGGGCTCCGGGTGCTGGAGAAAAGCCTGGTTGGAGGCTCTGCAGCCCTGCCCAGAGGGGTCCCTTTCATTGGTCCCCAGAGGCTGAGTTTGAGGCCAGGCCCATGGGAGGCCCATAAAGGCCATCATGCTCTGTGTCACCACCTCACCGTGGGATGGCTCTCTGACGTCTGGGGCTCCCTGGAAGGCTTCTTCCTCCCTGGCCAGCGGCCTGCTGTGGGCGGCCTGAGGGCCCTGAGCAGTGACCTGCACATACTTGAAGAGCCCCAAGCGAGTGCCTTAGGCACTTTCAGAATAGAAGATGGCTGGCAAAACCAGACCTCCTCCAGGGTCCCCTTCCCAGTGGGGCATCCTTGCTTTATGATGAAGTTAGTGTCTGGACAGGAGACCAGAGGCTGTGCCTCAGCTGACACCCAGAGCCCCTAGGTCTGCATGCCAGGCCATGGCAGCCATCTGGGCCGAACAGTGCCGCTGCCTGTTTGTTGCTCCTTGGCCTCTGCCTCTGCTGGGTGAGGGCTCATGTGACATGAACTTGAACATGGTCTGTGCCCAATCATATTGCCAGAGACATAACTGCATCCCCCATGAACCTGCCCCAATATCTTTATTAACATGGAAAATATGGGTTCTAATTTTTTTCTTAAACACAGTCTTTGTAAACCCTTTGGCTATAGAAACACTTAGAGATTTACATGCTCACACTGACGTTCCACAGCACACCCACTGACTGTGGTGACAGGGACCCTGCAGACCCCTGATCATTATACGGGAGATACTGGGGATCTTCCGGGGGGTCTGGATGGCCAAAGAACTGGCTCATTTACTTCTGGTTAAGCCACGAACCAGAGAGCGTGTTTTTAAGAAAAAGACTAGTTCTTGTATAGTCTGCCACGAACACCAGGCACTATGTTTCTGTCTCCTAATCCCAGATTCCAACGGCCCATGCACCACAAGAAGCCCAAGAAGGTTCCCAAAGGAGAAGGAAAGAACACAGCTTGAAGCACTTTGCTGGTCTTTTCCTGTGCAGGGAATTTGAGCCTTTCCCCGCTCACTGCAGCCTTCCCTCGGGGTTTGGTGGAAGGGGGGTTGGCACCAACTCAGGCCTGAGCCAGCACAACTCTTTAAATTAGAAAAAATAGACATCTATGTGGTTAAAAACAATAAAACCCTGAAAAACATAAGGAAAAGTGTGTGACTTGCCGAAACGAACAGAACAGTGATTCATTATGGAATCACAAAATATCACATCTGTCTCCTCCTTTCATTTGATACCCCCTACACTAAATCTGCTGCCTTCCTCTGCTGAGATGTAGCATGTCACAGGCCCATCCTAAGAAGTTTGCTGTGACACATGGGACTTCAAGCCAATAGGAAACCCTGGAGACTTTGCTCACCACCATGAAGGCAAAAACCAAAACGGCGAAGGAAGATGTTTTTATCAGACTTACAATAGAAACTAAAAATCAAATCAAATGAAAGCATGTACTCCCCCCTCTAATGGGGAACGTAATAAGATATATCTGTCAAAGAATCAATTTAAATGCGAGGGAGTGGGAGGGCTAGGCCGGAAAACAAAGCTGTCAGAGAGGCTGACAGACTGCAGGTTCTTCCTCCCCGGGGAAGTGGGAGAGGTGAGCCACGGGGAGGCTCGGTGGGCTGAATTGAGAGACGCCCAGGGAGCTCTTGGGGGTAGATGGGAAGGAGACAAAAAGAGGTGAGGACAGTGACAGGGCAGGGAAAAAAAAAGGAAACAAAATAAGGGCAGATACAAGAGAAGGGGTTGAGAAACCATCACGGGATGCTAGAATAAGAGGGGGCAGAGCCAGGAAAAGCAATGGCGGAGAGACCACCCGCACAGGGGCAGGGGTCATCTTCCTTGAGGGGTCAGGGATGGCGGGGGGCGGGGCTTTGGAAACCATTTGATAAGGCTCCAAAAGTCAGCAAGAAGTTAGAAACCTTGCCAGCTCTCTCATCAGCTGCTTGGTACGGAGAGGAGAAGCAGCCGGGCTTCCTGTGGCTACACACATGGCGCACGCTGGAGATCAGGGACAGCCCGACCCGTGAGCCCAGGAGAGGCCCTGACAGTTGACAAGTGAGCTCTTTCTGATAAAAGTCACCACTAGGAGCCGGGCGTGGTGGCGCACGCCTGTAATCCCAGCACTTTGGGAGGCTGAGGCAGGAGGATCGCGAGTTCAAAGCCAGCCTCAGCAATGGCGAGGCACTTAGCAACTCAGTGAGACCCTGTCTCTAATAAAATACAAAAAAGGGCTGGGGATGTGGCCCAGTGGTCTAGTGCCGCTGAGTTCAATCCCCGGTACCAAAAAAAAAAAAAAAAAAAAAAAAAAAAAGTCACCACTAGGGGTCCTGGCAGGGGACAGCCATGCATGTGAGGGGGAAGCTGTAGGTGAGAAGGTGGGCTCAGCACCGAGGTGGCCTCACAGGAGGCACTTCTGACCCCAAGGAGGGTTTAGGGGAAACAGCTTTTTAAAAGGTATACAAAAAATTCAATAGTTAGTCAGAAAACATCTTCCTTCAACATCAAAACATAAATTATAGAAAAAACTTTAACCATTAGCAAACTACAGGTAAGTTCATGTTTTCTTTTTCCATATAAAAGACCTACTGCCTGCAGTATGGACAGGTTCTTACCAAAAATTATTACCACAAGGAAAAATCAGTGCTTTCAACATCTAGGGATTACTCCTGAAAAGGTCTTTGTCCCACTACCCAACCTCAAGAGTAGCCAGATAGGCTGTTGACCTTCAACATGACGCCATTCTGAAAATTAGGTTCTGTCTACAGATTTTAAGAAAATGCATGAAAGCCTCAATTAACCAGACTGAAGTTTACCGCAAGACACACACAAAAATAGAACTTTTTCTATTGAAATACTGAGGTAATGATTTTTGAACTTAAGACATCATATTGGCCACCTGGGGAATCTGTCCACGTGTCTACGAGGGCAGAGATGGAGAGATGGGTGACAGATGAATGACAGAAGGCAGGGAGGCTGCTGGGGAGATGGAAGCAGCACTGACCTCATTTAACCAGGACTATGGGTAAACGGAATTTCAAAGCAAGAAGTTTTTTTGTTTGTTTGTTTTTTGCTGACTTTTTTTCTTTTAGGAAAAAGAAAAAAAAAACCTTATGAATGTTTTTGGAATTTAGTTTTAAGAAGCAACTTCTTAGGGGTCAGTGCCTCCTTCTGTCCCACCCCAAGTTGGCCAACATTCCTACATCTTTGTTACTCAGCAGTCAGCTCTCCTGTGTGGGTAGAGGAGGGCTTCTTCAGAAGTACTTTTGTCAGAAATTTTAATGAACCCTTCTTTGAGCGATTCCAGTTAATTGAGGTATGTCTATCAAAAGGAAGATCTTCTCCTGAACAGCGAACACTGGCAATCCTACTGGCTAGCTTTCGTACTGCTCTTCATGCTTTCCAGAGACGGCCCTTGCAGCACCTTGGAGGCAGGTGGCACTGCCCCCTGCCCAGAGGAGGAAATGGAGGCTGGAGCCGGAGGTGCTTGGCCAAGTCACCCAGGAGCAAGTCCCAGTCAGGCCGAGTGGGCGGCTGCCTTACTCCCGGTTCCAGCACTTGCCCCCTGGCTGGGGGCACATTTTGGGAAAGACTTCTCAATAAAACACTTGGTCTTTGGAATGAATGGAGTGCAAGAAAAAATGTCTCTTAGCAAGAGGTTTCACTGCCTTTCTTACAGTGAGCCCCGGGAGCGGGCCACCTCCTCTCTGAAAAGGTGGCCAAGATGGCTTTGTCTTCTTCAGCTGTTGCTGGCTCGGGCGGGGGTCTCGCTGGCAGATGAAGAAGACTGCCCGAGTCTACACAAACGTCCAGGATCCTGGGAGCCACCCAGAGTCCTCAGCCCCTTCACTTGTGTGTCGTTCTGCAGGGAAGCTGCTTATTCCTTCCAGGCCTGGGGACGGCCCGAGGGCTGGGTGGCTGGTTGAGAGAAGCCCCATGGCCCCACGGCGCCCCGTGCGTGTCTGCATCCATCAGCTGTGGCTCTTGCCACGTCCAGTCATGCACACGCGTCCTTGACCCCAAAGGCCCAAGGCAGACCCATGCGATGTCTCTGCATCCTGGAAGTGCCCCTCCCACTCATGGGGAAAGGCTGCTGTGCCCGCTACATGGTGAGTCCCCAGAGAGGGCAAGAGGTGAAATGATCAAGTGAAGGTGAGGCTGGCATCTTGCCAAGGTTCCCGGGTCAGCCTCTGTGAATGGGGTGGGGGCGTAAAGCCCTAAATTCGTTCTCATGCATTTTCCTCAGACTTCCAGGGCCGAGAAAAGATCCTGTTGAGGATTTAAAGCCAACATCCCAGACCTTAAGGACAAGTCACCAGGATGCCCCCTGTCTTGGAATCGTCTTGGGGAGAGATTCCTCAGGACCTCCCTCTCTCTCCTTTGAACACCCCCTGCCCTTTGTGTCCCTCTGACCTCCCCCACCCCTACTGAGGCGGGGGCCCTGGTGTGCTGACTTTCTCTTTCTGCCAGAGGTGAGGACAGGGGGACAGTCCCCTCTCTTCTCCACACAATGTCCACCTGGTTCTGGGGCCACCTGGTGCCATCAGCAAATGGTCTGAGTGAGAGGAAGTGTTGGTGGCTGGAGGGTGACTTGGGTATCGGGTCACTGTCAGTGTGACCTCCCTTCCTGGTTTGCCAGATTGACATCTGTTGTCACAGTGTGATTATTAACAGTGTCCTCCTTCACTTGAAAGTGTCCTGGACTGGACAAGAGAACATGGTCACCCGCGTCACTGGAGTACCACGACAAAGGGAGAAGTCGGTGGTTTACTCCCTTCAACCATTTTGCTGAAGAAGGGGGCTTCTTGCAGACCCCCGGGAGCTGCGCAGCTGGCTCCTCCACCCTGGTTCAGTGGTGCCTGGGGCATTCCGGGGCGGGGGGCTCCCGTTCCGAGGGCCAGTTGGGCGGCCAGCATTATCGCCCAGGCCTGCTTTGCGAGCTTCTCTTCTCTGCGACCCTGTTCCTTCCTTTCTGAGGCAAACGTGCCCTGCTTTCCAGCTTGGTGTCTGCATCAGCTCACAGGATTTGAAAGAACCCGGAAGTGAAAGGGTGAATGGCGGCAGCACCACAAGGAGGCCAAAGGAACTCTTTTGAGGAAGAGTTGGGAAAGATGACAGGTCTCTGGTCATCACCTCCTGGGAAGGCTTGTGACAGCCCCTCCTGCTGCGATGTTGCTCAAAGAACCGCAGTTCAGGGAGACGTCCAAGAGCTTTGAAGCTGCCTGTGGCGGCCACAGAGATGGCTACCGCGGGGGAGCGGCCAGGCAGCCTGGGCTCCTCCAGCAGAGCTCCCGCCCGAGAGGGCACAGGCCTCGCTCTCCCCGGTCACACTCTGATCAGCCCCTCAAACCAGGACCTTGGACGGGTTCGGCTGGCGACCCTCTGTCCAGGGACAGCTCCTCCATCTTCCTTCTCCAGGGCCGGTGCTTTCCCCGCGGTGCCGGGCTCGCTGGCCTCACTTCTTGGCGACTAACCAAGGACTCTGGCCCTTGAGGAGGTGCAGAGAAGGAGGTGTTTGAAAGGAGGCTTGCTGGAGACTGGCACATTTCATAGGGGCGTCCTAGGGCCAGGATCCCCCGACCCAGCTGTGACCTGGCCAGACTCCTCTCTACCAGCACAGCCTCACTTGTCCTGCCCTGAGTTGACAAGCATGGCCCGGGCTCAGATTCACTGGAAGATTCTAACAGGGAAAGGAGCACGAGCCCGGGAGGCCCTCCTGTGGGCAGTGGGCAGTGGCCAGCTCTTCCCACCCCTGGCAAACCCCGTCCTTTCTTCGTCCTGGCCACGCTGGCCACCATAGTGTCCTCTGCTCTCAGGACCCCAAGCCCTTGCTGGTTGTGCCCGTTGAGCACTGAGCATGCACGTCCTGGCACTGCTGGCTACTGCTGTCCTGGAGGGCAGCACCGCGTCCTACCGTCCCTCCATGGTGGCCCCTCCCTCCCCTCCCACTGACTGGCAGGAAGCACAGAGCCTGCACATAGTAGGTGCTTCACAAAGCTGACTGATAACTCCACAGATGTGGATGAGCCCTGACCTGGAGGACACGCAGTGAGGACCCTCAGGAGACCTTCGAACAGGGACGTTCTTGCCTTCTCTGTTCACCATCTGCAGGGACGCCCCTCCCCCGCCCCAGTGTGAAGTGGAGGGAGAAAGAACTCTCCGGACAGCACAAGAGGGCGACCAGCCAACCCAGGACCAGGAAGCACCTTCCCAGGCCATGGCGCCTGTGCCACGGTGACAGGTGGGGAGAAGGCTTCGGGCAGAGGACCCTCCATGGAGGGTGGGAGAGCAGAGATGTCCACAGGGGTCCTTGACAGACCCTGGAAGGAGGCGGGGCCTGGGGAAGGCCTCCCCGGGGCACGGGGCGTGGCTCCCAGCTCAGCCCTGCTCCAGCTGCGTCTTCCTCCCACAGGTGCTTGGCTGTTGCTCAGAGACTCGTTCTTTTCCTAGAGCCCGAGGGTCACTCTGCTTGTGGGGTTCTGCCCGAGGGTCTGAGGTAGCGCTTCCCTCCCTGCTACGCCACCTTCCCTCCACCACCTGAGGAGCAGCTGCAGCCCTTGAAGATTCTGGTCCCTCCTTGCTTCCTTCCTCTGCTCTCTATCTTGGTGGGGTCTCTACTGAACCACTCATCAGACGCTGCCTGTCTCCTCTTTTGAAATGTTTTGGAGTCTCAGGTGATTGATGTCTCAAGTTGCCTGTGTGGGGTCATGGGTGGGAGGGACACAGGGGGCCTGATAGGGAAGGTGGCGACCTTTACCATGCCGGCCAGCGTTCCTGAGTGTTGGGGATCCTCGGGGAGCCCCTGTGTGCCACGTGGCTGAGGCTGTATTGCTTACTCTCTCATGATCTTTCAGCATGGAGCCCACCGTGAGGCACAACCTCTGCCACCAGTGCTGCTCTCGAGGAAGCTCTACTGTCACGTGGCGCAGGCCCACGCAGTTCTGTTATTGAGGGTTATGAAGCACACGCAGGCCACACGCAGGCCACACGCAGGCATACGCAGGCAGTTCTGCAATCCCACGGCCATGCACGGTGTTGTTTCAGACAAATCACCCCAGGGTGGGGGGGTGGCACGTGTCCTCCAGACTCTCACCTCTCAGTGGAATCAGAAGGTTTCAGGGTGTCAGAGCTTGAGGGACCATGGAGGCCACCCAGATCCTTTGATGCTTGGGACACTGACACCTGAAGTGAGTTGCCTAAGGCCAGACAGTTGTCAGTGGAGAGAGAACCAGAAATCCAGTCTCTGGACGTGCTGGCCCAGCAGGGAGGAAGCACTGGGTGAGGGGCTGAGATGGGGCAGTCTTGGCATGGGGGCAAAGGCTTCCTTTCCTTGGCAAGGCAAGGCTTCCTCTGACCCACAGAGAGGGAGGCGTCTCTATGAGGCAACGTCTACTGTGACATTTCCCAAGTTCATCCCAGAGCCATTTAAGCATGTGTGTGAGACCTCCAGGAACACAAAGAGGCCGTGTGCTATTGGGAGGGTGCTTTTGGGCCTGGATGAACCTGTCACACTGTCACACTGTCACCCACAGGGCACTGGTTCAGTCTTCGTCAAGCTAGATGTTTGCATGTCAGGAGGTGGAAAATGCCAGGCAACCCGTGTCCCTGCTGTGGCAGAGAACAGAGCAAGAGGTACGGGGACCGGGGAGTGACCATGGGAGGCGAAGCCCTCAAGACCCAGCACCTTGCAGTTTGAGAATCTTCTACCAACATAAGGGCGGGTGCACCTACGACTCCCTGGTTGCCGCCAGGCCCCCGGTGTGGAGCCAGCGACTTTAACCTCCACGAGCCCCCTGGGACCCCCAGCTTCTCTACGCCTTCCCCCAACTGCAGTTACAGGCACCCCCCGCCACACTCAATAGTTCCCCCTTTCTATTGTCCTGGTCCTCTGAGCATTAGCACTGATGTCCAGCGACCCTGCAAACTTTTGACCACTCGCCTTCCTCCTTCTAACCTCCCTGCACTGCCCTGGACACAGAACTAAGATCCAGATGGAGAAGACTGGGCTGGGGGTAGAGGCTGGGGTCAGGAGCCCACTGCCCTGTGATGGAGGGGAGGGCTCCCAGCTGAGCGATCCAGGGACCCCCACCACACAGGGCGATAATGTGCTTAGGGACTCGGGGCCAAACCTCAGAGGACTGTAGCCCACTGGGCAGGGCAGTATGCGGGGGCCACAACCAGGCATGAAGGAATGTGTGGGACCCCACCTCAGGAAGGGCGCGGACCTCTGATGTCCAGGTAGGGTGACCCTGCCACCGCTGTCCACCTATTTTTCCTTGACTCTGACTTTGTAACATCTTTCTACATATTTTTCTGTTTCCTTGCGTCTGTCCTCATCAGTGACGTAGTCCTGTGCAGTGTCAGCCGAGGGTAGGAAGCAAATGGGAACACCAGGTCTGAGGCAGAAGGAGGTTTCTGGGTGCCCAGACTCACCCGGGCCAACCAGCTGATTTGCAGTCTCAGCTGAGATCACAGTGGGCTGGCTGCTCCAACCAGAGCCCCAAAGCCATCAGACAGCGGGCTCAGAAAACAGGCAACTTTGATGTCTAGGTCCTCACCTGGGGTGGAGGGGGTGTGGGCCTTGGAGATGGGATAACCCAGAGAGCCAAGGTGAGGGCGGATTTCAAAGAGCAGAGCACGTGGCTGGCCACAGGATGACTTTTAGAGATCCTGGGCACTTTCTCCTCTTTGTGGGTTACTTCCGCCATAAAAAATCATATTTATGACTGCGTGTAGAAAGACAATACAATCCAGGCTGGATTCATTGCTACATATTTACTTTTTTCCCCCTTCTAAATCTAAAGGCATTGAAAATTAAAATATTTGGGGGGCCCTTAAAAGAACCGTAGGTCCAGTTGCGTGGCCACTGCGTCTGATGGGGAAGCTGCCCTGGGTGGGGTCGTGGGTGTCTGGCTCAGGCTGAGAGGAGTTCCTGGCTTGGGATGAGCTGGAACACATCACGTGGCTCGTGGGAACAGCACCTGGGGCCAGCTGGAGGTGTGGGGCCTGCGTGGCTGCACGCTCCTGCCTCCTGGGAAGGGGACAGAGGAGCTCCATTTGTGTCCCTGGGATCAGCTCTAGCTCCACAGTTCTACCTTGGAAACAACGAAGCTGAGATCTAGAGGGGGCAGTGATCTGGTTTCAAAAATAACAGAGCGGGGGCTGGGATTGTGGCTCAGTGGCAGAGCGCTCGCCTAGCACGTGCGCGGCCCGGGTTCGATCCGCAGCACCACGTACAAATAAACGCATTGTGTACAACTAAAGCAAATAAATAAATATTAAAAAAAAAAATAACAGAGCGGACTCTGAGGGAGGGAATGCTGGGATAGCCCCTGGGGTAGGGCAGCCAGAGCTGGTGAGCCTGAGCCCACCCCCACCCGCAGGGCTCTCAGGAACGCGAAGCCCCTGAAGCCGAGTCTGTGGAGCTTGCGGTTGCCCTCATGCTGACCGTGAAGGAAAGATGTCCCTATACAACGTAAAATGTGACCGAGATGGGAGGTGTGTTGAAGCTCCCAGGGTCCTTTGTTGTTTTCAAGCCCTTGGGAAGCACCAATTTATGTTGTAAAATAGCTAACAATAAACCTGCATGCTATACCTCATTGTTAAAATAATAAAATAACACCTCATCATTAAATCAGGTGTTCTGAGACCTGTATAAAGCAGCAAGCTGTGAATGGAAAGCGGTATAGCTCTTTTAAAAAATAAAAACAACTTCAGGCTGACCCCACCTGGGCTGGGTCTGGTGAATTTTCTATTTGCTAGAGCAGAGCAGAGCATGAAGCAAAGCCCCTTCTCTGGTCAGCCATGTGGGGACCCTCAAATTCCTATCAAGCCAACAATGTGACCTGCAGTAGCTGGTGGTAGTGAGTGTAGCTCCAAAGACGAAAACAAAACAAACACAAAATTCCACCAAAACCCAAAAGCAATAGCACATGGCCCCTTTGTGTTCCTGGAGGTCTCACACACAACTGAACCCTCCCTCCGTGCTTAAATGGCTCTGGGATGAACTTGGGAAATGTTACAATAGCCCTTGCCTCACAGAGATCTGTCCCTCTCTCTGTTGGATTTAACATTTCAAAACATTGTTCCATACTTCTGAGGACCCCTGCTTCTGGGATTTCCTGCTTGCACAAGAAAGAGTCTGCTGAGTGGTTAATCAGCATCGTGAATTGCCATGTTTCATTTTTTCTTCTTTTTAATAATGAAAATCCACAAGAGTTTACAATATTCTTAGATACACCTAGTCTGGCAAACATCACGGACCTCCACGTGTATGTGAATTCACACATGAGCTAGCAGCACCTTAGTGCTGTCTGGCCCCCTTTGGCACGGAAACACAATAATTTATTAAGCTTCAAAACTTAATAAGTGTGCACAAATATCATGCAAACATTAGGACCGTACTCACAAACAGAAAGTGTATTAGAGACAGACTTATACAAAACATTTGTAAACAACAGGGAAGGGGTTATTTTCTGTACAAAATATGCAGATTTCTCTCTCTTTCTCCCTCTCTCTCTCTTTTTAATAATCTGCAAGATGCATCATACTTCTGGCATTTTCAAAAAGTGAAAACTGTATAAAAAATAAATATTCTATGTACAAAACACACACAGGCCAATCCAAGGTTAGAGGCATCACTGCAAAACAAAACCAAAACAACGTTCGGTTAGTTTCAAGGGTCTTTGGATGCTTTCTTCCTTGTAAGAAAGGGGGTGTATCTCGTCCTAAATCATATGGGAGCTCTTGATAGGGAAACTGGGGAATCATAAGGCTCCTGGTGGGAAGAAACTCAGTGGACTTCAAGCACCCTGAGGGTGGGAAACCCAATCTTCACCTTCCAGTCATTTCCCCTCATGCCCACCAGAGGGCGCTCTCTGTGTTGTCTTGGAGGCCAGGTTGATTACAGCATGATCCCAGAGGGAATTTACGCATGAGTGAATAGCCAAGAGGGCCTCTAGTTGCTAAGGGGTCATGATCCTTTTTATTTTATTTTATTTTTTTATTTTTCGCAATACTGGAGATTGAACCCAGGGATGCTCTACCACTGAGCTACATCCTCAGCCCTTTCCAGTTTTTATTTTGAGACAGGGTCTCCTAAATTGTCCAGCTGGCCTTGACCTTGCCATCCTCCTGCCTCAACCTTGAATGTCGCTGGGATCACAGGCCTGTGCCACCGTGCCTGGCACTGTTGTAGTTATGGATAGTGGCTGTTGTTCTTCTGTTAAGCTCAAGTATTTCTATCTCCTGACTACTGGCAGCAAACTTAAACAAGAAAATCTTTATTTTATTTATATAATTTTTTGAGGGGGGAAAAGGGCCTGGGGGTCTTACCAGACACACTTCTGACCTGCTTCTGTGAAGCTTTAACTAGGTCTTGCCGGAACTGGACATGAGGGTGAGGTGTGGTGTAAGGGGCAGATTCTTGGCAGGCAAGAATCTGCCCCTTACAGATTCTCAGCCTGTTCCTGTCCTTGGTTAGGGGGTGCTTCAGGTACCCTGGCAGGTGGGTATGCATAATGTCTCCATGGTTTCACTGCTTTTACCCAACCCTGTGAGCTAATGAGCATCTGAGCATCGTCATAGCACAGGGGAGCTTATTTGTCTCCATGTAAGCATGGCTCTGCTGTCCTGGAAACAGGTCTGGACTAGCTAAGCACCAACTCCCAAGCAGCTTGGGCCCTTTAAGAAGAAACACACTAACACCTCGAGAACTTGGTGGAGGAGGGTTGGTGGAGGCCGTTGCGTGGGGCAGCACAGTTGCTGCTACCTATGCTAGGGACAAAGGTGGGCTTCCGGACCTGCAAGCCAGGGAGTCCTGTGTCTTGGGGAGTGCTGGCTGAGCGGGGGATCTTGTGGAAGAGCGGTTCTGTGGCCTCAGATTGCTTCAATGATGGCAAAGGCCAAGGCAAGTGTGAGTAAGTGAAATGTCATTGGGACTCTGGGAACCCAGAAGAGGCTGGGCTGCAGAGGCATGTGTGCAGACACAAGGCTCTGGCAGCTGAAGTTCAAGGGGAAGCGCAGAGTGGTGAGCCGGGCAATCCAGAGGCATAGAAGCGATGTGAGTTGAGAGTTTAGGCAGCGTAGATGTTTTACATCTGGATAAATGCCATTATGTGGCTTACATGACCTCATCTGAGTGCCACGAGAGCAGGCACTGGTAATCTATCTCAAAACACGGCCTGGAGCTCCTACGTCTGGGTGGCTACATGGAAATTCCCTGCATTGGGAATTTCTGACACCTTAAAAAGCATTTTAAAATGTCCTCTGAGGGCAGCAGCACCTGGGGTGTTTAGCAGGCACCCTGCCTTAGAAGTAGGGCTTTCCCCCACCCTTGTCTTCCTGCCTCTTCTGCATAAAGACAGAATGGAAACACTACAAACTTTATGGCACCACTGGGGGAGGGGCAGTACACCTATGTCCCCGAGGCAGCACAAGCCTCTGAGAAGCTTACCTTGTTCCAGCAGCCCTGGACTGGTAAGCCGTCTTCACCCTGCAAGGAGAAGGGAAGCAGAGCCTCAGACTCAGACCAAGCAAGCAGGGCAGGGGTAAAAAGAGCCACAAACATTCCAGCAGCTGATCAGACACGGCCCACCCACTATTGCCTATTTCTTCTCTCTGCTTGAGGTCAGAACCTTGCAAGGGCATGGGGAACAGATGCGGCTGTTTTTGTTTTGACATTGACATTGGCTAAGGTCACATGTAGCTGCAGTGCAAGGACAAGAGGGGCTGTCCAAGCCTGTGGGGTCAGCAAGCACAGATGTCCCTGAGTGCCCTGAGAGGCAGTCTCTGCTTCAGCTCTATAAAGTGCTGGATGCTCAAGTCACCTAGCACTTGGGCCTCAATTTCTTCCTCTGCAAACCCTGGGCAAGGGAGATGTGCAGTGACTGTCCCAGCCCACCCACTCCCCAATTTCTTACTTGTCTCTCTTCCTAAGCACAGGAGGAGGACATCTAGATACTTCTAAATGATTGTCAGAGGGTGGGTTGGGAGTTCACGGGACAGGCAGCCTCCGGGGCATTGCAACGTGACCCAGAGATGTCTTTAGCTAGAGGACAAAGGGTTCTGACCCAGCCTTGGATATTGCTGGGTATTTGGGGCAAAATGCCATATAGCAGAGTACGCAGCAACTGCGCATTGGTGGTGGCAACCACGGAGCACCCTGTAACCTCAGGATGTTCTGCCCAGAGTGACGGGATTCCTGAGTCTTCTGGCCTAACATCCTGGCCTTTCTGCAATACCCCAGGGGAACCTAGACACCTTCCAGAGGCAAGGTGGGGTGGCTGGAGCTGAACCCAGGGCAGACCTAGAACGCAGCCCAGACGCCAGAAGCTCAGGTTCCAGGGCGGAGGCAGAGGCAGACACAGGGCTTCAGGGGACTGGGGCAGTGCTCAGTCTTCAGGGAGGGTGGACAGGACTCCTCTCTGCCCTGGACCCACTTCCCCTACCCACACCAGGCACGGAACCTCTCATCACTCGGCATTCAGCAGGGCCGTGAGGAGGCCAAAGTCTGGTTACCCTTACTAAAAGTCATGACCGGTGGCTCGCTCCGCTGCCCCCAGGGCCACAGAGCGCGGTGCAGGAGGCGGGAAGGGAAGCAAGAAAGGGAGGCTGTGGGCATTCCCACCGAAACTTAATAGGCAACGACACGTGGTCATGGGACGTTACTGGAGAAGACATCACTGTGGAAATGGTCGAGTAAGTAAGGACGCCCTTCATTTCCCCCTCTGGGTCGGGAGGGGACAGCAGGAGTGCATCCCACCGTTTTACGGTGACCCTTCGCCCCCTTCTCAGCCCGCCAGGCTGCGCTGTGGCACTCTGCACACGGGACTCTGGGAGGGACCCCAGCCTCCGTGGGCTGCATGGCATTCCCACTGGGACGTGGATGGTGGCAGGGGCAGTGCAGGGCTGGCTGGCAGAGAAGAGGCAGCAACGTGCAGGGAGGAGCAGGAAGGAGCAGGGCGGCAGGCGGCGGCTGCAGAGCCGAGGGAGCTCGGTTGGTGGGAGGGGGCCGGCCCAGGGAAGACCCTCCGCAGTGAAGAAACACGCATGCGCACGCTGCATGCTTGGGGTCGACACGCAGGACCAGCGGGGTCAGGAAGCGTGCCGCTCTTCCTGCTTGTCCTGCGCTCACGTTTTGTTACATGTGCTGGTCCTAAAATGTCCCTAGTGTCCTTCAAGGGGCTTTATGGTCACTCATATTTTCCTAAACTGTTTTTCATTCAAGGAGAATTCCTGAGTGACTCCGGGGCGGGGATGTGAGGCTGGGCATTTGGACACGCCTGTCACTCCAGAACTGCAGCCCTACTGGGGAAGCGCAGGCCAGCAGGAACCTCTGGGGCCAGTCCCCTTGGGATCGAGTGTCACCTTCTTCTCTTGTAGTTAGTTAAGAGGACTACGTGGAGATCCAGCGTGTCCCCCGCCTGGAGAGGCACTGGAGCAAGTTGGAACCGCTGCCTCTCAGCCCGGGATGTGCTGGGCAGAGGGGTCCTTGCCATCTCCCTGCCCCCTCCCTGCTCCATCTCCCCCAGACTCCTCAGTGTGAGCCACTGGAAGATGAGTGGCCCACACCTCAAGCGAGGGCCTTGTAATGTCTTCAGGGATTTAGATGAGGACAAACCCTTTGGGATCTGAACACCTGATCTTGGAGCATCCCCTGGTTCTGATGGTGTCATCTAGACAGTGACCCAGCCTGGAAGAATAGGCAGATAGCCCTTTTCTCCACCACAGTTCTGGAACTTCTCAGCCTGCACTATGTCTAGAAGCACATCCACCTGTCCCCTGCCAAAATATCAAACCCCAGACTGCGAGAGGTGGAAGGGGCAGGGAGGCGACAACTCCAGCATCTCATCCCAGCGTTTTGCCGGGTGTTCAGCCAGTGCACAGGAAGAAAAAGAAATCACAGTTCTAAGAACCTATCCAGAGGATGCCTGCTTTTCTACTTTGGGCTCTGGTGGCAGATCTGCCTAGAAGCAGTTGGGCGAGAGGATCAGATGCAGCCCCAGCTGACTGCAGGGTAAAGCAGACCAGGTACCCCCACCAAAAGACTCTTGCCGTAATTAAGCTTCTCCAGAGACTCTTCATGATTGTCCTTATTAACAGAATAGCAGCAAAATTTTCTGCAAAGAACTCACTGTGGTTTGGAAATTCCTATTATCTGTGAGGGCCAAGTGCTGTGTCTTGTAAAAGCTAAATCTGCCTGCTAACTTGATGGTGACCAAGAATTGTTACTTCTGCTTTCTGTGGTAAAGACTTGTGAAACCTCTGTCTAGTCTAAAAAAAATGGAACAAAAAGCACTTTTCATGTAAACCTTCAAACCTCTCCTCCCACTGGGTATAAAGTTCAAAGAATTTCCAGACTCATGGTCCAGAGAATTTTTTTTTTTTTTTTTTTTTTTTTTTAAGGCATGAGCCTCTTCTGGACTGCAGTAGCCAATAAACCTGCTTCCTGATAATTCCTCAGGTGTCCATCCTCATCCGTCCTACATCAAGGGTGGGAGGATGGCTGCAGTCAAGGTGATGTGCTGCAGGGGAGGCTAAGAAAACACCCCAGCAAACTTTGCATGCAAGAGGGCTGCATGGCTGAGCGCCCCAGGGTACTGCTGCCTCAGCCCGGATGTGCTGGGGCAGAGGCAGGGCAACCCTTGGTGTCTACAGACACCACAGGAAGTGGGAACTGGGCGGAAGGAACAGGAGTGTGGGGGCACGCAGGTACAAACCACACACGTAGGGAAGTCCATATTGGCCATGCAGGCAAGGGAGGGTGGTGCCATACCAATGGGCAGGGGGCATCCAGTCCGTCCAGCCCTGGTAACCCCGGCTCCCCTTTCTCTCCTTTAAAACCTCGGTGTCCCTGTTCATGAAACCAACCACGGTGATTATTTAGGTCAAGGCTGGCCAGCTCCGACCGTGGAGTGGAGTGGCGCAGTCCTACCCTGGCCAGGATGCAGGACCCTTGAGACACCTATGAGTAAGGGCAAGACCCCTGCCGATCCCCCTTTCCAAGGTCAGCCTTGTGCTCTCCTTGCACTCGGGAGAGTTCAGTGCACACAGCCAGGCCCCTCTGTGTGGCCCCACACCTCCCTCTACAGACTCACACCAAACATTCACAGGTAACCAACTTCAGCCCATCATAATTTTTAGAAACTTCAAGTGGATTGAAAAGCACTTGGGAAGCTTGGCAGATGTGCCACGATCTTTCGATCCTAGCTCATTTGGCCTGGCTTCCTGGGCGGGTGTCTGTCTTCGGCTTTCAGGGTTTTAGCTGGCTGGTGGGTGTTGCGAGGCTTTGTGGGGAGAAGCCCCTGGTCTGGCCTCGTTCTGCCCAGAAGTATCCGTGACCCTCAGGAGATGCTAACTCTGGTGTCCTGCATCCTGACCGAGTGAGGATTCAGACAGCAAAACCTCTGGCTGCCGAAGTGGCCCAAAACAAAGAAGGCAAATTCATGGCTCCCAAGTGCCACACTGGCTCCCAAATCCACACTGGAACCAAGAGCCAAGGCCTCCGCCCCAAGTCCCTCTCCTCCCCTCTCCTCGTGGTTTCTTCACTTCCGACATCAATTGTTCTGCATCTTCAAAGGAAGAGGATTCAAAGGAAAAGGATTTAGCCTTAATTATTTGCAGCTGTGGTTTTAAGGCATTTCCCCCCCCACTCCCGCTCCCAACAGCCAGTGGGATTTCAAGGGAACAGATACTCAATTTGCCTTCTTTGTTTCCAGCTTGCAAACCTTAAGGAAAAGACCAGAACAATGCAAGTGAGAAATGAAAACATACCAGTGGACAGGGGGCATCTAATCCAGGTGCTCCTTGGTCTCCCTTATCCCCTTTAGGCCCCCTAGATCCTTTCTTTCCCCTTTCCCCCTGTAAGTAATGGTTTAGTTCAAGGAAAAAAAAAAAAGAACATCAAAACTTTAGGGTCATTCATATGTTAAGGTTAGAGACAGAAAAAGAAAATGAAAGAGGGGAAAAGTAGATTCTCTTCATTAGGATAGTCTCCCCAGTAAGAGGTGGGGTCAATACCCACCTCCCTGCTTGAAGCACCTGAGATTTTGGCCCAGGAAGGTGGGTGGGGGGACAGGGAGGCAGGGGCACCTCCACACCAGAGGTGGAGGGAAATGGGGACTGAAGATACCAGTGCCCACAGAGGGTCTGAGATGAACTGGATGCTAAAGGGACATCACCTTCCCTCTGTTGGAGGGTCTATTTTTGAGGGGCTTTGGGCTGATAACCTTTTGTCCCAATCAGAGTTCAGCACTCTGATATCCTATAAGGGGACAGGGTGGTTTTAGGTGGAGCCCTGGGTGTGCACCTGCTTGTGTATGGAGTGCAGTGTGCATGCCTGCGTAAGAGTGGGGGTACGTGGTTGTGGCTGTGTGCCTGTGTGCACGTGCACCTGTGCATGTGTGTTCTCAGCTGGTGTGTGTCTCTGGTTCACACAGTCGGGTGGTGTTTTTGTGTACTTTGTTTTGTTGTTGACAGCTATTTGTGGATGGATATGTTGGTTCAAGGAATCCACTTATTTCTGAAACCTTCAGTAAATGTCATCTTTCTAAACTGAGCCCTAATTTTTAAAAAAAATTTTTAAAAATGTCAGCGTTCCTTTAAAGAAAGGCTGTGGGAAATTCTTAAAAATGAAGTATCAAGCTAGGCACGATTGCGCATGCCTGTAATTCCAGTGACTCAGGAGACTGAGGCAGGAGGATCACAAGTTCAAGACCAGCCTCAGCAACTTAGTGAGACTCTGTCTCAAAATCCAATAAAAAGGGGGAGTGCTGGTTGTGGGTGTAGCTCAGGGGTAGAGGCCCCTGGATTCAATCCCTGATTTAAAAAAAAAAAAAAAAGAATCAACCTTGTAATGAACTTGAACTTGGATTTCTATATGTTGTGTATCCTTTTTTTTTTTAAAAAAAATATTTATTTGCTTTAGTTGTACACAATGCAATGCATTTATGTTTACGTGGTGCTGAGGATCGAACCCTGGCCACGCAGGTGCTAGGCGAGCGCTCTACCGCTGAGCCACAACCCCAGCCCCAACGTTGTGTATCCTTAAAAGTGGCCAAACATGTCCCTTAAGAGTCTCCCCAGGAACTCTCTCAGGAAGACTGGTTATCTAATGCTTAGGGACTTGCTCAGGATTTCTCCTGTGCGTTGATGAGAACGAAGATTTGGAGTGAGAGCTGATTCTGCCAATTGTCAGTGGTCTGATTTTGGGAAGCTACATAACCTCTCCGAATCTCAATTTCTTTATCTGTAAAATGGGTACAAACACCCACTTTAATGATTTGTTGTGAGGTCTTTGTGTATATTAAATGCTCAATAATAATGGCATGTAGTATGTGCTTGGTAAGTCATGGTTCCTAATGATCCTAACAGTGACTATCACTTCCTGTTAGTATAGGAACTACAGCTGCTGCCAGAGGCGAATCTTGGGGTCTGCCGTGTTCCTGTGGGGTCTGCCGTGTTCCTGTGCTGGCAAGCTGCCGGTCGTGAGTTTGTTAGAAGGAGGTAGACTTTAAAAGTACTTCTGATGTTTCCCTAGATTTTTGAAAAGTGCCCAATTTCTTGATTCCAGAGGTTGTCTGCAATTGTCAATGCATTATTCTAAATGAATTAGAAAATGACATGTGTTTAAAAAACATGTACCTGCATACTAGAGTCCTTGTGGCTCGAGGGCACATCCACCAACGAGAACATCATAACATAAGCAGTTCCCAAATGGTAGGTGAGCTCTCTGGGTGGGGAAACCATGGCACATCTTGGGTGCGGCCCTCGTTCTCTGTGGGTCACGAGATCAGTGGGCAAAGCTGCCCAGGGGTGGGGGATTCCAGGCTCTGGATGATTTGCCGGGGGGGTGACAGCGTGGATCATGTGCTCCACTTTGATAAGGGCCACTTTGGGGCGCTGTGTTCTGAGCCTTTAAAGGTATTCAACTAGGAGCTTGACCTAATCCTCCCTGTCCCCCACCTGTAGTGAGGGGCAGAAGAGGCCCTGCAGAAGGGATTCTAGCTGGTAAGAGGCAAATAAAGTCAAGTGCAGAGATTTTTTTAAAATAGTAGATATAAATGTATGAAATTGATTTCAGAGGAAATAAATTGCAAGGGGATAAGGGGGCGGGGAGAGGATGAGGGTCATGGGGTTGCAAGGGCTGAGCATATTGGGGGAGAAAGACCAAAGGAATAAAGGAAGGAAGAAGCAGGCCCAGGCCAGAAGAGTGTGGAGGAGGAGGAGTTGAGAGGCGGCGGGCTCAGGGAAGGACACATGTACACACACACACACACACACACATGCACGCACACACGCATGTGATCACACACCCCAGGCAGGCATCTGGGAATGGCAAGCCTCCTCACAGCATGCTCAGACCTTTCCAGCTGGCGAGCTGTCAGGCAGCTCCATGGTAACACCCAAACTCTCTGATGACCACATGGCCAGATTCATGCTACCCTTTGTCCTCTGACTGATTTTTTTGATCCTCAACATGGCTCTTGGGCCAAATTCACAGAGCTACTTAGAGACACAGAGGGTGCCCTGTGTGTGACAAGGGTAGGATGTTGTTCTTGCTCTCACCGGTGTCCTCAGGCTCCCTGCTTTGGCCCTGGGCCTTGACCCACCTCTATGAGGACCTTCTTTCTTTCTTCCACCACAGGAAAGAGGCTATAAGGCCATCTGTGGCGGGGACACAGGGCAGCATGATTTTAAGGTTGTTTTGGCCCACTGTACGCTAGAACAAAAATGTCTGACTGGATTCTCCAGGCTTGGTGAGGGCAGAGCTTACGGAGGGCTGTCTTACAGGGAGCCTCCTCCCAAACTCAGGTGTGTGTGTGGGGGGGGGGGGTGGGGGGGCTTTGAACCTCTCTAGCTTCACCTTCCCAGGTTACAATGAGGTCTAACCAGAATGTTGTCTTAGCCCTTCTGGTATTTTACCTGGATTGAAACCTCAAGATCCTGAGCTTTTAGGAAGAAAAACAACACCAAACAAAGCCCAAAGCCCTGCACCCACCTGCTGGGGCCCTTCTTTGTTTGGAGGCTTCATTACCAAGGCCTTACAGCTCTCAGAGCAGTGCCATGGAGAGGTGTGACCCAGGAGGCGAGGGTTAGAAGAGACTCTTGGAGCACATTCAGTATCCTGCAAGTCAAATCTCTTGGATGAAGGGCGTAAACTGACATGCTCTTTGGGATAAGTCAACTGGCTCTTTCTGGTGAACTCCAAGGAAGCATTGTGCTACTTTACTGTTTTCTGAACTTGACTTAGACTAAATGACACATTCCTAATTTACACATGGGACAGGGGCAGTGTTAAACACCAGGAAGGGGAAGTGAAGTATCTTCCCACTGGGGCCTCAGAGGATCATTCAATAACACCAGTTGCTTTGGCATCTGAGCCTCCAGCCTGGTCCATGTCCTCCTCCTCCCTCCATCTGTGACAGGGGTGCTTTGCCTGCTCAGCCTCCACCTCTCGAGCAACACCATTGTCATCACTTGAAGGCTGCAACCTTCAAATGGCTCAGTGCCTTCAGCCAACTGAAAAAGTCCTAAGAAATAGATTTCACAAATGGACTATAATAAAGAAAACCAGCACACTTTAGAAATGAATTAGAAAGGAGGTTAGTATGCCAAGGAAGGGGTGGAATGATCACATAGAGGTCTGAAAGACTGGCCATAAGTAGGTCTGCTTGTTCCAGTGGCTTCTAGAACGAGTCTTGCCATGGACAGTCTGGTAGGGGTAGCTCTATCTGCTCTCTCTGGTTTATAGAATTTGTGGGGGAAATTGAAGTGGTGTTGACCCACTGCTAGTGAAGAGTGTTTGGGAATTGAGACGTGCTCAGGAAACACTTCTTAAATGGAAGAAAATAGAATTAACTGCTGCTGTGTGTAAACACAGAGAATCTGGGGCTTTCTATCCATGAACATGGTATCCGTGTTCAAAGAGCAGCTGTGGACCGGCATTCTGGAATACAGGTGCTCTGCCCCTAGCTCTCTGCAGAACCTTAATACATTTTATCATCTTTTTGGGTTGTTTCTCCATCTCCTGTTCCTTCCCTTCTACGATCCTTGGATTTCTATGACCCACTAGAAGATGCTCCTGGTCTCTAGGGGGCATGTGCAGCCCAGAGAGAAGCCCTGTGAGGTAGCAGCAGAGACCTTCTAGAAAGGACCTACAGGTCATCTCTAGGTCAGATATAGTTAGATGATCACAGTTGGACCCAAATGTCCAGGGCTGTGGCACATGTCAAAAGCCATGAAGAGGCTGTGGGTGCTGTGGACAGTCAGCGTGTCCTGGTAAAGATGGCAGGAAATAATTGGTCTGGAAAGCACAATTCATTTCAGAGCCCTGTTGACTCTGAGAGAAATTGTGGTATTTTCTTAAAGGCTTGGCTGCTAACACAGCTGTCTGCTTTTCTCTGGGTTTTTTTTTTTTTTTTCCCCTTGGTTACCAGTAGCCTGGAATTCCTGGCAGAACTGTCTCAGAAGGTGAGGACAAGGTAGGAATGGATCTAAAAGCATCATTTAGGGGCTGTTATCAGGGCACCGTGGAGAGTGCTGGACATTTGGCTGTGGCTGGCAATGCTAATCTGACGGCCACTGGAATTCAAGTCACCAGGAAATGTGGAAACACACAGGCTTCAATTTCAAGATCAGGCCCCAGGCTCTCTGCATGCTGTGTATGGATAAAGCCCCTCATTATACAGTCTTTCAATTTAGGATGATTTGTTGGGAGAAACTATTTTCCACGTTGGGCCAGGAATCCCTCGTCGATCATTCCAGCCCTTCAGGAAGATGTTAGTAACCAGCGCTGAGGTGCAGGGCTCAGACTTACCCGGTTTCCTTTGTCCCCCGGTGGTCCATGTAAACCCTGCAATAAATCAGAGAAACAAAGACACGGTAATGGGGAAGACATAGAGAGGTCACACAGTCGTTCCTCCCAGGCTCAGAAAGCACTTTATGGACACCTAAGTCAGCAGGGACAGGCTTGGTTGTCCCCATTTTACAGGAGGGGAGCAGCAAAGCAAATGCCGCCGGGGACTTGACCTAGAGGCAAATGAGTATTTTTGCTGGTTTTCTTTTCTTTTCTTCTTATTTTATTTTTTGTACCGGAAATCCAACTCAGGGGCGCACAACCACCGAGCCGCATCCCCATCTTGGTCTGCAGCCCATGTCCTGGCTTGTAGTCATGTTCTTCCAAGATCACTCACGTGGATGAGTGGCGGGTTCTGTGTCGTCGGAGACAGAATGCTTTTGGTGGAAGAGCATTCCCCTGGCTCTCCTGCCAGGCCCTTGCTAGCAGATGACTTTGCAGTTTCTCAGACCCTCTCTCAAGGTGCAGAATGCTTCAGGGGAACAAGCAAGAGGGACTCTGGCCCAGACCAGCCTACCCAGGCAGCATGTGCTCAGCCCTCAAGTGGATAGGAAAAAACAGAGGTCCCGGCTCCTCTGGGCAGACACTTGACCTTTACAGCAAGCCAACAGGTGAATGTGCTGCGGGAGGGTGGCAAGGTCCAGTCCCTAAGGTCCAGCTGCCCTAGAAAGGTCTGTGACACACAGAACATCTCCTTTCTGTGACACAGAGATCTGGAGTTGATTCTGCCCCTCCTCAAGGGCAGGAACCATGGCCCATTCACTTGGGAGGCCCCTCTGTAGAAGGGCCTGGGACATTGCTGCATCCAAGAGCTGGGCCAGAGGGCTGAGACCTGGTCCCCTGCCGGGGGGAAGGAAGTTCTAGCACCTCCTAGTTGCCTGTTGGCACCTTCCACTGTCATGGGAATGAGACTTCTCCCTTGACCCGAGATTCATGCTTCAGGTTCTGGACACTGTTTTGACCTCGATGTTGGTGGGGGTGGGGCAGGGGTGTGCAGAGAGAAACCTCTGACTCCACAAGACTCACAGGAAGCCCAGCTGCTCCCGTTGGTCCTGTCATCCCTGGGTCTCCTTTGCTGCCCTGAAACGAGAGAAAGAAACCCTGAACCCTCCCTGCTGTGTACCAGTCTTCCTCTACCATTTCCTATTCTGGTACAAAGACTGGGAGCCTCTCCAGCCTCCTCAAAGAACCCTCTGGAAGCAAGGTCTGCATGAGAGGTGGGGCGCCCCTGGGGCAGACTCTGCCCTAAAGGGACTTGGGAACCCCCTCACTCTCCCTTCAGCAGTGCTTGTCCCCCAAGGTCCTCTGTAAGGACTGAGCAGTGTCCTGAGGGTACTGGTTGGCTGGAGAGAGAAGCAGGGGAGGAGGAAAAGGGAAGTGACAAGGAGAAAGGGGAGAGCAGGGGCCGTGATTTCTTCTCTGAAACCTCAGTGTCATTTCTCAGAGCAGCCCTCTCGTTTCCTCGGGTGGCGGTGATCTCAGAGCAGCCCAGGCCCCTCTGCAGAAGCCGCCCACCCTGTGCATCCCTGGACACAGTCACAAGGTGGGTGGGTGGAGAGAAGGGGAGCTGCTCATGCAGGTGGAGAAGCCCACGGTGCCGCTGGGGACCAGCCTGCCCTCCAGTGAGCCCCAGCCTGGGAGTGTGAAAACAGGGGCTCCTGGGAGGAGCTGGTGCAGGAAGACGGGAGGCTCCTGCACACCCTGCCTCCACCCTCACCTCTCACCCACTCTGCTGGGGACGGGCTGGATCTCAGGTGTCATCTTACATAGCCAAGGCCACTCATCTCAGTGACTGTGGGGGCCATGCCTGGCACCCTGGCCTCCTGACTGCTCAGTGTCCTCCAGGGACTTTCTAAACACCATTTCATACTCTGTCTATCTGTTTCCCTACATCATTATGTAGCTTTGGCATGTGTAGTCAAAACATCCCCCGGGGCCTTGCCAGACTGAACGACAGGTGACAGGTGATTAGAAACCGAAGTGGAGGAAGCTTCCACCTCATCCCTGTCCACTTGTGGGACTCGAAGGGCTCCCCCTCTCCCAGGCCCACCTGGCTCCCACAGGCTGCTGGAGGGTGAGCAGGAGTGACGGACAAAGGAGGGGATGAGGGCTGAGCCTCCTGGGGCTGCTGTGGTGACCCTGTTGGGTCCCGGGTGCAGAGGCTGAGGAGGGGTGGCCTGAAACGCCCCCTCCCGCCACCTAGGCTCCCAGCCCACCCGGGTCTCACCCTCTCGCCCTTTGGTCCAGCTGGGCCTGGAACTCCAATTGGTCCTGGAGTACCCTGAGGAGGTGAAAGAGAGAAGAGTTGAGGGGCCAGGTGCTGGGGAGCCCTGGGAGTCCCGCCCGACAGCTGGAGATGAGCAAGGTCCAAGGCCCAGTTTTCAGGGTTGGCGAGGCCAGGCTTGTTCAGGGTGGTCATTTGATGGGGCCATTTATGATCCTTTTGGAGCTTGGGGGCCTTGGAGGAAAGAGCGCTGGCCCCTGCCTCAGAGCCAGATTTGGGGAACGAAACCCCTTTATGTCACAGCCAAGCTTGCCAAGGCTGAAAATGGCAGAATGGTTGCTGAGTTTGCTTCCATAAGCACTTGGGAGGGAAGTGACCCTGTCCCAGGGGCGGGGCCTAGGGCGGGCACCCCTTTGCTGTCGCAGCTTCACATGCAGCAGGAGGGTCTTCATGCCACAGAGACCAAGGCAGATGCACACACAGAGGCAGGCGTGAGAGGGCCGCTCAGCAGACCTGTCCCTGGCCTCGGCTCCGGAGCCCACCCCCGTATCTGGGAACACACTGGATCGGAGGGATCAGTCAGTGTGCCCAGGGAGCCTGCCCCACGTGGGCCTGCAGAGAGGTGGGTCATGACCTCTCCTAACTCAGGGCAGGGGGAGCTGGGGGGCTGGAGCCACCAGAGGAGCTGTGTTGCTGGGAGAAGGAGCAGGGCTTCCTGTGACATCATCAGATACCTTCCCCTGGTTCCCACCTGCAGCTGGACTGCACCAAGCCTCCATTTCACAGTCTCCTTTTGCTCTGCCTCACTGTCTCACTCAGGCAAGGAGCGGGGGGCTTGGGTTGGGCCTGGGGGTGATTTCTGGAGTTCTGAGTGTCTCTGGGAAGGGCGGAGCTCAAGCAAGTGGGAAAATGCTGATTTTCTCCACATGAGAAAAAGCCGCCAGATCAGCTCCGTGCATAGATTTACACTATGAGGAAGAAGGGAGGCCACGGCATCTGCCACTGAAGGACCACAAAGGTAACAGGGTCCAGATCAGGGTGGCAGCTCAGAACAGGGCTCCAAAGGCCCCGGCCCAGGCTCCAGCCCTGCCTCAAAGGCCTGCAGACTGCCATGCTGCCTGGAAGCGGCCTGTCTGGATGGCAGCTTTCCCCTCGGTACACTGAAGAGGGTGACGTTCGCGTCTGCTCCCAGGCCAGTGTCAGGTCTAAATGTGTGAGAGCTGGGCCTGGCACTAGGAAGTGCCCATTCACACACAGGTAATAATTTGGGCAGGGCTGGATTCTTTTTCCCCCAAAACATTCTCCTTTAATGTCATGATAAAAATAAATAAATAAATAAAACATAAAGCCTGAGGTCAAAGAGGACAGAGTCGATGTGTTTGCGCTGCGTCCGCCTCCCCAAGAGAGAAGGATGAGCAGCTGAGGCGGAGTCATGGTCTCTCTGCCAACAACGTCAGATCAGCCCCCGGCCCTGACCAGGCACCCGGGACAGGTGTGCTCACTGAGGACGGGCGGGAGGGGCTGTGGCGGAGTTGCAAGGCACAAGAATGTCTGGAGAACAGGCACAGCTCTGGTGGTGAGCTGGGGTGCCAAGCCCGCCAATGCACAGGGGCTCTGAAGTTGTGTCATCATGGCCAGCTGTGTCCATGTCACCTTCTCTCTCTCTTTTTTTTTTTTTTGAGATGGCGGTCAGGATGTTGCCTAGGCTGGTCTCAAGCTCACGGGCTCGGGTGGTCCTCCTGCCCCGGCCCTGGCATGCCCCACCTCCTCCTTTTAGGAAGGCACAGAACAGGCATTCATTAAGCCGAGGCTCTGCTGGGGTCACCCGTGGCCCTCTTCCCTCTAAAGGCCCTAGGCTCCTTCTGGCACCATTTGTGAGTCTCCCACAGCAAGGCCCCCTGGGAAGGTCAGCCTCCCTCTGTCCTGTCTGCAAGTCCTCTCCTCCCCACACAGACCCTGCAAGTTCTCCTTTCTCCTAAGTGCCACTCCATGAGCTCACCAGAAGCTCATCTTCCTGGCAGGACACAGGCCCGTGTGGCCCTGAAAGCACCCTGCAAGGCAGAGCTGGGGCTCACCGGCTGGAAGGGGTAGTGGGGGGGTCTGGGCCCGCCCCGCCCTCGGCTCTGGGGTGGCTCCTGAGCAGGGAGGCCCAGCCTCCCGGCCCTTGATAGTCAGTGATCCAACCCCAGAGAGGAACCATGCATCAGCCAGCAGTACCACAGCTCTGATGGCCTTGTAGGGTGCTTGGGGAGGGGACCAGAGGACACTTCAGTTGTTTGGCACAAGCAGAAGTGCTGGGACTTTCTGATTAGGAGTGAGAGGTGCCCGTTTTTTGGAATCATGAGGAATAGAGAGAGGGGATCGGAGGGTCCCCCATCTGCTCTGTAGTAAACCCCCTTGTTGGGCTGCAGAGTGACTGTGGTGTCACTGGCAGCGGTGTGGTTAAACGTGTCCTAGGGACACTGAGCTGGGACTGGCCTCTGTGCTCCTCCAGCTCGCCTGTCCTCACCCTTCCATGCCGCCCTCCCCCCAACACCAGCTGGTGGCTGCACAGGACTGGGAAGCCCTCACGGGCAGACAGGAGATGGACAGAGCCACAGCATGAAGACGACACAGAGTGACACGCACATACAGACACGGTGGTGTTTGCTGGGGACAGGTCCTGGTCCAAACCCCAGGGTGAACTCAGCATCCCTTCAAGGTCAGGGTCGGTGCTGCTGGAGCAGCCTCTTGTGCCCGATGCCTGGCAGGTGTGGGGACCCTGGGCACAGACTATGGACAGGGGAATCCAGACCAAAGCCAGCCTCCTTGATGCAGAGGCCTGGAAAAACACTGAATGTGGACGGGACCTTCCTAGTATCGTGGTGGGACATGGCGTGACTCACGGGGGAAACAAGGCACAGTGGGACAGACGAGAAGGATCACAGGCTGGGCGTGGGGTGGGGCAGGGTGAGGGGTAACGGAGAAGTGACACTCACCGGTGGCCCCGGCCTGCCGTCCAAACCTGAAGCTCCCTGGACGAAGGGCACAGTTTGACCAAAAGAAGGGGGAGGGCAGAATGGGGGTGGGGGGAGAAAAAGGGGACAACAGGGAGGGAAGAGGTGAGTAGAGCAGTGACTTGGACAGACATAAATGCTGGCACTCCAACACAACGGGGGACAGGGGCGGCATTTACATGGAAACCAACGAAAGCATGGAGACACCAGGCTGTGGCCGCTGTGAGCGGGCTGCTCAGGTCTGCACCCCGCTCCCTCTCTCCGCCCAGTCCCTCAGAGCCCCTCTCTCAAGGGCTTCCCGTGCTCCAGAGAAAGGGATTCAGGAAGGAAATCCTGGAGAGCCTTATGTTCTTTCCAGGATGGGCTTCACCACGGGGGGGAGCAGGCTTACATGGAGGGGGCCCAGGTGGGGGGTCTTCCCAGCCTCTTTTGCAAATATTGAAATCGGACTCCCTTCCCCAACCCCAGGGGCTCAGCTCTGAGTTCCAGCACATAGTTGGGTCTCTTTTTTTTTTTTTTTTTTTTCCTACCAGGGATTAAACCCAGGGGCACTTAACCACTGAGCCACATCCCCAGCACCCCAACTTTTATTTAGAGACAGGGTCTTGCTGAGTTGCTTAGGGCCTCACTAAATTGCTGAGGCTGGCTTTGAGCTCTTGCCACTGTCCTGCCTCAGCGTCCTGAGCTGCTGGGATGACAGGCGTGTGCCACCACGCCTGGCTCCAGCACACTAACGTGCCCTTGGGACACTGAGCTGGGACTGGCCTCTGTGCTGAGTTTTGAAACCCAATAGAAGCTGGCCTACTTCTACGTCAGCCTGGTGGGAGGAGTTGGCCCCGTGATGATAATTCTAACAGTGCCTGACGTTTTTCTGATACTTAACAGTTGGCAAAACTTGACCTAAACTCAACCCATCCTTATGCTCCCAGACAAGAACCCTTTTATAGAAAAAGCTGACTGGATGATAGGCCTAAGTCACATGTCCCCAGCTGCAAAGGGGTGGGCAGATGGCATGCTGCTCAGAGCCCTCTGCTCTGCGGCTGCCTCACTCCTTGCTGACCAGAGGTCCATGGTAGGATCTTGCTCCAACACTAGGTTATGAAGCTGTCCCATGATCCACCTAGGAAAACCTGGGGCCATTCTCTCAAGATTCCAATGTGACAAGCCAGAAAGGAAGGAGGCCGTGGTGGGGTTGGTGGTGGTATACTCTAACAGTTAAGGGCTGAGTTCTTGGAAATTGCTTCAGAGGGCCTCAACCTCAGGATTTTTTTTTTTTTTTTTTTTTTTGGTATGAGGGACTGAACCCAGGGTCACTTAACCATTGAGCCACATACTCAGTCCTTTTTATTGTTTTTAAATTTTGAGACAGGGTCTCTCTAAGTTGCTTAGGGCATTGCTAACTTGCTGAGGCTGACCTCGAACTTGCAATCCTCCTGCCTCAGCCTCCCAAGCCACTCCCTCCCAAGGTGTGTGCTACCATGCCTGGTTTCAACCTCTTTTAAAGGTGGAGGGAAACCCACAGAGAAAGGTGGGCAGCGGGCTGTTTCCTCCCTAGGAAAGGATTTTCTTGGTTGGATAGAACCCCACGGGGACTTGGTTCTCAGTGTTAGGATCACATCATTTGGGGACTGACCTTGACTCACAGGCCAGAGCCAAAGCCCTCAACTCCAGCTGCCCATAGCATCCCCTGGGGTGAAGTTACACAATACAGAGGCCCAGCCTCCAACCTGGCCCCATGTAGCCGGTGTCAATGACTGGGGCCCGGGTGATGGAATGGTGACCCTAGTGCACTGCTAGCATTGAGGACCACTTATGGAGGGCAGTGAGGAGGGACTCAGCAGGACATGGCTGGAGAAACAGGCTGTACTGTGGCTACAGCCAGAAAACAACTAGAGCTGATAGCCATTTACTGTATCGTGCAGCATTAACACGGTTGTCTTCAGAGGCTTGGGGCAGAGGACACGCACACTCAAAATGTTCCGGCCTTATGTGGGCCACGGACATACTGTCGGGGCTGCAGGGTTGCAAATAAATCTGATCAAAGGTTAGAAAATGGAGAGGTATCGTACAAATCCAGATGTCCAGCCTCCTTTGAAAAATTGGAAGATCCTGAAATGTTCCTTCCTCCAAGACAACCATCAGCTGAGCTGAGAAGGGGCTGCTCCCCAGGGGGGCATGTGGGCATGGGGTACCACAGGTGCCGTCACTCCCTGCTGACCCCTGTAGCCCATGTGACTTGCCCTCTAGGACTATGCTTGTGCTACAGTTTTCTTAAGCTGGGCAAGGTAGTTCTCTGACCCATGGCTCTACTGAAAGTTGAAGAATTAAACAGAGACTGGGGACTTTGCCTTTCACCTGGCACTTCCTTCGTTTCTATTACCTGTGTGGTCACCGTGCCATTGGCATGCCAATCTCTAAGTTCTCCAACATTCTCTGGGTGGTCAGGGCCATGAGGGTGGATGAGGGGAGATTTATGGTTGAGGGGAAGGAAGGTGCTTCCATGGGGGTGTACTTAATCATTCCAGATGCAGTGTGCAACATGGGAAAATGTCTGCTAAAGTCATTAGTTTTCTGTAGCACGTCAAGCAAACCAGCTTCTAAAATAACCTTACGTTTGTTGCATTAATGAGGGTGTAATCACACCTTTCGTTTTGCTGTTGGGTGGCCGAGATTATAGGAACCAGAGCTCCAAACTCTGCGGAGCTAGGGGAAGGGGCTGCCCAGTGCTCTCTTGCTCTCTGTGGCTCTCTGGGATGGGAGAGGAGTCTGAGTGGCTAAAAGGAGTCCCTTTGCCAGGCTGTGGCCTCAGTGAAGAAGCAGCCTTTGGCCCCACCTGGCCACCAACCAGGTGACCTCAAGTGACCATAAGTAAAACGATGAGATGGATTACTAAAGTCCCTTCCAGCACTTGCGAAACAAATTCAGAATGCCAATCTCAGTGGGCTGTGACATGATCACCAGGACACACTGGAGGGTAAAAGGCCATCAGGCCACTGGAGTTGGGAGCAAAGGTTCTCGTCTGGCCCAGCCCCGACTTCTAGACAAGAAGGTACCTCTGAGCAGCCCTTGCCGGGAATGGGGCCCAGAGCACTGGGCGGGCTGAGACCAGAGCTCTCTGGAGCCTGGGGTACAGGTGGCCTTAACCTGCGGGGACCATGACTTTTTACGTGCTTTGCTGCTGTGGCTAGTGATTAGGAGGAGAAAGCAGGGGTTCTCTTGGGGTCCCTCTGGGAAAACGGGTGAGATGGAGAATATCCTCAGGGTCCCACTCTTCCCAAACCCTCCAAGCTTGGCTCCAAGGGCAGAATTTGATTGCCCCGCACTCGGCACAAGCAGGTCCTGGGGCTGTTCCCAGGCCACTCTGCCTCTCCCCGGGACTTGCCTTGGGGGTGGCCCTGGATCGTTTAGCTAACATTTTTCTGCACGTCTGGAGGAGGCCCTCGGAAAGAGAATTAGAGCCCGTGGTTTTTCCATGGTGGGACAGGAAGGCCACTCGGAGCTCTGGAACAAATGCTCAGAACGTGAGACCCTGGAGTTCTCGAGTGGCTACTCCTAGAACTCTGCCCACCCGCTCCCGGCCCCATCAGGCCCCACCTGGGCTCCTCACAGAGGTCTTGCTGGCTCTAAGATACTTACGGGTAAGCCCAGAGGCCCTCGGTCTCCTTTTTCTCCCTGGGCACCCTTATCTCCTTTTGCTCCGTCTAGTCCTGCTTCTCCCTGGGGGAGAAGGAGACAAGAGGAGGTCACAGAAGGGCATGTCCTGGACAACCCATTCTTGCATCTTGGGGTCTGGAGACGGGGGTGGGCTTTGTAGAGGAGGGCGGAGGCGGGGGGTGGCTGGACCACAGGTAGCAGGCCGGAGACTCTAAGGATCCCTGATTTGCCACCCTGTCTCTGCCTCAGCATCCTCTGGTAACACTGAGTTCCCTAAAGTGACAAGGGATGAGTCGAGTGGGGGCAATGCACAGGGCAGTTCCAGGCCAGGCTTTGACACAGGTGACCGTCTGTAGGACAGGAACACTGGGGTCCTGCAGGGTCTGCTGGCAGATGCCTGGAATATTCTACCACTGGGCACCAAGGCTCACGAACCAGTTGGGAGAAGAGACTTCCCCAAAGTCCCCTGAAGGATGTCTTGCAGGGAGTGAGGGGCATTGTCATGCCAACAGCCTCCAGTCCCCCTTATTCACTTGAAATGCTTTGGAGGAGACCGGGAGAGACTGAATAAACTGAGCCAGGGGCTTGGCCCTGGGGAGGGTCCACATTTGGCTGCGTCTGTCTCCTTCCTGTACTTGAGTGGATGGTGAGTGGATGGTATGGGGCAGGCAAAATTGGAAAAGGATCTCACCACTTGCTGAGAATCTAGCCTGTCACTTTGTACAGATGAATGGGAAAATCCTGCATCCAAAGCATGCCAGGTGTCAGTGCTGGATGTTGGTGGCACCCGGCTGGCTGGAATGTCACCTGATGTCAGTTAGGGGGAAGGGTTGGCGGGGCTTCTGAAGCACTTTCCCTCTTTTCTTCTCTCACCGATGCTACCCCTCTCTCCCCTTCCCCCAGGCCCAGCCCCTGTCACAGAACCTTTTCTCACCTTTGGTCCAGGAACACCTTGGAGCCCCTGCATTTGGAATCAAAACAAGGTGCATTAGAACTGCATCTTTAGTTAACTTCCTATCTGCGGGTTGGACCCCAGAAGAGCAAGGGTTTTGGGTGCATTGTAGTTTGGAGCCCCTGTCCACAATAGGTAGAAGGGATAGAGAGAGGTCATGTCTGGGTCTTCCTGGGGCGGAGTCTGAGCCAGTCTTTTCTAGCCAGGAGCCAACAGGAAAACTCTGTGGCGCCCATGGGAACATTGAGGGACTAGAACAAAAACTGAATAAGTTAGCAGTACTTAGAATAGTATCTGGCACATAGTAGGTTTCAATAAATGTTGACATTTATTGAAATTTAGTGTCATTATTGCTACCACTACTTCTACAATGACAACAGGTGACATTGTGAACCATGCGGAGGTACAGACTGGCATCTGTTGGCTTGGGTGCTTGGGGGCCCTCTAGGTGCAATGCAAAGGGGCCCCACAGTTACATTTCTGCAACTACAAGGAGGCCAATCCAGTGGGGCTGGTTTTAATGGGTCACTTTTTATTTTAATCCAGTTTTCTTGCCAGTTGGGTACCAGGAAGGAGGGAGAGGAAGAAAGATGTTAGATGGCAAAGGATTATGTAAATGTTGGGCACAGCTTAGTGACAAAGTAAGCCAAGGGCTGCCATGCCATTTAACAGTTTCCAGGGAACCAAGTCATGCCCAGGCTCCTCAGTGTCATTGGGATGGTATGTCTAACATGGGGAGAGAAGAGGAGTAGTGACTACCTTGGGGGGCGGGTGGTGGTTAGGGGTTAGGGACCTGAGCACAGTGGGCTGAAATTTTTCCAACAAGCTTTCCATACTTACCGGAGGTCCAGGAGGCCCCTCTGGCCCTGGTGGCCCAGGAACCTGGAAGCCAAAGGGGAGCCCAGTTACACACCATGGGGTCCTCCCTCCTGACACAGCCCGGGCTCAACTGAGGACTGCAAGGCCATAGGAAGACAGGGATGCTCACTGGAGGTCAACTCAGCACACAGTCTCCCACATGAAGGCCTCGGACAGTTCAGATACCCATAGCAACCCTCTGGCCTGGACCATGTTGCAAAAAATTGCCAGGAAATGGCCCTAAAATATCCATTCTTCCACGTTTTCTTGAAACCCTGGAAAATCTAGTAGAATTATGTTTATACCATGTTCATCATGACTACAGTGTGTGAACAAGTCTCCTGAGGGGAGCAAGAGCTTTTCCCTTTGCGGGGGCATGAGATCCTTGGTTCACTCCAGTCTCCACCACCCCCTATTGTCTTTAACTCAGACCTCTTGCATTCATTTTTGTGGCAGGCCTGGTCCCCACAGGCATTTGAGTTTGAGGTCCTTTGCTTAGAGGAGCAGGGATTGCTTATCAGGAATCGGGGGGAAGGCTGAGATGTTTCTGAGGGATATTCCTCAAGTCACCCAGGTGTGTGACAGATAAGCTGGGGACCTTGGATCCCATTTCTCTGAAGGGCAGGTTGCAGTGGAAGAGGTTCAGGCTGGGTGGTGAAGATGGAGGAGCCCAGGCTACCTTCTTCTCTACAGAGGGGTGCCCACTGCAGAGTCTGTCTCTGATGAAGATGGACACCCATTGTCTAGTGTCAGCCACTGCTTGCACCTTTCTGAGCTGGGCTCCCCACCCCTCAGCTTTAATGTTCTCCTCAGATGCCTCCCCTTTTCCAGGGATAGAATCACCTAGAATATGTCCAGGTTGAAGACCCCGAGCCTCTGCCAGGCCACGCTGCACTGGGTAGAAAGGCAGACCCCTAATGTCCTTTGGACCCGTGGGCTTTTCATTCAGCTTCTTCCTAGTCTCCTTGTAGGTAATGCAATCTTTGGAAATTACTTTTAAAAAAAGTTTATTTTGTTTTCTTATTATAAATACTACCGATTATGGTAGTGTTATTACAAATCTGCACATGGGTTAAAATTCACAGAATTTTACATGCCATGCTCCCCAAAGCCATTTTTACCTGTACAATTATTTTAAAAATAAAGCTCATAAAAATATTTTATGAATTTAGGGGAATTGAAAGAAAAAAAAAAAGAAATCTTTGGTTTACCTAGCTGAGAAGCACTGCTAATATTTCTAGAATTTCCTTACACTTTTTTATTGCATAATATGCAGTTGAATATACGAATGTACTTGTGATGATATATAAATATATAAATATAATTGGGTCTTCTGCTTCTTTCCACTTAACATGGAATCCACTTTACCTGAGTGGAATAGAAACGAACATCATATAGCCAGGGCTCATAGCTGGGAAGAATGTTTTTGTGTATGATGCTCTTCCTGGATTTAGGAGGATCCATTTCTAAATAAGGGACATACATAGGATTATACAATCAGGTCTATTTCACTAAATTCAGATGAGGCTATGATGCTAAAGGGTGACAGGAGCTGGGTGCAGTGGTGCATGTCTATAATCCCAGCGGCTCGGGAGGCTGAGGCAGGAGGATCGTGAGTTTAAAGCTAGCCTTAGCAGCTTCGTGAGGGCCTGAGCAACTCAGTGAGACCCTGTATCTAAATAAAATACAAAATAAGGCTGGGGATGTGGCTCAGTGGTTAAGCGCCCTTGGGTTTAATCCCTGATACCAATAAATAAATAAATAAATAAATAAATAAATAAGGTGACAGGGTAAGGGAACCTCATAGGAGGCTTGGTGGCCTGTCCCTTTGTTCTGAGGGGTTTCTGGATTGTCCAGGTCTTCCCACCACATGTGGAGGCTCCCTCCCAAATAGAGCCCGTGGCTTTCCCTTGAGTCTCCACAGATGCCTGGTTCTCTCTCACCCTGGCCTCTGCCCTGACTCCCCTCACTTGGCTGTTCTTCCTTCACTATCACAGTTCTCACAGAACCATGCCTGTCTCTGGGAAGTCTTCCTCTAAAGCTTCGAGATGAACTCCTCCAAAGTCATCAAGACCCAACCTGAGACGCTCGCCTGGTTCTGAGTGGCTGTCACTCTAGTGCCCATTACTGGGGACCGTGGGCCGCCTGAGGGACAGGTCTGGTTATTTTCCTATCTGTAGACTCTATGGGCAGGACAGAAACCCAGCAGGTGCTCTGGGACACAGGAGGGTCGCTGGCTGGAGGGGTCAGCCCAGAAGCTCGAGGCTCAGCGCCCAGCTGGGGTGCTGCCTGGGCAGCCGGGCCAGTGCTCCGCTCCCTGCCCTTCTCCTGTCGAGCAGCTGCAAGTTTCGTCCTGGAGCACAGAGATGCTGGGCATCCTGGAGAGACTGTCCCTTCTGATGAGGTATCCTTCAAATCATTGCCTATGTCACTAAAGGAAGAGCAGGTGTGACCTACCTCCGCTCCTGGGTCACCCTTCTCCCCGGCTTCTCCTTTCTCTCCCTGTGGGCACAAGACACCAGGATGTGAGTGCCAGCACCAGTGTGCGTGCACAGGCATAACCCCCTATGGTGACCAACTCGACCCGGACTAGGCGGGTCCAGGTGTCAGCACAGAACAGCTTGGAGGCTGTCGGTAGGAGACTGCTGGCAGGTGGGTGCTGTGACAATGTCTGCAAGGACCTGAGGCTCTAGAGTCGGGGAGGGACTGGTGTTCTATGTGGTCCTGCAGTGGACAGAGCCTGGAGTGCACCTGTGACTCGTTTGTCAGCCATGGAATAGGGCACATGTCAAGGTGCCGGCTGTCACTCCTGAGAGCATGTTGCAATCATCACGCACCTGTTACACACGAAAATGTATAACATGTTGAGACTGGGTTGCAAACATGTCACACACACACACACACACACACACACACACGGCTCTGGCCTGCTGTACTAGACACTGCAGAAACCCTCTTGTTGATCTTGACCTTGAAGAAGTAAGCTGCTGTAATGGGAACTGCCTGCCATGGGGAAGGCCGGGTGGCAGGGAACTGTCCTCCAGGAGCCGAGGGATTTGGCCCTGTGATGACAAGGAACTGAATTCTGCCAACAGCCAGTGAGCTGGGAAGAGGACCCCTGGCTCCAGATGAGGAGCAGCTGGCTGAGTACCTTGACCACAGCCTTGTGGGACCCAGGAAAGGCACCCACTATGACATGCCTGAACTCCTGACCCACGGAAGCTGGACAGTAAACGTGTGCAGCTGTAAGTTGCTGAGTCTGTGGTGATTTGTTCTGCAGCCATAGGACGTGAACACGGCTCCAGAGCCCAGGGCCTCTGAAGGGAAGATGGGGAGGCCACGGAGGACCCCGCGTGTCACGTACAGGGGCACCCCCTCCATCTTGGAGCTGCCCCACCCCGGAGAGGATGTGTTGGGGGACATCAGCCTCTAAGGCTTTTTCCACTCCAAGAAGGGAAGTCCAGGCCCAAGGCGCTACACAGGAGGACTAGGTCGGCCTTGAAGACAGAGGTCACCGTGCTGTGTGCTGAGGAGACTGGAACCCTGTTTGTACTCCAATTCAGTAGCTGCTCGTCAGGAGAAGCCCCTGGCTGGGTGGGCGGGCTTGGGGTTAATGTAGCCTTGTCACAGTGCCAGGCACCCTAGGCTGGTGGCTCATGTGGCTTCACCTGCAGCTGTCTGCCAACACCCTCAAGACCCCGCCCCCTCGCCTTACTGTAAATCCCGGGAGCCCGATGGGGCCAGGCAATCCTGTCGCTCCGGGCCTCCCTTGGCCACCGGGTTCTCCTTTCTCCCCAGTTGGGCCGTCTAGACCCTACAGATTGACAAAGATCTCTGTTAGTGAAGCTCAGGGTGGTGATGCTGAGCATCTGTGACCATCTATGGCACACATTCATGGCTCTGTTCCTCCAAGGTGGGTGCCCTCACAGATAGAAAGCCCTGAGGCTCCAAGAAGGCCCCCAAATCAAGTCAGCAGCCTCGCTGGAGGGGACAAGGACTCCTGCATGCAACCTCTCGTGGGAGTGGGGCTTCTGCCTGCCTTCCAACGAGGCCGTGTGTGCCCATGACTATTGCTTCTCCAGAAACCCTTGAGGTGTCTGGGGAAGGCATTATCATCTCCATTTTAGAGGTGAGGAAACTGAGGCTCTGCAAGTTTCCCAAGGACAAAGACAAAGACAGAGCAGGACTTAGGTTGGTCTGAGTCAGGAAGCAGGCCTTCATAAAGTGAGTGGCATGAAGGCACTACCCCTAATTCCTGCCTCAGGCAGCAGCTGGCATTGTGCCAAGGACAGGCATGCAGGTGTCACGCACAGGGAGGGGCAGCCGGCCCTGGCACTCACCGGAGAGCCTGCTGGTCCCGTCTCCCCTTTCTCCCCCTTCTCTCCTGGGCTCCCTGGGGATCCATTTTCTCCCTTCATTCCTGAAGACCCATTCTTTCCTGGGGGTCCTTGGGGGCCAGGAGGGCCCATGTCTCCTGGTTTGCCTCGAGGTCCCTATAGAAAATATCAATAGTGCTTCTTAGGCATATTAATGGAGAAAAGAGGAGAGAGGGGGAAAGAGTGGAGCAGAACGGAGGTCCCAAGGACTGGAATTTCGGCGCTTGCTTGGAGCTGGCAAGGGAGCCCCCTAGACTGGCTCTTGGCACTCCTTCTGGGCTGCAGCATGAGTCCTCCTGCCCCCTCTGCCCCTCCTGCATGTCCTGAGGGTGCACAGAGGGGCCTGTTCCGGGGCCTTGTTTTGCCCTCACCCTTGGTCAAGGACTGTTTCAGAGGCTTTTCCGGCCCTTCCCTTCTTACCTTTTCTCCATCGTGTCCTGGAGGGCCTGGCAATCCGATCTCCCCCTGTGGCCAGAACAATTGGAGGTGACTCAGAGCAGAGACAATAGCAAGGGTCACTCAGGCAGCTTTTCCTGGGTCCAGGCATCTTTCTCTGAACTCTCCCCCAGAAGCTCGAGCATTGTGTTTCCCACTGCTGTCTTGGGGGATATGTGCTTTCATTGTGTCTTTTATAGATCACCCCAAAACACATAGTGTGTGCCCAAGGCTCACAGTTAGGGGTGAAGGGAACAGGACCCAAGGCAGGGCCTCCTGGCTCCGTGGTCCGTGTTTTAGCTCAAGCTTGCTCAGCTGTCTCTGAGAACCCTGAGCATCCCGGTCCCCTCTGACCCAGCCCTCCTGGCCTGGCTGCCCACGCTCCCTGCACCTTCACCCACCCGCTTCTTCAGGTCAGGGAGAAGGAGGCGAGGAAGGCGCGATAAGGTGATGTAGGTGTTGCAGGGAGGAAGGGCGTGAATTCTGCCTGATGGCTCAGGCAGGGGAGGCCTCAAGGAGGAGGTGGCTTTTGAGTTGGGCTGGGAAGATGAGAACTCTTTGAAAGTTAGGGAAGAGGGGAAGGGATCGCTGGGCAGAGGACAGAGGGACAGTCCTTCCAAGACAAAGCATAGGAGTGAGCAGGCGAAGGATGGGAAGATAAAGGAAAGCAAAGGCAGGAGGACGGAGGGGTGAGTGGGGAGGGGCTCGGATGCCACCTTCCCGGAGGGGCAGCCCGGGGTCCCAGATGTGGGTCTGCTGGAGCGGGGCAGGGTGCGTCTCCAGCTCCATCACCTCAGAAGGGTGTCTGCATTGAGGAATGACGGAGCCCAGGGCTGAGAGGAGCCAGAGCGGCCGTGACAGTGGCAGGGCCACAGTGCGCTGGAGCATGGGAGGAAGAACAGGCCAGGGCATCCTGGGAAGGTGAGGGGCCACAGGGGGAGGGCGGCCCTGAGGTCCTTTGCTCAGGGATGCAGTGTCCTTGCAGGGTCTTTGTCCCCTTGTCAAGGCAGTTTTACCTTCTGGCCTGGGGTCCCTGGAGCTCCGGGGGGGCCTATTTGCCCAGGTAGACCAGGAGGCCCCTAGGAGAGAAAGGAAAGGCATATGGAAGAAGTTTCCAACCAGGAGGGGTGGCCCACTTCCAGAGGCTGTATGTAGAGGCTGGCTTTTAGGGATCAGTCGTTTTCAAACAAGTCATTGCTAGTAGAGACATTTTTTTTTTTTTTTTTTTTGCAAAGGAAACAACACAGGGAGTCACAGTGCAAACAGATAAGCCCTCGTGTGTCTGGATTGAAGTGGGTGGGGACCGACAGCCATGACCAACAGCTTTTCCCTTGAGGCCCTTCCCACTGGGGCTCCAAAAAATAAATAACTAAATAAATCTGACCTTCCCAACAATGACTTGGGTCATGAAGAAGCAACCCAAAGGTGATGAACAGGTGAACGCATGGTATACCCATACAATGAAATACTGCCCAGATCTCACGAGGGGCTTTCTGTAGTGACTGGGGTTGTGCATACAAATATTGACATTTTGTTATCAAACTCTATACTTAAAATGGATTTATTTTATTGGAGGCTATTCCTAAGATTGACTTTAAAAGAAAAAAATTGTTTCCCGGAAAGTTTTATTTCTATGTTATTTCAAATAATATATTTTAATGTCTCCAAATGAAGTTCCTTGACTCCAGAATCGCACAGTTTACACCAATGTCTGAGGCTGGTTGGTTCTGAGTTTGTGTCATCTCTAAGTGAATGGGAAAATATGAGGTAAATTGAAACTCCCTTAGTCTGAGGACTTTGGGGTCCTGCCTACCCTCTCCACCTGGGAAGCTAAACTTAGTGGTGTCTGTTTTAACTGCAAATGTTTGCTGAGGGCCTGTTCCTAGTAGGCACATGTGCAAAAGCCAGTGTGGAATTCACTGGTTTTCTGAGAGCAGATAATAGGCTCAGTTTCTAGAAAATAGAGACATGTGGAGGCTTGCTACTGGTTTTTCAGAAAAAAGAGAAAAAGAAAAGCATCCTTCTGGACCCTGCTCTTTCCACCACACAGCAATAAGCAGAGGCCAGTAACATGTCACCAAGTGCACGGCTGCACTGGGGAAGAGCCATCACTGAGGGCAGTCCTGACCCAGGCATGGGCAGCTCTAGGGGCCCACCTCCAGTCCTGCTCCCGCCCCAGGCTCAGCGCACCCTCTGCCCTCACCACCCAGGGACCCAGTGTGCACTTCCTGGAGGCAATTCAAGTCCTTGCTTCCAGACTCTGGTCCCCATCCCTAGCCAGTGCTCAGGAGAGCGAGGGAGCAGGGAGACTCACCATCAAGGCCAGTGTGCGGATCTCCTAAGGAAAACAACATGCAATTAGTTGAAGAGCAAGTCCAGGGCCATCTGGAAGATCCCTTCTGTCCAATCATGGCCCCTTGAGGGAGCAGGGTGGAGGGAGACCTCACAGGTGACCTCCAAGGCTCCAGCCCACGCCCTCCCCACCTCTCCTTGAGGTTTGTAACCTGGGCAGAGCACAGTGGGCATCATACAAGCCTGGGTAGTCTCTCACCCCTTTACGCTCTTGCCTACAACACCCCTCCCTTTAAATAGACACAGCACAGCAGAACATAGAACTACTCAAAAGATAGATGGGTGGGATGGTCATTGGTTTAAAATTCCCTTACAACTTATGTTTGGATTCACCCACACACATTCCTTTGAAGGAGCAGTTCTCAACCTAGGGTGGGTTATGTCCCCCAGGGAACCTTTGGTCGCATCTGGAGACATATGGTGCTCACAGCAGTGAGTGGGTGGAGATGCTACTAAATATCCCACAATGCACTGGGCAGCCTCCCCACCCCACCACAGTGACTGGCCAGACCCCAGTGTTCACAGCACCAAGGCTGAGACACCTGCTTTAAAAGGTGGGGAGTGTATGAACTTGAAATAGGGTAAAATGGCACAGGGAGATGTGTTCCAGGAAGACAGACTGTACCACGTGGAAGGGGAGTTAGTGCCCCAGAGCCCTGGATGGGTAGCACCCTGTGGGTGCTGGGATGCTTCCAATGGCTTCCCAGCTGCCCAGAGCCAGGTAACTGGCCAGCTGGGCCCAGACAGAGACAGGCCACCTGATGCCACAAATAATGGGGCCATTTGCCTGCAGGCTGCACAGAGGGAGGCCAGGGGAGAGGACGCAGGAGTGACTCTTTCCTGGAAGCCCTCCGAGGGCCTGGCTGCAGGGCCTCAGGGCAGCCGTGTGGAGGGTCAGGGCCGAGGTCCATGACTTCCAGGTCTCCGGCCTCTGGGCTGTTGTCCGCTTACCTGCAGAGCCTCGTTGAGGTTTCCGTTGTAGTCCACCATCTCTCCTTTCCCTGGTTCTCCCTTGGAGCCCTGAAAGGCAGATGAGAGCCAACTAGGGCCTGGACCGGGAGAGACTGAGGGCCCACTGTCTGCACTGGCAGCGTCTTCTGCACTCGGGCCCATCCAGAGCCACTGGGGCGGACTGTCAGGGCTTCCAGAGGAGGCTCGGGACTGGCAAATGAAGCAGCCTCCATTTGGGTATTGGGGACTAGGCAGGTCTGGAGGAGCCTGTGTCCAATCACAGTGGCCATCTGACCTCCCACCTGGGGCCGGCACACTCTCCCCTTCCTCCCCTTTCAGAGCTCAGGTCAAGTGGCTTCCCACCAACTCCAGGTGAGAGATGTGCGTACCTTGGGGCCAGCTGGTCCCTGTTCTCCAGCTGCTCCGGGCTGCCCCTGTTGTGTGACAACATGAGAGAAATGGTTGATAGGGCTGGGTGCAGGAGAACCTGGGGTCCCCACACAGGCCGTGTGTTTGGGGCTGCAGAGGGGCCAAGGAGGTTCATCTTAGCTCAGGCCAACAAGACCCAGACCTCCCTGCCCATCAAAATGCAGGCTCCACCCCTTCAGGGCACACCCCCTGGACACCTGCCACGCCCCTCTCTTCCTCCCAGTTCCTCTGGGCTCCTCCTGCCTCTTTCTGTCCTATGTTAGTTGTTAGTGACTCCCCTTTGATCCTCTGGCCACCTCTCTCTCTCCTGTCTCCTTGACTCCTTGGGAGCCACCTTGGGAGCCACCTCCTTGGGAGCAGGGACCTGGCCCTTCTTTCCTCTCACTTCCATTCTGCACAGGTAGCAAGGGCTCCATCACTTGTTGCCCATGGCCTGGTTCTTTCAGGACCGCTGTGGTTCTTTTAGAGCCCACTCTCCTTGTGAAAGACCCGGCCTGCAGGATGACACCTGGGGCCAGGGGAGGTGTGAGGAGGACACAGGTGCAGGTGCAGGGACACCTGCCTCCCAGAGTGAGGGGTGTATGTGCACAGGTGAAACAGTGTGTTAACTGTGGAAAACCAACCATGGTTCCAGCTTCTCTGGGATGAGGCTAATAACAAAAATGAAAAACACATCAAGATAGAGAGTGATGATAGAGCAGGAAGGAACCTTTGCTAAAACAACTCTGAGCACAAAGTGATTGCCCTGCTGGACCTGTGGCTTGAAGCTATCAGACGCTGGGACTCAGTGTCGCTCCCCAGTCCGTCCCTGGGCTGGCTTTTGCATGGCTGACTGCTGTCTCAGTGGTGGTTCTCTGAGGCCCAAGTTGACCAGAAAGATGGAGGCCAGAGGTGATGGCCAGCCAACATTGTGCCCCGGGGTCCATGCTAGGGACAACCAGGGCTGTTCCCTGAGCTGGGGCTGGCGCTCCCACACTGACCCTCATCCTGCAGCTGTCAGATGTGGGAGCCTTGGTACCTTGTCTCCTTGTCGTCCTGGGGGGCCGGCCTGACCATCCATACCTGCTTCTCCCTGGGGAGGAAGAGAGAGTCTGAATGAGGGCAGAAGAGGGCTGGCACAAAAGCTGGCCTTGCTGCTCGTGTTCGGGGGCATCATGGTCTTTGGGCTTCACTAGCTGGCACCGTCCTGATCCCTCTCATGGGCCCAGCCTGGGCCTCACCTCCCCTGGAAGCCCTCCCTGTCCACCCTCTCCTCTGAGTTCTGTGCCATGCACTGGTATCCACCTGCCTGCCAGCCCCTCCTCAGCCCTTGGTTGGTGCACACAGGACCAGGGTGTCACAGCACCAACTGGACGGAGGATCGCCATCAGCCTGCCCGCAGGGAGCCTGGAGCACTTGGGATGTCACATCTTGGGGGGTCCTGCCTGGGTGACAGAGGGATGCATGGGGGCCCTGGGCATGTGGGGAAAGGGCTTTAGGGGCCCAGGAAGGGAGGTGCAGCAGAGATGGGAGGAGGCCTGCTCCAAATGCTTCACTTACTGGACATTTCTCTTGGCCTGAAAAGCAGGCCCGAGTTTGGGGACACTGCGGCCTTCTGCTCTCCCTCCCTCTTGTCTCAAGATGCAGACAGTGGTGGCCAGGTTTGCCCAACCTCCAGTGGAGATCCAAGCTGTGGGAGCCCCTTGCCTGTGGCTCCTGGGACAGCCCTGGGGCCCAGTGGGTGAGGAGCGGGGGCGGGCAGGACTGCCTTCCGCAAAGCTGCTGTTCCTGCCCAGAAGCTCTGCTCCAGCCAGTTGGGACGCATGTGGGGCTTGGCGGGAGACCTGCCCACCACTTCAACTTGCCTGCCTTTGGGGACACTGGGGTCCCCTACACTCTACCTCTGTCAATCATGGTTTTGCTTCTCTTGCTAGATTGAGAAGAGTCAAGGGCAGGTGCTCTGCAGCCCCACTGCTGTGCAGGGCTCAGCCGTGGCAGGCCCTGGTGAAAGTCGGTGCAATGAATGAGCACATTGTGTCAGATCATTAGAGATATGATGAGCTAAGAGAGACACCCCTTCATTTCCCTGGGCTGCAGAAATAATCAAACAACACAGGACACACCAGCTCTGAGAAACCCAGTCCTCACCACTGCAGTTTTCAGCCAGTGAAAGGTGAGGGAGGGTGGTCTGCATGCAGCTGCCCCCTCCACTCTACCTTCCCTCCTCTCCTCCCCCAGGTGTGTCTGCACCAGGTGGGCCGACACTGACCTGCAACCTCTTCAGACCCAGGTGAGGGGTCCTGGCTGTGCTAAGGCCTGCAGGCCTCAGTCCCTGACTCAGCTAACCTATGGGGCCCCATCCATCTGCCCCAGGGGGGACACTGCTGTGGAGGGTGGGTCACCTGCTTGGAAGCAGGAGCTTGGTCCACACGACTTTTCTAGAATCTTCTGGGCAAAACCAGGAGAAGGCTAAAGAAGGCGAGGCGTCCAGAACGTAGGGTCCCTGGGAACACGTGGAAGGTAAAGACGGCAGACAAACGTCTTCCTTGACATTGAACCCCAGAACACTCACCTTTGGCCCTCGGGGCCCAGGGGGCCCTGGGGGGCCGGGCTCCCCGCTGCCTCCTCCAATGGAGTTGCCGGTGTCGCCCTTCTCTCCCTGGGGGTGGAAGGCAGGGTCACGTCACAACTCCACTAGCTCTAGGAGGACTTTGCTCCCTCGCCTGCTGGTTTGTCCCTCACAGTTAGGGCACGAGGCAGGAGGCCGTCCCTCAGGCTCTGCTGAGTGCAGGAGCACACCAGGGGCCCGCAGGCTCTAGCTCTGGGCTCCAGATCCCTGGTCTGCTGCGCACTCAGAGTGTGGCGCTGGTCACTGCAGCAGGACAGGATTAGAACTAAACCACAGCTAGACCCATCAGCTCCTGGGACTATGTGGTGTTTCTCATAGTGTGTTCAGTGGGCTCTTTGAAACGTGAAAAAGGGTCTGGTGGCTAACAGTGTTGAGGAATGGAGTCGGGTGCTCAGAGCCGCTAGCAGGCTGAGGTGCACCGTGACTCCCCAAGGTGCACTGCGGCCATCTCATGCACTTCTCCCCAGACACATGTGGCCTCAAATCTCTTTAAAATGAAATATCCTTCCGAGCTTGTGGACTGTGGGCAAGTTTTCAGAGCGTATATAAAGAAATCTCTGCCAGGTGCAATGGCACACACCTGTAATCCCAGTGGCTTAGGAGGCTGAGGCAGGAGAACTGCAAGTTCAAAGCCAGCCTCAGCCACTTAGCAAGGCCCTAAGCAACTCAGTGAGACCCTGTCTCTAAATAAAAAGGGCTGGGGAAGTGGCTCAGGGGTCAAGCTGTGCTCATGTCTAAAGAGAAACTGGGTGCCCTGGGCCACAATTTGGTCAGACAGCTTGGGTTCAATCCCTGGTACCAAAAGAAAAAGAAGAAGAAAAAATGGCAAACTCCTCAGGTCATAGCTATCTAGATTTTTGTATTGGGGCAGAGTTTTGGTACATCAGAGCCTGTCTTGTGGCCCCCTCTCCCCAGTTTGGTAGAGGGACACCTCTAATGTGAGGGCCCAGGGAATGTGTGGGACCAGTAAGGACACAGAGGCCGTGCAGAGAGCCCACCCTTCAGAGCTGGCACACACCTACCTTCTGTCCCAGGGGACCGGGAAGCCCAGAGGAGCCAGCAGCCCCCTTCTCACCCTGCGGGGAGACAGTATGGGGTGGGGAACTGTCTTAGGGCCTCGTTCTCCCCGCTCCCACCTGGCCCTATTTGGGCTGTTCTCGGAAGGGCTCCACCTCCAGGTCCCATTTGGATTGGCTCCTTCCCTGGGCCACTTCACACTGGTGACAAACTGCATCCCTGCTCTCCCCATTCCCACGTGACCTTGGCCCTCATCTCTCGTGTGACGGAGGGGTAACACCGGCCGCAGACCATAACAAAGGCCAGCAGCGTTCAGCCCCTCCTGGAAAGAGCAAGAAGTCTGGAGGCCCACTGCCTGGGGGACCCCTTCCCTCCTGAACCTGCTGTGCTTGTTTCATGTCCCCATGGTCTGTCTCTTAGAGTTTCCCTCCCCACCTTTCTGCCCACCAACTCTTACCTCTAGGAAGACAAAACCCATCTAACTGAAACCTTCTTTTCAAAGGAATATTTTGAGAAGTTGTGTCCTTTTGTGGGTCAAATTATCTCCCTCCAAACTCCCATGTTGAAGTTCTAATCCCCAGTGCCTCACAGTGTGACCTTATTTGGTCACTGCAGATGTAATTGGTTAAGATGTGGTTGCACTGGGCTAGGGTGGGCCCCTAATCCAATGTGCTAGGGGCCTTCAGACACATACACAGGGAGAAAGCCCTGTGAGGTGGACACCGAGGCGGGATGATACTTCTGCAAACCAAGGGTCACCAGAGATGGCCCAAACCCGGCAGCTAGGAGAGAGGCACAGGGCACGTGCTCCCTCATAGTACCTGGAAGGAAGCATCCCTGCCAGCACCTTGGTTTTGGACTTCAACCTCTAGAACCTCTAGCATATGCTTCTGTTGTTTGGTATCCTAGTCTGGGTACTTTGATACCGCAGGTCCCTCACCAGCTTCTCCCACTCCTGAAGAACTCTTTAGTTTTCCCTACAACATGAATCAGAGAGGCCCTCAGAGATACTGGAACCCCAGTCTCACTTCACAGAAGCAAGCCAGGGCCCAGGAGGTCGCGTGGCTGTGGACGACCCTTGCTGAGCCTGCAGCAGAGCGGGTCCAGCCCAGGTCTCCTGCTGCTCTGCTGCCCATGCTCAAACCTTCTCTGCCTTCACCGGGGCCTGCATTGCTCGTCTTCGGCTGTTGGAACAGAATCCCATAGCCTGGGTGGTTTCAACAGCAGAAGTCTGTCTCACACCGCCCTGGAAGCTGGAGGCCTGAGATCAGGGGCAGCATGGTTGGGTCTGGTGAGGGCCTGCTCACCGGCTTCAGGCTGCCTTCTCACTGTGTCCTTACAGGGCAGAGAGAGAGACAGATCCCTCTGCCCCTTGTAGTGCCACCACTGGGATTAGGAGACCACCCTATGACCTCACTTAGCCTTAATTATCTCCTAACAACCTTATTTCCTAGTACAGTTGTCCTGGTGTCAGGGTTTTGACCTAGGTTCTTGGGGGACACAATTTAGTCCACAGCAGTGTCCCATGTCAGGTAAGCACCCACTGGTGCTCTGGTGACATGAGACGCTCCTGTCTCCACAGTGCTGAGGACAGCTGTGCTCAAACTAAACGCAAACTGGGCACTCTGGGACCACACTTTGGTCAGATAGCTCAAAGAATTTCCAGTGGGAGCCACCAAAGATACCACACCAAGTCTCTGGGTGTCACCCACTTGCCATGTGCCGTTGCATAGAGGCTGAGTGGTAAAATGCTGGAGGCTGCCCAAGGGAGGGTCAGGCGGTGGCCGGAGATGGGAGGGAGGGAGTCAGGTGATCTCAGGTTGTGCCTTAACCAGGACGGGCCACATCCAGAGGGAAAGGATGTGGGTCCTGCCCAGGAGATCCCCCAGGAGCAGGGACGGGGATGCAGGCTCTCCTGCCTGCTGGGCTTTTGCTGGGGAGCTGAGGGCTTCCAAGAGGGCTGTGTGTTCTCAAGTGGGGGTTTCTGCAGCTTTGCTGGGCCACCCTGCTCTTCCCCTCTTCCTGGGACACGTGACCCACAGCACGTTGCAGGCAACAACCCATCAGCCATGGGGACTCAACGGGGAGCCAGGGGCTAGTGAGGCCAGGGTGAGGCACTCACACTCAAACACGCCATCTCCTGCCCATTGCCTCCTCTTTCTGGGCAAACCTGGGGGCCCCAGCTTCCCCTGCTGCTCCTGGGTCCCCTTTGAATAAGATATTGATAAGTAAGGGGAGGGGAGGGGTGGGCAGTGATCAAAGACTAGTGTTTCCAGGAGACTTGTCCCCTAAACTTCTCCTCTTCAATGAAGGGGTACTCTTATATATATATAAAAAAAGTTTTGAAAGTGCTGCATAAGATATTATTCTTTTTGGACTTTTCAATGCACATTTAGCATTTTAAAGGCAGTAAAAAGGCCTGAAACAAAGAAATCTGTGATACTTTTAACCCCGTATTTCTCAAACCATGGGAAAAAAAATTCATGTGACATCTTTTTTTGTCCTAGACAAGAAAGAAAGAGATCCCTGCAAGAGCAGAGGACAGCTGTCCCTGTCCACTACAGCTGGCATGCATACAGACCAGGATCGGGGAAGAGGAGGGCGTTGGCAGGGTGCTCCTGACAAGAGGACCCTTCTCTGCTTGGCAGAGCCCTGGATTGTCCCCAGGGACCAAGAGCAAAGCCTAGCAGCTCCCCCACCCCCCGGTGCTCCATGCAGCCCAGAACAGTCCCTCTGCATCAGTACCTTCGCTCCTGGGGTCCCTGGCTCACCCTGTGTGGAAAAAAAAAAAAAAAAAAAAAAAAAAAAGGCAGAAACAGGTAAAGAAACGGGGTGGGGTGGGGGAGAGAGAGAGAGAAGCAGAAAAAGAGCTAAGGCTAAGGCACTGTAGCTATGTGGGGGTGACAGTGGGACATGGGGCCAGTCCAGACTTTCTTCTGCTCAGGCAGGTGGCCCTAGGCCATGGGACACTCCAGGGCTGCTGGTCTCTATAGGGTCTCACCCTTCCCCTAGGGGTGGCTCCTGTGAGCCTGAGCAGGGAATCCAAAGGAAGGAGAGGCAGGGATGGACATTTGGCTTGGACACAGCACCCCCTTTAGGTAGACCTGCGCCATGTCTTCCAAGGCACCCCTCTCCTACTTGCCAACTGAATGGGTGCTTAGGGTGGGTGTTCAGGGCAAGGACTCCTGCATCCTCTCTGAAGCTTCAGAAGCATGAAACTGCCGAATTTTAGAGCACATGGCAAAGAACTGGCTTCCTTCTGTGCACTGGCAGGCTTGGGAGGTCCATTTTTTTTTTTTTTAAGACATCAACATCTGTCTTAAGGTTGTGCATCTGGCATGAATGTTGCTTTTAGGAAAATGTTTCCTAATTCTGTCTGCCCTCTCCTCAGTCCAGCCAGCACTCCACAGAGCCCCTGCTGCTGCAGCTGACCTCCCACACCAGCTCTCTCAACCTGCCCTTGTGTGGAATTTCAGCATCACTGACCTTCATCCCGGCCACGGCCATCCCAGGAGCCCCTGGCAGAGAGAACAAAAGGCATGAAAGCTTTCTAGAGTCTGGCAGCACGGAGGACGCGCTAGTCTTTTCCGGGGGTGGGGAGGGGACATGAAGGAGGACAGCTCACTCCTGCTGGCTGCCCAGCACCCTCACCCCTGCAGAGTGCCCTGCACTGAGCTGGGCACACTGACCACAAGACTCGGGCAGCCCAGCTGCCAGGCCTCCACAGAGTCATTGCAGGGCCCATGGGTTGACAGACAGGGATACAGGGGGTGTCCCTGAGATGGAAGAGGGGCTTCACTGGAACATGAAAGAAGGAGGAGATGGAGGGGGTGGGGGTAGAATGGAGAACCCTGGGGGAGAGGAGAACTGCAGATGACACAAAACGAAGCGACTGGTTTCACCAGGTTGTTAACCCAGAGTGTGGACCTCTGCCTTCATGGTTAGGGATGGCTGGGAATGAACCCCACTTTTACATTAACCCAAGATGACATACTGTAGGTGAATTGGTGGCCCAAAGTGCTACTTAGTAAATCCCAAGGGGAGGTGATTTTTGAAGGTTCCTGCTTCTTACTTGGGTCTCAGGACCATAGCCAGAGCTGAGTCACCTGGGAACTTTCTTTATGACCAGATTTTCCAGGAGGAGGCATGGCCACACAGGGCAGGGCACTGGTGAGGGATCACTCGTGGGCCAAAATTGAGCCCCACCCTGCCCCCACCTGGGGGACAAGCAAGCGGGGCAGTGGGGAGGGCCCAGGGAGGAAGGGAAGGGTGCACCTCATCTCCCCAGCAGGGTGCGAGAGGAAGGAGGCCCACAAAGGAGCCCGGGCTCTGGGGGATTCTCCAGAGTTCTCCAGAGTTTGGGAGACAGGGCTGGGCACTGGGGAGGGGCCTCGGGGGCTGCCTGGGGGGTGCGAGGGACAGGTACCTTGGCTCCGTGCTTGCCCGGCATCCCTGGCATACCCCGTTCTCCCTGGAGGAAGAAAGAAGGAAAACAGTGAGAAAGGGACCAGACCCCGGGCACGTGGCTTGCAAGGAGGTCAGTGAGAACTGCTTGGCTGGAAGTTCGGTGCATGGGCTCTGAGGACCCCGCTGTGGGCCACTGTCCTCGGCCATGTGACGTCAACTTGCAGAAGGACCCAGTTACAGATCCAGCAGGAAGGGCCCCCACAGAGGCCCGCCCAGTGGAATCTGAGTGGGAGGTGACGTGCTCAAGGTCTACTGTCACTGTGTGACCCGGCAGGGCCTGGAGCGTGGTGCAGCCCAGCGGCTGCTTACCTGGGCTGCAAACAGTGACAACCTTCCCTTCAGCCCCTGTCTGGAAGTTTGTTCCCCATTTCTGCTCCAGCAGGCTCCCCAGAGTGGCCCCTGTTGGCTGGGCCTGGTAGGGCCTTGCCTCTCTTCACCTGAGGGTTTTTCCCTCCCATGTCGCCTGGGTCTAAGGCTTCCAAGGACCAGTGGGCCTGGGTCTGGGTGCTGCCCACTATCTCTCTGTGTCCATTCCTGTTCCTGCTCGTCCAGAGGCCCCCGATGAACTGTCTCTCCTGTCTGGGATGTCACAGGTTTGCTCTGCCACCTCAGCACGGCCCCTCTTTACCTTCAATCTCTTTGTGTCCCCCTGAAAATGCCAGATCTACGGGGAAGGGGTAAGATCAGGAAGAGGGGACACGCCACAAGGAGGTGGGTGGGCCAAGACTACAACCTGCCATGGGGAGGGGGGTCCGCTCCTGTTGTCACGAGCTGAACACCACGTGGTGCCCAGCAGGAAGCTGCAGCCGGGACCCAGGACGTTGTCCAGCACCAGTGACAGCTGCCAGGCTGCAGCAGCCTCCTCTGCCTGAAGGCCTGTGCTGTGGGCAATCCAGAGCCCTGACGGACCCTGCTCCTGGTGAGCTGTCCTATGGGGTCTGAGGGCTGTGGTCTGTGGGCCAGGCTGCAATCCCCCCAGGCTTCTAAAGGCAGAGGGTCATCTGGTCCCACCTAGCTTTCCAGTGCCCACTCTGCCTTCTCTGCCATCTTACAGGAAGTGCTGTCCACCCTTCTCCTGGCCAAGGCTAGTGTGACCTTCCCACTCTTCCTCCACTCTGGAGTCCAGGCAAGCTTCCTGACACACAGGCTGGGTCACGAGACTTCCCTGCTTCAAACACCCACTGCCCAGTACTGACTGTAGAAAAAGGGCCACTTCCTTGCTGGCCTTGTCCCCTGGCCTTCGGGTGTGCACCAGCTGCCTTTCTGCTATTTTCTCAAATCAAAACCCTGGTCCAACACCACAGCTCCATGAAGCCCTTTGGGACCCCCAATGGCCCTGTGTTGGCTCCTCAGATCACCACTTCGCATTTGCAATCTGCACCCAAAGAGTCACATCTGCCTGGGATGGCTTCACCTTCATCCTTGTCAGTGCCAGAATTTTTACTTCCAAATGCCAGAGCCCTCCTTCACCCTGACCAATGTCCCTCATCCACAGATGGGGGTGGCAGAGCTGGATTCAGGAGGTGGCCGCAGCAGACAAGCGGACAGCCCAGGTCTGCCCTAGCTGCTAAGTCCCATTTTATGGAAAGAGCAGAGTGAGGCCCAGCAACCTCCTGCACATGCCCTGTCTGGCTCTGGGCTTCCCCACTTTCCATCCTCCAGCATGGGATCTCTAAGTGTCCCTTCTGTTACAGAGTGATGCTCTGTCTGTCTCTTGTTTAAGCAACAGGGCTCAGAGAGGCCAGGGGTGATTGCCAAGTTCATGCAGAGTAGGACTTTGAACACAACTCTGTTGCCTGTCGAAGCCCAGGCTGTCCCAATGTTAGACACACTGATGCTCCGTCTGCTTCCATCAGATCATCGCAGCAAGCTCAAAGCACCAAACCCCCTCTGCTGGGTGCCTCTGGTCTTGGCCCTTAGGGTTGGAGGCAGCTCAGACAGCGAGGGCTGCTTAGCTCAGTGAGCCTCAGGCCTGCCTGGCATGTAGCTCTGCACTGTGGCCAGCAGAGGGCGGGGTAGGATCTTGTCTGAAGTTGGCTGGGATTGCTCAGAGGCCCTTCTCAGGAGCGTCAGCGGAGGGCCCCTGTCACCCTTTGAAGGACTAGGGTCCCCTGCTAACACTCCAACTGGCCCAACCAGGCTGACTCATCCTGGAGCCCCCAGGTAGAATCCCTTGGTGGGGTGCAGGTGGGAGATCAGCTTAGGAGTCCCCGACTGTTCAGGGGCCTCTCCCCTCTGCCTCTTTTCCTTAGCTTTCCCCCAAGCTTCCAGCCCTCCTCTTCCCACCGCCCTCTGTGGGCGTCTGTGTGACTATTTGCAAGCCACTTTCCCTCTCTGGGCCCAGTCTCCTCATTTGCACAGCCTGCTCCTCGCCCTTCTCCAGCCACCCAGCCCTGTCCTTGCTCCTCTGTAAACCGCCCTTAGGAGAGGGCCCAGAGCTGGGGACGTTTGCTAGGTTGGCAGCTCCAGAAAAAGGCTCCCTTGGGGAGGGAGTCTTAGCTGTGAATAAAGATGCAGCTCTAGGAGGGTCCTGGGGGCTCTGCTGTCCCTCCTCCTGCCCACGGCTATTGCGGGATACGCGGACACCCCTGATGGGAGAAGCACCCTAAAACTGGAGGGCAGTTGGAAGGTGGGGGCCGGCTTCACGCTCATCTCTGAAGAGACTGTGCAGAACACAACTGGGTGAGAGGTTTCCGGCTTGCTGGCGTTGTCCTCAGCCCAAGGTGGTTTGAGTCTGGAAAGACACAAATGTGCCCTGGGCTCCCTGGAGCCTCCTAGGGAGGTGGCCTCCTCCGGTAGCTGACCTTCACCCTTCCCTCCCCTCTGGGTCAAGTCTGTTAATTCTGCGAATGACCCAAGCTGCCTTGATCCCCCTCTCAGGCCCCACCCTGCTTTGCTGGGCAGGAAGCAGGGGTTCCTGGGTGACCCCACCCCTGCAGCTCACTCCTCTCTCGTTAGAGTCAGGCTCAGGCCCCTGGCTGTGGGCTGGGGGAGACCAGGAGACCTTGCCTCCTGGTGGTGGGTGGGGGTGAGAGGGGCCATAGCCATCCTCCAGGGTCTAGGGTCTCCAGGCAAGGGCACATTGGCAGGACACAGAGGGCTGGTTATGGCTGGAGGAGGACGGGGACACACTTCCCATGGTGGAACCATTCCGGTGGCTCGTCTTTGTGAAGTGTGCCAGAGCGCTCCTTTTCTGTTTCCTTATTTCACAGTTTGAGGTCAGGGGTCAGGCGCAGCTTCCACCCACTGGCTTAGAGCTGGGCGGGTCTGCAGGGGTGGCTGGGCTCTGATTTGTCTCTGCTCCTGCCTTCCTTGTCTTCCCAGGGGGGACCTCGCAGTCTCCCCAGGGGCTCTCAGCCTCCAGGTCATTCTGCGGCTGGGGAAGTGGGCCTTCCAAGAGCTACAAAGGGCCTTGGTCTATTTGCGTGGCCTGTGATGGCCGATGCTGTGACTCTTAGGTGGCTGGCCACCCTCTGGGAGGCTGGCTCTTTAAACTTGATGCCAAGAACCAAGACCTGGAAAAGGCGGGTGGCAGTTGCGGAAGCTGAGGAGGCCCCCAGGGAGGACCCGTGGATGGAGAGAGGCTGCCCTGCACGGTCTTGGAGGCCTGTCCCAGCCTCCACTTGGGAGCTCCCACTCAGGCTCCGGGTGGGGGTGGAGGCTGCACCGGAGCCAGCGCAGCGTCAATAGGCCCCCTGTGCCGCGCAGCTTCCAGGTGGAAGACGCATCCCTCAAGGCATGACAGGACGGAGCAAGTGTCGGAGTTCACGGGGCTGTGCTCTGGTCCTGTAGGAGTGGCTTCTCAGTTGGTGATTTACTGTCTGTTGAACGAGCCGGGCAGGGACTTGGCAAGGAGACGGTCTAGAGGGAGGTGGGGGGCTTCAAGGTCAGCTTCCCAGCCAAACAAAGGTCAGGCCAGGAAACTCCAGGACATGATGGACCCCTGTAACCTGAGGTCTGGGTGGGGGGGCCCTGGGCAGAAGGCAAGGAACACAGAGTCTTTGTTCTCTGCAGGGGGCGAGGAAGGCCTGGCTGAGAGTGGGGAGTGGAGGGCTGGGGGGGGCAGCAGGCAGCAGCAGGCACAGGCCTGGACCAGGGCCCTTCCCTGGACTGGAAAAGATGGGGTGTGTGTGCTCATTCCTTTCTCCCCCCAGAAAAAGTTCCCAGGCCTCCCTTCCGGGAAAAACGCTGCTCAGTTCCTGCTTCCCTGCCCCAGCCAGTCTCCAGACCAATAAGGACCGGAACCACGGAAATCCCAGGTCCTCCGGTAATTAGGGCCGGCAGGAAGTGATCTAGGGAATTACCGGGGTCGGGCGCCCCATTGAAGGCCAGGGCTTTGGAAGGGCGGCTGGCTTGTAATCTCAATTTGAGATCGGTTGATTTTGTAGTTAGTTCCAAAAAGAAAAGTCAGCTCTAATTAATCTGTGGACTTTGGAGTGCAGAAGAAACAGGGCTCAGAGAGCACAGGGTGGGGGCTGGAGTCCCTGCAGCCCCAGGGGCCTCAGATCTGGGGCTGGTGTCTCAGTTTTCTGATCTGCTTTAATTTAAATGGTCTGGACATCCCCACTGAGATTTCATGGCTTTGAAAGAAAATGCTGTCCCCACCCCGCAGACTCCCATCTGTCCCGAGCCCTCTGCTGCATGTGAACGCCCCTGGAGGTCTGGGGTCGCTCTGGCCCTCGGGAAGCAGCAGGGGCACAGGGAACTTTCTGGAGGAGCTGCTGCAGGGGGTGGAGAAGCTGCATGGCCGTACTGGATGTCAGGGACAGTCCCAACTGCTGGGAATCACTGGAGGGGTGCTAGCGGGAAAAGCACACTTCCACTTCCTTAGTCTGTGACTAAACAGGGCACCAAGTCCCCTGTGATTCTGCCACGGGTCCTCCAGATAGAGCTGGAGGCTCCAGATGGCCTCAATCCAGTCACGGCCTTCTTATCAGAACAGCTTCCACCTCTGCTTTCTTCCATGGAAGGAGAAGGGGGGAGGCTTACTGGAAATCCTGGGGCCCCTGGGGCCCATACAACACAGTGAGTAAAGCCATTCAGAGTGAGGCTTGGGGGTCAGATGGCCCTGGCTCTGCCGCTTTTTGTCTGTGGGCCTGGGGGAGAGCCTCTGTGAACCTCGCTGTGCTCTTCTGTAAGCTGGGGAGAGGAGCGAGGCCCATCTCATGGGGCTGTCACAGGGAGGCAATAAAATGGTGCTTACAGAGAGCCTGGGACACAGCCTGGCCTGAGGAGGAGCCTCGGAAAGGCAGTATTAACACCGCACAGCTCATGGTTCTACAGGGTGACATCCTGGCACGGGCCCTTGCTCTGACTGGCAGGTCGGAATCATCGCACCCTATGGCAGGAGAATTAAGAGGGGCTGCTCATGGGCTCTCCTCCCTGGGCGTCCCTGCCTCTGAGGACTGTCTCCAAGGCCTCCTGGAGTAAGGGCAGTCATGGGTGGCTCTAGCTCAGGGCTCCTCTGGTCTGGAGCTGTAGAACCCACAGCCTGCAGGGGGCGCTGTGAGCCGCAGGCCTGGTTCTTCATGGGAACCCTGAAGCTTAACACCCCAGGGCAGAGGCAGCAGCCGCACCCCCACTGCAGGATGAGTACCAGCTCTGATACACTTGGAGATGAGCTCCATCAGGTTTTGTGACCCGAATAGTCTGACAATGACTCTCTTGAAAGGGAGCCGAGGTCACAGAGGCTGCAATGCTTTAAACACATTTTGTGTCTTGCTGCGTATTTAAAGTAGATCCGTGTCATAAACATGCAGCGAGCCGTACCACAGGGGTGTTCGACAATGCTTGCAGAGTCTAGGCAGGGGGGCTGGCCCGAGTGGGCATGGACTGCTGGCCACGCTGGGCTTTGATCTCGAGAAGCCGGTGGAGAAGCTGGCCTTGCTGGCCTCAGCGAGGACGCCAGGCCCAGTCCAGCAGTGGGGTTGTGGTAGCAGGGGACGGGGCTGACCCCCAGCAGGCTGAGAAGTTCAGTTCTACCCTGGACTGGAAGAGGCCTGCCTGCACGTGAGTCAAGTGACACTCCCATGGTGGGGCCGTGCGTTGCCCCTTGGGTCCCCTCACTCCCTGAGGGCAAGGGCAGCCACATGGTCTCTGTCTCAGCTCTATTCCCACCCACTGGCTCCAGCTCCAGCTCCTGGGGTGGTGGGGTGGGAGCAAAGGCATCTTCCTAGCACATGTGACCACGCCCCCCTCATGTTGGAGCCTCTGCATGCCCCCACCCCCGCTATTCCAAGCAGAGTAGAGAGGGGAGGAGAGAGGGAGGAGAGGACTGCTGGGCTCAGGGAGGGATTTGGGGTGATCAGCCTTCCCATCCCAGAGGAACCACAGGGAGGGTGGTCTAAAGCTGCCATCAGGTGTGGATTCATGAGACGGGGCTTCTCACCCCAACATGCTAGTACATTAGCTGTATGACTTGGGCAAAGGGCTAACCTCTCTGAGCTTCTCATCTAGACAATGGGGAGGAAGAGCTCTAACCATTGGGCCATAGGGCCAAGTGAGGCAGCCTATGATTGAACTCTGGCTAACCTATAGAGTCGTGAAGTATTGCAAACTTGTCTTTGGGCATGAAAGATAAAAAAACAAAACAAAACAAAAATCCTCTTCATCTCAGGATTCTGAGGGGAAGCAAATTTCTGCCTAGAGATGGCAATCACTAGGGTCAAGACCCCTACCAATCCCAATGGGGCTGAGGAGTGACCCCACATCCTTGGGAGTGGGACCTTCTGCTGATGTCCTGGGCTGGGAGCCACCGGCCTGTAGGAGGCTGGTGGCTGCAGGAGCCTCCCAGAGACCCAGAGAAGCAGTGAGGGGGGCCACATCCCCAGCCCTGCACACTGCATGAGAAGAAGCCGTGGTGGAAGAGCGGAGCGGGGTGGTCTGGCAGAGAAAGAAGGGATGGAGGCGAGAATCCAGCATGGAGAGGAGGGCCTTCTCCTCTTTCCTGTGAGTCCTGAGAGTGCTAATGCTTCTGACAGCCCTGGACGTGGGTTTAAAAGACTTGGACACAGGCAGGAGGAGCCCGGGTCTCCCACAAAGCCGGGAGCTGCTCCTTCAGTCAATGTGCAGCCAATCTGTCCCCAGGAAGCCACCGCTTCCCTGAACTGGAAGGGCTTTTAATCCAGTCTCCCATCTTCACACAACCCAGACCAGTGTTACCCGTCCTCCACTTGAACATCTCAGGGAGGGAGGCCCTACCCACCCGCTTTCCCTCCCTTCCTCTGTCCTAAGGGCCCTGGCGTTGGGAAGCTCCTCTGATGGAGCTGGGATTGCTCTTCCTGGAGGGTTGCCCACAGGCGTTGGCTCCTCCCTAGTCACCTGCCCCCACCCCCAGCAAGTGATGCTTCGGAGCCTCCTTCTGTCCCCAGAGCAAACCCCTTGGCTTCCTGGGGCCAGGAGCTGCCCTGGACTACCCTGTTTTCTCTGCAAATTCAATGCAGCCAGAGTTGAACGATTCTTGCTACAGTCTTCACCTAGGATCGCCATACTCCTGGGCCCATGTGCTCTAGCATCAGGACACCCCAGCCCTCAGCTGAGGGCTCTGCAGCCCCAGGACAACAGCATCCCAGGTTCCTTTTTGGAGGAACAGAATTCTGGTTTTCAGCAGATGCAGGCACCCATCATGGTATGATGCCAGCTAAGGGCATCACCATGACCCCTGGGGACCCTCTTCCAGCCCTTCAGCTCCTTCATAGCTTGAAAGAGCTGGTCTGGCTTCTAATGGGAAAACCAACCCTGAGCTGCACCAGGAGGCAGTAAATTTTGTGAGTCTGCATGAGTGGATAGAGGCAACTGTGGGAGCTATAATTTCCACTTTCTGACATAATAAAAACTTCTCAGTTTATGGAAACTAATTAAAGATCTCTCAGGTCTCACCATTTCACCCGCTGAGCACCCATAAAACAATGTGGTGATGGCAGCCGCCCTACTGCAGGAGTGAGGAGTGTGTTTCCTGGTAGAATGGGTCCTTCCCTTCCAGCATTTCTTCCCTCTCCTGGTGCCTCTCCATCCTGCCTCTTTTTTTCCTCCTGGAAGGCTTTAGAAGCTTCCCATCCAAGGCCTGGAGGGCAAGGATGGGCTCCTAGCAGCAGGTGGGACTGAAAGAACCCAAATCTGGACTTGAATCCCTGCTCTGCTATTTCCAAGCCATGACGCAGGCCTCAGTTTCCCCATTTGCTAAATAGGAGCACGGCCATGCCAGGCTGATAGGATTAGAAACAGACCAGGTTGAAGGATGGTGCGGGGAACATAGCAGGTGTTCAGTAAGTAGTGACTATCATGAAAATCATTACTATGCTTTTATAGTAATTGTAATGACTGCTCCTGGGCCTGTGCTCAAATTGTTTCCTGTCTAAAATACCATTTCCCTTCAAACTGGCTGGCTGAAAGGATGACAGGAGTGGATTGAAAATGGCCACAAATGCTCTGCTATGCCTCTGATCAAGCAGTGGAGACCAAGGTCCTTCCTATGCTGAGGCACGTGACATAGTCATGTGACTTGCTTTGACTCTCAGGGCATTATAAATAAAATGTGATGTCAGCAGATGCTGGGAAAGTGCCTGTGCCCTGAGAGCTGCTCATTTTGAATGCTGTCCTGGGCCTGCCATGGTGTAAGGAAGCCCGTGTAACGGGAGTTCAAAGGCCATGTGGAAGACAGCAGAGGCCCCAGCCAGCATCACCCATCAGACACGAGGATGAGGCGTCTTGGCCCTCCAGCTATCATCTGATAGGCAACCCCAGGTGACACTAGCAGAACTCCAGGTCACCAATGCATAAATCATGTGGAATAAATATTTGTTTTAAGCCAGACACGTGGGATGGACTGTTACGCGGCAATAGCTGACTGACACAGGCCCCACTCATCAGAGTTGAGCTCTTGGCTGCCTTCTCCCGGGGCATTTCGGAACCCCTCCTTACCTGCATCCCCCCTCCACCCCTGTATGCACAGAGCACCTTGCGAGGTACCATTTTGTTACACCAGGGCTATCTGCACAGGAATGCTTCTGTCTCCCAATTGGGAGCTGCCAGAGAGCAGGGTCGGCCCCATCCTGGTCCCCTGAGCTCAGCATGGGGCTCTGCCCAGGGAGGGTCCTATAATCTTTCTTCTACATTTCAGAGCCCCATGGGGCCAGTCCAGACACGGCTGCCCAGGTGGGCACGAGGGATTCTCCTGGGCCTGAAGTGTGCCAGGCCCACTTGCCTGCCCAGAGCCCTCCGGCCTCTGTCCCCTCTCCTCTCCCAGGTGGAAACACTGAGCCCTGCTCAGGCAACCTCACAGTGATGCGAAGCTCACACGGGGTGGTACGTGTCCAGATGTACCTGTGCACGACCATGCCCTCCCCACGTGGCTGCCCAGGGGCTAGGCTTCGCCCCTCCTTCTTACCTTCCGGCCATGGTAGCCCTGGATCCCCGGGTCTCCCTGGGAAGAAAGAGACGGCCATCAGGTGGCTTTCCCAATGCCCAGTGGCCAGCGCTGCCTCCCCCACACACCACTTCTCTTCCTCCCCGGACTCCAGGTCTTCCTAGGGGCCCCTTCGACATCCACCTCCAGCCACCCCTGGGACAACAGTCCTTGGAGACTCTTCTGCTCATCCACAGTGTGCACAGGCTGCGGCACGCTGGGAAGGACCCCTGACAGTCAGTTCTGGTTCCACCAATGACTCTGGGGAACCTGGACGAGCCACTTTTCCCAGGGTGCTCAACTCCCACATTCATAAAAAGGAAGGGCGGAAGCAGTGTCCTTGTCCCCAGAGCCTCAGCGTCCTCGGCTTCAAAGGGAGGGTCTCTTTGACATCGTGGTCTTCTGTGCAAGGTTTCTCAAGAGACCAGATGACTCCAAGGTCACCTCCAGCCCTGAAACCTTGTGGAACACTATCTTACTGGGATATCGGGGTGGTGTCACGGGCATCCGCCTTGGTTTCTGAGGAGACATAAACTCCTCGGCTGACAGGACTGTGCTCTCTATGGTGGCGGCAGCACAGGCCTGAACCGCAAGAAGGGAAGACAGGCTGGAACCAGAGCAGCTCCTGAGAGATGGTGGGGTTTTGGAAATGAGCCCAGTTGGGTCGTTTCTCAGCTCCTTCCTCAGTCCCCTCCTGCAGGGAACCCTCCCACCTGTTTAACGCACCACCCGGGAGGACTCTCACCTTCGGTCCAGGAGGCCCAGGTAAGCCCTGTGGAAGCAAGAGATAGGTGAGTGGGGCTGGCTTCCACTGGTGAGCGAGGTTAGGTGTGTTGCCGGCGCCGGCTGGGCCAGAGTGGCCCTGACAGCCATAAGGAGAGAACAGCTGTGCCAGAGAGCAGTTCTAGGGCACCCGGAAGAGCATCGGAACCCTGTGGAGGGCACATGGGGACAACAGGCTTGTGTCCCTCTGTGGAACCACATGGGCGCCGTGGGCAACTCTGCGGGGCTCGGCCACTGGAAACTAGGTCAGCGGCCTCGTGCTAAATTGGCCGTGTGGTGTGGGCTAGGTCCTCACCCACCCGCCGCCCACTTGGGCCCCTCCCTGGAAGCCGACTCACCCAGCAGGCCTCAGCTTTGCCCGGCCTGCCCACCTGCAGCGCAGCCCGCTGTCTCCCTCTGCCCAGGGCGCCATGACCACAGCGGCTGTCTGTGGTGAGGTGGGACCAGGGGCCCGCGGAAGCCAGAGGGAGAGGCCAGGGGAGGCTGGCTCCACCTCGGTCTCGGGCGTAGGCCTGGGCGGCAAACGTGGGCTGCAGAAAACCACGATGCCTAGGTCTGGTCTGTCTCGATTGGTTAGAAAAACATGCTTTCTGGTTTGTTCCTCATAACAACCTGACAAAGAAAGCCGGCCCGGCTTGGTTCTGTGAGGGACAGCGCCATGTGCTGAGCGGAGGAGCGGGGGTCAGCAGAGAAGGGGTTTTGAGCCCTTTGGTTTACCCGGCTTGGTTTGGTTTAATTTTCTAAATGCACTTCCTTTCTGGTTTTCCATTTTCTCATCTAAAGACTGGTGGATGTTCGACTAGTCTCCCTCTCTGGGGTCATGGGGAGAAGTTATAGAAATATTTAAAATCTGTGCAGGGGGCCAAGTGGAGGAGCGGAGCCAGCTTCTAGTAACGTCGACATTCACACTGTGGTAATGGCCTTCCAAACAGAGCCGTCACCCAGCCCAGACGGACCCAATACTGAGCTTCAAGATGGGCCCAGGAGGGAGCTGAGGGGCTCAGACTCGAGACTGGCTGATCTGGAATGGGGCCAAGCGCAGTGGAAGCTATTTGTCTGGGACCTTGACCCAGTAGTGGCTCCACCTCTGAGATCTCTCTCAGGGAAACCCTCAGAGACGTGCACATTTATTCCAGGATATAGATTGCACAAGGGGGCTCATTCACTAAGTTATAAATAGGCTCAGCAGCCCTAAAATCTATATCACGAGGGATTCTTTCCTGATACAGCACAGCTTCATGACAGTAAGTGAAAAACTTCACATGCAAACTGTTCAGTGATTCAGGGCATTACCAACCTGGACGATGTTGATGGGGGTCTGTGTAAGGAGAAAAATGGAAGGACTCTCCAAAGTGTTAATAGGGTGAACTCTAATGTGGGGGAATAGACCACTTAAAACATTTCCCTCATTATGTTCCTATCTTTTTCAAAATGAGTGCATGATGACTTTGTCATAAGAGAGGAAAACTTTTTTTTCAACCCACAGGAAAAGCATTATTAAAAGGCCGGCTGATTTTGCCTTAGCCCCGTCCCTCTGAGAATATATGACTTTAGTCCTCTCCCTTCTCTGGAGAAGTCCAGCCACATGCCGAGTTGTCCTGCCCAGTGGCTCTGTTGTGCTAATGGGCTGAGGAGGAGGAGGGTCTTGGCCATGGCTTGAACATGGGCAAGTTTGTGGCCACTGGGTTTGACCTGTCACTTGGAAGGGGGTCCCTGTTGCCCCTGGACCCTTCCTAGAGGAGGCCCTGCCAATTCTCGGGCTGGATGCTGGTCCCTCTAACTGGCTGGCAGGGGGCCCAGCAGTGTGACACACACACACTGCAGAAAGGCTGTTCACGCCCCCTGTAGCCTTTCAGAACCACTGCCTCTGACTTGGGTTTTCCTAAGCCCAGGGGTCTGGGGCAGCCATCAAAAGTGGCCCTGGGAGATTTTCTCTCCAGGTTCCTCTCTGCTGAGGCTGGGAAAGGGAACCCTATTGGTGGTCTCCCTCACAGGAAGGCCACGCGTGGACATGAACCCAGCAGGTGTGTTTGCAGAGCTGGAGGGCCACAGGGGAGTGCCACGGACGGGCAGCTCCTTGCACGGCCACCCGCGTCCAGCAGCCCTGCTAAGAAGCTTTGGTGTTTTAGAGGGAACGCAGGTTCCTGTTGGCTATTCAAGGTCTGGAGGTTTCCAGAGAGTCTCGGGCTCAATGTTGAAGGAGAAAGGGAAAGGATACTCACAGGTGGCCCCATGGGCCCTGGCAGTCCTGGGTGCCCCAGAGGTCCACTTGGTCCAGGGGGGCCTGGTGGCCCTGGTGGGCCTTGGATGCCAGCCTGGCCCTGTTCACCCTGAGGTTCATTGAAACAAAGGTTAGAGAGAAGACCCCTGGAGACAAGGACAGGTTCCCACCCCAGGACCATGCACCCAGTGAGGTCCCACGTGGGCTCTGCTGGGGACGTGACAGTGGGGGAGGGTGTGGTGTGATGGTGCTGATGCTGTGATGCTGGTGACTGCATGCGGGGGCTGGTGGCAGCAAGAAGAGGGTGAAGACATGAGGTCCCCAAGCGGTGGGGCTTCCAGAGAGAACTTGGCTGCCCAGAGCAGCTGGTCCCCAGGGCAGAGCCCTGTGTTGGTGGCAGCAGTAGGACAGTGACACAGCCCCCACTGGCTCCCAGGCTGGCCAGATGTCCAGAGTCCAGCCCAGGTGGTCTGACACCCAGGCCTTCCTCTGCCACCCCCTCTCAGTGTGGCAAGTCACATCACCTCACTGAGCCCACCTCTGTCTCCTGTCTCAGCTTTTAGCTGTTGTTGAAGATCAGCTCCAGATGATCAAAAGAGACCCTTAGGTCAGAGGCCTTGGGATTTTGTTTGGCTTATTGTTCAGTTCAACAGGAGATTTCATGAAACCAATTTGGATTGGTGGAATCTGATAAAAAAAAAAATCTGGGAGCCCTGGCAACCCTGGACCCACATTCCTGCATCGTGGAACGGCCACCTAATTTAGGTGGGACATGAGTTTTCTGGTTGGCGTGGTCCCTGCCCTCCCTACCTTTCTTGCCTAAGCCTTGCTTCTGTCACTACCCTTGGCTTTGTTGAAAAGGCTTTGAGGCTGTCAAGGGCTTCACGCCTGTATGGCGTTGCGAGTTCTAGTCTCTCGTCCCGTCCCCATTTCTGAACCAACAGCACTGAGCCCACCATGCCTGTCCCTAGGATGTGCTGAGAGCCCAGAAGGCCAGGGTGACACTGCATTCCTTCATCAGCGGGACAGAGCCTGGTCCATGTGACTCAGATCTGGGGTTGGGGACAAGCCAGTCATCCTAGAACTTGCCCTGTGCCATGACATTGTTTTATAAAAGACCTCTCCAGGCAGGATTTGCGTTCAGCTCTTTTGGGGAGGGGCCATCCCTCTAGACAGGTAAACAGAATGGCAGGTGGCGGGAGAGCTCCTGGATGCAGGGGGGCACAGGAGGCCGGAGTTCCAGGCCGCCCTCCCTGCTTGGTGTGATCCCAGGGGACCCTCTGGGTCTACTGCTTTTCTGTGGGGAGTAGGGAGCCAAAGAGTTTGCTGCGGACTCCACGAGGGACGAGGTGGCTCTAGACAGGAGCCGATGACCTGGGTGCAGGAGGTGGGAGATTTGGCAACAACGGCTCGCACCTGCTCAAAGCTGGATGGTCCTAGGGCAGAGGGTGCAGCCAGCAGCAGGGCTCTGGGGCCTGGCCCCATCCCGCCAAACCCCGAGAAGCCACTTTCAGGGCTCGGGGTGTCCGTGGTGGAGGTGGAAGGGGCCGGGTGCAGATTGCTTCAGGGATGGCCCTTCCCCCACCCAGCGTCAGGTTGGTTGCTGCGAAGTCCCAGGGGACGTGTCTCTCCTGAACCCAGAGAGGCTTCACTAAGTTTGGTCTTCAGGAGGGACCACTGTAGCTTCCTTTCCAAACAGATTAAACCTGACTAAGCCCCTGGAGTCCTCAATCACCCTCAGAATCCTCTACGCCCTTCCACTGCCTTAGATTCTCCAGTGTTCCTACATTTTTGAAGGATAATTCACTGGGCTTGATCTGAATCAAGTCCCTGAGGTCCTTTCTGACTGTGAAATTCTAGAATCTTCCACATCACCAATTCCTTTTCACAGGATAGAAAAACCCAGGCTCAGAGAAGTCGAGCCCCCTAACTGAGGTTGCGTGGAGAATTCTAGGTGAAGCCAGGACCCCTCATCAGAAGCCCAGACTCTACTCTTTCCATTTAAACAAGCCCTGTCAAGACAGGCTCTCCTTCCCACTCTCTGCATTTTGGAAGTGACCTCCAACACCATCTGCTAAGCACATCAGAGCTTATGTCAAATTCCCTCTTTCAACTCATCTCGGGCCATCTTGCAGAGCCTGTAAAATCAGTGTTGGTTTATCGATAGGAAATGGACAAGCTTTTTATGACCCACTTATGACCTTATTCCCCCAGCAGCGTCCAGAGCAGGAAGTGGAGGGGCCCCTCTTCTCTTCTGCTTTGGGAACCAGGTCAGGACAGCATAGAAGGTTCTGGATCAGCTATCCATTGCTCTTGAAGAGCAACCTGTGGTGGCTCAGATGGAATCCTGGGCCCCTCGGTGTCTTCCTCAGCAAAGTGGGGTGATGAGCAGGGTGCCTGCCTCCGCCCCCAGTGGCTGTGCTGGGATGACGGGGTGATCTGCAGAGAGTGCTCATGACATCGCCTGAACCCAGCAAGGGCACCGTCGAGGCCACGAGGGGGCCCTGTGTGGGGTACCCGGAGGAGGGGCTCTCCTGCAGTGGGGTCTGGCCTGGGCAGGGCTGGGGGGCGGTGGGGCGGGCCAGGGGCTGCTCTGGGCCTCCAGCCACCTCCGAGCTGCCATGCTGGGTAAGCGCTGGAGCACACGGAGGCTCTCGAGGATTTGGCCAGGTAGCGTGATACGCAGCCTTGGGCCTTGGGGAGCATGTGCATTGAGGGTCCCTCTGTATCTTTAGCTGTTTGTGGGAGTGATTATTCAGCCTGGACTGGTCAGGCGCCTGGGCATCCAGGCTTCCAGAGGGCTGCTCAGAGCCCTGCCACTCCCAGCATCCCTGTGCCTTGGGGGTACTCCCTGTGCAATGTAAGGACAGTGAGGGGCAAGGTGAGCAGCCCTGGGCTTCCTGGCCTGGAATCAAGCTGTGACCTTTTGGAGAGCAGCTTTGTTTCCCATCCCAAAATCCTAGAGGCAGGAAGAAGGAAGTAGCTGCTCACAATGATCACACCCAGTGGTTGTGAGCTGAATTCCCTCTGCAAAAGCCCTTACTCCTCACACTCAGGTGACAGGTGACCAGATGCTAAGCAATCAGCATTTCTAAGCATAAGGGATGTAGGTCTGACTGAGAGCCCTGGATGTGGGGTCAAAGACCTGGCTGCCAGTTCCAATTCTCCCTCTCGCTGTGTGTATAACTTTGGGTCAATCAAGTCTCTTCTCTGAGCCTCAATTTCTTTGTTTCCAAATATGAATAACAGTAACAACAACAGCTAATATTATAACACACTGTGCCAGGAACTATTCCTAGCGTTCGGCATTCTGCATGTACAACAACAGCCCTATGAAATAGACACTGTTATTGTCCTTATTCTACAGATGAGAAACTGAAGCCCAGAGAGGGCCCAGAAGGAACTTGCTTAAAATCACACAGCTATTCATGGGCAGAGAACCTGGGCAGGTGCAAATCCCTGCTCTGTAATTTATGGACTGTGTGACTTTGCTTCACTTACTTCACCTCTCTGAACCTTGATTTGCTCATCTGTGAAATAAGGATGAGCATGCCTAATTCCTAAAACTTGTGGAGAGAATTAAATAAAATCAGGCCTGAAAAATGGATAACACGGTTCCTGGCTGCAGTGACAGCTGTAGCTGGTGGCTGTTCTGAATTGTGATGGTGGGTGGAAATTGTGGATCTCTAGGGCCTGGGTGCTGTGCATTTTCATGGGTCCATGTTGGTCTGATTAAATTTAACCACCTTAGAGAGAGGTTGTGGCTTTGTCTATGGCCCCAGCCTGCCTGTCAGGGCCCAGAGTGGCTGAGTCCCTCCTGGAGGTCTGGCAAACAGAAGGTGTCTACCTGGAAGGTCCGCCTTTTTATGACGGGGGGTGGAGCCAGGCGCACGGAATTGAGGAGAGGCAGCAGCTGAGGAGAAAGATGAGGTGAAGGCCAGAGGGCAAAGGCCAAAGGTCGCAGGTATTCAGAACGATGCCGAAAGTCGCCAGGAAGGCAGAGTGGCCAAGAGGGTCGTAGGAGAGGAAGAGACAAGAGAGATTAGCGTGAGCCTGGGGGCCAGAGGGCAGGCATAGACGGGCACTCTCAGCTCGCCCTTGGATGGCACCACTGTCCCTCAAAGGAGGAGTGGCCCTTGGTTTGCACCCTACCTTGGCCTCCAGGTTGGAGCTTGGGGTGCTGGCCAGCAGCCCCGAGCATGGGAGAGTGGCCCTCCTTGGCCATGCAGCGGCTTCCTGACACATGGCCCAACATGGCACGGCCGGCCCCACCCATCCCTGCTCAGTGGACGGACGCTGACCACTGCAGACTTGGAGGCTCTGACTTGGAAGCCACAGGACCCGCTAAATTGGTACTTGAAGTTAGGCTGGTGCGCAGCCTCCTTTGGGGTATTTTTTGGTAGGATGAGAAAGGCTGATGTCAGCTAATCTGAGGAGGATGTCAAGCTGGGTCTGGGGCTGGCCCGGCCCAGGGTGTGGTGCCTGTGGGCACACTAAGTGCTGCTGAGGCCCCATTCTGGGGCTGGCAGGTTTGGAAAACAGGCTGGGTAAAGAGGTCTCCGGAGTGGTCAGCCACTTTTTTTTTTGGGGGGGAAGGCAATTTGCAATCACATTATTCAATGTGACTTTTTTTTTTTTTTTTGTACTGGGGACTGAAAAACCAGGGCCTGATGCCTGCTAGGCAAGAGCCCTGCCTCCAAGAGACACCACCAGCCCTTTTAATTTGATTTTATTTTGAGACATGGTCTAAGTTGCCAAGGCTGGCCTCGAATTTGTGATCTCCTGCTTTAGCCTCCCAAGTAGCTAGGAATGTGGGTGTGTGCCACCAGGCCTGGTTCCTTAGTGTGATTTTTATTTCTGAAAATTTTTTCTGCTTCCCGTCGCTCTATGCATTGAATGCCACACGACCCATGGCTTTAGGAAGCAGTTAGAATCCATGTGCAAAGATGGTTCAGAATCAACCTCTTGTTTTCAAAAGCACTTTAACAGGAGGCCCCTGCAGTGAACCTTAAGAACCAGGAGCCACCTGCGCCCAGAAGGTGCCCAGTGGGGAACTGGAAGCCCCACGGAGGGGCCCCTCCAGGTCACCACTCACAGGGCCTCATCCCTCCTGCTACGGGAGCCGGGGGCGTGCCATGTTGGGCTCGGTGTTCAGGAAGCCTCTCGGCAGAGAGGGGCCAGAGACCTTCCAGGACCTACCAACCTTCAGGGTGATTATCTGGTTGGAGCGCAGAGCCGCTGGGGTGCTGCTCAGGTACTCCTGGTTGGGGGGTGGGACGAAGGTGGCAGAGACAGGGTGATGGGCAGAGTGAGAGGGAGAACCTGGCCTCCAGGAACCCAGCCTGGCTCTCCGGGAGACCCGCCACCCTGCCACGCCTGTGGCCTGCGTGGAAAGCCAGGGGCTGCTGGAGGCCCGCTTTCCCGCCCAGTCAGCTTGCTCTGTCCATGAACAGGGTTCCCAAGTCCACTTCTACCTGCGCCCGAGTTGCTCCCCAGACTGCCTCAGGACTAAGGCCATGCTTGGCCGCCCCCTGTGGCCAGGGTGCTTCTGGAACCTTCCACCACTCTCTCTTCCCTCTCCTTGTGCTGGGCTGAGGGGCAGAGAGTCGGTCCTCTCCTGCCCCAGGCGTTCCTCCAGGGCCAACGGCGTGCTGCCTAAGTGTCTGTGAGCTGTCTTTTGTGCTGGGGGATGCTGCCTTTCTTTTGGGTAACATAACAATCCCGTGAGCCCATCATCTCACATAACACAGCTGACCTTCCGTTATCGCGTGGGGATCAGGCTGGCCGGAACACCAGGCCCCTGCGCCCCTGGAGCGCATGCCGCACAGCTCTGTCTGCACCGCTGCCGGCTTGGGACCCCAGCCCAGGCCCAGCCCAGCCTTGGCCTCAGACCTAACTCCGCCTCTCACGGTCCAGGCCCTCTGTGGCCTCTCTCTGGCCCAGGGACACAGAGGTCAGAGACAGGCATGCCCTGCTACCAGCCAGGTGGCTGGGCAGAGGGAGCCCCTGCCAGCCTGGCCCTCCCAGGGCCTTTCAGAGTCAGGGCCACCCTCAACCTGGTCGTGCCCATCTCCATCCCCTAAGTCCCCCACCCCCAGCACTGCCTGGAAGTGGTGGGTGCCAAGGGGTGGGTGTCTCTGGGCAGGATGAGCCCCTGACAGGGATGGCCACCCTTGCAGCCTCATCCTCTCTGTACTTGCTGCCTGTGCACAGGCCACTCGGGTGCTGGCTCACTGGGCCCCTGCTGCAGGGAGCCACGTACAGCCTGCCCTCTCCTGTCCCCAGCACGGTGCCTGTGGTTGTTGTGCAGTGAGGACCCCCAGGGGGGCCACCGCAGCCTTTTGGGTCCTGTATTTTGGGATGGAGCAACCCCAGGTGGTGGGGGGAGGAGCCATCTCAGCCTAGGACCCCCACGCTCCAGAGAAGGGCTCCCCATGTCTTCCACAGGCCAAGCCCAGGCTTGTTCCCCAAATGGGTCCAGTGGCCCCATGATCCCCCCTCCTCCAGGCAGGTTTGGGTCACACGATGCAATGACCAGCCCAAATCCCCTCATGTCTGTCCAGGGAAGGATGTCACATGGGGACGCTGACAGACCATCTGTGTCACATGGTGCTCGCAGAGGTGAGGGGCAGGCAGCCGGAGTTCCAGACACATTCGGGAGACTCCATGCACACCAGTCAGCAGACAGAAGGACAGACGGACTGAGACCCTTGAAGTCAGCCCCACACAAACACACAGGATGGTCCCTGATCCCTGGACGGTCAGCAGCGCTGACTCAGCAGACCGCCACCCGCGCCCCTCTCCTGTTGCTGAGTGCTGCGGGCCGTGGGCTCCTGTTCCCCAGGCCGGGGGGTCCAGAGACTCTGGGAGATGAGGCTAGTGGGACTGGGTCTCAGGGAGGGGTCAAAGGGCCCTGCCCAGTCAGGGTCTCACTTACCCGGTGTGGGTACTCGCCACACTGACCCTGGGGAGGGGAGGGAAGGAAAGGGGTGATTAGCTCCTTGTTGAGGGTCCTGCTCCTCAGGGCCCCCGAGACCAGTGGAAACACCAAGCCTCTCTCCACCCCAGCCCTGCTGTCTGAGTCCTCTGAGACAAGAGAACCAGTTCCCTCCTTGTCCCTGGCTGGCAGTAGGAACGAACCCCCCAGAGCTGTTGGGAAGTCGCCCAGGGAGCCAGGGGAGGGATTCCACAGCACACCGCCTGCGGAGTCGGGAGGTACCACCCACCTGTCCTGGACGGCAGGCCCCGCGGCAGGGCCACCTTCTCTGAGCCAAGAGCACCCTGAAGGCTCATGGGTCAGGGCACGCCGTGGTGTGGCAGGTGGGAGGGGCAGAGGAAGGAGCTAAAAGGGGCCAGGGTCAGAGCAGACCCCTTGGCCCGAGAATGCCACCCACCCACCCACCTCTGTCCTGTCCTCACATGCTCCGGGGCCCCAGGGCTCTCCTGGTCCCCATCCATAGAACTCAAGTTCGCAAATGACCAGGCCGACCCCTCCCCACCTGCTGGGGAGCCACGCAGAGAAGGATGTTCTAGGAGCCACCCCCGACTCTGCACCTACCTTTTCTCCTTTCTGTCCTTGGGGTCCCTACAAAGAGACAGAAAGGAGAGAGTTAGGGACCAAAGCCCAGGAGGAAGGGCCCCAAACCTCTCTGCTGGGAACTGGGAAGGGAGGTACCCACCGGCTGTCCTCGGGGACCCGCCAGGCCCTGTGGAGAGGAAACACACACAGGTCAGCAGTCACAGAGGAGGGGCAGACCCGAGACCCTCGGCTGGGTGGGCATTGGGATGGTTCTGGGCTTCTAGGGGCCGAGTGTCCTGGGGTCCTGGAGGCTGGTCTGTCAGCCACGCTTCCCTGTGCCTGACCTGTTCAAGGTGGTGTGGGCACGACCAGGTGGGCTCTGTCCCCACAGATGCCACCTTCAGCGATTCCTCCAACCACTAGCGTCACAGGATCCCCACGGGGAGTGGCTCCTACGCCAGGTGGTATTCTGGGGGTCCTGTCCCCCACACCTGGGCCCCAGGACACACCAATGTGCTGTCTTCTGCCACTGAGCCAGAAGGGCTTCGAGGGGCGCAGGGAGGGCGGGTAGGCCAGGGCTGCACACCTGGGGTTGGGAGAAAGCTGGGTACAGAGGAGGCTGGGGCTGGCGCCTAGCCTGAGCCCTGTTCTGCGCTCCGTGGAGGAGCACAAGGGGTCTCAGGGTTTCCTTCGAGGTTGTCAAATTCAGGGTCGGGAAAGCCCTGCGTTCCTTGAGGAGGCCCCGGAGTCTGGCTCTGGGGGTCCACAGCTGGTGTGTGGGCAGAGGGGCCAACAAAGACGTCCTGGGCTGTGGGTGTTCCCCATGAGGCCGGCTCCTGGGTGTGCCAAGCTCAGCTGGCATGGCCCAAGAGGAAGGGGCAGGTGCCAAAATGGGGGCTAGCAGCTCAGGGAAGGGCAGTGCAGGGAGGGAGCCCAGCGCTCCCACTCCACCACACTGGGGACTGGTGAGACTTCAGGAGGCAGGGCTTCTAGATTTGGCTGCAACCACAGCAGGGCCCCCTCCCAGGTCCCAAGGTCCCTTCTAGCCCCTGACCTGGGGACCTGGGAGGACCCACCTTCTGCTCTAATCTTTCTTGGGAGGGGTGTGTACCTGGGATTGAACTCGGGGCCACTGGACCACTGAGCCACATCCCCAGCCCTATTTTGTATTTTATTTAAAGACAGGGTCTCACTGAGTTGCTTAGCACCTCACTTTTGCTGAGGCTGGCTTTGAACTCTCGATCCTCCTGCCTCAGCCTCCCAAGCTGCTGGGATTGCAGGTGTGCACCATCATGCCCGGCTTCCTGCTCTGATATTTTGGGGGTTCTGAGCTTTGTGCCATCTGGGTGGGTGGCCTTAGGGTGCCGAGATAAGGAAGAGCCCGTCTCCTGCTCCCGATTTGCAACTGGACCAACCTCCAAAGTGGAAAACTCCCAGGAGGCCCATGGGAGGAGGAAGGGGCCCTTGGGGCAATGTCCCAGCATCCCCAGCCCACCTGGCTGACTAGTGTCAAGTTCAGCAGTGCATGCTTCAATTGACAGGGCCACAGGTGACCTGGCCACCGTCTCCCAGGACAGGGAGAGAAGAGTGACGAGGAGGATTGCGGGCCAGTGGCAGCCAAGAGGCGTAACACACAGGTTTAGGACTGCAGAGCGAGCATTGGAGACTGAGTCCAGAGGTCCCAAATAGTGGCCCATGGGACAGTTGTGGTTTTGTTAGTTCCACTTCAGAGCAAAAAGAGTGCCCCCAAAAATCTGAATTTCAAGGCCGGGTGTGGTGGCTCACGCCTGTGATCCCAGTGGCTTGAGAGGCTGAGGCAGGAGGATCACGAGTTCAAAGCCAGCCTCAGAAACTTAGCAAGGCCCTAAGCAACTCAGTGAGACCCTGTCTGTTTTGAAATACAAAATAGGGCTGGGGATGTGGCTCAGTGGTCGAGTGCCCCTAGTTCAATCCCCAATTACCACCTCCTGCCAAAAAAAATCTGAATTTCAAGTTTCTCTTAAAGACAGTAAGTCCAATAGCACGTGGCACCAATTAGCTCTCACCAGCCACAGCCATGACCATGGGTGCTGTGCTCAGCCCTGGGCCACCAGCCCCTCATTAGCATCTGGAACAAGGGCCTGGGTGCTCGGGCTTCCTGGGTGCCTGGGCTTCCTGGGTGCCAGGCGCGGTGCTTGGCACAGGTGCACGTTAACGCAGCTCAGCTGTGACAGCCTTGCAGCCAGGAGGGGTCAGCTTGGGTTTAGGGTCTGTGCCCTGCGCACAGCCCGTGTTGTTCCTGGGCCTGGGACCCGGATGCTGCCCACACCCCCTTGACAACTGCACAAGGACACCCTCTCCACACCTGACGTCAGGGTCTCGGGCCTTGGTGAGGTGGGTGGGACAGAGGTGAGAATACGGACTAGTGCCCCGAGGCAGTGTGGGCGGCCCAGCAGAGGGGAAGGCGTCTGCTAAGGGAGCAGCTGGGGGTGGTCGTGCTGAGGTGGAGATGATCGTGCTGGACAGCCTGGCAAGTTAACAGCTGGGGTCTAATGGCTCTGTGCCCCGTGGGTCGATGTCGACGGGTGACGATGGCCCAGGCCAGGGATCTGTCATGCTGGCCTGGCTCAGGGGCATGGGAGGGCCCAGCCCTTTCCCCTGAGTCAGCTCTGACCCTGAACAGACAAGGAAGGCTCCTGGGTAAGACCCCTTGACATGGGTCTGAATCTTAGCTCTGGTATTTAAAACTGTGGCCTCAGTCAACATACTTAATCACTCTGTGCCTTAATTTTCCTTGCAAGCGGGGAATATAAGCTATCATGAGGATTACAGAACAGTGTCTAGTAGATGAGAATTATTATTTTCCAGGGGTCACGGGTTACCTTATGTTAGTGTCAGGCTGTTGGAAGGGGAAGGTGGGACAGAGGGCTAAAGGGTTTCACCTCCAAACTCCCAACAACCAAATCCCCACTGCCTCACGACAATGGTGTCGTGGAAGTTTATTGCTGCTTTGGCCTCTGTTATGTCATGTGTGTGTGCTTGAGGACGTGTAGGAGCAGGGAGGGAGATGCTGCCCCGGAGGTGCCGCGAGGGAGGAAGGTGTGCTGGGGGCCCTGACTTGCGGTCCTGCTCTTCCACTCCATGCCTCGCTGGAGGTGGGGGTGGTCGTGATGAGGTGGAGATGATCGATGATCGTGCTGGACAGCCTGGACATTTTGTGGACATTTTGAGGCCTCCCTGCCATTCTGTGGACATTTTGAGGCTTCCCTGCCTCAGGGCCCTTGCATATGCTGTTCTCCTAGCCCAGACTGTTCCTTCCTATCCCCTTTTCTATTTTCTCTTGGTGAAATCCTCATTCTTCAGGCCCCAGCTCAGAAGTCTCCTTTTCAGGAGAGCAGTCTCTGATCCTCATCTGGGGAGGTTCAGTTACCCAGAGGTTGCTGTGTAGTGTGGTTTTTATAGCACGTTTTGCATGGCAATGTGCTGATTGCATGAGGAATTATTTAAATGTTTGTCTCCTTCACCAGACTGTGAGGTCCAGGATGGCAAGGACAGCGTCTCTCTGGCTCCTGTCTCTATCCCTAGCACCGACCCCAGTGCCCAGCATACTTCCTATGCTCAATGAAAAGGCACCAAGGGAAGGCAGGAGGCGGGAAGGCAGGTGAAGAGAGAGGGAAACAAAGAAGTGGGGAGGCCATGAGGGGTGAAGGGAAGGAATCTGAGAACTAGGCTTGGCTCCTGTTTTGGGTGGTTCTTAGCTGTGTGACTTTAGGCAAGTTACTTCAACTCTCTGAGTCTCTGTTTCTACAACTGTCAAAGGGGAGCCTAATGGGACCTGGAATACAGGTTCCCCCTGAGGAATAAATGAGATGATACAGCCGTGCTGCATTAATGATGCTTTGGTCAATAATGGAACACACGTTTGTTTGTGTCTTTTGCTCTGTTTTTGTGGTATTAGAGACTGAGCTCAGGGACATTCTACCACTGAGCTACAGCCTCAGCCTTTTTAATTCTATTTTGAGACAGGGTCTCACTAAGTTGCTGAGACTGTTCTTGAACATGAGCTCCTCCTGCCTCAGCCTCTCGAGTAGCTGGGATTACAGGCGTGTGTCATGGCACCTGGCTATTGATGGGCCACGTGGATGAAGGTGGTCCCATGATGATATTGCCCAGCGACGTAGCTGGCTTTGGGCAGTGCACCCTACGATGCGCATCCAACAATGAACATGCGAAGCACTGGGGCGGTGCCTCCCGCACGGCAAACTCTGGATCTGAGTCCAGAGCACAGGCAGAGGCCTGGAGGAAGCCGGTTGCTAGGGCTGCCCAGCTGGGAGGAGCCCAGGCCTCTCAGCGGCACCTCACCACCTCCCTTTTCATTCACAAGAGATCTGCCTCTCAGTGACCTGGCAGTGTCTGGGTCACCGGCATGTGGAGTGAGGGGGGAGTCAGACCCTGGCTGCCAGGACGGGGGAGCCTGCCACCTGCTGTCACCCCCACCACCTGGCACTGAGTCTACCCCTGCCACCAGCCAGTGGAGCAGGAGGCAGAACTCGGGAGGCAGGAAGGCACCCCGGCCTAGGGAGGCACCCCGGCCCAGGGTGGCCCACTTGCTCTCAATGGCCTGTCAGTCTCTGCTAAGAACTGGCCACTCACTGGGAGTATGCAGCCCTGGATTCCCTTTAAATGCTCTGTACAAGGTGGAAGTGTCAGGAGGCAGGTGGGGCCGAAGTCTGCTTCTCCTCTGTGCCCAGCTGGGGCAACTCAGGGCAGAGTCTGCAGTGGGAGAGGGGAATCAGGCTAAGTACAAATTTGCAGTGAGAGAGGGGAATCAGGCCAAGTACAAATGCCTGCAGTGGGAGAAGGAAATCAGGCTAAGTACAAATGCCTGCAGTGGGAGAAGGGAGTCAGACTAAGTATAAATGCCTGCACTAGGAGAGGGGAATTAGGCTAAGTACAAATACCTGAGCTGGAAGAGGGGAATCAGGCTAAGTACAAATGTCCCCAGCCACCTCCAAGGCAAGATGCCCTGGAAGTGTCCATGTCAGCTTGTCCTCAAGAGCCACAGATGCAGCTTGGGAGTGCTAAGTGAGGCTGACTACCCTGCCCCCTGCTGCCCCCCTGGGAAGCTCTCGTTTTGGGTGGCAGAGCCCTCGCCCACCTGCCCTCTCTGTGTGGCATGAGGATCCGGGGCCTTTGGTGTGCATGGCTGGGGTGTCACCTGTGAGGGGCGGCCATATCACAGTCCCTTTTCTGGGCAGTGATCCCAGACTGACCCTCCAACCCATCTCGGGAAGGCAAGAAAGCTGGGGTCTTACCGTGTCCCCTTTTGGTCCAGGATGGCCCTGGGAGGAGAAGGGAGTGAGTGGCAGGTACACTGTTTGCCATGCAGACACCCCCATCCTTACCCCCACACCAGGCTGCCCGTCCTCAACACGCTGCTGGCTTCTTTCCCTTCTCATCTGGCCACTTCATCGCTGGCTGGGCCACCCAGTCCCCCAGCAAGGTCTTTCCCACCCAGCCCTCTCTGCCTGCTCTTCAGAGGGGAGCAGAGGTGGGGCTGGTCTCTGGCTGTGGGGGATGTCTGGTCCCGAGGGGGGAGTGGATATGACCACCATGGGCCCCTGGGCTGCATGTGGCTTGCTGGCCTGCAGGGCGAGTGGCCAGATTCCCCATCTGAGAGGTGGCTAGCCGCTCCGGCAGAGGCGAGCTGGTGTGGCCATGTTCGCCGCACCAGCACCTTCAGGGCTGTGGAGGGTGAGCTCGGTCTCCCTGGGAGCGGGGAGGAGCCTCCTTCCCCCACGCGTGTGTTAGGTGAGCACCTTGCTGGTGCTGGGGCCAGGGCCAGGGCCTGACAGGTGGCCGGCTCTTTCAGGATTCGACTCACACCTCTCCCCTCCTCTACCCGCTGCTGCCCCTTGCCTTGCTGCAGGCCCCTTCCAGGAGTGTCCCAGAGTCACCACGCTCTGTGCGTGGTGTTTGCTCCCGGATACTGAGGGCACCGTGGCCACAGTGGCCTTGTGCTCTGGGGAAGCCCACTGCGGTGGGGGCGCCATACGAATGGCCCCTCCTCCCCCTCCACCAGCAACAACCCAGCCCACAATTCTCTTTCTATCAAAATCATCTTCTAAAGAGTCAGGGTCTTGCGGGAGGACCAGAGACCCCGGGTTGCTGAGCTAGACCCGGTGTGGGGAAGAGCGCAGCCCGAGGGCCCACTTACCGGTTTCCCGTCCAGCCCGATGGGACCCTGAAAGCAGAAAAACCATATGTGAAGACGGAGCCCCCGGGGCCTCCTGCCAGAGGCAGCCTGGCACGGCAGGTGGGCACAGGCTCTGCTCCCATCGAGTCGGGGCCAGCCCTGCCTGACCCCTTGCTGGTCCTGTGTCCGTGAGTGAGCCCAGGCCTCCGTTTCCCATCCTAAGAGGGACAAGATAACAGAACCTTCCCCAGAGGACCCGGTGAGGAGGGAATAGGTGCTGCCTGCCAGGCAGAGCCACATGGGTGACTGTCACTGGTACAAAGACTTCTGACCCCAAGTAGAGAGTGGACACCGGGGAGGCTCAGCAGAGGGGCCCAGGTCCTGCCTCTCAGAACCGCCTTGGGCCCCTGGGCAGCAGTCGAGGGCACTCACAGGGCACCCACGCCTCTCCTGGTGGGCCTCCTCTCAGGGTGCCTCCCTGTCCACATTCCAGGGTCCCGCTGGGGTTTCAGCTTGCGACTTCCTGGGTCCCTTCCCCACTGCCCCTTTATAAATTGCATAGGTATTTACGTTCCTGTCCTTTTTTCCCACGGGAGCTGAACCCTGAGCTACTCTCCCGGTCAGTGTCTGGGAAAGGCTGCAGCAGCTGGTCCTTAATGACCAGGGTCTGGAAGGGAAAGGGCAGCTTCGGGGCTGCCCTCACAGGGGCGTGGCTTAAGCCAGCCAGGCCCAGCGCCCACCTGGCCAGCTCACCTCAGCCTCCTCACTCACCGGGAATCCAGGAAAGCCTCGCGTGCCCGGCTGGCCCTGCAAGAAGAGGAGCGCGGTGAGGAGGGGCCAGCAAGGGGGGCCCGCCCCAGTGCCCTGGCACCTGTGTGGCCGTCTGTGGGACACACCCACCACGTGAGCCAGCTGCAGGGAGGACAGGACAGAGAACAAGGGAAATGGAACCTCACAGGAAGTCCATGAAGGACAGGGATGGCCAGCAAGACAGCGGGGAATCTCGCCTCCCAGACGCACGCCTCCGCTTCCTCTGCACTCACAGCCACCGCTCGTGGCCACGTATCTGGGAGGGCTTGGATGTCAGCAGATCTCCCTGACCTCTGGGACGTGTGTCTCCAGGCCAGAGTAGGTCAGATTGCCACTCTCATCTCCCCTGGCCCGCAGCTTCTCCCAGCGTCCCTGGGATGGCCCTTCTGGAAATCCATGCCCGTGTCCCTGGAGGCACAGAGTGGGGCCCAGCTGGACAGTCATGCTCAGTGGTCAGAGCCCAGTGGTGTGTGGTCAAGATGCAGGACAAGAGGTCAGAAGCAGCACGAGGCTGGGAAGACCTGAGCTGGGAGGCTGACCAGAAGGTTAATGATAAGGAGAGCTAAACAACGGGAATCCCCTCACTTCCCTTCTCAAGGGCCACCAGGGCTGCTCCTCCTTGGTCCAGGTGCTCCTCCGTCCCCTCCAGATTCCCTCTCCTGCCTCCACTTCCTGCCTGCTCTCTGCCCAGGCACCCTGCTCACTTGCTTTCCCAGAATACACACGTCCAGCTCTCCGCTTGGGGTTACCCTTGGCTTAGAGGTCACAGTCCTTCCCAGGAATGGGCTTTTGAGTGTGGGAGACTGAGTTCTAATCCTGCCTCCACCAACCATGGCTGTGTGACTCTGAGCAAGTTGTCCAACCTCCCTGAGCCTTAGTTGCCTCGTCTGTAGAATGGAGATCACAGTATACCCTCAGAGCCACGGAAACACATTCCATGATGTTTGTAAATCGAAATGGTAGCTGTGATCATCTGAGGTTGGTTGAATTGACCTGAGCAGAGAAGGTGCCAGAATAAAGCAAGGTTGCTTTGAGCTCAGTGTGTCTTGGTTTCAGTGGAGGTTTGTCCTAGTCAAGTAGTTCCAGAATCAGTCCAGAGGAAGACTTCCCTGGATTCATCTGCTGTGACCCTGAAATATCTCCAGGCTGCCTGGATCTTTCTTGAAGCTGTGGACACAGTGTCCAGAGGCCTCTGCTCAGGGAACACAGAGGATGGGGAACCCCCACCATGTCAGGCTGGGTGTGCTGGTCCAGCAGGGAGTGAGCTGAGGCTCAGGGTGGACCTGTGACAGGCACCCGGAGGACACGAGGGAGGAGATGCCACTCGTATGTCAGAAGGGCCCTCGGCTTCTCTCCTCTCAAGGATAAATGATGCTAAGAATAGCCCTAAGGAGAAACCCCGGAAACCAAGCAATGTAATCTCTGAAACCTCGCAGTGTAAACTTTCTGCAAACTACTCTGCATGCTAAGAGAGGCCTGAGGGAAAGGTCAGGTGGACATGGTTCCAAGAAACATCTTCAAGGCTCATTCTGGATGTTTATGTGGTGGGGATAATCACACGGTTTACTAATGACAGAGCCGGCCCTGGTAGCAGGACGCAGCTCTCCAGCCCAGGGCCAAGTCCAGGGTTAACCAGGCCTTTCTCAGGGATTTTGGTAGGAATGCTGTCACTGACCAAATGGAAACTGAGACTCTACTTCCCGGAGATGTTGGGCCTGGGGAAGGCACATAGGGAGACTTGGAACTGAATTTTAATTTATATCTCCTCAATTACATGCTAAGCTGAGACATTTATTCCAATTTCTCTCTCTCTCTCTCTCATTTTTTTGGTACCGAGGATTGAACCCAGTGCTTTGCATATGCTGAGCAATCTCTCTACACTGAGCTACACCCCGAGATCCCCCTCCTTTTTTTTTTTTTTTTTGTTTTTTAATTTTGACACAGGGTCTCACTAAGTTGCCCAGGCTGGCCTTGAACTCCTGGGCTCAAGCCATCCTCCTGCCTCAGCCTCTCCAGTAGCTGGGATGACAGGTATAAGCTACAGCACCCAGGTTTTAATAGTATTTTTTACTTCATAGTTTGTCTTTCATCTCTTTGTCAAGAATATTAACTCTTTTTTTTTTTTTTTTTTTTGTGCTGGGGATTGAACCCAGGGATGCTTAACCACTGAGCAACATCCCCAGTACTTCTTTATTTTTTACTTTGAGACAGAGTCTCACTAATTTGCTTAGGGCCTTGCTAAGTTGCTAAGGCTGGCCTTGAATTTGAGATTCTCCTGCCTCAGCCTCTCCAGCCGCTGGGATTATAGGCATGTATCATCGTGCCTAGCTAAGAATATTAACTCTTTAATAGTCAGATGTGTTGCAAATACTCTCTAACTTGCTTTTGTGTTGGACTTTGATTATTTTCCTCCACGTCCCAAATAATTAATGTTACCTGTGTCTTTGGAGTTTTTTTTATTTTTTATGTTTTTGTAGTTATATATGGACAGGATGCCTTTATTTTATTTATTTTTATGTGGTGCTAAGGATGGAACCCGGTGCCTCACACATGCTAGGCAATCTCTCTGCCACTCCAGCCTGACTTGGGGTTTAATGTTATGTTTTGAAAGGGTCTTCCCCATTTCAGACTTATAAAACATTCACTCATACTTTGTCCTCATATTTTGTGGTTTTTGTTTTACATCTAAATATTTTATTCATTGGGGAATATGTCCTGATATAATGAGTGGGATAGAGATTCAGCTATTTGAAAGCAAAACTTTTTCGGTTTACTCTTCCCTGAGCGGGCTGCCCGGGCCGCACCATTCCCTGAACACCTCCCTTTGTCTCACTTCTCTGAAACGAGGCCTTATTCCGCACCCAGTCCCCAAATTCGCCTTCTGTCTGGTCTCCCCTTCTGCCCTATCCATCTGTTCGTCTGGATCGCTCTGCTTTCATGATCTATTTTGATATCTAGTAGAACAAAGAGTCCCCTCCTTCCTGACCCCCTCGCCCCACTTCCCAGAATGCTCCCGACATTCTCACAAGCTGATTTTTTTTTTCTGAATGAAACTCAATATTTTCCTGGACGTCCAACCCCATAAAAAGTTCACTGGGACGAGGAGTGCATTAAGTGTGTAGATGATAGACTTGCTTGTAGATGAGTTTGTGCATTAGCGTTTTCTCCTTCTGTACAAGGAGGGAGACAGGCTTTCCACAGGGCTCTGCGTCTCCTCCCTTGAGTCAGGCTGGGGCAGAACGGGGGCGCAGGGGCCTCGCCTTCTGAAAGCGGACCCCTTTGCTAGTTAACGCTCCCGGTTTCTCCCACCTGCAACTTGTGTGGGGCAAAGCAACAGAGATGGAAAGTTCTATCCGGCAAGAGCCTACTGGGAAGTCCCCTTCCTCTCCTACCTGATGCCCCAAAGAGGGCCAGTCCTTGTCTGCCGCCCAGTCAGGGCCGACCAACCACCTCCTGGAGCTTGGGATGGGGCCGGTGGGCGTGCGAGGGCCACCCTGCTTGCCTGGCATTTGCCGATGCCTGTGGTGAGAATCCTCCCACGGTGGCCAATTCTGAGCTGTGGGTGTGAGGCCACCCAACCCCACTGGGAGGGGGTACACATTGGAGGGCTGCGGCACAACGCCCTGCACCCTGCGCCTCCGGTGGCCAGTGCCGCTTCCCCTCCCGCAGCGCCGCAGGACGCCTCAGACTCATCCGCTGCGGGGCAGCATCCGCCAGGCGACCCGCTCCTGCTCCTGCGGAGGAGCGCACGGCCAGGGACGCCGCCTCTCGGGTCAGCGGAGGGCACCCCTGTGCCTGCTTTTCCCTCGGGCCCCTCCTATCGTCCCAGCATGGTCAACTCCACCTCCGAAACATCCCTTTGGTCCACCCTCCCAGGGCCACTGACTCAGCTCCAGTGCAGGCCTCGGTGACTGTGGGCCTTCCAGTCCTCGCACGACTCCAGCGCAGGGAGGAGCCCTGCACATCAGATCGTGGCCCTAGCAGGGTCCCCCAAGCCGAGGGCTCCCCACTGTCGATTCTCCAGGTTCGGGGCTCAGCACCCTTCCCCAGGCCTCCTCGCCTGGTACCTCTGCCTCCTTGAGGGCAGAGTAGTTACCTGGCCCCCCAGAAGCCTTTCTTGTCTCCCCTCAGCCCAGCTCCAGTGCCCCCTCCGTGCACTTCCTGTCTGAACTGCTGGGCTCTCACACGTGGAGGGCCTGGAGGGGCAGGCGGGCTGCAGGCAGGACCCCACCGTCTACCTGGCACTGGGCTTCCTAATGGAGATGCCCAGCAGGTGTGTCTCCCAGGCCTGGGGCAGCTGCTAGTGGACCAGAGGGAGGCGCTCAGGCTCCTCCTTGAGGCCTCTCAGGAGCAGCGGGGGAGCTCGGGGGCTCTTGGGGATGGGGGTACTCCCTAACCTGGCAGGTGACCTGCCCCGCTGCTCAGGGCCAGCCCCTGTGTCACGGGCTCTCAGGAGTCCACAGGCCCAGACGCTGCCCGGCTGCTCGCCTGACGGCAGTGGGAACAATCCTCTGAAGTGCCCCACGGCCCCCCTTTGCTGAGACCATCTATCAAGCTCCAGGAGAGGAGGCAGGTGGCCCTGGAGAGTGCGCGGCTGCTTCTGATTAGCAGCACTTATTCCGGGCCCTTCCTGGCTGAGTGGAGAGCCACATGTCCCATCACTCCCGGCTGCCGCCCAGGACTTGCCCACTTGACCCCTGTCCTAATAACAAGCAGACCTTGTCTCCCCTTCCCCGCTCTCCCCAGCCCAGGGCAGCAGTAGGAGCTGAGAGGGCGGCCCCTGCTGTCTGGTGAGGACTCAGCTGGGGTGGCCAAGCCATCCTGGGGACGGTCACCCACGTGGGCCACTGTTGAAGGACCCTGGGTGTGGTCAGGACTCCTGGGGCCAGAAAACCTTTCCTTGCACCAACTTGGGCATCCACGGGAACAAGGGCTTTCTCCTGAAGGTGAAGGTCCTGTGTATACATTAGGCCTCCAGCACAGAAGGGGCGTTTGGGGGAGGCAGAGGCTTAGGAGTGAGGCCGGCCCGGCCAGACCCTGGCTCCAGCCCTCACGGCCCGGGCTGTTTCCTCCTGGAATATGGGCTGTGGGGCTGCCTGTGCCAGAGGCCTGAAGGAGGCCTAGTGTGTGACTAGTGTGTGATCAGTGCCCGGGAGACGGACACCACCACTGTCATCCTAACAGAAGGTGCTCCTCACCACCTGATTCAAACCCAGCATGGTGGTTTATTCCCAAGGGGCCTCGCTCATGCTGGGCCCAGGCCAGGAGGTGCCCGGGCAGACAGCACCCCAGGACGTACGTCTGCAGAAGGGGAGCCTCAGCACAGACTTTAAGGGAGCCTGTCAGGTTTGCTGAACGGGCATCGGAGGACCCACCTGAGCCACGCAGCAGAACATCTGTGGTCATCACAGGGGGCAGGCAGCAGTGGTGGCCTAAGGTGCGCCTGTTCTGTGTTATTCTCCCGTCCCACTATCAGGCCCACCCCGGGTTCCATCCTCCTGCCAGAACCAGGGGACGGTCTTCTTTCTCTATGACCTTCCTATCACACACCTGGGCTCCGGGCATCTGCACTGTGGCTCTCTCAGTACTTAAGGAGGCACATCAGAGTAGCAACCACATGAGCCCAAGAGTGACAGTGACACGGCACTCTGGCCAGGCCATTACAATAGCAGGAGTAGTGTACACACTCAGGAGTCACAACACCACGGTTGGCTGATCACTCCCTGTGTGGCCACTGTCTAGCTGTGTGACTTTATATAAGTCACTCAACCTCTCTGTGCCCTGGTTTTCTCATCTGTAAAGTGGAAGTAAAAACAGTTCTTACCTCTTGAGGTTCTCGTGTAAGAGTTAAGTGAGTTAATACGTGTGACAGTCTCAGGATACCGACTGCCACAGGCCAGTGTCAGTTCTTACCATCTCTGTGCAGGCGGAGTCCAGGAGAAAGCTTGTTGGTAAGGACGAGTCCCCCAACCCAGGTCTACTCAAACGTGCCTCTGGCCCAGGACCCTGCTCATCCTTCTGCTCCTGCTCTTACCCTCTGGGGTCTCCAAGGAGCTCTGACTGGCTCTGCCTCTCAGCTCCCAGCACTTAGCACGGCCCATCCTGGGTTCCAGCTCCTGGGGGCCTCCTACCTTGGATGCAACTTGGCGATTTGTTTCCTGACCCTCCTCCCTTGCCAGTGGAGAGAGGCTCCTGCTCTGCCCTGGCTGCCTTTGTTGAAGGCAGGACCATGGGTGGGCGGGGCCTCACCCCCGCAGTTCCTGACGCCGCTCTGTGCACGGTGGTCAGGGAGACAGCGCAGCATGGCGTGGAGTGGCAGTCTGCTGCTGCCTGAAAGCCTGGGTACCAAGCCCCTTCCTCCCTCCCCTGGGCCTCAGGGTCCCCTTTTGAGAGAACTGTGTTAGGCCACATCTGGGGTCCCGTGACCCCACGACGCCCACGGCAGTTGGTGCTTCTCTCACGGCCTGGTGGGTGGGCGCTCTGGGAACGGCGCCCGTCCTCCTTCCCAGAGCTGCGCTATCTGCCGGCTTCCTCCCCACGTGCCCCTCACAGTTCCCGAGGAAGCGTGTCCCGGGGAAAGCCACACTGAGTTTCCCAAGCTCTGCAGTCACTGCTAACTGACATGGAGGGGCCAGCGCTGCCCTGGAAAGGGGCCTCTGAGGGCGAGTGATGGGCTAGGGCTCCTCCAAGACCAGGAGCCCGAGCATCCGCGACCTTGAACTTGGCTTTTGGAAACACAGCAGTCTCATTCCCGGGAAAGCTGGTGCACCCGCCCAGGGAGCAGCACTTTCCCCTCTGCTTGTCAATAGAGGGGCCGCCTCACAGCTGCTGGGGCTTGTGGCTAGAGCCCAGCCTCCCAGCCCTCCCGAGGCTGTGATGGAGGGGTATTTAGTGAGGCCACTTTCTTTAACATCAACGGCAGCTCTGAGGCCAGCAGGGCCGACCGCGTCACATGTGGTGGACACACCCAGACACGCGGCCAAGCCTCGCTCTTCCCTGGCCCCCTGCCAAGCCCTTTCCACTAACTCCCCCACCCCTCCATGCCCCCCAAAGAGCAAAGACTTACAGGGGGGCCACGGGGACCGATGATGGACATCCCAGCATCTCCAGGGGCACCCTGTGGGGAGGAGGAGGGGAGAGGGAGCGTCGGGCAGGGGCAGAGAGGAGTGGGCGAAGGAGACAAAAGGGAGATGCTGGCAGGTGGGGCGGGGGTGGAAGGCCGACCCCACGGGCCAAGGGAGGCCGCAGCGTAGAGGACAAGAGAGTTGGGGAGCACAGAGGGGGTGAGTGGAGTGTCCAGGACGGGCAGCAGGAAGCAGCAGAGAAGGGAAGCAATGTGGGCAAGGTGTGGGGACAGAGGGAGGGACAGAGAGTGACGGGCAAGAGGGACACAGGGAAGGGGCAGGCTCAGCCATGGCTGTCCAGGCCCCCAGGCCCACCGAGTCTCAGAGCCCTCAGGTCTTCCTCCCTGTCCATTCCCAAATACCTGTCTGGCCGCAGACCTTGCAATTGGTGGACAGAGACCAGCCCTGGGCGTGGGTTTGTGGAAACAGGGGATGGGGACACAGACACACACTACGTGGGCTCAGCAGCCCCAGGACTGACAGGTGGAGGTGTCCTGAGGTTTCTAGGCCAGGTTCGAGGAGACCGTGGGGAGTTAAGGCTGGGGCACAAGCATCAGCCCTGCGAGATGAGGGTGCTGGTTCAGGAGCACCAGGCGCTGACAGGGGTGGCTGAGCCAGCCAGATAGACACTGTGCACAGGCGCGTGCGTGTGCACGAGACAGAGGAGGAAGGATGTATGGAGCAGGGGTGGAGAGGAGAAGAGAGCGGCTCTGCAGGAAGACTGAGACCCGGCCCTGCTGGGAGGAGGCAGGAAGCCCCGTCTCTCCAAGTGGCAGCAGGAAGGGCAGTGAGAAGGCCCCGTGCCTGAGTTCAAGGTCTTGCTGAGCCGGGCAAGGTACAGGCACTCAAAGAGCCCGGAGGCTGCACGTGAGCAGTGACGCTAAGAGCACTGGGCAGCCCTTGCGGGGCGCTGCAGAAATGCTTTGTGTCCAATGTCACGACTCCCACACAGTGAGGGGACTTCAGATTCGCGGTTGTTTTTGCCGTTGCAATGACACCACGATTTTTATAGGAGGTAGTGTAGCATAGTGGTTGAAAGCCGGGATGCTTGGGTTTGAAGGCCAGCTCTGCTCCTGACCCCAGCTGGGTGACCTGGGGCGAGCTGATCTGCTGCAGCAGGAGTAACAGTGTAGGTGAAAATGTCACAGCATGATGCTGCGAAGTGCTAAAAACCGCGCCTGGGCCTGTGCCTTCCTCCTGGTGGTTTCACCCCCTGCCAGGTGGGACCCTGCAGCTGGGGGGCGGGGCGTGCTGGGTTCCTCTCCAGCTCTGACACCTTCCAGCTGTGTGATCTCGGGCGTGTGACTTTGCCTCTCTGTCCCCAGGTGCACAGCAATATTTAACGTCCCTGGAAGGGTTATGTCAGTGACAAAAATACTTAAAACGGGGCCTGGCATGATTCATGCTTCATGCCTGATAACTGCCGGTATTATTACTGCCATTGGGGTTATTTTGGGAGACTACTGAGGAAGCACTTCCTGTGCAGTCTGGGAAGGGCTGAACTAGGCGCCCGGAAGTTTGGCTTCTAGACCCTGCTCCTCACTATTGCTGTGGGGCCTTGGGCAGCCCTCGCCCTTCTCTGGGCTTCAGTTTCCTCCTGTCAAGTGAGCTGGTTCCACAGCGTGTGACTGAAGTCTCGCAAGAGCTCACCAGGGCCCGGCTGCGGGGCTCCGGCTTCCCAGGGGCTCCTCTCTAGATCCGAGGCCCCCCCTGGGCATTTCTAGCCACACAACAGCAAGGAGCTGGCCTCCTGGCCTAGGGGGAGGGTGACAGCCTGGCAGGGACCCAGAGCCACGAGGTCCCATGAAGTCATGAAGGCAGAGCAGGGGAGACCCAGTCTGCCAGGAGGCTGGGGTGGTGGCCCAGGAATCCCAAGGCTCAGGCTCAAGGGTGTGGAAGCTGTTAGGAAGCTGGCGGCTGGGACAGCCCGGTCGCACGCTCTGCCTGCACGGGTGTGGCAGGGCAGGCTGGGCTGGGGGGCACGGTCGGGATCTTCCCCACCACCACTAGTCTGCCGGGAACCAGAGGCTGGGTAGGGCGGATGGGGAAGTGTGGACTCACCTTCTCGCCTGGTTGGCCCTTCACTCCCTGAGGCAGCCACAGGTGACACAGGGCGCAGGGAAGAGGGGGGGGGGGAGAAAAAGCAAGAGGGTGAGAGACAGGCTCCGACACAAGAATTCATGTCCACGGCACAGCAACCAAATGGAGGAAATCACCGTGAAATAAGAAACAGCAAAACACAGATGCTAACACGCGACAGGTCCCTCGGCCAAGAAGCAACACGTGTGGAAGCCCATGGCCTTGCCCCTGCTCCAGGCCTGGCTGGCTGCTCCAGAGAACCCCGGTGAACAGTGGCTGGGGCTGCAGGAGGCCCTCTCCAAGGACGAGTGTGTGCGTGCGCACGTGCATATGACAGAGAGAGAGAACTCAAGACCCAATGTAGGTCAGTAGGCGTCCAAGAAGCCATGACCCAGCTGGCCAAGTCAATGGGAGGTGGAGGTGAGGCTGTGGTGGACTCTAAGAGCTTTGAAGGCCCCGCTAAGGACCAAGCACAAAGCTCTGCCAGGCTAGACAAGCCCAGAGCCATTTGGGTGCCCAGACCAGGTCGGGGGAGGAGGCAGAGGGACGTGGGTGGATGCACATATCTGCAAGTCTGGAGGGCGGGTCAGCATGCAGGGAAAGCTGGGTGGTTGGCCAAGGGTCCACTGTAACCAGTGACCAGAGGATGGCTAGCCTGATCGGCCCTGCTCCCAACCAGCCACTGGTGCCCCCTCTGGTGACACACAGTAATGACCCAGGAATTTCACAAGCTGTCCTTATCAGTGCCAGGACCCCTAGCCGGCAGCCAAATGGGCCCATTGCCACATTTAAAATAGCACAGGCAGTGAAGCCCCAAAGTGTCTTGAAAGCAGCCTTGCCCAGAAGGAAGTGGGAGACCTCCTGTGGCTCCCCACCTCTCCCACTGCTGTGGGGCAAGACAAACTCAGAGGGGCACTTCCTGGGGGGAGGGTGGGCAGATGGCAACAGGGCCCAAGGAGGAGTGCAGGGAGGGGGGGCAGGAGGCAGGGGGTGCCACTTTGTATTTTGCAACCTTCCCTAAAGGCCAGCCCTGCCCAGGGGAGAGCCCATACACAGCAAGCCCAGGAGGGGACGCAGGGCACTGTTCCCTTCTCTGTTCAGGACCCAGTGACTGCTGGGTGGACTCAGGTTTAGCAGTTAGAGAACATAAGCAGAGTGACAGGGCCAGGCAGAGATTACCCTGTCCTGGTCTGGAATAGTAAGGAGAGCTTTGAGGTGGCCCAGGGCTACCAACCCCCCTTCCTTGACAGACAGGCTTGGGTGGGCCCTGGGGAACTCCAACCTTTGTGGCATGGAACACATGTCTGGAATGTCTCAGGCCTTGGGCTTCGGACCCAGGGCCAGACGCTCTGTAGAGCTGTGGTACGGTGGGTGCATTGCCAGGGTCAGGAGCACAAGTTTGGAGTCTGGCTGTCCAGGTTCAAGTCCCTGCTCAGCCACTTCCTGACTGCGTGACCTTGAGAAAGACATTGTACATCTAGGCCTCAGTTTTCTGGTCTGAAAAACGGGGCTGGAAATGATGGCCACCTCCTGCAGTTCTTGTGAGGACCAAATGAGCTAATAATGCGTGTGAAGCCCTGGCACAAGGCCCAGCATGGAGTCAGCGCTGGCAAGGGCTGGCTGTGCCTTGTCCCCCATGCTCACACCAGGCATGCAAATCCACACAAGGATGCCACAGCCCTGTCCCAGGCGATCCCAGCCCAGGAGGCGAGGTTCAGAGGCAAAGCCAGGAACGACATGGGGGTGATGGTGGGGGAGGGGGAGCCAGGCTGGAGGTCGAGGCCAGTGCTGGGGGCAGTTAGGGATCAGCTTTGGCCATGCCCGAGACCAGGCTCGTGGCGGTGAGGCTGGTGCGTGGCCATTGCTCCCTTGGGCTGCAGCCTTTCCCGCCCCCTGGAGACCAGCAGCATTGTGAGGCTGCCAGGAAAAAACCCTGGTGCCAGGACCTCAGGGCCTGGTGCCAGCCTTTCCATTTCTGGAAAACACTCTCCCTTTTATCCATTCTCATCTCCTTTTCTCTGTCTTCATTTTTCAGCAGGAGACATTAAATATTTTCACGCCTAGCCTCCTGGCCAGGATCTGGAGGCTCCGCCTGGAAGCAGGCCCTGTCTTCCCTGTCTTTGAGTGAGTCTCCATCTACACAAGACACCTCTGGACACTTTGGGCCTACTGGGGGCTGGTGGCAGGAACAGCTGTAAATCTGAGGGTGAGCTGCTGGCCTCAAGTCCTCCCAATGCAGAGGCTCAGCCTCACCCCATCACCCAGGAGGTGATCTGCAAGGAGCTTTGTTGGTGCGAAGTTTTTGGACTTTTTTCTTTTGCTGTGGCAGTTTTTTGTGGGGCCCAGCCTATCCACAGGGGACATGTTCCAAGACCCCCAGTGGACACTGGAAACTTTAGATTGTAACGGGCCCTGTATACACAGTTTTTTAAAAATACATACATACATACCTATGATAAAGTTTAACTTATGAATTAGGCACAGCAAGATATTAACAATAACTATAATAAAATAGAATAATTACAATATTTTTTAAAAAGTTATGCAAATGTGGTCTCTCAAAATATCTTCTTGTTATTATTCTTTTAATACTAGGAATTGGAACCCAGAGGTGCTTTGCCACTGAGCTACGTTCCCCAATCCTTTTTATTTTTTATTTTTTATTTTTTTGTGGGTACTGGGGGATTGAACTCAGGGGCACTTGACCTCTGAGCCACATCCCCAGCCCTATTTTGTATTTTATTTAAAGACAGGGTCTCACTGAGTTGCTTAGTGCCTCGCTTTTGCTGAGGCTGGCTTTGAACTTGCCATCCTCCTGCCTCAGCCTCCCGAGCTGCTGTGATTACAGGCGTGTGCCACCTTGCCCAGCCCTTTTTAATTTTTATTTTGAGATGAGGTCTCACTAAGTCACCCAGGCCAGTCTGAAACTTGCAATTCTCCTGCCTCAGCCTGCCAAGTTGTTGGGATTACAGGCCTATGCCATCATGCCTGGCTTCAAAATACCTTATTATGTATAGCAATATTTTTGGACCATGATTGACCACAGAAACTGTGGATGGGGGCGAACTTCTGTAAAACCCTATTGTGAGGTCTGAAGACTGGAATACAATTTCTTCCCTTGTCCCTCTATGATGGTGCCCCTTTCTCTGGGGTTGGGGTGGGCAGCACATTGCCATGGTTTGGGGGACAGGCCAGCATGGAGGAGCAAGCAATGGCCCCCCAAGCAGGTACAGATGGGCCAACTCACCACACGTCCAGGCATCCCAATGGCACCTTTGTCCCCCTAATGAAGGAGGCATAAATAATCAGTTGTGGTGGAACCCACCAGTGTGACCCACGGGCTAGCTGTGCACCTGGTTTGGGGCATAGCCAGCCTGGATGGCATGGGCAGCTCCCGTGAGACAGATGGTAAATCCCTTTCCTGGGCCTGTCTGCCAGAGTTAGGGAGCAGCACCATGCACCCCACTCCTCCCAATCCCTCTGCCAATGGGTGCCTCCCCACGGCCACCTCCAGCACAGGCAGGACAGACGTGAGTCCTGCGGATTCAGCCACATCACGAGTTTCAGACACGCAGAGGGAGCCGCTTTTCTTCGTAGCCAGCGGTTACATCTTCTCGCTCTGGAAATCTGCTTATTAAGTTTTGTTTCTCTCTCTTTTGGTAGAAAATATTTTTTTGCCATTATACGCATGCAGACATCATAAAATCTGGGGTGGGGCCTGGAAGGATGGAAAGTAATGAGGTGTAGAAAATAGGATCACGTTTATCTGGCCGGGCCGGGCGGGAGGGAACTGTGTTGTGGAATGTGCAGGTGTGTTCTGGGGTGATGGTGCACGTGCTGACCCCGCAGAGGCACAACGTCCCCAGGGACCACTGGCATCCCAAGGGAGATGTGAGACACACCAGAGAACAGTAGTCAGCTGTGGAAATGGGCTCTTGATGACAGCACGTTGTCGAGACCAGCGGTGTTCTACATGTGCTCAAGAATGGCGAGGTAGCAGTGCACGTCATGAGCACCGACTGTTTCCTTAGCCTCCCTTGGCATCAGTGGGTTGGATGGGGATCACAAGAGTCTGTCTCTTGTGGGCTGCTGGGAGGATCCCAGAGGCGATGTCTCTGAGAAGCTTCTGCCTGGTGCCTGGCACTTGGTCAGTGCTGGACAAGTCGCATCTGCTGGTGTTAAGCCAGCGCAGCCGTAGGCGAGGGGACTGTGCTTCACACATTTTGCCTTTCACTGTGGGGCCAGCATCAGCAAATCTTCTTGTGGGTCCCTCCCAGGTCCCTTCACATGGTAGCACAAACAGGGCTCTGACCCATGGATCTGAAATCTGTGCATCCTGCTGAGATGGCCAGGCCAGAGCTGGCGGCCGGCTGTGACATCCCCATGGTCCACTTGCTCTTGGGCTTTGGACAATCTTTCAGGATGTGTGTTTTGGATTTTTTTTTTCCATTTCTTTTTTAGAACTAATGTCCTTTGCAGTCCTGGCCATAAAATGCTCAGGTTGGGGATGGGTGTGGAAGGGCCAGAGCTTGGAAGCTGTACAGCAGGCCCTGCTCTGGGTGGATCGCCCTAAATGCTTTTTAAAGGTGGATGTTATAAGAAAAAAAAAAAAAAAGTCTGCCCACGCTCCCCTCGGTCATCTGATTTTTCCCCTCCTTGGATTTCACGGGACTGACTCCCTGTCCTCTGCAGCTCCGTGGCTCTTCCTTAGGGAGAGTTTCTGTTTTCAAGGCTGCACATTCTCCCACATGCATTTCATTAAGAAAGCCGCTGCTGGGCACGGATTCTAGAAGCTGTTGGATTAGTCAAATGGCCGAAGTACGATTTATGTCTAAAAGGGGACCAGGAGGGACACACAGAATGTCGTGGAACCCAGTGGATGTGGCCTTTAGCAAAGAGGGACAGGGCAGACAGGTGCTGCCCCAGGTCCCCCTCCTCGCCCCACCTCAGCTCTCTGGCCAGCTATGGCATCTTGCCTGAGCCACGCCCCAGCCAAGGGCCCACAGTGTCCGTTCCCAGGACTCCTTTCACCCACCCAGGCCTCACTCCACAGCCATGACCAACGACTTTAAAGGTGGGTCTCAAATGTTAAGTACGTTCCACTGGGAACAGCGGTATGGAATGGGATGTGATAATGTGCACCTCAACCAGTCCAACACTGAAGTGTGGGTAGGTGGACGATGTATTTTACCTCTCCGAGTCTCTGTTTCCGCATCTCTAAAATGGGCATAATAATGCCCATTGTGCTGAGCTGTTGAACAAGTGAAGTCTGAAGAATGATTAGTATAGTGGGTACCTATTAAAGTCTCAATAGGAGGTGGCTATTAGTATTATTTCTACTTTTGTCCTAGAGTTCTCATGATTCCTTGGCACAGCCTCTCTAGAATTCAGAAATAGTAACTGGGGGAAAACCAAGTTTTTGAGTTTGCTCTTTCACCAGAGGCGTGGATGAAGGAGAAGAACAGTGGTTTGACCGTAAGCTGGTGTGCAGGAGGGTCCTGGTGCACCAGGGGCTCGCAGCCCTCTCGGCCCTCATTACAGGACCCTCTGTAGACATGAATTCCAGTGTCGGGAGGGTCTGCTGCCGTGACCCACCTGCCTGAAGCCCCGGGAGGGACACCCAGAGCCCCAGCAGCAGCTGCAGGCTCCAGAGTTCATCCAGGGCTCCAAGGTGGAGGGGCTGGGAGTGGCCCATAAGAGACTCCAGAGAGACCTGTCACTCGGAGACACCTGGAGGAGAACCAGCTGCCCAGCCCAGCCGGCCCTCTGGCTGAGAAAGAGCAGGCCCAGGCTGGCAGCGGGGCTCAGTGTAGTGGAGCACAAGGTCCTGGGTTCAACCCCAGCACAGCAAAGTCAACAAATAGATAAAAATAAAGGATGAAAGTTACTTACTGGGAGCCCAGGTCTTCCGGTGGGGCCCTGAAATAAAGGAGTGGAGAGTGAGGGTGATGTGGGTCAGCATTGCAATAGGGACCCGGGCAGCACTGCCGCAGCCAGACACACCACCTGGGCTCCGAGCTCTTCTCTCACTGATGAACAAAGGGAGGCCGGAGGAGAGGCTTCCCTTCAGTTCTTACATTCCTTCATTCAGAAACCAGGTAGCCAGGGCCTCTGGCTTGCCCAAGCCCAGCGGTGGGCACAGGGGACAGGGAGATAAGAATGTCCCCCCTCATGACTCGGGACCATTAGGAATATGGGTCCTTCTGCCTTGCTGTGGGCGATCTCCTGTCCACCACTCACGGGAGCTGGCCTTGGCCCAGGAAAAGGTGGGGGTGGGCATTAGGGATTGGCCTTCCCTGCCCACCACGCAGGGGAGCGCCTGTCACCCAGTGGGACGCTCCTGGAGGACCTGTCACCTCTGAGGCAGCGGCTCGTGGTCATGGCGGTGCAGAGGGAGCATCCCCCGAGGATCCTGGGGAAGCAGTGTCCTTCCTGGGGTGGCTCTGACCAGAGTCAGATCACCATCCCACGGCAGGGCAGCACTGGGTGGGAGGCAGGAGGCTGGGCCTCGGCACGGGGGGCCTTGGGGGCTCCAGCACCCTGTTTTCACTGACCACAGCCCTGTTTCTGGAACCCATTACCCACGACCCCAGCAGGTCTGCCTGGCACAACTGTGGGCATAGGAAAGGACTCCGTAAATAGATCGGAAATGCCGTGGAAAGAGAACAGTCGGTGAGCCTCACCACTGATCACAGCAGTCCCTTCACAGCCACGTGCACAGGAAGCAGTTTAAGAACCAGTCGAACCCCAAGAAAGTCTGTCTTTTTACCATGGGTGCCAACTTCCTGAGGGACTGATCCAAGAGGGTGGGTGAGAAGCTGCCCTGTGTGCTGACTCCTGGGGCACCAGGGAGCACCTTGCCAGGAGGGGGCTCGTCGGCAGCTGGCCCCCCGCCCTGGTATGGCTGGGGTCTGGGGTGCAGGACAGGTGGAGGCGTCTCCATAAGATAGACGGGTGAGGCGCAGGTGCTCGGTCCACCTGAGCTCAAATTTTGGCTCTGCCACTCGCTGGTGGGGTGACCTTAAGCAAGCAAGTGACCTTAAGCAGTCTGGTTTCTTTGTGTCTCTGTTTCCTTGAAAATAGGAGAACGCTTGTCACCTATCTTTTAGGGTTAAATGAGATATTGGGTGTAGAGTGCTGAGCTCGGGGCTGGCAGGGAGCAAGCAGGAGGACACACGGGCTGTCACCACTGTGGTCGGAGGACAGGGGACAGGTGGGGGAGGGGCATGGAGCTGGCCTGCGTTCCCCTGGGTACAGTGTCTCTCCTTCCAGATACCTGCTCCTCCCAGAGACCTGAGGCAGAACAGGAGGGGTCCTGGGTGTCCCTGGGAGAGACAAGTCCCTGGGAGAGACAAGTCCCTCCCCCGAGGAACTGCTGAGGCAAACGCAGGCAGCACGCGGGGTAAGCTGTCCCCTTCTGTCCCCTGTCCCTCAGCGATGGTGCAGTGACTCTCGATGACCAGGAGACATGGGTAAGGGGGCAGGACTCATCTCCCTCCCTCTGCTCTGCGTGGTTTTGCCCCCACAGCTCCTGGGCTGGGGGAGCCGTTCCTGTTTCTCTCAGCAATGGGCCTGAGGAGGGTGAGCTCCTGGTGGTTTGTGAATGAAGGAAGCTGGTGGCCCAGCCTCCAGTGGTCCCAGACCCCAGCCGAGAGCACAGACCCTCCTCACACCACAGCAAGGAGCCCAGGCCCTTCCCTTCTGACCAGCACCTCCCCTAACACCACCGAGTGGGACAGGAGGTGAGGCAGCGACCTCCTGCCCCAGGGGAGGGACCAGCCTCTGGGGGTTCCCAACCTCACGTAGAGGGTCTATCCAGGAACAGGACGGTGCTTTATTCACAGCCCCTTGTTCGTACAACTTGGTCAGCCAGGTCGCGGGACCCTCATGAGCACACACGGGGGGGGGGGGTCTTATCTCAGGCCCAGGACTAGGAAAAGCTGTGCTTCCCCAAACCACAGGCCTCACTGGAGCCCAAGTCTCCTCCAAACTCTGCTTTCCTCTTTGCTCTGACCACCAGGGAGCTCAAAGCCAAGTTTTTCTGCCTCTGCTCTCTGTTTGCTTAACTAGTTTATAAACCCCCTCCTCAGAATGAGGTAGGGTAGAAATAAATGAAATAATAAATTAATTAAAATTCACAGAATAACAATCTCCTCCTTAAAACTAAATAATTTTGGGGGACTCATCTAAGGAAGCCCTGAGTCTAGGACCAAATGAATCAACATATTCTAAATGGAAGAAAATATATACATGCAAATATATACTCCCTCCCAACAGCCAGAAACCATTACTATTCCCATTTTATAGATGAGGAAACTGAGGCACAGAGATGTTAAATAACTTGCCAAGTCACAGCGAGGAGTGGCAGTGATAGGATTGGAACGTGTGTAGTCTGGCTCCAGAGCCTGTGCTTCTAATCACTGGGTCACACAGCCTGCATGCAAACCCGAGAGCACCTCACACGCAGTGAGTGACATCTTGAGTTTCGGCAAGGGTCACGCTCCACCTTGGCCAGCAGCTGACATCTGGTATTTCCCTATAGTCCTCCCTACTTCCCTTGGGCATCTGATTCAGGCTTTCAGTTCCCATATTAAGAACATCTTCTGATCTAACCCAGGGATGGCTGACCCACTCGGATGGGTTGGGAGTAACTGGCTAAATTGATTAGCAATGTCTGCCATGGGCAAGAGGGTGGGGCAGTGGTAGCGCTTCAGTGGTTCCTGCTGCAACATCAACCCATCCTCCATGGTTATGTATAGACTTGGCGTCCACCGGAAGCTGGATCTTCCCATTGGAGGACAGAGCCAGCCCTGAGATACACCCAGAGGGCAGCAGACAGGCATCCGGTGAGACCTCACCTCTGGCCACTAGCGTCCTTCTTTTGCAGGAAGTGGAGAGAACAGGGTTGAGGAGGTGACCCCCACCTTGGCCAGCTTCCTGCTCCCTCCTCCTCTTGCATGTTGGTTTGGGCAGAGGCTCAGGGCGCCTCTTCTGGGGAGGAGCTACCTGGCCCTTCCCCTTACTCTCTGGCTGGCGGGCAGGTGGGCAGAGACTGCAAGCAGAGACTCACATCCCCTATCCTCACTTGCTCCTGCACTGCAGACCCCAGAATGGCAATGCCCACTCTAGCTGGGAACTACTTCCAGGTCAGGTAGACACGAACTCTCAAAATGCTAAATTGCTATTGAGAAAAGGATCCTCTATCCAGGCAGGGACTCAGCTGGTGTCCCCGGTGAGTCCTAGCAGGCTGGTCCTGGAGGAGGCTCCAGCAGGGGGTGGGGTGGGGGTGGGAGATGAGAACTTTTGGCTTCATCAAAAAGAATGGCAGGGGGACACGGAGCCCAGCCTCCCAGCTCCAGCAGGTGGTCTCTGGAAGTTCCCTATGGCGGCTTATTTTAGAAGATGGATGATAGGAATTGCAACCTGACATCCCCAACACGCTGTGATAAATCACCCCACCTCCTTTCAAGGAATGACTTGATTATCCTCTCTTATTGTGACCTGCCAGACAGGGGATCCAACCAGACGGGATCCGCAGCCTGGGTCTGAGGGCGTTTCAGGGCATGGATGGAATATTATATAAATAATGGTCTCATTAAAAATCGGGCAGGCTGTTCTCACGGGTAGAGATCACGAGGAAAACAACTCTGGAAATGATTTCTCCAAGCGAGGGACGGTGAGGGGGCAGATTTCAGTAACCTGGAGAGAGGTCTGCTGCGGGGGCTGGGGCCTTTCAGCTCCAACCACCCTCAGCCCCCCCAGCGCCCTCTGGGTCTCTTGTTGGGATATCAAATGCTGTCCCTCAAAGAACACATGCTCCTGTTCCCTGGATCCATTACCTCGGGGAGACGGGGAGGCGGTCTCCTTGGGCTCTTCTCGGGTTCTCTGGAAGTGACCCAGATCCCCTGTCCACCCTGGGAGTGGGGCCGGGAAGAGGAGCGACCTGGTGCCTCTAACTTATGTGTCGTCTCCCGCGCTGACCGCTGACGCTGCCACCAGCTCCGCCGGCCTCAAGTGACTTGGCCAGAATGGAGCTGCCTACTCGGGGCGTGCACATGGAGTGCGCAGGAGCAGCCCACTCTGGGAGCCGCTCCCTGACCTGCTTTCTTTAAGGAGCAGAATGAGCAGGCTGAGCTCTTTCTTCTTTCTAGTACCTGCTGCTTTCTGGACTCCAGTTGCTTCTTTGAAGGACAAAGGAGCTGGTCCAACAAGGGCCAAGCCAGACTTTTGGCATGAAATTAGGGCCTGGCTTGCCCCTGGGGCAGCCATTGTCTTGCCCTACACAGAACAGAGGTGCTTGGAAAGCAAAAGAGTGGCGTCCCTCCCTCCCTCCCCTGTGAACATTCTGGAAGGCCTTGCAGAATCATGGGAGCTCCCTGGAAGACAGCGCTTGTGCCCCACCCAGACCCTGTTACCAGTAGATGACCCAGACTTGCAGGTGTGTGACAGCTGGCTGCCGTGAGAGTACTTACAGGAGGTCCTGAAAGAGAGGGAGAAAAGGCCGGGTCAGTGCTGCTGCTGACACGAGGGGGACGTCCCCGTCCAGGGACTCTTCAGCCGGGGGAGGTGTTTCCATCTGGTCTTGGGAGGTTGTATTTTCCTGGCTCACTTTCACCAAGATAATCTTTTCCCTCTTCATTTCATCTCCACGTTTGCATCATTGGTTGAGAAACGCAGAGGCCTGGGACCAGGCTCAGTCCTGCAGGGCATCTCATGGTGGTCCCCGGGCCTCAGTTTCTCACCCCACAAAATGGGCTCCCCAGGACCTGCTTGCGCTCACTATCCAGGTTGCTTCCCACAGCATGGGACGTGGGCACAAGAATGACAACCGAGGGGGTCGGTCGGGTCATGGCTCTGTGGTAGAGCACCTGCCTCACATGTGTGAGGCACTGGGTTCGATCCTCAGCACCCCATAAAAATAAATAAATAAACAAAATAAAAATAAATAACAACCCAAAGAGATCAGGAGTGACAGCGCGCTCCAGGCTTCCCATGACACACAGTGGAAACCGAGCAGGAAGGGACGGGGTGGGGCGCCTTTTCATCCTTCTCATTCAGATCCCCGCCTGATGTCTATCTGGCTGGCCTGATTTCTGCGAGGCGGTGAGTCAGCCGTCTTGACCCCTCCTGGGTCTGCCTCCCGCGTCCAGCTTTCCCGACGCCCACCTCTGGGCCTCGGGCCGAGCTCCCGTGACCTCCTCTCTCGTCCCTTCCTCCCTGGGTCCCCTCTCCCTCCGGCCGCCCAGCGCGATGTCATTATTGGCAAGAATTACAAAGTCAAGCGTTTTGAGGAGACAGTGAAGGGAGTGGGGGCCCCGGAGCCAGGAAGGTAGAGGATGGAAGGTGCCGTGAGACAGGGAGCTCTGGGGGAGGTGCGCCACAGAGCGCCACCGCCCTGGCCTCCCAGCCCCTGGGGACCTGGCCACCTCCGCTCAGCTGCTGCTCCTGCGCTGCTTTTATGCTCAGCCAATGGAGACTCCCTGCGCCTCCTCACCCCTCGATTCCCAGCGCCAGTTTCCTTGTCTCGTCTGCCAGATTCTCTGTCCTGGTCCCCCTCAGAGGAAGCAGCCTATCTCACGCTGGCCTCTGTCAAGTCATCGTGTGAAGGGCGGACAGAATGTTTTGAATTAAAAACAAAGCAGAAAAAAAAAATGTCAAGAGGTGTAGCGACAGGGCCAGGAAGCCCGGGATGTGCAGCAGCAGCCGCGTGGGACGGGAGAGGGGAGGGGGCGCATCTGGGACCTGTTAGGCCGAGGGGCAGGGGAATGTCACCCAGAATCTGAAAAAATACCCCCGGGTGCAGTCTGCCAGAGGGCCGGCCTGGCTGGGGAGTCCATGCCCCCCGCCTGGGGGATGTGTCCCCGGCATGAGAAGCCGGCGGGTTCAGCCTGTGGCGATTTCTGGACGGTCCAGCCACATGGAGGGCAGATGTTCTGCACCCACCAGGCCTGACGTGGCCTGCGCTCCCAGCTCAGCAAGTTCCGGGGAAGCTCCCCATGACACGGGCCAGGGCCCTGCCTGTCACTGGTGTCTCCACTGCACGGGGAGCTAACACGGGAGTGGGCGCTTGGCCCGGTTCCCGGAGAGCGCCCCAGGGGGGCGATCGTACTGGAGACTCCTAGGGTTTCTCTGTCACCACGACCATCAGCACTGCGCGGCCTCTGAGGTCTTCACTAGGTGCAGGTACAGTGCTGAGTGTTCTCCATCATGAAGCAGATTCTGTTGTCCCCAGAATGCAGATCAAGAAACTGGGGCAAGGGGAAAATGAGCAGCTCCTCTATGCCCCAGCAGTTAGTACCTGGAAGAGCTCCCAACCCACGGCGACTGTGCCTTTCTCTACGCCCGTCACTCAGAAAACAACTCACCCGCACCCAGTTGCCCGCAGACCCACATCCTCCCAAACCTCTCCCTGGGACGCTTGTCCTGTCCCCTCTGCTCCTCCATCCAGGCCCAACCCTCTCATCTCCTGTGGCTCCTTTGTCTAATGCAAGGGAATTTGGCTTTGCCAAACTCTTCCAGGCTACCATTGTCCCTACCTGTCATTTATGTGGACTTCAGAAAGGAGAAAAGTCACCAGGCGCAGTGGTGCACGCCTGTAATCCCAGTGGCTCAGGAGGCTGAGGCAGGAGGATTGCGAGTTCAAAGCCAGCCTCAGCAACTGTGAGGTGCCAAGCAACTCATGGAGACCCTAAGCAACTCAGTGAGACCCTGTCTTTAAATAAAATGCAAAATAGGGCTGGGGAGGTGGCTCAGTGGTCGAGTGCCCCTGAGTTCAATCCCTGGTAAGGAGAAAAGTCCCTATGTGCTGACACTGTGTCATCGGAAGGGAAAGGGACTCAAGAAAGCTTTCTCCAGTGCGGAGATTTCCCCTGTCCAGGCTGAGACGACTCCATTCCATAGGTTCTTCTGCAAAGTGGTTAGGTCCTCCCTCCTCAGGAAAGCTAGCTACTGCCCTGGTCCCGCCAGCTCTCACCAACCAGGCCCGGGGTGGGGGACCCCTGGATTTCAAAGCTGATACTTTATCTGATGCTTTGGTGACACTCCTAGCAGCTCTATGGTGGCCGGGAGCCAACGGCTTTGCGAAGTCTAGTGGTGCCTTCTTCCCACTGGTGGACCTCCCAAGCAGGCCATGTGACCGGGCTCAGTCACCTGGCTATTGACGGGCCTGTCACTTTGATGAGGATCAAAGGACAGAGTCATTCCCAGGCGTCACCAAGGCCCCACTGTAGGAAAGGGAAAGCCCAGAGGTTAGCAGCCACTGGCTGGGGGGTGATGTCCCGTGCCCCCACCAAGGGTCTGCCTGACTAAGCACGCTGTGTCCTGGGGCCTGTGGAGGGGTTTCCCCCAAATGGACACGCAGGAAGGGGCCCTGTGAAGAAATGGGGTGGGTAGCGACATTTAGGGTATGCCTGTATTTTAGCCACGTTTTGTTTATCCAGTCACTCATTCATTCTTCTCCACAGTAGGAAAGCCTACGGTGTGTCACTCACTGCACTGGGCTACGGTTTCATAAATTGAACAATGCAAAGTCAATGCCATTTGAGGAAGGAGATCTTCATTGTTTAAGCACCAGCTGTCTTCCAGGGATTGAACCCAGGGATGCTTAACCACTGGGCCACATCCCTAGCCCATTTTTATATTTTATTTAGAGACAGGGTCTCCCTGAGTTACTCAAGGCCTCGCTTTTGCTGAGGCTGGCTTGGAACTCATGATCCTCCTGCCTCAGCCTCCCCAGTTCCTGGGATTACAGGCGAGCGCCACCAGGCCTGGCTCATTACCTGCTATTTTCTACCCGGCTCAATGCTGAACTCTGGTAATCCAGAGATGAAGAACTCATTTCCTCTTGCAAAGAGGTCAAGTTTCCAAAGTAAGTAAGGTGGAGAATTTCCAGAGAAGAGAACTGAAAGGAAAACAAGAATTTGGGGAGAAGTCCTTCATCCACTCCTTCCTTCCTTCGTTAATTCACTCAGTCTTTACTGCGAGCCTGCTGTGTGGCCGGCAGGATGCTAAGTGAGGTGACCATGACATCACATCAGCCTTTGCTACAGCCTGGTGAGCCTGGCATGACTGTTCCCACTTCATAGATGAGGAACCAGAGCCTCGAGGTTGAGTGACCCTCCAAGGTGGTCACCTTAGGCAGCACCTGTGTTTCAAAATCTTTAAATGTTGTCTCTAGTGGGCAGAGGCCAGGACTGCTGCTAAACAGACCATGTGAGAGCCCCCTACAACAAAGGTGCATCTGGCACCAAATGTCACCAGTGCCGAGGACGAGGAGCCCCAGGCGGGACCTCCGGGATTCCGCAGTGTGGTCCCTGCAGCTCACGCCCGCCACGCGCCTGTCGAGCCCTCAGGCCTGACTGACCTGTGCTTTGCCAACTTTCGGGATCCTATTCTTTTGCAGTTTTGCCTGTTCTGCCTCCACCCAAGACCTTGCTAGGACAGATGGCAATTCCCATTCTGAGCATTCATCCTGTGCCGGACACCGTGCCAAGTACTTGGCGTGCCTGGTTTCATTCAGTCTGCCCAACAGTCCAGTGAAGTGGCCCCGATGACCGTCATGCCCACTTTGCAGATGGGAAAGGCTGAGGCCCAGAGGGTGTAAGGTGACGCTCAAGGCCGCAGAGCTCACAGACACAGCAGCTGGCACTCAAGGCTGGGCCCCAGGCCACCCCAGCACAAGCACAGCGTGGCTCCGTGGAGCGCGGCCTCTCAGGACGCACGCCCCAGAAGCTGAAGGAATCCAAGAAATAGCGCGGCCTCAAAGAGCAGCTGAGGAGGGGAGCCCGGAACCTTCAAGGACTGCCTAGAGACGTTTGTCTGTGGCCGGCCTGGTGGCTGTTCAGGGAACTGGGTGAGCTTTGTGGCAGTCTCTGGCATTTGAGGCTGACATCAAAGGGACCGACTGAGCCTCCCTCTACGGCCTCCAGCCAAGACCAGGCTCTCTAGGGGGGCTGCGGCGGGTCGCTGGGCAGACCTGGATTTGATGCTCCCGGAGCGCATCTGCCAGCCTTGCTCTGTGACTGACAACCCCCCCCCCAAACCCCGCGTAGCTCACCCTGACCAGCCCCTTGGGTGGACGAGGAGACTGAGGTTCAGAGAGGGACGTGACCTGCCAGCGGTTCCTGGCTGGTTAGTGATCCTGAACCTGGTCTAGAGCTCCTCCCAGGGCAGCCTGCCACGGGCAGAGCTTGGGGAAAAAATGGTCACCACTGAGGACCAGAGTGCACACTCCTGCAAGGGCCTGCTGTACGCATCTCGCCCTAACTTGGTGCTCGGTGACTTCACGTTGGCAACTGAAAAATGGCCCTGGTGGAAGTCTTCATACCACAGACGTTGGTCAGATCTACAAAGCAGCCCCGCTGTCCCGAGAGCCCGTTGTTAAACGTTTGTAGGTTACAGCTCGGATCTGCGCTGTGGTGACGTCTCTCAACCAAGACATCCCGCAGCTCTGGGGAATAGAGGATGACAGGTTCCGGGAGGTGTGGACACAGTTTACATCACACACACACACACACACACACACACGGCAGACACTGCCAATCTATCACAGCTCCTTTTCCTTCCTGAGTTTAGACAAAGCTTCACAACGCTCTGCTACACACCCACTGTCAATCAGATGGAACCCAGAGCTAGAGCCACCTTTGGGAAAGACCCGGGGAGGCTGCAGGTGGAGCACAGGGCCCTTCCTGACTTGTCAGGCAGGACAGGGTTCAGCCTAGGTGGGCAGCTGAGATGGAGGTGGACAGGCCGGTTGCCCTGGACTCCCCAGAGACACCTGGCACCAGGTGCAGGAGTGGTCACAAGGTGAGGCCTCCCCGCCATGCCCCCGCCTAGAGGTTAAGATTGGCAGAGAGACTAGAGGTGGGAACATAGGAGGGGCAGAGGTCAGAAATTCCCCCAGAAGACTCCTCAGAAAACTTGGAATGCAACCACTATCTATCCCACTTTTTGGCATATACCCAAAGGACTTAAAATCAACATAATACGGTGACACGGCCACATCAATGTTCATAGCAGCTCAATTCACAATAGCTAAGCTATGGAACCAACCTAGGTACCCTTCAACAGATGAATGGATAAAGAAAATGTGGTACATATACACAATGGAATATTACTCAACCATAAAGGAGAATGAAATTATGGCATTTTCCAGTAAATGGGTGGATCTGGAGACTATCATGCTAAGTGAAATAAGCCAGTCCCCAAAAAACAAAGGATGTTCTCTCTGATATGTAGATGCTAACACGGAACAAGGTGGTGGGGTGGGACAATAGAAGTTCATTGGATTAGATGAAGGGGAATGAAGGGAGGGGGATGGGAATAGGAAAGACAGCGGATGAACAGACATAACTGTCCTATGTTCACATATGAATACACGACCAGTGAAACTCCACGTCATGGTCAACCACAAGAATGGGAAGTTACACTCCATGATGTATGATATGTCAAAACACACTCTCCTGTCATGTGTATCTAAGAAGAACAAATAAATAAAGAAAACCTAAAATAAACAAGAGAGAAATCCCCTAGCTTAGGTCACAGCTAGCTACAGAAGCCCCTCAGGTGTCCTGCCACTTCCAAGGCCACAGCTGTGCTCTGCCAGGCCTGGAGCCCCTGGGCGCAGCTTGAGCGGCACCTCCCTGCAGACTCCCTGGACGCAGGCCTGCTGCCCAGCGGGCCTCCGGTCTAACGCCAGGCGCCTGGGCCACTCTGCCCTTGGCCAGCCTAGCCCTTCCGTCCAGAGATGTCCCCCTGGTGTCCTTGCTCTCCACCTTGTTGGGTGAGCTCCTGGGGATGGGCGGGAGCTGGTGGGTGGGCGGGGCTCTGGGCTGCCTCGCAGCGGCTGTCCTGCTCTCCTCCTCCTGCTCGAACCCTGGTCTTACTCCAGCTTCTCCTGTTTCCACAAACAACACCGACCGGCTCTATCTAGGAAGGGGTGAGGGTGAATGTGGGGGGCCGCGCGCCTGTGAAATGGCTGCAGTGGGGGTCAGTTTGAGCTGGCAGAGGGGGAAAGCCTGGGGCCAAGACACTGAGAGATAGGAGATGCGTTCCCACCCCTGCTGCTCGGTCCCACCCTGGTCCCCCGAGGGCTGGGAAGAGGGGAGGAGGACGTGGGAGCGGGGACCTGGCTGCTGGCCTCTCCCCCACCCCCCACTGTGGGAATGGAGGGCCTTGCCCAGGCCTTGGCAGGATGGACAACTCAGACCCAAGGTGGCCAGAGGATGCGCCCGTGTCCCCTCCCAACCCTGTGACACCCCGAGGCTGCCCCCACCCATCTGTACTCCGGAGAGGATGAAAGAGAGAGAGAAGCTAATGGTGTCCTGAGTCGCTGACAGGGAGCCCAAAAGGCCAAGGATTAAACAGGAAGCAGCTCCATTTCTTGGAATTACTTTTCTCACCCTTTGGCAGAGGCTTATAAGTCCAGGGTGAGGAGGGTAAAGAAAACCGTCTCTTTGCACACTTGAACCTAGTTCCCTTCCTGCCCACTTCACGAGTATTCACAGTAGATCTCCCCGATCCCAGGTTTCACACTTACAGATTTGTTACCTGCAGTTGACCGCAGTCTGAAAATATCACAATCCCCAAGTTTTAAGTGTCACATCATTCCGAGTGGAGTGATGAAATCTTGTGCTGCCCCGCTGTGCCCTGCCTGGGGTGTGAATCCTCCCTTTGTTCAGCATGTCCGTGCTCTACATGCCACCTGCCCGTTAGTCCTCGAGTAGCCATCTGGGTCCTCAGATCAACTGCCTGGTGTGGCAGTGCTTGTGTTCAAGTAGACTTTGTTTAACTTAACCATGGTCCCAGAGTGCCAGGGTGGTGATACTGGAGATTTTGTTACGATCGTCCTGTTTTCCATCAGTTACCACAGTTGAGTTTTTACTGTGCCTGAGTTTATAAATCAGACCTTCTCATAGGCGCGTGTGTGGGGGTCAGCACTCTCTGTAGCTTCAGGCCTCCACTGGGGTCTTGGATATGTCCCCCACAGTGAGGGGAGGGACTGCTGTGCTCTGGTGCGCATCTGCTCGACAGCAGCGGCTGCGCTGCCCGTGTCCTCGGGGGCTTCTCTGAGTCCCCCACCCGAGTCCCCTGACACCCCACCCTCAGGTTTAGGCTCTGGCGACCTCTCCCTTGAAGTCAGGGCTCACCTCCTGTTTCCACAAGGCCCTCAGACTGAGGCCGGGCACCTGCAGAGTCACTGTGACCATGCTGCCCACCTGGGTCCAGGCTCCCTGACCCTGACTTCTGTCCACACTGGAGCTGGCTGTGACGCTGGCCCCTCTCGCCCGAATTGTGTTGGTCTCCGCTCCTCGGGGAGATGCTGCGGGGGTGCCATGTGGTGGACTGGGCCTGTCCTGTCCACACGCAGCCCTAGCACTTCCCAAGGCTCCTGTTTCGCCTTTTCTCAACGGAGCCATAAAACCACCTGAAGCCGGGCGCTGTGGCACACACCTGTAATCCCAGCAGCCCGGGAGGCTGAGGCAGGAGGATCGCGAGTTCAAAGCCAGCCTCAGCAATGGCGATATGCAACTCAGTGAGACCCTGTCTCTAAATAAAATACAAAATAGGGCTGGGGATGTGGCTCAGTGGTGGAGTGCCCCTGAGTTCAATCCCCGGTACCAAACCAAACCAAACCAAACCAAACAAAACCACCACCCGGTGTAGCCCCCTTTTGTGGGTGAGGGACTTCAGGGCAGAGAGGGGGAGTGCCGTCCAGGGCCTCCCTGAGAACTCCCTGTGAACCCCAGCCTCCTCCTCAGGCTCCGGCTCCCCAGCAGCCCCTGCCTGTGGACCTGGGCCCAATGGCCAGCCACTGGACGGCAAGGGGCACGTGGGCTTCGCCAGGCCCTGACTGCCCACCGCTGCCCTCAAGCCCTGAGCCGGGGTCAGCTGTCTTGTGTCACGTCACATGGGTCCCTGCAGGAGGACCAGTCTCTGGGCCCAGGAACGCGTCCTGACACCGGATCTTGCACCGCGTCTGATTTTGCGGTGCCGGGCTCTGCTCGGGGAGGCTCAGCCACGCCCCCAGGCCTCTGCCACAGGAGGGGAGCGGAGGTGTCAGGGGAGGCCGGGGCCTGGTCAGACCCGTTCTGACCGCCACCTCTGGGGCCGAGAGGCTGCAGTCTTCTCAGGTCTTGTTTTGGCACCCAGGCCTGCGTCTCCCGAGGACAGGCTTTTAATTCTAAAGTCTCACTGGTTAACAACCCGACACGGGCTGGCATCATCCCGAGGCCCCAGCCTCATCTTCACGTACACTGGCATCTGCTGTGTTGTGAGGTGACACTTTTGCCCCCGCCTAGCAGGTGGAGACACCGGGGGCGCAGGAGGTCAAGTCCCCAGCCCGTGATCGTGCAGCTGGAACCCAGACATGCCTCAGGCCCCAAAGGACTGCATTACTTCACTGCCCTGACTGAAGGCTCTGGGCTCTTATTGCTCCATTTTGTAGATGGTGCTCTTGCAGCTCAGAGAAGTTAAGTAACTTTTCTAAGATGACATAGCTGGTAAGTGGTAGAATCAGCACTTGGAATCAGCTATACCCTTAAGCTTTCCCTCTTGACCCTTACATTTATTGTTTCAGCTGTGAAAGCAAATTAAGAGTCACCAAGACCGAGGTGGTGGTGGGAGATGTTTAGACGGCTGAGGAGGAAAATCTGCAACAAGCTCTTTCAAGTCCCTTTGAGGACCACGTGGCCTCATCCCTGTGCCAAATTCACATCACTCTCATCTCTTTCCTAAAACTGGCTCCTGGAGCCCCACTGAGGACTGACTGCTAACCCCATCCAGACGTGGCCCATCCAAGGCAGGACGACAACCAGCTGAGCACACGCAGCCATGAGGTTTCACTGTCCCCTTTACTTAGAAGTAATGGAATCCGTCTCCTGTCCAGAGCATGTGCGAGAGCCTGGGCTGTGCAGCCACATGGCCACAGGTCAGAATCCTGACATTACGAGCTGTGTGACCTTAGGCAAACTGCTTAGCCTCTCTGAGTTATAATGTTCATCTCTGCAGAATGAGGATAATAATAGTACTGACCTCGCTGGATTTGAAGGAGCAAATGAGAGAATACAAGTGAAGTGCTGAGCACCCTCCCTGGCTTAGAGGAAGCCTGCAATAGTGACAGCGATGACAATTACCATGGTAAGGAAGTTGGAAATAATGAGCTGCCATCCCAGAAGCTTGGGAAGCTTTTCTCTTTGGCCTTCCTAGAAGATTGGCTGACACTTTAGAGAGCTCTTCCCACGTGGTGGTGTTGTTGTTCTTCTTCTTTCCTTTTTTGTATGGGGATTAAACTCAGGGGCACTGACCACTGGGCCACCTCTCCAGCCCTATTTTGTATTTTATTAGAGACAGGGTCTCACTGAGTTGCTTAGTGCCTCCCTATTGCAGAGGCTGGCCTTGAACCCTCGATCCTCCTGCCTCAGCCTCCCGAGCCTCTCACTGAGTTCCCACGGGTTCTCAGCGCTCTCTGGATATTACCATATTTAGCTCCACGCCTTGTCGGACGGGTACCATCCTTACCCTCGTTTCACACTGAGGACACTGAGGCACAGAGGGTCTTCGTCTCCTGCCTGGGGTCACAAGCTGGTGAGGGGCACACCCATCCAGGGTGCAGGCCACTAACCACCCAGCCGCACTGCCCCTCAGATGGGCCCCGAGACCCTGGAAACTGGGCAGAACACACAGGCCGGGCTCAGGATGTGCGAGATAAGCAGAGGACGCCTGGGCCGGGCGGCCTTTGACTAACAGCCCCGGCCAGCGTCACGGCTTTGGGCTGGTGGGACAAACTGTGCGTCCCTTCTTCCGCGGGCCCCCGACACTTCCAGGCTGGGGTCAGCATCGGAAGCCCGGGTCAAGGAAGTCGGGGGCGGCCTCGCCTCGCGGGGGGAGGTCACGGGCCTGTTCTGCAGACTCAGGCCAAGGCGGGCATTGTTCTCAGGCGGGGCGCTTCCTGGCGTGGCCTCTGGCACAGGGCCGAGGGCTGGCGGCACCGATGGGGGCTGCGGGCCCAGGGAGGGGCAGGGTCTCGGTGAGTCCCTCCTTAGGTGGGCACAGTGGGCACCCGCGGGCAGGGGCTCGCCCGTCAGACTCTGCTGGCTCTGACCCCTCCATTCTGTTTTGACAAGTGTCTGGGGTCTCAGGGTCTCTGAACTTGAACTTGTCACTCTCCACTCAATCTCCCGGAACCCGTGAGAGCCTCCATGTGACCTGGAAAGTTCTTCCCAGGGAAGTGACTTCCTGCAGCCCCTCACCCCGGGGTCCCTCTCGGGAAGTCAGCCGTTGTACAAGTTGTGGTCCCTTTTCCACAACCAAAAGGCACACACAGTGCTCCAGAAAAGGTCACAGCATGCACACCCCAGCCCATGCCACCTCCGCCAGGCAGTGGACTTTGATTTACCACAACCCCACGACACCAAGATATTCAGTGGATTATTGTTCTTGTTTGTGTGGATACTAACTCCTTGTTCTTCTATCTTGTCTTTTCTGTTAGTCTAGAAGGTCTATGGTTAATTCTTCAGTCGTCACCCCAAAAAGAATCGAGGGACATTAGTGGCTGCACACTCTGGTGCCTATAATAAGCTAGACTGGTACCCAAAACAAATGAAGCAGACCAGGTGGGGTGCAATAGGGAGTGGTAGAGACTGTGGCAAAGTACCAAGCCCTTGCATGTGTCCCCAACATAGACTAACCATTTCTCAACTGCAGCAAATACTGCCAGTTCAGGAATACAGATTCAATATTGTCCAATCTTGAAAATACTCAAGTAAAATTCTAAAAATTGGATATTTCATGCAAAAATATTCTGTTTCTAAATGTTGAGACAGTTTAATAACATTTAAAAACCATGCTGTAAAACAAAGAAAGCCAGCAAGGGAATTGCATTTGGTCCTCAAGCTGCTAATTTACAACACACTGTCTGCCTCTGGAGGCCTTCCCTCGAACTGTTCCAATTCTGCAACCCATAATTATTATTATTATTTTTTCTTTTTGTTCAGGAATTGAACCCAGGAGTGCTTAACCACTGAGCCAAATCCTCTGTTCCTTTTTTATATTTTATGTAGAGACGGGGTCTCACTCGGTTGCTCAGGGCCTCACTAAGTTGCTGAGGCTAGCTTTGGAACTGAGATCCTCCTGCCTCAGCCTCCCAAGCCACTGGGATTAGAGGCATGCACTGCTATACCCTGCTAACCCAGAACTTCCGGACCAGAGCATGTGTGCAGTGAATGCTCACTGGAAAAATGGGTGGGAATTAAGGGACAAGAGGGTGGACCCACAGCTACCACTTGAGCTAATAATCTGTGAAGGAATGTGGTCCTAACAGTGCTGCAGGCTGTGCTTGTGTTTGACAGTTGGCTTTACCCACGAGTGGAACTGCCTGGCCACGCCTTCCTCTCTGCATTTGCCTCCTTCCCCTGGGCCTCCCTCCTTCTGCTGGGCCAGGCTTCGGGGCGTCAGGTGACTTAGAAGGCTGTTTCTTCCTTTTTTTTGGTACTAGGGATTGAACCCGTGCTTAACCACTGAGCCACATCTCCAGCCCTTTTTATTTTGAGACAGGGTCTCACTAAGTTGCTTAGAGCCTTGCTAAGTTGCTGAGGCTGGCTTTGAAATTGCGATCCTCCTGCCTCAGCCTCCGGAGCCACTGGGATTGCAGGCGTGTGCCCCCCCCCACCCCCCACCCCCCGTCCCCCCCGGTCATGAGGCTGTTTCTCCCAGGATTGGAGGAAAAGCCCAGCTGTGTGGACAGTGATCAGGAAGAGACAATAATTTGTGAGGCACTGAATTCCCCCTGGTTACTTATTTTTCTCAAGTCTTATATTTACAACTGTATACAATTAAAAAAGGCATACCTAGTGTGACCAGTAATAAATAAACACTGATATTTGGTTATACTACAGTACCTTAACTTCTAATGGCATAACCAAGTGAAACATCCTTTTTGTCTTTGTCTCCATTAGTCCCATCTCCTCAGCTGTGGCACTGGTGGGGGCTGGGTGTGCACGGGGACAGGGGGTTAGGGAGGCGTGAAGATTACGCGGGGCTCGGGGGATAGAACTAAAACACCACACGTGCATCATGGAAATGTCACCGTGAAACCCATTGATTTGTAGAATTACTATGAGTTAATATTTATAATTAAAAAAGAATTACCAAAGCAAACACAGCCACACACGTGCACACACAGCCTCAGGGGCGGCAGCCTGACACCCCTGGGGCCTTTTACCACACCACCTGCCTGATGGCACTGCAAACCCTCTCATGCTCACAGGTGGCCCAGATGACAGCTACTCTGTGTTTGACATCTGCTCTGCGCTGTCAGGGGACTGGGCCCTTTCTGGCCACTCTTTTTAATCTTTGCAACTCAGCTTACCTGCAAGGATTCTAGTTTGCAGATGAAAACCCCAGGCTCCATAGGTTAAAGAGATTGTTCAGGGTCAAATGACTAACACAGCTTGGAGTGGAGGTTCCCGCTGGGCCTGTGAGAGGGCTGAGGCCATCCTCATCCACCAGCCCACTGCCGGGAAACTGGAGCCTCTCCCTCCTTGCACACCGGACAAGGCCACACAGTACCCATAATACGCCAGGAAGCACTGGCACTGGTGAGCTGAAAGCCCAGACATCAGAGCCCTGCATTTCACACTGGACGACTCTGGGATAGCAAATGCCTGGGAACCCTGCCATTGCTCCTCTATCCATAGCAGACATAACTAGTCGATTGCAGCGCTGCTTTCTTATACTTCTGGCAGCCAAAACCAATGGATCAGAGCTGGCTCCTAGCACAACCAGAAGTGAAAGATCTTTCTTATCTGAGGATGTAGATGCTCTAGCCAGTCTGGTGGCAGATAGAGGTGGGTAGAAACTATTGTCTTTTGAGCTGAAAAGGACTTAAGCCCAGGAGAGGAGAAAGAACAGAAGGAACCAAAAGGATGAAGGTCAGCTTTGTAGCCCCACTCACCAGATCAGAGAGGCTGGGATCAGGCTCAGACTGCACAGCTGGCTGTGTGGCCTCCCCGGGGAAGGCTGCATGTGCACACTGCTGGGTGACCAAGGAACCAAGGAACTGGGTCCATCAGAGCTGACAAGAATGAAACCTCTTTGGCTCATATTGTCTTTGCTTTTTCCTTTTTTAATTGGTTTGTTTTTTCTGACATTCATTTATTGTCAAAACAGTTCTTTAGGTGGCGCACACCTGTAAATCCAGCGACTCGGGAGGCTGAGGCAGGAGGATTGCAAGTTCAAAGCCAGCCTCAGCAACTTAGCAAGGCCCTTAGCAACTCAGTGAGACCCTGTCTCTAAATAAAGTACAAAATAGGGCTGGGGATGTGGCTCAGTGGTTGAGTGCCCCTAAGTTCAATCTCCAGTACAAAAACAAACAAACAAACAGATAAAAATAAAAGACCCCCCAGCTCTTTAAGAACATTAAAAGGACATTTTATGAAAGAGAAGCATCATCTCTAATCTTGCCCCCCACAACACTGTCACCATTTTCCCTTGTCCCCTCCAAACCCCTCCCACAGGCACCTCATCAACCTGTTCTTGGAGCAGAAGTCAGCATGCAAGTAACCTGGTCCTGTGCTGCTTCCACTGAACATGACAGACACGTTTCCACGTTTATGGCTGCACCACGTAGCATTTGCCTATTTCTTGGTAACTACACTTGACATTGGCGTGCTTTTGCATTCAGCAACGAGTATCCTTGTACGTCTAGCACTCTTCTTCTGATACATGGTTTTCTCAAGCTGAGGAAGTGGAGCAGGTAGAGGAACATGAACCTTGGTAGGCATGTCCTCGTGCACTTCACTTTGACCTCCCGTGTGAGGACTTTGGGGTTTTCAGGGCGCTCTTCTTCCTGGTCACTGCCACTGTCCTAGGAGGGCTCCTGCATTCCTTTGAACAGACAAGGACTCTGAGGCGGGGAGGCCAAGAAGCTTTTCCAGGTCACTGAGCAGAGAAGACGCTTGGCAGGACCTGGCAGTCGGCCTTTCAGGCTCCTGGCCACAGCCCTTTCCTACCTAGAGGCCCTGGATGTGGAGAGGGGGGATGCCTAGGGCACCCGAAACAGGGACAGTGGCATCACCAGGAGGCCAAAGCCTCTCTGGTGGCTTCCCCTCCTCCTGGAATGTCCCTCCCAACAGGAGGCCAGACTGGTTTTTTAATTAAAAGAAGATGCTGTGGGGAGGAGGGGCGGGGGGGGGGGGGGCGCGCAGGCTGTGTTATCAGGCAAGTTCCCATGACGAGCTCCCTGCAGCATCTAGCCCTCTTGCTGGGGCTGCACAGGCCCGAACCCCTGCAGCCGTCCACCCAGGCGCACTCTGGAGGGAGGGCAGGTGGGCGTGAGCTCTCTGCAGAGGAAAAGACTGGGTGGTCCCCGGCTCTGGCTCTTTTGCCTGAGGCCCTGGGAAAGCACAATAAACACAGGCTGAGCAGCCCGTCCCCACCGGCCTGAGGGTGGCAGGGCAGCGTCCACTGTGGCCCACAGCAGCACACACTGCCCAGGAGGAAGGTTTGCCAGGCTGAGCCCCTTAGGGCCTGTCCCCTCCTGGCCCTCTGGGGTCTCCTAGAACGGGGTGGGTGTGACTGCAAGCCATACTTGGCAATGCCCCTTCCTTGCCCCAGCCCATGCTCCCAACCCGGAGCTCCATGAGATAGAGCCTGCACACCAGGCCATAGGCCTTTCCAGGGCCACGGCAGCCCAGCCTCTCCAGGAAGCCCAGGTCAGTGGAGGCCCACTGAACCCCTGCTTTTGTGTCTAGTACTGCTTCAAAGTTAGTATTAAGCCTCTTGGGGAGGGGGGGACCCAAGAGTCCTGGTGTATGATGACCTTAAGATGTCAACCTCTGAGCTTCAGTGTCCTCATCTGTAAATTGGGGACAATGCAGTACCTATTTTTATAGGTTGCTGCAGGAATTAAATGAGATAATGTTTACAAAGTGCTTAAACCAGTACCTGACACATTGTAGGTACCCTGTAAATATTAGCTTTTATATTATTATTAATATTTCTAATTGTGGGTGATAAACAATAAGACATAAATAGCTGAGAAAAACTGCTGGGCAAGGTGGCACACACCTGTAATCCCAGCAGCTCGGGAGGCTGAGACAGGAGGATCTGAGTTTAAAGCCAGCCTCAGCAAAAGCAAGGCACTAAGCAACTCAGTGAGACCTAATCTCTAAATAAAATACAAAATAGGGATGTGGCTCAGTGGTCGAGTGCCCCAGGTTCAACACCTGGTAGCTCCCCCTATACACACAAATTAAAAAAAGTGAGAAAAATTCAGGTAGTAAGAACTCCTATGAAAAAGTTAAAATATGATAACACAGTGGGGTAGCGTGGAATTTCAGGAAATACTTAGGTAGCTGAGGAAGGCTTTTTTGAGGAGGTGATGCTGGACTTGAATAAGGAGAGGGAGGCAGACTGAGAGCACCCAAACTGGGATGATCATTCCACATGAGCAATAGCAAGTACAAAGGTCCTGGGGTAAGAATTAGCTTGTGGGTCTGGAAAACAGAAAAAGTCCTGTGTGGCTGGATCTGAGGTGTCTAATACAGTAGTTTGCTTGCCATTAAAATTAAGTTGTAGTCATTAAAATTAAATCACCTAAAATAAAAGTGAAAATTGAAAATTCAATTCAGTTCCTCAGTCTCACCATCTTTCAAGTGTTCAGTGGTGACACGTGGCTATAGGCAATAGTATTAACAACTGGGGTGTAATTTAAAAGATTTTTTTTCCCCTCAGTGCTGGTGATAGAACTCAGGATCTCACTCATGCTCTCCCAAGGAGCCACACCAGCCAGGTCTAAAATATTTGGGTCATTCTAGAAAGTTTTATTAAGTGGCTCTGCCCTGGAGTTTTGGCCGAAGGATGAGACAGACTCAAGCTGCAGCAGCAGGGGCAGCGGGGGGACTCCCGAGGCCAGAGCAAGGAGCTCAGCACTTGCTCTCTGCACTGGTGCCTTGCAGGAGCCCTGTTTGGGGAGATGGCTTAAACTGCGGTTGACTACGGGCTTTGGACATGTTTGGGCATTGGCGCCTTCCGTAGTCTCACGGGACTTGGCCCGGGATCTTGCGAGACTTGGCCGGAGATCTCGAGGGACTTGAGAGAGATTGCGGATGAGGTCTGCGCCATTTTGGAGGTCAGAGGAGCGTGGACGGTGTGTTGGGGTGTAGTTAGAGCCAGAGAGAAAAGTTGTCAGAATAAAGGGCTGTTTGTTTCCAGTTCGTCTCTAAACTTCTTCCCGCGGCTTCTTTGCTCCAAGCGGCCATCGCTTCAGGCGACAACAGGGCCTTCGGGGTGTCCGTGCTGTGGCAAAACTCACTTTGGCTTGGGGGTGCAGCCAAGAGAGGGGACACTCTCTCTAATTCTCCTTCTTCTCTGAGCCTAAGAACCTGTACAAGTCAGAGCCCAGGGGAACCCACGTGTCTGCTGAGCCAGGACCTCTTGTTTTCCAAACCTACAAGGGTAGGAAAGAAAGCCACAGGAACTTCCAGAGCACCCAGCACCACCGGCTGACCTCGGCGCAGGCAGAGGGGCAGCTTCTGGTCTGGAGATGCCTGGCCCATGTCCTGGCACCCGTAGTGGACACGGTGCTGACATCCCCCTCCAAGGGATGAAGGACGTGTCCCCAGTCACTGAGAGTGTGGCCTGCAGGCAGCCCTGGGCCTCAGCCCTCTTCAGGGCTTGGTTGGCTGAAGCAGCCACCTTGTCCCAGGCCCCCTTTGCAGTGTAGCCTCCAAGCCCTACTTGGGACAGCTCTGAGGGGCCATCGTGGTTGCAGAGCCCCCTGGGTCAGCAAGGCCAAGTGGAGACCCCGTCACAGCTCAGCCTCTCCCCCCACTCAGGCCTGCCTGCTTCCCTCCCGCCCCAGGTGTGCCCAGGGCAGGTGGCTCCACTGCATTTCAAAGCCAGTCTCCCAGGGACTCCATCTGCCTGGGCCCCTCAGTGTCAGAGGGAGCAGCCCTGTCCCTCTGTTGGTCAGAGAGTGACCAGGAGTCCAGGAAGAGTGGTCGCCATGGTGACAGCACTAAACCCCGACCAGAGTGGCAGGGGCCTGCAGGAGGGCGGCCTCCTCCAAATGGGGTGGTTGCAGAAAAACCCCAAAGAGCCCCACCCTGGACCTGCCCCGTGGGTGTCACTCCTGTGCCAGCAGTCTACGCATGCGCTCTCGGGCCCTCTCCAGGCCTGTCAGCAAGAGGCCTCGCTGCCCCATTCCCTGGAGACAGAGCCAAGCCTCCTCCAGGGAGCCCAAGTCCTGCAGCTCCAAGGCCACACCTGGGATCTGAACCCAGGTCCTGCTGACTCCAGCTCCTGCTCCCTGGGCCCAGGGCCATTCGGTGCCACATGGTGCCACCTGCCAGCTCAGGGGGCTCATGAGTTGGCACATGGATTCATTTAAAGGAGGTGTAGGTGGACATTTGGATCTCATCTGTCTTCTTCTGTGGTCAAAGACCAAAGTGACCCACTCGTGCCTCCAGTCCACCTCCCCCAGGGGGGATTTAATGGCTGAGCTACAGCCACTAGCTAGTGCTGTCACTGTCACAGTCACTACTTTTCCAGCCTCTTCAAATACTGCTTTGATGTGCTAACAGCCCCTAATGGGGACAGTGGCTAAGAAATCATTAGACGGAGCAGACCCCTGACATCTGACCTCCCCAGGGGCTGGCCGAGGCAGTTGAGGGAGGCTGAGACCCCAGGCAGCTCACACTAGGCAGGGACGACTGGCAGCAGCCAGGAAGGTTGTGACTCTAGCATTTGGGAACACCCACAGAGGAGCTACTGGAGGGTCACAGCAGGCATCCTGGGGAGATGGCGGGAGATACCGTCCTTGTCCCCAGCCCTTGAATGCATCAGAAGACTACAGTTGGCTGCTAAAGGACAGGCCCCATGTGCTACCAGGTTCAGAAAGTCCTACAGATTTGGGGACAGTGGGAGGGCTAGGGCCAAGATCAAAAAGGGATGGAAAAACTGAGAAACAATGTTCTTTTCTTATAATAAAAATAAATAAGAATAAAATCCTGTCATTGTGAGGAAAGAAAACCACAATTCTTCCCAAAGACAAGCAAGAGGGCTGCCAAGCTAAGTCCTGATGGTGGGCATCCACGGTGGGAAATGACAAGGGTAGCATTGCTGTCTGAGGCCCCCTGAGGACCAAGCTGGATGACCAGAGCATCCCAGAAGTGGGAGTGGGATTGGAGGGGCGGACAGTCCCATCTGTCTCTGGGGCAACGAGCGATTCTGAAGTGTCCAGAGACCTGGATGCAACCTTTGGTCAGTGAGGGTCAGGAACCTGCTCTCTGTGCATGCTGTGATGTCAGAACCTTTGAGAAGTCCAAGACATTTAAAAAAACGGTTTTGATATTTCTCTCTGGGTTTGGTAGAATGTGTTGAGACAATTCCAGTCCACCTGAGCTGGAAGGGAACAGGGAGGCGGATTAGAGTAGGGGGCTCAAGGCACCCGGGCGTCCAGCACAGGAAGTCCCAGGGGACGGCAGCACAGAAGCAAATGTGGGCAGGAGGGACGCCTGTGGCTGTAGAAATGGCCCAAGGAGAAGGTAAACTATTAGATGGGAACATCAGGGTGGGGGGATGATGTGGCTGTGACCCTCGTTTGTCCCCAAGCTGCCCCTCTTGGGGCTGGCTCTCTCTGTTGGGGATGCTTCATTTGGTCTCCTATGGGGCAGGATGTCCCTTTCTGGTCCTGTGAAACACCCTTGTCCATTTGCCTCCAGAGGGACACAGCTGATGTCCCGGGCGGGGAAGACGGGTGACTGGAGGACAGCTGAGGGGACAGGACTCAGCCAGGCCAGGCTGTGGCCCCTCACTCTGAGGAGCTTTCCGTCACTGCAGCGGGCATTCCCAGCACGGCAGAGCTTCCGTGGGTGGTGCCCTGGTGCAGGAGCTGCAGGGCCAGCCGGACCTGGGCTCCGTCCCAGTGACTCTCCAGCTGTGCCCGGCAGGTGCCTGTGGTGCGCGGAGCCTCGGTCTCCTGGTTCTTGAGACGGAGCTCGCGGCGCAGCCTGCAGGAGCGTGAGGAGGAGGAGCCGCGCGTGCGCGTGCGGGTGTGCGCTCGGCAGACAGTTCAGGCAGCTTCCCTTGTCACTGCGCTGCCTGCGGGCTTGGGTTGTCTGCTGCAGGGTGACTGCCATTCCTTTCAGGCCCACAGCTTGCTGCCCTTGGCCAGCACTTCAGCTGTACCCCTGAGCAACCATCTGGTCCTTCTTGGAAACTCTCCCAGAGCCCCTCCGTCTCAGCTGGCCCCACACTTTCCCCACCTCCGTGACCTAGAGGACTTCAACTGGTGACCGGGACTCCATCTGGTCAGACAACCCCAGGGCAGGAGCCCAGACAGGCTGGGAAGAGGAAGGAGGTGGAGCCGGGGCCAGAGGTCTGCTTCCTGCAAGCACATCGGGTCTCAGAGGTTGTGGCAGTCCTTGGAGGCAGAGTCCAGCCCTCGGCAGAGAGAGGGCCTCCTCCCTCCTGTTGGCCAGTCCTGCTCCCACTAGGAACTGATGTTAAGAGCCTGATGTCAAGAACTTTCCTCAGGTTTCTTGGGTGCTTTTGAGGGGCCTGCAATGATCCCGCCATCACAGATGGAGAGGAGAAAGGGAGGGGACCCTGCTGTTCTGACCTCTGTCCCTCCTTCCAGGGCTGCTAATCCTTCATCCAGCCTGACCTCCCTCCTGAGCTGAGATGCTGCAGAGCTGGAGGCTTAGGTACAGAGCCTGTTATTTATTGGGAGGCTTAGTGCCAGGACGAGGTCCAGCGGCCCAGAGGCTCAGCCACATTCTCTGGGGTCCTGGCTCTCCTCACCTGGGTTGTGAGCAGGGGGGAGGAGCAGAGAGGACAGAGAGGTGAAGGATGGAGGAGGGGAACTCACGCATCGAGGGTCTACCGAACGCCATGTTGAAGGAGTGATCTCATTTAACACATCATGTTAGTGACTGTGACCAGATGTGTGCGTGCGTGCGCATGCGTGAGCAGGCGGGGTGGGCTTTGGAGACAGGATGGTCCAGTGGTCCAGCTCTCACTCCGTAGGGAAGACCTTGGACACAGACAGGTTATTTCACTTCTCTGAGCCTTGGTTTTCTCCTCTGTAAAGTGGGGCTGAGAATGCCTAGCTTTGAGGGCTCTGAGGGAGCTGGGGTCAGACCTAAGCATGGCTCCTAGCACAGGGAGCCTTCAACAGAGTGTGGCTGGGAAGGAGGAAGAGGCTTCAAGAGACAAGAGAAGATGCGAAGATGGCAGAGGGTCAGGAGAGAGTGTGAGGAGAGAGTGTGAGCTGCAGGATTTCTCTGCTGGTCTCCTCCTGGGATTTGGCCAGCTTCCATGTCCTAGGAGCACCTGGGGGTGAGCTCCTAAGGAGGACGTGGTGACTTCCACCAGGAAGCCCTAGCTAGAGTGACTGAGGGTGACAGAGGGGTCCAAGCTGCGGGGCTGCTTCTACTGTCTGCACCCCAATGCCTGCATGCACCTCGACGCTGCACAGGGGAGGCCCCTCCAGGGGGGAACATCTGTCTCTCATGGGGATTTGTTCCCTCCTGGGACTCCCTGCTAAGAAGAAAAAAAGGCACCCTGTGTCTTTAAGGAGGCGCCTGTTGGGAGGGACTAAGGTTAAGATGATTAGCGGGTGCTAACAAATTTAGGATGTGGAAGAAGTCTTTTCTTGGATGTCCATCAAAGGAAGGATTGAATGTCCCTGAACTTGGAGAGAGCAAGAGGGAAGGAGAGGGCTGGGGGAGGGGCAGGAGGGTGCTCTCTGTGCTTCCCGCTGAGCTTGCTCCTGGGCAGGCCTCGCAGAGCACTGGGGTGTGTGTGTGTGTGTGTGTGTGTGTGTGTGTGTGTGTGTGTGTGCTGGGCTGTCTGTCTGTCCCAGCGCCGGCCTCCCCATCAGCCTGTCTGTCTGTCGCTGCCCCTCCCCCACGGCCCCAGCCCCAGCTCAGGTTCTGTCCAAGCAGCTGGGCTGAAAAGTGATCCTGGAGGAAGAAGGCCCTTCCTGTTGATTAGGAACCAGGACACGCTCCCCCAACCCCTCCCCATTCTACCAGACCCCTCCTCATCCAGATGCCCTGTCCTGGGGCCACCTCCAGCCCCTTGTCACCAAAGACTGGCTATTCTTCCTCCAGAATCCTCCTTGGTCAGGGGAGACCGGCATCTCCCGGAGAGATCACAAACCACTGGCCAAAGCCTTCATGAAAGGTTATTTCCGGCTCAGGCTGGAAGGAGGGAGGGCACGGTGGGAATCATGTCCAGGAACGGTTCATTCAGAACTGCCTGGGCACCGGCTCCGTGCCAGGCCCGGCACCAGGCCCTGGGAAAACAGAGAGCAAGGCGCTGTCCCTGTCCCCGCCCCAGCCCCTTGGAGAGCCCTGTCCAGTTGGGGAAGGGGGAGATGAGGACAGACACACGCTCAGATGAGAGCAGATCATGGCGGCTTTCTGAACTTAATGGGCAGAAGGATCACCCGGATGCTGATCTCAATGCAGATCTCAATGCAGATCTCCAGGCCACAGCTGCAGACAGTGAGATGAGCGTGACGTCGCAGGTCCCACCTGGGGCCCATGCATCTGCATGTATAAGAGAGCAAGTGACTCTGCTGCAGGGGGATGTCAAAGTTGATTTGGAGGAAGAAATGTACAGAGCAGGGGATGGGACGGGGGACAGGGTGGGAGCAGGCTGCGCTCCACAGGTGGCACCTGAAACTGTTCCCTGCTGCGGAGGAGGAAGGGGTGAGCAGGCTGGCGGCTGGGGGTGTCAGCTCCTCGTTGGTGGCTGGAGCACCAGGAGCCTGAGCAGGCACAGTGCGATCTTGGCCATGTCTCGGAGATTTAGCAAGGGGGCATCTCGACTGGTCCCCAGTTTAGCAGGGCAGTCTGATCTCCAGGTGGGAAGAGGTGCCGGCGGGATGGAGGAGGGCGGGGTTAGGAGGCAGAGGCAGGCACCCAGGAGGGCTGATCTGATGCAGGTAAGAAGGCGGCAGCGGCAGGTGTGGAAGGACAGGAGCAGAGACTTCAAGGAGGCTGGATCCACAGGGCAGAGGCCCTGGTGGTCCGAGGGGCGAGGCTGCTAGGCTGCTTCCTGCCGGGTAATGGGCCCAAAGTGCTGCTTTTCCCTGAGGCTGGGGATTCAGGCACCAGCTGGTTCAGGAGAAAAATGGTGCATTTTGTTGGACCCTGTACTTTGGGGACCCTGCAGGCTATCCTGGTGGAGACGGGCAGGGGGCAACTGGACGTAGAGACCCAGAACACAGGGAAGAAAAATGGGCTGAAGACAGATTTGGGAGATGGCGGAACCTAAGTCTATGGCTTTCCGACACTGGCCTGACCCAGTGTAAGAAAACCACATCCGGAACGCACCCATAGGAGCAAAAAGCTCCCTGAGCAGTTGTTCCAACTACACACAGCACACTTGGTATTTGTGACTCTATTTTTCTTCATTTCATTGAAAAAAAATATGCTGGTCCCAACTCATTACATGGATCTCACAACCTGACTGGCTGTGACCCCCACCTGGAAAACACTGGTCTCCATGGAAACAGGGTCCATGTGGGGGTCAACGTGATCATTCTGGAAAGGGCGTCGGATGCAGATGTGGGTTCCTGGGAGGCGGCAGAGATGTCTGAGAACGAAGGCATGAGGAAGCGCAGCAGAGACGGAGGCTCAGGAGAGAAGGGAGCATCTCGGGAGGGGAGGTTGGCCAGGAGGAGGTCGGCCCTGCAGCCTGAGTCCAGAGGCACAGCCTGAAGTCCAAGTACGCTCAGTCTCCTGCATCTGACCCAGGGAGGGTCAGCACAAGCATGGACCATGCTACAGAGGGGGAAACTGAGTCCCGCAGAGATGGGGGGTCTGACCTGGGGTCTGCCTCCTCACACCCTGGCCCGTGACAGCCACCAGCACCCCCCCCACATCTCCGCAGAGCAGGCGTGGCCACTTGGGGTCTCAGGAGGGAGATGTTCCTTATCCTTGCTCAAGTGTGGGCTTCCTGGACCTGAGCACCAAGGGCCCATGTCACCTCAGCAGTGTCTCTCAGCACACATGGAAGGCCTACTGTGTGCCAGGCACCGAGCTGGGCCTAACCCTAGGGGTTCCTAACATAATCAGGGCTGGGGACTGGAGACAGCTCCTCTTGGACGGGAGGTGTCACGTCGGACCTGAGGACTGGGAGAGAGCTGGGCGGCCAGGCAGGACATTGCATGGGGAGCCCAGGACAGGAAGTCCACCCCCACTTCCCACAGAACCTCTGTCACGAGTGGACCTGAGGTGCAGGGATCAGGGCCATGATCCTGGGCTCTGGAAGCTGGGGTGTGTGTGAGGAATTGGAACTTGGAGGTGCTCAGTGGCTCAGAGGCCGCCAGAGTCCCAAAGACCTGGGCAATGGCTCCTTCTGCAAATGCCACGTCCTTCCCAACTCAGAGTGAGCCGCCCCATCTGTGGCTTCCGCATTCTCCCAGGACACCTGTGCCCGTGAACCCCGCCACACAGAGATGAAGGGAGCTGGGGAGTCTGCCTGCTGGTGTCCTCCAGGGACGTCCTAGGCAAACCAGAGGATTCTCCTCCTGGAAGGACCCTGGGCCTCATCCACTGCAGGCCCCATTTTGCACATAGGAGACCTTGGGGACAGAGACTCCTAACTGGCAGGAATCGGCCCTTAACAGAGCATGTTTCTCTGACATACTAGGGCCTTGCTTTCCAGCAAGTTCCTACCTCTCAAGATCCACAGGAGGAGTCACCTCCCTCGACATTCTCAAACAGTCCAGGTTCCCCCAAGCAAACCTGCTGCAGAAGTAAGTCAGCTGCGGACCTGAGGCTTGACCCCATCTGCCACCCGGTGCCACCGTCACTGCCACTGTGGCACCTCTCTCTCCAGTGTGCACTCACCCAGCACGTGGACTTCAGGGTTCCACACGTGCCTGAAGGCAGGCGAGGGACGGCTGGCCAGCCTGACCTGAGGGACCTCTTACATCCCACTCAGGGGTCAGCCAGCCCGCCCTCCTCCTGGTCAACGTGGGGCTTGCAGCCATCACGCCGCTCCTCCGCTCTGGGCTGGCGGCTGCTCTGTATTAACTCATTTAATTCTTGCAATGGCCCAGGAGGCGGCTTCCACCGCGACCCTGATCTCAGACGGGGAGCTGAGGCACAGAGCCGTCTGCAAGGCCCCGGGAGGGAGGGTCACTTGCCCAGAGTCACATGGCAGTTTCACTTTACTCGCGGACTCGGCAAATGCTGAGCATTCGCTGGCTGAGCACAGGTCTGGTGGCTCGTCCCCTCTGAACCAGGGATCCGGAGTGAGACATCACTTCCACATCACAGAGAGCTTTCAGGCCCCTTGTGTCAGCACATGCCGCTCCCTTTGTCTGGGACACCCTCCTGTCCTCTCAACTCAAGACCTTGAGCAAATGACACCTCTTCCAGGAAGCCCTCAAGGTTTGCTGTTCCTCTCCCTTTGCTCCTGACACTCCTTGGGTGCTTTTCATATTCCACATTTCATATCGCATCTCTCCTAGAGGGCACAGACCATGTCTTGTTTAAGTTTGTGCCATGTCACAAACCTACCACAGTGCCGGCTCAGAGCCGATCACCAATCAATCATCAATTGATCGATCAATCAATCTAAGTGTATGGATGCCTCACTGTAGTACCTTTCTAATGGGCTACAGCCCCTGTCCTGCAGAGAATGTATGCAGACGCGAATGGATTTCACCAACTCCATCACCACATAAATGTTAGTTGTGCACCTAGTATATGGTGGCATTTTACCAGGTCACTTTACATTCACTGTCCCATGGACTCCTTATTGCAACCCATAGAATAAGTCTCATGATCCTCATTTTAGAGGTCAGAGCTGTCCAATGATGGATATGTTGCAAGTATGCACTGTCCAATGCTGTGGCTGCAAAGGCTCCACAGGAGCATTGGAAGAACCACTGGTGAAGCTGAGAAATTGCATTTAAATTTCACTTCATTTCATTTAAACATAAATCATCCCATGCAGTTAGTGGCAGTCATAACTGTCATTGCAATACAGACGAACAAAGTCCCCAGAGGTTTAGAAACTTGCCCACAAGCCTGCTGCTGACGGGTGACAAAGGCAACACTTGAACCCAGAGTCTTTGGCTCTGAAACCCAGATTTTGAACTACCGCCTTGAGCTCCATCCCCTTTCCTCGCCTCTAGGTCACAGTGGAGGAGGGAGCAGTTTGGGATCATTGCCAGTTCTGTTGCGTCTTTGAAGACGTGAGCAGCTGCAGTGGCTGAGACCCTGGCCCTCCCTGGGACCCCGCGCTGCTGTGACCTGGGTGCTGGAGGGAACAGTCTGCACATTCCCAGTGGTGGTTTCTTTGCAGGAAGCCTTGTGCCTCTAGCTCAGAGGTGACAGGACCGAAACAGGTGACTGTCACTGTGTTTCTGCAGCCTGCGTAACTGGAGGACTTGACCTTGCCTGGTCCACGTGTGCAGGCAGGAGGCATCTGCTGGGCGCCTGCTCTGTCTGCAGGGCTGCTGGACCCCCGCGGGCTCCTGTCTCAGTGCTCACACGGGTCCCTGCAGCCCTGGGGGAGCAGGGCCGAGTGAAGCCACCCTCACCCGAGGGTACTGGGGCCGACACTGGGGTCAGCGCCCAGGCACCACAGCCTGACCTGGCTGCTGGACTAAGGGGTGGGAGTGGCCTTTAGCTGCCTGGAGCGTGCCTGTGCCAAGTGCCCAGGAAGGCTGGCGTTCAAGCCCTGCCCTCGCCTCTGGGTGGGGACAATAAGGGAATGAGCACGGGCACATGGAAGGCCCTTGGAGATGCAGGGACCTGGGTGTAGGAGCCCTGTTTGGGGAGATGGCTTAAATTGTGGTTGACTATGGGCCATGGAGATTTGGGCATTGTCGCCTTCCGTAGTCTCATGGGACTTGGCCTGGGATCTCGAGTGACTTGGCCAAGATTGCTGATCGGGTCAGCGCCATTTTGGTAGTGTGTGTGGCGCGTGTTAGTCATTGTTAAAGACAGAGAGAAAAGTTATCAGAATAAAAAGCTGTTTGTTTCCAGTTTGCCTCTGAACTTCTTCCTGCGGCTTTGTTGCTCCAAGTGGCCATCGCTTCAGGCGGCAACACCTGGGGAGGGAGAGCTAGAGGATGTGGGCCTCACACTCTCAGGGGTGGAGGGCCAGGAAACAGGTTCTGATCCCTGCTCTGCGCAGAAACCAGCGTGAGCTCCCATGGTACCAGTCTGGTCGGGTCATGACCAAGCTCAATAACCTTCAGTGGCTCCCTATTGCTCTTAGGCTAAAAACCCAAACTATAAAATAATCTGAAAAGCCCCCGCATGTGCAGCTCCCGCTGACCTTCCACACATCACTCACGCCACTCTCTGCCCCCGAGGTCCTGGCTAGAGCCATGCTGCTCTTCCTGTCCTCCTCCTTTTCTCCGCTCCCTCTCCTGCCTCAAGGTCAGTGCACATGCTGTTCCCTCTGCCGGGAATGCCCTTCCTTCCGCCTTTGTCTGGTCACTCCCTCTCCCCTGCCAGGTCACCTCTCCAGGGTCCCTTCCTCTGGAACACCCTCCTGGGTCTCTGACTGAGGAATTTTTTCTAGTTTCTCATGAAACCTGGGCGTCCTTCCGTGGCACTGTCACCTTTGCAGTTGGACAGTTGCAGGTGCAACTGAGTTCTGTGAGGGCAGGGATGATGTTTTGCTTCTCCCTGGGCCCCCAGCACCAAGCAAAGGCCTGGCATACAGCATGTGCTCAGTGATGCACGTTGGATGCATGAATGAATTAAATGATGCCGTTACGATTTCATGCAAGGCAACCTCTCAGGGCCCCATACCCTCAGGGATGATTTGGAGAGCTGGGGGAGACAGAGATAACTGTGCAGAGGGGAGGCAGATGTGTGAACAGGCCACAGCCCATAGCTGGTTAAGACCATGCTCCAAATCTGGACATGGTGGTGCGCACCTATAATCCCAGCGACCTGGGAGGCTGAGGCTGGAGGATGGAAAGTTTGAGGCCAGCCTCAGCAACTTAGCAAGACCCTGTCTCAAAATAAAAAATAAAAGGGCTGGGATGTAGCTCAGTGGTAAAGCATCCCTGGGTTCAATCCCTAATTAAGAAAAAAAGGAAGGAAGGAAGGAAGGAAGGAAGGCAGAAGGGCTCCATGTGACCTGAGGTTGGGAAGGTGGGGCAGGGCTGAGAATCGGGGGATCCCCAGGAGAGTACAACAGCGATGGCATCCTGGACCCAGGACAGAGAGGGGGCAAAGGCCTGGGGTGAGTGCCCCAACCCGAGCTTCAGTGAGGTCAGTGAAGTGGGGCCTCGGTGGTGAAGGCGCTGGTGTCACTGTGGGGCTCCAGGCAGAGAGGGGTGGCAGAGGAGTGTCCTCCCGAGTAAAGGAGAAGACTGAGCAGGCAGCTGGGGCCCCTCGGAGAGCCTGGGCAGGGCGCGCTGGGCCAGGTCAGGATGGCTCCTGCCCCTGCTGCCAGCAGGAGCCTCGGGAGACTGGTTTTCCTCCCTGACGTCAATTTAAAGGTCACGCGAGTCCCAGGTTTGCTCCCAGGGGCGCCAAGACCCCCGTTCTGTTATTTCGCCCGGATCCCTCGGGGGGCCGCATGCACTCCTGGCCAGGCCCCTCTCCTGGGTGGCTGTGGGCAGCAGGCTTGCTGTCCCGGGCTCACCTCGCTCAGGTTTCAGGGGCCAGCATCCCACTGTGTCAGGGCTGGGAGAGGAAAGGCCCCCACCCTCAGCGGAGCGGTGGGAGGGGAGCCGGGACAGCTGGGTCCAGAGGCCCCTCACAGCCCACAGCCACCCCCACCGCCCTCCCCGGGGCCGGCCCCTCTCTGCGCCCCAGCCAGCGGCGCTGAGGAGCTGGGGCTGAGCCAGGCCGCTCCCTGCAGCCGCGGCTCCAGGCCCAGCCATGCTACCTCAGGGACCCCACGTCAGCAGATCCTTCCATGCCGGCTGACCTTCCCTCTGGCCCTGTCCTCATCCCTCCAGAAAACCTGCTTCTCAAACACCTGGGCTGGGGACCGTCCCCAGCTCCACCCCTTCCACACTCACGCCCCACCCAGACAGTGGCTCAAGTCCAAAGCCCGGAGTTTGGTTCCCTTCCTTCTGTCTCTCACCACAGCCAGCCATCAGCAAGGCCTGCCACCCCGCGGGTGTGTGCGCGCTCCGTCTCCTCATCTCCTCAGTCTCCGTCGCCTTCCTCCGGGTCACTCACAGTAAGCCCTCTCCACCCCCAGCTTCTCCGCCCCGCCTGTCTGTCCACTCTCTGCCTGCACCAGAGGAACAAAAGCTGGGACCTAGAACCTGAGGCTCCCCCTCTGAAGAATCCCCAGGGCCTTCCTCTGTCACCGAGGAAGAAATCTATAGACTTCATAGGCCACAGTCTCAGAGCGCCGCAGGGTTGGACACACCTGCTCTCGCATTCATTTCACAGGGCCGTTCTGACCTTCTTTTTCTTCATACAAGTCAAGCTCAGTCCTATCCCAGGGTCTTTGCACACACTGTTCCTGCTGATCAAAATGCTCATAGCCCACCCCCAGATTGAATCATTCAACTAACTTATTTAACATCCCACTTTTATAGTTCACTCTACACCAGGCTCCGCCCACACACTTCTCATGTTCTGAGTCATTCCTTATCTCTTCTCCTAGTGGGTTCCGTTTGTCATTTCAAATGTCACCTTTTCGTGGAGGACTTCTCTGACCACCATCCAACAGAGATAACACGGCACCCCACCAGGCCCTGCTGAAAAGATCCCCTTGACTAAGTTATAAAACTTAAATACATACAATTTTTATTTGTTAATTACATTCCAATAAAAACTTGGAATGGAACCACCTTATGACCCAGCTATCCTACTCCTCTATACCCAAAGGACTTAAAAACAGCACACTACAGGGACACAGCCACATCAATGTTTATAGCAGCACAATTCACAATAGCTAAACTGTGGAACCAACCTAGATGCCCTTCAGCAGATGAATGGATAAAGAAAATGTGGTATATATACACAATAGAATATTACTCAGCAATAAAAGAGAATAAAATCATGGCATTTGCAGGTAAATGAATGAAGCTGGAGAATATAATGCTAAGTAAAGTTGGCCAATCCCCCAAATCCAAATGCTGAATGTTTTCTCTGATATAAGGAGGCTGATTCACAGTGCAGTTGGGATGAGAAGCATAGGAGGATTAGAGGAACACTAGAATGGCCAGTGGGGAGGGAGGGGAAGGAGGGGGCAAGAGGGTAAAAAAAAAAAAAAAAAAGATGGTATAAAAGTGCATGTATGAAGACACAAATGGTGTGAATATACTTTGTATACAGAGATATGTAAAAATGTGCTCTACAAGTGTAATATGAATTGTAACGCATTCTGCTGACATACATAACAACTTAGAATAAAAGGAAAAAAAATGTTCACTGGCCTGTCCCAGTGAACAGGGTTTGAATGAGTACCCTCTGATGTATGCACAGTCACAAAACTACAACGCCACACATTTCTCTGAACATATCCTCCCCTCCTTTTTATCGTCGTTGTTATTGTTGTTGTTTTGATGTGTGTGTGTAGTGGTAACTTAACCCAGTGGCACTCTACAGCCGAGTTACATCTTCAACTCTTTTTAAAAACATTTTGGCTTTGAGACAAAGTCTTGGTAATTTGCTGGCAGTGGCCTCAAACTTGAGATTTTCTGCCTCAGCCTCCCAAGAAGCTAAAATAGGCATGTGCATCAGACCCAAATCAAACATCAAAAAACCAAAAAAAACAAATTACATTCCAATAAAGCCAGAGAGAGGATCCTTAAAATGAACCGCTTTGATTTATATGTGTCATAATTTTTTTTTTTAAATTTCTTGACTTGTTTATTTTGCCTGTCTCTCCTGCTATAGCCCAAAAGCTCCCGCGGGGAAGACCTGTCCATCAAGCTGGCCCTTCCATCCCTAGAGCGGTGGCCTGCTCCTGGCGGGCTGTCACACAGAGCTGTCGAGTGAGTGACCGAAGGGTCACCGGCCCCAGGAAGGCTTCAGAGACCAGCACACTCTCCAAACGCCACAGCTGGCACGGACAGATGGCAGGATATAATTGGTGAAATATTTCCTGTGGACACCCTCCAAGGCCCAATCAGGGGCAGGGTTTCTAGAAGGCCGGGTCAAGTCTTGTCCGTCATCACGTAAATCCGAAAATAACAACTGGTGCGTCTGCAGGGACAGCCAGCCACAGCGAGCACTCCAAGGCCTCCATGCGCAGGGACTCAACGGGCCTCCCGCAGCTGCTCCGTGGAGGCCGTGGAGCCCCACTCTACAGATGTGGGAAGTGAGGCCCGGGGAGTGGGGGCCACACAGCGAGCACAAGAGCCAGGCTCAGCCCCACGTTCTCCCCTGAGGTCTGCGGCCACCTGAACACCGGTGCTCGGTATTCAGCAGGTGCTCAGTGCAGACTGCTGCAGGCTGCAGCCAGCAGGCAGCTTGGAAGTGCTCACATCCAAACAGATTGCTCTGGAAGGGCCGGTCCCCAGGGCAATGGTGTTTCAGAGGCTGGGGAGTGGGGACAATGACACTGGTCAAAACAGCCATAGGGTGGACTTCCGGAGAGCTGGGTGACAATAGCTATGCCCATTTATTAGGCACCTGCCCTGTGGCCCTGTGCCAGGCAGTGGACTGAGCTTTTTACATGCATCCCCATGACAAGTGGACGTGGTCATTATCCCCATTTTATAGGTGAGGCTCAGAGAGGCTAATTCACCTGTGCAAGGATCCCAGCACACAGCTGTGGACAATCCTGCCACTTATTAGTCCAGGCATTTCCAGGGACTGCTGGGTGACTTTGAAGAGCTCCTTGCCCTTTCTGGGTTTTAGACTCTGTCTGTAAAGCTCAGGTTCCTACCAGATTCTATTTGGGCTGTCCAACTCTGACACAGTGGGGCAGGACAAAGCTGCTGCTGTCTCCTGGGCCCCTCACTACCTGGGCACCATGAAGCAGGGGTGGCCCTGTCCTGCCCAGGATGCTGGGTAGACTTCCCCAGGCAACCAGTCCACAGGGCCCAGACTCGTGCTGGCTGGAGGACAAAGACGAGGTCACACAGGAACAGAGAGGGCTGGGGATCTTGGAGTGCCTCAAGACCAAGAGAGGGACTCCTCGTGTCATAGGAGGACTTTAAGGTAGGCAAAGGCTCTGAGTCACGTGCAGCCCCCCAGAGTGCTGCTAAAATGGGCATTGGAAATCGGCCCCAACCCGATGAGCTTCCTTTGATAATAAAACCGGATGCTTTCTCCATGTGTGGGTTCCTTTTGGGGGGCAGGATTTTGAGTCTACTTTCTGCAGGAATGTGATGGCACCGCCCCAGGTGTCCACCCCACCATGCGTGGGCCTGCAGGGTGCAGAAGGGCAAGAGTCAAGGCCAAGTGCTGCCCCGGGAATCTGCATGCGGCACGGGCACCAGCAGGTGGGGCGGTGGGAAGATGCCATGTGGGACATGACCTCACCCTGCAAACAGTTGAGTGATGGGCGGTGGCTGAGGGGCCAATTGGTCCTAGGGCTGTGGCAGCACCTTTTGTCCCCTTTACCAGAGGTACCCCCTGTCAGGAGGGCAAGCTGCCGGTAGACAGATGCAGCCAGAACCACAGGCCCGGCTTGGCAGGAGCTCTTGCTCCAGGAGGCACAGCGGCCTGTGGCGCTGGCTGGTCCTGGCCACTAGGGCCACCTTGCCTCAGTTTCCATCAAACTCCTGCCTCCCTGGGACGCTGGCAGTGGCTCTGGGGACCCATTTGGGAGATAACACGTGGTGGACGGAGCCTGGTCCCACTGTCACACTGTCCACGCCCTGTGGCCATGTGGGCTGGATCAAGCATCCTTGCCCTTTGGCCCCATTTTTTTTTTCCAGCTGTAAAATGAAGGGCTGGGATGACATCCGTGGAGCTGACATTGTGCTGACAGAGATCTGGGGGTCTCCAGAGGCACCTGGAGGGGGTTACCAGGACAATACACTCTGGGCACCCAAGTCCCCCACCCGCTCCCCAGTGCCTGCCTCAGGGCTCTGCTCTTCCACAGACATGAAGTGTAGGCGGGCTTCAGGTATGATTTCCTCAAAAGAGCTGGGCCCGGTGGTGCAGGCCTGTAATCCCAGCAACTCAGGAGGCTGAGGCAGGAGGATCACAAGTTTAAGGCCAGCCTCAGCAACTTAGGGAGGCTTTGTCTCAAAATAAAAATTTAAAAGGGCTGGGGATGGGGCTCTGTGATAAGCATCTCTGGGTTCAATCCTTCCTACTCCCCCCAAAAAAAATTCCCCCAAAAGAAAATTTGTTTGCAGCTCTGCCCTACTTGTAATGACCTGGGACAGCCATTTGTCCTTTACCGTCTGAGCTCAGCAGCTGTAAGGAGGCAGGTGTAAGGAGACAGGACTGGGGATGGAGCTGGTTGGAGGGGTCCTCTGGAGCCAGGAGGAAGCCAACATGGCCCCGTGGCTTCAAGGCCGTCACCCACCCTCTCTGGACGCCCAGCATGGGGAGCTTCCCTGCTCCTCTCCCAGTTAAGTGGGGAGCAGAGGGCTGCGCCTGCCTCACGATCATCAGGGCTGGGAGCTGGATTCTTCTGGAATCCAAAGAGTTTTCCAAAGCCAGGCTTTCCCTTTTTATTCATGATTGGTGAAGGGGAAGCAAAGGAGTGGCATGCGGATGGGAAATGAACCATCCAAGTCTATTAAAAAAAAAAAAAAAAAAAGTTATGCTGATCACCAGCAACACAACCTCGATGAACCAGAAAGGAACTCAGTTATCCAGAACACCACGCTTCTAGAGGAAGGGGGCCGAGACTTCAAAATGATAACATAAGAGAGATTTGTTTCAAAACTCTCCATAGACTTAAAGCTTCAGATCAGCACACATCCAATCTGATGCATCATCTGCCCCTTACTTGTTCCTGTTTCCTGAATAAAACAGAACATCACACAGCCAGCCTCGGCTCTGGGCGCCCACCACCAAAGAACCGCACAGCCAGGGTGGCGTGCTCAGTGTGTGGACCCGGCGTTGGACACAGGCCCACCCGCACGACCACAGCCACAGCCACGCGTCAGGAAGGCATTGTCCAGAATCCTGGGCAGCACCAGCGGGAGGACCTTCTTCCCCGAGAGGACGTGCAGGCTGCTCGACTTCCGGGCCCCAGGTGCCCTGGAGAATGGAGGGGGGCAGGCGCAGGAGACCCCTCCCTGCCGACGAGCAGGCAGGCCTGCGGTGCACGTGGCCATTTGCCCTATCCAAGCTGCCCCACCTGTCCTTGCTGCCCAGTCACTGTGCCAGGCCACCCTGTGACAGCTCACATAGCTATGCAGGGACCTGGCAGCCACTTACACACACGTCGCCTGCTGGTACTCTTGATGGCTCTGTGCCAGGCGGGCTCATCGCGTTTCCTCTCCAGTTGGGGTCTAAAGTGGCAGCTGGCACTGCCCCATCCCTGCCGGGGCTCTGCTGTCATTCCAGGCTCCAGGGGGTTCCCCAGGGTCTGATTCAGGCTGAGGACAGGTGAGCAGACCCATCTCCCTCCTCAGCTGCCAGTTCCCCGCCTGCGTGGGACATTCCCACAATGCCTTGCATGGTGTACCTGCCTCGCACAGACAGGTGGCAGAGGCCGGAGGAGTGGGAGTGTGTTAAGCGCGCTGCGCTGGGAAGGAGGAGCCTGCAGGACTCTGCTGCCAATCAGCAGCTGGAGGCTCTGCCCCTCCCAGACTCCCCTCTTCTCTGCCACCCCCAGCCCCGCCCAATGCAGAGCCTGCGCCTGCTACACAGGGGGCCTGTCCAAAGAGCTGAGCAACTGAGCTAGGGGATCCCTCTGACCCTGGGTCTGGAGTCTTAGGGCCAAATGCCAGCCACGTGGTTCTGGACCCTTGTCCTGGCCTTGGTCCCTGACTTGCTTGGAACCAACTTCACAGGAGCTGGGATTCTGGAGGAGGAGGCCCCAGGACTGCAGCCCATGCAGGGCGCCTAGGTGCCCAGGGAGCCCTCGTTCTCTGTGGCATTGGCTGCTCTACTGGACACCACTGTACCTGACCTCTAATGCAGCTTTACCTTACCTCCTCAAGAGAGGACACATCACAGAGCCAGGGCTCGAGGACTGCACTGAATGAGTGAGTGAGCCAGCGAGAGGGAGGCAGAGAGGTCTGGCCTCTGCATTCCCACGCTGCTTGGGTGTGCCCAGGCAGACCACTTGGTGTGAATTCTGGCTCCAACACACACTAGCTCTGTGGCCTTGGCCTTGTTACATAACCTCTTTAAGGCCTCAGTCTCCCAGCTGTAAAGTGGAGATAGCAATAGTATCTGCCACATTAAGCAGTTACGCCACATTAAGCAGGAAAAAATAAGACCATTGAGACCATGCAACAAAGTCACAGTGCCTGGCATGCAGCAAGCACTTAATACGTGTTTTATTGTCATTATTAATTAATGTCCTCTGGCCCTGCCTAGCAGCACTCTCCCTGGACAAGACTCATGGTCATCATCCATCTTTGGTTTCCCTGTTCTGCCTCAGAGTGACCAGGGGGCAATGACCCTCTGATATCTCAGAGTTGGTTTCCAGTCCCAGCCCCAGAACTTCCCAGCCCTGTATCCTTGAGCAAAGTACTTTCCTTTTTGAGAAAAATAAATAAATAAATTTTTATTTTGTTTGGTACAAAGGATTGAACCCAGAGACGCTTACCACTGAGCCCCATCCCCAGCCAAGCTGTGGAACCAACCCGGGTGTCCTTCAACAGATGAATGAATAAAGAAAATGTGGTACATATACACAATGGAATATTACTCAGCCATAGAGAAGAATGAAATTATGGAATTTGCTGGTAAATGGATGGAACTGGAGATGATCATGCTAAGTGAAATAAGTCAATCCCCAAAAAACAAAGGCCAAATGTTCTCTCTGATATGCAGATGCTAACACAAAATAAGGGGAGGAGAATAGAAGTTCACTGGATTAGACAAAAGGAATGAAGGGAAGGGAGGGAGATGGGAGTAGAAAAGAGTAGAATGAATAAACATAATTTTCCTATGTTCATATATGAATACATGACCTGTGAAACTCCACATCGTGTACAACCACAAGAATGGGATCCTAATTGGAATAAGTTATACTCCATGAATGTATAATATGGAGATTCCTCAGAAAACTTGGAATGGAACCACCATTTGACCCAGCTATCCCACTCCTCAGTTTATACCCAAAGGACTTAAAATCAGCATGGTACAGTAATTCAGCCACATCAATGTTTATAGCAGCTCAATTCACAATAGCTAAACTATGGAACCAACCTAGGTGTCTTTCAATAGATGAATGGATAAAGAAAATGTGGTATATATACTCAATGGAATATTAACTCAGCTTTAAAGAGAGAAATTATGGCATTTGCCAGTAAATGGATGGAGTTGGAGAACATCATGCTAAGCGAAATAAGCCAATTCCAAAAATCCAAAGGTCAAACGTTTTCTCTACTATTCGGATGCTAATTCACAATAAGGCGGGGGGTGGGGGGGCACTAGAGAATAACGTTCCCTTAGATTAGGTAGAGGGAAGTGAAGGGAGGGGAGGGGAGGAGAATTGGGGATAGGAAAGATAGTAGAATGAAACAGACATTATTACTTTATGTATCTTTGTGACTGCATGACCAATATGATTCTATAACATATATACTCAGAAAAATAAGAAATTATATCCCATTTATGTATGATATATCAAAGTACATAAATGCATTCTACTGTCATGTGTAACTAATTAAAACAAATTAAAAAACCAAACACTCTACTGTCATGTATATCTAAAAAGAATAATACACACACACACACACACACACACACACACTCTGAGCTTCAGGGTCCTCATCAGGAAGAATAGGGTAATCTGAGTCCTAAGTTCAGAACAGTGTTTCCCGGCTGCAATGAGGGACAAGGTGCACAGGAGCAATGACACCAGCCGCCAGAAGGGACCGTCCCAGCCACCGTGATGGTCAACATGGAATCCTCCAGTGAGCAGGCCGGTGAGAAGCTGGGGTGTGACAAGGAGTAGGGGCAGCCAGAGAGGCTCTGGGAGAAGAACCGAGGGCTGGTCCGCAGTGGTGCGCCCCACCTGCCACCCCTCGTGACTGCCCCTTTCCTCCAAAGTACTATCCTACATTCTTCAGTGTCACGGTGGGACCGGGTCACGGCAGTGCTGGAGAGGGCTGGACCAGGACCCCCTGCCCTGACTCAGGTAGGGAGCTCTGTGCCCTCAGTGGTCTGGGACAGGCTACGCCGCACCTGTGGGCGGGGCTGGCCATGGGCGGGGCTGGCCGTGGGCGGGGCCGGCCGTGGGCGGGGCCTGGTCCTGGGTGGTGAGAGGCAGAGGTTCTGGGCGCCCAGCCCTCCCAGTGCTGAACATCTCCAGCCTCTGTGCCTGCATCTAGCTCTCCAGCAAGACACACCAGTCCTCTCCCTGCCCCAAGGAGCAACCCTGGCAGCCAGCCAGACGATGGCCACAGGGATCAGGATCAGAGCTACCCTCTCCCCCTTCCCTGGGACCAGCCCTTCCAGGGCCCCCGGCGCTTCCGCAGGGGCTTCCTGCATCCCCCAGCCACCACCTTCAGCATGTCCCACCCTCAATTCTGCATCCTGCCTCTCCCCCTGCTCCCTGTGCCCTGAGGGCAGTGGCACTGCCATCTAAGTCTTGGCCTCAAGTCTGGCTCTGGCTCTTAGCTGCGGACCTCCGATGAGTCCTTAACATCTCTGAGCCTCTGTTTGTCTTTGAATTGGGCATAAATAACAGGCTACAGCACGGGGTGCCGCGTCGGAGCCTCAGCATTGTATTAAAAGCACCAGGCTTGAGGTCCTCTCCTAATTACACATATGCCGGGTCGTGATTGGCCGCCTGTCTGGGCTCAGGTAACCCCCTGTCTTGCCCACGGGTGACGCTCTGCAATATCTCCTTCATCCTCTGCCCCTTTCCTGTGCTTCTCCAGGTCTTCTCTGGGCAGGCCACCGTACCTCCTCCTGGCTGCTGTCCCTGTCCTCATTAACCCTTTACACCGCAGCTTTGCACCGATGGGTCACGTGGCACCCCTTTGGAGACATCTTCCACGGATTCCGAGGCCCTCCTGGAGCAGCGGCTCTTCAGGGTGGCCCCCAGGGCCCTCTTCTCTTACTGAGGAAGGCAGAAAAACGGCAACACCCAGTCCTCAGGGCCTGTTCCTCGGCCACGCCTGTCCATGTCTCTGTCCTTACCTACATTTTCATTTCCTCACACCGTGCTTGTCCTTCAGGGCCTCCCTCCAGTTTCACTTCTTCCGTGGACCTCCCTCCTCCCTCACTCCTGTTCTGTATTTACCAAAGGTGGCCTCTGCTTCTGTTTGGGTGTCCCTAACGCTGGACAGGAGGCCCCATGTCTCATCACCTTGTACCCCACAGCCCCTGGCAGGGGTCTGGAGCAGCTCTGTACCCACTGGTGAGCCCTGGTCACTTGCTGATGTGGCTTGTGGGCAGCCTGGAGCCCTACAGCACGCGGCCAGCCCAGGAGTGCAGCCACAGGTCCCTGGGCTCTGCTGCCCAGTCGGGGAAGTGTGCAAGAGATGAGGGCTCTCTTGGCTCCTCCAGCTGTGGTCTCCACCCTGACCGGGCAGGGTCTAAGGAACAGGCTTCTGACACAAACCTACGGAATCATCACGGGGGTGTGACCCTCTAAGAGCTGGGACAGAATGGCCATTTCTTTCTCCAGTCCTCCTCTGCTGGCCTCTCTGAGGCAGGGAGCCAAAGGACAGGGAGAAATGACCCCGCGCTGGGTGCCGCTGTCTACCTGAGTCTACCTGGCTGGATAGCTGCCCGCGTCCTCCTCTGGACTGACCCCAGGGTTCCAGGGGCAATGGAGCTCCTGTGAAAATCGAGAGTCACCCTGTGCCAGCCAACCTCTGCTCCTCCACGGCCCATTATCCCCGAGGACATGGTGAGGCTTCGGGACAAGGGACGTGAATGTGGCCTCTAAGTAAAGTTCCATTCTCCAGCGGCTCCCAGCCCACGTGGTGGTTGGATGGAGTGGGGTAAAGGGAGGATGGATCTTTCTTCATAAACCAGGGTCACAAGGCTCCAGCCCTAAGTATCACCAGTGAGTTCCAATGTCCCCTTCTTATAATTAATCCGTGGTCCACAGCCCTCTGTTTATACCCACAGCCCTGGACAGCCTACCTTCTACTAAAGAACTGGGTCGTCACAGAAGTTCACTGGATGAGACAAAGGGGACTGGGGGAATGGGAAGGGGAGAGACAGAAGAATGAATGGGACAGAACTTTCCTGTGTTCACATGTGACTACACGACCAGTGAAATGCCACCCTATGTACAACCACTAGAATGGGAAGTTATACTCCATGCTTGTATGATATGTCAAAGCACATTCAACTGTCATATATGTCTAGAATGAGCAAACAAAATATTAAAAATAAATAAATAAAATAAAATTGAGATGAAAAACAAACAAATAGAATGGGTCGTAGGCAAGCCTAACCCTCCCCAACACCTCTCACTGGTACAGCAGTGCACAGCTGTCCAGGAACTTTCTCAATAATTCAGAAAGTCCTTGTATTTATACATAAGAGATGAGCCAATGGAAGCTGAGGGAGGAGGTGGCTTTCCAGTGGCGGAGCCCTAGGTGCAGAGAGCTGGATACAAAAGGGGCTCCTTGCCCCACAGCAAGTGCTGCTGTCCCATCTTGGGGGACAGGCAGGCATCTTGACCCATGAGTGGCACTGGGGCAGCCCGTGCCCTGTATCCCCACTGCGTTCAGTGGCAAAGGGGGCATCATCTCCCAGGACCCCAGGCTGGATGCAGCTGCTCACAGCCCCATGTCACCAGAAGCCCTTTCTACTCAGATCGTCATCATCATCATCATCACCATCACCATGGCAACTGACAGGCACTTGGAGCCCCATGTGGGGGCCCAGGTGGAGCCAGCAGCTGGGTCGTCAGGTGCTACACTTCTCCCCCCTCTGTGAGCCAGGAGAGGCCCCACCCCCAGCCCCAGGGCCAACACAGGGCAGAACTGGGGTTCTTGGGATTTGAACCCAGGGTTGTTGGGGTCTGAGCCCACACCTGTAGCCTGCCCATGTCAACTGGGTGCTCATGCCACCTAAGCCAGGCAGTCTCACCTTCCCACAGAAAACAACAGCACCTGCCCATGGCCATTTTCCTGTCAGAAACGTGCGGACAGAGACGTTCCAGCAGATTCTGATACTGGCCCTGAGCTATTTCCCAGGTGACACACAGGGTTGACTCGTCTCCTCCCGTCTATCAGATGGCACCCACGCCTTTACTTCACTGAGGAAAAGACTGATGCTCGGAACAGCAAGGGAGTTGCCGGGCTGAGAGCCTGGCTGCTGCTTCTCACGGTGGGCAGAGCAGTGGCAGGGACAATCCTGCAAGAGCTCAGGATACAGGGCCACCAGACAGGTCTGGGGGACTCACGGAAGATGTCTCAGAGGTGGTGACACTAACAGGGGCAGAGGATGGGCAGGGGACAGTGCAGTACCACAGGGATCCAGTGTTGGAGTCTAGCTGCGCCCAAGCAGGCTTTGAGTCCCTGGTCCGGGTTCTAGGAGGACTGACATTATGGCCACCAGCCCAAGGTGGCTGAGAAAATTGAGTGCCAAGCAAAGATACATCCTTGTTGGAGGTGAGTCAGGCCTGAAAGTTTCCTTCATATCTAATCCAACCACATCCTCTAATTGACCCCATGATTTAAACATGTTTTGTCTTGAAATATTTCCGATATCTAGACAGGCTTAAAATAATGTATTATTTGGCCATAAAAGGAAAGAAGTACTGACCCATGCTATGACATGGATAAACCTTGAAAATACTAAATCCACAGAGGCAGAAAAGAGGTCAGTGGTGGGGGAGGGTGCGGGGGATAGAGGGTGACCTCTAAAGGGTATGGGGTTTCTTTTGGGGGAAATTAAAATGTTCTAAAAGTGCCAATGATGATGGGGTACTCTCTGTGACTGTACAAAAAACTGTTGAATTGTGCACTTTAGATGGATGAATTGTTTTACAGGTGAATTATATCTCAATAAAGTTGTTACAAAAAATACAGAACAGACCTGACATACCACCTCGCTAACTAACTACTAACACACCAGAAACCCCTGTGGACCTCAATCTCCAACTTGACCCTCCTCCCCACCAGATATGGTAGATCATTCCCATATATGTCTTATATGTTTATGACAAGCATGTATTTCCCGAAAAAAGTGCTAGGTTGCTTTAATTTTTTTTTTTTTTTTTTTTTTTTTTTTTTTGTGTGTGTGTGTGTGTGTTACTGGGAATTGAACCCAGGGATGCTCTTCCACTGAGCTACATACCCAGCCCTTTCCATTTTTTATTTTGAGACAGAGTCCTGCTAAGTTGCTGAGGCTGGCCTCAAACTCATGATCCTCCTGTCTCAGCCTCCCTAGTAACTGGAATGACAGGTGTACCCTGACCGTCATGCCCAGCACTTCATGTTTTTTACTTTATAAATAAATTATATTGTAAATATTCTCTTGTCGTTGCTTATTTTCCTCCATAGGATGAAATTTATCCATAGAATAGCTTGATGGTAGGTCAGTTGTCTTGTGTTCACTGTGGTGGTATTTCTTTGATAAAAGTTGAGCAATTTAATACCCCCCAACATGTCTGTTTGTCTCCTACTGGTGAGTGTTCGGTTGTTCTCTTCCTTTCCTTGATCCGGTGGTGGGAACTGCGCTGCCCGGGCCTCCCTGGCCTCCTCCATGGGGGTGACTCTTCCCCTCACCAAATACTGCCAAACAGCTCTTGGAAGTCCCTCGCCCCCCTGGATAAGTGAGGAAACGAAGGGCCAGAGCAAGGGAACCTGCTCAGAGTCCCCCAGGGCCTGGGAGTCATTCCCAGCCCAGGCCTCTTCTGGCCTTCCGGAACCCTCCATTTCCTTATTTTTATTTTCCTACAAATCACCGCGACCACCCGGGTGTTATCAGAGCTGATCTAGGAGAAACACATTACTGCACAGCCCAGGAGGCCTGGGATCTGGAAGTGCTTTTGGGAGGAAATGGGGAAGAAATTAGCTTCAGAGAATTCCCCAGGCGGCTCTCCCGCACAGGGCTGGGGCCTGGAGGGAAGAGGCGCTTCCAGGGGCCTGCGGCGAGCGCTCCTGCAGCCCGGCAGCGCCTGGCCTTCCCACGCCAGGCACCTGACCCTCCGTCCACGAGGGCGCAGGAGCTGCAGCTGGGGGACTCCTGTAAGTGCAGGGGTCTTGCTCAAGGCAACGGGAGACCCCTTTCGGGAGCTAGCAGGGTGCCCGAGGAGGGGCTGCAAGGGCAAGGAAGTGCCCTCCTTTGGAGCTGCCATTCTGGGTTTCTTGGTGGCTATCTAAAGCACAAGGTCACTACCTGGGTCAGCCAGGGTTCCCTTCCCCAGGGTCTCAAATGCCTCTAGAATCTACGTCAGGCGATGCAAGGTGACAGCCAAGGAGAACCCTTCATAGGTGCGCACCTCCTACGCTGGGCACGCTTTGTCCAAGCGGCACAAACAGCAGAGCTAACAGGCGGCTGAGGTGGGAGGAGAGGCGGGAGGGCGGGGACAGGCCTGAAGAGGTTCAGAGCTGAGCAGGTGGAAAGTGGGCACAGAGGTGTGAGACCAGCATGGAAAGAGCGTGCATGGGGGCCCTGTAGGCCTGGCGGTCAGCAGGGTGAAAGGAAAGGAGGTCAGGGGGAGACGGATCAGACAGCAGGCTGGGGAGGCAATGTGGGCTGTCACTGGGTGGGAGGGGACATGTGAGCACCACGGTGCCATGGATGGTTTTTGAGCACAGCAATGGCATTGATGGGACCCAGCAACTGATGGGGTCAGGGCCAGGGTGAAGGAGGCATCAGGGCTGCTGCCGTGGGACCGAGCCTGGCCTTTGGGATGTCAGATGGGTCACAACAAGGACAGTCTAGTGGGGGTGGGGGACAGGACAAGGATCCAGAAGGTGAAAGCACATCCTTTGGGCTGCAGCAGAACAGGGGAGAGTGTGAATACCAGTGACAACAGTAGTCGAATAGTAAGGTCCCTTACCAGCTTGGTCCTGGGAACCTGCTTTAAGGGACAGCCAGGAATGGCTCCCAGGGAACTCCTCAGTTATTTGCATGTAAAGCACAGTTTCTGAGTCACCTGAAAACAGGACTCCTTTAGTGTGACCTCTCTCCCCAGAACACCTCAGATCTGCTGCTCTTTCCTCTGTTAATGGCACCAGGGAATACTTTGGTCTGAGGTCTCCCTTTTTTGAGTGAGCTGGGTCTGGAACAAGGAGAACCACAAAGAAAGGGTGTGAGGCTGTGGGTTTGCTCTGCTGCAGCAAAAGGAGGTCAGAGGAGCCCAGTTTAGGTCCAAAGCCCTGGCCACAGGCTCTGCCCATGTAAATGGCATGAGGTTGTAGGGGGCAAAATCTGGTGCCAGGGAAAATAGGGCAAGGCTGGCTTAAGAAAAGGGTGTGGGGTGTGGAGGTGCAGCTCTCACCACCTGTGGAAAATAACCAGGGCTGAAGAGGCTGTCCCAACCTGGACATAAACAGAAGTTCATGGGAAAATAGAGGCCAGTTCACTGGATCCCAGGCTCTCGTGGCTTGGAGGCATGCTCCACGTCACTGCTAGTTTTTGTTCTGGAGTGCAAACTGGACTGGGTCACATCCCTGCTCTGCAAATCTTCCCTGACGCTCCATCATGTCCTGTGAGGAGAACACTGCCAGAAGGCAGGCACTACTCCTGTGGATCCTGCACCCTAGCAGACATTATTAAGCGATCACCCATTTTCTGCTGACTTGGCACAACCTTCCTGGCAGCCATTACCAATCAATCACCCTTGGCATGAAAATCATTTGCCTCTCACTGAACAGAGAGAGCCAAACTCCTCAGCCTAGGTCTCTGCAATCTCAACCTCTTTTTCCACCCTCATGTCTGCCCCTTTGTTCCCAATCACTGCTCTGTGCTCTGCATCTCTCAATCTTGGTCATCCCCAAACATACCCGCCATGTTCTTACTCCTGCAAGATTTTGTCCTTGATGGTTCCAGGCAAGCCCTCTGTGGTGACTGATGTTATTCCTGGAAATCTGTTCCCCACCTGCCATAGTGACAAGGTTCTATCTGTGCCTTGGCTACCCAGCAAAAAATATTGTCTGGCCTCCCACGGGCCTGGGTACCCACGTAGCTAGGTTCTGGCCAGTGATGTGAGCGGAAGTGAAGTGTCTTCTCTTCAAGGTCTGCTCCTGAGGTTGGAGCATGCAGTCCCCAATCCCTTCTCCTTTTTTGCTGGCCAGGGGATGGCAAGAACAAAACAGCTGTGAGAGCACAGAGATGGAAGTCACAAGGTGAAGACAGTGGAGTCACCCCCAGGCCAGGACCAAGCTCCTGCTAAGGAAGGGAGACCTCAACCTTTGCTTTGTTGGACTTTTGCACGATGGCAGCTGAGTCTACACCCTGTCTGGACCCTGCCACCGGCTTCCTGGTTCCCCAGGACCAACCTTCAGGGCCATCTCTTCAGTGAAGTCATCCTAGAGTCCCCAGATCGATGGGGTCTCCAGCTCTTCATCTGCACCTCTCACCAGCACATCTGAGCCACAGAATGGCGCGGGCCGCTCCCAGCAGCCAGGCTGCGGGCACCTCTCCCCTCCAACTGGGTATGGCTCTAACATGTGGAGCTCACCCCACTGGTCCCCGCTGCTGCAGCCCAAGCCCCTTACTTGGCAGCCAAGGTGTGACCTGTCCTACTCCTCCCCTTAGAGCTGAGGCCCAGGCTGCAGAGTGATCTGTTCCAGCCACTCAGCTGGCCGTGGCTCCCTGTTGCCAGCCCAGCCTGGACGTGGTGAGGACCAGCGCCCGCCCCCGCCCCCCAGCCCCAGTGTGGCGGGCTTGAAGGAGCTGCTTCCTTGCCAGCTGGAACCTGTATTGTCCTGTTCCTCGTTTGTTAGTAAGAACAGGGACAGAGAACTGGTGAATTTTCCTGATCTTTGTATTTGTCTCAAGTGGCCCAGCAGGTCCCACGGAATGTGCATCTGTTCCCAGGCCGCTTCTCCTGTCTCCCCAGGCCTGGGGCTTTGTAAATGGCCCACGCCTATTCCTCTGAACTTCTGGACACCGTGACCCTCCTCACGAGGCTTGACCTTTGGCACCCGGGCCCAGGCCTGCACGCCCATCCCTTCCCTGGCAGGCAGCACCCAGGCCCAGGAGCAGGGAGAAGCCAGCTCTCAGCCAGGGGGAGGGCTATTTTGGGACAGGGAGGATCCCAGAAGGATGCTGGCGGGGTCAGAATAGGAGGGGAAGGAGGCAGGTTTTCTGCCCATGATTATGTGTCCCCAGCCCTCTGGGTGCTACCCAGGGTCCCAGGGCTGCCACAAGGAAGAACACACCCACCACAGGACTCCGGCCTTGGCCTAGCTGGCCACACAGACAAACAGGGCAGGGCAGGGTTGGAGCTGTGGGCTAGGATCCCAGTGGCCACGGTGGGCAAGGAGAATGTGTTTTGGTTTTTTTTTTTTTTGGTCCCAATGGTGGTGATTTTAGCTCTTAGGGGGTGTGGAGGGGACAAGGCACGTGGGGCCAGATAGCAGCTGGAGACCACAAGGAGAATCCAGCCACCAGCAGCGATTATTGGATGGATGAAACCTTCAGAGCATCTGTACGTGGGGAACGGGACTAAGTGCTGGTGAGACCTTGTGTTCCCACATGGCCCTTCACGATGGCACCAAGTTCTTTTGCAAGCACGGGAGCGGTAAAGTGGTCTATGAACTCTGATCCCAAGTCACTGTGAGAGACATCCATGAGGCTGGTACAAGGAGGAGAGTGGGCTTCACTCAGACATTGAGGATTTTCAAGCATTTCGGGGTGTTAGAACTCTACCTCATATAAGTGTTTTGAGGAGGGTCACCCATCAATGGGAAGCACTCAGTACTGTGCTCTGCACATAGTAGGTGCTCAGTTAGGGAACTGCTGTGCTCAGCACATAGTAGGTGCTCAGTTAGGGAACAGCTACAGAACTGCTATTACGTAGAGTGGGCTGGTTTTCATGTTGAGGAGGGTCCTTTACTGCAGGTCTGCGGGAGGCAGGTCCAGGGGCCCAGAGGACCTAGCCCACCCTGGCATTTGTGCTCCGAGATTTCAAGATGTCACATGCCCTTGTGCAGCCTTTCCAGTCCTTGGCCTGACTTTCCAGAAAGCTGGGGGAGCCCCTCAGTCCCCCTTTGATTCTGCCTCCTCATGGGGCCTTCTCTTTACATTCTCCTGGAATTCCCCACTTGACTCTGACTATATACTGGGCCACACTGCCCTCCAGGAAATGCTCAAGCCCCCGGGACACACATCTCCCCAGTGGGTCCCTCCTCCCACCACACCCTGTACTCCTTACCACCGAGGCCCCGGGTCCCACAGGAGGAGGCAGAGAGCTCTTCCAAGTCCTCCCTCCTTCCTGCCACTAACCCTAACCCTAACCCTAACCCTAACCCTAACCCTAACCCTAACCTAATGGTGACACCTGCCACATCCTCCCAGCTCTGCCTCCCCAGAACCACCTCAGCCAGGTCTTCTGAAGCACAGAAGTGAGACCTGTTGGCCCAGACAGCTGCTCTGCTTTCCCCAACCATGCACGGAGGGGATGGGGACAGCCTCTGCCTGGCTGTAAGTGTGCAACCCACATTGCCTGGACCCCTAGGATATGGTGTTTGGTGAGGATTTCTGTGCATCGCTAAATCTACAAGACAATGGAGGAAATAATAGCAATAACAGAGCTTAAGGTGTTAACATGCAGCTGATTCCGGGTCATTTCTCGGAGTCTCTAACACATATTTGCAAGGTGACTGTTGTCCCTGTTTTTTCAGACAAGGCAACTTGAGGCACCAGGGCAGGGGGAGGGGGGTTAAGAAACTCCTTTAAAGTTCACTCAGCTGGCAAATATCAGAGATGGAATTCAAACATGGATCTTCCATGACTCCAAATCTCCTGCCCTTAATCAGTATTCTGCACTTGGAGCAAAAATCAGTTGCAATTGCTCAAGAGTTACGGAGCAACAGGCACAATTATTTGAAATGTGAGACGCCCCAGACGCTTGGAAGTGCACAGCAGCCCTGCCCAGGTCCTGCCCCCGCTCACCTCCACCTCATCTTGTTCACCTTAGCATGCTCTCCAGAAAGTGTTCCCAGACTCCAATCTCCAGGCCCAGAGGGAGTGAGGGAGCTTCCCAAGGCTTTTGGACACCCTTTTAATTAACCCAGATGACCCTCTGCCTGGGGCCAGCTGCATCCCTTCACGGTCTCAGGACAGCCTGCCTGAATGGTGACTTCCCACCCGGCCTGCTCACTCCCCAGCCAATGTGGCCCCTCCGTGTCCCATATGGTTCACATCTGTCAGCCTCTCTTCCCTGGCTTGAGGACCCTGGTGAGGGTTTCTACAGCCCTGGCTCCTGGGGCCAGAGAAAGACCTGCCAGCCCAGAGGTCCCCTTCCAAGGCCACGTACCCTGCAGGTGCCAAGGAAACCACACTCTGGGCTGACAGAGACCCTGAGCAGGAAAAAACTCCCTGAAATCACTTAAATGTATTATCTTGTCTCCCCCAACCCTTTTTTTTTCAGGGGGGTGTACCAGGGATTGAACTCAGGGGCACTCAACCACTGGGCCACATCCCCAGCCCTTTTTTGTATTTTATTAGAGACAGGGTCTCACTGAGTTGCTTAGTGCCTCACCGTTGCTGAGGCTGGCTTTGAACTCGCAATCCTCCTGCCTCAGCCTCCTGAGCTGCTTGGATTATAGGCGTGTGCCCGGTTCCCTCAACCCCTTTTAGAGGCTTCCTTCCCTCCCCCAAAGGGGTACAGCCCATTTCAGTTACTCATGAGGAACAACCTCGTTTCATTTTCCCCAGGCAGGAGCCAATCAGCTTAAAGGTTGCTCTGTTCCCTGGGCAAACAGCCAATGGCATTAAAGGTTGCTCTGGTACACCCCCCCCCACACACACCAGAAATCTCTACTTAAAGCTCCTGCCCAACCGGAGCTCAGACACAACAGCTCTTCCCTGCTGAGAGGAGGCAGCCACTGCGACAGCTCCAGACTTACTGTCTCCAGCCCGAGGGCAGCTGCCCCAGCCAGCAGCTCCAGAGACCCCAGCTGGCACGACCAGGCACCCACCTTCCGTTTAGAGCTTGCACACTCCCCTCTCCCTGACTCCTCTCTCCCCATACTTCTACCTCCAACCATCCATAAAGGCTGGTGAATAAATCTCTCGGCTGCACGGTTGTCTCCGGTGTTATTTTTGCCCTTCAGCTTTAAGTAAGTGGAAAGACGAGTGTGGAGAAAGCCTTAAGCAGGCAGCACCGTGCACATCCTCTGTGAGGACCCTGCTCATGCCACCCTAGTAAATGGCAAAAGCAGAATTTGAATCCCAATTGGATGGGGTTCAATCACCATGTGACCTGGCAACCCTCGGCCACCGCGTCTCCACCCCTGTGTGTGTGCAGGCAGCCTAGTTGCCACACAACGGACAGGCACCGCCCCAAGCCACCTCGCTAGGGCAGACAGTCTTATCCCCAGGGAGTCATTCATTCGTTCAAGCAGCTAACACGACCGACCAAGTCAGGAGCACTGGTGAACACGGCGACTGGGGTCCTCTCCCTGGGGGCCTCACCCTGGGGGACGATCTGCCCTTGGGTTCTGCACAACATGTCAGGATTTTCAGAGCGTGGCCACACCCGTCATCTTGTCTGGCTTAACCACAACCTGTTTCAAAGAGTGTGAGACCGTGGAAGAAGAGCTCATGAAGGAACGTGCGCCTGGATGAATGGAGGAAGGACTGAGGGGACGGCGGGCCCATCAGTGGGTGGACGGAAAGTCACCATCACAGATACTGTCATTCCCATCTTTCAAAAGAGAAGGGATGGTCTGAGCTCGCCGGAAGTGTGGCATGGCCACTGTGGAAGGACATGTGTGAGGCGGTGCCAGGGACACCCGATGGCACCCGTTAGCAAGCTCCTTACCTGGCGGGCAGTTACATCCTGGAGACATCTTCGGGGCCTCCCGGCGTCTCCGTGAGTGGAGCTTCCATTTCTGCACAAAGAGACAGACAAGAGGAGTCACCAGAAGCTCGTAAACACCAGCCCTGGAGAGCATCTGTGGCTGCGGGACAGGGGCAGGGAGGGGGCAGGGGAGCAGGGGGAGCAGGGGGAGCTGCAGGGGGCTGTTCAGGATCAAAGGCTGGTGGTTAATGGCCCTCCACTGGCCACCAGGCCTCTGGGTAATAAGAAGCAGAGAAGGCCCATCTTGGTAATGTCAGCGTCTCTTAAAGAGATCAACCCCAGCCACAGGGCCCTGTAAACCAGTCATGGCCCCCCCGGCCCCTCACCACGCGCACAGTGACATGCTCTTCTGGGCTCTCTGCCAATGGTTTCCCTGGTGGGACTGGGCTTCTGATGGACCCCTGAGGCAGGGACAGCGCTTTCTGTTCTGCTCATTTCCTCACAAAGCCGGCAGAGGTGGGGGAGAAGGGCGCTGGGCAGGCCCGGCATCCTCCACAGACCTCTGCCCAGAGGGCTTGAAATCACTCTGTGGAAGGCCCCAAAGAGGTGGGGGCTCCAAAGAGGCAGCACATCCCCCAGCCTCCTGGAGCTGCCTCGTGCCCGGTGGCCAGCCGACCAGTTCATGCAAAAGGGCCATGTGCGGCCGGTGGCCACGGGTGCCCACATCCTGTGTGCTGCTCTGCCAAGGCAGCGGGCGGAGGGCCCACGTAAGGACTGGCAATGAGGCAGGCTGGACTAGCACGGGGGTCAGCAGAGATGGCCCCGGGGCCAGACTGCCAGGCTCACACGCGGTTCTGGGACCCTGGGCAGGTAACAGTCCCAGTGGCACTGAAACCCCATCCAACAGCTGGGACTTGCGAAGCATGGTGCCAACTCCTAGGGCGTCCTCAGTGCATGTCACTACTGCTACGCTCGTGTGACAGGTGAGGGACCTGAGGACACCGCCCCAGCCAAGGTCACGGGGTGCAAAAGTCCAAGCCCGTACTCTCTGGTGCTAGTGAGCGGTGAGAAGCCGGAACCCCGGAGCACGCCAGCACTTAAGTGCGTTTCACCTGGTTCCCACAGAGGTTTTTTAAATCATCATTCAAGTTGTTGAGGACATGTTGAAGTGGGTGGTTCCCCATGCAAATTTGCATTTCTAATTTCTCTTAAAAAATCAGAAGAGCTGCCCAGAAGGGGTCTGCACTCTGGCTGCCAAGGACCGGCCACATCCAGGGCACTGCAGTCCCCCCTTGACGGTGCTGGCCACTCTGGGTGCTGGCTGGCCCCCTAAACATTTTTTTTTTTTTTTTTTTTTTTTTGTGGTACCGGGGATTGAACTCAGGGGCACTCGACCACTGGGCCATATCCCCAGCCCTTTTTTGTATTTTATTTAGAGACAGGGTCTCACTGAGTTGCTAAGTGCCTCGCCATTGCTGAGGCTGGCTTTGAACTCGCGATCCTCCAGCCTCAGCCTCCCAAAGTGCTGGGATTACAGGCGTGCGCCACCGCGCCCGGCCCTAAACATTTTTGTAAGATTTGCTTCCTCACTGCCGGGTCATTTTGCCACTCAGTTTGGGCCTCGAAAGAGGAAAGACAGTCACGTGGGAGGTGTCATAGGAGCTGATGCTGGGTATGGGGAGGGAAGGTTGGGAAACTTGAAGAGGATTCAGAGCACATTAACATCCGCTAAGCCACCGCGGAGTCTGGCACTGACCCGGGGGCTTTGATATAAAGAATCACATCAATTTTTCATAATCAAATTCTAAAGTAGGGTTCATAGGGACCTCATTCAATACTTAAGGAAACAAACTCAGAGGGGTTGAATGGTTTGCCAAAGGTCACACGGCCAGCACATGGGATCCGAGCTGTGAACTCAGGCCTTCTAAGGTAAGGTCCACTTCCTTCTAGCCAAGCTCGGTGGTGCACGCATGCCTGTAATCCCAGCGTCTCAGGAGGCTGAGGCAGGAGGATTGTGAGTTCAAGGTCAGTCTGAGCAACTTATCGAGGCCCTAAGCAACTCAGCGAGACCCTGTCTCTAAATAAAATACAGAAAGGGCTGGGGATGTGGCTCAGTGGTTGGATGGGGGTCCAGGGGTGACAGCCACCGCACGTGCCTGTCCGTCTGCGTCAGTGCCCCGAGCGCCCTCTCTCCTCGGCACCCCAATTTAAGGCCCACCCCTCCACAGCACCAGACCTCACACTCCACCTGCCCAGGGACATCTCGCCAGCCAGTCCCCCCGCCCTCCGCCTCTCCAATTTCCCCCTCCAGACCAGATCACCCATACCAGGGGCCAGCTCAGGCTTCTGCCAAGGGCCCCCAGGAAACATTTCAGGCTCCATCAAAACGCTGCTACTGTGCAGGTGAGAGAAGGCAGACGATTCCGGAGCAAGTCAGGGTGGCCGTTCCCAGAAAACAGCCACCAGCCGGGTTTAGCTGCCGTCCCCCACCCCAGTGGCATCAGTATGCACATGACTCCTGCCGACAGCTGTGCCCGGGGCCGCCTCCTGCTCTCTCTTCCTGCCCTCCCGGTCCCCTCGCATCTGCAAAGGCTCCGACCCAGTGACCTGGTATTGCTACGTCAGGTGGACGGTCCCGTCCTGCCAGCCTCCTCCTGCGTCCTTCTGCCCTGGCCTCCCAGGACGCGGTGCCGTTTCCCTCCCACCACCCTGGCTGCTCCCTCTGCCTCCGCCTCTGGCTCCTTCTCGTCAACTGACACCCAATGTCGCAGGCCACAGGGCCCCCAGTCCAGGCCTGGCCTCTCTCCTCTAACACTGGCTCCCTTGGGGACCTCACCTGGCCTTGCGCTCCAGTGACATCTGTATGTGATGGCACTGCCACCTCTGCATCCCCAGCCTGGCCCTTCCTGCAGAACTCCAGCACAGCCAGCCGCCTCCCCCCAACCCCCATGTCCACGCAGGCATCTCACGGTCAGCACTGCACAAGTGAGCCCTCCCAGACCTGCGCCTCCAGCGACCTCCCCGTCACAGTACCGACGGCTGCTCGAAACCCCAGAATCCTCTGGTGCTTCTCTTTCTCACCCACACCCACTCCTGAGCAACTCCTGTTCCCTGCCTTTCAGACACATCTGGGATTGGGTCCCTTCTCCCCAGCTCCACCACGGCCACCTGGTCCAAGTCTCATCATCAATTATTGAGAAAGCGGTCTAAAGGAGCCCCTGCTCCTGCTCTGGTTCCACAGCCCGTCCTCAACACTGGCAGCCAGGAGATCACCCAGGCCTCTTGCTCCTACACACGCCACAGCGTTCTCCTGCCTCAGGGCCTTTGCACTTCCTGGTGTCTCTGTCTGGGATGGTTTTCCCTAGCTGTCTACCTGGTGCTTCTAATGAGGCCTTCTTTGATTTTACTACCCCCGCCCCCTGTGCTTCTTATCCCCTCCCTTGTGCATCTCCTCCTTAGGAATTTGGTTCTGCTTTGCTTTGGTTGTTCATCTTGCTTATAGCCTTTCTCCACCATGAGAAGGTCAGTTCCACAAGGATGTGGGTTTTGTTCTGTTTCATTCACTAGCACATCCCTAGTGTCTAGAACAGGGCCTGGCGCATAGTAGGTGCTCAGTAAATGCTGGTGGTTTACAAATCAGGGGCGGTCCCGTTAAGTTCTGATTTCCCATTTTGTGCAGCGGGAGGGGCTGGCAGCTGGCAGCTGTGGGCCATGGTCCAATCAAGACCACTGCGTGGTGGCCGCCACCTGTACGTGTCTGTGCCATCCAGGTCACAGTGGCACTCCTGTATGGCCAGCATTACCTGTCTAGGACACCAGCTCCAGCCTGAGGCATCTGAGTTTGAGACCCTGGTGAGAATCCCCAGGTGGGCTCGGGGTGGGTGGGAAGCTTTCTGGGGCCCTGGGGGTCCCCCATCCCCCAGGGCTGGGAAGCCTTCCTGCTTCACCCCTGCTGGTGGCTGGGGCCTCCTGGAATGCCCAGTGTGGCCAGAGCTGAAACACACCCGCCTGACTGGCCGCAGCTATTAAGACGCCTGTATCAGTATCAAAGGGGGAAATGCCAGGCGGCCTCTCCTGCCCCAGAGAATGCAGCAGCGGCCCAGCCCCAGTCAGGGGCCACTCCCTCCCCAGGCCCCAGCCTAGCGCTCTTAAAGGGACCTACCTGGCCCCGGGCCTCTGTTATGCCTGGTGGGTCCCAGTCATGGTATGGGAGGGAGCCCAGAGAGAGGCTGGGGACTCTGCCCTCTACCCCCCACATGCTTGCAGTGGAAGCTGGAACACATGAATAGCAACAATAGCTGCCCACGGAGCACCAGGCGCCAGGCACTGTGCTAAGTGCATTAGGAAAAAAGTCACTTAAGTAATTTAAATTTTTTTTTTTTTTTTTGTACAAGGGATTGAACCTAGCGTGCTTAACCACTGAGCCACATCTCCATCCATTTTATATTTAGAGACAGGGTCTCACTAAGTTGCTTAGGGCCTCCCTAAGTTGCTGAGGCTGGCTTTGAACTCGAGATCCTCCTGCCTCAGCTTCCTGAGCTGCTGGGATTACAGGTGTGCACTACAGGGCCCGGCCTTAATTGTTTTTTTTTGTTTTTAAAGAAACCGTAACTTCATGGTTCGCTTGGTTTAGCAGGGCTGGGGATTGAATCCAGGGCCTTGTGCAACGTGGCAAGCGCTCTACCACTGAGCCACAGCACCTTAATAATTATTTTTTGATAGAAACCACCTGCCCTGAGGACTCAAGTTGGGGTTGCTGTGGATGAACTCCGAATGCCAAGGAAGCATCGCTATCTGTGGGGAAGTTGGCCGTGTGGGCCTTGGGGTCTCGCCCTGTGTTCCAACTCACCATATATTAAGCAAGAGACCTACCCCTGCTGGACCTTGATGTTCTCGCCCTTGAAATGGGGATAATATGGGAAGGGAAGATGAGAAGGGGTGCGGGGTGTGACAGGGAGACCAGTGCAGCTGCGTGGAGCTGCAGGGGCAGGCCAAGGCCACTCTGCCTGGGCTGAGGTCAGGCCTGCCTCCCCCCACCGCACCTCCCCTGGCCTGGCCTGGCCCCATCAAAGTGGCCAGGTTTCCTGTCCCCACCTCCCCCAAGAGGGAGGTGAGTGAGGGTCCTGCCTACGGGACCCTGAGGACTAGATGCTGAAGGAAGAGGAGGTGCCCGTGGTCGTGACCGTGGCAGGGGAAGCCCAGGCGCCTGGGCCGGCACCCTCATCCTGGCCCAGAGTGCTGCCCCGCCCCTCTCCAGCGCCCTGGTCAGCAGGACGGCTCCTGGCTGGAGCCCCAGCTGCCCTCCGAGGACAAGGCTGGGTCAGGTGCCTCTGATCCACTCTAGAGCCTCACCTTACCTCTGGGTCAGCCCCTAGGCCTGGCCCCTGTGGTCGCAGGAGGAGGTGGGCGGGCCAGATGGTGACCGTGGGAGCCTTCCGGTGAGGGGCGGGGCTGGGGCAGGGCCAGGCTGCTCCGCGCTGGCTCCTAGGCCGAGGCTGGAGTCCAGGGACCACAGAAGCGGGCTGGTCCCACAGGATGGGTTTGTGACAGGGGCCAGCCCATGTGCCACCACATGCCCCAGGGCACAGGCAGCCGGGCAGGGCAAAATCAAAGCAGAGGAAACTGGGCACCCAACCCACACCCACCCAGAGAGGACTCGCCCCGTCCGCCCCGGGGCCGGGTACTGTGGTGGGAGGGTGCGAGGGGTGCTGGGAGCTGTCTCCTTCCCTCCGCAGCCCTCTTTGTGCAATGGCCTTGGCTCCTGATCACAGGGCCATGAAACAGGGGCCAGGGGTCCACCGGATGCCACGTGCTGCCGCCGACTGGGTTCTGTCTGAACCACAAACGCGACCCAGTTCCAATGAGTTCAGAAAGCTGGAGAAAGGAGGCTCAGGCCTCCAAGTTTTCCAGCCTTTGGATGGGAAAGTCCTTCCTTTCAGCTAACCCAAGGCAATGCTGCTGCTTAAGGGGAGTCAAGGAGCTGAGCCGCAGCTGGCTGTGGGTGGGAGCCGGCTCAGCATGGGTGCAGGACCTCCAGGGTCTCAGGGGGTCAGGGCTCCTCTCCGGGCCTGTGCAGGATGAGGCAGGACCCTGACCACAGAGCCGGGAGGGGCTGGGGCAAGAGTCCTGGGCGGAGGCTGGAGCCTCTTCCCCGGGACGTGCGTCTGAGCTGAGGAGAGGCGCAGACCGTCCTCAGGGGGCTCCTGAGAGCTGCACAGAACCTCTCACGTGGAGGGAGGCAGCCACCGCCAGCAGGGCTGCGGCCCAGGGGACAGTGGCTGGGGACCAGTCACAGGCCTGGACTAGCCGGGCTCGTCATAAGGAAGTGACAGCTGAGCCGGGGACACACAGCCAGCTGAGGGGACAGAAAGGCCTCAAACTTGCCCAATGATGCATTTCTTAGGGACCAGGCAAGCCTCGTGCTGACATTCACTCATTCTGTGCCGACAGCAACCCATAGTATGAGCAAGGAAACTGAGGAAGGGGGCGGAGCCTGCAAGATGGCATGCAGCCAGGAGGGCCAGAGGCGGGATTTGAACCCAGGAAGCCTGGCACAGAGCCCACACCCTAGGTCTCTGACTGTGACAGCTGGAGCTTGGCTCATTCAAGGAGATTAAAATATCTATTACCAGAGAACTAGCGCTGCTCAAAGCACTTTATGTTTTAATTTAATTCTAAAAACAACCCTTATAGGGAAACACACTCTCATTGGCATCACCCCTAATGTTACATAGAAATCATTCAAGGCACAGAGAGGTCGAACAACTTGCTCAAGGTCACACAGCCAGCAATTAGTAGAGCTGGACTTGAACCCAGCAAACTGACTCCAGAGTCTGTGTCCCCAGCCATGACTGTGCACGGTCATTTGGCTGAGCTCTGAAAGCAAGAGTAGGCAAGTCACGAGGCTGGAGAAGGTGGCAAGCCTGGAAAGATTTGCCTCTGACCTGAGAGCAATTGGTAGTTACTAAAGAGGTTTAATCAGGGGGATGATGTGACTGGGTGGCTGCTGTGTGGATGATAAAAGGGTCAGGACAGAGTGGGTGGAGCGTGGGGGTGGACAGTGAAGGAGGGAAGAGGCTGAGAAGGCTGGTCAGCTGGGCAGGGCTGGGGCCCTGCCCCCCCTGGGGGACTGAGGGGGAGGCTGGACTTCTGCTTGGTTTAGAGGCATCGAGTCTGAGGTGCTCTCAAGACCTGCAGGAGACGTGAATGGTGGGTGTGGAGAAGGGTCTGGGCTCCGGTGAGGTGGTGAGCAGCACGAGTAGTGAGCTCTGCGTCACGGAGGGTGCATGAGTCCCAGGACCAGGAAATCCGGGTGCAGCACGTGACTCCCGCAGCCCCTTCCTCCCGATGGTATGATTTTATAAAACGGGGAGAGGCTGAGTGGCAGGTGATATCCCATGTCACTAAGCCTCCTCCTATGCCCAGGAAACTTCAGGTGCCAGCCCAGGGGGAGGTAGATGAAGAGCCTCTTTTAACCCAATGCCCTTCCTGTGTCCCTGTCCCCAGAGGTCACTCTTCTTGGCCTGCCCTACAGATCACCTTGTCAGAGCATGACCAATGCAGAAAAAGCACCTTCTCAGGACACCTGTAGTTTGACAGGTGTCTGTGGTGCAGAGTCTCCAGGATGGTACAAGCCCCCAGGACAGCTGAGGGGCAGCCTGACCAACCTGCTGCCCCCTAAAGAACAAGGAGGCCCCTGTGGGAAGCCAGGTGGGGGCAGGAGGGCCCGCACAGAGGAAGCACCAGAGCCACACTCAGAGAAAGGGCAGACCAAGGCAACTGGTCGACCAGGAGGCCCAGGAGGCTGGGTGGGGGTGGGGAAGGAGAAGGGCCTTCCAGGCCCAGCCCCTAAGCGGACTCCGCCCCATGGTGCTTGGGAAACCCCACAATAGCCTCCACGCTAGGTGACAGGAGCCCAGTGTCCCTTCATGTCACGCCCAGACTCTCGGGCAGCCAGTTCCGCCCCTTTGTGTTAGTTTGCCTTTGCTCTTGGAAGGACCAGGGGAGCACGGGCCACCAGCAGCTCTCTCTCGCCCTTTGAGCCACCAAGCTTGTCCGCAGTGACACCCCATCCCTAGGGCAACGGCAGCACCGGCTGCGTGGGAGGCTGGAGAGTCAGTGGGGTGCTGCGGCTGGTGCCTGCTGGGGCCCAGCGAGCCCAGCCCTCCCGTCAGCCCTGGGCCTCAGTTTCCCTTGGAGGAGCAGCGCTGGCCCTCGCCTCCTGAGGGCCCAACAGCTGCTCTGGGTCCAGAATCCAGCCAAGAGGGCAGGAGAAGGGCTGGGCTGTGGCCCAGGCAGAGCACTGGCCATGCGTGCGCTTCATCCCTGGCACCAGGAAAAGAAAAGAGGTGTCAGAAGAATTTCCTAGGCCCTTCTAGAAACCTCTCTTCCAAATGACAGACCCTCATCGGCTCCATTGTTTTGGAAAACAGTGACGGGGACAACCTACCGGTGGCCTTTCTTGGAACCGCCAGCCTTTCAGACTGCTCAGCGCGCTGCAGGACCCCTGCTGACTTCTCACTGCGACCCCACTGCTGCCACTCTCAGGCCCTCAAGCACGGGGGTGGGGGGGCCCCCGAGAGGGATCCGGGTGACATTGCACAGGATACTCCGGGCTCCAGGCCACACACAAACTCTGGCACAGGGCGGCCAGCCCCGGCTGCAGAGCACATGCCCCGCGGAGTTTGTGCCATGTCGCACTGCCAGGCCTGACCCCCAGGGCCCCCCCACTCAGGTGGTGGGAGGGTGGCAGGCAACGGGCGGCTGGTCCAGGTGCAGGCCTTTGCGGACGTCTGGAGAAGGGGAGAAGGAGGGAGAGTCCCTTAAAATGTCCAAATGTCTCAGAACTTTGAATCCCATCCTGCTTCTATAAGGGGGCCTTTGAGCAACTGATCAGACGGACAGATGTGACACAGGAAGAAGGAGAAGGTGAGAGAGGGAGAGGAAGAGCCAGGGGCAGGCAAGCAAATAGAACTGGGACTGTGAAGCCGGGCGCGGTGGCGCACGCCTGTAATCCCAGCACTTGGGAGGCTGAGGCAGGAGGATCGCGAGTTCAAAGCCAGCCTCAGCAATGGAGAGGCACTTAGCAACTCAGTGAGACCTTGTCTCTAATAAAACCCAAAAAAGGACTGGGGATGTGGCCCAGTGGTCAAGTGCCCCTGAGTTCAATCCCTGGTACCAAAAAAAAAGAAAGAAAAAAGAAAAAGAAAAAAAGAACTGGGACTGGGGCTTATGCAACAGCTCCTGCCCAAGGACTGCCCGGTGTCAGGTGTGAGCTTCTGGCCAGCCAAGGGACAATCACAGGCCCACCCCTTCCTGGAAGCCCAGCATTCCACACACCAGCACTGGCCAAGGACTCTACAAAGGTCCTCATCACCAAGGTCAGATGACACGAAGGACATCCTCAGGGTTGTTCTTACAACAAAGGTGGTAATGCAGGTGCCACGCCAGGTCAGTTCAGTAAATGCCACCTCTGTGGGAGGCAGCAGAATGGTTCTCCAGACCCTGGCTGACCAGATCAGCCTGCGCATCACAGGACCGTGGAACTTCACGCGGACAGGGATATGCTGGTGGCTCAGAAGGCCAACTTGGGGCCACACGGCCTGGATTCAAGGCCTGTCTCTACTACTCACGAGCTGCGTGATCATGAGAAAGTTACTTAACCTCCCTGGGCCTCCATTATTTTGTGTGTGTAAAAAGGGAGGAGTTAAAAAGAAAAAAAAAGTAGCCTCGATAGGATTGTAGTGAGGATTTTGTGGACGCATTTGACTAGTGCCTGGTACATAGTAAACGCTCAATGTGTAGGAGCTGTGAATAAAAGCTATGGACACCGAGCAGCCCCATCTCATCCTCTCTGGTGAGGAGTGAGGTGGTAAGGGTCCAGGTGAACACAGGTGCCATCAAGCGAGTGATCTGTGAGGAGGATGTGGTCACCAGCATCCTGAGGCTCAGGTCCCACAGCTCCCGGCAGAGGTCCACGTGGTGTCAAAGGCTGCGCACTGGCCTGCTTTACTGCTCTGGCCCTGCCCTCTGCCGAGAGAAAAACGAAGCCCTGCCGGGCAGCCTGGGCAGGTGAGGAAGCAGCTCCCGACCTCGGGAATAGGGGACGGGCGGGGATGAGTGCCCCAGTGGCTGCGTCCCTGTGGAAACATCGCACAGAGCTGTCCCTCTCCTTGCCAGGACCAGGCAGCTGCCCTGACTTAGAGGAGTTAGTCATGTCACTGCCTGGCTGCTGGTTGCTGGCTGCTGGGAAACCCTCCTTCCAGGTGACACCACCCCCGAGCAAAAGCTGAGTCTATAGCTGGTTCCTGGACTGGGGACTAGGGGGGTATAGCTGGCTGCCATGCCTTCCGTGACCTCCATCAACAGAAACTTAAGGCCAACTAATTGCTGAGGTCTGCCTCCTACCTGCAAAATCCTTGGCTAGGCTCAATAAAAGACCCAGAGACTAGGGAGGCCCCGTCTCTGTCATGGGATTGCATATGACCAAGTGGAGAGATGAGACATTAAATGGCACAGTGGGGTTGGGGCTGAGCCGTGGTGGCAGCCGACTTTACCTTGCTAGTTGACTACAATGGCCCTGGGGTGGCAGCCTGGCGCCCTGTGTGGGGAAGGATCCTGAGGCCGGTCCTGGTTCAGTGAGACAGTGTGTGCAGAGATTCGTAATGTCTGCCATGGGTCTGGGAGCGGGAAGCCAACAGCACTGAGCTCCTTCTCTGACTTAAATGTCAGCCAGGAAGAGCCACAGGAAGTTGGGGCAGGGAGAGCCGTGTTGGGTTGGGGTAGTTTGAGAAGGCTTTTTCTGGGGGGCCTTGGGCCAAATCTAGAATGACTCAGAATAAGGGGGAAAGACACCTTCCTGGGAGAGATCCAATTATGATAGATGGAACTTTGCTTTTGTCCCCACCTCCGGCTACATAATGACGTCCTCTGTCTGGTTTGGAGTTACCTGCTTCTTTTAAGGCCTCTGGAGAAGCCGTAAGGCTGTAAGGACTCTCCTCAACTTTACCCATTGCAAGTGTGCTTTGTATTTGGAAAAACAAAAATACTTAGAATCATCTAAGAGCTGAACACCAACTTGCCCCCTAGTTAGAAGTGGCTCCCTAGAACATGGGGTCGAAAAGGATTCTGGGGCTACAGGTGAGCTTGAGGGGAGAGTGTGCTGCAATTGATTAGCAATGTCTGCTGAGGGTCCTAGAACCGGGAGCAGGGTACACTTGCCACTTACTAGTCCCTGAGTTAATTGGTGTGGAGGAGAGAGGCCGTCTGGTGGCTGGCTCTGACTCCTGGCTCCTCTGAAGCCAGCCTGAGCATCCTTTGGATCTTTATTTCCCAGCCATAGAGTGAGGAGCCTGGACTTTGATCCTGGCCTGAGTGGAGGACCAGATTGGGGTCTGACACAGGGTTGTGCTGGGCTGCATTTGAGGGTGCCCAGATCTAGGGTCTGTCCACCTCCTGAGGTCCAGCCAGCTGTGGTTCCCCCACCAAGGACACTGCACAAGCCACCCTGTGCCCATCTTCATCCCATCATTTCGATCCTGGGGGACCTCATCCAGAGCCCCAGTAAGCCTGACTGCTCCCCTAAATACTTCCTTGGAAAAGGACCCGAAAGAGGCCCCCGTGCCCATGCTGCGAATATACGACATTCCTATGACCATGGTTATTTTAGGGCTCCGGGTCCTCAACACGTTAGCCTGGAAATTCTGACCACTTCTTTCCCAGGGGATTCCTCATGCCTGAAGGAAGGACTCACCCACAGTGTGGTGGAGGTGATATGGGTCTTCCTAACCATACGGAGGCTAAGGAGAGTGGCAGTCCTGGGAGCTGTGGGGGTGAGGAGAGCTCTCCTGGTAACAGCCTAGCATCGGCCCTGACCGGCCCACCCCGAGGCACCAGAGCATCTTATCATAGTTGCCGTTATTATTATTAGGAATGGGAATCCTGCCTGATAGCCCTTAAAATGACCTTAGAGGTGACTGCCCAGACTGTCCCCACGCCCCCTGGCCCTTCCACAGGGATTTGGCTGGTTTCAAGTCCGCTCCTTCCTCTCGCTGCTTGCCCGCTGCCCAGTCCTAGGTGTCACTGATTTTCTCCATTTGGGACATCCCACTTTCTTTCTTCACAGCAAGCAAATCCAATAACAGGCAGCTGGAGCACTCGTTAAGGCTCCCGGACCAGGAGAGAGGCGCTGACGGGGGAGAGTTGGGGCCCCGTCTGGAATCCACACTTCCAGCCCCACGTCCTCCTCTCCCGGCTCTGACCCACATGCTCAGGGCTGAGCTCCTCACTCCTGCCTCAGGCTCCTCGCCTGCTGGGTCCCCTCAGACTGGCCAGGCCTCCCAGCTCCCCCTTCCCTCTGCCTTGCAGAGAGTCCAGCCCCTGCCTCCAGGCCACTGCACAGGCCAGGCCTCACCAGGTGTCCCTCCCGAGGCCCTCTACCCTCCTTCAGTGAGTGGCCCAGGACCACTGCCCTGCGGCCGCCTGCCCGGGGCCTGGCCGCCCCCAGCGTGCACTCATTTCCTCCTGCTAGCGCCTGCTGGTGGCACTTTTCCACGTATGCTCCCACTGCTGCCTCCAGAGGGTCTTGCAGCCACCTCAGGAGGGAGGCAGGGCCTGCTTTTTACAGAAGAGAAACCTGAAGGGCGGGTTGGGGTGGCGTGGCTTGGCTAGGACCAAAGCCTGTTCTTGGTCCCTTAAGCTCACGAGCTACCAGTGTGGCCCACAAGGGCCAGGACCTCGCACGGCCCTGCCACAGAACTGCTCTCCTTTCTGCCCATTCCTCTCCTCACCCATGACCCTGGCCTGGCCCGCTCTTGCCTCCCCTGTTCTTCTCCTTTGCTTTTGCCCACAGCTGGGGAAGAAAACAGAGGGTGGGCTCCCCCAGGTTGCCCTGGGACACCTCTGCAGACCTGGACACTGCTCCTGGAACAGGCTGTCCCTCAGTACTCTCCGCCAGCGTGCGCAGGCGCCTTGTCCGTGCTGCTGCAGCAGCAGCTACTGAGCCCTCAAAGGGAGCTGGTGTGACTGGACATGAAAATCTGACTTTGCCGGGCGCGGTGGCGCACGCCTGTAATCCCAGCACTTTGGGAGGCTGAGGCAGGAGGATCGCGAGTTCAAAGCCAGCCTCAGCAATGGCGAGACACTTAGCAACTCAGTGAGACCCTGTCTCTAAATAAAATACAAAAAAGGGCTGGGGATGTGGCCCAGTGGTCTCGTGCCGCTGAGTTCAATCCCCGGTACCACAAAAAAAAAAAAAAAAAAAGAAGAAAGAAAATCTGACTTTTGCTTAATTTTAATGTGACTGGTGGTTACTGTATGGGACCACGTGACCCTCATGTGTCCCTTCAGAAGCCCTAGGACTGTAGCCACCCTCCCCACAGGCCAGGCCTTCACCCACAGAGCAGCTCTATCCCATGCATTCCAGCACCTTCCCTTACAGAACCCAAGTCCCACCAGTGCAGCCACCCAGTCCAGGCACTCCCCGGGACCCTGTTTCCACTCTGCTCCAGGTCACTGTCCCCTCTGCCCTCAGCAGCATCCTGTTGGCTTGACCAACCTGCCTACCATAAATTCCCATTCCAGGGACATGAGCACCCCCTCCAAACCCCTCAGTGGCTCCCGCTACCCTTGCGTAGCTCTGCTCTAGGGCCCCTCTTCACCTAGGCTACCTGTCTCTCTCTAGCCGTGTCTTCCACCGTCCTACCCTCCCAGGAATTTGGAATTTGGGGTCTTGGGATTTCTTTAGTATCTCAAGGGAAACCCTACCTTCTGGCTCCAGTCTCCAGAATCTGGCCCATTGGCCCCTTAGCTCAAGGCCACACGCTCACCCTCTTTCCCCTGGCAAACTCCGATTTACCCTTTAGAGCTCTACTCAAAAATCACTTCCCGCGGAAGCACACCATGACTGCCACCACCATCAGATTATGTTGTGTGGAATACAGTTCCCAGTCCCCCTCTTTTTCATTATTGTAATATTTTCTACATGACAAGGTCAATGCCCATTTTCTTTTCGTGTCCCATTTACCACTGAGTGTAAGAGGCAGACGTATGTCTCCCACAAGGCCTGACCCACAGCTGGCTCTCGGGAAGCTGGCAAGACACCAAAGAACCTCTTGTACCAGGTCAGGAGGCTCGAGTCCCAGATCTCGCCATGTGGCCCTGAGCCATCTACTGCCGTTCTTTGGGCCTCGGTTTTTCCATCAGTAAAGTGGGGACCACCTTAGATGGTCTCTGGGTTGACTGTCAGCTCTGCAGATGAGCTCTGGAGGTGGTGGGCGGGTGCTTCGAGAGGAAGAGTGGGCACGGCAGGTAGTTGGTCCCAAGACCCCGAGAGGAGAGCATGCAGCTTGGTGTGGCTACGTCTTCAGCAGAGAAAGCAGGGAGCTGGCAAGGGCTGGGCTCACCCTGACCAGCAGGAGGGGCTGGGAAGGGAGAGGGTGGAGAGAAGAACTGAGTCAGCCTCCAGCACCAGATGCTGCTGTTGGCAGCCAGGGCCCCAAGTTACCTGGAGATGGCACAGACGCCCGTTCCACCCTCCCCAACCATCGAAGGCTGCCTGCTGCTGCTGCTCAGCCTGGGGGCAGGCGACTGTGGCTGCCTGACAGAGTCCTCTGGATTCCCTGGGGCCTGGAGGGCGTGGGAATGAGCTGACAGCAGCAGTCGTGGTGGTGGCACTCCTTGCACCAGTCAATGCCCTATGGCTGCCCTTCTGCTCTGGCCCTGTGAAGTTCAGGGCTCCCCCTTCCTGACCAGCCTGGAGAACTGCTCTGGCAAAGGCACCCAAAAAGAAACCAAGTTGTAGGGAATCAAATGGTCACAGCATTCACCACTGTTAGAGCTGGGCTCTGAGGTTTACTATAGTCATAACTATTATACAAGCTCAGAGAGGTCAGCGAATTTGTCCCAGGTTGCACAGCTTCCCAGTAGCAGAGCAGGAATAAAAACCCAGAGCAGCTAGATGCCACCACCCTGCTCTTTCCCCACTGTTCCACACCACCTCCTACTAGGGAACAGACCTCCTCCCACTTCTCTCCATGGAAAGCTGCCACTGCCAACCTGTTCTAGGACCACTTTCCAGACTGCTGCAGCCCTCACCTGCCTGTCCTTCCCTTCTTCTGGGCTCTGGATCCTCTGTGCTGTCCAGATTCTAGCAAGGCCCAAACTTTCCTCTGGAAGCCCAAGGTGAAGGCCTGAACCTCTTTCTGGGGAGGCACCATCTCTTCATGCACTCCCAAGAGTACCATGGCTAAGTGAGGTTATTAGTTTTTAGTCTACTTGGATCAAGGAAATTTGGGAAATGGGAGAAAGCTCAGCATCATTTACCCAGAAAAAAAAGGTTGGGGACCATTCCAAAGGCCCCTGCATAAGAAACCCAGCTTAGAAACAAGAAAATATGGGCTAATTTATGCACAACGACTAGGACCCAAGCGGCCTGGACCAATGAGCAAGACCCATGACAACTCTCCTCCACCCCACGAGTACTGTCCCCTCGGGCACCCTAAGACCCTTGGATGACTCAGTTCCTCACTCCCTCTTCCCACTGTGGCAATAAAACAGACAGCACCTAACCTGGTAGGGTGGAGGGAAGACCACGGGGGCTCAGCAGCCTAGGCCGGCTGCCACGCCTGGCACGCTTCCCCTGGCGTGGGCGTTGGGGCCTCTCACACCACCCCGGCCATGTCCCGGGATGAAGTGGAGCTTGCCCGCCTTCATGCGCCCTGCCTTTCTCCACCTGCCTGGCGCGCCCAGGGTGCTCCAGGGCCAGGCTGGGGGCGCCTGTTGTGAGCGGAGCCGGGATCAAGCTCACGCCGACCAGGTTCTGCGGATCCCTGGCAAGACGCCGTCGATCTGTGCCCCCCTCCCGCAGACAGCTCGTGCTAGCCCAGGGCGCACCCGGCGGCGCGGAGGGTGAGCACCCACCGGCACTGGCTGGTGGACAGTCTGGAGGCTGCGCGAGGGGGCGCCGCGGGGAGGGATAAAAGCCAGCAACAAAGAGCACAGACCTCGTCCAGCAGTTGGTTGACTCGTCCCAAAATAGCCGTCTCCATTTGCTGCTCCCCGCGCTCTGCTTCCAAGCGCAGCACCCGGGCCTGCAGCTCCGCGGTCCGAAAGTGGGCAAGCAGGCTGAGCGCCAGCGAGCAGAGGGTCAGGGCCAGCAACCCGCACGACCCTGGGCTGGGCAGCCGCGCGCAGCGCTCGGCTCGCGCCGCCGCCAGCACCACAGTCCCGGGCGCGCCCAGCTCCCCGGGGCCGCGGGCACCGGCGGCTGCCGCTTTGCGGGCTCGCTCCGCTACCATCCCCTCGCGTCTTGAGAACCAATAAATAAATAAATAGAATAAATAAAAGTAAGAGCCGCTGCCAAAAGGCGCGATCCAAACTGTGGGGCAGGGGGAAAGGGCTTGTGTTGCTGGAAAACGTCCCTTTCCTTTGCTTCCGGCAAAGAGGACGGAAAAATTAGCAGTAGGAGGCGGAAAGCCGAAAATCACAACCAGCGGTAATCAGGGTACACCAAAGTGAGAAAAAAGTTATTTTGAAGAACGCTCCAAGTCTAGGAAAGTTAGGGGAATCTGGCCGGCTCCCCGCCCGTCTTTCCCTTCAAGAGTCTGCAGAGTCCTCGGGCTGGTGCCGCGCTGTCGGTCCTTCTGGATGTCTTGCCTCTCCCGGAGAGCCAGTTTCAGTCCCCGTGTGAAGGGGCGCACATGGAGGGCCCCATGGGCAGAGGTGGGTCGTGGCCGCTGCCGAGGAGCGCTGGGGCAGATTCCGGCGCCTCTGTAACTTGACACACTCTCTGCGGCTGCACGGATCGGATGAGCAATCCGTGCTACTTCCCAAACTAATCTCTCCCGCCCCCTCCCTCCTCCTCCTCTCCACTCCCCCTCCACCTCCTGCTTGGATTTGTTTATTTATGCAAACTCGCCCCGGGTGGGGGGCGTGGTGTGCAGGGCCCGTTATCCTAGTCCGCCTGCCCCGGGAGCCCCTCTCCCGCGCTCCCTGTCCTCTTTGAAGTGACACTTGGGGTTATTTATAGGCAGGAAGGGGTGTGGAGTGGAGCTGGGGCTGCCCTTCTCTCCCTTTCTCCAGATTCATAGTGAGGGCCCATTTCGCCTTCCGCCAAAGTCAAGGGGCCAAGCCCCACTCCACTCCATTTTCCCAGGAGAGGATGGCAAAGCCGGCCTTTGAGACCCTACAGGCACCCGGCTGAGTTCTTATCAGGGCGCCTGGGTGGAGCTTTGCATCCTGCGCAGGACAATTTGAATCCCTCCCGCTGCCCTTGCATCTAGCCAACCTCTCACCCCTTGCTTCTCTCCTCTACCCATGGCACCTGGGCTCCATTTCTCCTGAGTCCTACCATTCCACCAGCGCTCATGGGGGCACCCATTTTGCCGGCCCCATCTTTACTCTGGAGTGAAAAGCCAGCCTTCCAGGGGGCAATAAAAAGCTGCTCCTTTCTACTTCCAGGATCAAGACCTTGTTAGGCAGTGCCCCGCCCCCATTTTAATTCCAGGATATTGGAGAGGCAGGTCACCCCTGCTTCCTGCGGGTCCTGATTTCTCCCCTTCTTGCCCATTCCAACCAGCCCTTTGCTACCAGACCAGACCAACCCACCATCCCAAGTCATCAAAGGTGAGTAATTCCTATACCAGCTCATCTTCCAACCCTGCAGGATTCCCACCTTAAGGGTAACCCTGTGCCCTTCTTCACCAGGGATTGAACCCAGGGGTGCTTAACCACTGGGCCACACCCCAGGCCTTTTAAAAATGTTTTATTTAGAGACAGGGTCTTGCTAAGTTGCTTAGGGTCTTGCTAGGTTGCCAAGGCTGTCTTTGAACTTGTGATCCTCCTGCCTCAACTTCTCAAGCTGCTGCGATTGCAGGCATGTACCCCCGCGCCCGGCTGCTGTCATTTCCTATTGGTACTCCACGAGAGAAAAACTGGTGGTCTGAAGGGCATTTTGCATTTCATAGTTTGTGCCCATCTTTTGTCACCTTCCCTACTTTAAGTAACATTTGTGTCTCAAGTGATTTAATCTTCCTGTGTCTCTTGACATTCCTGCAAATGACATGATGGGATTGAGTTTTTGGAGGAAGTCAGTCACTCAGGAACAGCAGGCTGAAGAGAGAAGCTGGCCTTTGAAATGTGAAATAGAGGTGGAGGTGGCAGGGGTGTTGGAATTTCTTTTCATGACAACAGAATGTGCCATTACAAACTTCTCATTTTACGTATTGACTGGAGGAAGACCAATACACAACACAGTATCACAGCACACCTAATAAATATGCCGGGGTGTACTGAACTTGTAACAGTACTTACATCATTATGATAAATGTTATAACAATCAAATGACATGGAGGGCTACAGGGATGGAAAGGGATGCTGCAGGAAGGGCTGGTGGCCAGGAGCTCTGAGTTCTAATACTGAGGATTTCCTTGAGGTTCCTTACAGAGGAAGACACCTCTATTTCCCCATCTCTGTATTAGAATGTACCCTGAGGGCCAGCCCTGAGAATACAGTGGTATTAACGACCGCTAGGGGGAGCTGGAGAGTTTCTTTCCCGGGAGGTAGAAGCCAGGAAATTCAGGGATTTGGGGCTTCCCAAATTCTTCCACTCTCTTCCTTGGCCAAACTGAAAGAAGGAATTAATCTGGGGAGTCAGTTTCGTTTCTTCCTTGTTCTGCAAGCTTATTTTTCCCTTTTAGACTTTTTGGGGCCCCCCAAAATGTAAAGGCAGTGAAACCTAAAAAGTCTGAGACTAGCATTTGGGGGATAGGGAACTGCAGGAGGGTGCTGTGTTAGCCTGACCTGACCTCAGCACTGGAAACATGTCCAAACCCTAGGGCTTCCCAGGGACCCTCGTGTCAGGGACATCCAGGTATAAATCCCACTTCTGTTAATACTTGATGCTACCTCTGAGCCTCGCTTTCGTAATTTATAAAATGGACACATAATAAAAATACCTACCTATTTGGGAGGACTTAATGAAGAAATACACGTAAAACACTTAACATGGTGCTTGACACATAGTAGGCACTCAATAAATGGTATCTGCTTTGGAAATCATGGCTGCTAGGGCCAGCTAAGACTCAGCTACTTCTGCGCTCCCGGTTATGACATGAGAAAAAAAGTTGGATCCCAGGAGAAAGCAAATGGGTCACATTAGCCTCCATTTCCCCACATCTGGTGGGAAAATGTGTGTAGGAAATGAGCCTTCACCTGGGTTGAGGGGCCCTATCCCCAGATGTCCCTCCCCTTCTTCCAACACTGTCTAAGATTCTTACCCTGGAGATTTTCACTTCAGCCTTAGCATTGTACACCCCAAATAAATGTCACAGCAAGAAGAGAGGACCTTTAGTGGTAAGCCAAGGAATTTGTGATCTGTGGTCTTGGTTAAATTCTCAGATAAAAATGGACCTCTGGGGTACCCTGATGGAAAACTAAGGGGAAACATACCCCTGTGCATACAGCATGTACTGTTCTTCAAGAATTATCTCCGTTTTTCTGCCTCTATACATTCGTTCCTGCTGAACCTTCTGCCAGGAAGGCCACTCTTCATTCTCCTGTTCTCTGCACTTGGCCTCAGTAAGTTAGCAAGGCCCTAAGCAACTCAGGGAGACCTTGTCTCTAAATAAAAACATAAAACGGAGACTGGGAATGTGGCTCAGTGATTAAGGGCCCCTGGGTTCAATCCCCAGTACCAAAAACTAAAATAAAATAAATAAAATTCTGCCTTTGGCTGCAAGGATGGTTTTATCAAATGAACCCCATTTCTTCTCCCTGTGGTTGTGACCTTCTCTCAACCTTCCCATCCCATCTCCTGCTGTCTCTATGGCCTGCTTTCCAGTCTTCCCCAAACACTCCTCTCCCACTCACCAAGTCAAAAGTGGCAGTTAAGCCTCCTCGGGACTGGCACAGTCCCTCGGCGGGGCCGTAGTTCCCATGGCTCGTGAATCATGGCGGAGGTCACAGGAGAGCAGCTGGCTGTTGTTTTATCCAGCTTGAGCCTATTTCCCGTTCTCCTAGAAACTGTGACTCAGTTCCCTTTGGGGAACCCTCTTCCTTTCAGTCCACGTGACGGTGGTGGGTTTAACCCCACACTTGGCCCTATCGGGCATAAAAACTAACCTAACCAATCAGCTTCTCCCATCTCCCCTGGCTCCAGTGACCGGGTCAGAGATGGGCCCATGGCTTCTTTCAGGCCATGAGAAGGGGGCTGCAATGATTGGGAATCCCTGTGGGAAGGGTTTTCTAAGACCGCAGCAACCGTGGCTGCAGGGGACATCTGTCCCTGGGGGACAACAAGATCGAGCCTGAGACAAAGCCAACGGGGAGACCATGGGAGAGGCTCACTGAGGCCTGAACTCTCCCGTCCTGTGAGGGGTTTGCCTGAGCCAGTTTCAATCTGGTTTCTTTTCTTGTAAACCTGAGAGTCTGGAGTCACCGTGGAGGTCTGGAGGTCCTGGAGGTCCTGCCCCCCACAAAGGACTCCAGACTCTTTGTGGCTGGTGGGAGGAGTTTCAGGAGAGCTCCTGGGGATTGGCGGTGCCTTCGGGAGAGAATCACTGCCCCCACACGCTGGCCCTGGGAGGACCCGTCCTTCCTGGCCTCTCTTCCCTCTCTGCCCGCCAGCCTCCCCTGCAAACCTACAGCTCACAGCCCCTCCCCGCACTTCTCCCTGTGTCTCCAGCGGCCTCCTGGGGGATGGTGGCGCTCTTCCTCCACCTCCCTGGCTTCCCCGCTGTCCCCTTGGTGGAGCCATTGGCATCATGCTGTGGCTCAGGCTGGATGTTCCTCTGTCCCCAGCTCACCTCCTTCACCAGCCAGGACTAGCTCCAGAGTGTCTTTCAGACCCGGTTCTGCCTGCTGATTCCTCCACCCCTGCTGCCTGGCTCGCCACCCCCTCACCAGGTCCAGCCCTCCCACCCCCTCCCACACGGTGGCGGCTGCAACTGGCAAACCCGACCCCAGGAGGCCCGGACTAGGAACCTGCCAGAGCCTCCCACGCACACTCCAGACTCCCCATATTTCTTTCCCAGGCTTTCGGATTCCTGGCCTGACAGCCCAGCTCTCCTGCTCCGCCCCTGACCCCTGTGTGCGGTGAGCGGCAGGATAGCAGGGCCCTGGTGGCTTGGTGGAGTCAAGTCGCCTTCAAGTCGTCTTCTGTGGCCCGAGCTCTAGCCCAACTTCTCTGTGTCTGTCCCTCGGGCTGTGAGCCTGAGGAGCCAGGGCTGCCTGTGTGCACCTCTGTGCCCTCAGCAGTGCAGATGTCCCAGAAATGGTGGTGGGACTGAACGAGGGAGCAACTGACCAGTGCACGGGTGGACTCTAGTTCTGGTGCTCTCACAGCTCGGTCACTACCCCAGGCTGCCACGTCCTCTTATGTGACATGTGGAGATTGGTGGGCAAGGAAGGGAAAGGTGAAGCGGAGTGGTAGGAGCCCTCCCAGCTCCAAAATCCATTCACTCAGTAAATATGGAGCCCTTCCTAGTGCTGGGCTCTGCACGGGTGTTGGGGACACAATATGAACAAGGTGGGCTGGTGGCGCCGGTGACGCTGCTAAGTGCCGCAGTTCAGACAACAGTGTGGAAGAGGAGCCCTGCCAGGTCGGGCAGGTGTGGAGGGATGAGCAGAGTTCCCAGGGGTGCGGGCAAAGACCCAGAGGCACAAAAGCCCGTAGTGCTTTGGGGGAAGTGGCATGGCTCGTTGTGGCTGAAATGTGGCCTGCAAATGGAAGGAGCCCAGCATTATAGAGGCTTTAGACTTTCTCCTAAAGGCAAAGGGAGCCATCAAAGATGTGGTGCTCCTCTGTTGGCCATGGGTGCTATTGATCCGTGCCAGATGTGGAGCCCAGAGACTAGGAACCGAGGCCCAAGGAGAGCCAGGATGCACAAGGCAGCCACTCTCTGGAACTTTGACTCCCCAAATTGCCTTAGTACAGGCTGGAAAATTAAATTCTTGCCCCAGGACAGCAGCATACAGTGTCACTGAGGACAGCACCTTGGGGCCTCCAGGCCCAGCCTGAGGATCTTGGTTGAGCTGCAGCCCAGACATGTGGAAATGCCTTTTCCTGAGTCCTCACTTCCCTGCCACACAGCCGCATGCATCAGTTCACTGGCTGTGACCCTGCAGAAAAGGGGGCTAAGGTCGAGGGGCAGGGCTGCAGATGTGCAGGAGAGGCCCGGGCGGGCCCTGGGAGCCTTATTAACTAGAGCCAAAACAAATTCTCCACTTAGGAACAGAGCCAAACACTGATGACAACACCCAGGGACTCTCTTCAACAGGCCAGCGGGCCCAGTGGAAGAATTTGGGTGCTTATGGTGTCAGGCCATGAGTGACTTTGCACATGTGTGTGTGTGTGAGCCTTCACTGTTATTCACTCAGGGCCTCACCGTGTGTGCTCACCTTTATCTGCTTTGACGTTTTGGAGGCACAGGAGATCATGCACATTTCTGCAGGTGAATGCCAGAGTGCAAACGTTGTGGATGATCAGGGCTGTCCCCAGGTATGCATGGCTGGCTCTGAGTGTGTGTGTCCGTGTGTTGGGGGTGTGTGCCCATATAGGTTACCAGAAAGGGATGTGTGCTGACCCCTTTGTGTGTGACCCTCTTTGGTCTAGATGTTTATACAAGAACACGCTCATGCTTCTGAACGGTCAGGTCCCCAACCTCATCTGGAAATGGCAACAGCAGTAAGGAGGACAGCATCTCTGTCACCTGTAGCTGCACAACAAACAACTCCAGCACAGAGTCCTACACACTGATCTATTTTTTTTTTTCCTTTAATTCTGTGGGTTGACAGGGCTCAGCTGAGTGGTTCTTCTGCTCTAGGTACGTGTGTGGCTGGCTGCATTGTGGGAAATTGGCAGGGAGCTTGCTGGGGCTGGGACATTCAAGATGGTCTCTCACCCTCTTATCTTGCCCCAAAATGTTCTGCAGTCTCTCCAGAGCTGCTTTACAGGATGGGGACTTGACTTTCAGAGGAGAGTTCCAAGTGTTTCTCTGCATGTATGACATGTGCTACAAGTTTCATGGCCAAGCCTAGAACTACCCAGATTGTGGGTACCAAGATACTTGGTTATGCTGGAGGCCACAGACATGTTTACAGGAATAAACGCCTGGCAGGGTAGGCTCACAGGCCTGTCTAGGACCACTTGGTCCTGAAAAATGGATTTGAGGAATGTTGTGGCTAGCAAAGGCCATGCCCAGATGCCAACCCTAGAGCCATGCCAGAGCCTTCCCAGCCCAGCTCTCTCTTGCTGACTCCCTCCAGGAGCAGCCGGAAGCCCCCAGGAGCCCATATCCCTCTGGTCTCAGGGGGTTTCAGAATAATTCCACAGGAGTCTCCCACTTGGCCTTATCCAGGGCCAGGAACGTGCTGAGCTGGGACTCATTCTCTATTCACTGGGAGGCTATTCCAGGTAGTTCCAGGAACAGCCGCCACTGTTTACATCTGTGTAATCTTGAGCAAATTACTTAACCTCTGAGCTTAAACTCTGATCTCTGGGAAAATCACTTTCTATCTCTTGGAGTATGAGAATTGGATTCAACCATGTGTACAGAGCGCATCTGTGGGAGCCACCATGATAACTGCAGGGACTTGGCAAGCACACCAAAGATCAAACAAAACAGATCAAACAAGGGTCTCTCCTGCCGTTGAGCCTGCGTTCCTGTGGCTGGGGGAAGGCCGCTGCTTGCTCAGTCCAGGGCTGGGCCGCTGATCCATTAGTCAGCCCACATCTGTTACAGAGCTCCTGGTGGACAAAACCCAGATCAGCTTCTCACAGGGCTCACAGTCCCCAGGGACCTCTTTGGGGGCTTCAGGAAAGAGCAACCTCCAGCAGCATGAGCCAAGGGCCAAACAAGCAGGCAGATGACCAGGCCTTGGAACTGGGAGAAGGGGACTGGAGTGGAGACTTAGAGTTGGGGTGAAGGTTCCTGGAAGAGGAAGTCCTGGGCTGGGCCTCAGAGCATGGAAGGATCCAGAAAGAGGAGAGGTCTGGAAGAATAGAACAGAGGGCCAAGCTTTGGTGGTCCACCTTTGCCATCAAATGACTGCAGGTGACTGGGATGCATCAAACGACCTCTTGATACCCAATGGCCTCAACCATTAGCTCTTTCCATGTCTCCTTCTCTGTGGCATGGTCTGGTCACACCAACCCTCCTTTCCCACACCACTGGCAGCCATCTCTAATCAACTACAGAATCCCACTCTCCACACCCTCACACACTTCTTACATTTCTCAAAATAGGAAGCTCTTATCCATCTAGTGAGATTAGCACTGGAGATAAAACCATTTTGTTGATCTGGGGTGAATTTGAAACAAGGCACCCAAAAGCTCCAAGTCCTGCCTTCTCCATCTGCAAACTGTGCGCCTTTCAGTAAGTGTTTTAACCTCTCTGGAACTCATCCTCTTGTCCAGGACAGGGGAATACTCATTCCCACTCCAGGGAATGCTGAAACACTCAAATGAGATCATGTGCACGAGGCCCTAATAAAGCACAAAACCCAGAAGAGAGGAAGGCAGTGGCCATGCTGCAGCCAGACGTCAGAAATCATCAGCAAACGCATCCATTAGGGCCCCATTTGCAGCTTTTTGGAGGAAGTACATGCAGTTGAGGAGTGAGAGTGAGACACGGGGCCTCAGAGCTGTCAGCCTGTGGAAACAGGGCTGGGAATCTGGGGCTCAGCACAGAGAGGGTGGAAGGGCGTCTCAAGCATGTGCTCGGAGAAGCAGCCCAGGACTGAGTTCCCATGACAGGCGGGAGATCTGCTGGAAAGGCAGGCACTGCCGTCTAAGAGACAGATGCTTTTGTTTGATGACAGACAGATAACACAGAGCCAGGCTCCTTGGCTGAAGCTGATCCCTGTTTACTAGGGCCTGGAATGTGGAGTCGTGGCATGGGGTCCCTGCTTGTCTCGTGGACTTGCCCCACCACTCGGAACCCTTTGCCTTGGAATCTCTTCCTAGGAGTTGCTCTCCTGTTTGACGTGCAGAGGAGCCCCACTCTGGCCCAGAGAGAACTTTATAAATCTTCCAAGGCTCCACTGTATGTGGCACCTGCAGAAACAGCACAGAGAGGTCAGAGCGTCGCCCAAGGTCATCCAGCACACTGGTGTCAAAGCCAGACTCCAGCCAGCTCCCTTCCCTGCCAGGCACCACACAGGCCCCAGGGTCAAACTAGATTGTGGCCAGTCGATCCAGAGGAGGCTCTGCTGTCCAGCTGAGCTTTCCTCCCTCTGGTTCCTCCCCCAGCAGTAGCTGTGAAGGCAGGACAGCCTGGAACGTTCGCTCCTGCAAACCTCATTACAAAGGCCTTTCCTCTCTTTTTCCTGAAGGCGGTTGCTTTGTTAAGGTCATTTCTGGTATGGGGAGGGGGATGCCCTGTTCGTCTTTCCTGTACGCCCCACCCCCCTCAGGAAATGAGGGGTCTTGCTTTCCTTGAGTGATCTGTTCCTGACGTTAGATCGCTGCCGACAGGCGGGACTGCTGTAGCTAGATTAACTCAGGCCTTTCCTCAACTTTATAAGGCTCTGGGACAACATCTGGAAACAGATGTTTGCACAGAGACGGAGCAGGAACAGGAGGCCTGGAGCCAAAAACAAGCCTCAGCCCTCAGGAGGGGCAGTTGTGGTGAGGGCTCTGGCCAGGCACAGGGCAATGGGCTGGTATGGGAGCTGTGCATCTAGAAAGGAAGGTCTCCCACTCTGGGCCAGGCACAGGTGGCCATTTGCCAAATGGCCTGACCCATCAGTAGAGCCTTGATGGTTTCTGAGGGCGTTGGGCCTGCCCAGGGCTTGGGGCCCGTGCTGTAGGGGGCAGGCCTATCCCCACAGCTCCCCTTCGTGCTCCCATCTCATGGCCAAGGGTTAGGAGTCTAACTCCTTGAATACATTAACTTTGTTACTCTGCAACAGTAAATTCCCAGAGGTCTGGAGACTTCATTAAAATCAAATTTGTTGTAGTTCCAAATGTAAAGCTCAAGGCTGGGCACAGGTTAGCTCTTATCAAAACAGTGCCAGTGGTGGTGGTGATAATAGCGATGGTGGTGGTGGTGAGGGTGATGTTGGTGGATGACAGTGATGATAGTCAGGGTAGAGATGCTAGTGATGGTGGTGGTGATAGTGATGGTGATGATGGTAATGATGGTGATGGCGATGATGGTGGTGGTGGTGATGGTGATGGTGATGATGGTGGTGATGGTAGTGATGGTGGTGGTGGTGACAGTGATGGTGATGGCAATGATGGTGGTGGCGGTGATGGTGGTGGTGGTGATAGTGATGGTGATGGTGGTAGAGGTGGTGATGGTGGTAGTGGTGGTGATGGCGATGATGGTGGTGGTGGTGGTGGTGGTACTGGTGGTGATGATAGTGATGGTGATGGTGGTGGTGACAGTGATGGTAGTCATGGTGGTGATGCTGGTAATGGTGGTATTGCTGGAAGGGGTGAATGTGGACACAAACTAAGGTCATCATCTGTTCACCAAGTTTGCTCCAGTTCACGTGTCTTTGCTGGGCACATGACCAAGCTGGGCCAATCACAGAACCACACATCCTAACCACCGTGATCTCAGCCCAAAAGGCAACCAAGCTCAATTAATCGGAGAACTTTCTTGGGATTTTTCAGTCAGAACTTGGGAGATGAATATTCTTTTGCTTTTGGGCTACTATACAGCTAGCATATAAATCCACAAAGTTCACATGGACAGGGGTCTCTCTGCAAAAATGAAATAAACAGGAGAAAAGCAGAGATGGACAGAAAGAAAGCTTCCTAACTGTGTTCGGGTGTTTGAACGCCTTGGGCGCAGTCACTAGGATAGTCCTACTCTTTCTACTTTGGGCGGGTGAGACATAAACTCCCAATCACATTTTTTTTCTTAAGTTCATTGACTTGGGTTTCTGTCTCGTTCTGCCCGAGGGTTCTGATTAGATCATAAGCAGCAGGTGATCACAGGAATGTAAAGGGCATCCTGTAGGAGAGATCCCAGCAGTGTTGATGGTGAAGAGGAAGATACAAATGGCAAAGGCACATCAGTGATGGAGGGGGTTGCAAGATGCAGAGGTGATGGTGATTCTGATCTAGATGATGGTGACATTGCCAGGATGGTACTGTTGATGATGGCAGTGACCATATGATTGATTATGATGATTACAGAGATGCTACACCTTCTCCAGCCTAATCTGGATATGTAGATACACAGGCCCAACTGACCCAAGAAAGGATCATTAGAAAAGGGTCTTTAGATGGGACCAGGAGAACAAATCCTTCCAGAATGTCAGGCCCTGTCCTTGTTCTTAGCTGGCTAATTCTCCTAGCTCAACCTGGGACTGCAGAGGAGAGGAGTAACAGATGGGTGTGGGGGTCCCATAGACCTTCAGAACCATATTAGAATGTTCTGGAACAAAGAGAATTGGGGCTCCCCAACCCCTTCAGATCCTTTTGAGAATTTCAAGCCCCTGTAGCCAAGGGAGTAGACAGGTTCAAACCGGCAAGAGGAGTGTGGGTTGGGCCTGCACTCTGGCCCACAGGAGAGCTGACCTAGCGCAGCCTGTCTTCTGCCTGACCATTGATACTTGAGCTGTACCTATCTGTGAATATTCGCTCAGCATGGTCTACTCGGTGAAAATGAGTTGCTTCTGGAGAATAACAGGAGCTAATTTTTGCAAGCATTTACTATGAGCCAGGCACTGTTCGAAGTGCTTTATATGCCTCACTGCACGTGATGAAATCCTCACCGTAGCAGAGGTTTCTATTCCCCTAGTTGACAGATGAGGAAACCCAGGTGCAGAGAGATTATGTAACTCACTAAGTCCCGCTGCTCAGAGGGAGGGTGGAAAGCCACGTGGTCCGGGATCTGGGAACCACCCCCAATGCATCTCAGTTATGGGGAGCTTCTTCCCCCACCCTTGAGCAATGCTTCCAACCCAGCTCCTTCCTCAACTGCCTCCTTTCTCCATCTCCTGCTATTCAGGAGAGAACTTTCCAGAGGTAGGGCCTGGGACCAAAAGGGAGGAAGTGAATTTGTGCAGGTCCCATGGAAGAAGCTATCTACTTTAGGGAACCGACTGGCCTTAGCATCCCCCAGGTAGGGTAGGGGGAGCACTGACAGAGGAGGGCTGGGCTGTTGGCTCCCCCTTCCTTGGTCTCTGCTCCTAAACAGAGGATCCTGACTGCCTCAGAAAGCTCAGAGCTCCAAGATTCTGCCACAAAATAAGACATAAGTCACAGCTCCGGGTCAGTCAAACCTGTGTGTAATTCTAACTACTCCTCTAAGACTAGATTTCCGCACCTGTGAAATCCAGGTAATAATTCCTGTCTCCCAGATTTTGTGGAACATTCATGGTGTCCAGGGCCTCGCCCATTGCTTGGCACATGAGAAGCCTTCAATAAATGTCAGCCATAGTTATTCTCTCAGCATTTGAATTCCCTGGACTTCAGGTCTCCTCCTTGTCATTTTCCTTCTCATCCATGAACAAGATTTGTGCTCTGCTACAAGGAGAGAGGCCCAGGAGGGAAAGATCAACCGGCTAAAGAAACCCAGACGTGAATTTAATAGCAGAAAGGGTCAGTACTGGCCCCTGAGCCTCCTCCCGCCCCCAGAAGTTACATAGCCCTGTGGCTGGATTTTTAAAAATAAACACATGCCATTTCCACAATGGAAAGTTTTCTTTAAAAAAAAAGAAAGAAAGAAAGAAAGTAAAACATACTCCTGTCGTCTCCCTTGGCCAAAGAGGACTGAGAAAGATAAATTAAGCCTTCCAGCTCTGGGCCCCACCCTGCCTGGTTCTGGCTTTATTGGAGTCCCCTCCCCAGTGCCCCTGGGAGGCCTGCAGGGAGTTTACCATGAGATATTATCTTTTGGTTGGGGGAGGGGTGTCCCACATGCCCAATTTTAGTTTTTTCTTCTTTTTAGTGGTGCCCCCAGCAGGCAGGCAGAGCCACTGCACTTCTTAATCCTTTTGACTTCTATAGTTTCCAACGTGGTGCACATAGACCCCTGGGTTGACCCACAGAGACCCCACCAGGTGAAATGCTCCTCTAAGATCAACCAGCAAGTAAATGGCAGAGCTAGGACCAGAGGGTTTGGTTTCCTGGCCTAGAAACTCTTCCAAACGCACCAGCCTCTGCCAGACCAAAGCACACACTCGGAAATTCTGACATCATCCTGTTGGTGTCACCGTGATGAGGAAAGCTGTGAATCTGGAGCCAGAAGACATGGGCTCTATCTGCTCTCTGCCCTCTGTGCCCCCTGGTGTAACCCACAAGGACAAGAGTCCTGGCTCATTAGGCTGGTGGTAGCACAAAGGCCTTGGGCATGGAAGGGACTTGATACATATTTTCAAATTTAAATCACACAAAACTATCATTGTTTTTTATGGAAAGTTGTAGGAGGGTCTTTTAATTAATTTGTTTATTTAGTTATTTGGGATTTTCTGGCGTATTTTTATTTTTTTTTATTTAATTTTTTTACAATGAACATACATTGCTTCTCTAATAAAAATATTTCTCCGAATTTTAAATGAAACTCAAAATGTCTGTGCTTCTCAACCACATTTCCTTTCTGAACTCTCTTCCCATCAGCTCAGGAAGAGAAAGACAGTCATGCACAGCATGTCATTTTGGTCCATGACAGGCTGCATGTATAGCAGTGGTGCCATAAGATGATGTTGCCTAGTGCTGTCATAGCCATCTCAGTGTGTGTGAATACACTTTGTGATGTTCAACAAGGATTAAATAGTGATGCAGACCTCAGAATGTATCTCCATCATTACGCGATGCACGGTTGGGATCAGGCCTCTAACATCACACCACGTAGACAGCCATGTGCCTCACCTGATGTTGTGGCTTGGGTTCCTAGGAGGAAGATGCACTCTGAGACAGGGAAGTGCATGCAGGGGGTATGCTGGGCATGTGAGAAGAACAGAGGATAGGCCCAAGTTCAACTGCAATGCAGCACCAAGAGAGATCTCAGCCAAGCCCTTGAGGAGCTGGAGATCAGATGCCTCTCAGAGTTGCCCAGTGTTTTAGTCAGCTTATTTTCCCTGTAGGGACTAAAAGATCTGACTAGAAAAATTTTAAGGGAAAGAAAGTTTATTTGGGAGCTCATAGTTTCAGAGGTCTAAGTCTATAGACAGCTGGCTCCATTCCTTGGGGCCTGAGGAATGTGCCAGAGGCAAGCAGCTCACATGATGATCAGAAAGCAAAGAGAGATTCCACTCACCAGATACAAAATATATACCCCAAAGCCATGCCCCCAATGCCCACCTCCTCCAGCCACATCCCACTCGCCTCCAGTTACCACTCAGTTAATCCCATCAGAGGATTAATTCATTGATTGGGTTAAGGCTCTCATAACCTCAAAATTTCTCCTCTAAACCTTCTTGCATTGTCTCACACATGAGCTTTTGGGGGACACCTCATATCCAAACCCTAACACCCTGAATAGAGGCAAGGTCACTGCACCTGTGCTAGACACTCATGTATGTAGCCACTTCCACGGGCTGTCTGGACTTGGAAACAAAGAAAAGAAAGTTTATTTGGGAGCTCATAGTTTCAGAGGTCTAAGTCTATAGACAGCTGGCTCCATTCCTTGGGGCCTGAGGAATGTGCCAGAGGCAAGCAGCTCACATGATGATCAGAAAGCAAAGAGAGATTCCACTCACCAGATACAAAATATATACCCCAAAGCCATGCCCCCAATGCCCACCTCCTCCAGCCACATCCCACTCGCCTCCAGTTACCACTCAGTTAATCCCATCAGAGGATTAATTCATTGATTGGGTTAAGGCTCTCATAACCTCAAAATTTCTCCTCTAAACCTTCTTGCATTGTCTCACACATGAGCTTTTGGGGGACACCTCATATCCAAACCCTAACACCCTGAATAGAGGCAAGGTCACTGCACCTGTGCTAGACACTCATGTATGTAGCCACTTCCACGGGCTGTCTGGACTTGGAAACAGATCAAAGTGTTTGAAGTACATAGTTAGAATGCTTTGGGTTGCAAGGTATAGAAAGCCTGACCCATGTGGATTGGAACAATAAAGATTCACATAACTGAAAACTCCAGAGGGCAGGTCTGGTTTCAGGTGAGGCTTGATCTAGAGTACAATAGTATCATTAAGACTCGGTGTCTTCCTTCCTTACCTTCCTCTTTTCCTTCTTTTTCTTTCTTTCATTCCTTTCTCCCTCCTTCCCTCACTACCTCTCCTCCTTCTTCCCCTAAGGCACCATCACCTTCAGACCCACTTTCCTGTGGTCCCAAGATGACTGCCCACAGTTCCCAGAGCTACAGGTTTTCTCAGTGACATCCTGCCACCTTCCCTCAGCACTATCAGCAGAAGTCCTGAGAGCCGTTCCAACTGGGCTAGCTTAGGTCACATGTCCATACTAGATCAATCATTGGGCAGGAGGAGGGAATGGACTCACCAGCTTCTCCCCTGGCCTGGAGTGAGGATGGAGCCCATTCTCCAGAGCCACTGCCCTAGGACAGAAAATAGAGCTATTAGGAATGGGTTCCAAGGGACCACCAACAAACCCTGCATGTTCCACAGTGCTGTGGACCACACAACGTCTTTATTAGTAATGACACATTTAAACACCCAAGAACAGCCTAAGAACTTTTGTGATGCCTCCCAGCTGAGGTACCATTATGGAGGCTCCCAGGACTCCGACGTCTGCCCTGCCGCCTATCCATGGCTGTGGTAATGGCTGATTTTCTCCTCAGTGGGGTGGTGGATGCCTCAAATCTTCACACCTTGCTCATGGCACAATACCCCAGATTCCCTTTGGGGATCATCCCACCTTTCCCTTCCGGTCCCTGTGAGTTGAATGGGACCACGTGACTTAGATTTAACCAATCAGCACATTCCAGTTTTTTGGCTTCAGTGATTGGTTCAGAGAGAGACACATGATCTGCTCTGGACCAATGACAGCCAGGCGCAGGAGTTGGTTTCCTCCCACCGGAGGAGTAAGGGTTCTTCCACTCTGCTGCCTTCGAACCCCTGAGGGAGTAGCCTGGAGCTGCTGACAGCTTTGTGATCATAATGTGATGCCTGAAAATGAAGACAACGGAGGGCTGAGAATGGACCAAGACTGCTCCCTAGTGACAATTTGAAATCCTGGAACAAGCTTCACCTGAAGACGGAGCTGTCTCGGACACCTAAGGAATACATTCCAGTGATGTCTCTTTTGGCTAAAGCCAGATGAGCTGGGTTTTCAGGCCCCGGCAGTGGGCTGACAGCTGATTGGTGTGTGCCGAGCCTGACTTTGAGCTATGAGACCGTTTCCCTGCCAAATGCTTCCGCTAGGGCGTGTTGAAACTGGCGCCTGCTAAGAAGCAAAGCTGTTGTCTGTAGCGGGTCAGAGTCATCCCGTCAGGCGATCTCTCCTAGCTAGGGAGGAACAAGGGTCCTTTCTGAAAAATATGGATGAAGGAAGTGCTCCAAAGGGAGCAGAAGCCAAAGGCAGGCAAGGTCACCCCCTTACGAAGGCATCTCAGGGGCACTACGTAGGTCACTCCCTGGGGAAATTAAGCCAGGCTGTTGGGAATGTTTCCCAAGAGAATGTTCACAGCGCTGCTGCCCGTTTCCACTAGAGTCCTTCCTCAAATGGCTAAATAATCCGAAGGGCTTTGCTATGTGTTTTTCATTCCACATACTATTTGCCAGGCTGCCTGTCCAGCCAGCCAAGTTCAACCCGATAGACACATTCTTCTTGTGGAATTCAAGTTAATGGAATCTCATAACTCGGGATGACCACGTGTCAACTGTCCCACTAATCAGCAGATGCCTCTGAGCATCTTCTCCATCCAACACATCCAGGAGTGCACAGGTTGGTTGGACACTCTTGGAAGTATTGCATCTCTTGCTTCTCAAAGAGATCAGAATTGGGGAAGATGGGATACTGAAAAACAAACTATTATACAGAATTGAGAGGAGGAAGAGCCTGGGAGTGGTGGACCCCTGCACTCTGAGGATGCTGGGGGAGGGGGGCGTGTGGGGGCTGATCTGGCAGTATCCACAAGGGCCTGCCTGGGGCGGCTTACCTTCCAGAGCTGAGGAACTTCAGGGAGATGCTGGGAGGCTTTCTGGGCCAAGGAGACTGTGGGAGCAGAGACCTGCAATGATACAAGGCATGTGTTCGTCCTTCCCTGTCTTCCTGTTTCCATTGCTAGGTTTCTACCTCTAAAGCTCACAGGAGGTTATGAAAATATCACACTTAAGGGGCAAACGGTTGAAACAGGGCCTTCATAATCACATTATGGCTCTTATCTTTAATTACGTTCTTGTTCTTCTGGCCAGGATTCTCCTTTCTTTGAGCCAATCCAATAAGCTCAAAGCAAAACCAAGAACTGCATGTTTGGCAGCAACACAGAGGTTTCTGAACTATCCTTCTAGGGGAAAACCTACTGGCAGTCCACACTTTATCTGTCACAATTGACCATGCTGGATTACATTAGCTCGCAAGCAGGGCCTGTTAACCATTTCCATGTTGGAGGGGGCTGGGGCATGAGCAGAAAGGGTTTGAGAAAGGAAGAATGAGCCTGTTTCCAAAGAGAATAGTGGGGTGCTGGGAAGTGGGAGGCATGAGCTAAATGAAATAAGGCCCAGAAAGGAGACAGGGTGCTGAAGAGGTCACATGGCTTTAGGAGCTCTAGATAAGAGCATGGAAACTGAGCATTATATTGAAACTTGATGACTTCACTGTGTGACTTGGGACTGCCACTCAACATCTCTGTGCTTTGTTTAGAAGGGATTAGAACATTGAAACCTCTGATAGTGAGGAATGTGATATTAGTGACTGAATATTGTATCATGAATCGCCCAAAGCCTAGTGGTTTGAAACAACTGTAATTATTCATGATTTCTCAGTTTCTGCACATGAGGAATTTAGGAGAGACCAGAATTCCTGCTGGCAATCTCCCATGAGGCTGCAGCCACCTGTCAGATGGGACTAAACTTATCTGAGGCTTGGTGGGTTGGAGCACTTCCAAGGTGGCCCCGGAACTTTTGGTGACAGAACAAAGTTCTTCTGTACATGGGCATCTTCACATGCTGCTGAATCTCTTCATGACATGGCTGGTGGCTTCCCCCTGACCGGGATCAAAGAGACCAAAGTGGAGGCACCAACATCTCTATGATCAGCCCTCAGAATGGTCAGCCCTGATTCCACATGGGAAGGACCACCTAGGCACGTAGATCAGGATGTGAGGGCCATTGGGCGCCATCTTGGAATCTAACTACCATAGTGCTCCCCCTGGCCCCTGGTGGTGCATGACCTGCTCACATGCAAAAGGACACTCACCCTTCTTGAGTTCCCCAAGGCTCATCTCATCACAGTGTGCCGTCTAGAATGTCCCTCAACGTCTCACGTGTTCAGAGGTGGGAACTTGGGGAAATGACTGGATCTCGCGGGCTCTGACCTCGTCCGTGGATCGCTGCACTGATGGCGGAAGGGGACCTAGTTGGAGGAGGCGGGTCATCAGGAGCATGCAATTGGGGCTCTGTCTTGTCCCTGGCCCCTTCCTTTCTGTCTCTCTGCTTCCCACCTGCCATGAGATGCGGGGCTTTCCTTTTCCCTGCCTTGCCGCCATGATGTTCTCTTGCCTCAGGCCCAAAGCAATGGAGCCAGCCAACCGTGGACTGAAACCTTGGAAACCCTGAGCAAAAATAAACCTTTCCTCCTCCAAGTTCTTCTTGTCATATATTTTGGTCACAGCAACAAAAAGCCGACTAACACACAGTGTCAGCTCGAAGCGCAGGATCTTGTCACCACCAGCAGGCACAGGGGCAAGGAAGTCCCCCGTGTGTTTCTACAGGACAGTTTAGTTGAGGATGAAGGGGCTGGGCACCAGCAGGGATGAGCAGGTGAGGAGGGGGCCGAGGACAGGGGCTCATCATCCGCTTTCATAGAGTGGTCGGCGAGGAGCTGAGTCCCCACACATGGGTCTGAGAGGTAAGGAGGCCATCGTGGCCCAAGAGGGTGCTTTGGGTGCCACCAGAGCTTGCCAGCGACTGTCACCATGTACAAAAAGGCGCATTTTCTATCTCCAAATGGGTCTCAATTCACTCGTTTGTTTCGAGTCCTTTTTAGGAAAATGAGAAAAATGAAATAGTAATCCAAAGTTATTCCCTGAATGTATAGGAAAATCACCCCCACAGCCCCAAAGCCCAGAGGCTCTTATGGTCAGACGCATTCTGAGGAATGTTGATACCTGTTGCCGCCTGAAGTGCTTGGAGCAACGGAGCCGCGGGAAGAACTTCAGAGGCAAACTGGAGACAAACAGCTTTTTATTCTGATAACTTTTCTCTCTGGTTCTAACAACAACTAACACACGCCAAACACACAACCACTAAAAATGGCCTGACCTGATCAGCAATTTCGGCCAAGTCACTCGAGATCCCGCAACAAGTCCCGTGAGACTACGGGTGGCGACAATGGCCAAATCTCCACGGCTCATAGTCAACCGCAATTCAAGTCAATCCCCAAACAGGGCTCCTGCATTTCCCCCTTTTTGTTTTAAAAGAGGTAATGCTCTAGGACGTCTATGTGCAACCAACATTCTTACCCGTCATCGGATAATCAAGGCTGTGCCCTTGACTCCTGTCTTAGGTTGATATGTCGGCCACATGAGACTGTCCCGTGCGACTGTGCCTGTCTTAGGTTGTCCCCCTCTGGGGATCTTACCCGTCATTGGCTAACCAGCCATCCAATGGAGCCCTTTAGGATCGACTATATATGATGACTAACAGCCGTCCAATTGTGAGGAGATGTTGCGACTTTAAGGCGACAAGCCTTTTGGTGATGAGCCAAATTGCATAGCATATCAAATTGTTTAAACAAATCAGCTGCCTTAAGTTCCATCAAGTAACACACTGAATTCTCTAGACAAATACCCGCAAGGCATTGTCCCGTAAAGTCCCAAACAATGAAAGATCAAAATGTCCATTTGTTATAACATGTTGATGTAGGAGGCCCCATGCATGTAGAACAGAGGCCACACTGTTGGTGAGGTTGTTTGATGTTTGAACAGCAGGGATGCTTGCGGCGGCCGCGATCCCTGCAGCTGTAGCAGCAGACGTCTTTTTTATGTTTAGACAATGCCACCGGCAAATCTTCAGGGCCCGCTACCTAGAAACTCAAGCATCAATTATTAAAGGAAAGGCAGTGCTATTGCAGCACTGAGTCAAGAGGCGAGTTGTCAAACTACAAAATAGAATAATTAGATTAGAAAATTAAAGTTGATTTTTGTTCACATACATCGCTGGTTGAGCTTCTACAAACATAAGTTGGAAAATGTCATATTTAGAACAAAACAAAGAAAGACTGAGGGTAATTACTGCATTAAAGATAGATTAAAGAAAAGGTAAAGGCACTTGAGAGAAATAATTTGTTAGCTGGAACCCTTGAGTCTCTGTATACAGAGCAATCTTTTACCTGTTGAGATAATTGAAATTAATGAGCTATTAAACAAATGAAGTTAATAACAAATAAACAATCTTAAGTCAAAACACCAAAATATCAGGTTATATAGCACTAGTCATATTGTTTGCTAAAGAGAAGTCCCAGGGACACCTATAAATCAAAATTGAAAGTACCTTCATTTATAAAATTATTTACCTAAATTGAATACTCTTAACTAAAATGAATTAAAGTTATTTGGATCCATATATATATATATATTTTCTTTTTCATAAGTGCTTTGTTCTTTGTGACGTCACACTGGACAGACGAACAAACATACAAACATATATTTGTGACGTCACATTAACATGAAATGTAGACAAATGTACAGACATAAAGACATGTATAAAAAGGAAAAAAAAAAATACAATTGTGTGCACACTAAAGAGAGATCTCCTCGTCCCGGCCGGGAGGAATGACACTTAAGTTGTGAAATATTTTGAAGGACTCTTTTGAGGGAATCATTCTATACCTTCATCTTGGTCCTCTTGATTTTGTACCTTTTTTATTAATCTTGATTCTTCAATAACTTCATCTTGATCATTTTGATGTGGTACCTGTTTCATTAATCTAGATGGTATCCATATTGGAGAGGATTTGTCTTTTGGAAAAACACAAACAGATCCTCTTCCCCAAATTAATACTGGATCTGGACCCTTCCATGTACCTGAAAGAACATCCTTCCAGTAAACCAAGGGTTTATGTTGTTGGTGTGGATTCCAATGTCTGTCTCCAGCAGAATAACCATTAGAGTCTAAAGTTAAAAAATTTAAGGTAAACAGGGCAACTGCCAATCTGTCCTTAGGACTTTTCCAATTTCCTTCTTTTTGTTTTAATAACATAATTTTCAGTGTTCGGTTTGCTCTTTCAATAATGCCCTGACCCTGAGGATTGTATGGGATGCCTGTTTTATGGGATATATTGAATTTTGCGCAAAACTGTTTGAAAGATGAGGACGTATATGCGGGGCCATTATCTGTTTTAAGCATTTTGGGGATGCCCAATGCAGCAAAAGCTTGCAAACAATGAGATGTAACATCTTTAACTTTTTCTCCAGAATGTAAGGAAGCAAAAATCATGCCTGAGCATGTATCTATGGTCACATGAATAAATCGCAATTTTCCAAAACTTGGCTCATGAGTAACATCCATCTGCCACAAATGATTGGGCATTAATCCTCTAGGGTTAACTCCGAAATGAGGATTGGGCAAATGTGTCATACAAGATTTACAATCTTTTACAATTGTTCTGGCTTGCTCCTTTGTGATTTTAAACCTACGTTGCAAGGTGGTGCTGTTGACATGAAACTGGGAGTGGAATAAAGTAGCTTGTTGTAGCACTGAAAGTATAAATATTGTTTTTGTAAGTTCATCAGCCTTTTGATTACCTTCATGGAGGGGACCAGGCAAATTAGTATGTGCCCTAATATGGCCTACGAATAGAGGTTCTTTTCTTGCCCACAAAAGTTTTTGTATTTGATAAAACAATTTAAAGGCTGGAGTATGAGGTGCTATTGGTCCTGCTAACTCTAATTTTGGGACGGCTTGTACAATATAGTGGCTATCTGAAAAAATGCTTATGGGCTGGTCCCTAAAATTTTCCAGAGCTCTTACCACAGCTTCCAGTTCCACTAGTTGAGCTGATTTGTGTGCAGTTATGTAAGTCATATTTTCTTTTTTAGTGACTACTGTAGCAGTACCATTTGAGGACCCATCTGTAAATACATTAAATGCCTTAGGAATAGGTTGATTTTTTATTACCTGTGGAAATATAATAGGATGATTAATACAAAAAGATAATATAGGGGACTTAGGAAGATGATTATCAAAATTTGCAGAAGTAGAGCATTTAGCTATAGCCCAATCATTATCATTGAAGCATAAGTATTCAATCTGTGATGATGAATAGGGAGTAATAATAGTAGCAGGGTGAATGCCAAATATTTTAGTAGAAGTCTTAAGTCCTTGAAGAATAAGTTTAGCCACCATGGAGGTATAAGATTCAATTATACTTTTAGGAGAGACGGGCAAATGTATCCATAATAAAGGCCCTTGTTGCCAAAATACTCCTGTGGGTGTATATTGTGAAGAAATAATAATCAATATCAGCGGTTGAGTTAAATCAAATCTATCACAATGAGCTCCTTTGATGGCTTTTTCTACTAACTTTAAAGCTTTCCTAGCATCAGGAGTCAATGTTCGTGGTGAAGATGGATCAGGATCTCCACGAAGGATGTCAAATAAAGGTTTTAGTTGGCCAGTAGTGAGATTTAGTGTAGGGCGAAGCCAATTAATGTCTCCCAGTAGTTTTTGGAAATCATTGAGGGTGGTCAAATGTTCTTTATTTATTAAAATTTTTTGGGGTCTAACAAAAGTATCCATGATTTTAAATCCTAAATATAATATGGGAGATCTGGTTTGAACTTTTTCTTCTGCTATATATAATCCATATTTTTTTAAATTTTCTACCACATCACTGAATATATTAAATAAGATTTTTTGATTAGGGTGGGCCAATAAAATATCATCCATGTAATGTAGACACATGAGGTTTGGATATTTATTTTTAATGGGTTGGGTAGCCTTGTCCACATATATTTGGCATATGGTGGGGCTATTAGCCATTCCCTGTGGTAAAACCTTCCATTGATATCTCTGATCAGGGCCATTATTGTTCATAGAAGGAACGGAAAAAGCAAACCTGGGGGCATCCAGAGGATGTAGGGGAATAGAAAAGAAGCAATCCTTTATATCAAGAGTAATAAGATGGAAATTTTTTGGAATAGCTACGGGACTAGGAAGTCCAGGTTGAGTAGGCCCCATAACTTGCATGGTTTTATTGATTTGTCTAAGATCATGTAACAATCGCCATTTTCCTGACTTTTTCTTGATCACAAATATGGGGGAATTCCAGGGAGAGGTGGAAGGTTCTATATGACCTGCTTCTAATTGTTCCTGAACTAGTAGGTGGGCCACTTGTAATTTCTCTTTAGATAGGGGCCACTGAGGGACCCACACTGGCTTATCAGAAAGCCATGGTATTTTCAAAATTATTTTCTCAGTGGCCCCCAAAAAAAATATCTTTTTCCTTTATGACAATGATTACTTTTAGGGTTAAGATTACTCTGTACTTTTTGATAATGAGTTCTTTTATGGTTAAGATTACCCTGTAGGTTTTCACATTTAACATCTGCAGGCTTGGTTGCAAGGTGTACTCCCATTTGTTGCAAAATATCTCTTCCCCATAAAGTAACCGGTAGATTAGGTAAAACATAAGGCTGAAATGTTCCTTTATGGCCTTCATCATCCTCCCATTTTAAAATTACTGCACTTTTATCTGGGAGGTTATTATATCCCAAGCCTCTTAAACTGGTTGAAGCTTTTTGCAGAGGCCAGTGCTTGGGCCATTGGCGTAAATTAATAATGGAAGAGTCAGCTCCAGTATCTATTAATCCCTCCATTTCTATTCCTTGGATTTTTATTTTACACATAGGCCTCCTTGAACAGTCTCGAACCCAGCAAGCCATGGGACTTGAGTCAGTGGAACAAAATCCTCTATTGTTCCCTTCTTGAGGCATACCCATTTTAAATGAATTATGTAAATTGGGAAGGAGAAGCAACTGAGCAATTCTATCTCCTTGATTAACAGAAGTTATACTTTGGGGTGAGCTAAGCATTATTTTTATTTCCCCTTTGTAGTCTGAGTTTATTACACCTGGGGTCACTTGCAAACCTAATAAGCTTTTAGGACTACGCCCGATAATAAGTCCTACAGTCCCTGAGGGAAGAGGTCCCCTGACTCCTGTGGGAATCAGTTGAACCCCCATTTCAGGTGTTAACACTATTCGGGCGGTGGAACAGAGGTCTAATCCTGCATTTCCTCTTGTTCCTCTGGCGAGGGAGTGGATGGGTAGTAGGGATTGTGTCGGGGAAGCATCTGAGTGGATGCTTGAGGATACTCCTTCTGCAATGCCCCGTACATTTGTGGGCCCCGGGATATTGGGCCCCGTGCCCCGTTTTTTGAATTCCTGAACAAAGGATTTCCATGGATGTCAAATTTTGAATGGCATTTATTGGCCCAATGATTTCCCTTTTTACACCTGGGGCAGCGGCCTGGGGCACGGTATGAGCTTGGTCTTATTTCTCTTTTGGGATTTTGCCTAGAATTGCCTGATTGATTATGATAATTTTGCCTGGAATATCCTGATTGATTATAATGTCTACGTTTAGCCTTTGTGAAATTTCGAGAGGAAGCACCTCTCATTGAGGCTGCAATCACATTTCCTGTGACAAAGGCGCCATTTATATCTTTACATAGTTGTATATATACGGAAAGATCCTTTTTAGTTCTCCATGGCCTGATGGCTGCTTGGCACCATTTATTTGCATTTTCATAAGCTAATTGAACAACTAATGGCATAGCTTGGTCAACATCTGCAAACACACTACCTGCAGTTCTCAAAAGTCGATCAGCAAAGTCGGCATACGGCTCATTAGGTCCTTGAATCACTTTTGACAAGCTACCTTGTAGATCCCCAGGTCCTTGTACAGTTTTCCATGCCTCTAAGGCAGCTGCATTTATCTGAGCATATACATCTGGGTCATAATCTGTTTGAGCCTGTAAGTCTGCGAATTGCCCTTCTCCTGTGAGCATGTCTATATTATAGTTTTCAAACCCTGCAGCCGCGTTTCTTTTAGCCGTTTCTATACAAAGTTCTTGGAATTGCGATCGCCAAACCAAGAATTGCCCCCCGCTTAATGTTGCTTTACATAGACTTTTCCAGTCTGAGGGGGTTAAGCTAAAGGTGTTAAGGGACTCCAGCATACTCAACGTGAAAGGAGCTTGGGGCCCATAAGTCATTACTGCCTCTTTGAGATTTTTTATTGTTTTGAAATCTACTGACTGATGGACACTCTGTCCATTTTTCTTTTCAAATGCTGGCGGTTCCCAATGTATCTGTGAGTTGTCCTCGAGAGCGCATAAGCGATCAGAAAGACTTTTTATTTCTGTTTCTAGGGTATGCAAATGCCTAGTAATACCCTTCATATTTTCTGTAATGGATTCCACCCATGGGGGAGTAGAGGACACAATTGACTCCTCTACCTGACCGTCCTTTTTCTCGGTCTTTTTTAGTTTCTTTTTCCTCATTTTCTCAGGATCACTTTTACTAGATTCCTCACCACTGCTAATTTCACTGACAGCAGTATCCTGAGGCCCAGGTTCCAGTGAGAGCAAGTATCCTTCAGCTTTCGCCAATAACTCCCGAATAGCTTTAATAGCTTGGATTTTTGTCATTTTTGGGTCTCTTCTAATACTCTCTTTACTGGTCTCAGTTGGCCCAGTGGAATCTACACTTTTTTGATCACTTTCACTTTTGTCTATATACTCCTCACTGAGAACAGAGTCAGGTATATCAAGGAGTCTTTGCATAGCCTCTATCAATTGGGATTCAGTTATATTCGAACCCATCTTTAGAGACCTTCAGTTCTTACCTGTCCGCTCTGAAGTCCCCGTACGGGCCGCCACCTGTTGCCACCTGAAGCGCTTGGAGCAACGGAGCCGCGGGAAGAACTTCAGAGGCAAACTGGAGATAAACAGCTTTTTATTCTGATAACTTTTCTCTCTGGTTCTAACAACAACTAACACACGCCAAACACACCACCACTAAAAATGGCCTGACCCGATCAGCAATTTCGGCCAAGTCACTCGAGATCCCGCAACAAGTCCCGTGAGACTACGGGTGGCGACAATGGCCAAATCTCCACGGCTCATAGTCAACCGCAATTCAAGTCAATCCCCAAACAGGGCTCCTGCAGATACCCACAGTGCAAACGGAGGCTCCCAGAACTCCAGAATCATTCTCTAGTGTCAAAATTCTTTTTCAGTTTTTTTTTTGTTTGTTTGTTTTTGTTATCAGGGATTGAACCCAGGGGTGTTTAACCACTGAGCCACATCCCCAGGCTTTTTTATTTTGAGACAGGGTCTCACTGAGTTGCTCGGGGCCTTGCTAAGTTGAGGAGGCTGGCTTTGAACTTGTGATCCTCCTGCCTCAGGGTCCCAAGCTGCTGGGATTACAGGCATGTGCCACTGTGCCCAGCTAATTCATGACATTTTAAGGCAAGAAAATGGTCTAAGACATTTGAAAAACGCATTTCAGAGGACAGGTGGCAGCAGAAAGGACCAGAGCATTCAGGTGAGTATAGGGTTCCTTTTTTTTTTTTGGAGACAGGGTCACTCTATGTTGCTCAAGCGGACCTCGAACTCCTGGACTGAAGTGATGGATCCTCCAGCCTCAACCTGCTGAGTGCTGGGATTATAGGTGCTTACCACCACACCCTACTTAATACAGAGTTCCTTATCCAGACAAGTATCTTGGCAAAACAGAAGGAAAGGAGAAGGGAAGCTGGACCTGGAACTGAAGTCACTGCTACCTTCCTCAGTAGTAGAGGACAGGCACAGGGTAGGAAAACCAATAGCATCCAAGCGGGACAAGTGTCAGGCTGTGCTGCGGGTGAGGGTGTCTGGAGGGTCTTGTTCTGCAGGGGGATGGGGCTGGGTGAGGCCAGCTGTGCTCAGTCAGCCTGGGAGGCCCTGGAGAAGAGGGGGGCAGCCTTCCAGCTGGTCAGAAAGGAAAATGGGGCCCTCGGGGAGCAGCCTCCTGAAAACACCGCAGTGTTCCCCTGACTTCATCCGCTTCTGGGGAGGGGGCAGGGATGCCCTGGAGAAGTGACCCCAGGTGAGGGAAGGGGCCGTGGAAGCAGAAGGCAGAGGGGGGCAGGCTTGGGCTCACATGCCCCCTGCCTCCCAGCACCCCTGACCTCCGGGTTGGCCCTCCTGGGCCCTAAGCCTCAGCTCCTGGAAGGTGTGGGCAGAACTCCCACCACTCTGGGAGGCCAGGGCCTCCCCCAGCCCTGTCCCCACAGTCCACTCTGCCATGGCTGGCCCCCAAGTCCCACTTCTTTTCTCATTCCCTAGGTGGGACCTACTCATCATAACCCTGCGAGGTCCCCACCTGCTTCCTCCTGCCTGGGGCAGCAGAACTGCGGCCACCCCATCCCTGGCCCTGCCTGCTGAGTGGCTCACGTGTGCAGGGCTGTGGGAGAGTGGAAGGATGGGGACGTGACCAGGGTGCGTGAGCCCCAGGGCAGCACCCAGGCACGCAAGAACTGGAGCCATCCCTATTCTTGGCATTTCTAGGTCTCGTTCTGCCAACAGTGGCAGCAACGCAGTCACATCAATCTGGAGTCCCTCTCCTTTTCCACGGTGGCATCCAGGCAGTCAGTCTTCAGTGTTGTCTGCCATGTCTGCCACCATGGTGTCCGTGATCCTGGAACCCTGCAGGTTGCTGTGGAGGTGGCCTGTGTCCCTTGACAGGCCTGTTACTGGTCTGTCCTTTTTGTACTATTTCAGGCTGATCTTGGGAATAGCATTTGGGAAATCTCTGCAAGGCTGCCTAAGACTTTGCTTCCAGAACATTCTACAAAACCATTTCCTTTCCCTGTGGTCTTGACACGCCCCGGGGCTCTCTGGATAATGGGACCCAGGGCTCCTCCACTCTCAGATCCTGCAACGTTCTCTGGAGCCCTCTGCCTGAACCCGTTACCGTCCACGCTCCTGTGGCGTCTGCCCTCCCCCAGCTCCCTGCCCCAACCCCTGGGAAGCGGCTCCTTTACAGACTTTACGATGGAAGCATTTTCCTTGCTCAGTTTCCTTGCAGGTCTTGCAGAGCAGTCCTTTCTGCTCCTTACCCGCCAACACATTTCAACTCAAAGCCAGAAGACACCTTCCTCTGCTTTCTGGGGTCACACCCTTCCCCCAGCTAATGGACAAAGTTTGGGTGGGGTGAGAAGGAAGGGGCAAAGTGTGGGAAGGGGAGATGTCACCGGGTGAAAATGTTGATTAATACTTCCAGACATGACCTGAAGTGTCACCTAGGTTCCCCCGAAACTCAGACAGAACCTGTAATGATAATGCCACTTGTCATAGAACACATTCCAAATGAGAATCTGGATCCTCATTCTGCTTGCCAAAATACAGGATTTGATCACCTCTTTGATTTGTGATTCTGGGCAAAGCAATGTATGGGGGCGGCTGGGTCTGGAAGGAACCCATCACCTGGTCACGCTGTTGACAGCCAGGATGCCCAGGGTACCTGACACCAGGACGGAGGGGGTGAGATCCGCAGGACTCCAGCCCCATCAGACCATCCTGGGAGAGGAAGAGTGGCCCGAGCCCTGGGTGGGGGCACATTGCTGAGCACCCTTCTAGAAACTTCGGGAATCTCAAGAAGGAAGGAGACCTGGGTTGCGGCTGAAGCTGGAGGCTCAATTGTTGCCTTGGAGAAAATGTGGGAGAGAAGGTGACTCTGGGGAGGTGTCAGGAAACCCTGCCAGAGAAGACAGGCCGAAAGAACAGAGAATCTTGCTCTAGAGGAGAGACTCGCATCACTGAAGGGCTGTAGGGTAGGGGAAGGGCTAGTTCTGGGACTTCCTGTAGGACCTGAGGGACACGGAGTCAGACTTCAGCGCCACCGAAGCAAAGTCTTAAGGATTTGTTTGAAAATGGAAAGACCTCTGTGGGGAAGAGTTCCTGCGAGCGGGATGCTGAAGCAGAGGATGGGTGAATCCTTGAAGGTAAGAAACACTCCTGGGTAAAACACCAGATGAGGCTCCAGATGTCCCTGGCTCCTCGTGACACTGTGGTTCTTCAGGCCCACCTCACTTATTTCAATCCTACTAATTCATACCTTGTGGAAACCCAGACAGGTGCTATCTGGAGACATCACCAACCATGAAAAACGAGCTTGGAGATAGAGATAGAGAGAGAGAGAGAGAGAGAGAGAGAGAGAGAGAGAGAGGACATGGGATCTCGAGGGCAGGGCTGGCCCTGCTGCGGGAACACACTGTTTCCAGGCCTCCTTCATCTGTAAGCAATCACCGTGGAAATTGACATCACTGTTCACTCAGCTTGCTGCGACCTCTCCTCCCCCTCTTTCCAGGAAAATCCAGTCCTTCAGGTAGGAATTCTCAATTCCCAGGCGGCCTCACCCTCGGGTCTTGCCGCAGCCAGAAGCATCCCATCTCCCGCCCCGTGGCCCCAGAGCATGAGGTGTCTCTCCGTTCAAAGCCAACCATCCCACCTGTGTCCTTGACCTCCCACTCTCCTGCCTCCTCCAAGAGGCTGCCTCATCCATCATCCTTCCCGCCCCTGGATCCTCACCTCTCCCAGCCCACAGGCTGCCTCTCCCCGGCCTCAAAAGACAGTCAGCCTGTTTATATCCAAAAATCTAAATCTTCCCTGTCTTCCTCAAGCTTCTGTCCAAGTCCCACATCTCCATTTCTCCTCCAACCTTCTCAGAAAAGTAGTCCACACCTGCTCGTCCCACTTGCTGAGACCTCAGTCCATTGCAAACTGGTCCATGGGAATTGCTCTTCATTTCTCTTAATGACCCCAGTGACCTTGGTTGAGCAATACAATGGGCATTTTCCAGTCCTTAGCTACTGGTTTTCACTGTCGCATTTTTTAAAGTCTTGAATGTTTCTCTTGTGGAACTCTCTCTTTTGACTCCTGTGATACCAGGTTGTCTGGGCTTGCCTCAGGTCTCGTGTCTTCTTCTCTGTCTACCTCAAGGGCTCTGTCATAGCCAGGTTCCACAATGTCCCCCAAAGATGTCCACCTCCTGAAGTCCACCTGGCATGATCCCCTCCCCAATTGCACCAGAATTCAGGAATGCAACCAAGAGAAAGCGGTGGAGTGGTGGTATGTCACCTTCAAGATAAGGCCATGAAAGATGGTGAGATTTCCATCTTGGTCCTTTTCTCATTTGAACTTACCACAATGAGGACTCTCAGGCAGCCTAAGGAGAGGCCCCTTGGCAAGGAATGGAGGCTTCTAGCCAGTTGACAGCGGGAACTTGGCTTCAATCAACAGCTGCATGAGTGACCCTTCTTGCAAGTGGGTCCTGCCCTAGATGAGGTGACCACAGCCCCACCCATCAGGCTGACTGCCCCCTCAGGAGACACCTTGAATCACAACCAAACAGCTAAGCTGTTCCTAGATTCCTGGCCCCCAGAAGCCATGAGAAAATCAATGCTTGTTGCTTTAAACTACTTGGTTTGGGGGCAACTTGTTACTCAGAAACCATACTCTCTTTCCTGACCTCTGCATGAAGCTCCGTGCAGTGTTGCTGTTCCCTGGGATTCCGCTGGCTCCCCACTCTGGCGCTCCTGGGGCTGGGCAGACACCCATGGCCTGCCTGTCCAGGAGTCATCCTGGTCCCCTCCCATTTCTCCCTTGCTAGAAAAATCCATCTCCCATAACTGAGGCTGAAACCCCCAGGTGGCTACTCTACCAGCCTCCCTTGCAGCTAGCATATGGGCACAGGGTCCAGCCTTGGCCCCTCCTCGAAAAGAGGGAGGTTAAGGAAAGGCTCTCCTTTTGCCTTCTAACTTTCACATGTCCTCGTGATGCCTGGAGCTACATGTGCCATTCTGCAGAGTGCGCCCTCCCGGCCACTGTCCTCCTTGGCCTCATCATGGGTGACCACTGGTGAACAGGAATTCTCAGATGAGACCCTTTTTGGGTGCTGAGCAATTTTTACCAGCCTGTTTCCAGCCTGTAAAATTTTGAAAGCCCAAAAGTCAAACCTTGAACAAAGGCTTCTGACATCCAGGGTTGTGATGTTTTCCCCCAGTGTAACTCACTTAAAGACATAGCAATCTTTTTTATTTGATTCTGGCAACTCCAGATATCAAGAGTCACACTCATCATTTTAATTTTAGTAACATTTAAAATTTTCTGAATTTCTCACTTGTCCCATTGGTCCCATTTCCTGTAAGCTGCTAAGTTTTTGGAGTAATGAATTGCAGCAAGTTGAGCCTAACAGACTTAGGTGGGAGGGCCATTCCTTCAATTTTTTTTTTTCCTGGATCAATATGTCTAATTAAAAAGATTCACAGCTGGGTGCAGTGGTGAACCCTGTAATCCCAGCAACTTGGGAGGCTGAAGCAGGAGGATTACAAGTTCAAAGCCAGCCTCAGAAACTTAGCAAGGCCCTAAGCAACTCTGAGAGACGCTGTCTCTAAATAAAATATAAAAGAGGGCTGGGATGTGGCTCAGCATTTACGCACCCCTGGGTTCAATCCCTGGTACAAAAAGAAAAAGAAAAAGATTCGCTTCAGTCTGTTCAGAATTTTCAACAATGGATGTGATAACCACACCATCAATTTGATCCTGGCCACAGGCCCACATCTTTCTCTGGCTGTATTTGAAGATTTTGCTTCATCATTGGATTTCTGGGCTGGTGATGTAGCTCACTGGTAGAGCTGCTTGCCTAGCATGACTTATATCCAGGTTCAATCCCCAATACTGGACAAATTTTTTTAAAATCACCATTGTGATACGCCTTGATATGTTTTTCTTGATTGAAATTCATTGAATGTTTTGAATCTATTGGATTATAGTTTTCACCAAATTTGGAAAATAATTGGCCATTATTTTTTGAAAATATTTGCCCCCCCCCCACCACACACATATACAACTCTTTCTCTTGGACTCTAATTACATCATGGATTTAAGACCATTTGTCCAGTGAGTTGCTGAGGCTCTGATAATGTTTTTCTCAGAATTGTTTTCCTCCCTCGTCTTCAATTTTTCTTCAAGTTCACTGACTTTTTTTCTGCTATGTCTGATTTGCTGTTAAATGAAATTTTTATTTTATAAATTGCTGGTATAAACCTGTATTTTTCAGTTCTTAAAGATTTTGTGTGGCCCTTTTTTCATATATTCCTTTTCTTTCCTCACAATAGTCATGTATTTCTTTAAATACTTGAAACTATTCCTACTAGCTATTTTAAGGGTCTCATCTGAGAATTCCATAAGTTGTCCCTGGGTCTGTTTCTATTGCCTAATTTTTCTCTTTGTTATGGGTACCATTTCTTTGCGGCTTATACCTAGTAATCATTGATTGGAAGGTAGACAAATTTTGAGTATTATGATAACTGAGTGTTGGATTTTGTTATCTTTCTCTAATGAGTGTTGACTTTTATTCCAGCAATTAACTTGGAGATTCTTGATCCTTTCAAGGCTTATCTTTAAACTTTGTTAGGATGGGTCTGGGATGGCCTTCACTCTAGGGCTTGCTGGTTGAGCTTGACTCCTACTGTACAGCCATTCTGTTTCTATGGATACTCTGGGAACCCAATGAGATCTCTCCACTCCAATTGCCCTAAACATGAATACATCCCCACATTTAAGTTCAGAACATTGTTCAACTTACAACTCTCCAATGATGATGCTTTCTCTGGAATTTCTTCTTTGCCTGACCCCACTAACATGGACCATGAACATGGACATAGACTCGTCCTGTGCAGACACAGCTTAGTATTCAGCCAAAGACTCAAAGTGACTCCTACGCTGTTTCTAAAGCTCTTTCTCAGCATAGCTCCCTCCTCTCCAGTATTCTGCCCTGCAAACCCCAGCTGCTTCCATTCTCTGAATTCTGATCTCTATCTCCTAAAACAGCAAGAGTTCTGTTCTGTTGATTCCTGCTCCTGGAGCTGTGGTCAGCTCTGGCCTACAGGCACAAAGTCAGATTGGTCAGAGTCCATTTTGTTTGTTCTCCTTTTCCTAGGGAACAAGGCCTACTTCTTCTGGTTATCTAGTATCAGGATACAGATATTTCCTATATTTGATCCATATTCCTACTTGTACATGGTGGCTGGGGGCTGGCTGGGTATCAGTTACTCCATCAGAGTTTAAAGCAGAGATGTCCACAAGGGACCAGCGTCCACCAGCCTTCCTTACTGACAGCCTTTCTCAACTGTGCCTTTTACCATTTAGGTTAAGAAGTAACTGCCTTGCTGGGGATGTAGTTCAGTTGGTAGAGTGCTTGCCTCGCATGCACCAGGCCCTGGGTTCAATCCCCAGCGCCCCCCCCCCCCACACGCACACACAAAGTAGCTGCCTCTTTCAACCCCACAAGTGCTCCTTAGTAGATCTGTAATCTCTCATCTCTGCTGGCTGGGCAGCCAGTTCTTTTATAAGCCCAATCCTTTGTGTATGTGTTTCATCGAACCAGCCAAAGGCAGGCCTTGCATCTATTAACAAATTCCTCCCCTGGGGCTATACATCTTCCAGGTGCCAAGACTGCTTTCCCTGTTACTGCAGGACGTACACGTACTGATGAGACAAGGTGGCAGAGATGTGCAGATCTGGATCCTTGACAACATGTTAAGATGATGAAGAAACCCAGGACCTACCTCCAAAAAAAAAAAAAAAAAGAAAAGAAAAAAGTAAAATGAATAAATGTCCTTTTCCTCAGAGCTGTGTCTGTTCCCTGCTGCCTAAGACATCCTGATGAACCGTGGGTGCCCCACCCCTTCTGTGGTTTCTGAAGTCCAACGCTTTGTCTGCAGCCTAGATCTTCCTCCCCAGAAGCAAGCTCAACACCGCTGCCTGCTGGGCCTCCCCACGGGAAGGCCCGCAGGCTCCGGGGCACACGGGTCTTCCAGATTCAACATCCAAAACTGATCCTGATTTTTTCCTTCTTATAAATGGCCTTTCCTTGAAATTTTCCTGCTTAGTTGGGGTACCACCATCCATTTTCTAATCCAAGCTGTTAAGTGTGGCTGTTGTTCTAGAATTCTCCCTCTCCTTCTCCTTATATCCATAAATCGCCAGGCCCACTGTCTCTCAGGTCCATCCCCTTCTCTGCCTTCCTCCTGTCCCTGCCCTAGGATGGGACCCTGATATCATTCTTTCTCTCTCTCTCTCTCCCCCTCTCCCTCTCCTGGTCTCCCCAGCTGACTCCTGCTTCCAGGGCATCCCCCACATAGCTCCTGCAACACTGCTCTTTCTGCAACACAAATTTGTCTACCTGGCTTCCCTGCTTGAACAACCCAGTGCCCCCTATTGTCCACCCTAAGCAAAGCTCCTGGGTTGCCCAGGTCTGGCCTTGCTGCCTGCCTCAGCTCCGCCTCTTGCTGCTGCCTGGCTTTGGTTCCATCCCAGCCTCACGGATTTCGGGTCCTATACATCCCTCTGCTTCTCTCCTTTGGGCCTTTGAGCATTTGAGCTCATTGCACAAGATGCCTCCTTGACACCCTTGTCTTAACCCTGGCCTTTCTCTTGCAAGCATCTATCAGTGCCACAGTAGAGAGTTCCCGATGACCCACCCTGCTCCACACAGTCACCCTCTTCTATGCCCAGCAGCCTCACACCCACTGTTCCTGTCATACCTTCCTGTACTTGGCTTTGTGATTATGATTCAGCATCTATCCCTCTCTGTCCCAGGTCCCAAGGGCAGAGGTGGGGACTGACTTAGCCCTGTACCACTGGCCTCCAGCCTATGGTGACTATTAAGTAAATGTTTAGTGCAGGGCGCTGTGGTGCATGCCTGTAATCCCAGCTACTCAGGAGGCTGAGGTGGGAGGATCATGAGCAAGTTCAAGGCCTTCCTGGGCAACTTAGCAAAGCCCTGCCTCAAAACAAAACATTAAAAAAAGAAGGCTGGAGATGGAGCTCAGTAGTAAAGTGCCCCTGGGTTCAATCCCCAGTATCCCCCCCCCAAAAAAAAAAAAAAAAAAAAAAAAACAAATGGAGTGGCTGAATAAATCACCAAAGAATCCCCTGCAGCAGGTCCCGTACAGACTTTCCCTGTGAAATGCTTAGTGGTTAGCTCTCTGGAGTAAGTGGATTAACTTAAAAATAATAAAGCTTGTGTTTCCTTCAAATGGGTTTTCCACCCGTCTTTCCTTTTAATTAGTACAATCAGGGAAGGTTGCGTTTGTGGGGAGGTTTCCATGGTGCTTCTCTCCGAAGGCGTGTTGGATTTCTGGCAGCGAGAAATCACGGCTTAGAGGAGAAAATGTGAAAAGAGCACGACAGGCCTCTCAGAAGCTGTCAGAGAACGTGGCCACGCCACGGTCATCGGGCTGGGCCACGGCCCCTGTGTAGGGGGTGGCTGCGAACACGGTGACTTGGTTGGTATCTGATAGGCCCCTCTCCAGTCGGTGTACTTTCCAGAATTCCGCCATCCCAGAGTCACTCCTTCTAACTGCCGGGTCCCCTCTCCTGTGGGACTCTTGCAAGCCAAATTTCCTGTGGAAAGAAATCCCGCTCTCCTTCCAGGGACTGCTTTCCAGGGACCCCTCCTTCTCTGTCTACCCTACTTGGTTGTATTCTTCCAAAGGTAGGTGAAATTCCTTCCCTCCCACGAAGTCTCTGCGGATCTTCTGTCGGAGATACTGAGCACCTTGAGATTAGAAAGTACGTCCTGTTCAACGTGGCTCCAGGTGCCTGCTACAGAGCCTGGCCCAGGGTGTGGACCAAATGAAAAGTGAACTGGGCCTGTGGTCCTTTCTCTGTCCTCTCACATTCCAGAGGCTTCCATCAATGCTGTTCTCTGGCGCTCTGGTGACCTCCATGCCTGTGGAAGGTCTCGTGTGGCTCTGTTGAGATGTCCTTATGAACGTGACTCATGAAGCGGGTGGGGGACACTGAGCTGGCAAGGACTGTCCTTTTGCCTTCTTGGACTCTCCTGGGGTGTGAGGGACTGGGAGGCACTTTGCAGACAGAAGTTTCTCAGGGGATCAATCAGATGGTGAGGAGAAGACTTCCCGCCTACGGTGTGTGGGGTGCCATTTTACTCTTACCTCTGGACCCCCAGATGAGACCTGCCCATGGGTACTGTTTTAGTCAGCTTTTGCGTTGTTGTGACCAAAAGACCTGACAAGAACAACTTTAAAGGAAGAAAAGTTTATTTTGGCTTATGGTTTTAGAGGCTCAGTTTGTGGTCTGCTGGCTTCATAACTCTGGACCCAAAGTGAGGCAGGACATCTTGGCCAAAAGGTGTGAAGGCAGAAAGCAGAACATGGTAACAGGAAGCGGGGGGCGGGGCATGCGGGGAGGGAGTGCTTTGCTCAACCAGTGACAAAATATAAAGCCCAAGGCACACCTCCAGTGACATAATTCCTCCAATCACAACTTAGTTACTTACAGGTACCACTGGATTAATCCATATCTGAGGATTAATCCACTGATCAGGTTACACCTTTCATAATCTAATCATGACAATAATTTGAAAATTCTTGTATCCTCTCACACAGGAGATTTTGGAGGAAGCCTCACGTCCAAACCATTATAAGTCCCTTGCAATAGGTGATAGAAATTGTATACAGGGTCACCAGACAGGGGCTCAGCTAAGTCCAATGACCTGGGTGGCCATTCTGTCTGGCCTGATGATTAGTTCATAACGGGGGAGTGTGAAGTCATGGGCCAGTCAGCCAGTGCTGGTGCATGCCCAGGAGGAAGAAAATGTCTTGCTCTTGGTTGGGTGTGTCTCAAAGCTCCCAGGCTGTCCAACGTGGCCCTCACTGAGGTCTCTTGCCAAGTCAGCTTCTGTGACTCTTCCCCACACTCAGGTCCCCAACTTTCCCCCATTCACATTGTTTACATGACCTCTGGCCTCAGGCCCTGGGAACGTCCCTCCCCACCCCAGGCCTGATCTGAAACCCTCTTCCCCTCAGGTTCTTGCTCCTCCTGACCCATGCCCTCCTCCCAGCAGGTGGAAAGCTCTCTCCTTTGTTGGATGATGCTGTGTTTAATACTGCAGCCTCAAGCCTCGCACCCTCAGGTGAGTAGGTGAGGGGACTCGTTTGCATTCGATTGCTTCTAGTGCAACAGGGACAGAGCAAAAGGGTTTCACTTCTAGATTAAAAGATGCAGAATCTTCTAATGCAGCATCAAGAGGCAGGAAGACACACTCCGCCACGGTGAGACGTTGGCAAGGTATGGCCCTAGCTCCTAGCTCCTCGGGGCGGTTGTGCCCTGCCAATGCCTCATGGTGGTGGAGTGTTTTCCTGCCTCTTGACTCTGGGCTTGGCCACGTGACTTGCTTGGCCAACAGCCTAGGACAGAGACGAAAAGGCACCAGTTATTCCATGTGCTTCTGCATCCTTCCTGTGCTTCTGCTGCTGTCATGAAAGGAACATGTCCAGGTAACTCCCTTGTGCTGGAGGGTGAGAGATACCATGTCTCTGTAGGCAGAATGTCCCCTGCTGACTGTCCCCACCTACAATAAGGAGTGGCCTGAAGCAGAGCTACCCAAGCCAAGTCTAGCCCAGATCAGCTGAGCCTCAGCCAACTTCCTTGAGTATAAATGATTGCCACGTTAAGCCACTAAGTCTGGGGCCATTTATTACACACCAGTATCATGGCAATAGCTAACCGATACACCTTCCTTTCCTGAAGGCCAGAGTAAAGCACTTTGTAGGTTCACAGCACATGATGAGTGCTTAGTAGTTGCTTATCAGCTGAGTCTTGCTGGCAGGCACTGATTCTAGAATATCAGAACTGTAAGTGCCCTTGAGGGAAGGAAGGCTGGAGAGCCTGTCCCTGAATGGAGCTGTGAGTTGGCCAAAGCCACACAGGGAATGTGCCAGGGAGCTTTAGCTAGGGCTCAGGGCAGGTGGCTCCTCCCCACAGTGCACTGACTTCCCCGTGCCTGAGGGCCAGCCTGATGATAACCATGTCTTCCTCTGCTTCCTCCTTGGCCCCATGTGTGCGTTGCATGTCGTCATGCTGGAACCCTGACAGATGTGCAGTTGTGGCAAGGGAGAAGCAGCAGCAAGAAGACAAGGCAGGAAGAAGGTTTGGCCAGAGACAAGACTCCAGATGCAAGCAGGGATGTTTTGTCTGTACCCACACCTCCATCTGTGCCAAACATCCTGCAGCGGGACCCCCAGCGCAGACCCCAGTCTGTGGGCCAGCTTCCGCAGCCTGATCTCCTAAAGGGACTGTATTCTCAGGTGCTCGGCTGCTGTCATTAGCCTCGGGCCACCCCAGGCCTTCAGGAACAGCACAGACAGCCACGCAGCTCTGCCAAAGGGTGGCTGGGGGAGGGAGGAGACCAGGGCTCCAGGGAGGGCACCTCTGTGCCCCAGGTTGGTGCCTCCCTGATGTCACTCCCAGCCCCAGGGCCTGCAGAGCCACCTCTGCACACTCAGATCTCTTTGGTTCAGATTGGGTCGGCTTCTGAGACTCTTCCTGGGGGACAGCCCAGCAGTCTCCCTGCTGTGTCAAGGGCTAGAGGAGGGGAGCCCAAGACGGGACTTAAGGGACGTCTGTGAGTCCATCTGCCAGTAAGTCCATGCAAAAGAGAGAAGCAAGGGAACCCGGGAGTGTGTCCGCAGACTTGGGGCTGAACGCTGACTGAACATCTCATCAGCCACCCACGTGACTTTGGCAAGTGCCTTCCCATACCTAGGCCTCAGTCTTCCATTCCGTCAAATGGCCATGGTGGAACAGCTGCCTTAGACAGTACCTCCAGGCCTGAGCCCAGCGGGGGTGCGACTGTCCCGCTTCTCCCTCCGTGCCAAACATCCTGCGGGGGACCCCCAGCCCAGACCCCAGTCTGCGGGCCAGCCTCCATCGCCTGATCTTGTCAGGGGCCGTATTCTCAGGTGTTCACCTGGCATTCATTGTTATTTCCTATGGAAAAAAATAACAGGCCCTATTTATCCAGCCCTCCACGGTGCCTACGTGCCTGGCACTGGACTCGGCATCCGCGCATATTAGCTCAGTCCGGCTCACAGAGGTCCTGTGGGGTGGCATCCCTGATCATTTCCACTTGACACCTGAGGATGCAGCTCAGCGGGGCTCAGGACCCTGCTCTCGACCACGCGGCTTCTCAACACAGAGCTGCTGTCTGGCTCCAGGTCCTGCCCGGCTCCAGGTCCTGCCCTCCTAGCCTCTCTGGGGTGCCTCCAGTGAGAGATCTAGCTCTTCCTGTGGTCTCTTCTTTCTGGGGTGCCCCCTCCCTGTCCACGTCCACAGTCAAAGAGCTCGGGACTTCAGGCTGCAGGAACACAGGGCCTGGGAGGAATGGCTTCAATGTGGGGCTGAACCGAGGCCAGCCCATCGCCCTCACTTCAGTGACCTCGGCGGGGAGGACTTGCTGTAGATGTGGGGAGAGCAGAGGAGGGTCCCTGCTGTGGGGACAACTTGCTGACAGCCTGGCTAGGGACCTGCGACCGACCCAGGTGACCTCATGCCACACTCATCTTGGATTCTCTGGGCTCACACAGAGCCTGACGGGCTGTAGGTGGCTTGGAACTGCATGCGGGGGAGACGGAGGAGCAGCTATAGGCCCCGGCAGGGAAACATGCGGGCCTCCCTCACCTACCTGGGCATCTCTGCTGTGTGTGGGTCTCTGAGCTACCGGAAACAGGAGACAGGGAGGTCCCAGCTCTCCTGGGAGGCGGTGCCACTGGATGTCCGGCTCCCCATCATCGCAGGCTACCACGATGCCAGGGGAGGAGGCTCCCACCAGCACCCTAATCCTGGAAGACCCTCCAGTGGCCTCTCCCTGGAGGCCAACAGACCCCCCGCACCGCTGGTCCCTTAAGGCGCCAACCGCAGAGTCTGAGCATTGGGTGTGCAAGGGGGGCCATGCAGCCTGGGGAGGGGAGGCGCCAAGTGCAGAGGCCAGGGGCCTCCAAGGCCTTCCTCCTGAACCCCGTGTCAAGAGACCTCCTGTGACTCCAGGCACAGTGGGAAGGGACAAGGAGACCAACTGCTGTTGGATGTCACTGGAGACAGAAGGGGTCTGAGCCACAGCATAGACCTCACTGCTCATGAAGTGGATGACCTCTTCTGACAATGGAGAGCAGCAAGCCAGGCCACCGAGCTGCCCCCAGGGAGGCTCAGAATGCCACAGGTGGAATGTGGAAAGGAGCTTGGGGGAGGCGTGAGGGCTGTGGGAGGCAGCGTGGGGCTGGGGACAGCCGGTCCTCGGTGTTGCTCAGAGAGCCCAGAGCATGTAGCAGGGCAGGCTGTGGAGGCTCCCTGGCTCGGGTTCCCCTGTCCACTGGTTCATTCGTTTGCAGGTCCTTGGTGACCGCAGCCAGAGCAGGCGTGCTGTGCGGTGCGGCGCGCGGAGGCGGGCTCAGGGCCTGGCGCTGTGTGGTCTTGGTCAGCTCATTTCCCATCTCAGCCTCCAGCCTCAAGGGTCAGTGTGGCCCTGGAGCCAGCCCAGCCGCGCCACGGACAGCCAGGGGCGCAGCAGGCCAGGCCACTCTCTGGAGGCTGGCGGTGTGGCTTCCACCCCAGACACCTTGGGCTGTGCAGAGGCTCCATGAGGCCCCCTAGGCCCCGCTCTTGGCACTGACCTGCAACCCAGGAAGTCCCGCCTTGCGCAGACGGTGCTCCTAGGAGGAAGTAAACTTTCTGAACTCTGGTGTATGGTGGCCTTGCAAAGCCCTGATTTCATTCATGGAGCCGCTGGCCCCATCCCGAAGTCTGGGCATGCTGTCTCCAGCCCTCTCGGCCTGCTCCGGGACTTTGTTCTTCAGTCAACGCCATCCCTGGTGACAGCGAGTGCTTTCTCTGAAACTCAGCATCCTCCTGCCTTCTCCCTGCTGCCTATCCAAACCTGCTGGTGGAAGCCAGCCAGAGGGCTCATTTAGGTTAACGGGTAAGTGAGTGATGTGGTGGGCTTTCCTCCTGGCGGGGCTGCGGTTGGCCTGAGTGCCTGGGGTGGACCTTCAGGCATTGATGTGCAAATGAGCAGGGAGCTCCTGGAGGTTCAGGGGACCTTCCTGGACAGGCCCAGGACTCCGAGGACCCCAGGTTCCTGCTCCTCTTTGATGCTTATGAGAAAATCCGCCCCACAGGGTGCCCTGGGGTAGGGGTGACTAGCTCTGGCAGGAAGGCTTTGAGCCCTGGCAGGCCCCGGCCACCCCAGCCTTCCCTCTGGCCTCTCCTGGACTTTCCTTCTGGTCGCATCTGGATCCCCCGGGGCAGCTGTTTCAGGGGCTCTGAGGAGCTGCCCAGCCCAGCCCCGCCCCAGCGTCCTCACTGCCGCCTGCGTCCCTTTGCTCCCCACAGAATGCCATCTCCCCGGGACTTCAGAACAAGGAAGTGGGATTCATCCTCAGAGCCCTTTCTGTCTCTCTCCCCCAGCTGCTCCACACTCAAAACAAGAAAAAGAAAAGGAAAGAAAAGAGAGAGGGACGGAGCCAGGAGGGAAACTGGTGCTTTAGCCAAAAATCAACATGAGATGTCCCCCCTCTTTCGTTTTTGCTTCTCCAGCTGCAAACTCACCAGCTCTGGAGGGAAAGGTGGGGACCCCTCTCGCCACCAGAAGCCCTGCAGTCGGGGGCACAGGCTGCTGGGATCAAGACCTTGGGCAGGCTGATGGGGCCATCAGGTGTCCCGTGGTCTCCACAAGGCCCCGCCCACATCCTGAGCCTCCCGTGACCTCCTTGCTGGCACCCCTAACCTCACCTGCTGCCCCCCAAAGTCAGAGAGGAGAAGGGAGGAGAAAATGGCGGAAAGCCCACTGCGACGCCCATTTGCTGGCTCTGTCCCCTTGGAAGGCAGCTGCGTGAGCGCAGGAGTGGACTCTCTCCTCCATGCTGTCCCTGAGGCGCCCGTGGCACTGCTGGCTCTGAGGCTTGAAGGAGGAGGTGGAGGACAGCCTGCCTGCTGTCCCCAGCTCACTGAGCCACCGCCACACTCTGAGGTCCTGGCATCAGGTGCCCACGCACACGCCGCCCCCCCCCCCACGTGCACACACAACACATACTCACGTGCACACTCACGGACGCACTGGGAATGGCCCTGGTCTGGTGCTGGAGCCCTCTGCTCGGGGGCTTTGCCTGAGGAGGAAAGTGACCCTGTTTCCCTGGGGACCCTCAGCTCAGACAGAAGGCCAGAGCCACCTGAATGTCGGTGTCCCTCCTGAGGAGCCCGGCCAGCCAGAGGCGGGGGGGGGGTGGGGGGAGGGGGGGTAGCCCGTGGGGCGACTCCTCCTACTCCCCAGACTGCGCAGCTCTGATGGCCATACTGAGGACAGACCCCAACACGGAGGGCCAGCAACCTGGGGGCCTCTTGCTGCCCTTGGCAGAAGGACAGTGCTCAGGGAGAGATCAGGTCTCGCCAGCGTCTGTCTGACTGAGCTGGGCAGGGCCTGGACACCAAGAAATCTGAGCCAAGAGGTGCCTGAGCTGCGGCCAGCTCCAACCACGAAGGTGGAGAAGCCCTGCCCCCTGCCCCCGGCCCTGCTGGCTCTGCACCGCCCAGGCTCCCCCCTCATGTTGCCCCACTGTCCCATGACAGCGTTGGGATCACCATGTGGGCCATTTCAAATCCTTTCAATGGGATCGTTAACAGGGATGGCTGTACAGACAGGCTCAGAGAGAGATGTCACAGTGGGCAGCGTCCAGGGTCAAACAGTTGGTGAATGGCGGAGTCTGGATTCAGACCTGCGCTGGCGTGGCCCTGGGCGGCTCCTCCTAGGCAGGGTCCTCCTGGGCGGAGTCTGCACCTGGCCCTGACCTGAGCTCCACCCGCTGCCCCTGAAGCCCCGCCCCATCACAGGCTGAGGCTGCCGGGGAGAGAGGTTCCGGCCGCAGGACCCCAGGCCAGCCACACTGACCCCAGAAGGCAGACTGCCCCTGGGGGCCCGAAAGCCCCCTCTCGCCTCTCATCCAAGCCGGGGCAGCAAGCTCTAAAGAAAATCTCTTCCTTCTGCGTCTGTAAAGCACAGATTTCCTCTTGGGTCTTTGGGGTCTAGAAGGACTGCTGTGTGGCAGACAGACTGGCATCCCCGCCTCTCGGTTCAGGAGCCCTGTTTGGGGAGATGGCTAAGATTGTGGTTGACTACAGGCCATGGAGATGTTTGGCCATTGCCGCCTTCCGTAGTCTCACGGGATTTGTCCCGGGATCTCGAGACTTGAGCCGAGATTGCTGATCCGGTCTGCGCCATTTTTTGGTGTGTTGGTTGTTTGGTGGTGTGTGTGGTGCGTGTTAAAGTCGTTGTTAGAGCCAGAGAGAAAAGTTATCAGAATAAAAAGGCTGTTTGTTTCCAGTTTGCCATTGAACTTCTTCCCGCGGCTTCGTTGCTCCAAGCGGCCATCGCTTCAGGCGGCTACATCTCGGCCCCACTCAGCCTGGACGCCCCTGAGGCCCACTTCTCAAGGGTGAGGGACACCATCCACCGAGAGCACTCGGACAGCGCCTGGTGCTTCCGGGCCTGTCTTCCAGGAGGACGCGGAGCAGCCAAAGCTCCAACCCCTGCTTCCCTGGCCACTGGCCTGGCCTCAGTTCCCCCAGCCTTAAAGGGAGGTGACTTCTCTGTGTGCTCCTGAACCCCTGTTGACCTCTGTGCTCCAGCGTCCTCTGGGTTAGCCACAGCCTGACCCCCCCCACACACACACACACACCAGGTAACATGTTCGGCCTCCGCGAGCATCTGTTTCCCACATCAGTAGGTTTCAGGCACGCTCTGCTCATCTCCACGAAGGAGGAAGGAGGGCAGGAACTAAGGAGCAGACAGATGTCCAGAGAGGTTATGTGACCTGCCCAAAGGCACACAGCAAATGCAGCCCCAGAACCCGGCCTTCCTTTCATTGCCTTCCAAGGGCCACAGTGGCTCATTTCAAATCGAACGGTGGGAGAGGCCACCACGGTGGATCAGAGGGAGACCAAGCTCCACCGTGGAAGTCATGTTAGGGAACTGAGCCATATTCCTGTCCCCCTCCCCAGGGCTGTGGGGGGGGCTCTCTACTTATGTGGGGGAATAAGAGAAGGGTGGGCAGCAGAAGAGTCCCTGGGTCTGAATCCCAGCTGTCACCACGAGCGGTGAGCACAGAGTGCCTAATGACTCCAAGATGTTCTGGAACATTCTCTGGACCCCGGGGAGCTGCCGGGAGCCTGGCTGCTGTGCACAGCAGCTGTGTGAACTGCTTCTCAGCAGCGACCGCCAGGGACCGGAGCCACGGGGCCACCGGCAGACGGGGCCAGGGGAGGCCAGCTGCAGCCTTCCCCAGCACAGGTCTCCAAGTCAGCAGCGGAAGGAGGGGCCGGGCTCCAGCTCCCCTCCCTCTCCACAAGCCAGTAGAAAGGAGCCCATGGAGGACCAGAAGGACACACAGAGCACTTCTCCCTGCTTCCTCTAGGAGGCCTCGGGACCCCAGCAGGTCTCAGACCAAGAGGGGGACTGCTACCTGTGACTGCCCTGCTTTTTCCCATCAGCAGCTGAGTGCTCAGGCCTTGGTGCTAACCTAAACACTGTCATTTAGAGCTGTTTGACCTTGAGCAAGTTACTTGACCTCTCTGTGCAGGTTACTTAACCTCTGAGGCAAACACCTACCTTATAAGATTCTTATGAGTATTAAATGAGTAAAGGCTCGACCAGGGCCCTAGGTAAACAGTGACTCTTGTTAATACTATTTCCTTCAGCCCCCTACCTTCCTAATCCCCTCTGCCCCAGCACCCCCTTGCCTGGTCTCACTGTTAACCCATTCTCTCCTGGTGGCAGGCGCGTGACAGGCAAGGCCCAGGCATGGCCAGTATGGAGATGAGAAGCTACAGGAGAGGAGGAGGGCCAAAGGCGTAGAGAAAGCTGGAGAAGTGGGTGGTGTGGGAAGCCCACGAACCAAACCCCCCGGCTCCCCAAATCCTCTGTTGGATGGAGACCTACCTGGTGGCCCCCGGGCTCACCTCCTGACCTCCCCCTTGGCTGACTGTTCCCCACCTCACCTCCTCACCCAACTCCCCGTGAACCCTTCCAAGGAGACCCCACAGATTCCTCGCCTGTCCCCATGCCTGGCTCTGTGTCTGCTTCAGAGGAAGGCCCGACCAAGACTGTGCTTCACGCTGTGGGGTGGCTGGTGGAGTGTGACAGAGGGGAAAGGAGTGTCCCGAGCACATTAAGTAGACAGAGGCAGATGTGTCTTTGCAACGCCAGGGTTTATTCACAACCAAACTCACACAGTCCTAACTAGCCTCTATCTCCACGAGTCCCAGGGGGCTCACCAAGGGACGTCTTCTTAGCCGCTCGCTGGATCAGGCGAAGTCTGGTCGGGAACTCAGCGAGCAGCCGGCACCATCAGCGAAGCCAGTCCGACGGGAAGCGTGACGGGGTGTGGTCGTCTTGAAGGCGCTTCGTTGAGTGAGCTGGGGACCCAGCTTGCACATTACTTCTAGCTAGGTCTTTACATCACACATTACGTCATATCAGGGTCACACACACTGTTATCAGGGCTCCACACGCAGGGGGCCTTGCAAGCGTGGCCATGGATACTCACTGTACCTGCCCCAACTTGTCTTAACAGAAGTTGTTTTACGGGGGAAACATGTCTGTGGCATTCATAGCACTAAATATAATTTCCAAACATCAAGCACTAAATTAGTACCAAATCAATAAATCAATATCACTCTTAGGTACTCAATACAAGGAGGCGAGGCCGGGAGGGCGTGGTGCAGTCGCCGAGGGCTTCCTGGAGGAGAGGTGGCAGGGCGCAGCCGCTTGAGGATTAATCAATGGTGAGGGAGCCCTGGGTGTCAGGAAGCATGAGCTCCCTCTCCAGGCAGGAGCACGGCCCCTGAGAGGGGCATGGCGCCACCTCTGCTCACGCCCAGCTCCAGGAAGTGCCCTCTCCTCCACAGGCCCAGGGCCCTCCTCTGCAGAGTGGGATTCCAATCTCACGTCCACCCTCACCCCAGGCTCGCTGGCAGAACTGGACGAGAAAACGGGGGAATAGAGTTTACGACTGTGAAGTGCAGCACGTTGCAGAGCTTAGGAGGATGGCCACTGTGGCTCAGATGTAGGAGGAGAGCTCACAGCAGAGATGTCATGGAAGGGATTCCAGGCGGAGCCTTTGGTCTAACACCCCCTCCCATGTCCCATTTTACAGACGCTCAAAACGAGGCCCAGAGGCGGGGCAGGGAGCTGAACAGCAGACCCTGAGGCAGGCGTCCAGGGCACCTCCCCAGCCCACAGCGGCTGCCAGGGCACCGTCACCTTCTAGGCACTCCCCCATCCGCCAATTCCACCTCCCCCTCTGCCTGTCCAGCCTCTTCCGTCTGTCTGGCTGATCTGTCCTGCCACCTCTGCCCCCACCCCCCCACCCACCCCCACACTGCATCTACCCTTCCTGGGTCCCACCAGGGGACTTGCTCGGGTGTTGATCTGGGAGACGCTGCCCTGGCTCCACCCGTTTGCAGGACTCCCCCCTCTGTTTACTGGTGTTTATCCGGTTGTGTCCTGTCTACCCGTCCAGCCGGGAAGCCAGAACTCGGTCCTTCCTCCTGGGCACGGCACCTGCTCCCTGGGGCTCTGACCCCTGCGTGCGGCCGTCATGGGTACATGCCACCAACCAACCCGCGTAGTACCTGCAGGGGATGAGGGGACACAGCAGGGAAAGGGAGCTGTGTTTCTGGGAACAGAATGTTAGCAATCACCACTCTCACCAAGACGATCACGGTCGTCACGATCAGGATCCTAAGAGAAGGCCTGTCCCCACGCACCCCTCACCCCGCTTTGCAGGGGCTATGCCAAGGGCTTTACGGGTGGCCTCTTGCTTGTGCCTCCTGTGGTCACTGTTAGTCCTGCTTTTCAGGTGAGGAGATTTGCGCAGGCTTGCTGCACATCATGCAGCACGTGGGTGGCAGGACCAGGATTCTGTTTGCCTCCAAACCCTTGGCTTCCCCAGCCCTCTTTTGTATTTTATTAGAGACAGGGTCTCACTGAGTTGCTAAGTGCCTCGCCATTGCTGAGGCTGGCTTTGAACTCACCATCCTCCTGCCTCAGCCTCCAGAGTGCTGGGATTATAGGTGCGTGCCACTGTGCCCGGCCAAATCCTCTACTTTTAATCACCCTGGTATATAATCACTCTACCGATCTCCACATGTGACCCACATACCACGGGTGACCTAGACCCACAGCCCGGCTGGTGCTACCCGCCCTCAAAAGACCTGCAAGCCCTGCACCCCCCAGCTGTGAGTGCTGCTGCCCCCCGACTCCATTAGTGAGATCTAAATTTTTTCAGCCTTTTAGAGGACGATTTGGCACAAGTCAGCCAAAATGTAAAATGTCACACTCTGGCGCAGCTGTTCCCCTTCCTAATCGGACACTCTGGGGTGTTCACTTGCAGGCCCTGTGGGTGCTCGGCACACACGCGCGTGCAGTGCTCCGGGCCACCACCCTGGGCATGACGCTGCTGCGGGAGCTCCCTGGGACAGCTCCTGTGCAGGACAGTGTGGGGAATGCTTCCGCGAGCCCCGTGCCTCCAGGGGTGGCGGAGGCAGCAGACACAGTAAACAGGCTCCTTTACGTGAGCCGAGGTGGCCGGTCTCCAGGACATGTGGCGCGCAGGAGAAGGCGGGCGGAGGCCCTGTGAGGTGCGTACACGGACCGCCCCAAAGGGAGCCAAATGACACACGCGTGCAAACAGGGCTGTAAGGACACACACCCTGCTGTAAACGGCAGTCACTGGAGAGGCTGGGCTTCCCGGGTCGGGTACAGCGCTTGCCACTGCCCGCTCTGCGCGGAGGGACGTGCTCTTCCTGGGGACAGCTGTGTGATCAACACAGCGCCACACCCAGCCTGAGAGTGCTCCTGGTGGAGGTGACCTGGGTGGCAGGAGTCCGGGGTTCCTCTGGGGCAGCTGAGAAGATGGGTCTGAGCCCTTGGGAGACCCCTGGGGACGTCCCCAGGGCCGCTGCCGGACACCCCTGCAGGGGTCGGTAGCGCCTCCCACCTGGAGGCCCGCGGTCATCCGGGACCTTATCCAGCCGGTCAGCGCCAGTCTCGGGAATTCAAAGACCATTTTGGCGGATGGGGTGACTCGGAAGCCCAGCCAACAGGGCAGGGCCTGAGGGAATCTGGGAACCTATAATCCCACCAAAGGAAAAAGGAAGTAGATCTCAGGGACAATGGGGGGACACGGAACCTACAACTGGAAAGAAAAGGGCAGACGCACGTGGGAAGGAAGAAGGCACAGGCCCAGGCCTGGAAGCGAGCCCGGCAGCTGAGCCAGGCAGAGCCTCTAGAGGGGCAAGCGCCTCCCTTCCAGGGTGGGCGGGAGCTGCCCCTGTCCAAGAGAGCGCCTTCCTGGCTGCACAGTTTCCTAGGGCTTAGTAAGCACTGAACCTAGTTTCATAGGGCTTAGTAAGCACTGAACCTAATTTCATAGGGTTTAGTAAGCACTGACTCTAGTTTCATAGGGCTTAGTAAGCACTGAACCTAGGAGCTCAGTGGTAAAGTGCTTACCTAGCATGTGAGAGGTCCTGGGTTCGATCCCCAGCACGTCATTGTCCTACATGGTAATACTTTTGCAGCAAGATACATGACTGTTCACAGCAAGGGGGATAAATAAGTGCAATAAATAGTCTCGGTCCCTCCAGCTCAGGCTTTCCCATCAAATGAATTACAGAAAGCCTGGACTCTCTGAGCTGTGGGGTTTGTCTGTTGTAGATTAGGGATTGTGGGTCTGCTTTGCTAACCCCTCATACACTCAGGTTAGTTTTCTGCTCCTGAAGTACCTGTTGTTGTGCTAGAACAACTCCAGAAAAAAAAAAAAAAAAAAAAAAAAGGAGGGGGGCATTTTTATCACCACTTCATGGATCCAGAAACGGATGCTCAGAGAAGTGATGTGACCTGCCTAAGGTCACACAGCAGTGACTGTCAGGGTCAAGACTTCGGATCTGGCATTTCAATTTCTTGAGAAGGAAGTGAGCAGAGTGGGGAGGAGGGAGGACCTTCTGTCCCTTCCCTGCGTCAAGCCCCAGGCAGCCACTTTGAACCCCCTGGGCCCAGCCCAGCAGCCAATGGCCTTCTCCAGGGACCTCCTGCACGCTGGCTCCCCACACTGGGCTGCTAGGGCCCCTCTCCATCTGCAGGGTTCCAAGGGTGACAGTAAGGAAACTGTAATGGAGAAGAGCTCCCCACCATGTGTTTTCGTTTCAGCTGTACAACCAAGCTATTTCCTGGCATCTGGGTTCAATTGCAGGCAGAGGGTTCACCGGTGGCCGTGGGGGAGGAGGAAGAGGACAGAAAGCAAGGGCTGGGCCTCCTGGTCCCACTGCGGATGTGCCCAGAGCTACGACATGCCCTTGCCCTCTCCCTCTCCGGTCACTGCAGCCGAAACCAGGAGGAAAGCAGCGTGGAGCGCGGCCAGCCAGATGATGTGGGTAACTGGGGTGGCGGGGTGTGAATCTGTAACAGAGGACACGGAGACCGGGCCATGCTGGTCTGCGTGGGGTGATTGTCTGGGGGCGGGGTGATTTTTCAGCAGAGGCAGCTGGATCCTGACCTAGAGCCTCCTGGGTAGAGAGACTCCTCTCAGGAATGAATGAACACCACCCATAGGCCTTTGAGCCTCAGGAGGTTTGTGCTTGGGTCTCTCTGGGGACTGGGCAGCTGGGTTCAGCCAGACCTGCACTCCTCATGGAAAACTCCAAGAGGCTTAGAGCTGAGTTTGGACTAAAAGTACTGGTTCTACCCCAGAGGGCAGCTGAGCCTATGCCACAGATCTGTTCTCTCCCTACCATAGCTGCCCCCCGAATCCACAGAGCTCAGGGTTAAGACCAGCTCACTCTGGGAGGATGTGTCTGTCTTGTTGTACTGTATAAACTTTGACCCAGTGACCTTGATCCTTACCAGCCCATGTACAACTGGCTTTCCTCGTCCTAGAGTGTGCCCTCCCGGGCAGTCAGAGGCAGATGGCATGCAGGCTGCAGGCACAGGCTCAGCTACACTGACCTGAGACACAGTCCTGACTGCATCATGCACTGCCGAACGACCTTGAAGTCACCTTGGTCACTGGGCCCGGGTTTCAAATGGTGATGGTGTCCATGCAGAGGCTTGTGGATGCTAAATGGAGAGTGAATAGTAAGTTCCGTATAGGTAGGAACTGTTGTCAGAGAAGCCTAAGCTGGAAGAGCCCCTGGAGTTGGATAGGGCACCTCCACCTGCAGCTGCCCCCTTAAGACAGACAGGGGAGGCAGAACAGGTGAGGGTCCAGGCCTTCTCCCACCCCGCCTGCCTGTACTGCCTGCCCACCCCTTGGCTCGAGGCTGTATCTGTTAGGCCTGGGTTCCCCAGAAAAGTCACACCATGAAATAAAAGCAAGGGAGCAAACTAGTCTCTGAAAAAGTGTCATCTTCAAAAAATGTGTAGATGTGCAGAGACATTCAATATGTCTGCATGTGCAAAGTGAAACGTCTAGAAGGAGATAAACTCCACTTCACAGAAAGTGAACACCCAGGTTTTATTTTATATTCTTTTGTCATGGTGGATCTTTTCCTCTGTTTGTTGCAGCTTTGTAAGATCTATGAGAGATGTAGGTAGATAGATAGATAATAGATATAGTTACATGATAGACACAGAGAGGCTAGTAGAGATTGTAACTAGATGATAGGGCTATAGATAGATAAGTAAATGGACACATAAATGATAGCTATAGGTAGATGTTAGGTAGATAGTGTTAGTCAGATTTTTGTTACTATAACAAATAACCTGAGCAAATCAATGTATAAAGAGAAAAGGTTCATTTTGGCTTATAGTTTTGGGGATTTCAGTCCCAGATCAGTTGGCCTCATTGTTTCTAGGTCTGTGATAAGGCAGCATATTTTGGCAGTAGCATGTGCCTGAGAAAAACCACTCCCTCACCTCATGGCCAGAAAGCAAAGAGGGAGAGGAAGGGGCTGGGGGTCCCGACTCCCTTCAAGGGCACATCCCTGATGACCTGAGGACCTCCCACTAGGCCCCACCTCCTAGAGGTCCCACAACCTTCAGGTAGCACCATCCCAAGACCAATTCTTTAACGCACAGGTCTTTGGGGGACACTGGCCCAACATCAGCAGTTGGCTAGATGATGGACAGACAGACAGACAGACAGACAGAAGGGAAAGCTTTAGAAAGCATCTGTGCAGCTGGCCACTGAAGCTCAACTCACTGGCGCAGCCCCGGAGCTGTGGGCTGGGCTTGGCTTTGGCTTGGCCATGGCTCAGCTGCTGGGCCGTTCCAGGCTGACTCCACCAGAGCCCACCAAGCCTGCCCGCAGGGGGCGCACGTTCCCACAGCTGGTTTTGGAAGGCCTGGAGAGGCCGCACCCGCCCGGCCTCCTGCCTTTGCCCTCCCAGCCTGAGCCTGGCTGACTCCTCCTTCTCAGAGCGGGGGTCCGTGGGAGGCCTCCTGGTGCTCCAGCAGGTGGGACTCGCAGCCCCCTGGAGCTGTGCGCCTGGACCAGGCCCAGAGGAAGGGATCCAAGGCGTCCGCAAGGCCAGTCCCCAGGGAGCCACTGGTGTCACTTGGCGCCTGGCAGGAGGCTTTGGTGGCCAGAGTCCCACCGCTGCCTGAGGCTACCTGAGGCGGCCCAGGCTCAGCGACTAGGTCGAGGTCTTCTGCTCCCCTAGAAGCGATTCTCCCCAGCCAGGAAAGGGCAGATGGGCCCCAGATGAGGAAGGTGGTAGTGACAAGGTGACTCCATGGTTGGGGTGAGGTTCACCTCAGCACTCGGGGGCAGTGACCCCCTGAGATCAGCGACTAGCGAACCAGAAAGGACCTGAGGGGTTACACGGGGCAGGGAGGACCACGGGGCGGGAGAGCCCCATGCCACAGTGAAAACAGTAGGCAAGAGGAAGGGACTCCAGGGTGACAAGAAGCCCCACCTGGAATGGCCAGGACAGGGGAGAGCCCGCCGGCCTCCCGAGCCCCAGAGGGGTCCATGGCGAATGGGCAGCTCTCGCCCCTCCAGGGAGCTGGCACAGCTGGCTGTGGGGAGGTTCCACGCGGTGCTCCCACCAGCCCGCGGATGCCGAGAGCAGGCAGCCCCAGGCTGAGGCCAGGCCCAGGAAGACACTGGGGACGAGGAGAAGCAAGAAGGAACCAAGGAGAGCGGGCCTGGGCCCGCGGCTGGGGACCCGCCCGCACCTGGCTTCAGGACGCTGGCCTCTAACATGGGCCATCTCTGGGACTCCTCCCTGCCACCTCCCGGGCACAGCCCGTCTCCTAGAGCCTGGGTGTCCACCTCCCGCGGGTCCCTCCTGGACTCCTCTCCCCTCACGCTTCTCCTGCAGGAGCTGGGACATCCTCCCTTCTCCAGATGCTGCCCGCCCTCCCACGCCCTCCCTCCAAGAATTCTTCAGAATTGACCCACTTATTAGTCACCTCTGTGCTCCGTTGTGGGTTTGGCCCAAACCCAGAGCCTTCTGTTTACCTCTTTCTTTGGGAATGTCATTCACTCCTGGCCTTCTCTTCACAGGGTGGGAAACAGGCCTGAAACCCTCCCCCAAATCACCCTGAGCCTCTCTTCCCTTAAGTCGAGACCCCACAGCTGCTCCCATACGCTGAGCCCAGAAAGATCTCACGGCCCCCACCTGGGGCCCAGATTCTGCACTGGGACAAGTAATGTCCTTGCTCGTGTGCCGCAGCCCAGCCCAGCGCGCCCGTGGTCACACACCACTCAGAGCAGAGCTGGGGAGGGCCCAGCCCAGGGTGCACCCCCGCCTGGGCCCGGTGGGCAGAAGAGGCCCAAGTTGGGGAGACGGGGGAAATTGGAGGTGACAGAGCCAGGTGGGGCGGGCCGTGAGAAACAGACATCAAACAACATGGCCAAGGCCGCCGGTCCGCCCTGCTGGCCGCCCTCTCCTCTCCGGGGCTGGCCTGCTCTGGAACGCAGCTTCCCCACGTGATGAGCCGCGGGAGTTCTGCCTTCCAGAAGCTGCAGCAGCTCTGGCCTTCCTGTTTGTAGAGGTAGCTTCGAGCCTAGAAATGCAACCAACAGAGCCGTGCAATTGTTTAATTGTTCACCTAGACCAAAGATACACCTTCTAGAACATTCCATGGCAGCCCTTCTCCCTGATTCCTCCCAGCAGCCACGCAGTCCATAGAGGGTCCTTGTCCACGGCCTGCTGCTGCTGGATCCCCTGCGCCACCTTGGGAGACGTCTCTTGACTGTGAAGCCAGCACCTGGCTTTGCCCAGAGGAACTTGGATCACACCTGTGCTGCTAGGCTGCCACAGAGCCCTGACACGTGACTCGTGCAGCCAAGAGGGGCAGCCGTGTATGCGGCTGTGGGAAACTGAGGAAGGAGCTCTGTGAGCTCTGGTGTCCTGCCCCATGACGCTGTCCCTGGGTGCTGGGACACTGGGCCACACTCCTAGTCACTTTGTGTATGTGCTTGGCCACTTATTTTGAATATTACCATTATTACACTGGAAAAATATTTTTTCTTTAAATATACAATTTGGCTTTGGGGGAAGAAATGTCCTTTCATTACATCTTGGATTCAAAAATTTCCTTCCAGAGGAATCCATCTCTAATTTGACAGTTAAAATCAATGAAAAATTAGGACTCAATATGCAGAAACTGATTTTAAAGCTGATTTCCTTCCTAACATCTGTTACAACCCCACCACCCCTGCCCCGCGTACACATCACTCATTCTCCAGGGCCTTTGGCATTTAGGGCCACTGGCAATCGGCTTTCTACAGCTTGAAAAGACAACTGTGAGCTCCTCCTAGAGAGAGATGGTGGGGGGACTTCAGAGCTCACAAACTGGAAATGCAGCTAGATCCCCAAAACTCAGGCCCAGGGGGGGAGTCCTGGGAGCTCATTCACCTCTAAGTACAGGATTCATCTACTTTTTGGAGTTTTTACCCTGCAGGGGTAGACACATCAGAGTACCAGTTCTAGAGGTCTGCAGCTGCTTCTAGGACCTACGGCAACCCCCCCTCCCCCACCACTGGTTTTACCCTCATGACTGGGGGTTGCCAGATTTAACCAAAGCATAAAAAATTAACTGGATGGCCAGATGTATCTTACTTTCAAATAAGCAATAAGCAATTTTAGTATAAGTATATATCATGCACTATTTGGGATATTCTTGGACTTCAAAGTCATTTGTCGTTTATTTGTGATGCACCTTTTAAACATTTTTTTCTTTTTGGGGCTGGGGTTGTGGCTCAGGGGCAGAGCGCTCACCTAGCACGTGCGCGGCCTGGGTTCGATCCTCAGCACCACATAATAAAGGCATTGTGTACAACTAAAGCAAATATATATATATTATTATTATTATTATACATAATTACATATATATATAATTTTTTTAAATGTGGTTCTCTCTGGTCATGCAAGACAGCAGAGTGTATTTTGACAGATGAAGCGTCCCTGGAGTGGGACTTCCCATTCTGTGGCTGTTCGTGGTGTGGCGCTCACTGGTCGTGGATTCATGTGTGAACACAGGAACGTTCTGTCCCATTCATCCACTGTCTTTCCCCTTCGCCCCCCTCCCTTCCCTCCGTTCCACTTTGTCTGATCCAGCGACCTTCTATCCCCCCCTGCGTCGTGTGTTAGCACCCACACATCAGAGAGAACATTCGGCCCTTGGTTTGGGGATTGGCTTGTTTCCCGTAGCATGATGGTCTCCAGCTCCTCGTGATGCACTTTAGCCAGGTGTCTGGAGTTTTCTCTGGCAACCCCGCCCTGACCCTGTCTCAGGCTGGTACTGGCCACAGACCGTGGGCATATGATCCATGCTTTGAAGCAGGAACTCTCCACCGTGACTCGGGAGGGCCCTCAGGAGAGGGGGTGTTGAGGATGCCACCCCCAGGCTGGAGCAGCCCACTCTGGAGTTGGTGGGGTGAATCAAGTGTGAGGGGCCAGGTCTGGTGGCCGCCCGCCATCCCCTGTCAGGCGGGGATGGGAGAGGGGCCGCAGCCACGAGGGAGGGAGACCCAGCAGCCAGAGTGGGACACGAGGCCCTTCCCGTCTGCACTGGTGAGGATGGGCCACATGGGATGCGACGACAGGCCTTCCCGAGCCAGAGCAGAGGCTGCCAAGGTGGGGCAGGCAGAAAGAAAGAGCCAGGGCTAGACTCCAAAGGAGGGGGAAGGAAGCAGAGGAGGGGAGGAGGGCCAGGGAGGGAGCTGAGCACACGCTTGGGCGGCTTGGTGGGGGTGAGGAGCTTCAGAAGCAGAGTGTAGACACTGTGTGGCTGAGAGGCCAAGGAGGCCTGCGGGCCTGGTGGGCTTCCCAGAGCAGCCTGGGATAAATACGGCAGGAGGAGGAGCACGGGGGCTGGGGCCCTCCACTAGGACATCGATGCCCAAACCAGTAACCGCTGTCCATGGCCCTTCCAGTGTGGCCAGGGTGGGTTCCCAGGAGGGACCAGGAGTGAATACAGAGGTGCCTTCTGGGAAAGGCAGAGGATGCTGCTGCCCAGAGGAGGAGACGGGGGTCTAGGAGGTCCCCGTGGGAGAAAATGCACCTTTATTTGATTAACACTTTATGTATATATTTGGCCACAGACTTATTCAGGATTCTCAGCTGCTCGTGGAAGAAACTCAAGTCAAACCACAAGAACTCACTGCCTATAAGAAGCTGACAGGGCCAGAAATGGTTTGCTCTGGTCTATCTGGATCGAGAGGGCCAAGCCATGTCAACGAGACATCTCCCGCTCTCTGGGCTCCTGGGTCTCTCCTCAGCATGTCCACTCCTCAGACTCCGGCTCCCTGCGGCTCTGGCCCCATACCAGCCCAGCCTCCCATGCGGTAGGGCTGGCTGCAGTCCCCGGGCTCAGCCTCATTGCTCTGGTGGGTTTCATTACTGAAACACGCCCAGGCCAGGAGGGTCGGACATGCGGACCTACTAAGCCTGGGTCGAGTGTGCAGCTGGGGGTGGTCAGCCACGGCAACCTAGGACCTGACGGAGATGGAGACCAGTGGTTTCTCAAAGGAACGTCAGGGACCAACGGCAGGAAGGGAGCGGGAGAGGGGCGCAGGTCAGGAGAAAGCCCCTGACGGCCCAGACCACGAGACTCTGCGGCGGGGCTGATCTCACGGGCTCCTGGCCGTCGGGGGCGCTGGGTGCAGACGGGTCGCTCATCTAACAGGGAAGGAAGCTGAGGTGGTGGCTCAGCCAACTTCAGGGAGCAAGGGGGCGGGGGAGACAGCAGGATGAGGACTCAGGTTTGCAGGGCCAGTCAGGGCCACGCCGAGAGCCGGCCCAGAGGTGCCCTCCCAGCGGAGACGTGAGCCCTGGTCCCTGTTCTCGGGCTCCAGTGGCCAGCGCCAGACCACACCCAGTCACCCAGAGGACGGAGAGTCACCTCAGGGCGGGCCCAGCAGGTGTGCAGGGGAGGAAGCAGAGGAAGCTGCAGAGCCCGGTACTCAGAATGCCAGGAGCCTCGACCAGGAGCAGCCGAGATGGGTCACCTGGCTGGGGACTCAAGGGCCAGGGCTGGGTGAGAGAGCAGCCGGGACACGGGGAAGGGGCAGGAAGAGCCACTGGAACACCTACACCACAGTTCCTGCCCCGGCCACACCTGCCCTGGCCTCAGACCTCCTGTCCACAAAGCCAGGTGCAGACCAGACCAGGCGCTGTCCTCTCTCCTTCTTCTTCCTTTTTCTCCTTCTTTGTGTCTCTCTCTTTTCTTTTTCTTTCACTTCCTCCCTCCCTCTCTCCCTCCTTCCTTTCTCTCTTTCAGCTGCAACCACCGACTCAACACACACAGACGCAAGCTGCAGCAGCAGCGCGGACCTGCATTACAAGAGCCGTGCGTCTTGAAGCCCCACACGGGACAACGTGATCGCCGAAGACCGTCCTCTCCGGGCCTTTGGCTCGGTGTCAGCTGGACGAGCGGTGGGCGGAGGAGCTGACCTCCCCAGTACCTGTGGCCTCTCCTTGGCTGCCCCAGACTTCCTGGGGGCTCTTTCCTGGGGGCCAGCGACTAGCCGGAGCCCCTCTGTGCTGGGTGAGGCCGGGCAGTTGCCTTCCCTGGCCCTCCGTTTCCTGACCTGTAAACAGCAGTGGCCACTGGGTCGTGTAAGGAGCAGGACCCGCCCTGCACTCTGCCCAGCGCTGCCCCGGTACATTCCCGCACACCCAGCGACTGCAGGTGCCCCGGCCCCATGGTTGCCCCCCGAGTCTTTGAAGGCAGCCCCCCACCCCGGTCCTGGTCACCCCTGTGCCCCGCAGCGCTTTGTAAGTGGTTTCAAGGACGCCAGCTGCGTCTGTCCAGCTGCATCTGTCCATCTTTGGGTCTCTGACAGGGAGGCTCGTCACAGCCTGCAGTTTCTGGTTGAAGAACAAAGGAGGGTCCTAGAGGGAAGCCCGGGAAATCTGCAAGGAAACATCCGCCTCTGACGTTCTGTCAACCGCAGCCTGGCTGGAAGGGTGCACAGCCCTAAGTGACCAGCCAGGCTGTTCAGGAGTAGCCGGAGTCCCTGGGGCCATCCCTCCCTCCTCTCCTGCCCCAACCTGCCGCTAGGTTGACTCGGCTGATCTGCCCCTGAGGTTCCAGGCATTTGCAAATTTGGGATTGGACCAATCTGGGGATGCGGAAGCTGGTCACTGCCAGGATTCTACATGAACCCACGAAGCCTGTATCCTCTAAAAATTAGAGAATTGGGGGCTGGGGTTGTGGCTCAGCGGTGGAGCACTCACCTAGCACGTGCGCGGCCCAGGTTCGAGCCTCAGCACCATGTACAAATAAACGCATCATGTACAACTAAAGCAAATAAATAAATACTAAAAAAAATTAGAGAATTGCAAATGAGATCAGAGGTCTTTTGACTGCCCCACCCAAGCCCCTTGTGCACTCTCCTCCTCTCTGTCTCCACCACCCCCGCTTCTTTGATGATCTCTGCATGTGTTTGGCACAGAACAGGTAAGTTGCACGCACAGGTGTGTTTTCCTTTCTGTGTAAATTGTGTCTGCAGTGGACATTGTCCCTCTCCACCCACCTCACACAGCCAGAGGTGGCCCTGTCTTCTCAGCCAACAGAAACTGACCTTCAAGGAGTGGACAGACATCTCTTGCTATCCAGCAGACAGACTCTCTTTCCCAGTCACTAGAGAATGACTTGTGACTGCCAAAGTGGGTAGCAATAGTCTCCCTTCTTAACTGGGCATGGTGGCACGTGCCTGCAATCCCAGCTGCTCAGGAGGCTAAGGCAGGAGGATCACAAGTTCAAGACCAACTGGGCAACTTAGTAAGACCCTGTTGCACAATCCAAAATAAAAAGGCTGGAGATGCAGTTCACTACTAGAGCACCCCTGGGATCAATACCCAGTACCTCAAAAACTAAAACGAAATGAAAAAAATCTCCGTTCTTTAATGAAATGGTCTAAAGATTAACATATGACCCAGTTCTTGCTAATGAGGTAGGGGTAATTCTACTGTGGGGGGTTTCCCTTACCAAAGAAAACGACAAAGAAAACTTTGTGAACAGAAATAGTTTCATTTTCCCTTTTTCTACATTGAATACAAATGTGATGTCTGGGGTGCTGGGGCTGTAGCTCAGTGGCAGAGCGCTTGCCTTGCATGTGTGAGGCACTGGTTCGATCCTCAGTACCACATAAAAAAATAAATTAATAAACAAATGTGATGTCTGGAGCTGCAGTAGCTACTTCATGACTATGAGGCAATAAACAAAAGAGAAAAGCCAAGAGAATCACTGAGGCATATCACGGAGCAGCCATCCCAATCCCAGCAATTGTTACTTTTGGACTTGTTATTTGAGAAAAATAAGTTCCTCCTCATTTAAACTATAGTAGTTTGAGCCTGTCCTTATTTACAACACAAGGGAATCTTGACTCAGGATTATAAGGATTACACTATCACATACGCGGCTTTTTTCTACTTGAGATCTATCTATTAGAGCACATAGGAATTTTCTTCTAAAATTGTGCTCCATCTTGCAATAGATCCCATTTCTGCTAGCTTTTCCATACTGGGAATATGTAATTTGCTTTCCATTTTTGTTTTATCAATATGGTAGTGAAAACCCTGCACAGGTGCTAGCATTTCTTTAGAGTAGGTTCCCAGAAGCACAATTACTGGGCCACAAGCTATGTGCATATTCGGGTTTAACAGAGGGTGTCTGAGGTGATGTGGAAATTAGCTGTAGCCATATATACTTCCACCTGGGTGTGCCTGGGCCCAGCCCCACACCTGCCTACTTTTCTTTGGCCCCTCCCACTCTCCTCTCCCCTCCCCCTCCCCCTCCTCCTCCCCACTTCCCCTCCCTTCCCCTCCCCCCTCTTCCCTCTCTCTCTCTCTCTCTCTTTAAACCCAGCGGGCAGCGTGATCACGGCTGACACTGTGGTATGTCCAGGGACACAGAACCTGTCCATGGCAGAGCAGGGACTCAAGGCCAGTGGAACACCGAGTGTCCTTCTCTTTCCATTATATCCTGCTGCCCCCGGGTTCAGTAGTAAGCTGCTTCTCCTCCTTCCCTGCCTCCCCTGGATGACCTCCACCCCCTCTTTTGTCTAAAGGATCCACTGCTTGGGCGTTGCTCTGAGTTAGGCATTGCCATGGTCTGAGTGTGTCCCCCCAAAAACATATGTTGAAAAATGGTCTGCAGTGCAGCGGTATCAAGAGGTGGGGTCTTTGGGAGACAGCTAGTCCACCTGTGAATGGGGCTAGTGTTTTATGGAGCTAGTGGTGGCGACTTCCACCATGGGCAGAAAGGCGCCATCTTGGAAACATAGACTAAGCCCTCACCAGACACGGAAACTGCTCTTGCTTTGATCTTGCACTTCCCAGAATCTGGAATCTGTGAGCAACAAATTTCTGTTGCTTATGAATTGCCCTGTCTGTGATATTTGTTACAGCAGCCCAAACAGACTAAGACACGCATTAGGGGAGACTTTTCATTTTCAGAGATAACTTGGGTTCCCCAGGAAAGGAGGAAAAAGCACAGAAGGGGTCATGCTCTGCGAGGCTTCTCTCTCTTGGGTCACAAGGATCGGGGGGGGGGGGGGGCTGCACTGGTTTCAGAGTGCCTGGCTGCAGCTCTCAGGGGACACCATTCCTGGCTCCCTGGGTTTCTCCACCAGAGACCTCAGGAGCCCTGCCGCAGAGTGGGCTTTGATCTTCATAGCCTGGGGTCCCACAAACACCCATCTCTTCCACTGGGGGGTCATCAAACTTCTCAACAAGAGCTCCCCCTCTTCCTTCAGGACACCCTACAGGACAACAGCACAAGGACTTATTGGATCCTGGGCTTTACAAACAAAAGCCCCCAGATTGGGCTTGTCCTTTCACTACTGCTTTTGGTGCTACCTGTGAAACACCCTAAGTGGCTTTCCCTCCTTGGCCTGCTCCAGGTCCTCCCTAGGGAGACCAGGGCCAAGATTTGTGCATTCACAGCTCTGGAAAGCCTCTGTCCTGTTTCTCCTCTGCCCCGATCTGCTGTGTGACCTTGGGTGCGCTGGTTGAGCTCTCTGAATTTGGAGGCTTTTCCTTTGGGAAGTGGGATGTCTGGTCCTCATGGCCCAGGAGGCCTTGTTCCCTGGGGTGACCAGATGCCTGGGAAGGGAAGCCCTAGGACAAGAACACAAAGGGTGGGCTGCAGCTCCTGTGGCCCCCAGCTTTTCCTGTGCAGAGTGAGTTTTCTAGTCGGCCTGAGACCCAGGGTCCTGGGTGCCCTGGGGGTCTCCTCCTGGTTGCATCCCTGGATCAGGCCCTAGTTCCTGGTCCTTCCTCCCCAACCCCCTCTCACTTCCTCAAGGATTCTGTGATCTCCTCAGTGGCTCGGACCTGAGTCTCAACCCCAGAAGGAGCGCTCAGGTCTGAGGCCTCGCACACACCCCCGCGGGAAATCCTCCCTGGGCCCTCTCTGCCGGGGCCCCTTGGGCTCAGGTGCAGCACCACTTGGCCTCATTGCCAAGGTGAAGCTCAAGTACCAGTCGCACCAAACCTTCCTGCTGCCCAGTGCCTTCACACGCCTCCAGGCTTTGCAAATCGGTTTCTCCTTCCCCGTGCGCCCGGGCAGCCCGCTGTGTCTGCAGCAAGCTCCTATCCACCCCTCAGCACCTTGATTTCCAATCGCCCACCCCCACAGTCAACTTCTTCTTCCTCAGCCTCTCTAGGCAGTGTGTGGTCGCATCCCCAGTCATGTGTTTATTATCTGTGGATCTTCATATAGTCTTTAAGCTCAAGGTGGTATTCCCCCAGTTTTCAAATGACAGTCAGTCTCAGGAAGATCAAGTCTACATTTTGAAGGTGACAGGAGCAAGGTTTCAGTCCAGACAGCCTGTCCAGGGCCCAGGTGCTTATTCAGAGTGTTCTGTGACATCTCTAAGTTTCTCTGAAGTCCAAAGTTGGCAGAAAAGATGGATCTGTGGCCAGGTTTGAAAGGCTGTGTGACCCAGGATGATATGCTCAACCTCTCTGGTTTTTTATTCTCCAGCTTCCCCATCGGCACAGCAGCAGTGATCATGATCAATGGCCTTTCTCTGAGGACCTTATGTGGTTCATATCCGCTGCAGGATGGGAGAGGGTGTTGAAAGGGCTGCTCGGCCAGACTCCTGTGTGGGATTCCAGGCTGTCTAGGCAGAGCCAAGGCCCCCCCAAACTCAGACTCCATTTCCCCTGAGGGGAAGCCACCTCCCCGATCCTCACCTGTGTTTGGAAACAAGCAGGCAGAGGAGGCCAGCCAGGGGGCTGCCAAGAGACCTCTTCCCACTCGGTCGGCACCCAGGTGTTGTCACATTCTGGGGGCAGCCTCAGGCCCCAGACACCCCGAGGCCTCCACCAGCAGTTCCGCTATCCGGCTGGTGAGTGGGGAGGGAGAAGGCGCCAGGCACACACATTGCTTTGTGAAGGCCAACTGGACCCCAGGAGGCTGTGGCCAAGAGGGAAAGGAGGAGGCCTGGGAGGCCTGGAGGGTGCCTGGCTGCAGTGTGGGTGGGACAGGCAGAGTGTGCGAGGCCACGGACTTGGGGACAGGCAGAAACTGCTCCTGGCTCTTCAAGGATGCTTGAGGAAGGGCGCCCCCTGCTGTCCCACCGGCAGCTCTGCATGCCTGGCCTGCACAGCTCGGGGACAGGCCCGGGACTTGCGCTTGATTTTGGGCATGGTCCTCTCCCCCAGCTACAATCTTATTTTATTCTGTGGGTGACCATGCGAGGAAGGCATGGCAGGGGACAGTCCCCACCTGGGAGGAGTTAATTGGAGACACAGGCGTGCTGAGTTCAAAGAGATCGCGGTGTTCAGAGAGCTGTGATTGATTAGTGATGTCTGCAGCGGGTGTGGGAATAGGGAAGGGGGTCATGCAGGTGTGACAGACAGGCAGGCCCTGAACCAAAGGGTGCTCTCCACAAGAGCCAAGGTCAAGGCTTGTTCATTAATGTACCTACAACACCTGGCACAAGGCAGATGTTCTGTGACTACTCATTGCCTATGAAGGAACAAACGTGAAAATGCCGAGTCCCCACTGCGAGGCACGGGCCTTGACAAGGACACTGTGCATCTAGGTCTCTCTGTGCTCTTCCCACCCCCACGGTGAACACTGGTGTTTCCATCTCAGGGCCATGGATGACTCCAGAGCCTCTACCCCCATTCTAAACCAGACTTTGAAAACCAAAGCTGCACGGCGCCAGGCCCTAGGTTCAATCCCCAGGGTGGTGGGAGCATCTCCACCACTGGGTTAATGATGGGATTCTTTATTCTCCTCAAGCTGCTTCATTGCCACGCTCTGAGTAGGAGAGAACCACAGAATGTCAGGGGTGAAAGAGGACCTAGAAATCTTCAAAAACAGCCCAGAGAGGGAAAGTAACTTCCCCATGATCACTCAGGGAGGGCCAAATCCTTGCAGGGGCCCATGGCTTCCAACGTGGCAGTGACTGGGCGATAGCACTGTAGGATTCGGGCCTGTCCAGGGAGGTGGGAACACTTGGGGTTATAACAAGAAAAGGGGGGTGGGTGGTGACTGGAGAGTCTTGGAGCAGACCCCAGCCCCACCCCAGCGTCTCATCCCCAGGACGTTGCTCTCTGGCTGCCCCGACAGTCCAGTCCGGTCCCTGCCACCCACCAGTGACTCCTCATCCATTTATTTTTAAATATTTTGGGATTTGTTTTCCATCCTTTGTGTTTACAAGGAAAACTACACAAACAGTCCCAGAAAGAGGCCACCAGCTCCGACCAGCTGCTCACGTTCAGGGTTGAAGTCAGTATTTTTGGGAAATGGGTCTTTGTCCCTCCCCCTCCCCATCTGGCCTAGTGGAGGCCCCACTGTTTAGTGTAACAGGGGGCAGGAAGAGGGCAGGATCTGTGCTCCCCTGTCCCCAGAATAACCCAGTGCCCCCATTTTCCCAGAAGGGGAACTTTCTTGCCCAAGGCCAAGTGACTACAGGCTGCTAGGACCAGGGCTCTGATGCAGCAGCTTAAGCTTTTGCTACTTTGCTAAAGAGGCCTCCTGAAATGGAGGCGCAGAGGGGGGCTTGTGGAGGAAGAGAAGGGGGAATGGGAGCTACTGGTTCCTTCTGAGGAAGGGTCTGCACGCTGGGAACCCACTCCCTGCCCGGGCTGCATTCAAGGAATGTGAGGACATGAACACACATTCAGACAGGCGTCCCCCACAGCGGCCGGAGCACCTCCCAGGCTGCTCACCTGTGGATGGACCCCTAGCAGCAGTGCGGGGTGCCCAACCAGGCCCAATCCCAGCACACCCTGGCTGGGAGCTGGACCAGCTTGGCACTGCCCCTGGGTGTGGGAGGGTTTCCTGCAGCCTGTCCTGAACTTGTCATAGCCAGGAAGAGCCTCACTTGCCCTTCGTTTTTTAAAAATGTTTTACATCTTCTTTTTAGATATACATGACAGTGGAGAGTATTTTGACACATTATACATACATGGAGCATAACTTATTCTAATTAGGATCCCGTTCTTGTGGTTGTGCATGATGGGAGTTTCACTGGTTGTGTATTCACATGTGAACATAGGGAAAGTTATGTCCAATTCATTCTGTCTTTCCGATACCCAGCCCTCCCCTTCCCTTCACTCCCCTTTGTCTAATCCAATGAACTTCTATTCTCCCCCCACCCACCTTAATGTGAATCGGCATCCATATATTAGAGAGAACATTTGGCCTTTGTTTTTGGGGGGACTGGCTTATTTCACTTAGCACGATAGTCTCCAGTTCCACCCATTTACTGAAAAATGCTATAATTTCATCCTTTTTTATGGTTGAGTAATAGTCTATTACACATATATGCCACATTTTCTTTATCCATTCATCTGTTAAAGGGCACCTGGGTTGGTTCCATAACTTAGCTATTGTGAATTGAGCTTCTACAAACATTGATGTGGCCATGTCACTATAGTATGCTGATTTTAAGTCCTTTGGGTATAAACCAAGGAGTGGGTAAGTGGGTCAAATGGTGGTTCCATTCCAAGTTTTCTGAGGAATCTCCATACTACTTTCTAGAGTGGTTGCACCAATTTGCGGCCTTACCAGCAATGAATGAGTGTGCCTTTTCTCCCACATCCTCACCAACATTTATTGTTACTTGTATTTTTTTTTTTTTTTTTTTGGTACCACGGATTGAACCCAAGAGTGCTTAACCCCTGAGCCATATCCCGAGACCTTTTTTGTACTTTATTTAGCGAGAGGGTCTCATTGAGTTGCTCACGGCCTCGATAAGTTGCTGACGCTGGCTTTGAATTTGTGATCCTCCTGTCTCAGCCTCCCCAGTCGCTGGGATCACAGGCATGCGCCACTAGCCCTGCTATTAGTTGTATTGTTGGTAATTGCCATTCTGACTGGAGTGAGATGAATATGACCAATCATATTTCTTCTTCCGTGAAGTGCCTGTTCAGTTCCTTTGCCCACTTACTTATTGGGTTATTTGGCTTTTTGGTGTTAACTGTTTTGAGTTCATTTTACTCGCCCTTCTTAAGGTCCTCCCTTTTCCTTCTCAGGCTGCCCACTGGCCTCCTGCAGGTGAGGAAACCAAGCTGGAGAGAGGGCGTGGCCAAAGGGAGACCACACCCACACCGTGAGTCTTGATAGGCTCTCGCTTCGCCCTAGCCAGCCAATGGCTGCTTTAATCATATTCAGAGCGCTTCTGGCTTGAGGTCTTCCCTGCCCCATTGAGAAGTTGACTTGGACTCTTTGGCAGTTCAGGTGAGATGGGCCGGCCAAGGTTTGCTGCAAGGAGTGAATGAATGATGACTGTCACGCCCAGGTCCTCCGGGCCAGCAGTCATTCCTGGAAACAGCAGATCCAGAAGAGACTCTGCCCTCCTGGAACTTGCACTTTCATGGCAAAATATGACCATTTTAAAAAATGTAAAAGTGGACGCAGGGCCCACAGTGGACCCCCTTGCTGCCTGACAGTTGCTTTTCTGGGCAGATCTCCTTGGTACAACCCCTGAGTCACCCTGTTGACCTCAGGGAGGGCGAGGTCTCCCAGTCGACGTCTGATCCATGGGTACCCTCACCTTTCCGTCCTAATTTCCTGATACAACTGAGAGGGGCGTCTACAAACAAGACTCTGCAATAAGCCTGAGGTCTGCACTAGGGAAATAACCCAGAGGCCAGCATGAATGCCCCTTAGGGTTTCCAAGTTCGGGGCACCGTGTCTCCTTTTCCTATTCGGGCATCGCTAGTTGATCTTGGCACCTTCTCACTGAGCGCAGGATCCTCCTCAGGCGGCCCCTAGCAGTCTGGCGCGCTGACCTGTGAAAGCCTATGTGCTCCTCCTGACCTGGAGGAGCCCCATGGTGATGTCGCTGACTGCCCTCAGCATGGGAGTCCTGGGAGAGGACTCCCTTTCTGCTTGTCCTCCCACTCAGGCACAGTGGACAACGCTGGAACCAGGTATCGGGGGACTCAGTCAATGGATGAAGCAGGAGTCCGGTTGTTGGAAGTGAAGACCAAGGCCAGAGGGGGCTGTCCACCTGTGTAGTGCCCAGGGTGGCCGGGCACAGTGGGGCAAAAGGAATCCAGCTGCCCAACCTTACCCAGTACCTTGCTAGGACTCCACTCTGCCACCCCCGCTCTGGCATGTGGGGCAGGAGTGCTGTGCATCTCTCTTGGGCCTCCTAGACTTTATCTGCTGGGGGACTTCAGCTGTCCCTTTGTGTTTGAACTTCCTGTCTTTCCAAGGAGTCTCTCAGCAGAGGGGGTAAGAGGTGGGGAAAGCCACTCAGGTTCCCCCCGGGGGACAGTACTTAGGAGTGGTAAGTTCTCACAGGCAGCCCAGCCCACCTGCTGTCTGCCCTCCTGACCTGAGTAGAGAATACCTCTGTCCATATCCGAAGCCCCTGAGGTGATTCTTGGGTGGTCTGGAAGAATGGGCCCAGCGACCTCTCTTGGAGCCTGGATGGAGCTGGATCAGGAAACAGTGGCTTCAGTTTAGGCCACTGGGCCACCTGTGGACGGGCCTGGCCTGGGAAGGCAGGCCTAGGCGGGAGAGTCGGGGGCTCCACCCTCTCCCCCTTGGCACCCGGGTTTTGCCAGCTGCTGAGTTAAGTGCTCAGCTCCCGCACGGCCAGCCCCAGCCTCCACGGCCTACCCGGGGGCTGAGGGAGCCGGCCCAGCGAGGGCGAGGCGGGCGGCTATTCAGAGCACTGGTCAGGGCCGAGCTGCCCAGCGTGACCTCTGGATGCCTTTCGGAAACCTCTGGCAAGTCCACTGTCCTCTCACATTGCACAGCTTCAGCTGTTTGGGGAGGACGAGGGGCGGGGGCTGGGGGGCGGAGCCGGAGACATTCCCAGGAGGGTGCAGTTTTCACCCCTGCAGAGCCAGGCTGGCTGTGGGTGCCAGGATCCCAGCAGAAGAGCCGCAGGGCTGGGCCAGGCAGTGGGAGGGCAGGAGCTGAGAAGACCCAGTGATGTCAGTCATCACTAAACAAACCTGGGGGTCAGTCTGGGTTGGCATGGGCTGTCATGCCATCCACCAAGAATTTGTAGGGCCCAGTTAGGATTCAGCAGGTTCATAGCGGCTCTGAGCCACCTAAGCACACAGAAGCCGTTAGCAGAAGTGCATTGGAGCAGGGCTGTGAGGCCAACTGCTGCTATTGGAATCCCACGGAAACCCTGGCTGTGTGACCTCAGACAACACCCTGGACTTCTCTGGGCCTTGTTTTCCTCATCCATGAAATGGGGATAATATGATAATGCCCATGTCACAGAGTGATGAGAACTAGCTGATTTAATATGTGAGAGGTACTAAGAGTGTCTGGCAAATGGTTAGTGGGACAGGAATTAGCTATTGTTATTGCTATTTCATCTTTAATACTCTGAAGACAGACTGGCCAACCCCTTCTCCTTACCCACCTGCCTACCTGTGCTTGTCCCCGGAGTCTCGCATGCTCACTAAAGGGACAGCCATGGCAGTTTGGCTGGTGTTGAGTTCTGCCACTGTAAGTCTTTGACAGCAGGGCAGCGTACCGATGGAGCTCCATGTCCAGGTGGAGAGCCGGGTCCTCCTCTGCACCAGGAACCCTCCACTCCCAACATCCACCACAAATTCAGCAATGTGGGCCGGGGCAGGAGGAGAATGGGCGGCGCTTAGTGGTGGGGGTCGTCCCGCTTTAGCGGAAGCTGGAGTGAAGGTTCCTGCCCGCTCCCTGCCCCCAGGCGTGCCAGGGGACAGGTGGGGGCACCACAGGCCACCGTGGATTGACCGCAGGGAGAGAAGAGGGCAGTTGGATGACCTCATGGCTGGGCCCTCTCAACCTGCGAAGGCCTGGGCAGTTGTCCTGCCAGGAGTGGCCTCCGTGGAAGGGGCTGGCCTCCAGAGAGCAAGCCCAGAGCTTGCCAGCCTGCTCCAGGCCAGGTCAGGGGCACAGGCCAGGCTCGGCCACAGCTGCTGGTTGGCCAGCCCCCAGGACAGCCGCGCGCACGGTCTCTCCAGCCCCGCCTGTGGCTCGCTCTGGATCCACTCTGTTTCTGGCCACTTCCTGCTCTCAGTCTTAGCCCCTTGTTTGTCCCCAGCTTGGTCTCAGACACAGGGTAGACCCTTGACTGGATGAGCTGACCTCCAAGGTCTTTTCAACAGGGGCACGTGCAGGACAGGGAAGCCCACTCAGTCAGCATTGCCCCCTCCTTAAAACCAAAGGCGGGACCCTGGGTAAGCAATTCACCTCTCCGCACCTCCTTGACCTTAGCTCCAAAGTTAGGAAGTGGCTGCTTTTGTTAGGAGGGGTGGACTTGGAGACAGATTGTTAATGTCTTAAAAAGGTGAAATTAGGACTTTAAAAATAAGTCGATCATGCCCGGTGCAGTGGCATATATCTGTAATCCCAGTGACACAGGAGGCTGAGGCAGGAGGATCACAAATTTGAGGCCAGCCTCAGCAACTTAGCAAGACCCTAAGCAACTCAGCGAGACCCTGTCTCTAAATAAAATATTAAAAAGGACTGGGGACGTGGCTCAGTGGTTAAACGCCCCTGGGTTCAATCTCTGGTACCAAATCACCATCACCATCCTCATCATCATTATCTGATCTTGGGAGCCATAGACCACAGCTTTTATTGCCTCCATAATTACCACATTCCCAGGCACCTCTGTGGCTCATACCACTGCCTACATGGGTCTGCCTAACTCTGTGCCGTAGCAGGGAAACTCAAAACCTGGGCCTCTTCTTTGGTCTTTGGTATCAAAAAGTTGAACTGAATTGGTGAAATTGAAGAAATGAAAGGGAAAGCAGATTAGCATACATGCTCTGTGTGTGTGTGTGTGTGTGTGTGTGTGTGTGTGTGTGTGTGTGTTTGCTGTGTCCACAAGGGTGTGCAGATGTGTATTTGGGCTCCGAGGCAGAGGGGGGAATTTGGGTTCACGTGTCTGTCTTGCGCCATTCCTGGGACCCAGTCATTTGCTTAATAGCAGAGTTGACCGGAAGTCTCCTCACTTACCCTTCCTTCCCTTCCAAGTGGGAGAATGAAGAGAAAACGAACAATTTTTTTGTTTGTTTTTTAATTGTCCCAAAGAGAAACTCGGGCACAGAGAGAATCTATGAGTGGTCTGAGGTCACCCAGCGAATCAGATCTAACTCGATGCCTGGGAAGCCAAAGCCGGGAGGGCCTCCCGGGGGCAGTTCCCAGCAGAAAGTGGGTTCAAGGCCACTGTTGGCCCTCCAGGGCATCTCAGGGGAGCTTCCCCTCAGCCTCTCAGGCCCAGGCCCGTTTGTGTCCTCCGCAACAGGCCTACCTGCAGGAGCCCACGGAAGCCTTGGCCTTGGCCTGGTCACTTAAGGGGAACAGGGAGACCACAGTCCCCGAGGCAGAACCCCCAGGGAACCCTGGCCTCATCTCTCAAGACAAGGTGAGACACCCCCTCCCCGCCCCCATTGGAGGACAGAGCCTGGACCCTTCTTGTCTGTGACTTTTCCAGGATCCGGGGCTGCAGCCTGGAGGTGACACACTGGCCCAGCATCTTCCCTGGCTGGGGTGGCAAAGGCTGGGCTGACCCTGTGGGACGAAAGGGTCAGGGGGTGCCTTCCTTGAGCACTGCCAGGTGGGCAGTTGGGACATCACACAGACCCTTGGGCTCAGCTCTCTTATCCCTTTGCTGCTCTGTGCAGCCCAGCCAGGGGCCCGGGGTGGGGGAGCAGTTGGGAGAAGGCCCAGCCTTGGTCAAGACGGCCACAGGGACGGCCTCCTGGGAGGCCTCTCCAGGGGCTGCTTGTCAGTCTCACAGACAAGCTGTGCGCTGACCCCGCCTGGCTCAGGGTGACCCACCCATTTGTCTTACCACGGGGAGCTGAGGTGAGGTGGGCGCACGGGGACCCCACAGCCGGCAGCGATCGGCCCTGGCAGACCCAGCCCCCAAGGCTCAATCAGGAGCTGCTTCTGATATCCAGTCCCCTCGCTCTCCCAGAAACAGAGCCCAGAGAGAAGGGAGCCTGGGCACAGGGGAGACGCCTGCCCTCCCACCTGGTGCCTCAGCTCCCCTCTGAAACGGAGCCAGGTTTTCCTGGTGGACGGCCCGCACGTTCTAGAAAGGGCTTGCTACCCAGCCCTGGGGATCCGCCCGCCTCCAGCAGCACTCCAGCCACGCTGGACTGGCTCAGTTCCTCTCACCCGAGCCCAGCCAGCTCAGGGTCTTTCTTCAAGCCGTCCCTCCTGCCTGGGGCACCCTGTCTGTGGAATAAATAAGCTGGCACAGCCGCGAGGAGCAGAGCCTGTCTTTCTGAGGAACTCGGAGCCCAGGAAGCTCCCCACTCCCACTCATGGCCCCGGCCCCCTCTATCATCTTCCCCTGCAGACCTCTGTTGAGGAGACACAGGAGGAGGAGGCCAGGGCAGGGTGGGCTGGTGAGCTTTCTCACTAGGTTGTGAATGGCTGCTGTCCGGCTGCTCTGGAGCTGGGATGAGGAGAGGGGAGAGGCCGCAGCCTGGATGCCCAAGGAGGGCAATGGGGGAGGAGGCACAGGAAGAGAGGCTGCCCGTTACGTGGACTCCAAGCACGGCCCTGTGTTGCCTGCCCCACCCTGGCAGGCCTGAGGCCTTTCCCCAGCCCTGGAGAGGCATTGGCCAAGACCAGTCAACATCTCAGCCCTGATTCCAGGCCCCAGGACTGTCCCCTGTCCGCTACAGCCGCTAGCTCTCAGGGTCCCTGGCTCAGCCTGCGAGGCTCAGGCTGGGGAGGGAGGGCCTGGGCAGCGATGCAGAGCCCAGCTCCTTTCCTCCCCGTGTAAACAGATGACTTAAAGGGTTAGGGACAGAAAATAAATAGCCTGCTGGCCACAGCTCCTCTACCACGGGAAGCCACTCACCCTGCGGGAAGCAGTCCCTGGGCCTGGGAGCCCGGGAGCACTGGCGTCCCCCCAGCCGCCCACCAGCCTGGGAGGCGGCCTGGCTTTGCTTCCTGCTGCATCTGTCTCCCAAGTTCCAGCAGAGAAAGAGGAAGTGCCCCTCGAAGCCCACCTCCTCTCTGCAAAATTCTCCATATGCAAATGCGGTTGGGGGAAGAAGGGTACCTGGTATTGGTTCCCAGAAACCCTTGGGAGTTGCTCATGGGACAGAGCAGGGCTGTCACAGTGGTGGCATGCATGGGCTTCCACGTGAAACTGACATGGCCACCAGTAAGCCTGGGCCAGCGACACGACTTTTCTGTGCTTCTGTTGCATAAGGAATGGGGACAGTAATGGTGCCGGCCACACAGGGCTGTTGTCAAGGCCAAATGAGATAATACATGCAAAGTGCAGAAAGGCGAGTGCCCAGTGAATGGTGGCTGTTATTGCTAATGCCACCTGATGCTGCACTTGGGACCAAAATCCCACCCATTTGAGCCAATCCTATGGAGACCACACCTCCCCCCATCTTTGTGCTGACCCACCCTGAATCATGACTGAAATCCACCCCTCCCCTCCAACACAAGCGCCACCCCTCCACCCAGACGTCCTCTCTGTGCCGACGCCCAGCATCGAGCTCTGAAAACATCTGCATGGCGAGTCTTGGCTCTCTGTGCAGTCCAGATGTTTGGACTCCCCTTTCCGGCCTCCCCCGGGAATGGGGGGCTCACGTGTTGCGATGAACATCTGTGGTTGCAGGGAGCCCAACCCTGCTTTCCCTATTGCAGGGGCCTCCACATGGGGAAGGGGACAGTCACCCAGCCTCTGCTCTAGCGCACTGCCTGCTGGGGCTGGCCCTGGACTCTGGGCCCTACAGAACCCAAGAGACAGCTGGCCCCTTGCTGGGAAGCAGGCAGTGAGGAGGCCCTTGGGGCTGGTGGGGGGCAGCAGAGACACAGGGATCCCTGCAGACCCCAAAGTCTGGGGACAAGGAGTGGGGAGACCTGAGTCTGGCCCTGGTGACTCATGCCTTGCTGTGTGGCCTTGTTCAGGACACTCTCCTGCCCTCAGCCTTGGTTCCTGCACTTGATCAGCCTGGGCCTTGGGCTGCATTGGGCTACCAGGTCCATCCAGCCTCAGGAGCCCCAAGCCTGCTAGATGCCAACCATCCTTCCGCTCACCACCACCGCCGGGACTCCAGGGCAGCAGATCTGGGCTGGGACCTGCTTCTGGGGATTTTTAACAAAGGCCCCTAAGATGGGGTATGGGGAGGGGAGCCCCTGGCCCAGAGCTGGCTGGGACCCTGCTGGCCTCTGGAGCTCTGTGGGATGCGCTGGCCCTGGTCCTCACGGTCAGCAGGCTAGTGCCAGCCTACTCCAGCCTTCAGGCCAGCACAGGAGCAGAGTGACAGCCACAGGCAGGGCAAAGCAGGCAGCGCATGTGCGTGTGGGAGGAGGCGTGTGTGTGCATGTGTGTGTGCGCATGTGTGTGCGTGTGCATGTGTGTGCGCGTGCGTGTGCATGTGTGCACGTGCACATGTGTGTGTGCATGTGCATGTGTGTGCATATGTGTGTGCGTGTGCGTGTGTGTGCATGTACACACAGTGCGCTCGACACCCAAGCCTGGGTTCTTCAGTGCCCGCTGCCTTCCTACCACCTTCTGATGCTGCCGGGGAGGGACAGGTGCTGGAATGGCCCCTCCCTGCCCTCCTGGTGAGAGAGTGGACACTCGTCCCTCAGGGAGTTGCAGGGCTGGACCCAGGCCAGAAGTACACTGCTGCAGGCGGCTGGGTGGGTGGGAGCTGGGGAGGCTGGGTAGAGCCGGGAGGGGCAGCCAGGCTGGACGAGGCTGAGCCCAGGGAGGCAGCAGGCCCACAGTGGCCCCTTCCCCAGGACTTCCAGAACTTCCAGGCCGCTGGAAACCCGGGCAGGAGTCCCAGGACCTTTCAGCTCTGCCTCCTTCTGTCAGCCTCCTCTTGGTCCTAGAGGGCAACTGAGGCCCAGAAGGCCCTTCTCCTCCTCGCTCAGGTCGCTGTCATCTCTCTGCCCCCTCCCAAGGCTGCTGCGCCTGCTCAGGAGTCTGGCTCCTCGGGCTGCTTGTCCCCAGCCCTTGTCTGCCAGAAGAGAGCACAGAGGTGGGCGGGACAAGGTGGGCTTAGAGACTCGGGCTCCTGCCCCACAGGTGGAGGCCAACTCACACTGGAGTTGCAGCCTTGGAACCCCACCATTTATGGGGCTGATTTTAGCCTGAGCACAACCTACCTGCTTTCTTTCCCCCCAGATGATTGTTGTGCGGACACACACACACACACACACACACACACACACACACACACACCTTTGCTGGTGAGGCCAAACCCAGGATATCCTCCTTTAAGACCCCACCTCAGCTCCTAACTGCCTCCTCCTGGGGGGATTCTGAAGCCCTGGCCTGATGGGGCTCCCCGCACAGCCAGACATGGGCCAGGTTCAATAGAAGGAGACCCCGGGATCCTCCATGGAGATGAAGCCAGTGAGAACAACAATTAGCATCTTGGCCAGCATTTCCCAGGTGCCAGGCACTCTTTGAAGCACTTTACACATCATGACTAATTTGATCTTAAGGACACCATGAGGTAGGAACTATTTTTATTCCTATTTTGCAGGAAGTGAGTGAGGCCAGAGAGGTGAAGCAACTAGCCCAAGGTCACACAGGGAATTAGCAGGGACAGGATGCAGAGTCGCCACGCATGGGCTTCACCACTGAGTCAGGCTGCTTGCTGGCACCGTCTGGTCACTGAGTGCCAAGGATGTGCTGGGCTCCGTGCCGAGCACTTCCCATGGACTTGCGGATGGTGTGACAGACCTGCTTCTTTAATGACCAGCACGGGAGGAAGGGGAAGCAGTGGGAAAGGGCAGGATGAGCAGTGTGGGGGAAGCCACGGGGAGCCCAGGAGGGGCTCGGGATGGCAGCAGTTGGCAAGCACTTTCTAAACAGGACAGACAGTGAATATTTTAGGCGTCTCTTGGCAGTGACTCTGTTCCGCCATTGCAGCGTGGAAACAGCAACAAACAAAGCGAATGTGAGGAAGCGAGGCTGCGCTCCAAGAAAGCGTCACTCACGGACGCTGAAATCTGCATTTCATATAGTTTTCACGTGCCACTCAGTAGCCCTCTTTTGATTGCTTTCAACCATTTAAAATTGTAGCAGTCATTCTTGGCTTGTGGGTTACACAAAAAACACGCGCAGGGCTCCACGGGGCCCCAGGCCTGGGGTGTGCCACCTGCCTACAGGTTCAGCTCGCAAGCACTGTGCTTCGGACTGCTGGACCCTGCCGCGCTTCAGCCAGGACCCGGCTCCCTCCCAGAGTTGGACGGGGGCTAGGCCTGAGCCCGAGCTGGCGCCCAGTCAAGGCGTCTGGAGGAGTTTGAGGTTTTGGCACCACCATTCCTGGCTGATCTTGGGATTCCCTTCACATATAAGAGACAAAACTTCATCTAAGAAGGAGATTTCTTGGCCCTCGTAATTGAGAAGTCTAGGAGCAGATCTAATAGCTTCAGGTACAGTTAGATCTAGGTGTTCCAAAGATGTTTGGAATCTCCCTCTTCACCTCTGGGGTCCCTGTTTCCAGGTTGACTTCATGCTCAGTCATGGTCATCCAAAGGGGTGGCAGAAGTGGGCACCCGCAGCTAAAGGTTCACATCCTGTCGGCTCAGCAATCCACGTTGAAAGCGAACAGCTTCCCCAAACACTTGGCAAACTCCCGGAAGGTGCTCCTAGGCTCTGGTTGGCCAGATCTGGGTCATAGAACTCCCACTGAACCAGTCACCACATCCAGGAGAGAGGGATGTCTGGTTTGCCCCTGGGGCCAAGGGCCAGAGTGGTCCCCATAGGATCAATGTGCCCAGGGGAAAACTGAGGAACCGCACCAGGAGGGGCACAGAGGCTGGGCTGGCATGAGCGGCTTGCTGTAGACTCTGAGGCTCCGTGCTCCTCTTTTCTTAGAGGTGGGTAATGACGCCACCTCGTCATCGGTGTGGCAACAGGTAACAAGAGCCTCATGACAACCCTAAGCCACTGTGAAGAGGAAGGGAGGCAGCTAGGTGGGTGTGGCGGCCCTTCATCTGGGACCTCCGACATTGGCAGCATGGCCTCAGCTTCCAAGAAAGCCCCGTGGAAGGACAGAGGCTGTGGAAAACAGGAAGGCAGGTTCCCCCAAAATTAAATGTAGAACCGCCGTGTGCCCAGCCAGGCCGCTCCTGGGTAGACACACAGCAGAACTGAGAGCAGGAGCTCAGACAGACAGGTGCACAGCCACCGTCACAGCTGGGTCGGTCACGACGGCCAAGAGGGGACAGCAATCCAAGGCCAAGCAAGAGGTGGATAAGATACACCCAGAGGAATGTGCTTTGCTTTAAAAAGGAGGGAGGTTCTGACACGTGCCACAACACAGGTGACCCTGGAGGATCTGGCCCTGCGTGGAACAGGCCCGCCACGAAACGGCAGACACAGGGCAAGGGCACTTGTATAAGGCTCCTAAAGTCTTCAATTCCCAGGGACAGAAAGCAGAATGGGGTGGCCAGGGGCATGGGAGAAGGAATGGCGGGTTACTGTTTACTGGGTTTGGAGTTCCATTTTTGCAAGATACAAAAGTCCTGGAGGTGGATTGTGGTGAACGGTTGCTTGACAATGTGATCACGCCAACTGCCACTGAACTGCGTGCCTACAACGGTAACAATTGTGAATTTTATGTGTGTGTGTGTTTTACCACAATTTTAAAAGTACTTTTAACAAGATGAAGAAAAAGAAAAGCCACACAAAGAACAATATTACACTAAAAGATACTTAGCTCAAAACTTAACTCCTTCTAGAAGTCATTGCAACCTGGTGGATATGGTGTCACTGGGACAAACCCTGCCCAAAGCCCTCAAATCAGGCCCTGTGAGCAGCTGCGTTTGCCTTCCTTCCTCTCTGCCCTTCTTCACCACACATGCTTCCTGGGACTGCATAATGAAATATTAGCATATCGGCTTTGCCACAGGCTCTGTTTTGTGGCTGAGGTATTCACCTTTGCAAAACCAGCATCATATTTAGCAAAAACAAGTTCTGAAGAATGTTTGTTGGATGGATGCCCATCCACGAATGGATGGATGCATGGATGGATGCATGGATGGATGGATGGATGGATGGATTGATGGAAGGATGCATGGATGCATGGATGGATGCATGGATGCATGAATGGATGCATGGATGGATGGAAGGATTGATGGAAGGATGCATGGATGCATGGATGGATGCATGGATGGATGGAAGGATGGATGGATGAGAGTCTTTGCTGATGGGAAGCAGTAAGGAGCTCTCTCTTTCTTAGAGATACAAAAGCAGACACCCACCTGCTGAGACCACTGGCTCAGAGGTGGGGAAGGTGGCCTCACACATGCCACCAGTTCCCCTCCCACATACTAAGATCTTCGGTTCAGACACACCCCCTGCTCTGGGTATAGCTCAGAACCTTCCAGGTCAAGCTTCTTGTGAATGAACAAAGACTTTATTTGTAGAGTAAGAAAAGAAGTCCCTGGAGAATGAAGAGAACTCGCTGTGGGTAGATCATACACCTGAACAACAAGGGCAGAGCCACCAACTCACACTTGCCTGCTGAACGCTGCTCCTGGCCTGTGTCAAAATGCACTGAGTCCTTGCAGCACCGCGGAGGCAGAGTCCACTGCTCCTGCCAGCTGCCGTGCCTCGTCACGAAGGAGGGAACTGAGTGCAGGGAGGTTAGGTGCCTTCCCAAACCCCTTGGCCAGGAAGAGTCTGAGAAGGGGCTTGGACCCAGGGCCGCTGGGCTCCAGCAGTCAGGCTCCCACCCAGCAAGCTCAGCCACAGGGGACCGACTCTCCGTCCTCACCGCCCTGACCAGCCATCCCAGCGGGGCTGTCCTGTCGTCCCAGCCATGGGAGCCATCCAGTGAGTGGCCCTCCTCCCTCCTTAGGGGCCCTGAAATGTGGCTGTGGCTTTAGTGGGAGACCCAGGCCACACATCTCCTCACCTGAGTAACTCTCCTTCTGTCTCCTGGGTCGGCAGGGGCGGGGGGGCGGTGGCAAGGCGTGAAGGACAGCTGCAGCTCCGTGAGCTTCCACCTGCAGCGCACCTGCCATCATCCAAAGGCCAGGCGCGGGTGCAGGATGAGAGCAAGGGCAAGGACAGGTAAAGAGAGGCCAGGAACACTCCAGGCCTGCAGTGAGGAGACCGGGCGGGCTCTGGCCCTCATCCACTTGCCATTTGGTGACAACTCCAATGTCACCTGTCGAGAGATGCCTTCCCTCATCACAGCTTAAAGCAGCCCCTCACCACACCACCCTGCCCAGGACCCCCCTGACAGTGTCCACATGGCACTGCCTGTGTCTTTTCTGTCTCCTTGAACTGGAGGGCACCCTCTGTGAGAGCAAGGACCTCGGTCTCGGCTGGTCCCAGCACCTCTGGTGCCTGCCCACTGGCGGTGAGTGGCCAGGAATGTCCACAAGCCCCTGGCAGAAGAAACTACCTGCAGAACCGCCTCCCAGGATCAGGTGAGTGCGGTTTGTTTTGTTGTGTTATTCACATTTGATGCTGTTTTTGTTTCCTACTTTGTATAAACTCAAGAAATGAGACACCAGGGCCTGTGATCAGGCAGATCCGGAGCAGCCTTGATTATGTGGCTGAACAGGCTGTGCACTGCCCAGCTCTGGGACGGACCACTCACACTCAAGTGGAAAATAGGGGTCCCCAGAGTTTGTAAGGCATAATCTGTGCCCCCGAGTGGGCAGCTGTGGCAGCTGTCTACAGAGAGGGATTTGCCTATAGGAAAGGAGAAAAAGAGAATCCCATTTAGGGGGGAGAAAGTATTGGTACAGACTTAATTCATTATCTAACTGCTTTCCCTCTCACTGTTTTTCAAAAAATTTTATTGTGGTACAATACACATAATGAAATTTATCAGCATAACCATTTGAAGTGTGCACTCTATACCTATGAATGTATTATGAATGGATTACACATTCATAAGGTATTAACTACACACTATACATTCATATGAACACCACCCACCTCCACAACTCTTTTTGTCTTGCAAAACTGATTCTCTTACTCATTAATCGATAGAGTCAGGCGTGGTGGTGCATGCCTGTAATCCCAGCAGCTTGGGAGGCTGAGGCAGGAGGATTGCAAGTTCAAAGCCAGCCTCAGCAACTTAGTGAGCCCCTAAGTAACTTGGTGAGACCCTGTATTTAAATAAAATATAAAAAAAGGGCTGGAGATGTGGCTCAGTGGTTAAGTGCCTCTGAGTTCAACCCCCAGTAACAACAACAAAAACCCCAATAACTTCCTCCTCCCCATTGCCCAGCCCCCAGCATCCCCATTCTACTTTCTCTGTGAGTTTGACCCCTCTAGAGGCCTCACGCCAGTGCTATGATTCCGACTCATATTTGCCTTTGAACTATCTCATTTCACTTGAGGTGATGTCTTCAAGGTTGATCCACGTTGTAACAACCGTCAGAATTTCTTTCCTTATGAGGCAGAACAGCATTTCATTACATGAATTCCTCCTCTCATTGTATAAGAAAGGAAAACAAGGTCCTGAGAAGTGAAATAACTTTATGTAAGAGCCTTAATGAGGAGGTAGCTAAGATGGCGGCTGGCTGAGAGCCAAAGAGGAGGCGTTTAATTGTTTTCTCCTGACCTTAATGTAATCAACTAAGAATCTTTCTGTGCCCGTGAACACTGTGTGACGCACCTGTAAGTTGAGCTTGTGACACATGTATACTTGTTAAGGTGAAGAGTATTTAACCAGGTAGGGCTGGCGAGAGGGGTGGTTGGAGTTGGAGAGAGAATACAGAAGAGAAAGCAGAGAAGAAGCAAGAATAAAGAACCTACTCATTCCTAGTCTGCGTCTGATTTCTTTCCCGCAGTATCGTTGCTGCAGGCGGCAACAGCTGTAGGCGGCAACAAGTGGTGGCCTGTACGGGGAATTGGCATGGCAGGTAAGAACTGAGGAACCTTGCAGGAGTCTCTAGTCAGAGCGGTTAAAATGGGTTCGAAAATAACTAAGACCTGAGTGATAAAGGCTATTGAAAAATTCTTAGATATAGCTGAGTCAGTTGTTAAAGAGGAGGATTTGGAAAAAAGTGAAAGTGATCATGAAAGCACAACCTCCGCTGAGTCAGTTAGGACCAGTGAGGATAGTATTAGTGAGGAGGAATTAAGTAAAAGTGATCCTGAGGGCACAATCTCTGATAAGAAGAGCAAAAGGAAATTAAAGGGGACCAAGATAAGGGACCATCAAGTGGAGGAACCACTTGTGCCCTCTGCTCCCCCATGGGTTGAATCAATTACATAAACTATGAGGGGTCTTTCTAGGCGCTTGCATGCCCTTGAAGCAGAGATTAAGGATCTTTCTAAGCGCATGCATGCCCTTGAGTGTCAAAATTTGCAGGGACATTGGGATCTGCCAGTGTTTGAAAATCAAAACGAACAGAGATACCATCAATCTTTAGATTTCAAAACTATAAAAAATTTTAAAGAAGCAACAATGACATATGGGTCCCAAGCCCCTTTCGCCATAAGCATGATAGAATCTCTTAATACTTTGAATTTAACTCCTTCAGATTGGAAAGGCTTATGTAAGGCAGTATTGAGCGGGGGACAATACTTGGTTTGGAGGTCTCAATTCCAAGAGTTCTGTGTTGAAACAGCTTGAAGAAATGCGGCTGCAGGATTTCCAGGTCGTAATGTAGACATGTTAACTGGAGAAGGGCAATATGCTGATTTACAGGTTCAGATTCAGTACGATCCTGGAGTTTATGCTCAAATATATATAACATATATAACAGCTACAGCTGTTAGGGCATGGAAAACTTTACAAGGAACTGGTGACTTACAGGGTAGCTTGTCTAAAGTAATTCAGGGACCTAATGAGCCATATGCCGAATTTGTTGGTCGTCTTTTGCAGACAGCAGGTAGAGTGTTTGGAGACGTTGATCAAGCCATGCCATTAGTTGTTCAGCTGGCATATGAAAATGCCAACAAATATTGTCAAGACGCTATCAGACCTTGAAAATCTAAAAGGGACCTTTCTGTCTATATAAAGCTTTGCAGGGACATAAATGATGCAATTGTTACAGGTAATGTAATCGCAGCAGCCATGAGAGGTGCTTCTCCTCTTAATTTTATAAGAAGGGCTCAGCCTAAAAGTTATTATAGTCAATCAGGTTATTTTAAAAAACAATATCCCCAAAGGAGGCAAGAGACAATAGAAATACGGCCAAGCTCGTCTGGTGCCCCAGGCCGCTGCCCCAGGTGTAAAAAAGGAAACCATTGGGCTAGTAAGTGCAGATCCAAAACTGATATTTATGGTAACATTTTGTCTGGCAATTCAAAAAACGAGGCATGGGGCCCAATGCCCCGGGGCCCACAAATGTAGGGGGCATTAGAGAACGAGTATCCTCAAACATCCATCCAGATGATTCCTCGTCACAATCCCTCTTACCCATTGACTCCCTTGTCAGAGGGACAAGAGGAAGTGCAGGACTAGACCTCTGTTCTACTGCCTGAATAGTGTTAACACCTGAAATTGGGGTTCAACTGATTCCCACGGGAGTCAGGGGACCTCTTCCCTTAGGGACGGTGGGACTTATCCTCGGGTGAAGTTCTAAAAGCTTATCTGGATTTTAAGTGACTCCAGGTGTGATAGATTCAGACTATCAAGGAGAAATTAAGATTATGCTTAGTTCACCTCGAGGCATTAGCTCTGTTAACCAAGGTGATAGAATTGCTCAGCTGCTTCTCCTTCCCAGTTTACATGACTCATTTAAGAGTATGCCTCAAAATAGGAAGAATAGGGGATTTGGTTCCACTGGGTTCAGGATTGTTCACAGAGGCCTATGTGCAAAATAAAAATTCAGGGGATAGAGATGGAAGGGTTGATTGACACTGGGGCTGACTCTTCCATTATTAACTTACAAAAATGGCCCAAACACTGGCCTTTACAAAAGGCTTCAACTAGTTTGAGAGGCTTTGGATATTCTAATAGCCCAGAACAAAGTGCAACAGTTTTAAAATGGGAAGATGATGAAGGGCATCAAGGAACATTTCAGCCTTATGTTTTGTCCAGCTTGCCAGTTACTTTATGGGGAAGAGATATATTACAACAAATGGGAGTACACCTTGCAACCAAGCCTGCAGGTGTTACAAAAAAAAGCTGGCGTCTCAGGGAAAAACAGGGATATGTTCCAGGTAAAGGACTAGGAAAAAATCTACAGGGTGATCCTAACCCTATTGAGCTTAAAGGAAATCGTCATCGAAAAAGTATAGGATATTTTTTTTAGGGGCCACTGATAAAACAATTTTGAAAATACCATGGCTTTCTGATAAGCCAGTTTGGGTCCCTCAGTGGCCCCTATCTAGAGAGAAATTACAAGCGGCCCACTTACTAGTCCAAGAACAACTAGAAGCAGGACATATAGAACCTTCTACCTCTCCCTGGAATTCCCCCCATATTTGTGATTAGGAAAAATCAGGAAAATGGTGATTATTACATGATCTTAGAGAGAAATCAATAAAACCATGCAAATTATGGGCCCTACCCAACCTGGACTTCCTAATCCTATAGCTATTCCTAAAAATTTCCATCTTAGAACCCTTGATATAAAGAATTTTTTTTCTATTCCTTTACATCCTTTGGATGCCCCCAGGTTTGCTTTTTCAGTTCCCTATATTAATAATGATGGACCTGATCAAAGATTTCAGTGGAAAGTTTTACCCCAGGGTATGGCTAATAGCCCCACTATGTGTCAAATCTATGTAGATAAAGTTATTCAGCCTATCAAGAACAAATACCCAGAGCTTATATGCCTCCATTATATGGATGATGTTTTGCTTGCTCATCCTAATCAAGAAGTCTTATTCACCATATTTAGCGATATATCAGAAAACTTGAAACGATATGGACTAAACATTGCTGAAGAAAAGGTTCAAACTAGATCTTCAATATTATATCTAGGATTCCAAATTATGGATACTTTTATTAGGTCTCAAAAAATATTAATAAATAAGGAACATCTAGTTACTCTTAATGATTTTCAAAAATTGCTGGGAGACATTAATTGGCTTTGCCCTACACTAGGCCTCACTACTGGTCAATTAAAACCCTTGATATCCTTCGTGGGAACCCTGATCCATCCTCACCGCGAACATTGACTCCTGATGCTAGGGAAGCTTTAAAGTTGGTAGAAAAGGCCATTGAAGGATCCCATTGTGATAGAATTGATTTTACTCGACCGCTGATATTGATCATTATTTCCTCACAATATATACCCACAGGAGTATTTTGGAAAGAGGGGCCTTTATTATGTATACATTTGCCCATCTCTCCTAAAAGTACAATTGAGTCTTACACCTCCATGGTGGCTAAACTTATTCTTCAAGGACTTAAGACTTCTACTAAAATATTTGGCATTCATCCCGCTACTATTATTACTCCCTATTCATCATCACAGGTTGAATATTTATGCTTCAATGATAATGATTGGGCTATAGCTAAATGCTCTACTTCTGCAAATTTTGATAACCGTCTTCCTAAGTCTCCTATACTATCTTTTTGTATCAATCATCCCATTATATTTCCACAGGTAATAAAAAATCAACCTATTCCTAAGGCATTAAATGTATTTACAGATGGGTCCTCTAACGGCACTGCTGCAGTAGTCACTCAAAAAGAAAATATGATTCATATTACTGCCCATAAATCAGCTCAATTGGTAGAGCTAGAAGCTGTTATTATAGCTCTTGAAAGTTTTAGAGAACATCCCATAAATATTTTCTCAGACAGCCACTATATTGTACATGCTGTCCCTAAATTGGAGCTAGCAGGTCCAATAGCACCTCATACTCCAGCCTTTAAATTGTTTTTTCAAATTCAAAACCTTCTATGGGAACATGAAGAACCTTTGTTTATTGGATATATCAGAGCTCATACTAATTTGCCTGGTCCTCTCCATGAAGGCAATCAAAAGGCCGATGCCCTCACTCAAACAATCTTTATATTTTCAGCAGTCCAACAAGCTACCTCATTCCATTCTCAGTTTCATGTTAATAGTACTACTTTACAACAAAGATTCAAAATAACTAAAGATCAAGCTTGAACAATTGTGAAGGCTTGTCAATCTTGTGTGACACATTTGCCCAATCCACATTACAAACGAACCTGTGACGGCATCGCTGGGTCCTCTAAAAACGTCCCACCCAGGGGTCTCATAGGACACACAGTCCGGCACCCTTACACGGCTGGTGACCTGCTCAGCAGGCGACAGCAACACATCAGTGCAAGGGAACAAGGGACTCCTCTCCCTGTGGGACTCAGGTCAGGGTCTGGAGGAGCCTCGCCAGTGTCCCAAGGCGAGACAGGCCTGGAAGGACTGCGGTCAGCGGAGACGGGGCAGGAGCGGCCTGTGGAGGAAGTGTACTTTGTTTGCTATTCTGGAGGTGCTAAGTAGGAAGGTGGCAGGGCCCCTGGGCGCACACTCTCACACACAGTGTCTCAGCTGACAGGAAGAGGAAATGCCTTGCATTTTCCAGCCCCTTGTCCCCAGGCCAAGCCTAAATACCAGCCCTAAAAATACTGCCTGGACAGAGCTATGCTAACAGCTCCCTCCTGTCTCTATCACCCCCCTCCCCTTGTCCCCTCAGGTTTATTTTTGAATGAGGACTCTGAAAGTAACCTGATGCTATGAAACCTGAGTTGTTTTCTTTCACATCTCCTTTCATTCAGGTTTCTGGAGAAGGAAGAGAAGGAAAGGAGGGAAGCTGGGCTGCCTCTGGTCCGTGAGAAAAGCAGAGGGGATGGGCCAAAGGTGCACAGTGCAGACCCTCTTGGAAGGATCCAGTGGTCTGGTGGGCCGGGAGAGTATGGAGCTGGGCACCATACCAGGCACGGTGTGGGGAGCCTGCCCTCCTGCCTTCCAGGTACCTGCAACCTCCATGGGGCTCCCACCAAACATCAGGAAGGGGGCGGCAAAAGACCCAGGGCAGACTCCAGGTCCACCCCTTTGAGCTTTCCAAGGTAAGAAAAAGTAAAGAATGAAGGAATGAAAACATGCTTGCTCCCTATGCGTGGGGGCAAGGCAAGGATGCCCAGCTTACTCCCCCTATTTGACATTGCACCAAATTTGAAGCCAGAGCAATAAGGCAAGAAAACGAAATTACAAATATCCAGATGGGAAAGGAAGAGGCGAAACTGTCTTTGTTTGCAGATAACGTGACAGTCTATGTAGATGATCCCACTGAAACACCAGTACACTTCTAGAATTAATAAGTGATTAGAAAGTTCTAGAATTCAAAATTTAAATACAAAAATGAATTGGATTTGTATGTACTAATAATGATTTGAGAAGCCAAAATTGAAAACACTACCATTTATAGTTGCATGAAAAATGTGTGAAATATTTAGGGATAAATTTGACAAAAGATGAGTAAGACCTGTGCACTGAAAACTGCAGAAAACTGAGGGAAGAGAATAAAGGACCAAATAAATGGAGGTATGTGCTGTGCTCATGGGTTAGAAGACTTAGTATCTAAGGATGTCAGTGTCCCCCTAAATTGATGTGTATAGATCCAATGGAATCCCAGTCAAAATCCCCGCAGGCTTTTTGGTAAAATTTGACAAATGTATTCTAAAGTTGTATGTAAATACAAAGGATGTAGAATAGCCAAAGCAATTTGAAAAAGAATAAAATTGGAAGACTTACTCTGAGTTTATTACTTATTATAAAGCTATAATAAGACAGTATGGCATTGTAATAAACACAGGCAAATAGATCAGCAGAAAGTAACAGAGTCCAAAAGTAGATTCACGCATATATGGTCAATGGATTTTTGACAGACGTGCCAGACAATGAGTAGAAGATCATCTTTTTAAACAATGTTGCTGAAATAATTAGATATCTATGTACAAGAAGCAAGAGGGAAGGAAGGAAGGAAGAAAGGAAGAAAGGAAAGAAGGTCGGTTGGTCTTGGATTCAAAACTTGTACCATATATAAAAATCAGCTCAAAAATCATAGACTTCAACATAAAGATCATAGACTTCAACTTATAAAACTGCTAGAATAAAACAGGAGAAATCTTGTTTACTTTGCATTTGGCAAAGATTTTTTACATATTATGCAAAGAAACACAAACGATAAAAAAAATAAAGTAGGCATTATCAAAACTTTAAAAGTTTGCTATTCAAGAGATACAGTCATGAAAATGGAAAGGTAAACCACACTCTGGGAAAGATATTTGCAATACATTCATTTATCCAACAAGGACCTTGTATCTTAGTAACTTTATTTGTAAGAGCCAAATAAAGAATTCTTTAACTACAATAAGAAAACAAGAAACGACTCAATTTTTTAAATGAACAAAAAATTTGAACAGACCCTTTATGAAAGAAGATACAAAAACACATGAAAAGATACCCAACCTCATTTGTCATTAGGAAAATGCAAAAATAAAAGCAAAACAAGCCACTGCTCAGCCACTGGAATGAATAACACTGGCCTGATGGGACAACCTCACCAAGTGTCGGTCAGCGAGGGAGCCACTGGAACGCTAGAGCACCGCTCGGAGAACAAAAATGGTGCAACTGCTTTTGAAAACAATCTAGAAGTTTCTATCATTAGATGTTTACCCAAGAGAAATGAAAGAATTTCTTCACAAATCTATATTCTCAAATGTTCCTAGTGTCTTTATTTACAGGAGCCAAAAACTGGAAACAACTCAGATTCAACAGACAAACAGAGGTATAAATTGTGGTGCTTCCACATATTGAAAAATTATTCCACAATAGAAGTGATGAACTATTGACATACAACTCAAAGGGCTATCAAAATCATGAGGCTGGGTAAAAGAAAACAGACCCCCAAAGAGTACCTGCTGTAGGGTCCCATGCATAGAACATTCCAGAAAAGGCCAACTCATCTATAGGAATAAAGAAGAGCAGATCAACTTTTGAGGGCGATGGATAAATTTGATATATTTTTATTTTAAATATTTATTTATTTGCTTTTTAGTTATACACAATGCGTTTATTTTTACGTGGTGCTGAGGATCGAACCCAGGCCCGCGCGCATGGTAGGCGAGCGCTCTACCGCTAAGCCACAATCCCAGCCCTAAATTTGATATCTTGATGTGGTGAACGTTTCACAGTGTAGACACACGTCAAAATGTGTCAAATTGGACATTTTAAGTTGTGTATCAGTTATATCTCAATAAAGCTATAACAAAAAGTGTTTAAAACAAGTTTGGCAAAGATTGTGAACTATTAGAGCATCTGATGGGCACCACAGAAAATCAGACATGCACAAATCCCATATGATGCCAGGTGGGTTTGTGGACCCCCAGAGACTGTGAAACCCGCCCTTGGACCCCATGTTTCACATACCTGGTCTACAGTAGCCTCGATCACTGCACTTGTTAATGTGCTAATTCTCCACCCAAAATAATGTGGACCCCCTTCTCCTCAGTATTGCCTGCCTTTGCCTGGTCTTTTTGTGGACCAAGAACATGCATTTATGAAAAATCCATTAGCGATTTCGGGGAGGCACTGCACCCTGAGACAGAGCCATGGGGTTGGGCCCATGGTGGGAGCAAGCCCTGCCGCTGACCTCTGATGTACTGGGTGCTGACCCCTGAACTTTTGGGCTCTGCCTGTTGTGAAAGGTTTCCTGGGGAAACCACCCCACCATCCTCTCCTGCCTGGGGGCCCCAGATACAGCCTCCTCCACTGTGGCCAGATGCATGGCCTGGGCCTTGAGTGAGACGGCCCTGCCCACTGGTGCTCACCTGCTTACCTGGACCTTGGACCAGGGCTGACCCTGACTCTGTAAGGATAATGCCAGCTCTCAGCCGAAGCTGACCCCCAGCCTAGCCCCAGACTGAATTCTAAGCCCCATCACCCACTATACACCAGAGCACTCTATACCACAAGGGAGTCCAGACCAGACACTGTGGGTTCTCAGACAACTGAGCCCCTCTGGGGACACGGCCAAAGCCACGCTTCTGTCCTGTTCCCTCTGAGCACCAGCCACTGCAGGTCGATGCTGATGGTCGTGGTCACAGGACAAGGTGGGGGGCAGGAGGAGCCTCCCTGTGCCTGGATGGTGAGGAGCAGGTCCCACGCTACCTCCCCCCACCTGACCGCCAGCTCCGTGGACCTGGAATCCGGAGGCAGAGAAGAGACGCAGAGCAGCCCCCCTGCCCCTCCCCTGGCCTTCCCCATTTCAAGGAGGCTTGAAGGCCACAGGTACCAGCGCCCTTTCCTGCCTACCCTCTTGAGTCCTGGGTCTCCTCCTGCCTGGGAATCCCCAGGGGAGAAATAACTCAAACATCCCAGCAGAGGGCGTGCTGTGCCTTCTAACAGCTCAGCAACGTTTCCTGGGTGCCAGGGCGGGAGTCCTTGGCATGCTGGCACCCAGCTGGCCTGGTGGTGGGAGGAGGGAGCTCCCTGCAAAACCTCTCCTTGGGCCACAACCCTGGTCCTTCCTGAGCTGAGCTCTGCCTGTGCCTTGGGCTGGGTGATGGTGGTGGGCTTAGGGGTGCCTTGACACGGGGCCCTCGGGGCTGCTGTTCTTTTTACATGCCCTCCAGGTGCTGACCAAGCGCTGTGGTGCTTTGGCTTCTCTGGTCTCCCCCTGCCTCTGGAGTCTGATCTCTGTCCTCCAAGAACTTCTAACTGAATCACCCTCTTCCACATTAAAGACACACCTGCCAGGGGTGAGGGAGGGTCTAGCCCAGGGGCGCCCATCAATCACTGAAGAGCTCTATAAACAGCAGTGCCCCCCTCCACCTCTGCCCACAGTGAAGGGAGACTCTGGGACCCGGGTGGGGTGTGGTGTTTTTCTCAGGTTCCAGGATTGAGAACCAGGGGCTGGAGGCTCTGACAGATGCTCCGGCCTCGGCCCTGGCCTTTGTACTCCAGGAGGGGTCCCAGGACCAGCAGCATCACCTGGGAACTGACCGGGCCCCTCCCCAGGCCTCCTGAGTCAGGATGTGCATTTGAACAAGATCCCCAGGCAGTATGGGCACAGGGACGTTGGTGAATCTGACTGCTAACATCAAGAGGCGGATTTTATCCCTTCTTGGCCTTTCGGCTAAGATCAAGCGTGACTGGGTTGCTGGGAGGCCGAGGCCGACCAAAGATGTCGACTTGTGGCCCATGAACAAGTGTTGGCAGGAAAGGGGTAGCTGTGGGGCGTTAAAAAGTGGGTGACCGAGGGCTGGTGTGTTCTGGAGGCGTCTTGACCAAGATGGGATTTTAGCAGAGAAGAAGATGAGGAGCCATATTGTGGGGGAGGTTTGCTCAGCAAAGGCCCAGGGGAGGAAAAGCACCACGTGGCATGTTGGGGACACAGAGAGGAGGCAGTCCATGAGGGGGAGGGGTCCTTGCTTGGAGGGGAAGGAAATCCACCTGCAGAGGGAGCTGTGAATGGCAGAAGAGTTGGGACTTTTCCTCTAGAAGATTCTTGAGCAGCAAAAGGGCCTTAAAAAAAAGCTTTGAAAAATAAGTCTGGAAATGCATGGGGAGGGGTAAAACAGAATGGTCCCAGAATCACCCCAGAAAGAGTGATCAATAATGAAAACGCTAACAAGAAAAAGAAGAGCTACATGTTTGGGTGACGGCTCTCCCCGGCATGGTTCCGAGTGCGCGTTCTGGTGAAAGGTACAATCAGTGTTTGGTGGCTACATGCCGACAGGCTCCTGGGACCCGTCTTCACCGACAGCTCAGAGTCCCTGAAGCCCCTGTTGTTGAGCACATTGGACATCACCTGGTTAAAGACAGGCCTTCGTCAAGCAGACCAGGCGCTCCCCAGGGCGCCGTCCAGGAGCTCAGCCACATGTCGCGTGCTTAGTGGTGTCTGGCATAGATGGAGCTATCGTCACTTGGCAGAGACCTAGGGGAGGGGTTGGCGCTCAGGACTGGAGCCTGGGTGTCTCATCTGCTCTGCTCCAGACCCCCAGACTGCCCACAGCCCCCAGCGGCTGCATCCGCGGCCCACCCCATCCTTTGTCCCCACCAAGTGGACCTGCCCTCAAAGACAGACTCTGCCTCAGGAGCAGGCTTCTCACGTCTTTTATCAGGAGCCCCCTTCTCTTGAAAACCTAGTTCAGTGAAGAAAGAGAAGTTGAGACCTGTGACACGGTCCCTGATTATGAAGCCTGGAGTAGAAAGAAGCCTCTGCCAACGACTTGTGGCCACTGTCCCCAGTGCTACGGCCACTGTCATCTCTGCAGTCCTGGCTGTCTCCCCCGCCAGGCTGTGCGTGGGCTTTTGGGGAGTCAGGAACTCCCAGGCTCAGCGCTGTGGCCTCAGAGACTGGCCCAGCACCCAATCATAAGCAGGCAATAATGTTGAGTGGATGAGTGAATATTCCCTCCCAGAGTCACGCTTCCCTGCTTGACGTGGTATCCCCAGAGTCCTGCAGCTGACATCATGGTTAAGAGCAGTTGGACAACCTGGATTTGAATCCTGGAAATCCCTCTTACCAGCTGTGTGCTGTGGAGAAAGCTACTCAACCTCTCTGTGCTTTCCTTCCCTCATCTGTAAAATAGGCTATTAGGTTTTAAGGAATAAATTAATATCCATAAAACATGCAGCGCAGAGTCTGGCACTTAGTACCCTCTCACTAAATCATAGGTCTGGAGTGAAGGTACCGACAGTGCAGGCGCCGCACCACCCATCTTTGGCAAGTAAAGAGGACATCAGGGCAGGTGGCAGGCCTGGTCTGCAGGTGAGAACAGCAGGCCAGTAGTGGGGATCCTTCCAGAAGCCCCTCCCTGCTACCCTGTAACCCAAACACTCCCTGGGAGTGGATCAAGCTGCATGGTGACCTCCCTTGCCTGTGACCCTCTGTCTCTCTCACTGCATGGCATCGGCGCGGGGGCAGGGTCCCCGACTCTGCTACCCTGCACGTTTCAGGAGAGGTCAGACTGGGTAGGCCCCCCCCCCACTTCCGCTCCTTTCCCAACCTTCCCCCCAAGTCGTAGGTCAGCCTCGTCCAGGTGTGCCCTCAGGACATGCCCTGAGAGGTGCCCTTGGTCAAAGGCCTCTTGTCACACCTCACCTGTGTCCCCAGCACTTCCCCACGCACAGTACAACCAAAGGCCCGACAAGTCCTGCCGTATAGTACTCGGTTTCCTCTGGTATAACTTCCAGGGTCGCCACAACACGCTAACATAAACTTGGGGACTTAAAACAATAGAGATTTGTCCTGGAGGTCAGCGGCCTGAGACCAAGGCATTGGCAGGACTGTCCATCCTCTGGAGGCCCCAGGGGAGAGTCCTTCCTGGTCTCTTCCAGAAGCTGGAAGGCATTTTTCAGCTCAGGGCCATGTGACCCGGCTGCTTGTGTCTTCGCTGGCCCTGTCCCCTGTGTGCCCTGTCTGCCTTTTGCTCGTCATTTGGGTTGGAGCAAAATCTAGAAGCTCATCTTGGGATCCGCACCTTTCTTGCCCGCCAAGACCCTTTTTCCAAACAAGGTCACACCCGCATTTTCTGGGGTTGACACGCGCACATCTTTAGAGGACACCATGCAACCCCCCACTGCCTCTGCTCAACCCAGAGTGTCCCAAACTGACAATGGAACTGTCCCCTGCCTTTTTCATGAATATTTACTAACTTATGAAACACAGTTTGGGAAGCACTTGTCACATGCCTGGGACCCTGGAAGTGACTGTCTGGATCATGCTGCCCAGCCCTGTCTCCATCTTACAGATGAAGAGACTGGGACCCGGAGGTGCTGGTCACTGTCCAGTCATCCGTGGAGTCACTGGCCAAGTTCAGGCCAGGACTCTGGAGTCCTGACAAGTCCCCAAAGGTGGCCTCACTTCTGGGCCCAGACAAGCTGCCCGTGGCCTGTCTGACCCCACAGTCCCAGGTGCCCTCACAATGGTCCTCTCTGGGGACAAGGCCAGTCAGGGCCCTCCACACTCCTGGACAGCTGCCACCGGGCCTCAGGGAAACTTGGAAAATAAAGGACGAGGATGAGCTGGGGGCTCTGATCCCAGGGCTGGAGATTGATGTGGCTACAGCCAAAGAGACATAATGGGCCTTGCGGGCCAGGAGGAGATGAAGGGCAAGGACATAAATAATGCAGGAGATAAAGGGAGGAGAGCTGGTCCCGGGAATAAATCCCCACCGCCCGACAGACTCAGTGTGGGAGTCAGGGTGGTGTCGGTGGCAGGGGAGGGCAGGACAGCGTGAGGGCTGCTGGCGACCAGAGGGCCTCCTGGACACACTCATCCCCAAACATCACGCTCATGGAGACGGTCGGGGGAGGGGAAGGGACCGAGCTCAAACAGGGGCTCTAGTCCTGACTGGGGACCAAGGCACACAACTAAGACCTTCCTGCCCTGGTTTCCCCCTGACCTAATGAGGTGAGGTATTGGCCAGGGTTTCTTGGGAGGGGTCTGAGAACCACCTGCCTCTGCGTGACTCAGGAAGCTGCAGGTGGGCCCCCACAGGCAAGCCCCCCAGGTGTGAGACCCCTTCTATCACATGGATGGATGGGGGTGCTCCGGGTGATTGGATGATGGGTGGATAAATCACACGTGTCTGCACCATTTGTTAATAGATTTCTGTGCACTTTGCTTGTATTTATTCAGCTCAGTTTTCACCTTACAACTCCCCAATTTGCATGAGAAACCGGCTCAAAGAGGTTCCATGACCTGCCTAGGAGGCTCCACAACCAGGCCCAGGAGGGCCAGGACTAGGCCAGGCCTGTGAGGCTCCAGAGCCAGTTCTCCTGACACCACAGTGCACTGCCCTCTCATGGGGGTGCTGGGAGACCCTCCAGTCTGTGAGCATGGCAAGTTTGCTGTTTCTCTGACCTGGGCATCTCTGAAAGTAGCATCTGACCCCAAGAACCCCCATGCCCCTCCCCACCAGCCCTTGCTCTCTCTTTGGGCCCAAAGGCCTGGGGAGCACAAGAAGACTCTGGAGATAGGGCAGAGTTCCCCTGTCCCCAGCCTGCCCCGAGAATGAGGGTGAGGAGGGGCTTCTGAACTGGTCACTCCTGGGACCCAGTGGCCGTCCTCACAGCCCCGGGGGAAGCAGGCCCTGTCTTCCCTGACGCTCACTGACGCTGCCTTTCTTAGATGGCCATGATCTTCCTGCTTCCTAAGGAACCAAGCCTCCTCCAGCCCAGTCCCCTCTTAGCCCTCTGACGTGGGACCCTCCTTCTTCCTAGGGGCCTCCAATAGGGAAGAATGGGCCAAGGGTCTTGAGGAAGGACTCCTGGTGGATTGAGGATGGAGGGTGGCCTGGCCCTGGCCCTTAGATGTGGTTTTCCAAGAGATACAAAGAGAAAGGCTTGCTCCGTTGGGCCTGCTGTAGGGAAAAATGGAACCCAGATGTGTGGGCCTCAGGGGGGACGCACTCAAGGCTGGGCTTTAGCACCTCGCTCCCACTGTCCTCAGCCGTGGCTCGGGGTCATTGGAGGAGGGAAGGGCAGGGGCTCCCAGCTGCCTCTTTCACTCAGATGAAATGAGAGAGGGGAAGAGAACCTTCCAGAGTATTGGAAACTCCAAGCCCTCTGGGAATTCTGGGCTGACAGACAGAACAAAACAGGAGTTCTGCTGGCCCAGGCCAAGCCAGACACAGAGGCCCAAGGCATGAAACTGCTGAAACAAAAATCATACAGCGTCGCCATTTGGACAAGGTGTGACCCTAGTTTCTCCCCCCTGAAATTCTCTTTCCTTTGAGGCAAAACACAGGCCCCCAAACATGCAAAGGGTGAGCTCCTGGGGAGAGTTTGATGTGAAACCATTTCCAGCTGTCCCCCCCACCCCCTGCACGGCCCCAGTGCAAGCCAGTTCTTCGCAGACCCCTGATTTGAAGATGGGAAATAGCCTTCCATTACACAGCCGCGTGGATCTCAGTCCTGGCTGTGCATCCAAACCATCTGTAAGGGGACGGGGTGGGGGCATTTGTACAAGGTGTGGCCCTCATTTCCCCCCTGGAATGGGTTGGGGGCATCAAAGACACCCAAGCGCCCCAGCACCTGTGGAGATTCTGTGGGGTGAGGGAGGACCAGGAACACTCTAAACCTGCCCACGGATTCTAGGTGCCACTCCTCCCAGCTTCCCTTGCAAGGATCCTTGTAGGCTGGAAAGTCTGAAGCCCAGGGCTCAGGCCTGCGGGGCAGCAGCAAGGGCAACCCTGGGAGCTGGTCAGTAATGCAGAGCCTTGGCCCCGCCAGACCTCCCCAAGGAGAATGTGCACCAGAGAAGGCTTCCAGGTAAGCCTGGCATGGTGGCGCACGCCTGTAATCCCAGCACTTGGGAGGCTGAGGCAGGAGGATCGCGAGTTCAAAGCCAGCCGCAGCAATGGCGAGACACTCAGCAACTCAGTGAGACCCTGTCTCTAATAAAATTAATAAAAAGGGCTGGGGACATGGCCCAGTGGGCGAGTGCCCCTGAGTTCAATCCCTGGTACCAAAAAAAAAAAAAAAAAGAAGAAGTTTGAGACGTGGCAGCTGATGGGGACACAGAGCTATGCTCCCACCGCATCCCACAGGCTTCCGCGCAGAGCTGGTTTCTGTCGTCTCCCTTCCCTTGGCCACTCCCTGCAGCGTCCTCCCCACCGCCCACCCCCAGATCCTCTCAGCGGCAGAGGCTGCTCGTCTGCGGTGGGAGGAGGCACAGGGGTTTGTGCAGGGAGCCCTCTTCTGCACAGACCCAGGAGGTCCGAGACCTCTTCCCCCTCCGAGGGGGCATTTACTGGGTGATTTACTGCTGCCGACGCTGGGATGGAGGAGGGCACCGAGAGACCGGCACGGGCTGGCAGCCAGCCTGACCAAACACACCGAGCGGCAGCCGCCTGGACCCTTGAGGAGCCACACAGCTTCAAAGATGCACCAACTCCACGCAGAGAAAGATGGGCTGTTTTGTTTTTCTCTTTTAACAAGTGGGGCTTGTTCTGGGGATGGGAGCATATGTTGCCACGGCTGTTCTGGCCCAGCTGCACCTGCTGATTCTGTTTGGAGACCCAAGCATCCCAGTGTGTCCCCACCCGGAGCCCCCCAGCCTGGCCCCTGCCCCCCTTTCCCACATCCCCACCACCAGCTTCAGACCCAGAGCGGCCCTGAACCTGTGGAGGTGCAGGCTGTGGGGTGAAGCTAGCAGGGAGCTTTCTCCTCCACAGGGGCTGCTCCAGTGGTGGTCCTGAGATGCTGGGATGAAGCATGTCTGTGCAGGAAGGGAGGGCTGGCGGGTGAGGAAGGGGCTTTGGGAAGGAGGACCAGTGTGTTAGAAATGCTCTCTGCTATGTCACTTCTGAAAGGGAAGGACTTTCTCTCTCTTTTCTTTTCTTTTTCTCTAAAGTATCTTGCAGGGGCTAGAAACAGCACAGGTGGTCAAAGGAAAATGAATAAGGAATAAATCTTAAAAATGGATGGAAGATGGAGAGGTGAAAGGATAGGTGACTTCAACGTCGCCAAGCTAGATGTTTGCAAAGACTCCCTTACTAAAGTTACACCACATACTTTTTTTTTTTTTTTTAAACCAAGGATTGAACCTAGGGGTGCTTACCCACTGAGCCACATCCTCAGCCCTTTTTTTATATTTTACTTAGAGACAGGGTCTCGCTAAATTACATAGAGACTCACTAAATTTCTGAGGCTGCCTTTGAACTCACGATCCTTCATCCTCAGCCTCCCACACAGCTGGGAATACAGGATATACCACCATGCCTGATTGTATCGCACACTTTTAAACATATTTCTGAGGTTGTAGAACATTAGGGAAATATTCAAATGAGGACCAAAAAACACACAAGGAGCTGAAACCCAAAGTCAGTATTAACCTAAAAGTAAATGTTTATCAGCAACACTGAAGAAACAACCTGCAAGGCAAAGGAATTGAAACAGATATCCTAAATTAATTCCGGGACAAGCGTTCCAGCTCAGAAGGGCTTTTATAGCCAAACAAGCACAAGTCCTCTCTGGAGGAAGGCATTCCCAGATGAGCCTCGTGTGACACCTAAGGATAAAGTTTAGCAAGATGTGAGCTCACAAATCACTACATTCGATCCTTAAGGGTTATAAATGTTAGAATCTTTAAAAATGGACAATTGAATGACAATGTTTGAAATATTTAAAGAAATACAAGACAGAATCCCCAAAATGAGAAAGGGATGCGGGTGATCAGAAGTAATTTAGGACTTTAGCTTTTTGCCACGAGGAAATTGCGATGTCTAGACTTTCCTTCCCTCTGATGAATTTTTCATTTTCTTTCTTTCTTTTTATACTGGAGATTGAACCCAGGGGTGTTCAACCACTGAGCTACATCTTCAGTACTTTGTTACTTCCTTAACAGAATAAGTGGGCTTTATTTTTTCTCTTTAATTCCTCCCACCCAAAAAAGACAAGGCCGTATCATCAAACAGAACTATGCATTTAGATGCTTAGGTTTGTTTTGTTTACATGATTGTATTTTATGTCCTCACAAAATTAATGAACATCTTGTCAAATGAGTTAAAATATATTAATCACCTATTTTTCGATCAAACGATATTTATATTTTATGTGCACACACATGAAAAGGTCAGCTTTTTATACCTTAACACAACAAGTTTTCATGCAAATGAAAATAGGAAATATACTTAATTTTAAAAAGAGTTATAATTCAACTTGTGGTATTTTAAAAATACACTATTGAGATAAGAAGTTCTTTAACAAGTTAGGATTCTTTCCATTTCCATTTCTTTCTCTACTGTTTTCTACGTGTTGACCTCCTTCTTTCCTATTGCCATCTCAATGTACCTAGAGGTAAGAGGTTCCAGACATCTCACTCCACAGGTGGCTGATTCCATTGCTGTGTGCCTGAGGTGAGGCAGAACATCAGGGCAGAAGGATATGACAGAAGAAAGCAGCTCAGGACATGACAGGAAGCACAGCTCCACTACTATTTTCTTTTCTTTTCTTTTCTTTTTTTTTTAAGACAGTTTCCAAGTTGCTGAGAGTCTCACTAAGTTACCCAGTTTGGCCTTGAACTTGTGACCCTCTTGCCTTAGCATCCTAGATTGCTGGAATATAGGCATGTGCCGCTGTGCCCAACAGTTCCTTCCCTCTGTAAGCAATGAGAAAACTGGGGGTCAGCAGGGAGGTCTGTGGAACAACTGTTTTCAGACATTGGACAATAGTTATCTCAGGACCATACAAAGAGAAATAAATGAGATCAACTTCATTCCAATTTACTGCATGAAGGCAATTTCTGGAAGGCAGGACAAATTGGAGAAATCCAAAAGGAATAAGAAGTCTCACCAAATTGAAGAGATGCAAATTAGAGTTTGGGGAGGCCATAGGATTCACAATTTGCAGGGCAATCCAAAAAATTTTCCTGGGCTCCCCTTGAATCTTTAGTTAAATTTCAGCCTGTGCAATACATAAGGAAACCCAACACTGAGCAAAAACAACACCTGAAGAAAGAACAATTACCAGGGAGATATATGCTGAAAAATTCCCAAAGCTCAGATAAGGCTGAGCATCTCTGGAGCTTTTGGGTTATTTGTTTGCTTATTTGTTTTCATAACTGCATCCAATTATTTTTGCCTTTTTTATTAAAAAGATGTCTCCTATCATTATTTCTATTTAGCATTTTACTGGAGTTGTTAGCTACTGCAATAAGATAAGAATAAAAGCTTCCAGATTGGAAAAGAAGTATAACTGTCTTTATTTTCAGGTGATGAAATCATGAATATTAAAAATCTCAAGAAATTCATAAAGAAGTTACTGGGATGATAAATGAGGTGAGCAGGATTGCAGGACACAAGGTCAATGTATGAAAATCAATCACCTTTGTGTGTACCAACAATGAACAACTGAAAACTGACATGGGAAAATGTTAGAATAGTATCCAAAGGTACTTAAAAATCAAGTTAATGAAACATGTGCAAGACCTATGTACTAAAAACTACCAAAAATATCAAGACTGTATATGCTCACAGATCAAAAGGCTCATTACTATAAATACGTCCATTGTTCCTAAGTTGGTCAACAGGTTCAATGCAAACTTTAAAAAAAAATCCCATATGCCTTTGTCTGGTAGAAATCAACAAGCTAATTCCATACTATACTATTCATCTGAAAAGGAACAAACCAATTACACCAGTTTTGCACATTGAGAGATCTAGAAGTTGTAACACCCAAAGCAATGAGAACGTTTCATGCTCAGATCTTAGTTTCTAAATATCATTGCCCAATAAAGAAAGCCAGGCTCCTGGATGAAATGCCCAATTCTGTGTCTGAGACAGGAAAAATACAAGACAAGCCCAAAGCACCTTGTAGTGCAGGAAGTAAGGAAGTACTTTAAAAAAAAAAAAGAGCAAAAGGCACAGGAGCCAAACTGAATGAGCTACCAATGGCCAACCTGTAATAATTTGAGCAACAAAACAAATCTTCATGAATCCACACTGACATAAATAATTTAATAATAAATTAATGGTGGAGAAGGGAGAACTCTTTCTTATAGAAAATTCTAATTAATACATGGAGGAATGGGAGAAATAGAATATTACCATCAGAACACAACAGTAATCATGGATGGAGTCAAGAGTCACCAATTATACTAAAAATTAGTGAACAAAACTATAGGAAGAAAAATGATATTTGCATAGCATCAAAGTCTCTTTCCTCAAATACTTACTAATTACTGTGAAGTTTTTACTGCATGTCCACAAGTTCTCTGATGCACCTCTCTGTAAGAGGTTAGCTTAATTCCCCTCTCCTTGAGGGAGGGCGGCATCTATGTCTCATGTCTAGTGATGACTGTGGAGAAATCTGGAAGACATCACCTTAGCCAAGAGATCAAGATTAACATCACCACTAATAATAACTTGAGATCATATCTTCTCTGGCATGATGCTGTAAGAAGGCACTTTGCTTCTGTAGTATTCTTCCCCCTAAATCCTTACCCCTAGTCCAATCATGAGAAAACATGGGACAAATTCAACTTGAGGGATATATTTTACAAATTTCCTGATTAGAATTTTCTCAAAAATTCTAATTTTTGACTGAAGAACTCGCACATTGAGAACCTAAAGAGACATGACAATTAAATGAAAGGTAGTATCATTAATTGGATCCTGAAAAAAACATGGGACATTAGCAGAAAACCGAAAATACCAATAAAGTTAAAATTGTTTAATTAACAGTCTTGTACTAATGTCTGTCTTAGTTTTGACAAGTGTGCGGTAACTATGTAAGATATTAACACCAGGGAAGCTGGGAGAGGAGTACAGGGAATGCTCTGCATTATCTTTACAACTCTTCTCTCAGTCTAAAAGCTATTTCAAAATAAGAAGTTTTCAGAGATAAGATGCAGCTATTCAACACACACCTAAAGGAAGCATCAGCGGGAAGCTATGCACCAGGTACTTCACCTGCAGACAAAGGCAGGTGCAGACACTCACATTGCAGGGGTTTTATCAGCTCTTGTGTAAGAGGGAGAGTGAGTCAGTGGAGAGAGAAGCAGTAGCTTTTACCTTTTATCTTTTTGTTTTGGTGGTGCTGGGGACCAAACCCAGGGCCTCATACATGCTAGGTAAGGGCTCTACCACTGAGCTATATCCCAAGCCCTAGTAGTTATTAAGAAGGCCACCATTCCTTCACCCTGAGCTAGACTACCCTGCAGCACTTATTCTACATATATCTCAAATTCTCATGTCATCCTACATTTTTCAAAATTTTCAATTTTATATAGTTTTCCCAAACAGATTTTTAACTCCTTGATGTCTGGGGGTTATGTTTTACATCCAATGCTGCCTTCTATTAATTAATCTGTATTTTAAAATGTAGCTCCATGTGTGGAATATAATCTTGCATGTGTCCTGTGCTAAAATTCCTTTCTATTTGTATTGTGCTGTGGACTGAATTATGTATCTATCCTCCAAATTCTTACATTGGAGTCCTAACCTCCATCTGGAGTATTTGTATATAGGGATTTTAGGAAATAACTAAGATTAAGTAAAGTTGAGGAATGGGGCCCTATCCAATTGGATTGGTGGCTTTATACGAAGAGGAAGTAAGATCTCTTTCCACCATGTGAGGACACAGGGTTGTCTGCAAGTGAGGAAGAAAACCCTCACCAGGAACTAAATCATCTGGCACATTGATCCTAGAGTTTCAGCCTCCAGAACTGTGAGAAAATAAGTTTCTTTTGTGACACCATCCAATTTACAGTATTTACTATGGCAGCCTGAGCTGATGATACACTTTGGTTTGGACTGTGTTTACTTGCCCTCATTGAAGGGTGGTCATGTCTGCAGTATACCTGCCTTGTGTTATTTAGAAAGGTGTGGGGCATGATCTGAACCAAAACTTTTAGTGGGCGGAACCAAATGATGCTCAGAGTCTTGTGATTTATGGGACAGTCATGCCAAACAATTTCCCACACAATATGGCAAGAGCACCCTCACTATTAAAAACAGGCAGGCTGCTTCTCACTCTTGAGTTGTTGCAGGATTCTTGCATAGAGAGACTCCACATCAGGGCCTTCAGCAGGAGGCAGTGTTTTTCAGAGCCAGCATTGGCTCAGCAGGTTCATATCCAAAGGCTGAGCACCCAATGCAGGAGGCACTGCTCTATATACCTCCTGTTACTTCTTTTCATGCTGGCTCATCGTCTCCCATGTTAGGTAATACACATTGTGATTGAGCAGTCTATTTCTATACTATAGAGTTGCAACAGTGTTACAACAAAGTTGTGGAGTGTACACACTGATATGGGTGGTGCCCTGTTAACTTTCCTTTGTTTTGAGAAAGTCCTTACCACAGAGATAGGCTACATCGTCCCTTGTGTGTACCTCTGCTTTTTTAAATAAATCTCTATCTGTGCCTCTGACTGCTACGTGTTGAAACTCTTTTCCATCTCATAAGCCAAGAACTCCACTGGCCCTGAGTCCAGTTTTCCTCCTTTTTTCCCAGAGAAGCCTAGAAGACATGGCTTCTCTCATGACATCTCTTGGTGGCCTGTATGGGGAACTTTGGAGCTATTGACGTTAATTACAACAATTATGTGTTAAGAAGATAGCAATACAATAATTCCAACTCAGCCCCACAATGATGAGTTTGGGGAGGGGGGAGTGAGACAGGAATTTGGAGATATAAAAAAGGGAGAGAGATATTGAGTCTCAAAGGAAGCACTGATGAACAATTGAAATGCAGAAAAAGCCCATAAATCATTGAGATGCAGAAAATGTCCATTAAGCACTGAAATGCAGAAAGTGCCCATCCTGAGCAACCCAGCCTGGAACTTTGGTCAGTTACATGGGTCAGTCTGACCCATGCCCTTGTCTGCAAAAAGTAGCACGAGGGCAACACACAAATCCAGGGAAAACGGGCATGTAATTGCTTAACTCTGCTCTGTCTCCACCTCTAGTCCAGCCCCACCCTCTATAAATATTAATACCCCTCACCAAAAGGTTGCCGCTTCTCACTCTTGAGATAGCCCACATTCCCCTTTGAATATGCCTCTTCCTCCCTAAATAAATCTCTACGGGTCTGAAATAAGAAAACAAAAACAAAAAACCCAGACAAACAAAAGAGTTAGTGGGTTAGGCAGCAGATTAGACATAGTTGAAAAGATAATCCATAAACTAGAAGACAGGTTTAAAGAAATAACCTTGAATACAACAGAGAGAAAAAGACAGAGACAGAGGCAAAGAATCTGAAAGCTTCAGAGATGTAGAAAATAGAATGAGGAAGTATAATCAGAGTCCTGGAAGGAGAAACTAAAAATAATGTCAGAGGGGTAATATTTGAGAAGAATGCTTAAGAATTATCCACAACTGATTAAAGACATAAATCCACAGACACAAGGAGACCAACATATACCAATGGAATATATAAAAAGAAACTCACACCAGATCACAGTGAAGGAAGGGTTTAGACCATCATAAAAAGAGAGAGAGAGACAGAGAGAGAAAAAGTCTTAAAAGCAGCCAGACACAAAATACCACTGACCTGCTCAGAAATTACAGTTAGAGTGTTAGATGATTGTCAGTTCTGGTGGACTCCAAAAGATAGAAGGAAAATTCTTTCAGAGTGCTTAGAAGAAAAGTAACCATCAGATCAAAATTTTATATGCAAAACTATCTTTCAAGGGCAAAGTGTCAAGAAAAAATTTTCAGATAAATAAAAATTGAGAGATTTCCACTAACAGCCCTTCTAGGGAAGCTGTATTTCAGCATCGGTGTGAGCCTCTTATCCTTCAGAGATGGAAACAGCACTGCACTGAGGCAGGAGTCAGAAAACCTGAGCTGAGGCCTGGTTATGCCTCCTGCATCAGGTGAGTGTAAGATTTTAACCACATCATGTCCCTGCAGGAGACTTCAGCTTCCTCCTGAGGATGATGAGGACAGCCTGTCCTGCCCATTTAAGCCATGGCTGAATGCTGATGATTCTCAAAGTGGGGTACAAGTTTCTCTGGGGTCCTCAAGGTCATCTCAGAGGGTCTGTGAGGTCCTCCCCTTTCCAACCATATATCTGTATGAGACTAGATTTTTTTTTTCATAGACTTCAACCAAAAGCAACCTGTGGGAACAGTTTGCAGAAACAGGAAGGAGAATCCAACCACATTCCATCAAGCCAGACTAGAAAGAAACGTAAAACAATGCCACTCTTCCCATGGAATCCTTGTGTTTTGAAAAATATAGATATTTTTTATAAAGTATATTATTTATGTAACATGCAATGGGTTCCATTATTATTTTAAATGAATGAATGAAATAACTTAGATATGCTTAGTTTTAATTGATTACAAAATTGAATTCTAACAGTAATATTGGTAGATACGATATATATAAATAACTTTCTTTCCTCAATTTTTAAGAATGTAAGGGTGTCCTGAGACTAGAAATTTGAGAACCACTGCAGTTTGAATTAAATGACTCTGAGTCTGTGGTCTAAGGTACTGAATGATCCCACTTTACAGATGGTGAAGTCAGAACACTGAGGTTAGGTAACTCAATGTCACACAGCAAGAGGTGGAGTCAGGGTGACAAGCTAGGTGGTCTTGCTCTAGAGTCCAGGCTCTTAACCATCACCTTATAACCATTATTTAGTGAATGCAAATTTCTTTTTCGACAAAAAATTTCAACTGTGTGCTACACAGGAAACGCAACTGATCAAAGGGACCCCTTGCCATAAAGTCACTGAGAACAATGACTTCTTTTCCAAGTGAGGACTGGAACCTGCCTTTCTCAACTCCCTACTGGTGGCATTCCACCTCTGGTTCCTGCTTCCCTCAGGTGGGGAGATGAACGCACTTCCAGTGTCCTCCAACTGCCAGGAGAGGAGTCCTTCGCCTCTTCCCAGAGATGAAGGACAGAGGGGACCCGCCCCAGACTAGAAAGGAAGCAGATCCAAGAAGTGAGTGTCCCAGGGCCAAGACCGTAATCTCCGTCTTTGCATTTCCCTCTCTGTGCTTGACCTGGAATTCCAGCAATGGCTGCTCATGCCTGGAGTAGCAAAACCTTCAGCAATTCCCAGAGGACCTCAAAGCTGCCCTGTCCCCATCTATAAAATGGGAGTGGCAAGAAGCAACTCTCGGCAGTCCAGCAAAGGAAGGTGCAGCTCAGGCCTCTGTTCTCAGAGGGAAAGGCAAGCACCCACAAGCACACCCAGAGCCACAGTCCTGTCTTTCTCTGCATGACCTTGGGTAGCTAGAGCAGCAGGTGACCCAGTCCATCTTGCTGATGGCAGAGAGCACAGATAGGAGAAATGTGACATTGGAGAGGCCCTGCCATCACCATGAAGTGAAAAGATTTTAAACAAACCTCTGGTCTCCTGTGACCCTTGTCCCTCTTCCTGGACAGAAGTTCTCCTGAGGGTACCAGCTACTGGGTTCCCAGAGCCTGCTTTTCCCAATGGGCCTTTCTTTCTACCCAAAAGGCAGAATGCAGAGTGGTGTCTCCAGTGTGGGGTGCTTTGCTGGGGAGCAGCATCAGGAGGAGGCCTGGTGGGGTGCTGCCTGGTGGCAGGGCTGGGGGCTGGAGCCTTGACTGCTGGCTGCCCTGCAGCCCCCGAGCTCACAGGGCCTTCCCTTTACCATCTCATCCAACTTCCCTGAAGGATTTGGGATTTTAAGAGATACAAATCTTATTCTCTCTGGTCTTTAAAACACACACACACACATACACACACACGCGCACACACACACACACACACACACACACACACACACACATATACATATGTTGTTGATGGACCTTTACTTTATTTATTTGTATGCAGTGCTGAACATCAAACCCAGTGCCTTGCACATGCTAGGCAAGCGCTCTACCTCTGAGCCACAACCACAGCCCCTCTCTGATCTTTTCTCAAGAGATTTTCCTGTGTGGTAAGATGCACAGAACATAAATTGGACCGTTACTGACTTTAGAATATTCACAGTGTCACCTCTCTCTGGTTCCAATTGTGTTTAGGTGTTGGTTGCTCACCATAAGGGTATGGGGAGAGTAGAAAGAAGTACAAAGAGCCAACATTCCATGCTCTGAAGACTACCATGATTAACAGGCTAAGGTTGGGACTGTCAAACTGTGCTGCCACCAAGAGGGACACCCCAGGGTACCACAGTCCCCCACTATTGCTGGGATAGTTTCAAATTCTGTGGGAGACACAGCGACCCCTGTCAGATGCTCTGCAAACTGCTGGCTCCAGACAGTTCACCATGAGCACAGAGCGCACCACATTCCTTTTGACGATGTCATAGCTTTATGAAGCTCGTTTTTTTTTTTTTTTTTTAAATGTTTTTCTGTGATAAAAAGCCAATACCATGTGCAGATCATTGCGGTACAGGAAATGAGGTGACGGGGTCTAATATGGTTCCAGAGCTAAAGAAGCGTGTAGTGCCTGCCACACATCCCGTTAGTAAATAAGTGTGGTTATTTCAGACTGAAATAAAAATGCTTTTCCTTTAATTTATGTGTGTGTGTGTGTTGACTTTTTTCGGTGGCTACAAAGTTGAGAGAATAGAAACACACATTGAGTTATTTAACCCTAGCTCTTTAATCAGAGAATCTTTCTGGTTTTTCTTTTGACCTTCAGGACACATAGGTAATTTTAAAAAAATTTACTGAGATGCCCAGGGTGGCAGGAACAGAGAAAGTCTAGGTGTCTCTGTTCTGGCGCACGGCATCTAGCTTTTTGTTGTGTACATACAGTGTGAGTACTTTCTTCATAATTAAAGTTTGATGTGGACTCAATGTTACAATGGATATTACGGCCAATCGTTGAAGAAACAGCTCTGAAGGGAAGAAGTCGCACAGCTAACCAGCCCCTACGTGTCACCACCTGCAGCTTCTCTCTCTGAAACCCCTAACATGGCAGGCCTCTACGGTTCTGACAAAGGCCAGCCTCACGGTGTGCACAGGACCAGGGGTTACTTGACCTTGCTCTCAACTGTTGGCATGGTCCCGTCCCTGGCACACTGACAAGTCAGAGGAGCCCCAGTTAGCTGCTGATTCCTGAAGCCACATCCACCCTGCAACAAGATTCTCATAAATAGCAGATAACTCTGGAAAGAGAATCCCTGAGCTGCTATCAACCGTGGACACTCCAGGAGCCCAGCGAGACGTGGGTGCACCTGGGGCCTCGGCCACCCTGTCAGAGGCTCTGACGGTCCTTCAGAGCTGTCCTGGATTTAGGCAGGGGGTGGGGAGGACAGTCTTCCTATCCTAGCATTAGACAGTCACCAGTCGCAGGTCACCCCGGGAGAAGCTGTGGCCCAAAGTGAAACAACTCCCTGCCAGACAGACCATCCCCAGAATGTGGCTGTAGCCAGCAGAAGCTGAGGGTCCCAGAGCTGGGATGGGTGCACCGGCCTGGACTTAGGGGACCCAGCTGGAGCACCTCAGTATCCAGTTCAGGGCTGTGTGCAGAAAGTTGAGAGCCTGTCACCGTGACTTAGGACACCAGGGTCCAGAGTAGAAGTCCAGTTGTGCTTGGGACATGAGAACATCATCACCCAAATCTTAGAATTAGACCAGAAGGTCAAAGGCAGCCTTCAGACGCATTCCATCTGGTTCACAAGTTGCCAAAACTTGAACATTTAGGAGTTTTCATACACAGATCTTTATTTCTAGCTTCTCTGAAAAAAAAAATCAAAAGATCTAGACAATGTTAGTTCACTGGCCTCCAGGTCCTGAGGTGGCCCCTTCAAACTGGGCCTGTGTCTCTTGCCTCAGTCCCCACCGCTCCCTACAGCCTCTTGGTGTCCACACCACCATGCTATGCCATGGTTTTTACACACCTGCCTGCCTGTCCCTACTCATGTATGTTCCAAATTTGGCCACCCTGGTTTAACGGGTCCCACCTAGTGACTGGGCAGTGACTCAGGAACAAACCTGAGACGAGGTAGTTCCCCAGCCTCCAGACAGACACCAGAGGCAGGGCTGGGGTGGAGCTCAGTGTAGATCACCTTCTTAGGAGACACAGGGCCCTGGGTTCAATCCCCAGGGCCATAAAAACAAGCAAACAAAAAAGCAGCAGAGACTTTCATGCAGAGGACCAGGGCATGCCCGCTGCGTTCCATCACCCCATAGCCACCTTAGCATCCCACCATCACGAGGCTGGAAAGACGGTTCTAGAATCTAAACCTGGTCAGAAGCTCAGATTCCTTCTCTCATGTCCCCACCCCCTGGCCACACAGCCTCAGCTGGCGCCCCTCTGGGGACAGGGAACTCACTGCTCCCTGAGGCCACCGTTCATTCCGCTCCTGGCTGACTCCCCCAGAAAGGCCTTCCCCACACCAAGCCCTGATCTGTTTCCAAGTAGCTTTCACCATCCCAAGGCATCCAGAACCCCTCTTCTGGTACCACCCCGACTCTGGGTGTCCCCCCAGGTCTGAGCCCCCTCAGGTAAGAAAGCAGAGCCTGGAAAGAGATGCTTGTCCTGTGCTTTCCCGTCTCCGCTTCCTGCCCAGGGTAGACCAGGCTGCCCATCTAAAGGGACCACAGAGGGGAAGTGAATAATCCCTCTGCCCAGCTCCCCGAGGAAACCAGCTGGAAGACAGCCGCGGAGCTCAAAGCTCCCGTCAAGGAGGCACTCCTGGTTTCCAGGATCCCACCAACAGCAGCGCTGGGGAGCCCTGGGCAAGCAAGCAAGTGCTAGTGGCCTGTCCTCCTCTGATGTCTGCCTGCACCGAGGGAGCGTCCCCCGGAAACCTGGCCGGGAATTCGAAGGTCCTGTCTTGTTCCATCCCACCCACGTCCACAGGGAGGGCTGGTCCCGCTACCAGAAACAGCGGCACCTGCTCCCATGGGATCAGTGTTATTTTAAAACACGGTCTTTTTAAATCTAGCCATTGCTTTGACTGCTTTTCCTCTTGACTCATCAGGATGATGGCATTTAACCATTCTTTTAACCAACGCAACCATTTGCATCAGTCACGCACGGATGTCCTCAAAAATTAGGCAAGCAGGGCATGGTAGTGCACACCCATAATTCTAGCCACTCAAGAGGCTGGGGCAGGAGAATCCCAAGTTTGAGGCCAACCTCAGCAACTTAGCAAGACCCTGTCTCAAAATGAAAAGGGCTGGGAATGCAGCTCAGTGGTAAAGTACCCTTAGGTTTAATCCCTAGTTCCACAAATCATCATCATCATTATTATCACCATCATCACCATCACCATCATCATCATCAGGCAAGATAAGGTGTCCCAGAGAATGACATTTATGTATTTAGCACTTCTGTGCCAGGAACTCTTTTCAGGACTTAACAGACACTGGTTCATTTGATCCTTGCAGCTCTTCTGTGAGGCAGAAAACATTACTGTCCTCATTGTACAGATGAGGAAACCGAGGAACAGAGAAGTTAATGAAAATTCTTGGGGCCGCAGTTGACAAGAAGCAGAGCTGGGATCTGAATGAGAGTGTGGTTTGCAGGGCCTAAGCCAGCCCCAGAGGCCCCTGTAGGGGTCTGAGCAGAGTGCAGGGTGCCCACCCTCACTTCAGAGGCCTTTGGGTCCATTTCACTGGTTTTCTCTCCAGTGTCCACATTTTTGGAATAAAAGGCTCCAAGCCTTCAAATACATTTGCAGCTCTCTGGCGACAGCTTTGTCAAAAGAAAAGAGACTTGCTCTCTCTGAGATGCTGATTTAAACATCTGAATTAAGCCCACCAATCAGGTGGTTTTCAGCTGCACATGAATTGGAAATGAAAATGAGATTTGCCTTTGCGTCCAGCTCCTCCCTGCGCCCCACAGGTCAAGCACTGAGCCTCCATTTCTTTGCCTATGAAATGGGCACACATCCTGTTCTGCCGCCCTCCTAGAGCTACTGCGAGGTGGTGTGAAATCAGTGCTGTACTTCAGAATTTAGGGGCCTGTCATGACATCCACGATGTTCCACTGTATTCCTTGCAGGTCACAGCAGTGGTGGGTGGGCCTGGTCCCGAGGCTGCGAGGAGTACAGAGAGATAGGTAGGGAGGGTCCCCCGGGGTTGGGCTCCTGGAGGATCTAAACATGGGTGGCACAGAAGAAACAGGTGGAACAGAAGTTTTTTGACAAAAGCAGGCTTTAAACCCATGGACTAAACTCAAACAGAGTGACTAAGATATTTAAATATGCTTCATGTCCCCCAGGTGGGGCAGTGCCAAGAGGGGCAGCAGGAAGCCTGGGCTTGGAGTCAGACAGGAGAGTGCTTCTGTGCCCTTTCCACATGCCAGCTCAAAGACCTTGGACAAGTGGTCCAGCACCCCTGTGACTCAGTTTCCTCATCTGTAAACTGGAAGGAATCGCCGCATGAGCCCTATACTAATGGTGAGGATGGAAGAAGATGCTGCCGGGACCTGTTGGCTGTGTAGTGTAGCAGGCACCTGCTGGGCTGCAGCCGGCTGTGTGAGGCGGAGAGCTCTTCTTGACCATAGCTGTTGGATCTCTGGCTGGAACTCCCTCTCTTAGGGCCATAGACACGGTCTTGGCGGATTTGGGATCACCTCTCAATTTTCTCCAAGAGAGGCTTGAGCTATAGGGTTCGTAGAACCCCATGTGTTGGGGTTGGAGGGTTAGCATGTCCCTAAGCATTTGTCCCACAGGGACCTCTGCCTCATGCCTCAGTGGACACATGTGAAGCCCATGGCCAAGTTGCCCCTCGTTGCTGTCTTTCCCTGACTCTTCCTGGCAAGGCACCCGAGGGCACAGGACCATTTCTCAGGAGTGGGCCTCATCCTGGCCAGGTCTTGCTGCCTCCCAGGACTCTCCATGGAAACCCCCACCCCAAAGCTCAAAGCCTGCTCTCATTGAAGACCTTGCTCCCCATTTCCACTAAGCCCTGCATCTTCTCTTTTCTTCTGAGATCTGGGGCTTGAGGACCCAAAGCCAGGTGTTATGGATAAGATAGGTGGTGTCCCCAAAACTCAGGTGTAAGACAAGGCAAGAAGGTTCAGAGGAGAAATGACTGGGTTATGAGATCCCTAAGCCAACCAATGAATTAATCCCCCGGATGGGGTTAATTGAGTGGTAACTGAAGGCAGGTGGGGCGTGGCTGGTGGAGGAGGGCATTGGGGGAGTGCCTTCAGGGTATAGATTTGGTATCTGGCAAGTGGAGTCTCTCTCTGCTTCCTGATCACCATGTCAGCTGCGTCCCTCTTCTGCCATGATGTTCTGCCTCACCTTGAGCCCAGAGGAATGGAGTTGGCCTTCTATAGACTGAGACCTCTGAAACTATGAGCCCCCAAATAAACTTTTTCTCCCCTAAAACCGTTCTTGTCAGGTCTTTTAGTCACAGCAGCAAAATAAGCTGGCTAAAACAGCAGGCACACACTTCATTTCCACACACAATCTCTCCTGCAAAGACGTCACAGGAGGAGAAATCCACAAACAGGACCCGGATGTGAGAAGGAGAGCTAGAAGTCAAAGCTACCCGCGGTGACCACGGCTGGGACAGCTGGATGGGCTGCTGGAAAGGGCTTCCTGCCGCTTTGTGAGGAGATCGGGCTCCCCCAGGCAACACACATTTAAGGGCTAAGGGGACCAAGACTGGTTCTTCTTCAGCCCCAGACTTCCCAACAGCACCTCCAAAGGAGAAACACAATGAGCTCACCTTCTCTCCTGGCCTCTAGCAACAGCTAAAGCGAGGAAGGGAGGGAGGAGACAGTGAGAAGATGACCCAGGGTATTCAGGGCCCCCCTCCATCCACCATCCCTGCCTGGCCCAATGTTCCAATTTTTTTTTTTTCAGATCAGGCTTCTTTATGCTCTTGGAATTGCCCTGCAACCTCTTGGACATCTCCCTGGGGCACCATATTCTTCTGTCCCCCCATGCAAAGGACCATGAGCCATGAGACCTCAGTCTCCGAGAATGACTTTCCCTTCCTCTGCCCACGATAGATCATTCTGGGAGAAGGGCCACTCTGACTTGGCTGAGTGTCCCTGCCCACTTTCTCCCATTGTGCATGAGGTTGCTGCTGGTGAAAGTCCAGGGACCTTGAAGACCTGGGGTCCAGGCTCAACTCGGCTACCAGCTCAGCAGCCTTTCCCCTCTCCGAGTCCCCACAAGGAAAATGAGATGGTCGGAATGGAGATGCCTGAGGTCCTTCCAGTGTTGAGATTCTAAATCACCATCTGCTGCGGGCAGATGTCATCACTGAAAACCGACATGGATTCTGCTTTGATCTTCCCGGCGGAGGGGATGGGCTCCCAGCACTGAGCCAGGAGTGTGGCCTGCTGGTGGGAGGAGAGGCGGGTGGGACACTGCTCCAGAGAGAGCTCTCCAAATGCCCAGAGCCCCAGACAAGGGGGCCAGCTCCTGGGCATGGGCCAGAGACAGGATAGAGGAGGGATAATAGTTAAGAAGCCCAGGACGTGGCTCAGCCAAGAGCTCAGAGGCGGATCAGCTGTGCCTCTGTGTCTGGACCAGCTTCTGGGCTGGACTTGGTGGGATAGGGCCAGAGGTAAGGGCAGGCAAAGTGCAAAGGTTGGAGGGCACGTGCCTGAATGTTTCCTGGGCACTTAGAAGTGTTGGTGCTGAGAGCAGTCACTCACACTCACACACACACACACACACACACACACACACACACACACACACACGTTTTCAGGTTTCTTTGTGAACAGAAGTCTTTCCAGAGCTGAGAGCAGAGACAGAGGAGAAATAGGCCCTAACCCAAGGCTAAGGTTTGGCCACGACTGCCAAAACTCCCAGGCTGGCTGTTCAGTTAGTAAAACACACAGCAACTACGGTAGGACTAAGGTCCTAGGCTCCGGAAGTGTCTCTCATGCCCACTCCAGCTAGCTACTCCAGTCCCAGAACTCCCCACAGCCCTGCAACCAGGAGTGGACACCAGGCTGGGCAGAGGTGGCCGCCTGGGACCCCGCTCCACCACCACGTCTGATGTCCCTGATCAGGGCCTGTGTCGAGTGTGGTGACATATATGGACTGGCCTCCCTGCTTCCGCCAGGTCCCCTTTCTCCTCAGCTGTCCCTTTCTTTGCTTTCATCACACCTGTCTTAGGTGCATAAGGAATTCTGGGTCCTGGAAGAGAATTGGGGAGACCCAGGTTGCTGCCCGTTCCCACCTGAGTCTGGGGTCCAGATACCAAGGCCAGACAGTTGGAAATTCCCGCAGAAACCACAGATGGGTTGAAGGGGACCCCTTCTCAGGCCCCTCACCCAACTGCCCAGGAAATGGGTCCCCTGCAGCCACCTGGCGATGAGGGTGGCACGCTGCTGCTCAGCCCCTCCCTGCCGCTGTTTGCTGACAACCGGGAAAGAATTTTAATCTCAGAAACAGTCAAGGTGGGGAAGGGGGCCGAGGGGCGGCCATATGGAACCTGTTGAGGAGCTGGGTGGGAGCCCAGCTACACCTCCATGCACTGGGGTGCCGGCCAGCTCTTGGCTTTGCCTGCTTGGCTCTGGCCGTGGAGGGAAAGAGCGTGGGAGAACAGACAAGCAGGCCGGGTGGGGCCCGGCTTATGCGACACGTGTGCACCCGGTCACTGTCCTCCAGGTGAGGACAGGCTGGCTCGCTGCCCAGTGGCTGGACTGGAGCTGGATTTTAGGATTCCTGACAGCTCGACAATGTGCGGGGGTTACAGGGGTCTCAGAGTGGCGGTCGGGTCTCCTCAGGACAGTTGCAGGGCCTTGTCTGAGAACCTCCACTCCTGGTGAGCCTGGTCATTTCCTCTGCAGAGATCAGGTAGAGGTAGGTCCAGAAACCCCCAGACGTTACCATTTAGAAGTCTCGGTCTTCTCCCTGGCCTCGGTGCACAGCCAGCCCTCTGTCTGTCTGTCATGAACTCAGCCCCACACTCAGGTGTCCGCCTCTGCGGTGACATCTAGCCGGCTGACTTCAGACAGCTCTGACTAAACACTTGACTGCACTGCTTGGGCCTTTGCCCCAGTGAACAGAACTCAGGAGGGATCCAGGTTTTGTACTGGCCTTGCTGGATCTTGGACCGAGCTCACCAAATTTCCCCCTCAGTCCTTGTGAAGCTTGAACTTCTGTCTAGACTCCCCGGGCCCTCAGATGAGCCGACTGAGTTTCTGATTGATTTTGCAGACGTTTTCATGAAAGTTGACTGAAAGTACCGTGGCCTGACTTGCCCAACTTTTCAACCCACCTGGCTGGCTGTCTGACTGGTTTGACTGAAAGGTTTCAACGGATTTTACTGGAAGTTATTTAAAAACAGAAACTAAACTTCTTGAGGGTTTGACTGAGCTCTCCGAATTCTTTTGTCCGGAGTGGGCCAGATGAAAGGGTGCTCTCAGACCCAGACTAAATAACAGGAAGCCATGCTGGAGGGCTTGAAGGGTGGCTCTAGGCACAGGCCCGAGCCCCCAGCTCACACTGGAGTCTCAGCCCGAGTTAGCCCATCTCACCTGCGGAGAGGATGGGGCAAGAGGTGCTATTGGTACCTTACCCTCCTTCTGGAATCTTCTCACATTCTCCACCTCCAGCAACCATTCTCTGCCTTCCTTGCCCCTGTTTCCAGCACAGCCCCAGCTCTGGGATCCGGAGTCCCCAGAAACCATACTTCAAGTCCATTTGCTCTGCAGTGCTGCGGAGACCTGACCTCGGAGCCCCACGCCTCCTGTCCCTGCTGTGTGATTCTTTTCTAAACCTCTCTTTCTTCACCTCCAACATGCCCATGATTCCACTGCTTGCCTCTTGGGCTAGTTTTCAGGTTTTTAGCAAGAATACGAATGATAGCTGAGACCGGTTGGGCGGCTCTTCTGAAGTAGGCTGTGTTCTGGGCTCTGAGTATCTCAGCTCCTCACTGAACCCTCACCAAAGCTCACGAGGCTAGTAGGTAGCAAAAGCAGAATATTCTATATGGTGAAGGCTCTGCCCCCAGCACCTTGGATTTTCCTCGATTTAATGGAGTCCAGCGAGTGTGGCTAGCATCATGATTACATCCCCACCAGCAGTGGCCTTTTCTCAGTGGGGGAGTTGGGCTGCTCTCTGGGTCATGTTTTGGTGAGGCATTTCTTAATTGATGGTGTGACTATACATTCTTTTAGGAATACTGAAAAGCAAGGGTTGTCTTTTGACCCTACCCCAGCACAGAGGGAGCCCCGGATGTGTTCAAACCTTCCCGATGCAGTCCCCTGGGATCTTGGTCAGTCTGCTCACGTCCAGTCTGACTTTATCATGGGAACCTCTTGGGTTTCTTTCCTGGCACCTTCACGGGAATGAGATTTACAAAGCATTTGCCAGCCCCTGATGCTGGTGTCTGCCAGGTGTAGGCTGCACAGATGGACAACGGCTGCCGAGGGTCCAGGTCCTGTCCCTGATCTTGACCCCCTCTTGTGGCAACACTAGACTTGCTGGTGTTCTCCAGGGTGGGAAGGAAGGTGTGAAGAACGACTCCCCCCTGACTCTCTGTCCAGAACATGCTTGGCTTTGCGCATGGAAGAGGAAGCACCAACCGCCATTTTGTTTAAGTCAGTTTTTCCACCCCGTCCCAGATGGCAAACTCCCTCAGGATTGAACTAGGTTCATTTTTGTAGTATTAGTGAAGTTCAGTAAGTGTTTGTTGAGATAGGTCTGTCTGTCCACAGGGAGGGTATTAACAAGTATCTGCCGTGTGCATGAGACCTCGTGTCTAAGCCAAGGGCAGGGCGTCCTGGGGAGTCATTCTTTACCATGTCTGCTTTATTATCTCTGCTGTCGCCAAGTAGACAAGAGTGATCAGGGGCTTCTTAGCATTTGAAGGTTGAAATATTGATAGAGGCTGGTAGGATTGGTAGACACCTCCATCAGTGCCTCCCTGATGGTGAGGCAGGGTGCCAAGGGGCCTGGAGTCTTGACCGTTGTATATTCTGGACAGAATATAGGTTGAATTGTAGGAACTCAAATGCCAATGGGGCCCTTCCCCCTCCAGAGAAAGGTCAGTTTCCTGGTTCTCTTGTCCAGGCCAAGTACCAACCTGAGGTGCTAAGAAGGCTGGGAGAAGGTGTAGAAAGCTACCCAGAAGCAACCATTGCCTGAGTGTGATAGTAAAAGTCCTTGCTTTTATATGGATCTTTGTCATTTCCAGGGTACTTTCCACACGTTGGCCATTTGATGGACATTTGAGCCTTTGGTTCGTGTCTGGCTTTGTGCCTTGCTAAGGGTACCACCAGCAGACCCTTCCCAGGCATCACTGTTTGGCCCTTGCAATGGCCCCTTTGTAAAGATGAACACAGTGAAACTCAAAATATATCTGTATCTCAAGGACTCACAGGATGGCATGGTAGGAGCAGGGTCTGAAGCCACCTCTCACAGGTGACAGTCCCTACACTCTACTCTCCCACCTCTAAGCCTCTTTACCTTCCCCCAGTAACTCTGGAAATCTCAGGTAGTGTCAATGTCCCAACTTAAAGATGAGGAATACTGGCCTGTAGCTGATGGAGGAGACCCCAGAGATCTCCGAGAGGCCAGATGAGGGTGCTAGGATGGGCTCCAACTCCCACGCTGCTCCAAAGGAAATGCCTACCCTTACCCTGCCCACAGACGACCCCCTGCCTCTCCATGGAGCTCCCACATCTCCCCTGCTGCGGTCCTGGTGGTCCAGACACATGAGCATCCTTTCTGAAATGCTCTTGGTCCCTGCCCACCTGGCCCAGGCCTTTGGGCTCCATGATCATGTCAGTAGTTACCCAAATTCCATCAGATCAAACCAATCTTCTCTCTTCAGACTGGGCAACACCAACCTGGCCTGTTTCTCTTCCATCTCTTCCCTCTGACTTCCCCAAAATGCTCAAGCTTCTCAAAGCCAAGGACTCTCCTATTATTTCGAGAACTGCTCGGGGGGTAAACTGCTCTCCAGAGCAGGATACAAAGTTCTAGGAGGCAAAGGTGAGGCTGGGTTCCATCCTTGAATTCCACCCTTTTAGTATGAGAAGGCCCAGCAAGTCCCAGGGAAGCCCCAAAGCAGTGGGTGCTTGGCCCTTGTCCACTGGGGGACCCATCCTCCAGGCTGATCTCATGGAGGTCACCTTCCCTTGGGGCCTGGGAGTTTGTATACTTTATTAAGAAAATTGACAGAGCAGAGGAGGAAAACACTTGCAATAAGAAAATGAAGCCTCGGTTTATCCAACATTTTCCTGAGAGGTGTGGGCTTCGTCTCTGAATATGATTCCAGCCTTTTTTTTTGGGGGGGGGGGGGGGGGTCACAATCTTTGACATGACCAACCTAGGAAAATCACTGTGATGGGAAAGTTTGTGTCTTCAAGAAATTGTTCCATCATTCTGTCTACCCTCCCATTATAGCACGTGGACGTGAGTCATGTGACACACTGAATAATGATGAGACTGGAAGAGAAGAAAGGCGACATTTATGGAGCACAGCTTGGGCCCACTGGCTTCTCCGTGTCCTCTATGTACTGGACTAGCTCATGCCACCCTGCAGCAGCCTTATCAGACAGGTGTTACCGTAGCCCATCCCCCAACACCCTGTTGAACAGAAGAATAATGTGAGGCTCAGAGAGGTGACATTATGGACCAAGCAAGTTCCTGTGGCACAGCAAGATGAAAGAGACACAAATGGAATTTGCAGCCCCAAAGGGGAGGGGTGGCTGAGCACCCGCTGCTCTCCACAAGCTGGAGAAGGCGTGGTGACCCCCGCGGGGAGGTCAGATGAGGGAAGACAGCCTCCAGCTGAAGGAGAAGGGAGGGACGTGCAGGCCAAGCCTTGAGGCACAGGTAGGATTGGAGCCGTGGGGTCTGGGGGGAGGGAGAGCGGGTTTTGTTCTGGGAGAGCAGCTTGTTCTGCCAGGAATGGCAGCTTTGAAAGGAAGGGATCAGAGAAGAGAGCATGGGGAAGCCGCAAGGCCTGGAAATGCCCCCTTTGTGCTGACAACAGGTTACAGGAGGCAGCGGTCTCTGGCACAGGAGAGGCACAGTCAGGGTGTGCTTTGGAAGTGACACCTGAGCCAGCAGAAGCAGCAGTGGTAGCAGCTGGTGCACTCAGGGCTCTGGCTGGAGACAGTCTGACACGGGGCTCAACCAACAGGTAAATGAACCTGTGTTCTAGGAGGGGTGGGAGGGGCCAGGGAGGGAGGGAAAGGCCCAGCAATGACGGAGAGCAGAAAGCCCTATCCCTGTCCCTAGTGAGAGGGGCAGGCGCCAACAGCAGGAGCAACAGCCGCTGGAAACATGACCTGGAGCAGGAACAGGGCAGGAACCAGCCTCCAGATCTCCTTCCCCAGCTTTCCCTGGGCAGCTGCCAGAACTGGCCTCTGGCTGTAGGGGTCTAGGGGTCTGCAGGCCCACAGGAAGGACTTACCATCCAGACCAGACCCGTGTGGGTTTAATGGTTTGGGAGATAGTGAAAGACAACCAGGGCAGTTACAAATGAGAAGGAGGACCAGGTGTAGTGGCACACACCTGTAATCCCAGCAGCTCAGGAGGCTAAGGCAGGAGGATCGCAAGTTCAAAGCCAGCTTCGGCAACTTAGTGAGGCCCTGTCTCTAAATAAAATATCAAAAAGGACTGGGGATGTGGCTCAGTGGTTAAGCACCACTGGGTCAATCCCTGGTACCAAAAAAAAAAAAAAAAAAAAAAAAAAAAAAAAAAAAAAAAAAGGAGGTCTTGAGACAAAGGTGGGGACACTTATAGAAACAAGACTGACAGAATTTGGTGAGCAGTGTCTGCAAGGCCAAAGAGCTCAGGCACCTGCTAAGTGCCAGGTGTGCGTGGCAGACCTTCAAACTTAATTTTAAAATAAATCTACTAAGACCTACTCTGACATCTTTTTCATCCGAGAGGCTTGAAATGCACCCGTGGAGATGATGATAAGCTAGGCAGGTGGGAAAACTATCAGAGTCAAAACGGAGCCTCCTGTGTCAAGCCCTAACCTAAGTAAACAAAGTCAGGCATTTGTGGCAGAGGGGATCGCATGCACACATGCCTTTTAACAAGAACTATCATCAAAGACTCTGCCAGAACCACCACTGCACAAAGGCCACCACAACCTGACACAGAAAATCAATTCTGACAAGGCCATCTGCTCAACAACTGCCTGTCCAACTTTGGACTGACACCATCCTCGATATTGATCCCTGTAGCCAAGGACAATTGCAGTTAACTTAGGTAACTTTCACCATTGTAGTTTTTTTTTTTTTTTTTGCTAAGTTGCTGAGGCTGGCTTATGAACACGCGCTCCTCCTGCCTCAGCCTCCCGACCTACTGGAATTACAGGCGTGCGCCACTGCACCCGGCTCCCATTGTACCTTTAAAATCTCCTTGCTTCAACCTCTGAGTAGGCACACAGCTTACCATGCACACATATTCCTATTTCAATGCTCTGCTATTCCCAAATGAATGCATTTATGTTTGGAGGATTGCTTATTATTATTAGAGGATTGCTTATTGTTCTTTAGTTTGTCACAGGATTATCCTGGAGGGACCTGGACAGCAGGATCACCTCCTCATTGCAGTCACCACCAACCTGGTATGGACTGCTTGAGTGGGTCTTTCTCATCCTGGAGAGGAGGAAAGAGAGGCCCAGGGAAGCCCAGGGAACATCACAAAGTGACATTGTCACAGAGCTGAACAGAAGCTGCACGGTCCTCTACTCTTGCCTCCTAAGTTGGCATGATTTTAGAGACGATGTTACTGCACAGTCCAGCTGGGGACATGCTGTCACCTACCCTGCCCCCAGGATGGGCACACCTACCCTCTCCGTCTCCTGTGCAGCCAGAGTCCCAAGATGAAAACATCTTTGCCATGGAAAAGACCCGGGAACAAATCAAGATTGTGCTGGCTGGTCCCCACAGTGAACTCCCAGCCCTGGCTCCCATGGCCTGGTCTCCATTCTACAGGTTACTGGGGCTGTCCGTTGCAATGACTGCAAAATAAATGATACCACTCAAAGCGGTTTCATTATCCTGTCACAGATTTCTGGCAATTCCTCAAGTCTGGCTTGTTTTATGTCTAATTACACAGCGCTGTGCATATCCCCCACATGTTACGCTTCACATAATAAATACATGGAAAATCCTTCTCTTTTTCCATCAGCCGTTGCCCAGATTTCTGGCCTGTGCTTACGCAATAAAGAAGCAGTTGTTTCAGACACTGTGACACTTCATAACAGGGACTTTATGGGCCCGTGTCGCTCTGATTCGGGGGCTTACAAGGGGTTTCTTCCTGGAACGCAGGGGACGCTTGTCGGGAGTAGTGTCATGGGATGGTGGAAATGCAGCCGGTGTCCCAATCTGGAGACAAAGGGGCTGTCAGGCTGTTGGAGGGTGACATGTTTGACTTCTGGAGACGAGGCCTGATGGCAAAGGTCTTCCTGTACCTGACAGCACTTGCAGAAAAGCAAATCATTGATCTGTCACTGGGTATTTCACCCCAAAATCCACCCACAGCATTTACTCAACACTTTCCACGTGTCCAGGCCTGTTCTCGGGGCTGCTCAGGGGACAGCAGGGGCAGACAGTGGGAGGAATATCAAAGAATTGAATGCGGAGGAAGTTCACGATGTGGTTGAGCCCAGGCTTTGGAGCTGACTGCCTCGGTTCAAGGGCAAGCTCCGCTACTTACAGTGGCAGGATGTCACTGAAAATGCTTTGAGCCCCAGTTTCCATATTGATAAAGTGGGATGCCAAGGTACAGCCTCCCTCATGTGGTTGTCATGAGAATTAAATGAAAGGATCCAGGTGAAGGGGCTCACTGTCATCCTCACTGTCACCCTGAGCGTTGGTCTCACCTCGCCTACGGTGGGGCGGACAGCGGCAGGTGGCAGATGTAAAGGAAATAGAAGACAAGGCCCTAAACTCACAGGCCTGGGTTTCAAGCCCAGCTCGTGACCAACCAAGGAGGCATGTGGGGCACCCAGGGGACAATTAGGAAACAACCAGGTACTGGGCAGGAAACCAGTGTGGTCACTACAGAACGGCTGGGTGCTGAGGACCAGAGTCCACAAGGGCTTCCTAGGGGACCGGGGACTCAGGCAAAGACACAGCAAGATAAGGGCAGGGGATAAAGGGGGAGCATGACTAAAAGAAGGAAGACAGGAAACAGCAGGACATTTCGTGAGAGAGTAAAGCCCTCTATTATCCATTCCTCCAACACCTGCTGGACATCCACCCTCACAAGGCAGCGTCCTTGCTCCAGTCCAGCGGGGTCACCACCACACACAGGAAACCACGGTCCAATCGCCTGAACACTCGGGTAAGGCTTTGCAAGGAGGCAGAGTGTGTCACAGTCAGGGGCAGGGAGGGGGCTCAGGTGGGATGACCTTCTGGCCTGGCCCAGTTGGTGATGAGAATGTGCACTGAGGACAGAGCGGGGTCTGGCTGGGCAGATATCCACACTGGATGGCCACTCCCACGTTCAACAGTGACCCGCTGACCTAAGTTCCACGAAGCCACGATTTGGCCTGACAAGTTAGAACAGGCAGGACGTGGGTGCTCCACGGTGTGCACTGAGTGGTAACTGAATCGTGTCCCCACTGGTGCCTTCTGTTTGCTTCCCCAGCCACACACCCTCTCTGCCTTGCTCTCCGCCTCAGTGGGCTCCCTGCCCCGTGGCTGCACTTGGGTTTGGCCAATTGTGAGCCAGGAGGGAGAGTGAGATGAGGGTGCCTGGCTCCCTCCCCACAGTCTTTCCTGCTGCGTCCCTCCACAGAAGCTTCCTCTCAAAGCAGCCGCCACTGCCCACCCGTGGTCTCTCCTGGGTGCTGGTACCTTCTCTGTGATGGTAAGTTTCACGTGCCAACACCTGGAATAGGCCAAGAGCTGCCCAGATGTTTCCAGATGAGATTGGTATTGGAACTGGTGGCCTCAGCGAGACCACCCACCCCAGTGTGGTGAGCACCGTCTTATCCCGAGGGCCAAACAGAACACAAGGTGGAGGAAGGAAGGATTTGCTCAGCTTTTTCCTTTCCTGGAAGGCTGTTTGTGCTGGGACCTTGGCTTCTGTCCTTGGAGTGGGATTTACATCACCAGCACCCCGGCTCTCAGGTCTCTGGACTGGGGACTGAATAACACCCGGGTTCCCTGGATCTCCAGCGCACGGACAGAGGTCATGGGCCTTCTCAACCTCGGAGGGCCTAATTTCTCATAAGAAGTCACTTCCCATCGATGCATCCTCTTGCTTCTTCTCCTCTGGAGAAGCCTAGCTCTTGCTCCCTCTCACGGGCAAGCCGAGGGCCGGCGGCTCCTGTTACTAACCCAGGGTCCCACCCCTCTACCGAGGCTCCTTCCACCTGGCCTCAGCCCTGTCAATGTCCCTCTGTAAATTCAACTCCCTCGAACTATCTTCAGTGGACTGTCTCTTACCTATCCCCCAATGTCAAATCTCCCTAGAGCAAAATTTGAATAGGGTGCTGCCCCTTCACCTCACTTCTGGAAGCCAGCTGAGTGATGCCGACGTCTGAGGGCTTCCTGACCCAGCAGAACCTCCCTGGAGTCTTCCCTCACTGGAATTCTCATTGCGAGCTCTACACTCGGGGCATTTTGGAATCCTGCCCTACAGTACAGTGATGCCACTTGATGAGGAGGGGACACTCTTAGAAATGCGTTCTTAGGTGATCTTTTTCCACCTCTGCATCGTGGTCAGGCACTGCATGCATACCACAGTTTCATCAACGACGGGCTACACATACCATGGTGTCCCCGTGAGATTATAATGGAGCTGCAAATTTAGCTAATGGCATTGTGACCATGATAATGCAAGCACATGATAATACATCACAGCGCCACGCATCACTCACGCTTTTGTGGGGATGTTGGTGTGCGGGAATCCAGCGCTGCCAGCTGTAGAAGTTTAGCATGTGAACGACACATTTCTCAGAAAGTACCCTCACCTTAAGGACTTGTGCTAGTCGACCTTTCTGCTGCTGTGACTGAAAGACCCTACAGAACAACTTTAGAGGAGGAAAGGTTTATTTGAGGGCTCGCAGTTTCAGAGGTCTCAGTCCATAGACAGCAGCCTCCATTCCTCGGGACTCTAGGTGAGGCTGAACATCATGGTGAAGAGTGTGGCCGAGGAAGCAGTTCACATGGTGACCAGGAAGCAGAGAGGGACTCCACTCACAAGACACAAACTATATACCCTGCAGCCACGCCCCCAGTTGCACTGAACCCATAGAACAATCTGATGGACCCCACACGCTCTGCTAAGCCAGGCTCCGCCCAGCGCCTCTGGGTCCTGTGAGAATAAGCCACAAAGAGGTCGTGGGTGGAGGGCAGGAGGGGAACAGATGGGCTGGTGGCACAGGGAACTTCAAGGGCCCAGAACTGGAGAGAGCACACAGGGGAGCGGTGAAGAGGCACATTCCCATCTCAGCATCCCCGCCTACAGGGGACGCAGCACCTGGGGCCTGATCTCCCACCCCTTTGCATGGACTTGTAGCAAGCACGAATCTCCATCCTTAAATTCAAATGTGTGAGAAGCAGAACTTTCTTTTTCCATTTCTTGGGATTCAGCTTTATCTTCATTGAGTCCACACGGCAGCAATAGACGCAGCCTCCTCAACAACTCAAGCTGCCGTCATCTTCCTCAGGAGGGTGTCTGAGAGCCCGTGGGTAGGAATGGGTCGTCACAGTGATGAGGCATCCAATGAGACCTCCATGTCATATGTTCGCTTGGTCACCATGGAGGTGTCCTGGGATGCTGTCTGCATGACCCCTCCAGTCTGAGAGGAGATGGGAGGTTTCTCCACTTTGTCTGGGTCACAGTTGCACCAGGGTCCCATCTGCTGCCTCCACCTATGTGGCAGGAGGGCCACCGTGGGGGTGTTTGAGGCCTGTGATCTGGGCACACTGCACTGTACTTTCCTTCTTCTGTGCCCTGCTGGCTCCCTAGGAGAGGAGGCACAGTCCCCTTTGCTCCCAGATCCAGACCTCCTGTGGACACACACGGCCCTTACACCCGCTCCTGCTCCTGTCCCCCACCAGGGAGGACAGGAAGGTTCCAGGTTGGTTGGGCTGAGGCTATTCTCACTCACTCACGGAGGGGGGGTTCTAAATCTGCTGCCTCTGCAGCTTCCTCTAAAGCCAAGGCATCTGCACACAAGAGGCAGGAAGAGACTTCTTCCATTTCCCGTTGCTTCATTCTGCCACCTCTCTTCCCTGGGGTAGAAATAGAAGGGCGAGGGAGGAAGAAAACACACAGGGGAAACAACGTCATTGACTTTTCAAATTGTGCGGGACAGATGGTGTCTCACTGAACCACACTGCAAGGCTGGGACAGAGATACTACTATCATACCCATTTTATAGATGAGGAAACCCAGGCTCAGAGAGAGTAAGTCATGTGCCCGAGGTCGGCACCTGGCATTTGAACCCTAGTACCTTGCCTAGCTGGTGCCCCGGGCTCTCCTTCCCTCCTGCCTGCCTCAGGCTTAGCCAGCAGTGCCTGGGCAGCAGGGGCAGCAGGTCTGCAGGGCTCTGGGCTCCCCTCTCTGCCAACCCCCACAGCGTTCCTGGGGCAGGTCCTCTGGAGGCCCCAGGGTCACGCCGGTTCAGTGTTTGGCCCACAGGCACTAAAATGCCATTTTTCTTCAGGAGCAGATGTTTGATCTGACAGGGACTTCCTGCCTGGTTCATGGCCAGTAATCAATAAAGCAAATATTGCCCATCATTATTTGTGATCTCCTTTGAACCTCCCGGAAGCCTAGTGAGAAAGCTATTCTCATGCTCCCCGTTTGGCCAAGGTTAAATGACTTGCTGGAGTTCACAGGCAGGAGGGTAGTGGAGCACCCAGAAATGAGGCCTCGCAGGGCTGCCCCTCGTGACAGAGGCCACAAAGCCACTCCCACGGCCTGAGCAACCGCCTCCCGCACCGGCCTCTGGCAGGCACAGCCCATGGAAACCTGGGACTCTTGATTCCCAGGTTGGAAGGGGAGAGTCCCCGTCAGCCTCAGGTGGTCCTCCCCACTCCCAGCCAGCCTGCGGGGCGGGCCCCAGCCTCTTTGCAAACCTGCCCCTACCTGTAACCGGAAGGGGCCTGGTGGCTCAGGCTGCACCAAGGGAGATGGCGCTCTAGGCAGCAAGGGGTGGGGGCTGGGTGGAGAGCTGGGGATCACCAGCTGACCTCTCAGAATCCCAGATGTAAGCTGCCTGTCATGGCCAGCCATAGCACCGCGGGAGGAAAACTCGGAGGCAGAGTAAAGCTTTTACTACTTTTACTTCTACTTTCTTAGAGAGAGCTTAGAGAGGGAAAGAAAGATTTTTAGAGAGAAAGATTAGAGAGAGCTTTTCTTCTTGTCTTCTTAGCTTAGAGAGAAAGAAAGAAAGATAGAGCTTAGCTTAGAGAAAGATTATTTTTTAGAGCTTCTTTCTTCTTTCTTCCTCGGGAGCCTCGGCCTAACTCTGACCAGCAATTACTTCTTCTATCTGGTTTCTCTTCTGTAACCGCTCTGCCTACGTTCTGGCCGCTCTGATTCTCCGACCCGAACTCTTCTTCTGACTGACCGAGTGACTGCACGACTGACTGAATGAATTCGTTCTCCGTTCTCCTAACTCGAACCGCTTTCACCCGGTTATATACCTTCAGCTTTGCGGGTGCCTACAGGTGCGTCACATACATATCAGGTGGAACTTATGGCTTCCAGCTAGCTGCAACAGCCCTTCCTAATTAGGGCTCCTTCACCCAGAGGCCCCCAGGGGTGCTCCTGACAGACTTCCTCACCACCCTGGGGCTGAGTCTAGAGTCTAGAATGGCCTCTGGCTGTGGCCTCGGGCCCCACCTCTGAGGAAGACGTGCACTCCTCCCCAGGTCTGGAGCTCAGGTTAAGCCAGAGTTCAGGGGCTCAGCATTTTCGGGAAATCTGTCTCTCCTCCAAAAAAGGATTTGTCCTCCCAACATATACTACTCTGTACCAGGGCAGGGGGTTATAGGGACATCATAGGTCCCTCCAGAGGTGAAGTCCCTGGGCCAGTTGTGAATCCACTTCTCTTCCAACCCTGTCATACCTCCCCCACTCCCCCTCCCTCTCCCCCTCCCCCCCACACTCACCTATCACCTCCCCCAGGTCAGTCTTCCCAGAATTTAGCCCCCCCCCAGCACCCCGCCACTGGCCCCCTCCCAAAGCATCCATTCCAGCCCCCAACCACATAGGGGACAAGGACAGGCAGCTTTCAAAGTGGGAGCCGTGAGCCTCTGAGGGACAGGGGATCTCCGAAGTGGCATCTGAGGCAGGTGAGACCAGCACACCTTGTCCCTGTCATGCGTACCCCGTGGGACCTTATGGATTGATTACCCCTTGTTGGGGAGGGGCTCCCCTTGGCAGACAGAGGACACGGGGCTCCCCCACCTGCTAGGGAGCCAGCTAGCAGCGTGGCGGATCCTGCTCATCCTTACCCTCCCAGGTGTCCCGTCTTTCCGCTGTGCACCAGGACCCTCAGGACCTGCAGTCACCACCTCGCCATGTACCTGCAGGGCCTTCTTTAGGCCAGGCCGTGCAGCCCCGTCTGGGACAGGCTGGCCGCTATCCTGTTGCCAGGGCCCTATGCTGGCGGTCATCGTCCCCAGCCAGCACCCCACCGGACAGACAGATTCAGTTGCCGGGAGGCCCAAAACCATCCTTGTTGGCCCAGCTCACTTGAGGCCTCGGGAGAGCCCCGGGGGACAGGGTCCTGGCACGAAGGGTGTCTGTCTTCAGGCTGCTGGCCGCGTGAGGATGTCACGGGAACACGTAGCAGGCCCTGCAGCTCCTCACGGAAGCCCGGCCGGAGCCGGGGCTGGAGCTCTCACAGAGCAGAGCAGGCCTGACGCTGGCCTCCCGGACGGCAAGGTTTCCGCCCTGCCAGACCCTCGCCACGGGCTCACAGGGAGCTCTCCAGGCCCCTGTTCCCCAAAACAAGGCTCCAGAGGCTGTTTTCCTCCCAGACATTTTAGAGGTGCTAATGACAGCCCTTCTTCTCTATTCCTTAGGACAGGTCCTCAAGGGACTTCTGGTGTCTTGGTTGACTACGTCCTTTGGTGCCTGTTCTTTGGAAGAACCTTCTCAAATTCAGACCGGCCCCCCTCCAGCTAGCCAGTGATGGAGCCCTCCAGCCGCCCAGGCAGGCCAGCCCCTACTTAGCAGCAGTTTGAAGGCTCACCCGCCCCTGGCACTCCCAGGGCCACTTCCCCAGAGCCTCCTGGTCACCTGCTGGGAAGACACCTGTTGTCCCAGGTTCCGTCTAGCTCTCAGACCCCCCAGCCCCCAGCCAGGAGAGGCGCTGGGAGGGCCCACCTGCTCTCGCAGCCTGACGGCTGGGCGGGGCTGGCATCTGGCCCTCGTGGGTCCGAGCTGCCACCTCTGCCTTCCTTCTGCCCCCACCAGCCCCTGTCTTCCTGGCCCCACGCCCCACCCCTGCCGTGGCCCCTCACAGATCTGTGTCCCTGGAGCTTTTCACCCTTTGGGCCTGAAACCCAATAGAGCCCCCACCGCTTGCAGAGGCCCTGACGCCAAGCTGTCACGACAAGGACGCTGGAGCCCGTCTCCCCTAGGGGCCTGGCCACTCCCGGCTTTACCGTGGGCCTCACAAGCCGACTTCAGGCATCTGGGACACTGCCACCGGAAGGGCTGTGAGGCATGGTCACAAGGGTCACAGGACCAGGAGGAGTGGGCCAGGGATCCAGGGGGGTGAGGAGGCCAGATGGAAGCCAAGTCCCCAAGACTCAAGCGTGGCAATGGGTTTTGGGGGGACCAGGGACCCGCGTGGAATCAGATGGGATAAAAGGCACCGTGATGCTTCTGGCTGCTGCGGCATCTCAGAGCCTCTCAGAGCCTCAGTTCCCCCATCTGTGAATGGGGCCAAGCCTGGAACAGTGTGTGGAACCAACCCCATGAAACCAGACAAGTCTGCTCTGCGTCTTGGGTTAGTTCCTTAACCTCTCTGAAATGCAGACACGTCATCTGTAGAAGGAAAAGGATGCTGAAACTTCCCCTTGTGACTAGTGACAGAGTTGCAGGAAATGTACATAAAGTGCCTGGCATAGAGCAGGGCTCGGCGAGGGCAGTGGTCATCATGACTCCCTAAGCCTGCTTGGAGGACTGAATGGATGAGCTAATGTGTGTGCGGTGGCTGGTGAAATACAGCGAATGGATGCTAGCAATTACCACTTGTCAGAATGTCCTGTCCCTGGCCCTTGTCGCTCCAGGGACACAAGGCTTAACCTCTTCTTGGCCTCTCTTTCTCTAGTCTCATCCCTCTCCTCCAATCCCTGTAGACTTTAGAGCCAAAATCCAACACCAATTTTATCATCTTCCCTCACTCCAGAACCTACAGTGGCTCCCACTGGCCCTCATGTCCAGACTGAGCAGCAGCACCCCTCCCTCAGCTCCACCTCCTGCCTTCCCCACACCCACTCGTGGTCTCTTCCCTGTCTTCACCTGCACCGTCTCCCTCACCTGGACAGCCTGTGGCTGCTGGCTACTCCCTTGACAAATACAATCCCACTCACCCTCCAGACCTAACTGAGTTCAATTTCTGAGTCAATGAAATTGTTTGAAGTAGCTACTCGAAGGCAGGGGCTTTCAAAAGGGTTCTTTCCTTGGGCAAATCATCTTAAAATTGTCACCAGCCAGGTGCGGTGGCACATCCCAGTAATCCTAGTGATTCGGGAGGCTGAGGCAAGAGGAGCACAAGTTCAAGGCCTGCTTGAGCAACTTAGTTAGACCCTGTCTCAAGCTAAAAAATAAAAAGTTCTGAGAAGGGAGCTCTGTGGTAAAGGGCCCCTCAGGGGGTTTCCTTCCCCAGTACTGGGAAAAAATAAATTGTCATTAGAATTTTCTAGCTATGTGACCCTTAGGCAACCTGCCTCCCCTCCCCTCCCCTGTGGGGTGGTTGTGAAGAGTAAATTCAATCAGGTGGTTTATAAAGTGTCTAGCATGGCGCCTAGCACATAGAAAATGGTTAATAAATAGCAGCTATTTTTGTTATCCTGTGTCTTTGGCATATAAAAGGAAGCCATGCAGACCAGCCAGAAATGTTAGGCTTTTATGTGCAATTAGTGATCCTTTGCTCAAAATCAAATACCTTCTCACTCACCAAGTGCCTGGCCAGGCCTCCAAAGCCCCACCTCCCTGAGCATCCTTGGAGGGCTCCTCATTCAACACTCCTTTAGAGGCGTCCCATCTGTGCAGGCAGCTCTGGGAGGCCTGGGGGCGGGGCAGCATGCAAGGCCAGCACATCCAGCTCAGGTTCACCAGGGAGGAGTGGGCAGCAGCTCACAAGGACGCAGGCCCCTTTGCTCACTGGAACACAGGAGGTACCCGGTGCACTGGGACATACCCCAGCTTTAGCTACAAGGCCTGGCCTGGCCTGTCTCCCCCGGCCCTGCCACCTCTCCAGGCCCCAGCTCATCTCTCTCCCCTGGCTCTCCCTGGCCTGCCACCTGGCCTCCCTTCTGCTCCATTGACCCAGACAGCTCTGTCCTGGCTTAAAATCTCTGCATGTGCCCTTCCTTCTGCCCAGGACACTCTCTGTGGACCACACACCTCGAGGGGCATAGGAACACTGGAGCCTGCGTCTGTCGGTGCTTGTTGGACAAGATCTTGTGAAAAGAGGTCAGCCTGGGTTTGTAGCCCACTCTCTAACCCCAGCCCATCTCCAGCGAACTTCAGCCCCCCTGGGACCCAGTGCCCCTCACCTGCACCACAGGCCACCGTGACTGTGTGTGTGGCATCCACCACCTGCTAGAGGCTCAAAAACAACGACAGTGACAGATGGGCACAGGCCCCTGTGGAAGCTAGAAAGGAGAGGGAAGTCAAATGGCTTCAATGTGAGGCACAGGAGCCAGCTTTGGCCCTCCCCAGAGGACAGGGCGGCATTGGAGGGTTGGTCAGGGCCTGTGCCAGGTTAACTGCCCAGAGAGGGCAGGCAGGACCAGGGCCAGGCCTCTACCCTGTGGCCATGGGTGGGCCTCCACCTTCTGCAGCAGACCAGGGCTCCTTGTGCACAGAGCCCCTGAGGCAGGGCTGGGTCCCTCAAAGGCACCCTATGAAGCTCTCTCACCCTGACGCCATGGCTGTGGGGTTCGCAGTGGGCCCTGAGGCACACCAACTCTTCCCTGCCTAGCATCCTCCGTTAGAGACAGAATCCCTGCTCCCACAACCCCCTCCCCCCCTCAATTAGATGAGGTCTGTATGCCCGCCCCCCCCCCCCCCCCCCGAGAGAGGAGCACTGTAAAGACAGGGCGCTGCTGTTAGATCCGGGTGGGGAGCTGTGAGGAGCCGCGGGGAGAGGCCGCGGAGCCTGCGCCAGGCCCGGCGTCTGGAGGTGCCGGTGCTGTTAGTCAGAACCCATGGCTGAGGCCGGCTCCCCGGAGTCACGGGTAGCCAGGGAGGGCAGCTGGATGCACTCCGTGCTCACCGAGTGCTCTGGATGATTTGTCTGGTGTCGGTGATTGGAATAGGCCCAGGGCACGTTCCACTGCGCCACTTTTAAACTTTTATTTTTCAGCGCATGTGAGTTTAAGGGCTGCGGCTTCTCCTGTTCTCGCTCATTTGTACTGACGATGGCCTGTTCTTGGAGACCCTTCCTGATGTCCCTGAGAGGGGCCTGGGAGGTGCCGGACTCAGAGCTAAGAGCCTCCACCAGCTGGGATGGGCCCCAGAGCTGGGCAGGACGGGTGTCTGCGTGTTCTCGGGTTAGCCCTTCCCCGTCCCCTCCTGTGTGACGGCCCCGGGAGGCAACAGGGCCACGCCGCCCCCCTGCTCTTCCTTCGCCAGCTGTGGACCACCAGCGCGCCTCTGTCTTCCTGCTGGGACCAGGACATAAGCTGGGCGTTGAATCCACCCCTGATCTTTAGGGGACAACAAGCCAGGGAGGGAACACCCACTAGATGGGGAACACCCATCCCCGCAGGGGACGGTCTGGCCTGGTGGACCTGCCAATCAGTCCTGGCGCTAATCACCCCCGGATCAGCACTACCCCCCACCCACCCCCATCACAGCCATCAACCCCCACCCCAAAAAAGGGCCACTCCTACATTGCTGGTGGGACTGAAAATTGGTGCAACCACTCTGGAAAGCCGTATAGAGATTCCTCAGAAAATTTGGAATGGAGTCACCATTTGACCCAGCTATCCTACTCCTCGGTTTATACCCAAAAGACTTAAAATCAGCATACTGTAGTGACATGGCCACATCAATGTTTACAGCAGCTCAATTCACAATAGCCATGCTATGGAACCAACCTAGGTGACCTTTAACAGATGAATGGATAAAGAAAATGTGGAACCAGGCGTGGTGGCGCAAGCCTGGAATCCCAGCACTGGGGAGGCTGAGGCAGGAGGATTGCAAGTTCAAAGCCAGCCTCAGCAATGGCGAGGTACTTAGCAACTCAGTGAGACCCTGTGTCTAACAAATTACAAAAAAGGGCTGGGGGTGTGGCCCAGTGGTCGAGTGCCCCTGAGTTCAATCCCCGGTACAAAGAAAAAGAAAATGTGGTAAATATATACATATACACACACAATGGAATATTACTGAGCCTTAAAGAAGAATGAAATTATGGCACCTGCAGGTAAATGGATGGAACTGGAGACCATCATGCTAAGTGAAAGAAGCCAGTCCCTAAAACCAAAGGCAGAATGTTCTCTCTGCTATATGGATGCTAACCCATAACAAAGGAGGGTGACAGAGGGTGGGGTGGGGGGAGAAAAGAAGTTCATTGGATTAGATAAAGGGGAATGAAGGGAAGGGAGAAGGGATGGGAACAGGAAAGACAGTAGAATGAATCAGACAGAGCTTTCCTATGTTCATCTGTGAGCACACCACCAGTGAGACTGCACACCATGCACAACCACACGGATGGGAACCTAATTGGAATGGGTCACACTCTGTGTATGTATAGTATGTCAAAATACACTCTACTGTCACGTGTATCTAAAAACAACAACTAAAAAATTAAAATAAAAAACCCTCCCACCCCACTACAATTTCCTATCCCTTCCTCCACCTCCAACCCTCACCCCAAACACCCCTCAAACTCCCTCCTTGGAGAAATACTTCAGACGCTGTCAAAAGGAGCCACTTATCCAAGAAGCTTCAAGGAGGGACCACTTAAACCAGACGGCGACCTGCGAAGGAGGACTCCTGAGAACTTAAGGGCTCCAGTGAGACAGGCACAGGGCACTGGGGTGTCGCTGGAATGGGTCCCGTGTCTCATGTTACACGTCCCCACAGCGCAAGGCTGGCCGAGGCCCACATACTTGATCACTGGACACCATTACGATGTTCCCAGACTTTGAGTGACTTTGTCCTCCAAGAGGAGGAGCTGTGGAATGTTCAGTGGTGTCGGCAAAAGGACACATTCCTGTCTTCCAGGGGTCACGGAACCTTGGATGAGACGGAGTATTAAAAAAGCAAACACCCCCTGCCCGCCCCCACCCCAGAAACCACAGGAATAATTATAAAGCTGAATCTGGGACAGGCAAGGGTGCTGAGACAGAAAAAAGGGGGTGTTGACCTCGCTGGGTGGGTGGTCCCGAAGGCTTCTCCGAGGAAGTCTGAGCAGCCTGCAGAGGCCCCCTCTCTGCCACCCTTGCCACACGGCCCCTGCGTAAGTGGCTGTCCTACACCTCTTCTGCTCAGGGATCAATCCCAGGTGTCCCCTGTGCTAAGATGTCCACAAATGAAGAATCTGCTCCCTGCACTCAACAGACCGTGCCACCTGAGCCACTGGCCCCTGCGCACACCCAGACACAGACCCCAAGATGGCTGATCTGCCCAGGTTCAAACAGTGAGCAGAACCTCCAGACGTCACGTGACTCCATCATCAACTCACTTGGCTTCTCTAAGCCTCCGTTTTTCATCTGTAAAGTGGGACTGCCTCAAAGGGGGACTGAACACCATCAAGGACGGGCGCATCCGGGATGGAGTGTCCCTGAGAACCGACGTTCTTTTTCCATCTCTGATGCTGACTTTTTCCCCCTCTGACTCAGAAGTGACTGGACTCAAAGGGGCAGGAGGATGCTCAGGGGATCTGGGCGGTCAGGGGGAAGGGATTTGTTCCGTCTTGGAAGGGGCTTGTCTAGCTTTCCATCAGTAACAGCCTCAGGGTGCCAAGGACTGGAGCCAGCAAGGTGGGGCGGCTGGGTGAGCCTGGGAACCCAGAGAGGGACAGGAAGGCCAGGCTGGAGGGGAGGGGTGGAGCGCTCAGGTCTTAAATAGAAGCCCAGGCCATTGTTTCCTGGGGTGATTGTATTTTGTCTTTTTCCCTCTTGAGAGGCGGCCTAAATGAGGAACCAGCCTCGCCGGGGGCTGCCTGGAAGTTCTAGGAACACAATTGTTTTCATAATGAAAATTAAAATTGTGTATTTTTTGTTTAAAAAAGCAAACACTCCAAGGTCATGCATTGGCCCTGGGCCTCCTGGAATTCAGGCTTGTTTGCTATTCTTCAAGGTGCCTGAGTCTGGGGGCCCAGAGGGCAGGGTCACCTGGGGGCCATTCCTGGGAAGATGTCTGAGAAACAGACCCAGTAGGACACTCGGTCACCTCGAAAGCACCCAGGGAGACTCAGGATGTGGGAGACAGGCTCACCGTGGCCTGCCATGGTGAGCCCCTGGCTTGCGGGCCTGGGGTCAGACTGGGGCGGGACGGGGAGGGACCTCTGCTGCTCGGGTTAGGGTCAGGAATGTCCCCTCCTGAAGCCAGCCACACCTGTGAGGAGGGTCAGGACCCGCTCTCTTGGGCACACTGTGTGCCAGCCCGCTCTGCCGTGTCCTCCGCCACCTCCCTGACCGGCTCTTTCTCTCCCTCTCTCCTTTCCTCTCTCACAGAGAGAACCTCTGTGGAGTGAGGGTCTCCACACACTTGGCAGATAGATGAGGGAGCCCCAGAGCGACGGCTGAGCGATGGCCTGGGGTTGGTCCATGCAGAGCTGGGCAAGAACCCCAGCTTGGGCGTCGCAGGCGGGCTGAGCGCTCTCCTCCCTCCAGGGTGGGTTGGCCTGGAGGAGGCCGAGAGGGCCTGCCGGCCTTCCTCCAGCTCTGCCTGGCACTGCAGGGCACGGGGTGGCGGCACCAGCCCCCCCAGCCTGCCCTGCTCACTGAGGCCCCGCCCCCAGCACTCTAGGAAGGAGGGCGCAGGGTCAGCCACGGGGTGTGCGAGCCCCGCTCCCCACAGACACCTGTGTGCTCCCAGGGCGCTTCCCGCCGCTCTTGCAGAGAGAGCTGGTGAGAGGACGCCGAGAAGTGGCGGGTCCCAGGAGCCAGCCTCCCGGGCAGTGGCCTGGACAGGGCAGTCTGGAGAGGGCCCGAGGGGAGCCGGGAGGCTAGACTCAAATTTCCACCTTGGGAACAGCAACAAGCCCCTCTGTGAGCGGAGATGGACAGGCGCTGACCTGAGCAATTTACACCCCACATTCAAGACCCACAATGGCCCTGTGAGAGTCCCTATTTTACAAACAAGGGAGCTGGGACAGGTTAAAGAACTTGCCCAGGATCCCAGGATTGGAACCCTGCCGGGCTCCAGGGAGTGTGCTCCTACACCAGCTCAGGACTGGCCCTCGAGTAGACCAGGCCCTTCCCAACCCTGAGGTGGTACAGACAGGGCCAGCATCATGGTGCCCCCCCCCCCCCCCCCCCCCCCCCCCCCCCCCCCCCCGGACTGTGGTCACATGGGGACCACCACTGCCATCTTGAAGTTTTGAATAACTCGTAAACAAAGGGCCCCTCATTTAGGATTTGCACTGGGCCCTGCCCAGAATGTGTCCGGCCCAGAGCCCGCATGTGGGAGACAGGCTCACGGCAGCTCCCCTTGGTGTGCCAGCAGACTTGCAGGCTTGGGGTCAGACTGGGGTGGGAGGGGGCACCTCTGTTTTTAGGCTCAGGCAAATCCTGTAGCCAGACTGGGGACTAAAACCATGACCGCTGAGGTCACCGAAACTCCATCTCCTGCCCAGTCCAGGGATGGGAAGCCAGGCAGGAGAGGGCTGAAGGAGGAGCACTGGCCCAGGGTCTGGTGGCTGGAGGTGAGACTTGTAGGGCTCTTCCTTTGCCTCCAGCTCTGGGAGATAGATATGAATATCTGGCCCTACCAAGCCTGGAGCAGCTGCACGGCTGTGACCTTGACCCCACTGGAGAATCAATCACACCTGCCCAGAGCCAGGCAATGGGCTAAGCTGGCCCGATCCCCCGGTGTCCTTTCCCACCCTCTGGCAAGAAGTGAGTTCCAGGATCCAGAGTCTTGCAGGGCCGGAAGCTGGGCCCCCTTCTCCACAGTCACAACCCACCCAGGAGGGCAAACCCCTGTCCCCTCGGAGCCCAGTGTCCTCGCACTTTCACACCTTAATGCTGAGATGCTAAACCAGGCTCTCTCCTGCCAAAGCTGAGAAGCTGGACGGGGTCAAGGAGAGGCCCTGGACGTGGTGCAGCGAGGGCAGCGGCAGCAGGACACGCGAGTTCCACCTCAGCTCTACCGCCGCTCCCCGGGGTCTTGAGCCTGTAACAGGATATTACTGCGCCTTCTTCTCGGCCACATCCATGGGTGAGGACTGAAGAGCACTCTGAGGTCCCTTCCTGCTTGGAGATGCGGTGGCTGGGGCTCATGAAGATAAGCACAGCACAGCCCCCCCGGGAGGGGTCCGTGCTCTTCTAAACCCAGCACGCTGAGACCGGAGTTTCTCTGGTTTGGCAGAAACCCTAAGGTGACCCCAGAATCTACTAGTACTCTATGATCTCAACAATACCAAGGCTCCAGAAAAGGCCTGGTGACACTCCCACTCACCTGGCTTGGGATCAGAAGCCATCTTGAACCAATCACTGCTGGCGGAAGGAAGGCAGGAAGGAAGGAGGGAAGGAAGGAAGAAAGGAAGGAAAGGAAGGAAGGAAGGAAGGAAGGAAGGAAGGAAGGAAGGAAGGAAGGAAGGAAGACTGGTGGCTGGGCCTAGTGCCCACATGAGCAAGAGCTGGCTGGGCAGGAGGAGAGGTCTCAAAGGAAGGTTGAGGGAAGGGAGTGGCAGCTGGCCGGGCCATCCTCGCTGACTCCCCAGCAGAGGGGCTGCTGTCCTCTCTAGGGGCACAGACCTCCCGGGCTCCCCCCAGTACAGCAGGCAGGTGCGCCTGTCTAGAGCCTCTTGAGGCGTGCGCTTCACCAGGGTGCAGAGGACCACATCTCGTTCTTTGCGTGTCCCTGCCAAGGACCTGCCGTGTGATCACTGCTCTGCACATATTTGCTGGAAAGAAGGCTTTAGAGCATTCTAGAGCTTCCGGTTCCATCTCAAGTGTCAGCTTGGTCAGGGAGCAAGAGCCTACGTGGCTTAGGATTCTGTGCTGGAAGTGACAACAACACAGTCATCTCAAAATGGGTTAAACAAAAAAGGAATGTATTATCCACAGAAGGTGAATGTAATATTCTCTTTATGTCCAGAGAGCAAGTGGATTTCTGGGCTGGTGTGACCCGGTGGCTCAAAAATGTCACCAAGGACCTAATTTCTTTCTTTCCCTTCTCTGCCTTTCATGGCATTATCTTTATCCTAAGGCTGCCTTCCCTGTGGTCTCAAGGTGGCTTCCAGAATATCCCCCTACTGTATACTCATCTCTCACAGAGAGAGAAAGAGAAAACCCATCTCTCAGCAATCAAAGCAGAAGTCCTGAGAGCATTCTGCTTGGACCAGATGTCCACCCAGGAGCCCACGGCTGTGGCCAGGGGCCGGCATGTGCTGGCTGGCTTCAGCCAACAGGCTCCATTTCTACCTGAGCTGGAGCAGAGTCCGTCCCCGGTGTCCTCAGCATTAAGGCCAAGTTCAGGAGAGGCAGGTGGCCAACGGAGACACCAACAGTGGCAAAAGCCCACTGCATCTGCCCCCACTGTACCCTGCAGCTGGTGGCCCTCATTCCGAGCTCCCAAGGACCCCATTTTCTGCCTCACTGTTGTCGGATTGTAATGAAGGGTGTCGCAGGTTGTAGTTTGGGTGTCGGCATGCCTGTCTGCACATTCGACCTTGAGCTTGTTGGAAGCGGGACGCATCTGCTCTATTGCTGGGCCTGCGGGTTCCCGGTTGCCTCAGGGCTTGACCCCAGGTCCTCAGGCACCACTGTCCAACCACAAACCTGGACAGAACCGCCAGAGCAGCACTCTCACGAAATAGATGTCTCTCTACCCACACCGGCCGTAACAGCTTCCTGTTTGTCCCCTAAAATATATGTGCATATTCCTTTCCTTGCATGATTTCTTAATTTGGGAAACGCGGCATGTTAATTCAGGGGAAGAAAAGCATCCATGACTGCAGGAAGCGGGTTATGGGCTTCACCTCCTCCACTTCCTGCTCTGGCCAAGGTGGGCGGAGATGTGCACTTCCCTTCGGAGTGGGGTGGACGTAAATGTGGTCACTCCCTGGCCTAGTCACAGCAGCCATGATGCCCCGGAGACCATGGGACAGCCACAGGAAACACAGCAGCTCACAGGGTTGGGCACATCACAAGCCCAGACTCTGGGGCTAAAAAGGGCCTCAGGCAAGGATCAAAGTGTTCTTCCTGCCCTGGAGGAGACCCCAGGGAGTACGGGCTGGTCACACACTGTTCCCAGGAGGGCTTGGTCTCCAGATGGGAGGCAGGCCACTCCACCAAACTGTGCCACCTCCCTCGCTGTGTTCTTGGTCTAATCCCCGGGGTTCCAACCACCCCAGGAGATCTGCAGTTCCCCACAGCCACATGGGCCTCCCCAGGCTGTCCTAGCAAGGCCTCCGCCAGCCCATGGAGCAGGGCCTAAAAATACACGCAAGAAAGCACTTGTCAAGTGTCCACGGGGACCCGGAGCCTGTAATGGGGCCACTTCCCAGACCTGTTCCTGCAAACCAGCTGTGTAAACCTGCAACCCAGGGCTGCTGGTAGGAACTGGGTCAGAGCACACTGTCCGGAGCCTGAGGGTGGCCACAGGCTCCACCGACCGTCCCACCAAAGCTCTGTTTTGCCAATTGGAAAGCACCGACAGAGGTCAAGGCCAGCTAGCCCAAGGCAGAGGCCATCAGGAACCTTGCGCTTGGAGTTTGAGAAGGAAGCGTCAGGATGCCCGCAGAGGCCTCACTCCTTCTAGGCCTTCAGGGGGCAGGGGCAGCAGGGAGAGGGCTGGAAGGACAGGGAAGCATTTAGCACTCCGGGCAGCGTCCCACACAGCATGAGGCAATGGTTTCCATTTGCAGTGTCCCCGGAGACCCATGTGGCAAAGATTTGGTCCCCAATCTGAGACTCTGTGGGTGGTGGACCCTTTAGGAGAAGAGGTCTAGTGGGAGGAAGTTGATCATCCAGGGTGCACTGGATGGGGGACCCCAGCCCCTGCTTGCCTCCTTCTTTTTGCTTCTGACACCACGAGACGAGCGCTCCTCCACCACGCGTTCCCAGCACGCACGGCTCAGGCCTGTGGGAACGGAGCCAAGGGACCAGGGACAGAAATCTCATGGGTGCAAATTAGCCTTTCCTCCTTACACGTCGATTGTCCCAGGCATTCTGTCTCCGTGATGGCAAGCTGGCTACAATGCTCAGGTAAGCAGCGGTGGGGCCACGTTTGGTCCTGACTCTGAGTCAGACCTGCACCTTCTCGGCCCACCCAAAGGCCTAGCAAGGCCATAGCAGCTCAGCTTCTGTGCTTCACACGTGGGGCTTCTAAACAGGAAGGCAGGGACAGGCGGAGGGGTCGGCTGCATCCTCTGGGTGGGCCTCTCTGGGCTCCAGAACCCTGACCATGGCCAGGGAGGAGGGGACTCCAAGCCTGGGGCAGGTTTTGCGGGGTGGAGCAGACATCCAGGTAGAACCTCAAGAACTACACAGTGGCAAGCCCCATCCGTGTCCAAGGAGAGCTTGGCACTAGGCCATGGCAGCGGATGGTGAAGGAGGGGAGCGGGCTTCCGGTGGCCACGAGAAGGAGGCGGAGTCCAAGACCCATTTTGCAAACCCCACTCTGGTTCTGGCCTTTGACCTGAAGGGTCATAGTTTGTTGAGGTGTTAAGGTTTTGATGAGGTATCCCCCAAAAGCTCATGTGCGAGACAAGGCAAGAAGGTTTGGAGGTGAAGTGACTGGGCTGTGAATTAATCCCCTGATAGGGATGAACTGGGTGGTGACCGAAGGGGACATGCCTTTGGGGTATATATTTTGTCCCTGGCGTGTAGAGCGCCCTCTCTCTCTCTCTCTCTCTTTCCCTCTCTCTCTGCTTCCTGGTGCTGTCTCAGCTGCCTTCCTCCACCACACTCTTCCGCCATGATGCTCTGCCTTACCTTGAGCCCTACGAGTGGAGCCGGCCATGTGTGGACCGAGGCCCCAGAAACTGTGAGTCTCCAAATAAACTTTTCCTCCTCTAATTGCTCTCGTCAGGTCCTCTGCTCACAGCAGAGGAAAAGCTGACTGAAACATGGGGCTTTGGCCTGAGGGCAGCTAGCCCTGAGACCCCTTCCCCACAGGGCCCTGGCAGAATCTCTGGCCTTCAGAATCCACTACCCCGGGCTGGGCTGCGGCTGGGGGTAGAGCGCTTGCCTCACATACGTGGGGCCCTGGGTTCCATCCCCAGTACTGCAAATAAACAAATTTATTTAAAAAGTAAACAAAGAAATAAAGAATCCATCACTGCCAGGGCCTGTTGGGGTTTCATTTTTCTTTAGGAAAGTCACGAGTTTACTTTGCATTTGTCCTCGCAACTGCCCCCTCAACACACACACACAAACACCCGCATACTCATAAAACAGCCATCACACACACACAGACACAGCCCCTTTTATAGCGTTGGGGATTCCTTTCCCTCCGTCTTGGTATAGACACATTTCTCTTTGAACCATTTTATGTATTATGTATAAAAATTATGAGTGTGCTTTTATTCTGCCCTGTCCACCTAATATATCACAGACATGTTTCACGTCGACATCCTGATAGCACTGCTGTTAGAAAACAGCTGGGGAGATGACGCATTTAACCCGAGTGATTCTTCAATGGGTCCATTCAAGGCACCGTGGCTGGGGACTGGGGGGGTGCTGAAAATGTCACACAGAAACACGTTTTGTCGTAGAAAGAATTCTTAGAAAGCCGGGCACAGTGTCGCATGCCTGTAATCCCAGCGGCTCAGGAGCCTGAGGCAGGAGGATCATGAGTTCAAAGCCAGCCTCAGCAACAGTGAGGCGCTAAGCAACTGGGACCCTGTCTCTAAATGATATACACAAAAGGGCTGGGGATGTGGCCCAGTGGTTGAGAGTCCCTGAGTTTGATCACCAGTACAAAATAATAATAATAATAATAATAATAATAATAATAATAATAATAATTCTTAGAAATTAAACTGGAAGGCAGGTTGGTCAAAGGAGTAAGACAGTGAGGGCAGAAGGGAAGAAAGGGGGAGAGAGGAAAGGAGGAAGGAAGAAAGAGTCGTTGAGATCTCAAACTCTGGCAGAATGAAAGAAGTAACTGAAGGACTGACAGTTCTCAGCCTGAGCCATGCCAGCCTGTCCTGTATCAGGATGCACGTCTGACACACGGCGTCAGGCTGGTCATCAGGACGGCTGGCCCACAGTGCCTTAGTTTTAGGCTGAGACACTGCAGTAGAGGACACTGCTCTGGCACCACATCCAGCGTGGAAAGCCCTCTGGAGGCCTTGACCCTGCCGCCTAGACAGCCCCAGGAAGCCCTGGCCTGGAGTGAGGGCCACTCTTCCTTCCTGGCCCCTCAGGCCTGTTTCCACGGTGAGGAAGACCCTCCTGCTGTGAAAAGCAAGCGGGGGAAGCTGACCACAGGGCCTTGGGAGCAGAGCGAGCTTCTCAGCCCTCTGGGGTCCCTGCCAGCCCCCGGAGCCCCCGCCCCTCCCGTGGTGTCCTTTGTGTCTAGCTGTGCCTGTAAATGCCTCCTCCAGAGCCCCTCCTTCTGTCTGCAACTAGCACATGTTCCCCCACCCCCCCCATTGATCTATTTGGGGAGAATGGGGGGGAAACGACACTTTAATTAATCTCCTGCCTTAATTAATTATTGTAATGGCTTTCAACTTGAGGGGAAAGAGAGCTACAATGTGCTTAATACGTTTGTATGTCGACAAACAGATTCTCTACTTGGCAGAAAGGAAGGCCTGCTTTGGGCTTGGGGTTGCAGAGTGATTTATAAGGTCACTAACACCAGAGAAGCTCCTGCCTGGCCTCAGGGCCTGGCTTTCCTGCCTCCTGCCCTTGCTTTAGGCTCTCCGGTCTCCTTACCTCACTTTGCCCTTTCCCCAGCACCTTCCTTCTTCTCACCCACCTCTTTCCTGGGTTCCCAGCACCTTTCTCCCCACCAGCCCCTCTGACTGTCTCCCACCTTCTCTCCAGCCACCAAGATGCTTAAAGAAAATGGCTGCTGACAATCTTGGGGTTGCTGCCCACAAACTTCCTGCATTGAGTCAAGGGCCTCAATGGGCATTGAGGGCACAAAAGATGGAAACTGGGTCCACTGACCTGTTTCTCCATGGTGACCCCTCAGCTGGCCTTTAGCAGTGCCTCCTGCACCTTCAAGGCAAGAGGGCTACCAAGGGAAACGTGTGCTATCAGACCTTTGTAGGGCTGGTGAAGAAGGCTTCCAGATAACCATGAGCGGGGAAAAGCCACTTGGGCTGGTGGCCTTTCTAGAAAGAAGGAAGAGGATGAAGTAAAGAAGAAAAACAGCCCCACAAATCACTCTTCAATGAGGTGAGTCTCCACGGCAACCTGCCCAGGGCTGAGCACCACGGAGCAGGAGATGTACCGTTGCCATGGAAACTGCATCCTAGAAACCCACTGGTATTGGTCCCTGTTTGCCTTTGCAGATGAGGTGTTGGGGCGATGACCTGTAGGGTCCCTGGGGGATCTGGGGTGGGGGTAAGAGCAAGGAAACAGACACAGTGAGAATTGGAGAAAGGAGGGAAGAGAGAGGAGGGGAGGGAGAGAGAGAGAGAGAGAGGAAAGGAAAGGGGAGGAAGGGAATCGGGCTCCCAGGAACCAGTCAGGCCGGCAGGAAGTGCTGTGCGTGCCAGGTGGGGAGCGTGCCCATGCGCACACTGAGTGAGGCGCAGAGGCGCCAGCTGGAACCCAGGTGGAGTCTTGTGCAGTTGAGGTGCCCACCCACCCCGCTGGGTGTGTTTCCTCTCTGGCTGTCATTTATTCAAGTTGAAAAAACAGAGTACCCCTGGATACCTGTATGCCGTGTAACCACAGTCACCCCAGTCTGGACCGGAGGAGCCCAATGAACCCAATCTGGGGCTTCCAGTCCCTTCTCTGACCCGGGTGCTGAAGCACCAGCATGCCACAGAGGAGGTGATAGGAAGCTGGGCCCCAAAGCCTGTCTCTGGCCCTAATTGCTCCCAGCCACCAGCTTTCCGCGGCCCCCCTCCCACCCCTTTTTTCTGGAAGCTAAGTGGCAATTGGGTGTCTAGCGCCACCTGCTGGTAGCTACGGGAAGCAGGACAGAGTGACCGGAATTGGCTGGTCCCAGCCATGCTCCATCCCCGAACCTCAGGGAATGACCTCTTCAAGACATGTCACACTAGACCCTCCTTCAGGCCCTGCTCAGATGGCCTGTGTGCCAGATAAACACTTCAGTCTAGCAAGCCACAGAGCGCATCCGGCATGGAGAGCCCGTGCCAGCTCTGGTGATGGCCAGCCACGGGCTCCCAGCAGGCCTGGCCCCTCTGGGCCTCACTGTGTGTCTGTGTCATGGGGTTTGGAAGCAATTACCCTTGGGGCTGTTTACAGCTTGGACAGTCCCTGAGTTCCTTGCCTCCAGCCAACATTTAGTCCCTATCTGGAGGATTCTGGTGAGTCTGATGGGAGGGCCGCAGCCCTTCCCCTTTCACTGGACTTGCAGTATTTCCCTGTGGGCCGGGACACTGCAAGCCCATGTGGTCCAAGGGAGCGAGGTGCAGGAGGGCACTGGAGGTCCCCATCACCTTCCCTTAGCCAAGCAGGTCCCCTCAGCAGGGGGTGGGCACTGAAGCCCCCGCACACACGGCACCCCTGCAAGAGAGTCCTTCAGGCCCCTGACAACTGCAGTGCCGTCTACCCGTCCTCTGTAGTCTGAAAGAGCCCCTGTTCCCACCAAGGTGCCAAGAGATCAGTTAGAGGAGAAGGAGAGCAGAGAGGCAGTGTTCTCCCAATCGATGTTGGTGCCACAGCCCTTCCCACAGGAAGGAGCTTCGTCCGTGGTGTGCAGAAGAGAAGCCACCACGGGGGTTGGATGCATACACAACGCTTGCTGGGCATCTGTGACTGAGTATTCTGCAAGCAGGAGAGCTGTCTGCTGGAGATCAAGGGGCCAGGGCTGCAGAACAGGAGGCATGGTGGGCATCACAGGCCCCCTGCAATCCCAGAAAGGCAGGAAGTAAGTGAATAGAGGCTTTAAGCTGGGAATGCCAAGTTCAAATCCCAGTGCCCTGCTTGTCCTATTTTTCCACTTGCTAAGTGGAGATGAGAGCAATGTCCCCCTCCCAGGGTTCTGCTGAGGCTTAAATGAAGTTGTGCACCCAAAGCCCTCAGCACGGCCCAGCTTGTAGCAGCATTCATCATCAGAGTCTCAATATAGAAGAGCCTGGGCCAGGACTGGGCCAACCGAGTCATCACGATAGTCAGAGCAGGTATAGGGTGCAATCTCCGTGTCCCTTCCATCAGTCACTATTTCTTGGAGACACACTGTATGCCAGGCGCTGGGCTGGACAGCAGGGATAGAAAATGGAGAAGACAGACTTGATGAGAGACTGCCTGGAGCGTCTAGTCAGCCGGGAGGCAAGTCAGAGTGGCAGACAGACAAACCAATGAGAACACAAAGAAATGAGTTACTCTTTTGAGTGGGAAACAAATGTGCCAAGGGAGATGAAGAGGAAGATGACCTTGTCTGAGTGGTCAGAGAGGAATAAATCTTTGCCTCTTCCTCCTCCCTGTTGACAGGAATGATGGCTAGAACCTCACAGCCTTTTTGGACCACGAGACAGAGCTGCTAGACAAGAGAGGCCTACATCCCTGATAACTGTGGGAAGGAGCCTAACCCTCCTCTGGATTGTCTACTGACTTTTATGTGAGGGAGAGATGACATTTATATTGAGAACTTTGGTAGTTTCCTTTTTTGGTTTTGGTCTTTGTCCTCAGAAAGCTCTGAATCATCCAACTGGAGCTGGTAATGAACATGCCACCTTTGCCATTAGCCTGTGGGGACCGTGGCCCAGCACGGGGCTTTCTTCACAGAAGGGAGGCTCAGCCGCCTTGGGTTGAGTTAGCTTAATTGACTGGGAAGGAGTTGGCAGCAGACAGGACTCACTGGACAAATCAAGGCAGATGTAAATCTGGGGCAGGAAGCTGGAGCCATTCATAGAGATGTCTGGGGACACGGCCAAAGGAGGGTGAGGCGGAGCAGCTGGGCAGCCAAGGACAGGGCCCAGCAGAGCAAGAGCTGAAGGGCCTGAACCCAGGAAGAAGTGCCTTCCTGTGACAGAGGCTCCCGGGGGCTGGCTCCAGCTGACCCTGACGGAGAGCGTGATGTCAAGGGAGGACCCAAGACCTGGGCATCAGAGGGGCCTGGGACGAAATCCTGCCACTGACTAACTGGGCTAGCTCAGGTGAGTTGCCTGGCTGCTTGGAGTCTTATTTTATCCATAGGACAGTTTAAGTAGGTGGCATGATACATGTGGAAGTCCTATGCACACTACCCGGACGCCGTGTCTCGCCCATTCCCTGCTACGGCATCCACGCTTGGTTTACTGCATCAGAAGAAGGTGGGTTCCCAGGGCGAGATGAACACACAGCTGCAAAAGAAACACCCCCTCAAGGTCGCTGAGGGTTCCGCACAGGCCAAAGCCTCGGAGGGAAATTTCTTAATTGCAATACACTGGCAAGTAGCCATACTGGGAGATTTCTCAATTTTTTTTCTCCCAGAATTTCAAAAGCATCTTGTATTTGAAATCTCCTTGACACAGGGCAGCCAGTGCTCACCAATGGGCACTGTGGGAAGTGGTCAGACACAAACCGTGCCATGCAGTGCTATGTGCCAGGGTCCCTCATCTGGACATAACCATCACCCTAGGTCACACGTTATTCCCATTTCATGGATAAGGAAACTGAGGCACATTAAGTACCTGTCCCAAGGCACACAAGAGCAAGTGAGAGATTTCCTGACTTGCCTGATCCTTGCCTCCTGTGATAGACAACTGCAAGGCACAGGCACCTCATCATGAATGACAACCATGTCACACGTGTCACATTTATCAAAGGAAACCCCTGGGCACTGGTTGAGGACAGGAGTATGTGAGGGGGGTAGGGGTGCCACACCAGGCATGGCTGTGCTAGACAGCCCCACCACCCCTGCCACCACCCAGTCTTAGAGAGTAAGCAAGCCTCTCTGCGGGGGTCACCTCATATGACAGCGGGGACCCTGAGCTAGAAAATAACCAAATCTAAAATTTCTCATCCTGTCTCCTGCACTGAACACTCAGATACCAGAAGGCCGGTGAAAACAACCCCAGTGACCCCATGGCATCCTTGTCCCAGGGGGTCCCCAGCCACACCCCAGCCCTATGGCTCCCAGATTCATGGTTTGCTGGGGACTGGTGTGGCAGGTCCCCAATATGCTGCCAACCATCTCTGCAACCACGTATAAGTTATATTCATCTGTGTGAGTCTCATTCCAGCTGTCAAAAGGGAAAGACATCTATTTTTCTTTGCAAGAAGATAAAATGAGATGCGGCTTGTGAATATTCCTGGCATGAGGCTCGGCCCAGGACGAGGCCACAGTGAGGGATTACTGTGGAACTGCCAACACCCACCACCAGAAATCTTGCAGAAGTAGTATCACGGAACTTATGAGGCTTATTATCATAACTTATCACTGGGCTGGCTGGGAAGAGCTCTCCCTGGGGCAAGAGGAGGAGATGGTCCATGGAGGGATGTCCTGCTTCCACCCAGACATTCCACCAGGTGGCGCCATGAGATAACTTTCCGAACTCTCAGGTCTACAGGCCAAATGGGCTGAGGTGGCCTGGGTTGGTGTACAGGGAATCTATTTATTAGCTAGTTCACAGTGAGAGACTTGGGGTGGGTCACTCTTCATAGCTTTCCTTAACCCCTTTAATCCAGATATTCATCAAAATTAAGGTGGCAGAGGAAGGAGCACTGTGACACTGGCAATGCCCAGCTAGAGAGCAGCAGCCTATTAAACACTGCTTTAGCCTGGCGAGGTGGCACACACCTGTAATCCCAGAGGCTCAGGAGGCTGAGGCAGGAGGATCGTGAGTCCAAAGCCAGCCTCAGCAACAGGGAGGTGCTAAGCAACTCAGTGAGACCCTGTCTCTAGATAAAATAGAAAACAGGGCTGGGGATGTGGCTCAGTTGGTAGAGTGCCCCTGAGTTCAATCCCCGGTACCCCAAAACAAACAAACAAAAACACACTGCTTTAGGCAAGGCTGGGCCAGTAGCCAGTATCTTTGAGTTCTAGAGCTGGAAGGGGACTTAAAAAATCTCTGGTCTGGCTCCTTGTTTTTTCAGAACAGAAACTGGCCTGGAGAGGGTCTCTGCTGTCAGCATGGGTAAGGGGCCTCGTGGCCCTCCTTGGGGTGCAGCATGACAGGAGGGCAGCTTTCAGGTGAGGGCAGAAATCACACCCTATCTGACTGCTATGAAGACAGAAAACCAAGCAGGCTGAAACGACTTCCAAGGCTACTCCTTCCTCACCTGGGGCACAAAGAAGACATTTCTGTAGGACTGACCGAGAACTGGGCTACACCATCCAGAGAGGCCCCCACCTCGGTCCCTGAAAATGTGGAGGCATTTCTGTCAGGACCCACCCATGAAGTTGCAGGGTCTGTGCTGCCAAGGCCCTTGGGGGTCAACTAGATGACTGCCGAGACCAAACGAGGGACAACTCTGAAGCTCCTTACTATAAAATGTGCCCAGGGCATGTTACTAAGAGAAAAAAAAAAAAAAAATGAAGGGCCAGAAAAATGTGTCTGATTTTCTATCATGTGTATAAAAAATGAGAAAAATTAGAATAGTCACGTTTGCTCATATCTGAATGACTGAATTCCAGAAGGACTTAGAAGACACTAAGAGCAGTAGTGGCAGGATGGAGGGGCACGGATGCATGGGACGGGGAGGGAGCGAGACTCTTTCTGTCTGCATGAGCATTGCCTGATCCCTGGACCATGAAACCTTACGGAGACTAACTTGTTTTAAGCAGCCTGACAAGGATCACGCCGGGTTTCCCATACTCGGGGGACCTGTTAGCCAGCAGGGTGTGAAGTGCTTAGGAGGTGAAAGAGAGGAGGGAGGACCCTCCCCGACAGCACCGAGGCACCCGGGAGAAAGTCACTTCCTCATTTCTCTTCAGTCCCCAGGAGTGTCTGGGTAAGGTGCTGGAGAGTCTTCAACACCCTTCGAAAAAGTCCTTGTAAGAAGCTGACTTTTTAAACAAAGAAAACAGGTATCGGGCTTAAACCTTGGGCAACCTGAGTGGCCAGCTTCTCCGCCTTGGAATTTACTTGTGTGAATACCTACTAAGAGTGGCGAGTTTGCTGGCTGTCCATTTATAAGAGTGAGACGAGGCTTCATTTATAAAATAATGTATAATGTGAATTTAAAATAAATATGATGCAAGTTGCTTTAAAAAAAAAAAAAAGTCAAGTAAGTCTTAGGACCATTGCTTTGTGGCTTTGGAGCTGTCAAGTGATAACCTGGTGCCAGCTGAGCGTGCCTGTGCACCTGAATGCCCTTGATCTTCCATCCTGAGGGAAGGTGGACCTGGAGCTCCAGGGAGATGAGGGAATGTGCCCGAGGTCACTGGTTGACAAGAGATGGAGCTGGGAACAGGAACCCTGCGCAGCAGCAGGGCAGAGTTGGTAGCAAGGTGAGTGGAGGCGCATGCCCTGTCCCTGCCCCAGCCCTGTGCAGACCTGCCCGGGTGCTTTGGGAAGTTGCCATGAAGTCGCTCTCAGGCTTCATCTTGAGCAGCTTCTGCTACTCTCTGGTCCCTACAGCCATCTGGTTTCAGCCTCCCCTATGCCCCAACCAGAGGATCAAAGCCACCCCACACCCACACCCACTCCCTTGGTAATGCCCCTGGGGCTCTTCACTCTGCTTCTTGAACTTTCTCTGGCATTCTTCTAGGGCCGGGTGGCAGCAGGAGGAGGGGCTCCCTTCTCCTCCCAGCACACCCTGCGGGACAGCTGCGGTTTCGCTCTCCATCTAGTTTTGGCAGCAGAGCCCTTAGCCACTGTCCCATCTCCCCTCCTGCCCTAGACCATCACCCCTGTATGGCCCTTCTGGGACCCTTGCAAAGAGAACTGGATTTCTCCTCCCCTCAGTCTGCCATGGATTGTCACACACTTGGAAATGCAGGAAAGAGGGCTGCAGCCCCTCATGACTACAGCAGAGCTGGGATGGTATGGAGGCCACCAGCTGGGCAGTGGCAGCCACATCCCTGCACCTCCCTGCATCCCTCTGCCTCACAGAGCTGATGTTGGGGTCCCTGCAGCGAGGGAGGGCTGGCAATCTGCATCTGTCACTGGGTTCCAGGTAGTGTGGGTGTGGGTATAGGCAGAGGCCAAACAGAGGAATGTCCCAGAGGGTGGACTCTGGGCCTTGGTCTCAATCTTAGCTCTGTTCCAGCTCGCGAGGGTCCCAGGGTGAGTTGTAAGCCTTCTCCAGGGTCCTCAGCAGCAAAATAAAGATGATGGGGGTAGCATCTGTTTCTTAAGGCTCTAGAGACAATTCGGTGGTGTAAAGTGACTGGTGGGGGCAGGCCAGGTGCTGCACATGGTCAGCAAACATCACCCTGTCCTGACACCAGGGACTTACAACAGGCCCCTCAGCTCCCAGGAGCAGAGCGAAGCAGCTGCACTTCACCAACAGCTGGGGAGGGGCGACACCAGTCTCAACAGCCTGGCACTACCATAGCTAGGGGTTCCCAAGTACCCAGGACGTGGTGTCCACTCTGAGCTGAAGCCTCTGGCCTGGGAGCTCAGGGCAAGGAGGCTCAGGGACTGGTGCAGTCATCCTCTCCACAGCCCTGTCCTCCATATTTAGGGAACCTCCTAAAAGGCTTGGAGAGGCAGGAAGACCACACTGTCATCCTTCGTAGTGATGAGGAAACCAATGTTCAGGAGGTTGAGTGAAGTGCCCAAGGTCATGCAGTCACAGAGAGCAGAGCAGGGCCTGCAAACAGCTGCCTCTGGCGTCCACCAGCCACAGGAATGGGAGGTCAAGGTCAGCAAGGTCAGGTATCCAGTGAGCAGAGGCTCCAGCCACCATCCCATGGCCTCCCCTGGCCTCACAGAGCCAGTCCCAGTTAGTGAGGCTGACCCCTGCCCGTGCCTTTGGCACATTCTGCTCCCAGACCCAGGGACAGGGAGGTGACGACGTAGCAAAACTGGAGTCACTGTTTCTTGTGATCTCAGGCTTGGTGTCTCCCTCTGGGAGATGGAAATGTGGCCCCCACCTCCAGGGCCAGCCGGAGAGAGGCAGAGCTTAGAGAACCAAGGGCTTGCCACTTGTGGCACAAAGGTCCCAGAAGGTCAGCTCGGAGGTTGGGCAAGAAGAGACGAAGGTGATCAGACAGCAGGAGCTCGCCTGGCCGGGCAGGCGGACCCAACCTAAAGGGCTCGGAGGATCAGCCCAGGAGGAGCAGAAGCGCCCCCTTGAAGTCTGGTCTCTTGCTGGGGGGGTTAGGGTCAGCAAAGCAGCCCAGCCAGGGGTCCCCGCACACACGGGGAGGTGGGTGGGACGAGGAAGAAGAGCCACTCCCACCTTCCAGTGAGGAGACACTAGGCCAGAGCCCAACCGCCCAGGTCTGCATCTGGGGCAGAGGCTGCCTGAGGAACCTGCTCCCAAATGTGTCACAGCCCCTGAAGGTACTTTCTAGATTGCGTGTCTACCTTGAAAGGGGAACAAAAGACAAGCTGAGGGTAGAGGGGCTGGGGTGTGGGGCGCTGGGCAGGAACTCCCTACGGTTGGCTCAGCTGGAGCTGCAGGAGTTCAGGGTCCAGGTGAGTGGCAGGTGGCCATGCCAGGGCAGGAGATGCCATGAGCAGCAGCTGGGATACCAGCCGAGCCAGCCGCCCCTTGCCAGACCCCAGAGTGGACGGTGAAAGCCAGACACCAGCCCACATGCCCTTCACAAAGGGAACACACGTCCCAATCACTGCCAAGAAACAGACACAGAAAACATTGAGAAAGGAGTCCTGTTCAGTGCCGTGAAGTTCCCCGGGGAATGTCTGTGATAAAGGTCACCATCTCCTCGAGGGCAGCAGGGGACGCAGGGGGCCTGTAGAAGGCCTCAGGGGGACGGAACCAACGTCCACCTCCCCGCCCCCATCCTCCCCCAGCCCTGGCCCCTCCATCCCGTGCCTTCCACCCCACACCCAGCAGATCCTGAGGGTGAGGAATCTGAGGCTGGGCAGGCAAAGTCCTCAGGTCCCCCCTTGCCTCCCTCTGACCTATGACCCCTGGCTCACTGTGGGCCCAGAGCCATGGGCTCCTCTGTCTCCCACAGACCTGAGCCTCCCCTCACAAAAAGCAGGGCTCCCCGCAACACACACACATGCCTTCTAGGAGAGCAGCTGCAGCCAGGACTCACCAGAGCCTCGGGAGGCTGAGCAGCCTCTGGGCAGAGCCCCTGGGCAAGGGAGACCACAGACCTGTACCCTGGCTCTGCCCACCCTAGAGCCTCACTAGCCATCCTGCCTGCAGGATCCCTCCTCCACACAGCTGGCCTTCCAGGCAACCTCTCAGCGTGAGCCTAGAAGCCATCCAAGCATCAGACCAAGCCCAGGCGCCACCTGCCCCTCTTCTCCTAACTTCTGGATCCTACTGAGAAAATCTCAGAGACCACCTCCTAGGTCCGTCAGCCTGCAGCTGCCCTGCACCCCTTACCCAGCTCCCCAAACCACCTTCACCACCCCACCCAGATCTGTGCAGCAGCATGATCATTAATAAATTTCTTTACAAGGACTCGGTTTTACTTAAATCTATTTATTGAAAATGTCACAATAAATAGAATGCCAGTACCCCTCATCAGAAATAAAAGGTAGCCAATAAAAATACACCATTAAAACAAAACAGTATTATAAAAGTCTGGAAACTTCTCCCACCTGCTCTAGACCCCAGTGCTGCTCCCTGGTAACGGGGAAGGCAGCTCCTGTCCTGGAGGCATAGCAACACATTGGCACCAAGTCGAAACTTTCTTCTTGGCATAAAAAGATCAAAGAGAATTGGAAAGAGAACACCTTGCTCTGGTTTTGTGCCACTTCATGGAGGCCCTCAACACCTGAAAACATCTCAGGACAACCAGGGTGCCTGCCCTGCACCTAGGGATGCTAGACTAGAGCCGCCCTCTGCCTCCTACTTAACACCGGGGGGACCAAACCCATGGTCCCTCTCACCATGCCTTCAAACCCCTTCCCCACATGCCTGCTCAACACCAAGGCCCAGCAAGTCCCTCTCCACACACCAAGCCCCGTCAGCCCTCGAGGTCACCGCTGACTCAGGTGGGACACCAGGTACACGAGGCCCACCAGCAAGAGGCCACGAACACCAAGCATCATGAGCAGGAAAAGCAGCAGGATGGAGGTCACCGGCTCTACCGCATGGTTGCCCAGATGCCACTGGGGGAAGCCCATGTTTACCAGCTGCCGGTTGAGGTCATTGAAGGGAGACTGGGCAGCCCCCAGCCTGGCACCCGCCTGCTGTGCACGGGGGCCAGTCCCCCCTGGGGGGACACCATGGCCCCTGTTGAGAAAGCCCTGGAAGATGAAGACAAGAGAGAAACAAATGAATCCAGAGAAAGCTTTCCTGGAGTTGACGTACCAGCCAGGAGGGAACTCTAGGCTGGGCCCTGCCCTCCTTGACAGCCACCCTGGGCCACTCCCTCCTTCCTTAGCAATCCCAGGATGAAACCCATAAGAATCTCAATGACTGGATCATAAGCTCTCAGAGTACAGAAAATGTCAGTGTGTATTCCCCATGTAATGCCCAGGGAGAAGGTACCCAGGACAGAGAAGACAAGAAGTGATCAGGCAGCGGGTACTCAGCATGGGCACGGCTCTTGGGCACTCCCTTCTTTAAAATAATTCTGTGGCCATGGGCTCAACTCTTCCCCTCTCCAGTTTTTCTCCCATCCAACAGACTTTCAAAACAAACCAGCTGCAGAAGGATTCACTAACCAGGTTAAAGACTTTCTTGGGTGGAAAGTCTGAGAAAATCACCCAGACGAGAGAGAACTAGGGAGACAGGGACTGGTCGGTAAATCCATGGCATTTACCCACTGTCTGGACCCTCTGTTCTCCCCAGCTCAGTTCTTCCCAAAGAGGGCTTCAGGCTGGAGAAGGCTAATGACCATCAAGAAAGACTTCTGGAAGTTGAGGAATAACAACAGAGAAGGCAGGCTGCTCCCCTTCCCAGGGGATGGGGCCTACCTGCCGAGGAGAGCTACCTCTCTGCGAGGTAGTGGTCCTCACTCGGGGGTCATCATCCTGAACGATTTCCCCATTGGCCAAGATCCGCACCATCCTCCAGGAGCTGTGGGTCCCTAATGGGCAGCACCTGTAATTCACGGCCAGGGTGGGGGCTGATGGAAGAAACTAATGGCCAGAGGTCCCTCTTCCCCACTAACCTTGAACTCTTAGTGATCTGTGACTAGGATCCTGAGGGCCAATGGATGATTCTTCCCCTGACCTCAAAGAGCCTGAGGGAAACAATTTCCCAAAGATTGAGAGACTACTGCTCACCAGGGGAGCTTACCTGGTGACCCACCCTGAGCAGGTGCTGTCCGCTTAATAAAAAAAGGAGAAATAAATGCAAATTGTTTGTGGGACAAAAATCTTTCGGACACTGAATCCACTAGAAAATCTATGGAAAAGACCCCTGCGGAAGGGAGTTTTGTTACGATCCAGGGCCAGCAACAGCAGTTGGGACTAGAAGGCCAGCGAGGCTGATCTCTCTTAGGCCTGCACTGTTCCTGTGGTAGGTACTGCACAGCCATAGCACAGGTGGTGCCCCAGGGACATTTGGGTAGCTGTGGAGGAGCCTACCTTTCCAGGCAGCAAGCAGAGGAAGCATGTGAAGTAGAACCTCTGGCGCCAGGGTCTTCTTTGGGAAACAGCGTCCAGGGTACCAGGATCCCCAACTCTCAAATCCCCTTCCATTTAAAAATATGCCCCAGATGCTGCTCCCCTGGGAGCAAACGCCGAGAACCTGGGCCTTCTCTAGCCAGGAACCCCAGAAAGGTCTGGGCCACTCAGGGTTACCTGAGGTCCACTGCCTGGCCACAGACCATAATGGCGACCACACTGGCCACCACACAGCCCCAGCACTGGCTAGGAAGGATAGACCTTTGCTGCGCAGGGGCACGCCCCCTACCTGTCCCTCACCTCTCCAGTAACACGGGTCCCTCCTTTGCTAATGGAGGACTGGGCCCAGCCTTTCCAAAACGGTGAGCTGGATGCTACAGTGGCACTGGGAGGTACCCGCTCTGCTGACGCCAAGGACGCCCCCGATCTGGGAGCCCTTCCACGCCCCTCCCCGAGTCTGTGCAAAGGCCATTTTTACCCCGAGTAGCTGAGCCGCAATTTTCACCTAAACCTTCAAAAACACTCGGGACACCCCCTTCCAAAGGGGATGAGAGCCCCTGTTCTCTCGCCCACGGCTCGGAGGCTGGCACAGGCGGGTCCCCTTTTTGCAGACTGCTGGCCCGGGTGCAGGCTTAGCGGGCAGTGGTCCTCTGCAGTGTCTTTGTGCTTTGTCATCCCGCCCCCGCTGGGTGGGCCCGATGCGCGCCGGCCCTCGGTGCACCGACGCGACGGGTGGGCGCTGCGGAGGGACGCTGCCCGGGCGCCCAGCGCGGCCTCCCGGGCCTGACGCCGGCTCTGAGGCCAGGCCCGCGGGGCCGGGAGGGATGCGCCCGGTCCCCCGCCTCCCCCGGCACGGACACCCACCTGCGTGCGCGGCTCCGGGGCCTCGGCGGCGTCCACTCCGGCGGCTCCGGGCCGTTTCCTCCCACCTGACCTCACAGGAAGCGCGCGCTGGAGGGGCGCGGCCCGCGGCTGCGCAGCGGCGCCCTCTGTCGGCGGCCAGGAGAACTGCAGCGGCCCGACCCGGGCCCGGGGCGGGCAACCCTGGGCGCAGGAGATGAGGAGTGGGCGAGGGAGGAGGAGGAAGGTAGGCTGAGGAAAGGACACGTGGGAGGAAGAAGAGGAAGGAGGTGGGCGAAGAAGAGGAGGAAAGGGAAATGGCGCCCACAGAGGAAATACCCAGGGAGTGGGACGTCCCTAACCCGCGGTGGAAGGGGGAGACAGGCCGTGCCCACCCACAGGTTTGCCAAGCCTGTTCTGTGGATTCCACTTGAGTACGCCCCAGCCCTGCCTTTAGGGAGCGCCTAGAAAGAGAAGGCATGAACAGCCAGGCAGGTGCAGCTAACTGCAGCAGGCTTCCTGGAGGAGGTCACCACGGTCTGCCACCAGAGCTGAATTTGAGGGTAGGTAGGAGTTTGCCTGTTAAGCAAATAGAGAAGGGCCTGCCTGGCAAAAGAACCACCTGGAAGGAGTAAATAGTCACTTTCTGCCTCCATCCTGATGTTTCTGAATCCAGCCACCTGTGTGAACTGTACCCTGTGGACCTGTTCACAGTGGGTCACAGTGAACTGCCTAGTGCCACAATCTGGGTTCAAGTTCTGGACTCTGACAACTTGCTTAGCTGCTCTGTGTCTAATTTGCAAATTGAATGTAACTGTAGCCTCACAGGATTGTTGTGAAGATTAAGTATGATGTCCCTGGCATGTGGCAAAAGTTGATAAATATTAGTTATGATTATCAGTCAGCTGATATTCCCAGGAGTGTGCAGATACTTATTGATTATATATTGGACCCCATGTGCCTGCTAGCCTCTGGGTGGACCGAACAGAGTGAGATTTAGACCTTGCCTCAAGGACTCATAGTCTGTCATCATAGTTCAATTATTTGATTAGGAAACCTTATCAGTAAAACATGCTGTGTAGGTCTCCCTGGTATCTGTGTCTTGTTTGCATATTATTTATTTATTTTTGAATAAATTATGCAATGTACCATGAGAGCAGACTGGCATTGTGAGTAAAGGATTGGTCCTGGAATCCACTTGCATTTGAATCTTGGCTTGGCTGCTAAGTGGTGTGGCGTGATCTTGGCCAGGTAATCAATCTCTCTGGGCTCAGTTCCTTTATCTACAAAGTGGGGTTAACAACAGTACCCACCTCATCTGGCTTTTGCAAAGTGCTAAGTTCTTAGCATAAGTGCTGAGATGAGAGCCCAGCCACAGTAAATGCTCAAGGGCTGCCGGCAGTTGTTATCATAACTACTGCTCCAGGCTAGATAGTGACTGTAAAGCTTGTGCATTGAAAAAGAATGGGATTTAAAATAAACTGAAATCCTAAACTGCTTTCTTCCTTGCCCTGGTGCATCTCAGGTGTGCATGGTGCATACCTGGAGGGAGTAATCACAAGGCAGAATGCCTAATTTTCAGAGCTGGACTGTGAATATCAAAACCCACTGTATACAAGGAAGTTACCTGGGATATTGCCAGGGTCCTACCCCAGAGCTGACAATGCTGTTGATCTAAAATACGACGTGGGCATGGAGACATTTTAAAAACTAATTTTCGAGGGGCTAGGGTTGTGGCTCAGCGGTAGAGCGCTCGCCTAGCACGTGCGCGGCCCGGGTTCGATCCTCAGCACCACGTAAACATAAATGCATTGCATTGTGTACAACTAAAGCAAATAAATAAATATTTTAAAAAAACTAATTTTCGGGTCATTCCAATAAGCAGCTAGGGCTGTTCTGCCTTCCATGAACAAAGCCCCATAAGTGGGGCACACAACCCAGAAGCCGCAGGAGGGAAAGACCTCTGTGTGCTTGGGGAATCCGCAGGTACAAGCAGGAAACCATGGATGTTTCCAGGAAGGACTGTGCTGGTACAACTGCTGCCAGAGAGATACAGTCCAGCCAGAGGTGACCGTAGTGTCCAGAGGAGGAAGCACGTCTCAGAGAAGTCAAGAACAGCTTTAGAGCTAGGGTGTGATCCTATTTGACTGGAGTAAGAAAAGGCCTAACATTACCAATTAAAACCCCCTCAGGAGGCTGTGAATCACTTTTGCTGTCTCTACACATCCCTCAGGTATCTCCCTAGCTCAAACACCTGCAAAGGTTCCCCACCGTCTGCTCCAACAAGACCTAACCCACTTGGTAGGGCTTTGGCAACCCTCCAAATCCAGCCCCAGCACACCCTTAGCTACTCCTTCCCTCAACCCTGCCCACCTCATCTCCTGTTCCTGAAGTTCACTGCCAGAGGTCTGCTTTGCTTGGGTGTGTCTATCTGCTCAAGGCCCTTCCCACCCAATTGAAGTCCCCCATCCCCAAACTTGATTGTTCCATGTAATAAATATAATGAATCCTATGTGCAGAGTCCTTTCCTCTTCCAAAATAGAAAAAGAGACCACTTCATTACAAAATAGGAAGGGTAGATGTTATTGTTTCCCCTTTATTGATAGAAACTGAGGCTCAGAGAGATTCTTCTTCTTTTTTTTTCCTTCAGTACCGGGGATTGCATCCAAGGTGCTTAACCACTGAGTCACATCCCAGCACTTTTTATATGTTATTTAGAGACAGGGTCTCACCAAGTTGCTCAGACCTCGCTGAGTTGCTGAGGCCGGCTTTGAACTTGAGATCCTCCTCCCTCAGCTTCCTGAGCCACTGGGATTGCAGGTGTGCACCACCAAGCCCAGCTCAGAGAGATGGCCAGCCTGTTGCTGGTGACAGAGCCAGGACCCAAAAGGAGACAGATTCCCAGCTCTGCATTCTTAACTCTTCGACCCACCAGCCTTCCCAGCGCTTGTCTCATCTCTGAGCCCCTCTTGTCCCCAATGCTGTCAGCACATGACTGAGCCCTTGGGTCATGCCTTCACAACAGGTGTGCAGTAAAAATATTCTTTGAGCTTTTTATTTATTGCAAAATTCATATTTCTCAGCCAGCTGGTGATTCGGGTGTTGGGGCCCTGCTCTGCCTAGGCAGGTGAAAACTGTTACTGCCTTGAAGAGAGACTGGCATGACAACAATGATAATAGTGATGTCATGTTAAATATACAAGTCTACCTTTCTGACCTGGTGTTTCTCTGCTCCTTTCTGCCATTGTTACTAGTCAGAGAATGAGGTGGGAAAGAAGGCTTTGCTGCTTCCAATAGGCCCGTGTCCATTGAGGAGGGTGCCAGATGCCACTTCAGAGGAAACAGTGGGATAACAGGAAATGATGGGAACACAGTTGTCACATGCTGGTTCTCAATAATGGGACTAAGACCTGGGAGAAGAAATGGTCAGAGAGCGATGGTGGACAGGGGCCCCAAATGGCCTTGTGAAGGTCCGTGGGCCCATCGTGGCTCGGGTGTGATAGAAGGATTCCCATGTCCCAGGAATGACAAGGAAGTGGTGGGAAAGTTGCAGGATGTGAAAAGACCAGATACTTGTTCCTGAAGGGTGGTTCAGTAATGGGCTTCATCCATGGACAGTGGACAGACAGAACTGTCTCACCAACTTCTCTATCTTGTACCATCCATGGAAAGGGGAGGGAACAGAAGAGCTAATAATTTCTTTTTTTTTTTTTTTTTTTTTTTTTTTTTTTTTTTTTTTTTTTGCAGTACTTGGGTTTGAACCCAGGGATGATCTACCACTGACCTACATCCCTAGCTCTTTTTAAAATATTTTTTTTTAATTTTTGAGACAGGGTCTCATGAAGTTGTTCAGGCTTCTGATCTTGTGATCCTCCTGCCTCAGCCTTCCTAGTAGCTGGGATTATAGGCCTGCAACACCAAACCCTGCTTACTGATTTCTTTTAAAGAAAGCTAAACTGTGGAAGCAACCTAGATGCCCTTCAGTAGATGAATGGATAAAGAAACTGTGGTACATATACACAATGGAAGATTACTCAGCATTAAAAGAGAATAAAATTATGGCATTTGCAGGTAAATGGATGGAGCTGGAGAATATCATGCTAAGTGAAGTAAGCCAATCCCCCAAAACCAAAGGCCAAATGTTCTCTCTGATAAGTGGATGCTGATCCATAACAGGAAGGGGGGAGGCATGGGAAAAATGGAGAAACTTTGGGCAAAGAGGAGAAAGGGTGGGGAGGGGGTATGGGGGCAGGAAAGATGGTGGAATGAGATGTACATCATTACCCTAGGTACATGTATGACTGCACATGTGGTGTGACGCTACATCTTGTACAGCCATAGAAATGTAAAGTTGTGCCGCAATTGTGTACAATGAATCAAAATTCATTCTGCTGCCATATATATCTAATTAAAATAAATAAATTAATTAAAAGGAAAAAAACATTATGGGTGTAGCACATATTACCTGCCTCCTGTTCTATTGACAGGACCAGATCATGTGGCCACAGTGCAGTTGGGCTGAGGGTCTGCCTTGCATCCCCCCTTTCATTCCTAACAGTGGTTTTGGTATCTTCTCTCCTGTGTCTTTCACTCTTGCTAGCGGCTTGTCAATTTATAGATCTTTTTAAAGAACTGGTTTTCATTTCACTGATGTTTCTGTTTCTGGTTTTTGGTTTTCAATCTTAGTGATTTCTACCCTTAGTATTATTTCCTTCCTTCTTCTGGATTTGGGTTTATTTTGCACTTCCTTTTTCTCAGTTCTTAAGAGGGAGCTTAGATCCTTGATTTGAGACCTATTTTTCAATGTAAAACATGTAGTGCTATGAATTTTCCTCTTAGCACTCATTTAGCTATATCACTACATATTTTGATGTGTTTGTTGTATTTCATTTTTGTTGAGTTCAATGTGATTTTTTAATTTCACTTGCTATTTCCCCTTTGGTCCATCAATCATGTAGAATAATGTTGTTTACTCTTCAGGTGTTTGGAGATTTGCAATATCTTTCTGTTATTGATTCATGGTTTAATTTCATGGAGGTCAGAGAATGGAATGTGTCTAATAAATTTGTTGAGGTTTGTTTATGGTCTAAGATATGTTCTGTCTTAGTAAATGTTCCATAGGTGATTAAAATGTTCCATAGGTGATTAAAAAGAATGTATCTTCTGCTGCTTTTGAATAGAATAGTCTATCTATAAATCTCAATTATGTACTGTTGGTAATGGTGGTGTTGAGTTTTTTTGATGATTTTCTGTCTCATTGTTCTATCAATTGTTGAGAGAGGGATACTGAAGACTCTAACTATAGTTATAGATTTGTCTAATTCTCCTTTCAGTTCTATCAGTTCTTGTTTCACGAACTTAAAGCTCTGTTGTCTGATGTACATTTATTTAGGTTTGATGTCTTCTTGTTGGGTTATTTTATTACATGTAATGTCTCTGTTACTCTTATTTTTCATTGTTCTGAACTTATCTGCTTTCCTTTAATGTTTGCACAATACTTATTTTCCCATAATTTTACTTTTAACTTGCCTACATCATTTATTTGAAGTGAGTTGCTTATATACCATATACAGTTGGATCATTTTTTAAAATTTGCACTGCCAACCTGCCTTTTATTTGAATTATTTAAACCATTAAATTTAACATAATTATTAATATGCTAGGGCTTAATCCTGCTGATTTATTTTTTTATTGTTTGTTCTCTCTGTTTTTTTTCTCTGCACTCCTGTGGTTTACTTGAACATTCTTAGAATTCTATTTTTAGCTGGGCGCAGTGACATACCCTGTAATCCCAGCGGCTCAGGAGGCTGAGGCAGGAGAATCACAAGTTCAAAGCCAGCCTTAGCAATGGCAAGGAGCTAAGCAACTCAGTGAGACCTTGTCTCTAAATAAAACACAAAATAGGGCTGGGGATGTAACTCAGTGGTCAAGTGCCCCTGAAGTCAATCCCCAGCACACACACACAAAAAAAGAATTCCATTTTACTTACCTACAGCATTTTTAAGAACACCACTTTGAGTAGCTACTTAGTGGCTAGTCTAGGCATTGCTTTATGTATACATAACTTGTCACAGTGCACTGGTGTCATCTTTTATTAGTTTGAGTAAAGTACAAGAACCTACTAATTTTTATATACTTTTACTCTCCCTAGTACACTCTAATTGCATTAAACATTTCCTCAACATGCATTTAGAGCCACATCAAGCAGTTATAGTTGTTTTAACTGTCAAGTGTAATTTGTAAATTTCAAGGTCAGAAGGAAAATCTTTAGTATTGAGTGCTGCTGTGAGTGGCCTTGCTTACCATGCTATTTTTTCCTTCCTAATGGTCCATGGTCCTTTCTTTGATTGTGTGTGTGTGTGTGTGTGTGTGTGTGTGTGTGTGTGTGTGGTGCTGGGGATTGAACCCATACAAGGTGCATACAAGGCAAGCACTCTACCAACTGAGCTATATCCCCACCCCTGGTCCTTTCTTTTTAGAGAACTTTCTCTTTTCTGGGGGGTGGGGGCAGGGAAGGAGGTCATGCCAGGGATTAAACCCAGGGACATTTAACCGCTGAGCCACATCCTCAGCCCTTTTTTATATTTTATTTAGAGACAGGATCTCATTGAGTTGCTTAGGGCCTCACTAAGTTGTGAGGCTAGCTTTGAACTTAATAAGATCCTCCTGCCTCAGCCTCCCGAGCTACTGGGATTACAGGCGTGTGCTACCACATCCAGCTTGGAGAACTTTCTCTAGCCATTCTCTTATGGTTGATCTTGTGGGAACAAGGTATTTGGCTTTCCTTCGTTGAGAATGTTTTGATATCCTCTTCATTCCTGAAGATGCAAGGATTCTGTGTTGCTGATCTTTCAACTCTTGGGCCATTTCCTTCTGTCCTTCATGATTTCTAATGAAAAATCTACTATCATTTGAATCACGTTACACTGTAGAAAGGAGTCATTAATCCTCTTGCTGATTTCAAGACATTTTCTCTGTCTTTTATTTTCAGAAGTTTAATCATGATGTGTTTGGGGTGGGTTTCTTTGAACTTTTCCTATTTGGGATGCACTCTGCTTGTGTCTCTCTCCAAATTTGTGAAGTTTTCAGCCTTTATTTCTTTGAGTGCTTTCTCACCTCAACCCTCCAACTTCAATAATACAAATGCTAGGTCCTTTGTCATAGACCCTCATCTCTGAGGCTCTGCTCACATTTTCCCAGTTTCTTTTCTATTCTTGAAATTGGGTATTTTCTACTGTTCCACCTTCCTGTTTACTGATTCCATTCTGCTGTTCCACCCCACTGACTTTCCCTTTTAGTTTGATTATTGTATTTTTCAGGTCCAAAATTTCCAGTTGGCTCCTCTTTACATCTTATATCTCATCGTCAAGGCTTTCTATTTTTTTCACTCTTTCAAGTGGGTTCATAACTGCTCCCTGGAGCATTTTATCATGGTTGCTTTAACATTTTTGTCAGATAATTCTCAAAATCTCTGCCACCTCACGGACAACATCTATGAATTGTTTTTTTCTCATTCAACTTGATAACTTCCTGGTTCTTAGCTTTGACAAGTGATTTTCCAGTGAAACCTGGACATCCTCATGGATGTTTTGAGGCTCTGGGTCCTGTCTAAGCCTCTGTCGTTGCTCCATCAGAAGAAGGAGAGCTACCCGATAGGATAGGTGGAAGCAGAAGTCCAGTATCCCCTTCCACCTCCACTGCACCCCAAGTGGGGGGAGGGGTGCTGATCGTTACTGTTTTCCAACAGGTCTCCACTGACATCGTGAAGGGGAGAGGCTGGTTACCAGCTGGTGGGACAGGAAAGCCCCACTCCCCATTGGCCTTCTATGAGTGGCTGGATCATGAATGCATGTTGTAGTCTCATAAAGCAGAAAGCCTAGGTTGAAACCACTTGGCCATTGCATTGGGCTTTTTCTATGGTATTGGCCTGAGTACAGCAGTTATTATCTATGGAGGGGGGTCTTCTTCTAGCCCAGGAGGGTATAAGCCACCCTAAAACTTAAAATCTCAAATAATTAGTGAATAACAGAACACAAATACTCAGAAATATATTTACAAAAGGTGAAGCCCCTGATAGATCTAGTCCACATGGGTTCTAGAACTAGACAAAGAAAACATGGCTCTGGTGGTTTATTTAAAGGGGTACATCAAAGGCAGGGATAAGGTTTCAAGGTCGGAGTCTTGCTTCCTGATGTCTTGCAGTCAGCAGGTTGATTGACATCTTGACAGATCACACCCATCTCAGGTGCTGTGTGGGCCAAGGCCGGATAGAGATTCACATTGTCCCTGGGTAATTGACCAGAGGAAATGCCCACTGGTCATTCTTAGACACCAGATGTCTCTATCCACACGGCTTCCATACGAGATGACCTACATGCAATTCATGGATGGCTCCTGACATCTATCTAAAAGTTTTCTCTTTTGCTAGGTACCTTTTCTAGTACCTTGGCCAGAGAGAAGGCTTTTAGGGGTCCTTTATAGTCTATACCCTTGGCTGCTTCCAGGATGCCAGCTTCTTCAGCTTCAAATTTGGGATATCTAAGTCAAAAGGGAAACCCAGGATTCCCCACCCACCACCCCCTTACCATTGTGTGGTTTCTCAGATCCCAAAGTCCCCATTCAGTCTGCCTTTTTTCTTTCCACCTTTCAAAGTCCTCTTGTGTTTGTGTTACACATAATGTCTAGGGTCTTTAGTTGTATTAGAAAGAATAGGGCAAAATATATTTGTCCCATCATCTTGGAAGCAGACACCTATTTTTAAAGTATTTTTATAGTAATGAAGACATCGTGATGGAGTTATAGTATTAGTCAGCCTTTTGTTGCTGTGATCAAAATACCCGACAAGAATAACTTAGAGCCGTGTGCTGTGGCGCATTCCTATAATCCCAGCAGCTTGGGAGGCTGAGACAGGAGGATCATGAGTTCAAAGCCAGCCTCAGCAACAGTGAGCCACTAAGCAACTCATTGATAGCCTGTCTCTAAATAAAATATAAAACTGGGCTGGCGATGTGGCTCAGTGGTTGCATGCTCCTGAGTTCAGTGCCTGGTACCAAAAAAAAAAACAAAACAAAAAAAAGAACAACTTAGAGGAAGAAAAGTTTATTTGGGCTCACAGTTTCAGAGGTTCAGTCCATGGTCAGCCAACTCCATCAATCCAAGCCCAACTCAAGGCAGAACATTATGACCGAAGGGCATGGTGGGAGGAAGCTGCTTGCTGCTTCACTCATGACAGCCAGGAAGCAGAGAAAGGGGAAGGGGCTGCAGAGAAGATGTGCCTTTCCAGGGCACGCCCCAGCGACCCACCTCCTCCAGCCCGACCCCACCTGCCTTCAATCACCACGCAGCTGGTCCGTTCAAACTAGGATGGACTTACTAGATTATAGCTCGCACAGTCTGATCATTTTACTTCTGACCATTCCCACGTTAACACAGGAGCTTTGGGGGGACTCCTTGTATCCAAACCACAACATATAGGAATGACAAAATGGCCAGTGGGTAGAGTCTGAGAACAAACTCATAAATTGGGATTCATAACAAAATGGAAATGCAGAACAGTAGGAAAGAAACCTCTTTTTAATAAGTGATGCTGTGATAACTGGCTATCTATATCAGAAAAAAATTATGTTGGACCCCTATCTCTTATAGTTAATCATTCGCCAAAAATAAATTCTAGGTGTATTATAGGCCTTGATATGAAAGGCAAAACAATAAGATTTTGAAATACATACATATGTGTATGCACACACATGTATGTCTATGTATATGTGTGTGTGTGTGTGTGTGTGTGTGTGTGTGTGTGTGTGTATGTGTATTCTCTAGAACTCAGAGTAGGGATTTTCTTTTTCTTTTTTTCTTTTTTTTTTTTTGGTACCGGGGATTGAACTCAGGGGCACTCGACCACTGGGCCACATCCCCAGCCCTTTTTTTGTATTTTATTTAGAGACAGGGTCTCACTGAGTTGCTAAGTGCCTCACCATTGCTGAGGCTGGCTTTGAACACACAATCCTCCTGCCTCAGCCTCCCAAATGCTGGGATTACAGGCGTGTGTCACCATGCCTGGCAATTTTCTTAACACATTATAAAAATGTCAACCATAAAAGAAAAACATGATAAGCTTTATCACATTAAACTTGCATTGAAAGTAAGAACTCCTATTGATCAAGAAACTATTTTTTATTATTCATTTATTTGGTACTGGGCATTGAACCCAGGGGGCGCTTAACTGCTGAGCTACATCCCCAGCCCTTTTTATTTTTTTTAATATATTTTTATTTGTTCTAATTAGTTATACATGACAGTAGAATGCATTTTGACACATCATACATAAATGGAGTATAATTTCTCATTCATCTGGTTATACATGATGTAGAATTACACAGGTCATGTAATCATATACGCGCATAGGGTAATAATGTCTGATTTATTCTATCATTCTACTTATTTTTTATATTGAGACAGAGTCTCATTATGTTGCTTAGGCTGGCTTCGAACTTGCAATCCTCCTCCCTCAGCCTCCTGAGCTACTGAGATTACAAGAGTGCACCTCCACACCCAGCAAGATACTACTTTTTAAAGAATAAAAAGGCAGGTTTGGGGACATATCTCCAAGGTACAGCACTTACCAAGCATGTGCAAGGCCCTGGGTTTGATACCTAGCACTGGAGGGGGGAAAAAAGTAAAAAGGCAAACATAACACACAAGAAAAGGATTCTGTTTTTATTTGTTTGTTTTGCAATATAGATAGCCAACAAAAGACTTACATATAGAATATATGAGGAGTCTCTAAATGAATAAGTCTCTAAAAGTAGACAACCTTTTAAAAATGTGGGCAAAAGATTTGATCAGGTACATTACAAAAGAAATTCAAATGACCAGTAAACTTTTGAAAAAGTGTTCAATATTACTAGTAATCAGATACAAATTAAAACGACCATGAGACACTAGCACACTCATCAGACAGTAATTGGAAAAGGTGACGATACCAAGTCATTGGTGCTGATGTGCAGGAGTGTCCATCTGCTGTTGGTACAACTGCTTTGGAAAACCATTAGGGATTGCTAGGGAAGGAGGATGTTCACCTTCTTTACTACCCAGGACACAAAAGTGAATGCTCGTGTGCACCAGGTCATGTGTGCAAGCATTGTTCATAATAGAAACTGCAGAACATTTCAGAAGTCCATCATAGTAAAATGGGTAAATTATAGCAATCATAAAATAGACTACAATACCGTAATGAAGACTGGGAACTCTGACTATATACAGTATCATAGTTGAATCTTTGAAATACAACATCAAACAAAACAAGCCAGAAGCATAACAGATCTTACTGCATGATTGCATTTGTATAAAGATAAAAAGAAGGTAAACTTGGATTATGTCATTTAAGGATGCATCCTATACTTTTACTGCAGCAGTAAAGGAATCAAGAAGAACAAAGGCAGGCACTGTGGCACATACCTGTAATCCCAGCGGTTTGGAGGCTGAGACAGGAGGATCACAAGTTCAGGTCCAGCCTCAGCAACTTAATGAGGCCCTAAGCAACTTAGACTCTGCCTCAAAATAGAAAATAAAAATAAAAGTGCTGGGAATGTGATTCGGTGATTAAGTGCCCCTGGGTCAATCCCCAGTACAAAAAAAAAAAAAAAAAAGAAGAAGAAAAGAAGAAAAAAATAGTAAAAAGATAAGAAATTATTATTTAAAATTAGTGATTAGCTTTTGGGGGAGAAAGAAAAGCTATTCTTGGCAAAAGGCTTATACATGATAAATGGGACAGGCTATAATATGTTGGTGGTGTTCAGTTTCTTGGCTTGGCTAGTGATTTCATGGACATTAATTTATTAAATGACATGTACAAAATAGAGGACAGAATTGAGGAAAGAGTTAGTGTATCCACAGGGGCTCAAATGGGTCTATTCTTCCCCTGGAGGCAGCCTAAGGAGGCTGGGACCAGTTGACTTGGCTTTGAATTCTCTGGCTATGCTACCTACTTGCTGTGTGACTTTGCCCATTGCTTAATCTCTCTGTGCCTTGATAGTCTCATCTGTACAATAGGGATAATAATATGACCTAATGTGAAGATTAGTAGCTCTTAAGCACAGAGTGAACAGCACATGAGCTTTGTTACGTAAGTGAAAATTCATACATTCATTTAACATAAAATCTCTTGAGTGCCTGTCCTGTTCTGGGCCCTATGATAAGCCTTTACAGACAGCGAATTTGGTCCCAGGGGTGCAGCTACAGAACTCTCAGAACTAGGGGTCCACCTTTCAATCAGCATAGATACTGGTTCCAGAATCTCCCACTAAAATCCAGATCAGATGGCAGGACTGGGCTGCGCTGAGCCTCAGTTTAGCCAGAACCCCAGCCAGGGAAGGGCAACCCTGCCCGGACTAGAAGCCAGCAGGTCCCCACTGGCTGCCTGCTTCTGCCCCTAGCCTGGGGCTTAGGGCAGTCTGGCACCAGACCTCGGGCAGCCTCTTCCACTGCAGGGCTCGGAGGAGTGCAACGAGGTCAGTGCTGTGGTCTGGATGTGATGTGTCCCCAAAAGCTCGTGTGTGTGTGTGTGTGTGTGTGTGTGTGTGTGTGTGTGTGGCAATACAAGAGCATTCAGAGGTGAAGTGACTAGGTCAAGAGAGCCTCACCCAATCAGTGAATTAATCCCCTGATGGGATTAACTGAGCAGTAACTGAAGGTGGGTGGGGTGGCTGGAGGAAGAGGGTCATGGTAGGGCGTGCCTTTGGGGTATGGATTTTGTATCTGGCAAGTGGAGTCTCTCTCTCGGCTTCCTGATCACCATGTGAGCTGCTCCCCTCCACCACACTGTTCCGCCATGATGTTCAGCCTCACCTCCAGCCTCAGAAATGGAGCCGGCTGTCTCTGGACTGAGACCTCTGAACTGTGAGACCTCTGAACCGTGAGCCCCCAAATAAACTTTTCCTTCTCCAAAATTGTTTCTGGTCAGGTCTTTTAGTGCCAGGGTCGAAAAAGCTGACTAATACAGTCAGGTAGTAAGAAAAGAGGAGCAGGGAGCAGGGAGGAGCCCGCGTCCTGGACGCCTTTCATCTGTCCACAGAGGAAGAAGCACAAACAGAAGCGTGGGGGTGGGGGTGAGTGGAAAAGGAACCAGAGCAGAGAATGAGGCCAGCCCAGTCAAGGGCTTTTTGTGGGGTCTTAATTAAGCCTGGAGGCCCCATTGTTCCTTTCAGGGTGAAACATATGTTCAGGGACTCGCTGAGGTTTGGGACTGGAATTTCAATGGTGCCAGGCCCTATGGTGTACTGGGGGTAGGGGGAGGGGGGGAGGGGACACCGTCCCTGAGCCATGCAAGAACCAATGGTGTCTCCAATTCACCCTCGCCCAGAGTCACCTTCCCCTGAAGCAGGTAGTAAAACCCTGAGAGGTCCTGTCCTGAGTTGGGGAAGTGCCCTTGGCGTAGAGAGAGAGCCACCTTCACCCTGTTATGGCTTGGATATGAGGGGTTCCCCAAAAAGCTCACGTCAGGCAAAGCAGGAATGTTCAGAGGTGAAATGATTAGATTATGAGAACTGTGACCTAATCAAAGAACTGGGTGGTAGCTGTGGTCAGGTGGGGTTGGAGGAAGTAGGTCACTGGGCACATTCCTTTGGGGAGTATATTTTACCCCTGGCTCCTTGGCATCTTGGCCTGCCCCCCCCCTTCCTGGCTGCTGTGAGCTGAGCTGTTTTCCTCCACCACACCCTTCTGCCATGATGTTCTGCCTCACAGTAATAGGGTCCACTGACCACGGGTTGAACCTCCAAAACTCTGAGCCCAAGGACAAACTTTTCCTCCTCTAAGCTGTGCTTGTCAGGTACTTTGGTCACAATGATGAAGATCTAACTAATGCAGCCCCTCCTCCGCTCTGCCCTTAGTGAGCATTCTGACCCACTCAGATGAGGCTGAGAAAACACACGGTCCCCAGGACCTGATCCACCTCGAGTAGGAGCCACCCAGCAGCCAGATGGCTGTCAGGGGGCTTCAGGAACACCACGTAGAGAGTGTGCCACGTATTCCTTGGGTTCAAAGGAAGCAGGTTCCGGCCAACCCATGTGTGCAACATCTAAAGGAAAGAACCTGGGATTGCGGCTGCCCCGGGATGACCGAGGGAAGAAAAGCAGCTGACCTGGGAACCAGCTGGCCCTTCCGGAAAGTGGGAGGCAAAAGATCCACGAGGTCCTGTGTCAGATGGGCACCTGAAGAAGGAAGCCAGGTTGAAAGTGTGGGGGCAGTAGGTGACTCCCCAGAAACCCAGGGACAGAGGGGGGCTGACACAGGAATGGAAGGGGACAGAACGCCTGTGCCAAGGGAGCCGAGTGGGATAAGCTTAGTGAGAGGATGGTTCAACACTTTGGATCTTGAATATTTCCCATAGGTCCATATTAAAGACTTGGTCCCCAGCCCTTGGTGCTGCTGGGAGGGGGTGGGACCTTGAAGCAGTGGGGCCTATTATGAAGTATTTAGGTCACTGGAGGCATGTCCTCAAAGGCGACTGTGGATCCCATCCCCTTCCTCGTTCTCTTTGGCTGATGAGGTGAGTGAATTTGTTCCACCCCACACTCCTGCCATGGTGGGCTGCCTCACCACAGGCCCAAAGAATGGGACCAATAACTCATCTCAGACTGGAACCTCCAAGTGGCAAGCCAGGACAGATCTTCTCTGTTAGAAGTCAATTATCTCAGGCATTTCCTTATAAGGATGGAAAGATGGTTGACACAGATGGTCTCCAAAGAACTCAGGAAGCTACTTGTAGAGTTCTCTCTGGTCCACACCCAGAAAGAACCAGCGCCAGGTGACAAATGGAACAGTTGAAAGAGAATCGTCCTGTGTCTTCCCACTGAGTATAAACCACCAGCTAGGGGGGCAGGCAAAGGAAAGGAAGGGAGAGTGCAGGTGACACCACCTCCGTGTGCGCTCCTGTCCAGTGCACTGTAGGTCAGAGCTGAGGGAGGACTCTCCAAATAAAGTTGGAGTTTTGATATTACTCTGGACTGGATATTCTAATATCTGGAAAAAAGACACTATTCATCTGTTACCTGTGAGTGACTGAGAGAGACTGAGAGCAGCCATAGATGCCACACAGTGGAAAAAAAAATGAAAGAGCAGGTTTGGAGGGGAAGCAGGGGGACATGAGACAGCTGCTTTCAAAGCCTAGAAAAAGTGGCTTCCAGTAAAAGGAAGGAGAAGACAAGATGAGATGTTAAATTGCTCTGAAAGTACCTTGTTTTGCAGTTTTGTCTTACATAATTATTAAACAAAGCTAAATTTTTAATTTCTAGAGAAATATCTAAAAATTAAAAACAAAATGGAGCATAGGAACTTAACTGCACACCAAAGTGTGGCTTGGCAAGTGATTAGTTCAAGTGATTTTGAAACACTATAATCTGTTGTAAGGGTAAAAATAACTGCAAAAATAACTTAAATTATATTTAGTAACTGTATTTTAGTAAGGAATTCGTTTGCTTTCTGTCACTGTGACAAAATACCTGAGATAAGCAACCTAAATGGGGGAGATGTTCATCAGCTCAGGGTTTCAAGGGTTTCAGTTCATGGTTAGCTGGCTCCATGGCTTTTGAGCCTGTGGCAAAGTAGAACATTATGGCAGGAGCACAATGGTGGAGCAAACTGCTCATCTCATGGCAGAGAAAGAGGGTGGGGCCAGGGTCCCAGAGCCCCTTCAAGGACACACCCCCAATGACCTCATTTCCTTCCACTAGGCCCCGACTCTTAAAGGTCCCACCACCCCTAACAGTGCTGCAGGCTCTCAACCAAGCCTCAGTACATGGCCTTTGGGAGATATTTCAGATTCAAACCATCACTAGTAATAACATTGGTATTGTTAATTTAACTATGCATGTAATTGTATAAGGTGAATAAGTAATTAGGTTAATATAGTGAGTAGCCAAGATTTTTGCACAAGAGAAAAGCTGTGGTACATGAAGAAAGAAAAAAAGGAAGGGAGGAAAGGAGAAAGGGAGGGAGGGAAATAAATGCAAAGAATTTAACTAAAAAACAAGTAATTTTAAATTTAAACAGAATTATCAGTAGAGGCTTTGAATTACTGTTTTTTCTTTAAAAAGTTATTTCCTATCTGGACGTGTGATCCCAGTGACTCAGGAATCTGAGGCAGGAGGATTGCAAGTTCATAGGCCACCCTCAGCAACTTAGTGAGACCCTGTGTCAAAATAAATAACAAGGGCTGGGATTGTGGCTCAGCGGTAGAGCGCTCGCCTAGCACATGCACGGCCCGGGTTCGATCCTCAGCACCACGTACAAATAAAACACATTGTGTACAACTAAAGCAAATAAATAAATATTTAAAAAAATAAATAAATAAATAAATAACAAAAAAGGGTTAGAGATGTAGCTCAGTGGTAAAGTGCCCCTGGTTAGCATATGTGTGTGTGTGTGTGTGTGTGTGTGTGTGTGTGTGTGTGTATGGAGAGAGAGAGCGGTTGAGGGAGGTAGATATCCTAATTCCATACACTGAAAAGGCCTAGAAATAACAACCTATTCAGGAGCAATAATCACCCAAAGCCCTCAGATTTTGGCCTCTAATTACCATGCCCTACTAAACAGAAATAGGACTTCATGGGGGAATAGCTGACTCAACACATGGGCAGGACATATACCCAGTAACCATGAGGCATCTTGTCACTCCAGATGTCATACTATGAAGGTGTGTCAAAAGAACAGAGGAATCAGCGTGAGAAGACTTCCACTCACCAAAAATGGAAAGATTTGGACATCAGAAACAATAAAGAACGCACTGGATTAAAATTCATCTGCGGGTTCATATCCAAGTCTGGTTCTGATGATTGCTTTGTCTCTTCAAACTGCATATTACCCCCTCGCCTTTTAACATGCTTTGTAATTTTTCTTAAGCCAGACATGATGTATTGGGCTATAGAAAATAAGAGAGATGGGTCTTTGGAGTGAGGTGTTATGCCAGGCTGGCTGGGAGCGGACTGTATTTAAGGTTTGTATAGTTCTAAGTGCCAGAGGCTTCCATTTCCTCTAGTGACCTTGTTGGGATTTCCCCCTGCCTCTTGTTATCTTAGGGTTTCTCTTCCTTCTTAAATAGAGTCCATGCCTTCTAGTTAGAGCAGTTACAAATCATTCTGATGATGGAGTCCTGTGTTGTTGTGCTGATGTGGTTGTCAAGTGAGGGGGGAAAGCAGTCTGTAACCTTATGGAAACCTCAGTCTTCCTGTGGGCCTGAGTCACCAGGTTATGTATGCCCTTCAGAAGTGTTTCTTAGCTTTTTTCTTCTTCCCTTGGATGAGACAGGAAGGCTGAGGGTGAGGGTGGAGTTGCCCATCCCTCAGATAAGCCTTTGCTCGAAGAATAGGCATTTGTTATGGAGAACATTCTGGACCAAATGGGGTTTTTTCTCAGATCTTTTCCTTGAGATCTAGGTGAGTTTCCTGAAGGTAAAGCCTATGAAAATGTAAAGACCTCCCCCAAGCCTGGGACCCCAGCCATGTCTCGCCCTCCAGCTGATCCACATGCAGCCTCCAACAGTTCATCAAAGGTACCATTTGCGTGTGCTTCCCAGGGCTGGCTCCATTAGATTCTACTCCAGGTCAGCAGGTTCTGACTGAGATTCTCCCTCTTCACCCACCTCTCAGATTTCAGGGTGATGGTTTGCCCTGTGACCTCAATTCGCCGATGAGTCTAGCAAAGGTCGTTGGTTTTTAAGTTTGTTCAGATATTTTTTTGTTGTTAAGTATGACATGAGGACTTCCAAGCCTTTGGCGTCTTAAAGCTGAAATTGAAAATGCCTTTCATAAGTTCATTAAGTTGTTTAAAAAAAAAAAGAAAGAAAGAAAGAAAGTCATTGATTACTTTGGAAGTTTCTAGGTACATCTAGAAACTTCATCACAGAGTCTATCCAAGAGGCAACATCACTAGGAGATATTCAGAATAAAAGATTTATCATGGGGTTTTGATACTCAGTGTGGGAGCTGGTTGTGCCATTGGTGTGAAGCTGTGGCTTCTGAAGTTGCTCCTGGAGCCTGAAGACAAGGCAGCAGGAGTGGGAGATGGACGTGAGCTAGAAGGAGGAAAGACAGACTGGAGCCTCTGCAGATGAGCAGAAACCCATGTCAGTCTCTCACCAGCTTCACAGACTTCAGTGATGTCAGTAACATGCACTTTTTTTTTTTTTTTGTACTGGGGATTGAACCCAGGTGTGCTTAATCACTGAGCCACATCCCCAGCCCCCCCCCTTTTTAATATTTATTTATTTGCTTTAGTTGTACGCAATGTGTTTATTTCCGTGGTGCTGAGGATCGAACCCGGGCCGCGCACATACTAGGCAAGCACTCTACCGCTGAGCCACAACCCCAGCCTCCCAGCCCTTTTAAAATATTTTATTAGAGACAGGGTCTTGTTAAGTTGCTTAGGCCCTCACTAAGTTGCTGAAGCTGGCTTTGAACTCACGATCCTCCTGCCTCAGCCTCCTGAGCCACTGGAATTACAGGTGGGTACCACCACACCTGGCTATACATGTACTCTTCACTGTGGGATGTACACACCCAGCCCAAGTATCAGGGAGGAGGAAGAGCATATGAGAGGAGCCAGGATACTTGTAGACCTGACTCATTGCATGTGCACAACTAGCCATTGGGTATCAACAATGTGTGTAAGCCCTATGGTGCCCTGCCTTGATATTCTGAGTGTAAAATTTATATATGGCTGCTGCTTCACTTCTGCCTTCTGAGTCTCATGCAAAATGTCTAGTATGGTGCATGCTGATGAACTTAGGGAGGGGAATTCTGGAAAACATGGTTCCAGCTTAGCTAAGTTAATCCAATACACATATACCATGCTAAGACACCATTATCCTGAGAACTGGTAAATAAAGAAATGAGTCAGGCATTGAAACTGCCTTTCCCATATACAGTTTATTTCAGGGTAATCCACCAGTTGATGCTGATTCACTTCCATCTCTGGCAGTTTGCAGGCATTTGGCAGGGGGCTCTGGTGGTCTGCACCTGCGTAAACAAACTCCATGCCTCTTTATAGGATGCATGTTCAGCAAATGGAGGTGACAGCATGATCTGAGGATAGAGTCAACATGAACTCTCCAGCAGGCTAGCTCAGGCCTGTCTCAGAGTTCTCAGTTCAGGGGAAAGAGCAAGTCCTAATCAACAAGTACTTTTTAAAAATGGACTGGTTTTTTAGAGAACTTTTAGTCTCACGGAAGTTGAGCAGAAGGTACAAATAGTTCCAACATACTCCCCACCCCGACACATGCATGGCCTTCCCCACCATCAACATCAACATATGTTACACTGATGACCCTACACATCATTATTACCTAGAGTCAACAGTTTACATTAGGGTTCACTCTTGGTGTTGTACATTCTATGTTGTATCTGGTTTGTACCAGATGTAATAACACATGTATACCATTGTAGTATCAGGTACAGTAGCTTTGCTGCCCTAAAAGTTCCATGTGCTTCAATTATTCAGCCCTTCCTGACCCAAGCAACAATTGATATTTTTGCCGTCCCCATAGTTTTGCCTCTTCCAGAATGCCACAGAGTTGGAATCATTCAGATTAGCTCAGCAACATGCATTTAGGTCCCCTCTATGTCATTTCATGGTTTGATAACTCTTTGCTTATTAGTGATGATATCCCATTTTCTACCCCACCCCCTTATTGTGTGTTAGCATCCACATAGCAAAGAGAACATTCAGCCTTTGGTTTTGGGGGATTGGCTTATTTCACTTAGCATGATACTCTCCAATCCCCCCCTTTTTTTAAATTGGTGGTCTTCGTGTGTGTAAACAAACTTTATTCCTCTCTATAGGATGCATGTTCAGAAAATGGAGGTGATAGCATGATCTGAGGGTAGAGTCTGGGGCCTTCTGATGTCAAAGGTTGTCCATCTGAGATCTTTTGCAGGTCCAGGTGAGAGGATTGGTGGTTTTAGCTGTCTGCTCCAAAGCTTCCTAAAAATTCCTTTTTAAACGCAGCTTAGACTATGGAACAAACCTAGGTGCCTTTCAATAGATGAATGGATAAAGAAAATGTGGTATACGTGCAAAATGGAATATTACTGAGCCTTAAAGAACTGGAGACTATCATGTTAAGTGAAATAAGCCAATCCCTCAAAATCAAAGGCTGAATGTTCTCTTTTATATGCGGATGCTAACACACAATAAGGGGGCGGGTAGAATAAAAGTTCATTGGATTAGACAAAGGGAAAAGAAGGGAAAGGAGAGGGATAGGAGAGGAAAAGAGTGGGACATAACTTTCCTATGTTCATATATGAATACTCGCCCAGTGAAACTCCACACCATGTACAACCACAAGAATGGGAAGTTATGCCCCATGCATATGTGATATGTCGAAATACATTCTACTGTCATGTATGACTAAAAAGAACCAAAATTTTAAAAGTGAGTAAAGAGGGGGGGTGATATTTGACTCACAGTTCCAAGTACTAGTGACCTGTGTAAAGTACACATTGATTTTCTTGACACAGATTGAAAGAGCTATCAAAGTAATTACAAGTCCTTACACATATCTTGATTATAAAATGATTCTTAATTTGTGAAGTATACAAAATGGCACAACCTGTCCCTATGTTATTAACTGAAAACTTAATTCTAAGAAATGACTCATGGTTATTATCTGCTAGGAGGGTGGAAGTTAAGTATGACATCCTTATTTCAACCAAGGATAGTAAGTCTCCATACGTCTTAGGTATAGCTATAGATATGTTTAAAGCAGTAATAAAAAGGAAAAAAAAAAATTAAAATATACTCTTAAAAGTTGTTTTGACTTAACATTCCATATTTTTAACCATTTGTGCTATATAATAATATAGGTAATTTTTTTTTTGCCAGGGGAGTTGTTCTTGTTTATTAAAATCATAACACATACTTAATGTTTTTGAGATTGAATTTTGGGAATCTACTAATCAATATGTGAAATTGTGAATTTTATTTTGAAACTGTTCTAGGACATATAATTTACAATATTTTTGCTTATAGATGTAATATTTAGTTGTGTGTTGATCAAAAATTAAATTATTTGTTATATGTAAAAAAAAAAAAAAAAAAAAAAAAAGTAGCTTAGAATAATCATTACCAAGGTAGCCATGAACTGGAGATGTATCTACAGTGAAGTTGGCAGGGGTCTGTTCAGGTTTTCTTGAGTGAGTTTTCAAAGAAAAAAATGTGCTTTTTAAATTATTTTAACAAGGAAGGGGGAAATGATGTAAGCCTCTAATAAGTGGTGGAAAATTGTTATTTTCATTATGGAGACTGGGTATAATGAGTCAGTTTTGGTTTCAAGCAAAGTGGCTACTGTAGTTTCAAACACAGTATTGGATTAGACACAGTAACCAACAGAAGAATAAGAAGTGACTTCCTAACTGGGCACAGTGCCTTAGCCTGTAATCCCAGCAGCTCAGGAGGCTGAAGCAGGAAGATCACAAGTTCAAAGCCAGCCTCAGCAACAGTGAGGCACTAAGCAACTCAGTGAGACCCTGTCTCTAAATAAAGTACAAAAAAGGGCTGGGGATGTGGCTCAGCAATCGAGTGCCCCTGAGTTCAATCCCTTGTACAAAAAAAAAGGAAGGAAGCGAAGGAGGGAGGAAAGGGAGGGAAGGAAGAAAGGACTTTCTCCTAGAGTCCTTTGTAAAAGAGAGTAAGCCTTCCCCAGAATTTCTTCAGCAGGCATCCCAGCTGAGGGCTGAGGGAGTTGACCAGAGTTGTATGACATGGCCACAACCACATGAATTACTGACAGGGGACTGGTACTACCATCCCTGCAAGCTAGGAAATGGTTACCTCTTGTGACAGCCAGTTTTATGTGTCAGTTTGGCTAGACTTCAGTAGCTGCCATTAACAAAACACTATATCTAGGCATCCTCTTAAAGGTTTCTTGTAAATGTGATTAAAGTGCACAATCAGTCAACTTTAAACAAGATAATATAGGTGGGTCTGATTCAAGCAGTTGAAATGCCTCCAGAACAGAGCCGAAGTCTGGTGGTGCAGCTCAGTGAGAGAGCATTTGCCTGGCGTATGTGAAACCCTGGGTTCCATCCCAGCACCACAAGAGAGAGTGAGCAGAGATGAAGAATAAACATCTTAATTGGCATCAAAATGACGATGGAAATGGGAGAGGGATTGCTAGTAGGTACGAGCCAGAGATGCTGCTCAACACCCTGCAATACACAAAACAACGCCCACGTGTAAAAAAAAAAAAAAAAAAAAAAAAGTATCCATCCCCAAATGTCTATCACAGAGTTGAGAAACACAACTGTAAAATAAAAATCCTAACTCTGGGGATGGGTCATAGCTCAGTGGTAGAGAGCTTGTCTAGTATGTATGAGGCACTGGGTTCAATTCAAAGCACCACACATAAATAAATAAAGGTCCATCGACAACTAAAAAACAATTTGGGGAGGGGGATCCTAACACTGGACAAAATCTATGAAACAACTGTTTCCTTACCTAGGACAATAGGTAGCATGATACTGAGACCCCTAAGAGAAACTAGCGATGAGACCCACAATGTCCCTAGCAGAGCACAGTCATTCCTTGGAACTGAAAAGGCAGAATCAGAGTCGAGCACAGATGAAGTGGCTGGAAACTGTGGAGCAGAGCACCAGAGAGCGCGGCTGTGCAAGAGAGAGGGAGCAGAGAAGGGGAAAGCTCGGGCTTTCAGTTGGGGGGCTGCTGTGTGCCCCTAGTTACGGGCTGGAACTGCACAGGTGTAGGAAGAGACTATCTGAAGCTTGCCAGGGAACAGGGTTAAGAATGGAGCAGAGATATCAAGGAATGAGCACTGTAAGGGGTCACTGAAGATCCAGGTGGCCAGAATGCGGACCCCTGAGCACCTGGTCAACTCCCTCAGCCCTCAGCTGGGATGCCTGAAAGACCTTGGATTCTATCGTAACTGATCCTGGCTCCACCCTAACAAAACTTAAAACCAAATCCTAACAAAATTTGCAGTGAGGACAAAGTTTGGAGGTTGAATCTTGCCAGGTTATATCTTGAGAAATACCTTGGGCTCTCTTCACACATGGTCTAACAAAATGTAAAGCCAATCCAACACAAGATCAAAGTCAGGGATCAGCCAACTGTGGCCCATTGGCCAAGCCTGGACTGTCACCTGATTTTTTATGTTAAATGTTATTAGAACAGGGCCTGGGGTTGTGGCTCAGCGGTAGAGCGCTTGCCTAGCACGTGTGCGGCCCGGGTTTGATCCTCAGCACCACGTACAAATAAATGCATTGTGTACAACTAAAGCAAATAAATAAATATTTAAAAAAATGTTATTGGAACTTAGCCAGACTCATTCCACTATATATTGTCTACAACTGCCTTCGTGTTACAATGATAGTGTTAGATATTTGCAGTAAAAACTGTACAGCCCACAAAGCCTAAAACATTTATTATCCTTAACTTACTGTTACCTTTATAGAAAATGTTGGCTGACCCTTGTTTAAGATGATTCTCCCCAAAATTGAATTGCCTCTTAGAACAAAAAGCAACATTTTTCAGAAAAAGATAACAAAAGCCAGAGTCAGACATCAGTATAAGCTTCTATTTAACTTAGTATAGATACAGATGATAGGAAGAAATAATCATGTATATTAAATATCATATGTTTCCTAGCATTGTCCATGAAGATGTCCTACCAGCAATGACACCCCAATTGTAATGAGCACAGGTGGAACCCAGATCTTGGGTTTCTAATACCATTCTCTAATGAAAAGAACCAGGGATCCTTGGAGAGATGGTACTGATTATAGGACTAAGCGGGGGATTTACAAGATGATCCTGAAGCATCTTATAATATCAGGAAGTAAGGAAAAATAATGAGGGTACATGAAAAAAAAAAACACAGGAGACAATTTCAAAGAGCTCTCTGTGGCTTAAGCAGGAAAAATTTGGGCAATATAATAATGTAGTACTGGGTTAGAACCTGTTTTGGTCTGCTCAGGCTGCCATAAAAAATACCACGGACTGGGTAGATTGAAGAACAAAACTTATTTGCTCTTAGTTCTGGAGGTTAGGAAGTCCAAAGTCAAGGTGCTGGCCAATTCAGTTCCCAGTGAGAGTTCTTTCCCTAACTTTCAGTTAGCTGTACTCTGTCATCTTCCGTTTCTTCCCATGATGGAGAGAGAGAGAGAGAGAGAGAGAGAGAGAGAGAGAGAGAGAGAGAGAGTGTGTGTGTGTGTTAGTTCTCTGGTGTCTCTTCCAATATCCCTGTTAGATCAGGATCCTACACTTATGGCCTGATTTAACCTTAATTACCTCCACAAAGGCCCTGTCTCCAAATACAGTCATATTGTGTTTGGGGCTCCCACATATTAATTATGGGAGAATGCAATATTTAGGTTGCACCATAACCCAAAGCGTAAGATAAATATTCATGAGTCCATACTGATATAGACACATGATTGAGTAAATAAACAAATGAGGAGTAGATAAATTTTCCATAGAGAAGACTCCCCAATAATTTATGTAGACATTTACTCCTTAATGAGGTGGAACTCCATTCTCTTCCCCATAGTATGTCCTGTACTAAGTGACTTGCTTCTAAAGAATACAAAAGGTGGGGGAGGGGGCACTACAATGCAGAAACCTAGCATATGCAACCATGGACATATGATTAAGTTTAATTTAATAGATCAAGTGATAAATCATGTTGATAGCATCCTATACCCTTGATTATGATAAGAACAGCACTTCTCATTTGTGATCTTCCTCCCAAAAACCCAGAACCCCAGTCTAACTGTGAGAAAAACATCAGACAAACCCAACTTGAAGGGCATACTACAAAATATTTGAAAACTACTATTCCAAATTGCCAGTCATCTAAAACAAAGGAAGTCTGACAAACTGTCACAGATCAGAGGGACATAAGGAGATGTTATCATTAAAAGTAGCAGGGTTGTAGGAGCTGTGTCTGGGGAGATGGCTATGATTGTGGTTGACTTTGGGCTATGGAGTTTTGGACATTGCCGCCTTCCGTAGTCTCACGAGACTTGGCCCAGGATCTCGAGAGACTTGGGCCGAGCAAGGAGCGGGTCCAGGCCATTTTGGTTGTTGGTTGTTTGCTGGTGTGTGGTACGTGTTAGAGTTGTTAGAGCCAGAGAGAGAAACTGACAGAATAAAGATCCTGTTTGTTTCCAGTCTGCCTCTGAACTTATTCCCATGGCTTTGCTGCTCCAAGTGGCCATCACTTCAGGCGGCAACACAGGGTGTCCTATATGAGATCCTGGCTAAGAAAAACATTAGGAGAGAACTAATGAAACACAGATAAAGTGTGGAGTTTATTAATAATTAGGTACTAATACTAGTTGTAACAAATGTACCATAATTACACACAATGCTAACTGGGAAATTGGGCAAAAGGCACACAGGAACTCCTTGTACTATATTTGCAAATTTTCTCTAAATCTAAAACTACTTTAAAATGAAAAGTTAATTTTAAAAAATCTAATGGAAATCCTGGGACAAAAAGCTGCAATAACTGAACTGAAAATTAAGCTAGATGGGCTTAGCAGATTGTAGATGACAACAGAAAACATCAGAGAAATTAGCCAATCTGAAGACCAGAGGGAAAAAAAATATATTAAAGAAAACTAAACAGAAACTTAGGAACCTATGGAACATTACATATTGTCCAAAATACATATAAATGAAATGTCAGAAGTAGAAGAGAGTGAAATTGAGGCAGAAAAAATTATCTGAAAAAATAATAACGAAAATTTTCTTTCCCAAAATTGGATGAAGAACTTTCACTTGCAGGTCCAAAACACTCAGCAAGTTTAAAGTAGGATATACAAAGAAAAAACACATATAGGCATATCATAACCAAACTGCTGCAAATTGAAGACAAAAGCAGAAAAAAAAAAGACATATTGCATAATCAATTATATGAGTGGCATGTGACTTTTCATCAAAAACAGTGGATGTCAGAAAACAATGGATGTCAGAAAACAATGGGATGACATAATTAAGATGCTGACAGAGAAAAACAAAATATCAACCAAAATCATTCTTCGAGTAGGACATACAAACGTGAATTAAACCCAAAATCATTTGTTCCCAGTGGAGCTGATGTATAAGAAATGCTAAAGGAGATTGTTTAGACAGAAGGAAGAGGATACTGGATGAAAACTCCAATCTACAGAAGAGAAAGAACTGCACCAAAAATGGTTAATAAGAGTAAATATTTTTTATACTGTGTTATTTTTATTTTTGTAATTTCCTTGAAGGAGAATAATCTGTTTAAAGCAAAAATAATAGCAACTTACAGAAACAAAAATGATAATGTAAGGTAGATTTATAGTACATGTGGAAGTATATCACAAACATAGCATAAAGAATGGAGGGAACAGATACTGTTGGAAAAAAATATAAATAATGAAAAGGTTTAGGGTTAAGAATCAACAGAGGCTGGGCTACGTGGCACATGCCTGTAATCCCAGCAGCTCAGGAGGCTGAGGCAGGAGGATCACAAGTTCAAAGCCAGCCTCAGCAACTTAGTGAGACCCTAAGCAACTCAGCAAGACCCTGTCTCTAAATAAAATATAAAATAGGACTGGGGATGTGGCTCAGTGGTTAAGTGCCCATAGGTTTGATCCCCAGTACCAAAAAAGAAGAACAACAACTTAATGAAATGGAAAAAATAAAAACAAATATTTAATTGACCTAAAAGAAGGTATAATAGGGTCCATGAATAAACCAAAAAAAAATTAAAATCAAATAGCAAGATGGAAAATTTACATGCAACAACATCAGTAATTACATTAGAAGTAAATGTAGTGCACACTCTAATTAATGAGATTGCCAGAAGAAACTAGATAAAAAAGTGAAGCCCAACTTTATGTTACCTACAAGAGAGATACTTTAAACATAAAAACACAAATGGGGCAAAGTAAATGAATGGGAAAGATACACACGAGAAGTAAACCCTAAACACGAGAAGCTTGGTGTGGCTGTGTTAAAGTGAGACGATGTAGGCTTTCAGAACTCCCAAGACAGAAGATAAAGAGGGACATTTTATAAAATTAAAAAGGCCAAATGATTAGGGAGACATCACAATTCCTAAAACTTATGAACCTCATAAAAGAACTTCAACATTTATGAAGCCAAACCCACAGAACTTAAGAAGCAAAAAATCCAGACTCACGGCTAGAGATTTTAATAGCTCTCACTCAAAAATTACTAGGAGTTAGAAAAAAAAAAAAAGGCAAGGATATAGAAGATCTGAACTGACATCTGAGAAATTCTATACCAAACAACCACAAAATATAAATTAATCTCAAGTGTATATGGAATGTTTCAAGAAACACCACATTTTAGGTCATAAAATACATTTTAATAGGTTCCAAAGGGTTGAAAATTTATAGAGCATGTTCTTTGATCATAAAGGAACTAAATTAGAAACTAATAACAATAAGAAATCTAGGGAAAACACATTATTTGAAATTGAATAACATAGATTAAATAACATGATCCATGAGTCAGAGAAAACAATCAAAAGAGAAAATATTTTGAACAAAGTGATAAAATACAACGGATCAAAAAAGTGCTCAGAGGGAAATGTATCCCTCTTTAAATGCCAATATCAAAATATAATCAATTGTCTGGGTTTCCTCCTTAAAAAGCTAGAAAAATGAAGTCAATAGGAGAAAATAATTGAGAGCACATTTCAATGAAATGGAAAGAGACAAACAAAAGACAAAACTAGTAAAGTCAAAAGTTCAGTCTTTGAAAATATTAATAAAAAATGATAACCCCCTAACTAGACACATCAAGAAGAAAAATAGGAGTGAAAGATTTCTCTTTTCCTACCCCATGAGCATTCCCAGTGCTTGGTTAGTCCAGCATGGTGGCTTCCACGGTGACCTGGTTCTGCAGCATGTGGCAGCCAGTTGGACCAGGGGGGACAGCAGCTTTCCTGGGTATCACCTTAGATGGTTTCACAGTGGTGTGCTGCTGGTGATTCCCCACCCCCAAATAGCTACCCCATAACTTTGTGGCAAGTTCTCAAGCACAGCACTTCACTGTGGATGGCTTCAGGGATAAAATAGGTGGCATCACTAGAGATAATAGAGACTTCATGTTTATTTATTTATTTAAGTGCTGGAATTGAACCCAGGATCTTGCATGTGCTAAGCAGGTGCTTTACCATTGAACACACTCCTAGTCTCCCTATAGACTTTTACAGAATAATAAGGAAACATTTTGAACTACTTTAGGCTGATAAATTTGATAACTGAGATGAAATAGAGTTTTTGAAAAACACAGACAACCAAACTATTTCAAGAAAGAACAGATAATCTGAATAGCCCTCATCCTTTAAAGAAATTTAATTGGTAATTTTTTAAAAAATTATTTTCCAGGGGCTGGGGCTGTGGCTCAGCAGTAGAGCGCTCACCTAGCACGTGCACTGCCCAGGTTCGATCCTCAGCACCATGTAAACATAAATAAAGGCATTGTGTACAACTAAAATAAATAAATATTTTTAAAAAAATTATTTTCCACACCTTTCCAAAACCAGTTGGCTTTCCTTGGGGAAATTGGACAATTTTTTTAAATATTTATTTTTTAGTTGTAGGTGGACACAATATCTTTCTTTTATTTATTTTTTATGTGGTGCTGAGGATGGAACCCAGTGCCTCACACATGCTAGTCAAGCACTCTACCTCTGAGCCACAACCCCAGCCCCTTCACAATTTTTTAAAAGATACAATAGTATCAATCTTATACATACTTTCAGAAAATAGAAAAGGAAGGAACACTTCAGTATCACTCAGGTTTCAATTAGAAGACACATCAATCTGAAGAATAACTCAAACTTAAAAAAACATTCAAAACAAACAAACAAACGGAAAAAAAATTTAAGGACTGGCATGGTGGCACACACCTGTAATCCCACTGACTGAGGATTGGAAGGTTGAGGCAGGAAGGTTGTAAGTTCAAGGCCAGCCTCAGCAACTTAGCAAGAGCCTGTCTCAAAATTAAATTTTAAAAAAGGATAGGGATGTAACTCAGTCGTAGAGCACCCCTGGGTTCAATCCCCAGAACTAAGAAAAAAAGGAGGAGATGGGGAGGAGGAGGAAAAGAATTATTAACTGGAGATAAGAATAATGGAGAATTGTAGAGTAAGAGAGCCCCCCAAAGACAGGAGAAGCCACTATACCTAGGGCTGAGCTACAGCAACTGAAACCATTCTCCCTTCCCGGGCCGAGACCCAGAATGCACTGATGAGGGCATGACATGGATCTTTGAATGGTGGACAAGTCAATGAGGTGCCTGAGGGACCTTGCTAAAGTGACTTGATGGAAATCTTCCTTCTGGGAAGCCAAGGGAAGCCATCACTAGGAGGTGCTATGCCTCATTCAGTCACTGGATAAGGTGACCATTCCAGGAGAAGCCTCACCAGCAGCACTCCACTGTGAAGCCCCCTGAGAAGGAAAGCTGCTGTCCACCCTACCCAGCCAGCTGCGCATGCTACAGAGCCAGGATGCTAGAGAAGCCATCATGCTGAACTAGCCCAGCATGTGAGAATGCTCATGCCGCAGAAGAGGTGTCCTTCAGTGTCCCTCTAGCACCTTGACCAATAAGGCTTAACATGGTGCCAGCTGACAAAGGGGAAATATTTACATGGCCCATCTCCTTTTTCAAAGAGCAGGCAAACAAGGGTGGAGTTGGATCTGAGAGGCAATAAATTGATAATCAAAACAAATTTCCAATTCATTTCTATATGGGCAAAAAATTTCTCATAACAAAACCTAACAAAGACGGGCGCCGTGGTGCACACCTGTAATCCCAGCAGCTTGGGAAACTGGGAAGGAGGATCGCGAGTTCAAAGCCAGCCTCAGCAATGGTGAGGCACTGAACAACTCAGTGAGACCCTGTCTCTAAATAAAATACAAAAATAGGCCTGGGGATGTGGCTCAGTGGTCAAGGGCCCCTGAGTTCAATCCCAGATACCCGCCCCCCCCTCAAAAAAAAAACAACTAACAAAAACTGCACAAGAAAATAATTACACACCCATATCCTCCCTCAAAAACAGATTAAAAGAGCTGGGCACAGTGGCGCATGCCTGTAATCCAAGCACTTGGGAGGCTGAGGCAGGAGGATCGCGAGTTCAAAGCCAGCCTCAGCAATGGTGAGGCTCTTAGCAACTCAGTGAGACCCTGTCTCTATAAAATACAAAAAAGGGCTGGGGATGTGGCCCAGTGGTCGAGAGCCCCTGAGTTCAAATCCTGGTACCAAAAAAATAGATTAAAAGTCTTTAACAAAAATAAAGTACAACAATGTGTAACAACAGTAATATATCATGACCATAGAGTTTATCCCAACAGTGCAAGGTTAGTTTAACAGGTTTTTTCAAAATCTAGTGATATAAATTGCACATCTCAATAGATGCACAAAAAGCATTTGACAGAGTCAACGTTCATTCATGATTAAACATCTTTAAATGAACTAGAAACTGAAAGGACCCTCCTCAGTCTCATGAAGTTTACCTATGAAAAACCTTCAGCTAACCTCATACTTCATGAGGAAAGATGGAGCCATAGAAGAGACATTAAAAAAAAAAGTAGTTGGTGAATATGCTGCTGGAGATGCCGTCTTAGGAAGGAGCACCCTGGTATCGCTCTTCTTCCCGCCCTTTAATCTCCCACCAGTGTCTCCCACTGGCTGACTCCAGGCAGGAACCTCCTGAGAGCCTGGGAAACAGCCCCTGGGATCAGTTCTCAGCAACTCAGAGCAGATCCAGGGAAAGAAAGGATTGATCTGAGGGAAAACAGGCCCAGGATGTTAGAGCCTGCTGGGAAATCACCCCATGTCTCTCTGGGCAGAAGACACAAGGCGTGGCCCAGCCTGTTTTCTTCCCACCACAACCCAGGAGGATCTCCTGCTGCCATTTTGGATCCTCATCCTCATTCTCTAATTCCTCTTCATGCAGCTGCCAATCCAGTCCCCAAGTGTACCCAGGCCTGGCATCTGGACTCCCTTTCCCATACCACACTGGGGTTCTGCCTTTATGAAAGTCATCCTGAAGACAGGGAACCCTGTCCCCCACCCAGACTCCACTCCCAGGTCTGGTCTCTGACACCCACCCCCAACACCCCCTGCACTTGTACTTGGCAACTCAGCTCCACCCAACCCCTCAAGTCTTGCCCAACATTGAGGTTACCCCATGAGCCACTTTAGCATTATGAATCTGTCTGAACTCTGGGTCCAAACTGGGCCCACCTGAACCTCCTGGCCAAGTCCTGTGATAACCAGGTGCTGCTTGTTGAGCTCGTGATTGGATCCGTCTTCCCGGCTGGTCCCCTCTGTTCTCACCACACATCTGTTCACACCACTACTAGGGCACCGACAGGTCCCTCTAGTGAAAGACTTCTGTGATTTGACTTTGGAGGCACTCTTTCCTCCTTATTCTGAGTGCATGGGGTGTGGGTGGAATAGACCCCTTACTTCTCCTCCCTATTCCTATACAGTATTCCAGGTACCAAATATCAGGCCCAGGTTAAGCCAATCAGAGCATTTCAGAGATGGACACAATACCCTGGTCAGACAAGTCAGAGCTCAGGAGACTCACTTATAAGACTGATTTGAGCTGTGAAGGAAGCAGACACATCTGGTGAGACTTCTGGAGTAGAAGAGAATGTTACCGGGATGGGGGCCTTAGGCTTACCCAACCCACCTCAAAGCACATGCCTGACTCGCCCATTCATCAAGCCATTTTCCCTGGGACTGGCCCCACAGATAGGAGAAAACCTCTAGGATTGGTCCAGGGCAAGTCTGTGGGGCTTAGGTTAGTTTCCCCGGGGTATGCCACTCCTGCTTCTCCATGATGCAGGCCTGGGAAGAGCTCAAGACCTCAGCTAACCTGTGGCTCTAACATCATCCTCTCCCCCAGGACAGGTAACTGTGCTTCTGTTCCCAGCTCCTTCTAAACTCATTCTACTGTGGTAGGACTGGCTGTCTAAACCACATAATTACTTTGCCTGTTGACTTCCTGTAAGGTTTTTTTTCCTCCACATTATTTTATTAACACATTATAGTTGCACATCATGGTGGGATTTGTTGTTAAATATTCCTACATGCACACAACATCACACCTATAAGGTGTTGACGATATGAGGACAGAGAGAGAGAGCCTGGAGGCAAGAGCTGGTGAGAAGGGACTTGTTCTGCCCTACTTGCTGGCCTTTGCTATCTCCATCACCCCAGCAAGAGCAGGAACTGGTGCTAGCAAAGAAGTTTCCAGCTTTCTTTGGCAATCTCAGCACCAGCCTCACCCCTGAGCAGTACCAGCACCAGGAGATGCTTCTCCCCAGAGGGCTGAACCCTGGCTTCTCCCAGCTCCTGCTTTGAGCTGCTAGGTTTTAATAACCAAGCCTTTCCTTTTGTTTTCCTTACCCTACAGGCCAGTGCTGCTTCCCATGTTGATTATTCTGGGTTCCTTGGGCGTCCCCTTTTTGCTCTGCAGACCTCCAACACCTGTTTGACCAACTCCGTAATTAAAGTACCTGGAATGCTTTCTGATTTCCTGCCTGCCTTGACTGAATCTGTTAAGTCGGTGGTCAGCAAATTTTGTTGTAAAGGGCCAGTTAGTAAATATTTTAGGCACTGTGGGACACAGTCTTTTGTGATGACTTTAGAACTCTGCTGTTGTAGAACTTAAATGAATAGCAGGGATGTGTTTCAATATAACTTAAAAAAAAATGAAAGCTGATGCTAGGCCATGGTTTGGTGGCCCCTGTGTTAAACCAAGATGACTGGACTGTGAATGTAGCTCAGTGATAGAGTGCTTGCCTAGCATGTGGAAGGCCCTGGATTCAATCCCCAGCAAACGAGCCATGATGGGCTGAAGCCGGAAGCAACCCTCAGACAACCTGACCCTAGATTGAGGCTGGAGTGAGTAGATCCAGCCTCTCACTTTGGGCAAGTCATGGTCTTGAACTTTGGGGTCTTCATTTTTAAGATGAAATGGTTGAGCTATTACTAGATAATCCTTATGATCCTTTTCAGCTCTAAAAGTTCAGCAGTTGTGTTATTATTTCCAAAATACAAAATCTGTGAAGCAATGTTTCTTATCAGCCTTCCAAGGAAATGCCTGTGAAGGAAGTTAGGAGAAAGTTCTCCATGACCAGCACTTGTGAGTGGGAGAGGAAAGGAAGAAAACAGGATAGGGAAGAAGCTGGGCTGAGGGGTGGTCTCAAAAAGGGCCTCCATTTACCACAAAGTTGGGATGGTGCTTGACAATATCTTGGTTGGGGTGAGAGAGATGAGCTTCTATACCTCCTTTGATCTGTCATTCTATGTGGGCTGCCCCAACAGGGAGTGTGATCTTGGGTCCATCAACTGAAGCACTTCTGAAGAGGGCTGGGAGCTGAAGGTATTCCAGTCTCTGGGCCACCAGGCCCTTCATTGCTGAAGAATGACCACAGCATCCACTACAGTCCACCCCTGTGCTGCTTGAATCTCAGATTCACGTCTTTGCATAAGTTCTGCATGCAAGCTCTCTAGAAAGCAGGGTGACTTTTACTTTCTGGAGGGAAACTTGGAAAATGAAGGTACCACCTAGAAGAAAACAGTACCTTCTGATAGAGCTGGTCTCAAGCCACAACCAATATCTATAATCTCACTCCTTTTCTCTACATTCTAGATTTCCTGACTGATGGCATGACCTAGACCTTCATCCCTGAGAAGTTGGAACCCAATCACCATACCCTGCTTTGTTCATTTGCCTTCAAAACTGGGCAAGGAAGTTCCAAAGATGATCCCAAGAAGGTCATCTGAGTAGCACAAGTGACCTATTACTCTCTGTCTACACTGTGTAATCCTACATCCTTCTGGGGATCAAGATCAATTAGTTCTACCAAGATTGTGACTCAACCTCCTGCTTCGGGAAGCTTGGTCAACCAGTGCTGCAGCCTTAACTTGAAGTTCAATGGTATTCTTGCTCTATCTCCTGGCAGAAAATTCCTATTTGGGGACCATAGTTTTCATACCTAGAGTGATGGGGACAGGAAGCCAAATTCCCCAAGAGGGTCTTTGAGACTTAGTGATGTAGGATGGAGCTACTCCTGCTCTACCCTGTTGATTACTGAACTCATGTGATCTACCTAACCTGGTATGAAGCACTATATAGAGAGTATTGATCTAGGTTATATATTGTCCTGGAGGGTTATGTCCCATCCTTGATGCCTCACTGGTGCCTTCAGACAGCCCAGGACTCTCTCAGCCAGCAGTCCCTTGCTGGAGCCTTCTGTGAAGTAACCAGTGGATCCTATGATCATGCGCCCCCACCCTCTCCTCCTTTGCTGTGACATAATCCTTTGATCCCACACAATGCCACGTGGACATTCTAAGGCAGGAGATTTACATTGGAGCTGGAAATCCTGGCAATGCTCCTGCAAAAGGGGAAACAAATTTTTCCCTGAGACACAGCATTGAAGAGAACAGCATATTTTAATATTTCAGGACCATCACCTCCTGCCTTCTCCTATTATTTTTCTCTTCTCTCTTCAGATTTTCTCTAACATCCTTGCAGCATCCACTAGAGTATAAAGAATGGACCATGAAGGACTGTCTGAAAAACCAAGATCAGGGATGAATTTCACACTGTCTCTCTGCCCAGCATTTGAGTTCCTGCCACCCACCCATGTGTGTGGTGATTTGTACCTCCTGTGTCTGCAGGGCACTCTGCTGTTCGTAGAACACTCTCACACCTCGCACTGCCTTTATAATGACAGGCTTTCCAACGCCTGAATGAAACATTCAACTCTCCCCTCCCCCGCTCAGTCACACCTGGAATCTTGCTCCATCTTAAGATGTCCCTCCCACTTGGCAACGGCTAGAAGAACACATAGGATCAACACGCCAACATATTGGTGCAGGCACCGACTTCCTTAACAAGACCCCTAAAACTCAAGAAATAAAACCAAGAATCAATAAATGGGATGGCATCAAATTAAGAAGCTTCTGCACAGCAAAGAAGAACATAAAGAGTTTGAGGAGAGAGCCTACAGAACGGGAGGAAATCTTTGCCAGCTACTTCTCTGACAGGGAATAATGTCCAGAATATATAAGGAACTCAAAATAATTAGTACTCCCAAAATAATAACCCAATCAATAAATGGGAAAAAGAATTAACCTGATATGTCTCAAAAGAGACATATAGGGGCTGGAGATATATAGCTCAGTTGGTAGAATTCTTGCCTCGTATGCACAAGGCCCTGGGTTCAATCCCCAGCACCACACACACACACAAAAGAGACATATATGAAACAGTGTTCAACATCTCTAGCAATCAGGGAAATTCAAATCAAAACAACACTTAGATTCATCTCACTCCAATCAGAATGACAATTATCAAAAATATAAATAATAATGATTGCTGGTGAGGATGTTGGGGGAAACATACACTTATACATTGCTGGTGGAACTTGTTAGTACAACCACTCTGGGAAACAGTATAGAGACTCCTCAAAAAACTAAGAATGGCACCACCATACAATCCTATTATCCCATTCCTTGGTATTTACCCAAAAGGACTAAAATCAGCATGATATAGTGATACAGCCACCTCAATGTTTACATCAGCACAATTTACAAGAGTCAAATTAGGGAACCAGCCCACCTGATGCCCGTCAACAAATGAATGGATTAAGAAAATGCGGAATATATATGTGTGTGTGTGTGTGTATTCCGTATATATGTATAGTCCACATTATATATACACATACATATTCCACATTATAACACACACATAAATGGAGTTTTACTCAGCCATAAATAAATAAATATAAAATTATGGCATTTGCCAGTAACTGGAATGGAACTGGAGAACATCATGCTTAGTGGGATAAACCAGATTCAGAAAATCAAGGGCCAAATGTTTTCTCTCATAATGAAAGCTGGTACAAAATAAGGGGGAAACGGGAGGAGGTTGTATATCATAAAGATAAAGAGAAGATCAGTGTAGTAGAGGAAGGAGATCAAGAGGGAAGGAGGAGGGACAGGAAAGGAGAAGAAATGTGGAATGAATTTGACAGAATTGTGCTATGTGCACATATAAATATACCACAGTGAACTCTACTTTTAAGTATATCTACCAAGAACCAATCAGAAACAAATAAATAAATGAGTGAAAGGAAAATCAGTAGAGAAAGGAGAATAGAAGGAGGTAGAAAGGGGGAGAAAGAAGGAGTACGGGCAACAGGGACTGAAATAAAGTCAATCAAATTCCATGCATGTGTGATTTTTGTCAGAATGAACCTAACTACTATGTATAACTACAATGCATTAACAAAAGAGGGAAAAAAAGATTCCTTCCTTTGGCCTCAGAACAGCACACCCTCTCAGTTTGTCCACCTCCCTTTCTGGCCATTCCCCTGTGGTCTCTTCAGCCAGCTTCCTCCTCTCTTCTGCCGTTAACAGTTGGAGTTCCTAAGACCCATTCCTTCCGTTCTCACTTTATACTTTTTCCCTAAATCATCTCATCGTCACCCAAATGCTGCCTCCTTCCAGATGCTCACAAAATGCGCAACTCTAGCCCTGACCTCCAGCAAGGGCTGTGTAGGCAACGTCCAACAACTGCACCTGGATGTCTCAGAAGCACCACACGTGAGTCTTCCAGGCAGCTCCGTCACATGGAAAGGTGCCACCATCGTTTCTCCCACTCCCTGCCCAGAGCCACATCTTTAATCTCTCCTTCTCACAGCTGAATCTGCCCCCTCCCCCCATGCCCTTTGTCCTGGCACCTGTCAGGCCCCATCCACTCTCACCTGAGCAGCTTCTTGGCTTCCCCTGTTCATGCCACTCTGATCTTCACCAACATGCTGGTCTCCTTCAAAGGTACATTATGAACATATCAGGGCTTGATTCAGAACTTGGTGACTTCCTATTGCCCTCAGGGAAAATGCTCCCAGAGCTGTGCAGAACCCAGCCCTGCCACTGTCCCCAGCCTCAACATAAACCTCCTCCTCGTTCTCTGTACTCCCTCCACAAGGCCCTTCGCTTTATCAAATGTGCCATGTTCCTTCCTGCTGCAGGCCTTTGCCTAGGTTGGTCTCCTCCCTGAAACAATTTTCCTGTTCCCTGGATCCTTCCACAGTAAGCATTCACTGTACCTATATCTTGTCATCCAGAACTCTCATCAGAATTGTCACACATGGTTGCTTTGTTAACATCTGCTTCCCCGAGTAGACAACTGTCAGCCCTGAAAGGGACCATGGATGTTTGGTTCATGCCTATCACCGCCCCAGTGGCCAGCACACAGTAACCTCCCTAAAGCATTGCCCTCACTAAGAGCTGGGTGCAAATCTAAGTGCTGTGCATATGTTAGGTCCTTAAATCGTAGAAGAACCTCAGAGATGAAAAATGAGATTTTTCTTCCATGTTACACATCAAAAAAATTGAGGCCAGAGAAATTAATTTGTCCAACATCACAAAGAGAATGAGATCCACACACAACCTGGATGCAGGCCCACCCCTCCTGCCTGCCTCTGGAATCTGACTTTTGGATACTCACTGTGCTGCCTCTTCATGGGTGGATGGACGAGAATTCCCACTTAACCACGGAGCAGGAGTTAGAAGCCAGGACTCTTGCTGCCAGCCCTGCTGTAACCCTAACAAAGATCATAATCTAGTCATCCAGACCTGTAATTCTTGGTCTAGGTGCTGCTGCACCTAGATGCTGATCTCTCAAGGCGGGGGCTGATGCAATCCCTGCACAGGGACCAGGCCATTTCAGACTGCAGTATATTAGTGCTAAAGACTCAAAGATCCTTATTTTGTTTCGTCATAATTTTTATTTAAAGTTTTTCATTCAGTCAAAGCCTCAGCATATCTCTTCAAAAGAAAAGGAATTCTCAAAAACACAATTTTAAAAAACTGGAGGGGTGCATGACTTGTCTGAAATTGCTCAACACCACGAATCTTAATATTCAGGGAAGGGCATCATGGACCTCTTAGGTGACCTGCTGAAACTCTAGAACATTCCCAATTATCCAGAACATGGTCTGAGTTACAACAGGAAGTCCCTGTGCTGGCAGGAGGTGGGAATAATGGCATTATACTGAAAATCACCACTTTGGTCTGAGGAGGAAAGTTTCATATTGTCCAATAACTAAGTGTGGCAAAGAATGCTGGTAATAGATTTCCAACTTATAGATGGGCATACGGCCACCCCCACTATATTACCCAGCCTCCCTTGCAGCTAAATGGAGTCATGTGATTGTGTCAGCTATGGGAAACTGGGCAGAAGTGATGTATACAGCTTCTGGTTTGTGCCCTCAGAGAAGGATGCTCCTCCCCTCCTCTTCTGTCATTACTCTACCTGGAATGTCAACATGGTGGTAGCCATCTTGATTCATGAGAATAAGGCAAACACACAAAGAATATCAGAGCAAGAATAGAAACGTCACTCAATGAAAGTGGGATGGGTTGAAGCAACCCTAGCTTTTGTGTACTCTTTATTACATATGTGAAGAAATCAGAGGATGACTCCCTTGCGGAGGACACTAAATTGTTTCATCATCCTCAATATCCCACAAATCTGCAGAGACCAGGCTGATCATGTACTCAATTGGTAAATGTGATAGTCATTAGGATGTTCACAAGGATTGGTTTTCTTCCTTGCTTTGGTTTGGGTAACTCCAGAAGCAGATCCCTAGGCAAGAACTCAAGTGCAAGGAGTTTCCTTGGGAGGCAGTCTCAGGAGACAGAAGAGAGTGTGGGTAAGGGAGGTCACTAAAGGATCCACTATCAAGCCAGTTTCCACTATAGGCACCTAGGGCTCAGTCCCACTGAGAACTCTGGGACAGAGGGGAGAGTATGCTTCAAAATTATCCCAACTAAGAAGAGCATTTGGATATCACGCACCAAATCCTTTCCTCATTGGCTGGAGGATGCTTCTAGGAGTGTTGATCCTTGTACTTCCAATCTGTCATGTATGTGGGTCCAGCACAAATCCATAAAAGCCCTTAAGCAGAGAACTGCAGATGATTATAAATAGTAGCCTTTGGTATATATAAGGAAATATTGATGGGAATATAGACAGGTCATTACGTCAATGCTGCACTTTTCTTCTGGACACATTGCAGAACAGCACTTCCCTAACCTTTTTAAAATTAGGTCATGTGGCTGGCTTTAGTCAATAAAATGTGAAAAAGAGCTACACCTACCACATTTGCACCAAAGCTATAAGGGTCTGTGTACAGTTTACCATAGTTCTTTTTCCCTGCTATAATGATTGCAGAAGCACATGCAAAAATGGAGACTCCAGGGGCTGGGGTTGTGGCTCAGCGGTAGAGTGCTCGCCTAGCAAGCGCACGGCCCCGGTTCGATCCTCAGCACTACGTAAAAATAAAAGGCATTCTGTACAACTAAAATAAATAAATACTTTTTTAAAAAATGGAGACTCCATCCCTCTAGGTCCTTGAGTTACCAGGAAAATCAGAGTTCCCTGTGACTCTGGGTAGAAATACAGTAAGAACAGGGAATCAATTTGATTTGCTAAAGCCACGGATTTTGGGGGTCATTTGTTACTACAGTGTACCACAGCCTTCCCTGACTGATACAATAAATTTAATCCACAAGTGGGTTGTTTGTTTGTTTGTTTTGGTGGGGTGGGGTTGGTTTTTGTTGTTTTGTTTGTTTGTTGCTGTTTGTTTTGATCCTGGGGCAGGACCTTGTGCAAGCTAGGCAAGTGCTCCACCACAGAGTTACACCACCAGCCCCACACATGGGCTTCTTTGACCCATTAAGAGCTGTTTTTATAGGCCAGGTGTGGTGGCGCACGCCTGTAATCCTAGCACTTGGGAGGCTGAGGCAGGAGGATCGCGAGTTCAAAGCCAGCCTCAGCAATGGCGAGGCACTTAGCAGCTCAGTGAGACCCTGTCTCTAATAAAATACAAAAAAAAAAAAAAAAAAAAAAAAAAAAAAAAAGGGGCTGGGGATGTGGCCCAGTGGTCGAGTGCCCCTGAGTTCAATCCCTAGTATAAAAAAAAAAAAAAAAAAAAAAAAAAGAGCTGTTATGTAAATGCTGTTTGACAAAATTGAATCCAGCTCTATCCACTTAGATGTACACACTCCATGGTGTATTCCTCACTTGCCTCTTTTGCATTACCTGACCCCATTTAGGTTTATGGACCAGTTCTTGGTGCTCAGTTCCAGACTATAAAGGGTTCATTGATGTTCAGGAGCCCCACAGTCTTGGTTCTGCCACTTGCATCAGAGTTTCCAAGAATCACACAGGTGTGATAAGCCCCTTCCCCTTACATCATGCCCTTCCCACTGGCTGCCTGATGTCCAGTCTCCCATGTCCTTCAAAGGTCTGGCCCATCCATCCCCTCTCTGCTGGAAACCTATCATTTACAATATTCCAACATGACACATCCCCTGACCTGAAAAGCTCATCCTCTGTTGAAGGAGACACTTCTGCACCCAGGAAAAGAGTCCCCCTTGCACAAGACAGAGTTTGAGGGCAACAGAGAGCATGGGCTCTGGGACTCCACAATTGAGTAGTAGAAAGAGATCGGGGTTCTGACCTGGCCTTTCTCACTGTGTAAACTTGGAAAAGTCACATTTCCTCTCTGAGCCTCCAATCCCAATCATTTGCCAACTGAGGGTTTGGGACAACATGCTGGAGAAGATCTCAGCACTAATCCTCAGCCTCTTGATATTTCTTATAACACTTGGCACTTGGGGGTTTGTGCTGTTGAGTTACAATTCTTTAGCAACTGACTAATGTTGATTTTGATTCACCCATGTTAAGGACTATAGGAATGAATTCCACCCATGTTCTTCAAGAGCTTTTATGGCAGGTGGATGAGAATCTCTCTTCTGTGTGTTCATCTTATTTGGAGGATGACTTTCCAATGTATGCTCTGTACAACTAAATAGTCACCCTAACTATTCATGGTAATGAAGTTATGGAGCAGGAGCAGATAGGACCTCCTGAGCGCATCCAGTCCATCCCACTGCCTCTAAGTAAGCTGTTCCACCATTTCAGGACAAAGAATAGGTCTCTACAGACAGGATTCAACCTCATCTGAAGAAGACACTCATCATATTTGTTTGCTGGGAGTGATCTAGTCATAAATAGCCCAAATCCCTGATTTTCCAATTTAAGCCACTTCCCTTGGATCTAATCTTTGGGACTGTGGGGAACAGCTGGCCACCACCTTCCTATAATGACCCTTCATAAACATTTATGGCACAAAGGTATACCCAATTGACCCAGGCCATCTTAATATGTGGGCAGTGGCACTGACAGGACTTGATTTGTAGTTTCCTGTGCAGACTAGAAGCTCTGCACAAACATTCTTCCTTCTATACTTACATCTGCAAAATATACTCCACCCACCAAGTGAGATCATATGCTGGGAGCCTCTGAACCCACTGTGACTTCTGGTAGAAAGAATGAATGGGCCATATGCACACACTATCAGCCAGCTTCCTCAATTAGCCTGCACCTTGCCATAAATAAGCTCACAAGTGGGACCCACAGTGTAACACAGCATCAGGATAGATGGGACATGGATTCCAGATCAGAAGACCAATTCTTATTTCCACCCCACAATACAAGTTGAGTGCCCCTGGGTAAGTCACATCACCTCTCTTAAGCCTCAGATTCTTTATCCGAAAAAAAAACAAGATTCTGATCTCTGACCAGGTTGCCTTCCCAGTTAGACAAAAAATATGCTGACCAAATATAAACCTGGATCCTTACTATGGATTCCACTGTTACAGCATTTGCAGAGTCCAAAGTTGGTTTCAGAGAGAGATAATGCAAGAAGCATCACCTATTAGGATGACTAGTTACACTCACCTTCACTTTCTGGTGCAAATATTTTTGGTGGTATGTTTACAATGAATATCTCATATTTTTCATAAATGTCTGAGGAATTACTACTTGCTATTGCTGATGACAGGAATCCTAATTATCCAAGCTCTGTGAAGTAGGTACTCTATTATTATCCCCTTTACAGGTAAGAAAACAAAAATGTCTTCAGAGAGACTGAGCCAATAGGCCAAGGTTACACAGCCTTTATATTGCCAGGTATAGAAATATCCCTATAATTTACAAACAAGCCATACTTTTCATATGGTTTTATACACTACATGATATGTTAGGAATCATGAACAGCTAACACATTTTGAAGGGTGTGCACAAAATGGTTTTCGGATAGGGCTCCATCATCAAAAAGTTGGGAGCATGAACTTTAAAGTCTAAAAAATGAGAAATATGAGGCTTATCCCTCCCACACAGTGCTAGGACTTATCAGGCAGATGCCACACAGGGCATGAGATTTAAGAAAGCTCTCACTCTCAAGATCATGCAAACTTGGCCCCGCACAGGCAGGGAGGGCTGACAAGGAGAAAGAGAAGTTCAAGTGCACCCCAAAGGAAGGGGAAGTTATTTGTTGCTCCAAGATACTTATTCCCCTAAAACCCCAACTGAGACTTTCCCACCTCCAAAGGTCTCCCAAGGGAGGCAGCATGGAGATCCTGGGGTGTGGGCAATGGGTAAGGGCCAGGAGAGTGACAAAATGAAGATTCCCCATCAGATAGGTGGAGTGGACACCAGGGAAGCTTATCTCCAGGCCATGACTTTGAGCCTCAGACTGGTCAGTTGTTACATGGGAATTTTAAAAAAATTCCTTTCCTGGCTGTCCCTCACAGGTTGCATGAGTGTGTGAGAAGACAATCCACCTCCTTTAAAATTTCATATAAATATCAGTGTCACTAAGTACTGTGTAGAAAACTATTGTATTGCTTTCCCACTGAGCTAGTTTTGAATTAATTTTTGACCAATCTCACCTATGGCCCCTGCCCCCTTCCTGCCTTCCCAGCCTCATACCTGGAGGGAGTGACCTGAAGAAAAGAAGTGAATAGATTCCTGCTCTTCTCACCTCCAAACTCATAGCAATCCTGACACACTCTGATTCTCACTGCTGCTACCTAAACAGATTCCCCAATAGGGCGAGGGTGAGTTGTAAGGAGGCGTCAAGGTTGGAGAACTGGGGAGCAGCCAGGCGGAGAACTCATCTGTCACCACAAGCCTGACTTCTTTTTTTTTTTTTAATATTTATTTATTTGCTTTAGTTGTACACAATGCAATGCATTTATGTTTACGTGGTGCTGAGGATCGAACCCGGGCCGCGCATGTGCTAGGCGAGCACTCTACCGCTGAGCCACAACCCCAGCCCACAAGCCTGATTTCTAAAGAGCCATTTCCAAAGGACAATGTCCCTACCTTGGGCCAATAGACTTTAGAATGTAAAGAATACATTCAGGAATATAAATACACACACACACACACACACACACACACACACACAAAATAAATGAAGACAATTTGTGTAAGGCCCAGGAAGACTGCCCCTCACTTTAGAAATGAGAACTGATCCAAGTTCACAGACAGTGGACAGGCACACTTCTCCAGAAACAGGCAGGCCCAGAGAGAGGAAGGGGCTCAAGAACCACACAGAGCCACATACCCACCACCCAGCTTCCCAGCTCCATCACAACCCTGGAAGACAGGAAGCTCCGAAAAGCTGACAAGGGCAGTCTTGTCTGACCTCTCTGAGCCCAAGAGTTGCATTTGCCCGGGAAAAGTGGAGGGTGCAGGGAATGGTTCTCTAAACCCCAGGGCCAAACCTACCATTCCCCACTACCATCATTGCCCCGGCACTTCAATTGTTGATAAAAGATTCACCATCCAGAAACTCAGACCCAGGGGGGAGAGAGAGAGATAGAGATAGAGGTAGAGAGAGAGAGAGAGTTGGAGGAGGGGGAGGAGTGTTTCCTTCACTCACAGTGGAAGACCCATTGATGTCCAAGAGTTGGAATTTTGCAAACCTGAAAAGAAAATTACATTTCCCCCCACAGCTTTCTCCTTGACTAGATGGGAAAATGAGGCCAACAGAGGTGGAACTATTTCTATTTGCTCACAATGGCAGAGCCATAAGTGTCAGAGCTGGCCTCCTGTCCAGGCCAAAAACACACACACACACACACACACACACACACACACACACACACACACCGCTACTCTTCCCACCATTATTTTGTCACCTCAGGGAGCTGCAAAGTTTTCACGCAACCGGCTAAAGAGACTAGGAGGCAGAAGTGAGCGAAATTAGTTCCCAGGGCACAGGACCACCCCTAAAGCTCCTGGATACACGCTTATTTTGGCAATCCCCGAGGACGGAAAGGTCCTCTCTAGAGTTCAGAAGCCCAGAAGTCAAGCGAGGACAGGAGTTCAGGCAATGTCCTGCGGACACCTCCGGACCTTCTGGCCCGCTCCGCTCTTCCCAGGAGCCTCTTTCCCCTCAGTCTTTGGGTGCACTGCCTAGCGCTCTCTTAGCTGCAGGCGCAGCGCATCATTGCCCCAGAGATCAAGCGCCAAGTTCGAGGCTCCTGGAGGTGGCCTCCCGCCCCTCAGACTTCCGTTGTTTATTTCTTTATGGGGAGGGAAAATCACACAGCCTGTTTATTTCCCCAGCCTGGACCAGGCGTGAAGCGGGACATATGGGCTTCTTGCGCTCCGCATCTGTGCCATCAGTTGCGTTTTCTGTGGACACTTGCGTGTGTGTGTGTGTGTGTGTGTGTGTGTGAGCGCGCGCGCTCGTGCTTGAGGCCTGGGCCGGGAACAAATGTGCATCTGTTAAAATTGACAATAAAGTCCCACAGCGAAGCTGCCAAGATTGGGGCGGCGGGTGGGAGCGGAAGACAGAGGGGGTGGGGGAGATCTAGAGTCTCAAAAGGAGAGGCCAAAGCTTCTGGCCCAGGTATTATGTCGGGAGAAGGTGAGGAGAGCAGCTGCTCCTTCTCGCGGGTGTGTATGGGAGCGAGGATGCGTGTGTCCCTGTGAAGAGCACACACCGATCTGCTCAACATATGTCGCCACAAATCACAGTATCTCTCCCTCCTCCCACCCCCCACTCCCCGCTCAGCTCCTGACTCAGCGCGGAGCAGAGAGAGGCGCTGAGAAGAGGGGCTGTTTCAACAGGTGTCTTCGTGCGTAATGCACCTTTTCACGCATTCACGTCTCCGCCGCCGGCAGCAATAATGTGAACACTTTGTCTCCAGGCGCTGCGCGCGAGCTGCGGACGCCCTTGGGAAGCGGTCTTAGGCAGGGAGGGGGATCTGGAAATAAAGACCTCAGGCGCTCCTGAGCGTCCGGACCCTCTCCACCCTTTGTTCTAGGACTCCCAGGGCCAGAGCTCCCTCGTGCGCCCTGGGGGGTAGCATATGGCGCCCTCTCACCTACCCAAGAAAAAGAACCAGCCACCCATTCAAGAGCGCACGAGGTCCCTGAGCCTGGGGAGGGGGAATCACTGAGGGAATGGCTTCTCTCCTAAACGGTGAAGTCCCCACCCGACCTCCGCGGTCCCCTCAGCTGGCGCAGCAGCCGTTGAGTGGGGAGCAGCGCGCTGGGCAGCACCAGCCTGCGGAAGCGCCCCAGATCCTGGCAGATGAAATATGGGGCTAGTGAGCCCCTGGAGACCATATGTTTTCAATAAAAGAAGACAAATAGGACCGAGATAGGCCTTGCAGCCAACCTGTTATAAATGAGTGGCAACTGGGCCAATGTACACGGGGGCAGGGCCCCGTGGGGGAGGCCAGCTTGGTGCCAAATCCATGTGTCAGCTTCTGGGACAGGTGTGCCAGGGGCCAGGGGCCAGGTCTCCCCTCTCCGGGTTTATCACTGCAAAGGTAATATTGTGCTAACTATGGGTAAACAGTCATTGTGAAAACCAGGGAGAGTTTATCAGAGGCGAACTAGTTGGGGGGTGGCTTAACAATAAAGTTGTCCGCCTTGGGAGCAGGTGACGGCTGGCTGCGCCGACTCCCGCGGTAGATGTTTTCCAAAGCACTCCACTTTACAATCTCTTGTAATTATTTATTAAACGAAATCTATTTATTATTATTTTAGCAAACACTGGAGACAGGTGGGGCTTTCTTTTCGTCCTCTCCTTTTGTTTGAAGGGCTGTTTGAAGTGGCCAGTCTCGGCCCGGGCAGCTCGCTCGCCAGATTTTTGTCTTCCCCTCTTTCAGTGCTGAAGCGAAGGCGAGAGAAAGAAGCCCCCCTCCTCTGGCAAGCCATTAACTATTCAGCTTCTCATGGCCCCCACTCCTCACCCCATTCTCAAAGAGCCCCCAGGCAATGCTAAGATTCCCCCCTCCGAAAGGAAGGCGGCAGGGCCAGCCGCTGCCTTCCTTCTTTTCCAATCTGCCCGCGGTCTCCAGGCGCCTGGCTGTCGCCTCTCTCCTAGACCCCCTCAACCTCCACGCAAGCCTAGGTCTCAGAAGGTTGAGGGGTGCAGGGGTCCTGAAGGCCTTAGAGGCAGTGGATCACCAGGGGTTGTGGGAACAGACTCTGCTCCCAGTGGGAAGAGCGGTTTTACAAACCCAACCAGTGCGCATCGCCTCCCCACTGCCTGCGCCTCAGCACGCTGCAGTGCAGGAATTAACTTTGGAGAGGGGCCTGTGAGTCCCCTGTAGCTGAGAAAGAGAGTATGAATCCTTAAGCTCGAACCCCCCAGAGACTTGTGGACATCCAGCTCTGGCTTCCTGGCCAGAGAAAGGGATGGTCGGGTGTTCTTTGGTCCCTCAAGGGCGGCTGTTGGAGCAGCTGCGCTCCTGGCCCTGGTTGCTTTTTACGCAAAGCAAGAGTGGTGGCAGCCTGAAAGCCCTGGAGGGCCCTGAGTCAAAGGGGTGTGTTGAGGAGTCTGGATAAAAATTCCCTGCAGGTCCCAGAATTCTCTACTGATGGAAATCTTGGCCAGAATCCTCAGAACTTTGCCTGGCTCATGGATCAGTATTTTGTCTTTCAAGGCAGGCGCCAGCCAGGTTCCGTCCCTAGCTGAGATCCACTTCTAGATGAGAGTCACTGCTGTGGGTTGCTCTTCAGACACCCAGGTAACCACCAGGGCACTTAGGTCTCTCCTGGGCAGGGCTCCCTCAACAGAGCCTGACAGGGTCCCAGGACTCCTAGAGAAGCATGCGTTGAGAATCCTTTCCCGGTTCTTTATTTGAAGATGTCTAAATCAAGCAGTGCTAGGGTATAGGACAGAAAAGTGGAAAGCTGGAGCATAAGTGGACCTGGCTCCCCTTGACTGGGACACTGGACCATTATTCCTTTTCTTATCTAATCCTGTCATTCCTCCCAGACTCAGGACTTCCTCTATTTTCTGCATTTTTTTTTGTATGTGTGTGTGTGTGTGTGTGTGTGTGTGTGTGTGTGTGGTACCGGGGATTGAACTCAGGGCACTCGTCCACTGGGTCACATCCCCAGCCCTTTTTTTTTTTTTTTTTTTTTTTTGTATTTTATTTAGAGACAGGGTCTCACTGAGTTGCTAAGTGCCTCACCATTGCTGAGGCTGGCTTTGAACTCGCGATCCTCCTGCCTCAGTCTCCCAAAGTGCTGGGTTTACAGGTGTGCACCATCGTGCCCAGCTTATTTTCTGCATTTTGATGTCTCTTATTTCCCTCCAAATCAAGGACAGGTAGACAGTGCAAGGGGAAAATCTAGGTCTAGGAGTCTTAGGATCTGAATTCCATGTGGTTTAATAGAATTATATTGTGTGACTTTGAGCAAGTCACTTTCCCTTTCTGGGCCTTGACTTTTCCATCTGTAAAGCAGGTCTCCAGTTTCATTCTTAAGACTAGAAGACAAGTTTGTAGCTAGTCCCCATCTAAGGAAGGAGCTGCAACAGAATGTGAAGCAGGAATCTTGTGAACAGGAAAGTGTTTCTTGGTCCTGACCTTGACCCCAGACTTCATTTCCCCGGAAACAGGAAGGGACCCCTGCTGCTCACGGCTGAGATAGGAAAGACCTCGACCCCACCCCCACCCAATGCTAGAGCTCCCTCTAGCAGGCTCCTAAGCATATCATCTTCTGCCTAGGAGAGAATTTTGCCCCCCAAACAGCCTGGGCAGTGAGAGACCATCACTAGGGCAGACCTACCTCGTTCCCTCGCCCCACTGCCTTAGTCTCCCATCCCGGGTCTGGCCCCTCCTGCAGTTTCCGGGAGGCTCAGAGTATCTGGAACTTCTAGAAAGTGAAGACTTTGCAGCTACAAAGCCAAGACTTTGCAATCGAGACTTAATCCCGACCTCGGCTTCCTCCCCAAGGCACATCCTGGACAGGAGAGAGGAGCGGAAGCCGCAACCCCTCACCCTGAGTGACCGGAAGCAGAAGACCACGGGGTGTCCGACGCGGGCACAAGAGGGAGGGGCAGCAAAAAAAGGACAGATGCTACCTTCAGACTCACTTTGGAAACGTTTCCAGACAGCGCTAAGACAAGCAAACCTGGGACCTCGGAGAGTCCCTGCCCTGTGCTGGCTGCCCGATTCCTAAGTGATGCCGAGACAGAGGGCTGGACCAGGTGAAGCTGGCAGCCCGTTTCCCGCTCGTGATTGGACAAGAAGACTAAGGGGAAAAGAGTAGATCCGCTTGCTTCTCACAGAGCCAGCGCACCCTGGGGGTTCAAAAGACCAAGCACTGGCTATGAACTCCAGGCCCCCTCCTGACCTTTTCAAACCTCCCCACCTATGCCCTGGCCTCAATGCTTGCTAGAATACTAACCATGAGTGATGGTGCTGGAATGCCCCCTCTGGAATCCCACCACAGCCACCTTCTGGGATGGGATCTGACTTGGGTCAGGTATGGGGATAGGGTGGGATTGCAAGCGTCTGTCTGGAGACAGATTGACATCTCAAGGCAAGGCGACAGTGGAAGGGCTTGGACATCCCAAGGCAAAGGTCTCTGAATAAAAGGGACATGGGCAGGATCTCTCCTGGAGGTCACTCCTGTCCTTCCTCCCTGGATGGAGAGGGTCGGTGAAACACTGCCCGAGAGTACTTCCTAACCTGACCCATAGCGCAGGAGAGCCGGGTGGTATTTAGAATTAGTGGGCGCTCCTTCAAGCTGCTAGTCAGGACACCACACCTGGCTCCTTATTCTATCTATGCAACTATCATGCCAGTTTAGAAGCAAGCCACCTTCTTCTCCGAGTCTAAATTTCCCGTGTGTAATACTCAGGGACTGGCCTTCCCTATGGCCTTCCCAAAGTTGGGAAGGGGCAAAGCGGTCTAAGGCCGCCAGACGGGAGCCAGACGAAGTTCTTCTCACTGGGCGAGGCTCTTTGAGGAACCGAGAGTTGCTGGGACCGAGCCCGAAAGGAGAGAGCAAACAGAGCGGCGCTCCCCTCCCCCGACCCTGGCCCTTTGTCCGGAATCCAGCTGTGCCCCGCGGGGGAGGAGCGGGCTCGCGTGGCGCGGCCCCGGAACCCCAACGCTGATTGGCCGGTGGCGCGGGCAGCAGCCGGGCAGGCACGCTCCTGGCCCGGGCCTAGCAGATAAAGCGTGCCAAGGGGCACACGACTTGTGGTTCAGGAAATCCCTGCAGTCTCTGCGCCGTGAGAAGAGAAAGCGACGGAGGTCCAGGACCCCCTTGGAGGTTTTCTTCTTCTGGGGCAACTCCCAGGCAGTGGCGCCTGCAGCTCAGCAGAACTTGGGAGCGAACGAGCCAACTCAGCTCCCCACTGCTCTCTGAGGCTCACTGCTCTCTATCCTTTTGCGCCGGGAAAACTAGGTAACACCCGGAGACTGCCAAGGGGCCAGCAAGGGAAAAGGGGTTCTCTGATCCTGCGGAGGGGGCGGTTCATCCTCGTTTATCCCCTCCACCTGACCTCAGACCGGGATCTGCCCGGGGCGATTGACCCAAGTTCACCCTTCTCTCTTACCCCGCCACAGGATGGCGCCTCATCCTTTAGGTGCACCCACTATCCAGGTGGCCCACGAAATCCAGCAGCCCTTCCCTGGAGTCTCGGATAACGTGGGGCCCTGCGCCGCATCCGCCCCACCTAGCCCCACTCGCATGCCCCGAGACTGCTCCGAGGCAGAAGCCGGTGCCTGCCCAGGCGCAGCTAAGAAGCTCAGGGCGCGGCGAGGAGGGCGCAGCCGGCCAAAGAGCGAGTTGGCTCTAAGCAAGCAGAGACGGAGTCGTCGCAAGAAGGCAAACGATCGGGAGCGCAACCGGATGCACAACCTCAACTCCGCGCTCGACGCGTTGCGCGGCGTCCTGCCCACCTTCCCGGACGATGCGAAGCTCACCAAGATTGAGACGCTGCGTTTTGCCCACAATTACATCTGGGCTCTGACTCAAACTCTGCGCATAGCGGACCACAGCTTCTACGGACCAGACCCTCCCGCACCGCCCTGCGGGGAGCTGGGCAGCCCGGACAGCGGCTCCTCTGGGGAATGGGGCTCCCTCTACTCTCCAGTTTCCCAAGCAGGCAGCCTGAGCCCAGCCGCTTCGCTGGAAGAGCGCCCCGGGCTGCGGGCGCCCACCTCCCCCGCCTGCCTGCGCCCGGGCACCCTGGCGTTCTCAGACTTTCTGTGATGTGTTCGGTGGGTCTCTGGGCTATGGGTGTCAAAGTGAGGGAGGGAGTCAGAGCCGGCGGGGGTGGGCGGTAACCTTCAAGCGCTTACTCCTCCTGTCTCTCACTGGCTGATCCCTGGGCCTCTGGGTCCACAGACTGGGTTCAATCAAGCTGGGTGCAGCTCACGCAAACCTTGGGGTTGCTGACGCGGAGTAGGCATTGCAGGCTGCGCGCATTTTAGACCGCTTGTCTATGGTCACTCCGAAACTCATTCAAAGAAGACAAACGTGGAAGCACTACACCACCGGAGACACCCACAATCTGGTCACCCTTTCCTTATTCAAGTCTGTTTGTCTGTCTTTCAGTCTGTCTCCTACCACCACTCCCACACGCGATTTAATCCAATGTTTGGTCTCAGCGCTTGGTCCCCCAACCTGCTCCAAAGACTCTGCTGACTTTCCCTATTCCAAATCCGAGGTTTCGGGACGCTCCATTCTGTCTTAATCCACGAAGGTGATCCTCTGCCTTCTCCTCCTGCACTTTTCGGAGCCATTGTGAACTGGGAAAGCCTAGCTGGCGTCCTGGAGCGACCTCCCCAGTTTCGCTTCGTCCTGCGTCCTGCGTCTGAAACGTGGGCTGCGCTGCAGGTGCCTGGAGCGCGGCACGTCTCTTCTGTTTCAAAAATCAGTTTGTAAATTATGTAATGTTTTTGGTAATGATTTGTTATGGTAAATTATATATTTCTTCCCCTGTTTTACACATTTGTATTTATTGATGGATGAGATTTCATGGCGGGAAAAGTCTATATTTTGTACATAAGAGTATTAGGGACTGGTGAATGAGATATTTGAGCCAATAAAAGATGGACCCCTCAAGAAGTCTTAGCGAGGTGACTGGATTGTGCTGCGAGGAGGGGAGGGTAGACACTGCGGCTGAGTCCCGGGCGCTTCTATTCTTGAAAATCTTTCTGGGAGTCTGGGGCCCCTCCCCTGGGAGCGCAACTGGAGGCTGGAAGTCTCTTAAGGAATCACTGGTCCCGCCCTCTTGTTTTCTTTATAAAAACAGCTACTTGTCCTATTTCAAACAGCGGTTTAGAAGACAAATCTTCAACTTAACACTGCATGCTGCGTCCCCCTACTTCATCAGCCGGAATTTAGAGCGACTCTCCCCTTGGGGAAGGCAGAGAGTAATTTGTGAATTGGAGTCCTCAGAAACACGGGAGCCAGGCCAGCGTCACAGGAGTTTTCCCAAATTGCTGAGTCTGTGAGGCCTCCATTCATGCACCCTTGCAGCTGCCCTCAGAGAAGGTGGAGGGTGTGGCTGAAATCTTTGGCATGCCTCAAACACCAGCAACCTAGATTGAAAAATTTTTCAGAGAAGTGATCATGGTTTCCATTCAAGCGATCTCTTACTCCCATGGTGTATGTAATAAGGCTGGTTCCCCCACATACTGAAACTATCCTGAGGGCTCTAGTGGAGTGTACTTTCATGGAATGGGGGGGGGGGCCTAGGTTCTCAGGGAAGCTGGTCTGAAGTCTAAGAATCCTCAGAATCTGTCTGCAACTTGGGAACAGGAAAATGGAGGGCAGGAACCCTACCTGCTAGTTGAACCCCAGAGGCCTCCCTTGGGTCATCAGAGGAACCTGGAAAGAAATGGGACCAACTCAGGTTGAGGTGTCCCTGCCAGAGACCACGAGCTGTGGGCAGGTCTCTTTCCAGCACCTTAGAGCTCAAAGGTGCTGGCTTATCAGGGGTTAGCTCTTCTTGTGTATGTCTCCCTCTCCTTCGCCCTTTAAATTGAACTTTTCCTTGCCTCAACTTCAGGTCTCTAAAGGTAGCTTTAAAAGGTAGCTCAGAGGAGCTGTCTCAGTTATCAGGGGCAGGATTTGGGGGCAGGAAGGGGGATGCTGCAAACAAATGAATGAACAGAGCGTTGTTTCATTTCATGACTTTAATCTGGGAGGAGGAGATTAATGGGTTATTGATGACTTCTGCAACAGCCAACTTTCCACCTGGAGCGTGGGGCAGGGGCACGGGGTTTTAGCAGTTCCTTGTTGCACAGGCCAAGCAAACACTGCTATTTGTTGGGCTTTGGGGGAAGGGGTGTAAGCAGACATAAAAGCAGGAAGTTCTCTGTCCTCCCAGGGACAGTAACAAGGGTATAGACAAAATAATTCAAGACCAAACAAATATTGGTGCTATGTGGAGGTAGAAGCCACAAATGAGGATGGGACTGTTACCTGGGGCTGCATTGCAGGAGGCTTGCCAGAGGAGGTGTGTTTGGATTAGGGCTAAAGTTTGAAGAGGATTTTCTCAAGCAGAAGGTCCTTCTTTCTGTGCAAGGCTGTGAGAAGTAGTGTTCATCTAGGCTGGGGACTCCCTTGACACAAATGACCTTCTGAAACCAGGCAAGCGTTTGTATGAGCTCCTCCAGCTTCACCTAGGCGAGCTGGGGTGCACCCACTGTCCAGTCCCTCTCCTGCTTTCCAGGGAATTCATTAAGGAGCCATTAGTCACCTGATGCACACAGACTTGCCTTCCGCCCCACGAATTAAAACTCAGGCGCGCGCGCGCACACACACACACACACACACACACACACACACACCCTTATGATTCAACCTACTCTGCCGCAGGACTTCTACCTTGGGTGGGGGATTTTGACTCAGTGGCTGTCTGCTCTACTCTCCAAGTCAGAAGGCAGAGGAAGGGTTAGAGTTTGGTGTAATCACTGCAAAATTTAGGGCTCGGTGCCCGAACGATCCATCAATGTGTGTGGAACTGCACTGAGGTTGGGAACGTCCTCTAGGGCCCTTTCCAAAGAGTCCCTAAGCCAGGAGGGCTCGGAAACATTTCTGAGTGGCGGTGCGACTAGCCCGGCACCTTCACCCTCACGCCCACCACCTCCCACGCGATATTACGTTCAGAGGCTTTTAAAACCAGTCAGGCTGCTCGACGACTCGGCTGGGAGCTGGATTTTGCTCCCTCCGATAGCGCTTCTTTGACTGAGGATCCTCCTCCGGGCTGAGGTCGCCTTGCGCTCCCCAAGTCTCTGAAACCCGGACATGATCCCAAGCGGGGGTAGGAAAGACCGTTTAGTCGAATGACTCTCGCTTCTCTTCTGCCTTTGTCTGAGCCCAAGCCTGGTTTCCAGAAAAAGAACATGAATCTTGCACCTCCCACCCTCGTCCCCCCTGCCCAACCCCGTCGGCACACACAAGCAGGTAGATTTATGGTGCCCTGCCCCCATCCCACCCCACCCCCCAGCCAGCCTCGGTCCGCGGACAAAGGGTCCCGGGGCCATTGGAATGCTAATGTCTGGGAGCCTGGACGCTGGGCTGGCACAAAGGCAGGCGGGCCCGGGCACTCCCCTCCCCCACTGGCTGCTGGCTGTGTGACCTTGGACAAGTCTGGGAGACTCAGCTAATTCACCAGAGAAGTTGGAGGGAGTTCCTAAAACCCTGTCATAGGAGTCCTGGGTCTCTAAGAGGAGGTAGTGCTTGCAGTGAATGAAGTTACAGCCCCCGACAACGACCAGCAATGGAAAACGCCCCTCAGTCCCTGAGGCTGGGGATAGTGTAGGGAAGGCATGGGGGAGGTTAGACTAAAAACGGGGTACTAAGCGCTGAGTAAACGAAATTATATTTTTACAGTCTTATAATTAATGTTCTCCGTTGTGAATATGTAATTATCTCTTGTGTTCCTTTTTCCCTCCCCAGTTTTAAAATTGCTGCAGACCACTGCTCAAGAAAGGGGGCGGGGCTGACACTCCATTAACTCACCTGCCTGCCCCTCCTTCAAGAGGTCAGACGCACAGACAGGGCCTCATGATTGCCAGGTTAGACGCTTCTTACTCAGACATCCTTCTACAGCCAGCGAGGTGGGCAGGCAGAGCCGCCACACTCATGGAAACAGAGACCCAAAGTCGGGAAGTAAATGACTTGCGCAAAGCCCTCGGTTACTTGGTGAGTAATCCGAGCCAACTGGGATTGGGACCCTGACTCTTCAGATAAGCAGTTTGGTGTTCTTGATTCTGCCCACAGATGGCTGGGTGTGGGTGGGGGGCAGAGGCAGTTGTATGGGATTTGACTCAAACATGGTCCTTGAGGTTCTTGTAAGGCCAAGAGGTTCCATTGTTCCTCGACCACGCTCTGTTGGTCAACTCCTGGTCAATTTTCAGGCTCCAATCTGCTGCCTGTGATTCCAGGATTCGTGGGCCCAGGCCAACTGAGCCAACTGAGCCTGCGCTAGCCTGGCTAATGACGCGTCCCTGACCATGGTGCTGAAACAGCCGCGATGGTCCCGCGCGAGTGAAGCTCCCGGGTTCTAGGCATTCTCTCTACGGAAAACCACCTATCAAACACCTCTGCGCATGTTTCCAGGCCGGAGTGCTAGAGAGACCCCTGTGGATATGAAGATCCAAAGTACTGTCAGGTTTCCTTAGTATGCTGGGGAAAGCGTGGGCTCTGTTGCTACTAACTGACCCTAGAAAGGTCTCCCCCATCTCTCTCTCTCTCCCCCTCTCTCTCTCCTCATCTCTGACAGCTTCTGAGTGATCTGAGTCTTCCCATGGGAAGTCTGGGCTTAAATGGCCCTAGCTGGGAGAACTGATTTGAAAATTTGTCCTCAACAGGAATTTCATTCTTTAGATTTAAATGAAGTTTTAGTGATTCAAAGAACAAAGGCAAAAGAAAATACTTCAGATACACAAAATAGCAGAGTGGATAAGAGCAGCTACTATAGAATCACACACATGAGTTCAAATTCTGATGTTGTCACTAACTAGTGGTTTTCAATTAAAATCCTTTTGTTTCTATAAGGTTTATTTACCTCATCTGTGAAAATGAGGCAATAAATAATAGCCACTTTATTGGCCTGTTGTACTGATTAAATATACTTGCTTAGCTTTCTAAGCCTCCTTAAATGGTACTTATTTTTGCTCCAGTGATTGAATCCAGGTCCTCATGAATGCTAAGCAAGTGCTCTACCACTAAGCTACATCCCCAGTCTAGTAGTAGTAATAGTAGGAGGAGGAGGAGACAGGGTCTCATTAAGTTTCCCAGGCTGGTCTCAAACTTGCAATCCTCTTCCCCTGCCTCAGTCTCCCCAGTAGCTGGAATTATAGGTGTGCACTACCACCACTGATGGTACTATTGTTAGCATCTTCATTTGTCTTTAATTCTTCTCCTATTCTCCCCTTTTGGGAGGAGAGAGGCTTTTGTATGAATTTGTACTTGCCTTGAACTTCTGTGTATTTTAAACTGGCACAAAGTCCAAGGGTATGTGGACTGATAATTCACCAGTTGAGGTCTACCATTCCGATTATGTCTAGTCATCTCTGGGGCACCTCAAATGAAGTGTCCAAAATGAAATTCCTCTCCTCTATCTTCAAGTTAATGTTGCCCCCTGTTCCTGATCTCACTAAGTAGTATCACCCATACTGGAAACCAGGGGTTCATCTAGATTCTTCTCTCTCACTACCCCTGTTTACTTAACCCTTGAGTCCTACTGACTTCCCCTTCTTGCTTTTTCTTAGATGATTTACCTTCTAATGACCACTGTCCTAGTTCAACTTCTTTCTCTCACATGGAAGGATCACCTAACTTATCTTCCTACCTCTAATCTTGATGCTCTACTATATCCTTCTGGGGCAGCTGGAGATCCCATCCAATTGACAAATACGACATTGTCACTTTCCTGTTTAATATGCAAATGTAAACTTGTCATTCTCCTGTTGCGAATCTTTAAGTGATTTCTAGTCATCCAAAAGAGTAAAAGCTCATGTTCTCACTGGAAAGGATAGTATAATGGGAGATCTGAATTGATATAAATCTGGGTTCGATTCCCAGATTGTTCATTATCAATATGACCATGAACAAGTTCCTTAGTCTTTCTTTCAAAGTATTCATCTATAAAGCAGGGACAGGAATGTTACCTTTTAGTTGTCAGGTTAGGGTAAAGCTAGGCTGCTCTAGCAGAGACTCACTAATAATTCATCCTGTGTTGAACATTGCTGGTGGGTGGGAAGCTCTGCCCCATGCCATCATTCAGGGACCCTTGTTCCTTCCGCTTTCTTCCTCCACCAGCTCCTAGGTCTTTGCCAACCAAAAAGTTGAGGCTGCACTGCCATGGGTCCCAGCAAGTGGGAATGGGAAATAGAGCACAGAGGAGGCTCACCCACCATCTTGAGCAAACACCACTTCTGCTCTCATCCACAAGGAGAAGGATCATAGGGCTTCACCTAACTTGATGAGACACTCTGTGCCTAGGAAGAGATGAAGTCTAGATTCTAGTAGGTGATGAGCAGTCTCCACTACAGGATTGTGGCTGGGATTAAGTTGGATTGTACATGTTACTGTTGTTTTTGTTTTATCCTTACAAATCACGTATGCTTACAACCAGAATCCTGACACAGCAGCATCTATTTCCCAGTGCCAGTTTGCCTTGACTTTTACCCTCCAGAGATACTGACCCTCACACACAGGGGGTTAATTCTGTTAATTACCAAACTGTTAATTCTGGAAACAAACTGAGACTCTTGCTATCCTAACATCATCACCAGCTACACTGCCTCTGTTATACTAGTTACCTTTCCCTGCATAACAAATTATCCAAAACTTAACTACTTCAAATAAGAAACATTTTATTACGTAGGACTTCTGTGGGTCCCCAGTGTATATGGGCCTTAGCTGGGTGCCTCTGGCTTAAGATGTCTTGTGAGGTTTTAGTCAGAGAGTCAGGCAGGAATGTGGCCCCACCCGATGACTGGGGGAAGAGACCCTTCCAAACCCAGGCGTGTGTGGTGTTGGAGGATTCAGTTCCTCAAGGGTTCTGGAATGAGAACCTTAGATCCTCACCGGCTTTTGGCCAGAGGACCTCCTCAGATCCTTTTATCTGTGCCTCTCCATAGAGCAGCTCACAGCACAGCAACTGGCTTCCTTCAATGTAAGCAAATAAGAAGTGGTGACACCCAAGACAGAAGTCAGTCTTTTTGAAATCTAATCTCAAAAGTGACAATGCATTTCTTCTGCCATATTCTATTCACTGGAAAGAAATCATGAACTCTAGTCCACAGCCAAGCAGTGGGGGTTATACAAGGAAATGAATACCAGGGGACAGAGATCACTGGGGACCTTACTATAGGTGGCCTACCACCTACCGTAGTAGTGGCAGTAACAGGAATCTTTGCTACCTACGTTCCATACCCTGGAGGCAGGCAGAGGACAGACCCACTCACACACACACAGACACCTCTTCAGGGCCAAATAGACCAGGGTTCAAAAAAAAAAAAAAAAAAAGAAAAGAAAAGAAAATGCAGGTAATTTGACCCCTGAAACTAAAGCAGATGACTCCTTGTCCCCAGAGTTTGGGATGGCTCCCAGGGAAGGTCCACGGGGGAGCCCACTAAGAGCGATTCAAGCCCCTCCCACAGCTGATCTCTGACATCCATTAACCGCTTCCATAGGTCTCCCTGCCCCCGCTCTGGAGGCAGAGATTTAGGACGTCTGGGGCCTGGACACCGTACCCACTGAAGGAAATTTACTGCCTCCAGAGAACCAGGGCCTGACTTGGGGTCTTGAATGCGTCTTCTCCCCCTTTGCCTTCTCTTTATTAGGTTAATCATTGCTTGAATCGGTTGCCATGGTTTGGGCAAACCCATGGCGACTCTATAATGAAGCCTGAAAGACTCGGACCCCATTTATCATCCCCAGTGTTTGGGAGGCCCAGAGCTTCATTCGCCTCCCCCAGGGTCTGGGCACCACCCTTCTGCCTGGGGCCCCCAGCCCCCTTTTGAACGAGGAATGAACAGGTGGCGACTTGGAAGAGGAGAAGAGGAGACCCACACAGGTGGAGTGAACTCATTCACATTCACACCCGCGCGCGCGCACACACACATACACACATTTACACACGCACGCACACATACGCACATGCACACACACACATTTTTCACTCCAAGAGTCTGAACACAGACCAAACTCATAGGCATTTCTGCCAGACATTTTTCTGGGGAGTGTGGGAGGCAAAAGAATGATCTTCAGGTAGAAGGAACTTGTGGATGCCTTGAGAAATAGGGGGCTTATGTCCTGGCAGATCCTGAGGTTGGTATACCCTCTCTTCTCTGGGGCAAAAATTGGACAATAAGTTAGGAACACATAGGGAAAGAATGAGTGTGGAAATGAAGGTATTTAGAAGGACAGTAACATGTTCAAGGTCACCCAGTGATGTACAGTGAGGGTAAGTAAGGCCCAGAGCCAAATTTATTATGGAAAATGTCAAAACTAAAGAACAGGGAATAAAACCGGGCGTGGTGGCACACGCCTGTAATCCCAGCACTTGGGAGGCTGAGGCAGGAGGATCATGAGTTCAAAGCCAGCCTCAGCAATGGTGAGGCACTTAGCAACTCAGTGAGACCTTGTCTCTAAATAAAATACAAAAAAGGGCTGGGGATGTGGCCCAGTGGTCAAGTGCCCCTGAGTTCAATCTCTAATACCAAAAAGAAAGAAAGAAAGAAAGAAAGAAAGAAAGAAAGAAAGAAAGAAAAGAAAAGAAAGACAGAAAGAAAAAAGGGAATAATGAATTGTTATGCACCCATCACTCAGATTAAAGAATTATCAGCTCAGAGCCAACCATATTTCATATACATCCCTGCTTATTGCTCCCAACACTTCCACCATGGATTATTTTGAAGCAAATCCAGGACATCATACAATTTCAACAAGGTATACTTTCTTTGTTCAACATAAATTGCAAAATAGACTGTAGCAGCCAAGAGTAGCCAAGAGTATTGACTGTGAAGACAGAGAGCCAGGGATTCAAATCCAAGCTCTGACCCTTCCCAGTTGTGTGACATTCAGCCCATAAGTCTCTGATCCTCAGTTCTTTCAACTATAAAAGCATACACTGTCCCCTCTCACACAGGGTGATTGTCAGGGTTAAATGAAATAGCACAGGCACGGCCCAGCACCTGTGCTGAGTAAATGGTGGTGGCTTTTATGACTTCCATTCTTGTGATCCCTGCACCACCCTCAATGGTTGTTGTCCTGGAAAATCAACTCTTGGCCTCCCATGTGAGGGTTTCTTGGGGGCATTTCCCTGAAATGGAGGCAAGTGCCTTGTCACTCCTCTGTACCTGGCACTGGATTCTGAGAAGATGGACCTCAGCCGCGAGACTGGCTCCAGCTGTGACCGTCTTCCGTCTTGCTTCTCATAGCCATGCCCTGCAATGGGCAAGACCAGCTCCTCTCTTCTCCTCTTCTTGTATCCCAGGCCGTCTAGCCTGCTTGCTGTTTTCCATTTCTGATCAGGACGTTTGTGTATGCGCACACATGGGCACCTGCTTCTCTGTGGGTGTGCTGTCTGACCCTACATGGGAACCAGCACTGTGGGCTCGGCCGACAGTGAGACTCCAGGAGACCAGGAGCTGCCCTCGTAACAGTTCCAGGTTGACTGACAGACATCGGAGGAAAACCGATTTAATGAAGGCACAGTATGGTCCTGAGGTTTCGTAGAGGAGGTGGGGAGAGTGCTGTTAAACACGTTAGGTTGAGACAGAAAGGAGGGGCTGTCAGGGGGCTGTGCAGGCTGCGGGTGTGGGAGGGGAGACAGCCTTCTGGGTTTGCTGTATAGGTGAGGCCCAAGTCCCAATAGCTATTTTCCTCTGCAAGAACAGTTTATTCCAGGAAATCTGCTACATCCCCAGAAGCAGAACTCTGAAAGGACCCAGCTGAACCCTTCTGTTCTACCCATAAAGCACCCACCTTGTGTGTGTGTGTGTGGCAACTGGTTTTTACTGACTCTACTATATTTCAGCACAGTTCTAGTGTTTTCTGTTTATTAGTCTGTGAGATCAGGATTATTATTCCAGTTGATTCTGAGGCAGAAACTGAAGCAGAAAGCGGTAAAGTAACAGTTGCTGGTTGCCCAGTGAGAGGTGGCATTGGACTTGAACTCAGGCTGCCTTGATTCAGAGCTGCTGCTTTTCACGACTGCTCTTAACCATGTTGACACGTACTCCATTTCCTTTTTTGAAGTTTGAATTTTGGACATTTTCAAATATGCACAAGAATGCAGAAAACAGAATAACACATCTTTAGGCTCTATTACTCAGCTCCTGCTTTTTAAAGGCAGCAAGTGAGAAGAGGTGGGGGACAGGTGGGGGACACAGGATTATAAAGAAATTCCTGACAATTGGCCATCCATCCAGAACCAACCTCAGTGATCTGCATCTCCTTACCTCCCCACCCCCAAACCCACCCCAGGTATCTCTCATCCCACATTTTTTAAGTGATAAGAACAAAACCAAGCCATTTTTACACCAGAAGAAATGAATAATTCTGTAACATAACCTAATATCCATTCATACACGAGGCTCCAATTATCTTTGTGTGTTTGTGCATGTGCGCGTGCGTGTGTGTGTGTGTGTGTGTATGTGTGTGTTCCTGGTGATTGAACCCAGGGGTGCTCTACCACTGCTATATCCCCAACCCTTTTTATTTTATGTTCAGACAGGGTCTCACTAAGTTTCTCAGGCTGGCCTCAAAATTTCCATCCTCCTCCTCAGTCTCCCAATTAGCTGGGATTACCGGCCTGGGCCACCATACCTGGCTCTCCAATTGTCTTTTTAAAAAATGTACAGATAACTCTGTGCACTTACCCTTCTTTCCACCATCTTCCTGTGCCACCACAGTGGGGTACACAGATGTCCCAGCTGATGCTCTCAAGAGCATCAACAACATCAAAAAGAGAGGCAGATGCCAAGTCCTTTTCAGGCTGTGTTCCCAAGTCCTGTCCCATTTCCAACTGTGATGATAGAGCATGGTTATATTGGTGAATTTGAAACCACTGATGATCACAGGGACATTGTTGTGACCCTCACAGGCACAAGTTAATACATTTCAAACAGATGTGGAGTTGTCAGCCTCAGACTTGATGTGGAACTCAAAGACCTAGAAAATGGTAGAATAATCTTCTCCCATCCTGTCTGTTAGCTGGCACTGTATTAACAACCCCAGCCAGCATCAGGGACCCAAAAAAGCAAGATGAAACACACAGGAGGAAAAACCCTTGGGTTCTTTTTCTACTGATGCAAAACATACATACAAACAAAAGACCTCAATGGTAGAAAATTAAAATGTACAAAGAACCTCCCACCCTGTAGTCCAGCTGTCTGCTGGAGGCAGGACAAGGCTTGATGGGGCCAGCCTTGAGTAATTCACTCTTCCCCTGCTGTCCTCACCAGCCCCCGGCCTCATGTATAGTAACCAACCATTTCGGGTCTTCAGGGACTTCCCTGGTGTTAGTGCTACACGTCCCTTAGCCCAGGCAACCCCAGATGGCTGGTCACCAAACAAGGAGCCAGAAGCCTGGAACCCATCGCAGTCCTCCCTCCCTCTCCTTGTTCCAGTGTGGGGTCACCCACTGAGAGCAGGGGGAGCCCACCACTGAATAATAATTTCAAGGGTCCTCAAAATGACAAATAATTTACCGAAACCTTTGAAGGGCTGAGGCATGCCCAGCTCAGGCAAGGAGAGAGCCTGAAGCCCTCCGGTGGAGAATCGGCATCTTTTCACACCCAGGAGGCCAAATTCAGCAGTCTCCGCCCTCCGTCTTTACCCCCTCTCCAGATCTAATGACAATCCAAAGAGTTCCTGATAGGGTTTTAAAAGATGCTCTCCCATTCACCGTCCACCAAGCATGAAAATCCAGCTCGTTTGTCTCCATTCTTCGCCCTCAAGGCCTGGCTGGCCTAGGGCCTGCAGCCCCAAACTTGTCATTCACTTTTCACTTCCTTTTGTTGGGTTGGCCTTTATTTCATTCTTCTGTCTCCTCCTCGCACCCTCCTCCCCCTCCTCACTCCATCCTGGTCCTTCTCCTCTACCCGCCCCCAGAACTTCCCAGTGCCTCTGTCCACACACAAAAAGCAGCAGACCAGTCTGGGAATTTCTTTACAGGCCCCGTGGTGTCCCCCACCTCCAGCCCCACCCCCTGCCTCTTCCCACTCTGCTTTTAAAAAGTAATAGCAAAAAGCCAGCAGACCTGCCTCCTGCCTGAGAGGAAATGGCGGCTGGGGGCTCGGAGCCCCAGACTTCGACTTCACGAAAGTAAAGGCTGGGGAGGGGAGGAGACTGGCCCAGGGTCACATGGAGCCAGTGGCAGAGCAGGGGCCAGAGCCCAGCGAGCAGCCTCTTGGCCTGGATTCCTCCACCAGAACTGATGGCTGCTCCTCCATCCCCACCACACAGAACCCATTTCCCTGTCTCCTGGCTGTGCTTAGGCTCAGCTTGAAGGCAGGGGCCGTGTCCAGTTCACCACTGTGTCCCTCGAATGCTTAGCAAATGGTAGGCATTCAGTGATGGGGGTGGGGTTTTTAATAAAGCAGAACTGAAGGAACGCAGGGCCTGGCGGGCCTGCTCTTTGGTCTTCTTATGGACCATTTTTGGGGCTGTGGCTTTGTTGCCCACCTCCCCCCAGGGCCTAATTATGGAGGCAAAAACCAGCCTCCTCCTCCATCCCTTCCCTTCTGAGAACAGCTCACACCGGGAAAGGAGTGCAGCGTTCACATCCCCCTCCAAGGCAGGGCAAAGCATCAGGACCCGCAGGACCCCATGACCAGCGAGGTGTGCGGCAGCAGGCATCTTGTCCATGCAACTTGAAGCAGGAGGGAGGAAGAGAAGCAGGAAGGAATGAAAGAGGTCCTTGGTGAGTGACTCTTACATGCCAGGCCCTGTGTGAGTGACAGTGACAGAGCAGAGAGGCAGCTGCTGGACCTGGGGCCACAGCAGTCTCAGAAGCTTGACCTCTCCTCTGGGGTTTGAGTGACAGCACCACTAGCCAGCCACACGCCCAAGCTAGACCCTGGGTGCCGTCCTCACCTGGCCTCTGCAGGGCCAGCGCATCCCACCTAAGCCTCCTCCTCCTGGCCTCCCCTTGGGCCCCTTTTCTGTTTTGTTTTGTTTGCTACCAGGGACTAAACCCAGGGGTGCTTAACCACTGAGCCACATCCCCATCCCTTTTTATTTTTTTTTATTTGAGACAGGGCCTCACCAAGTTGCTAAGGCTGGCTTTGAACTTGCAATCCTCCTGCCTCAGCCTCCCAAGCAGCTGGGATTACAGGTGTGCACCACCATACCTGGCTCTCATTGGCTTTTGGTTGTACCATCTGACAGCCACACAGGGGTCCCCCCTGGAGCCTCCCTGCTGCCTCTCCCTCAGTGCAGCAGCCTGGCAGAAGCTTATGTCTTTCTACTGAGCAGAACTTTCCAAGGAGGCAGGAAGCTGCTCCCTTTTTGAGTAGACTGCAGAGGTCAAAAGCAGGGACTGTGGAGTCAGGCTTCCTGGGTGCAGATAGCAGGTAGATCCACCATCCACTCACTCAGTGAACTTGGGCAGCCTCTTTAAGTCCTAATGTTATCTGTGAAATAGGGATAGTTCTAGAATCTCATAGAATAGCTGTAAAGATTAAATGTAGAATCTACAATCTACAGTCATCACTTGCTATCCTTGAGAAATTGATTCCAGAACCTCTGCAGATTCCCAAATCCAAAGATGCTCACGTTCCTTACATAAAATATATATGAAACTACATTTGAGAGTTGGGATTGTGGCTCAGCGTTAGAGCGCTTGCCTAGCATGTGTGAGGCACTGGGTTCGATTCTCAGCACCACATATAAATAAATGAATAAAATAAGGTCCATCAACATCTAAAAAAAAACTACACTTGAAAAACTTTTATTAACTAGACAATGTGACTGCGAGATTTTCTTCTGTTTCTAAATTTTGTTAGTCTTTTTCTTTTTGCACGGATATAATGCTATTTTCTAGAGGAAAAAAAATGTTATTCCTTAAAGGATATAATTAATGAATGTAGTGATACTGCAGGTTTTAAAAATGTCTTTAGTGGGATGGTAGGAATGATTCCATAGAGGTAGAATATCTGCACCAGCTGAAAACTTGGCAGGGGAAGCACAGATCTGGAGGGACCTTGCAGCACTCAGGGGCGAAGGTGGCAGTGAACAAGAGGCCAAAGGGGGACTTGAACTCCCAGTGCAAAGGTTCATGCTCTTTCCTCGTCCCTCTCCAGCTTCCCACTGTAGCAAGTGGAGTTTGAGGAAGGGACATAAAGGAAATGGAACCATCAGCCACACAGGAAGTCACAGCATTCCTCCTTACTGCCCTGAACTGTAGTGAGGACTCTGGGAGTTCAAGGTCAATCCAGGCTGCAAGCACATGGGCTGCTCAGGAAATGCACTCTTTTATTAAAAACATCACCAGAAACTGCAGTTTAATCAATTCTACATTAAGGTGTGTGTTTTTGTTCATTGTAACCATTTTAGATAAGACTCTTTCCATAGTGGGTTGAATGGTGGCCTCACAAACGACATACTTATCAGGACCTATAAACGTGACCTCATTTGGTGAGTCTTTGCAGATGTACGTAGTTAAGGATCTCCAGACAAGATCCTCCCGGATCCTAAGTTGGCTCTAAATCCAAACACAAGTGTGTGGAGGAGGAGAAGAAACACACAGAGACCCAGAAGAGAAGGTCCTGGAAAGACAGAGGCAGTGGAAGGATGTAGCCACAAGCGAAGGCATGGCAGGAAGCTCTAGAAACTGGAAGGCCTGTGGAAGGAGCCTCCCCTAGAGCCTCTGGAGGGATGGTCACCCTCCCAGCTCCCTGGTTGTGGGCCTCTGGCCTCCAGAAAGAAGAGAATGAATCCCTGTTGTTTTAAGCCACCCAGTTTATGGTAATTTGTCACCACAGTCCAGGGAAACAAACACACTCTCTTAATAGCATTGTGTCACTCAGTACTCCTTAAACAGAGCACTTGGCACTTTGTTAAGTGTGTGGCAAAGAGAAAACACTAAGCAAAGGTTAGCTCCTGTGCCCACCTGTCTGGATGGCTAGGGAGCCCCCACAAACGTCACTGATGGTCCAATCCTGTGCACTGCTGGATCTCCTTCAATGGGCTGGTCCACCTGTCACCTGCTCAAGGCAGCTGTGGGGACCCGTTTCCTCCCTCTGGTGTCCCAGCCAGTTGTCCACTCTAGTTGGCTCTGGCAGGTGACCACCACTTTCTAGCTTGCTGCCCCTGATCACCTATGGCCTGGGGAGCCAGTTATCCAAGGGACTGAACCAAAGGGCACTTCTCCAAGCTTGGCAGGATTGTATGCAGAAGAATAAACTGAATCTAAGTGAGGACACCTGGGCCTTTCCCACAAATGTCTGGTGTGAGCTTTGGATCTTGGTGCCATCAGGATGATGTCAGGGATGGGAAGGAGAGAGGCCTCAGCTAGTGGGGAAGGGGCAGGGATCCCATGATGTCAGCTGGAGACTCCCAAAAGTACAGACATCAGAGTGGATGCAAACTTGCTGCCTTGGGCAGAGAGCCTGGCTCAGGGCTTATGAGAAAAGAGCGTTTCTCAATTAACTGAGGTGGCCCAAACCAGGCTGAGGGATGAATCTTCAGAGGCTACCTAGAGGAGGTGAAGATTTGAAGGTAGGAACCTCAGAACAAAGAGGCGGTAACAGACAATAGTGAGATGAGATTGGAGCCCAAAAGCCCAGTCAAATCCCAGCTCAGCTTCCAGACACATATACAAAGGAAAAATAAATCAAAAACAGTATACCTTTGTCATATCAAGTTCAATTTACTTAACATCTTTCAATTTCACTGCAATATAGATCTACCTTGTCATTCTAATTGCTTCATTAATTGCTTTCATTTTTTGATCAATAAAAAAAGTACAGTTAGCCCTCTATATCCATGGGTTCCACATTCAAGAATTCAACCAACTGCAGATAAAATATATATATATATATATATTAGAGGGGCTGGGATTGTGGCTCAGCGGTAGAGCACTCGCCTAGCACCTGCGTGGCCTGGGTTCGATCCTCAGCACCACATAAAAATAAACACATCGTGTACAACTAAAGCAAATAAATAAATATTTTTTTTAATATTAGAAAAAAATTACACCTTTTCCAGGTAAGGGCCCTGCCATGTATCTGTACCCTCAAGATGCCTCAGTTCTAAAGATATACAGACATTTTCATGTCATTAGTCCCTAAGCCATACAGTGTAGCACCTATTTACAGTGCATTTCCACTGTGATAATGATGTAAGTAATCTAGAGATGATTTAAATTTCATGGGAGGATATGCACAGGTTGTGTGCAAATATGATATCATTTTATACAAAGGATTTGAGCATCCTCAGATTTTGGCATCAGAGTGGAGTCCCGGAACCAATGCCTCACAGATACCAAGGGTTAATCCTATCAGGTTTGCCTATGATCTTGGATTCAGGGAGATTAAAATGAGAAAGATTGTTGGTACCATAGATATGTGTTGGGAGAGTGATCTGTGCATAGTCTATGGATTTTTATTTTTTTTTTGTACTAGGTATTTAATTCAGGGGCACTCTACCACTGGGCCACATCCCCAGCCCCTTTTCTGCATTTCATTAGAGACAGGGATTCACTGAGTTGCTAAGTGCCTCGCCATTGCTGAAGCTGGCTTTGAACTCGAGATCTTCCTGCCTCAGCCTCCCAAGTGCTGGGATTACAGGCGTGCGCCACCGTGCCCAGCTCCCACACATTTTTATTTTGAGACAGGATCTCGCCAAGTTGCCCAGGCTGGCCTCGAACTTGGGATCCCTCTGCCTAGGCCTCTTGAGTCACTGGGATTAAAGGCATGCACCACCATGCTCAGCTTCATGGATATTTGCAGAAATGTGTCTCCTTGTGTTAGCTCTCCTGCCGGGGGATTAGTGCTGCAAGGAACAGCCTGGACCAAGGAGATGGGGAGGGAGCCGCAGAAGAGAGCAGCCTTCCTGCAGCTCCTCATCCATCAGGGCTGACAAACCTGGCCCCCTGTGCGGGCTCCAGCCACAGCTGCTGAGCAACGGCAGGTACAGAGCAGAGCCTCCCCCAGCCCTCGCACCCTCCTCTTAGGTCAACAGACAGAAGGGGCTCTGTCAGCCTGGTTGGGACAGGGAAGATTAATGGAGCAGGTGCAGGCTAGGGTGGGACAATCACCTGGCCTGACAAGGTCCCTCATGGAGATTGAGTGCCTGACCCAAGCCAAGAATCAAGCCTGATGTCACCCAGCATGAGCTTGGATTTGGCAGGGTGTGGACTGTAGCCAGCTACACAGCCTCTGCTCCCCACCTTCCCTGGCCTCACCTAGCTCATTCAGTCTCCCCCAGGGGTCCTGTAGAGAAGCCCCAGAGCCCAACCTGTGGCACCCAACTTTAAAATTAATGACTTTCTTGTTTCTCCAATTTCCCAAGTAACTCACTGTGAAGAGTATAGATCAGCAAAATATTTTACATCACCTGTTAATCTCACCAGCCAGTGATTGCCACTGTTCATATTTGGTATATGTTATCTGTCCATCCAGCTATCTGTACACACACACCTATAGGAAAAGAGAGAGATCACACTATAATTTTTGTCTTATAATCTTTTTACACTTAATACATTTGTAAATATCTTGCATTACTAATGAAATATAGGTCTAGTTTATATATTTTCTCCAGCTTATATATTACTACATATGTTCTATGGATCTAGTTTATATATTACTACATATATCCTGTGCATCAAAATATTGTGTCATAATATAATTAACCAAAAGTCCCCTGTTGTAATTTAGTTGTATCCAATTTTTGCACTTTATAATTAACATCGATATGGACATTTTTAAACATGCATCCTCCCCATTTGCAGATGAGAAAAATAAGAGGCAGAGTGGGTCAGGGAGTTGCTTGGAGTCACAAAGCTAATACATATCCAAAGGGGATTGAATCCAGGACCTCGTGGCAAAGAGCAAAATTCATGGATGCTCAAGTACTTTATGTAAAATGCATAGCATTTGCATATAATTTACATATATCCTCCTATACACTTCAAATTATCTCTAGATTACTTGTAATACCTAATACAGTTAGGTGCAGTGGCGCATGCTTGTAATCCCATCATCTTGGGAGACTGAGGCAAGAAGATTGAGAGTTCAAAGCCAATCTCAGCAACTTAGTGAGGACCTAAGCAACTCAGTGAGACCCTGTCTTAAAATAAAATATAAAAAAGGGCTGGAGATGTGGCTCGGTGGTTAAGGGCCCCTGGGTTCTATCCCTGGTGCCTAATAATAATAATCATACCTAATATACCTAATAGGATGTAAATGTTATGTAAATAGTTGTACTGCATTGTTTAGAGATTTATGACAAGAAAAAAAAAGCTAGTACATGTTTGGTATACATGTGGTTCTCTTTTTGAGTATTTTCAATCCATGGTTGAGTGACTCCTCAGATGATGAACCCACAGATACAGAGAGCTGACTGTATATCATTTTATTATTTCTTTAGGAAAATGTTCTCAAAGTGCAACTGTTAAGTCAGAATTGATGTGCTCTGTAGTGAGGCTTTTGATACATATTGCTGCAGGGTTGTGCCTGTGCCTATTGGGGCCTGTAGATTGTCTTTCCTGGGTTGGGGTTGGGAGAGGCAGGAAGAGAAGGGAAGCTTGTGTATGAGGCTGGACTCAAGGCCTGTCTACCCTGCTGCCACCCTCCAGGTGTTTCAGTCCATCCTTCCACCCAGGGAGAGAAGCTGCTGACCAGGCAAGTGAGGAAGCTCAGGAGCTGGGGAGGTGAGCGTGCTGGGTGGTGGAGCAGCCTGGAAGTGAGGGTAGAGAAGGAAATAATCTCCAGGGACATGAAGTCAGGGAAGACTTCCAAGAGGCAGTGAAATATCTGCTGGTTTTGCAAGGGGGGAAGGATGGAACTATTCAGGCTACCGGTGGGGAAGGAGTGCCCCTGCATTTGGGGGGAGGAGGGAGATGAAGGGAGACAAGCCCGCCCTTAGCCATGGCCACCCCACCTCACCCCATTCGCGTGTTAGATGAGTCTTCAAGAGGAAGAGCCTTGCCCTGCATCCAGACCTGAAGTGGCAACAGAGGCAGACTGCCACTCCTTGGCTCTGTGACCTGGAGCAACGCCTTGGCCCTCTCTGCCCCCTCTTCCCACCTGTGCCACTCACCTGGCTGTGGGCGCTCAGGGTGCTCCTGGGATTCGCCTCAGGGATTCACCATCAAAAGGTAGAAGGTGCCTTCTAATCACCACCCTGAAGGTTATGGTCTATCATATTTCCACACTCAGTTCTAGACTCCCATGTCTGCCCACAGGACACGGAGCGGCAGTGCAGTGGGGAACTCCCAAATCAGATCCCTGGGGCCCAAGGACAGGAAAAGGAAATGGACAATCATTGAGAGCTACTAAGGGCAGCCACTTCATGTTCCTCTGACAGTGCATCCTTTCTTTCTTTTTTTAAAAATATTTATTTATTTACTTTAGTTGTACACAATGCAATGCATTTATGTTTACGTGGTGCTGAGGATCGAACCTGGGCAGAGCACGTGTGAGGCGAGCGCTCTGCTGCTGAGCCACAACCCCAGCCCCTTTTCTTTTCTTTTTTTAGATACCAAGAATTGAATCCAGAGGTCTTAACTACAGAGCCACATCCCCAGCCCTTTTTTGTATTTTATTTAGAGACAGGGTCTTGCTGAGTTGCTTAGGGCCTCACTAAGTTGCTGAGGCTGGCTTGGAACTCTGTATCCTCCTGCCTCAGCCTCCTGAGCCTCTGGGATGACAGGCGTGCACCATGGTGCCCCACGAGCATCGCCTCCTTAAACACGTCTGTGAGGTAGGAGTTATCATTAGCTCCAATTGACAGGTGAAAAAAAATGGATCCTGAGGATTTGGTAATTTACTTTGGATAACACTGCTGGTGGGTAGCCAGGGCTCAGCCCCAGGTTCCTCTGACCCCATGGTTCTGGCACCTTCCATGGGCCAGACTGTCACCAGAACTGGGATTGTTCCAAAACATCCGGGGATGGGAGCCCCATGGAGCACCAGGATCTGCAGGGGTCAGGGAGGGTGGGTCTGCGGCTGGGCAGGCTGTGAGAGGGAAGGCAGGGGCTCCCGAGGCCCCGCCCCTCACACCTCCACTGGCCTCCTCTGCGTGGGGCAGCCAGCTGGTGCCTGACCTTGTGCCTCTGACAATGATTTAACCAGTGGGGTGGGAGCTGGGAGGGATCTGTGAAGCTGTCAGTGGTGGGGGGGCTTCAGCTCCAGCCTCTTGGCTCAGCTAATAGTTGGGGGCAGGAGGAAGAGGAGCCCGGGAGATGCCAAGAGACCTTCTGATCCTGCTGTTTCCTGTACAACACGGGGGACCCACAAAACCTGTGAAGTCCTGCATCTCCCCAACTACCCTGTCAAGTCCAGCTTCCCTTAGTGTAAATGCAGGCCACTCCAAAACACTGTTACTTCTCTCTCCTGTCCCATCTGAGGGGTCTAGTCACAGAATATAGAAGAAAAGACACTTCCTGGGAACCAGCTGTCTGCTGGTTGTGCAAAGGCCCCAGCACAGTGCCACAGGGCAAGCAGGCAGCATGCATGAAGATAGTGGCCAAGTGGGGACAGTGGCCACCTGGAGAGGTCACCTGCTACTTAAGTCCAGCTTATTATCTCCATGCAGCAATGAGGACTCAGAATTTTTCAAGAAAAGCTGGAAATTCATATTTGTAGGTGAAATCTTCCCAATGTTAGCAACCACCTGGAAAAAAAAATTCAAATACGGTTTGGAGTCAAACAAAGTCTGGATTGTAGCTGGAGTCTCTGGTATAGATATAGAAACCATAAAGGCCAGAAGGCTCCACTACTGGGTATTATCTAGCATAATCCTTTTGTTTTAGGTGGGGAAACTGAGGCTGGAATATGGGAGGGAGAGAAGTGTAACTTGGTACAGTCACTTAGTGAGTCAGTGGCCCAGCTGAGCAAGGCTTCCAGGGCTCCTGCCCCTAGCCTCACTAAGTTGCCCAGGCTGGCCTTGAACTTGAGATTCTCCTGCCTCAGTCTCTTGAGTCCCTAGGATTACAGGCATATGCTTGTACTACTCAGTAGCTTGGAGAATTTTTTTGATCTTACAGCTCCACAGTAGTTGTGCTTTCCCTGGAAGGTTTTTATGTTTGTTTGCATTTGTTTGGGTTTTGGTTTTAGTAGCCTGGAGTTTCACTTGCCACATGCACAGGTTTGTGTCCGAAGACTCAAAATAGTCTTATGCATATTTCTGGAACAATCTCTGAGAAAACCTCTCTTCTCCACTTCTCTGCCCTGCACATTCTCACCGCCTCAACCTCTTGAACTCTGTTCTCTATCTCCTCGACTCAGCAAGACCACCAAGCTTTGTTTGGGTCCCCATCCCTGTACAACAGGCCAGAATCACAAGACCAGTGCTCATTTGTCTCCATCCTCTCAAGATCACAGCCCTGTGCTGCCTATTTTCCAGAGAACTGTCGCTTTATGTATTTTGTCCAGTTTTCCAGCTATTGATGGCAAGATGTAAGTCTGCCCCAGTTTGGGGCTCCTCTTAGGACTGGAAGCAGAATCTGGAACAAAACATCAGAAGTGAGGAAATGCTCTATTGTGAATCATCCTGTGCAACAGTGAGGACCCGGACCATTTAGAATTGACAGGAGCATCCCTGGGCTCCAAGGGATGTTCTGTTGGATCCTGTAACTACAAGGCTACGTGGTGCAATGGAAAGAATCAAGACCAGGGATCTAATTCTGCTGCACCCCATGTATAGTGGCACTATACTCCTGTGTGTACCCTACATCCTTTCCCCTCCTCTCCCAGTTAGGCACCCACCTTCATTTGGACAACAGCTCCTCTCCAGTTCCACATGGTTTGGCTCCCACTACACAGCACTGCCTTGCCTTCCAAGCACAAGGGTAGGTATGTGACCCATGTTTAGCCAATCAGAGCCCTTCATCCCCTGCTCAGTACAGGGATGAGCACATGATCAATTTGGGCCAATCACAAGCCTTCCTTATCATTTTTATATGGTTGTGAGGAGACAAAGCTTCCTTCTTGGGCACTGGTACTCTGAAATGATGTGAGCCCTCAGCTTTCTGTGGACACATCCTACCCTTCTCCCCATCTCTGAAGTAGAAGAAAAGAGAGGGTGCTGCTGACAGGATGTCCCTGAAGACCCTGAGACCAGCTCCACCTCTGCACTGCCTGTTTATGTGAACCAATAAATTCCGTTTCCTATTGATTTGAGTTGCTTTTCTGTCATTTTGTGTGTGTGTGTGTGTGTGTGTGTGTGTGTGTGTGTGTGTGTATCAGTGCTCTACCACTGAGCTACATCCCCAGATCTTTTAATTAATTAATTAATTAATTTTTTGAGACAGGGTCTCCCTAAATTGCCCAGACTGACTTCAAATTCACAACTCTTCTTCCTCAGCTTCCTGGGTCTCTGGGATTATAACCATGTGCCTCTATACCCGACTTCTATCACTTGCAACCAAAAAAAATTTACTAAAAAAAAACCCTTACTCTTTATTTCCTGTTTCTGGATCTTGGTTCAGGTGTCTCCAGAGAGCGCTGTATATGTGCTAAGGTGTGTGTGCAGAACATGATCCACTGGTATGTAAAAAGAAAACATAAGGCGTCCTCCTAATGAATAGGCATTTTCTGGATGGAAATGAGAACATCAGAAAGGCAGCTAAGCATGTGCGATGGCCTGACCACCAGGCTCTGTCCGTGATGAGGGCAGGGCCCAGATCTGGTCCACCTGTATGCTCCTAGCACCGAACACAGGTCCTGAGTCAGAGTTGACATCACCTCAATATTTACTGGACATGTAAATGGACAAATATGAAAAGACAAGGAGTGTTTGAGTAGTGCTTATGGTGGGGTGTAGGCAGCGTAGACAAGTGGACATGAAAGATGAAGAGCATGGAAACCAGTTTTGGTGTGAAAGGGGTGCACAGACCTCTTAAAGCAGAGAATTCTGTGTTGTGATGTGGGTGTAGTCTCCCTTTGACGGCAGTGATCCCCATGAGGAGTCTAGTCAATAGTCAGGCACGGGTTGATGGAGACTAGCGGAGCGGGGTGTTGATACAAGAGAACTGAGCAGAGCTGACTTGGTGACTGGACTTCCGGGGGGTAGTGTGAGCATGGGGTGGGGGATTTGAGTCAGAACGGGGTGAGAGGTGTCAGGACACAGGTGAATCAGGGAGGGTGTGAAAGTTTCTACTTTGAGAGCCTGAGAAAATTTCACGGTGAGAAGGTTTGAAGGAAGCAGGAGTTCGGTTGGTGGTCTCTGTGGTTTTGAGCTGACATCCAGGCCGATTCGTCCCATGGGCCGTGGGAGTTGTCATGGATGGAGATACACATTTGGGAGTCACCAAGGAAGAGGTGAGGTTAAAACAATAAGACTGGGTAGCAATGGAAAAGCCAAGATATGAACTCCAGGCACCTTCAAGGGGTGGGACCAGCGCTGTCAAAGAATCCCACTCTAGAAGAAACCTGCATCTAGAGACTACATGGGGTTTTTCTGCATACACAGCCCTGAGAGCAGAGACCCAGCTGCAGACATAGGAAGGAGTTCATTGCAGGCCCAGTGGCACAGGCCTGTAAGCCCAGCTATTCTGGAGACACAGACAGGAGGATCACAAGTTCAAGACCAGCCTGGGCAACTTAGCAAGTCCCTTCCTCAAAACAAAATACAAAGGGCTGGTGATTTGGCACAATGGTAGAGTGTCCCTGGGTTCAGGAAGGAGCACATAGAACGTGAAGGGGAGGCAGGAGAAGCCAGGCAGAGTGATGTCCAGAAATCCAAGAAATCTGAGTCTCTACATGGGAGAGGTTTCATTAGAGTCAAAGGCCACAGTAGATGGGGAAGAAGAGGGACTAGACGTAGACAGCAAGAAAACGCAGGGTGAGCTCAGCCACCGACTTGCTGGCGTTCCTGAACAAGTACCCTGCCCCCTTGGCTTCCTGAAGCAGAAGGTAGGGCCAAGGGAGTTAAGTCCTTAGGATTCTGATGCTGGCCCCTGCTTTTATTACCTACAGCTATTCTCCTGTCACCTTCTCCAAGCTGCCTGGACTGTTTCAGCCAGTGCAGACCACCCTCACCTCCACCTCCCCTCCCACCTCCCTGGGTGTCTGGGTTAGACGTGCACTTCCCTCCTCTCCTTCCCCCCACCATTCGGAAAGCAGGGACGGCCTGGCGGGTGGGGTCAGGGGAGGACCACAGAGGAACCAGAGGGACAGAAGCCCCAGGGCTGAGTGGGTGGAGCCTAACTGAGCCACGCCTCTAACACACTGCCCCTCCCTCGGCCTTCCCACTTTGTCTCAATTTCCCAGGAGGTGTCCCAATCGCGGAGCCTAAATGCCTTTGGGGCCAAAAGGCCCTTAAAAGCCTCGGTGGGACAGGAGAAGCGGACAACATCCCAAATTTGGAGAAGACATGGACTGGGGCATCCCGAAAAATCCTACACGCGCCCCCACTGCAAAGCCTCCAGGTCCTTGTGCCTCCTGAGACGGCCACTCGCTCTCCTCTGGGCAGGAGAGTGCAATTAGCCGGAGGAGGGGGGCCAGGGGACGGGAGAGGGAGCTACAAAGGGGCGCGCTGTGTGGCCTCCAGGCAGGCCGTCTTTTGAAGGTCGATTCGCTCTGGCTGGCCAGGGGAAGCAAATGCTAATTTCCTCCTGGAGGGGGTCTGCGGCCCTTCCTCCGGAGTCTCGAGGGGGAGGGACAGCAGAGGCGACTTATTAGTGGCCCTGAGACTGCCTTCACCTTCTCCCACCCACACACACCCGGGAGCCCCGTGACCATCCCATAAAGCACAGAGTAGGTCTGTGAGAGCACAGTGGATCTCCCTTCGCCCTTATTTTCCTGAAGAGGAAAAGGGGCTCTTAGCGGTTGGGCAGCCAAGGTTAAGGGCGCTGCCCCTTGAAGCCAGGACGCGAGCAGCCCTTGGCGCCAGACGGAGGGTCTCAGGCACAGCCTTCCTGTGCTCAAGCCTTGCTTGAACCGCTGGGGAGAGAGGTGTTCCCTTGCAATCGGCTTTGCCCTGGAGTATGAAGCCCGGGAGAAATCCTGACAGACACTTGCTAAGGCTCCCGGAGTGCCATAGCTCCTACCACGGAGCTCCACTCAGAGCCCTTGGTCACCCCACACCAGTTGAGGCTGGACAATGTTATTTGAATTCGACATCTTTTTAGAATTAGCTTCTGGGATATAAACTTTTTGTTTGTTTGTTTGTTTTTAAAGAGTTGGAGATTGAACCCAGGGCCTCTTGCATGCTAGGCAAGTTCTCTACCACTGAGCTACATCCCCAGCCCTAATTTTTTTAAAATACAAAACTTATATAATATACTTTATTTAAATGTAAAGAGAAAGGATCGATAGTTAGGTGGATGTGGCAGAGGAAGAAAGTGCAGAGCTGGTGCCTGCTGACACAGCTGGGGAAGCCCTGGTCATGGGGCTGAGACGGGGACCTAACTCCAGCATCTGAGGCTGTCCTGATTGCCCAGGTGGCTTCCTAGGAAGGGGCCCTCAGGGACCTGCAACTCCCAGGCAGACCCATTGCTCGCTGCTGCCATGAATTGAAAGCAACCCCCCATGCTTTTACCCCTCTGCCTGCATGCAGACCCCGTGTCCCACAGATCTCCATGTCCCAGAGGGCTGAGGGCTTTGTTCCCCTCCAGCCCCTGCTATACACACACACACACACACACACACACACACACACACACACTGTGGTTGCCTTCTTTCCCTCTCTCCCTCTGTCCCTCCCCTTCTCTCTCCAGGCTGCAAGGCCCTGTCAGGAGCCCTTTTGTGAGGTAATTGGATTTCTCCCCTTGTTAGCTTGCAATGAAAATGTCATCTATTCCAGGCCACCGCCAGGGAGGGGCAGAGCCCCATTCAGTGAGCAGGGACCAGAGCTGTGAAGCTATTCAGGCCTCCCAGTCTCCACTTGGGCAGCTGGGGCCCATCTTCCTGACAATGCCCCCTGGCCCTCCTGCCTGCACTGCCTGCCTGTGTGCCCAGCCTAAGAGTGGCCCTGACAGGGCCGGAGATGGGTGGCTGGATTCTGAGGCTGCTGGCAGTCCATTTGGTTTGCTATGTCACCCCCCCAACCCTAACAAGTAGGCACTGGAGGAATTTGATTTTTAAAAACATCCCCTCCAAATGTGGGCACTTGGGAGGAGTGGGGAGAAAGGGAACTTTCCACCAAGGAGGCAAGTTCTGTGGAAGTCCCAAGACACCAGAGGCACTTAAAAAGTGGTTAAGAGAAACTGCAGAGAACAGATGCTGCTGCAGGAGGATGGCTCCCCTGTCCCCACGAGAGATCAGTGTTGTGTGGAGCCTGCCAGATCAGAAGTCATCTGGGCACAGCCAGGCACAGCTTGAGACCCAGACCACTGCATGATCCTGGCCCTCTGGTTCCTAACTGGGAAGATCGTAGGAAATGGCTCCCAGTGATTTCAGAAATCCACCACAGTCCTTCCCCATGACCTTGTGGGCAAAGTGGAAAAATGGGGGGAAATGGGACAGATAGGCGGTGGATCTCTAACCTTGAAAGCCTTCTCCCAAAGGAAGAGATAAATCCCCCAGTCCCACTCCCAGTATCTAAGGTGGAAACTCAAGTCCAGACAGGTCTAATGCTTGCTCCAAGTTGCAGAGTTGATATGTGGCCAAGAAAAGTTTCAGACCTAGGCCTGTCTCATTCCAAAGCTTTATATCGTCTTTTTTATGGTTTTTATTGGTGCACTATAATTGTACATGTTGATGGGATGCGTTGTGGAACATTCCTACATGCACAGAATGTAACTTAGTCAATCTCATTCCTCAGTACCTCCTCTCTTCCTCTCCTCCCCCTCTCCCATTCCCTCTTCTGATCTTTCTTCTATTTTTTTAAAATGATTGCATTATAATTATATATAAAAAGTGGGATTCGTTGTGCTATATTCATACATGGACATAGCATAATTTGGTAGATTTCTTTTTCCTGGTACTTCCCCACACTCTCCCTTCCTTCCTCCCTCTTGATCCTCTCCTCTATTCTGTTGGTTTCCTTCTAGTTTCTTTTCTTTTTTTTAGTATTTATTTATTTGCTTTTAGTTGTACACAATGTGTTTATTTTTACGTGGTGCTGAGGATGGAACCCTGGCCGCGCACATGCTAGGCGAGCGCTCTACCACTGAGCCACAACCCCAGCCCTTTCCTTCTATTTTCATGAGATCCCTTTATTATTTCTTTTATTTTCCTCTCCAGTTTCTACATATGAGATGAAACATGCAGCCCTATTATGATTTCACTGCTAGATTTACAACTTAAAAAGCAAATGCTGCCCGGTGCGGTGGTGCACAGTTGTAATCCCAGCTGCTCCGGATGGACGCTGAGGTAGAAGGGTGGAGAGTTCAAAGCCAGCCTCAGCAAAAGCGAGGCCCTAAGCAACTCAGTGAGACCCTCTCTCTAAATAAAATACAAAATAGGGGTGGGGATGTGGCCCAGTGGTCAAGTGCCCCTGAGTTTAATCCCTGATTACCACCACCACCCTCAAATTAAGAAAGCAAATGCAGGCCAGGTGTAGTGGTGTGCACCTGTAACCCCATCCACTTGGAAGACTGAAGCAGGAGGATCACAAGTTCAAGGTCAGTGTTAGTAACTTAGTGAGACTCTGTCTCAAAATAAAATAGAAGAACTAGGGATGTAGCACAGTGGTTCAATTCCCAGTATTTAAAAAAACGCAGATGCAATTCTGGGTACCAGTGCACAGGAGGTCTTCAGTCCCCATCATTTCTAGGATTAGTACAGCAAGTTACCAGGAGACAGGGGAGACTCAGAACAAGAAAGAGGTTTCTGGGAAAAGATGGAGTGTGCTGTAGCTGGGAGTGGGGGCTGTGAGTGGAAGTTGCACTACATATGCTGAGATTCAGTCATCCAAGGTGCCATTTGGAACTTTGAAGCCAGCTAATCCCACCTCCTGGGCATCTCATCACCAGACTCCCATTACCCCCTACAATCCTACCAGGGACTCACCCCCTCCCATCCTTGCCTGCATATCCTTTCCCAGTCAAGGTCACTGTGTGATCAGCATCCTGATGACCCCATATCAATGAGGACAGAGGAGCTTCAGCGTTCTGTGGACGATTCACCTGGAGCCCCTGCTCCTCTGCCCAGGGACATTCCCCTTTGCTTCACACAGGCCCCCCCACACCCCAGAGCTACCCCCATGAACTACCCCACTCTGACGTTATAAATGCCAGAGTTGTCCTGCCAGCTCCAGCCCCCCAGCCTCAGGTGCTCCTTTCTGAATTCAGGACACATCGGCGCCACCCTCCTCTCAACTTGACCCTCTGCGGGCAGGGTGCGTCTAGGTGGGGCCCTCTGAGGTGAGGTCTAGGGACTTAGGTGTATGTTTTGAGCTGTTCAGATGATGGACTTTGGGGTCTAGGCTCAGTGGGAAAAGGAGTGTGAGTAGGAGGAGAGAGCGGTCTTGGTGAAGGAGAGAGAGTGGTGCCAAGGTCCACCATGACCCTCTTCTCTTCCTCATTCTGAACACTACTATGGGTGAGTTAGTCTGGCTGTCTTGGGAGGCTGTGGAGCTCAGATACGCAGCGCGTACACACACCTGCCCTTAAGCTCTCCACCTGTAGGAGTGTGAGGGGTTTAGGGGCTACAAGTAGAGGACAGGAGTAACGAGGGAGAGAGATGGGCTAGTAAGGGGAGGAAGAGCCACGCCTTTTCTGGGAATCAGTGATCTTCCAGGAACTTGGGTGTCACCTCTTTTACCCCAGCCAGCAGGTGTCTTTAGCCATGAACTGGGGAGAGGGAGCCACTAAGCAGGTCTATGTCTAGTTAGGCCTATGTTATAGTGTGGGACAAAACACCTCTCAAGTGATCGACCTGTCTGCATGCAGAGCTGGGCAGAATCTGACCCGACGGGTCAGGCAACAAAGGGGACAGACACAATAGGAAGACAGAGATGCCACACCTTTTCTTCTCATTCCAGTCACTCACACAGGTCCACGTGAAAGTCGCCTGTCAACATCATCATCACAAGGATTGACATTATTATTGAGTGCCTCGTCTATGCCGTCTGGTGCACTCTACAGGATCATCACCCTCTTAAGACTTAGGTACTGTTACTTTCCCTAAGGCACAGAGAGGTTGAGGACCTACCCAAGGTCACCACAGCCAGTAAGCAGAGGAGTCTGGCTCTGGAGCCTCAGTGGACCTCAGAAAGGCGAGGTCTCGGGGGGTCTGAGTCCTCAGTCCTGGGGGTCAGGGTCCTCGGTCCTGAGGTCAAGGTCCTTGGTCCTGGGGGTCAGGGTCCTTGGTCCTGAGGTCAAGGTCCTTGGTCCTGGGGGTCTGGGTCCTTGGTCCTGAGGTCAAGGTCCTTGGTCCTGGGGGTCAGGGTCCTTGGTCCTGAGTGTCAGGGTCCTTGGTCCTGAGGTCAAGGTCCTTGGTCCTGGGGGTCAGGATTCTTGATCCTGGGGGTCTGGGTCCTTGGTGCTGGGGGTCAGGGGCCTTAGTTTTTGGGATCTGGGTCTTTGGTCTTAGAGCTCAGGGTCCTTGGCCCTGGTGATCAGGTCCTTGGTCCTGGGGGTCTGGGTCCTTGGCCCTGGTGATCAGGTCCTTGGTCCTGGGGGTCTGGGTTCTTGGACCTGGTGATCAGGTCCTTGGTCCTGGGGGTCTGGGTCCTTGGTCCTGGGGGTCTGGGTCCTTGGTCCTGGGGGTCAGGGTCCTTCGTCCTGGGGGTCTGGGTTCTTGGACCTGGTGATCAGGTCCTTGGTCCTGGGGGTCTGGGTTCTTGGTCCTGGGGGTCTGGGTTCTTGGTCCTGGGGGTCAGGGTCCTTGGTCCTGGGGGTCAGGGTCCTTGGTCCTGGGGGTCTGGGTCCTTGGTCCTGGGGGTCAGGGTCCTTCGTCCTGGGGGTCTGGGTTCTTGGACCTGGTGATCAGGTCCTTGGTCCTGGGGGTCTGGGTTCTTGGTCCTGGGGGTCAGGGTCCTTGGTCCTGGGGGTCTGGGTCCTTGGTCCTGGGGGTCTGGGTCTGGGTCCTTGGTCCTGGGGGTCTGGGTCCTTGGTCCTGGGGGTCTGGGTCCTTGGACCTGGTGATCAGGTCCTTGGTCCTGGGGGTCTGGGTTCTTGGTCCTGGGGGTCTGGGTCCTTGGTCCTGGTGATCAGGTCCTTGGTCCTGGGGGTCTGGGTCCTTGGTCCTGGGGGTCTGGGTCCTTGGTCCTGGGGGTCTGGGTCCTTGGTCCTGGGGGTCTGGGTCCTTGGCCCTGGTGATCAGGTCCTTGGTCCTGGGGGTCTGGGTTCTTGGTCCTGGGGGTCAGGGTCCTTCGTCCTGGGGGTCTGGGTTCTTGGACCTGGTGATCAGGTCCTTGGTCCTGGGGGTCAGGGTCCTTCGTCCTGGGGGTCTGGGTTCTTGGACCTGGTGATCAGGTCCTTGGTCCTGGGGGTCTGGGTTCTTGGTCCTGGGGGTCTGGGTTCTTGGTCCTGGGGGTCAGGGTCCTTGGTCCTGGGGGTCAGGGTCCTTGGTCCTGGGGGTCTGGGGGTCCTGGGGGTTCTTGGTCCTGGGGGTCAGGGTCCTTGGTCCTGGGGGTCTGGGGTCTGGGGGTCAGGGTCCTTCGTCCTGGGGGTCTGGGTTCTTGGACCTGGTGATCAGGTCCTTGGTCCTGGGGGTCAGGGTCCTTCGTCCTGGGGGTCTGGGTTCTTGGACCTGGTGATCAGGTCCTTCGTCCTGGAGGTCTGGGTCCTTGGTCCTGGAGGTCTGGGTCCTTGGCCCTGGTGATCAGGTCCTTGGTCCTGGGGGTCTGGGTCCTTGGTCCTGGTGATCAGGTCCTTGGTCCTGGGGGTCTGGGTCCTTGGTCCTGGGGGTCTGGGTCCTTGGTCCTGGGGGTCAGGGTCCTTGGTCCTGGGGGTCAGGGTCCTTGGTCCTGGGGGTCTGGGTCCTTGGTCCTGGTGATCAGGTCCTTGGTCCTGGAGGTCTGGGTCCTTGGTCCTAGGCATCAGGGTCCTTGCCTCTCACCTCTTCCTGCAGCCTCCATTCTTCCATCCTCACGCCTGTCAATCCCCTGCATCAGTACCTTTCAAATCCTCTCCTAACATGCACTTTACATTTGTGTCCGCTGCAGATTCCTGTGTTGAAGCCCTAGCCCCCAGTGTGATGGTACTGGGGAACAGGAGCCTTCAGGAGGTGGCAAGGCTTAGACGGGGTCATGAAGGTAGGGCACTCATGAAGGGACTAGTGTCCCTTATGAGCGATGCTACAGCTTCCTCTCCCCGGATGCAAGCACACAGCCAGAAGGGGCGCCTAGCTCCCGGCCTCGCTGACTTCCAGCCTCCAGGACGGTGAGCACTGAAGGCCTGGTGTAAGGCAGCCACCCGTGGGATTTTGTTAGGGCTTCCTGAGATGACGGCTGATGGGTGCACTCCGGTACCATCTCTTTGTCTCCATAGCCTATGAGATCCTTGAGGACAGGAACCACTCTCATCCTTCTGTCTCTCGGTGTCTGGCACATCGTAGATGGCCAACAGAGATCATCTGAATGAATGGCCAAATATCACTAGTGACTTATATGACACTGTGATGCCAGTCAGCTGCTGGACCAGAGCCTTGCCAGGTCCCATGGACTCATTCATGTTCCCATTTTGTTTCCTATAGCCAGGGGCAAGGGTTTTTCTAGCTGAGGTTGCAGTTGATCTGGGGTGGGAGTCAGGAAGAGAAGGCAACAGTCACGGGTCTGTGGAACCAGTTCACCAAGTCCCTTGGCCCAGGACTCTTTCCCAAGATGGCCGCTTCCTCAATCCTGCACTAGATTAGAAGCAGGGGGGTGCACTCAATGGCCTCTGGCCTTCCCTCCCTCCAGGTAGGCCCAGGTTCTGAGGCTCTCCTTGCAGCCATTTCTGAGCTCCCTCTGGTCTGGATTTTACAAACCGGTCCAGGTTTGCCCTGGGATCCTGGGAGACTGCAGAGGGGAAACCTTCACAGCCCTTACTCTAGATGGAGGACAGATGGGGAACAGGGTCCTGCCCCAAATCCACATGCCCACCACGTACCACCCTGGACTGGGCCCATGCCTCTAGGGAGGGTTTCCTGAGCACCTCCTGAGTGCAAGGTCGTGTCAGGCAGGAGATGGGGCTGGGATGCAGAGAAGTAAATGGCACCATGGCCTCAGGGGGCCCTAGACAAAGAGGGCGGAACTTCTCAGACCAGCCATTCTATTTAGTAGCTGGAGTAATTTTATAAAGCAATAGCTCCTCTCATTTATTGTTTGTTTAATTCATGCTTCTGTTTACCTTAGCAGTGTTAATACTTGCTCCTTTCCCTTTATCGGGTTTTCTAAGACAATGGGTGGGGAACTCAAATTGTCCCATTTTGGCCTCTTTCAGCTGGCTCCTGGGCCTTTGGACACCACCTTAGTAACTCGGTAACTTCTTCCCTATCCAGTTTGAAATGTTTCAGCTTTGTATGTTTTTAGTCCCCAAATAGGAATCTTCTACTTCTCTAAATCCCCACTTTTTCCCCCCCCCCCCCATGGGAAAGGCTATTCACACTATCCTTCTGGGTCCTAGGGATGCTCATTGCTGCTGGGTTGGACATTGTCCCCAGATCTTTTGGTAGACACAGCTAGACCATATAAATGAAATACATAAAGTTGGTTTTTGTTTGTTTATTTTTTGCAGTGCTGGGGATTGAAGCCAGGGGTGCTTTACCACTGAGCAACATCCTCAGCCCTCTCTTTCTTTTTTTCTTTATTTTTTTAAATTTTGAGACAGGGTCTTGCTCAGGGCCTCACTCAATTGCTGAGGCTGGCCTTGAACTTGCAATCCTCAGTTCCTGAGTCGCTGGGATTACAGGCATGTACCACTGTGCCCAGCAAAATACATAAAGATTTTAAGATAAAATACCTCAACAGTTCACACTGGCTTTCCCTTCAAATTGAATTTTACAGAGTTTTAATTTCACCTCTACCATGTTGCTTCTCTACCTCTTTGCTTTCATGCCAAGGTTCCAGTAATCTATACACAGGAGAGGAAAGGATTGGAATAGCCCTTCATGCTCCTCTGCCGTATCCCCATCACACACCCAGCTGCAACACAACAGCAGTATCAGCGCCATTTCCACCAACACCCCCCCTTTTTTTAATTAGTGTTTTTTTAACATATACAAGATTTTTTTTTTTTTTTTTTTTTTGGTACCAGGGATTGAACTCAGGGGCACTCTACCACTGGGCCACATCCCCAGCCCTTTTTTTGTATTTTATTAGAGACAGGGTCTCACTGAGTTGCTAAGTGCCTCACCATTGCTCAGGCTGGCTTTGAACTCGTGATCCTCCTGCCTCAGCCTCCCAAGTGCTGGGATTACAGGCATGCATCACCACGCCCAGCTATATACAACATTTTTTATGCCTTTATTTTATTTATTCATTTTTATGTGGTGCCGAGGATCGAACCCAGTGTCTCACACATGCTAGGAAAACGCTCTATTACTGAGCCACAACCCCAGCCCCAACACACACCTTTATTGAACATGGTTTAAAATATTTTCACATTTGGGCCTTCATTACTTGGGGGATTGTACTCTAATTACACCGCCAGACCAGGTAGCCATTGCATTCTACAACTATGCCTGTATCTCACCTGCCCCATCAGGTCTTACGCAGATTCTTTCTGGTCATTTGATGTTCATTCTCTAGCAGATTTCTCAGGAAGGAGTCATGGAAACAATATTCCCTGAGTTCTTGCATATCAATAACAGTGTGTCTCTGCTTTTGTACTTTAAATTGAGTTTTGCAATAAAGTAGCAGGATATTAAATGAACACCCATAAATCAATTAGGTTCATATACACCAGTGATGAATCAACTGAAAGAAAAATTTTAAAAACTCCCACTCATCACCTTTTTTGTGTGTGTATGGTGGTGGTATGGGGATTGAACCCAGGGTCTTTTGCACGCAAGGCAAGCACTCTACCAACTGAGCTATATCCCCAGCCTCTCACTCATAATAGCTTAAAAAAATACTTGGGAATCAATCTACTGATTGTAGAGGTGAAAGACCTCTACAACAAAAACTACAGAACACTAAAGGAAGAAATTGAAGAAGAACGTAGAAGATATAAAGATCTCCCATATTCTTGGATAGGCAGAATTAATATTGTCAAAATGGCCAAAAGTGCTATACAGACTTAATGCAATTCCTATTACAATCCCAATGACATTCTTCACAGAAATAGAAAAAGCAGTCATGAAATTCATTTGAAAAAATAAGAGACCCATAATAGCCAAAGCAATCCTTAGCAAGAAAAGTGAAGCAGGAGGCATCACAATACCAGACCTTAAATTATATAGTATAGAGCTATAGTAACAAAACAGCATGGTATGACCAATGGAACAGAACAGAAGACACAGAGACAAAGCCACATAAATACAGTTATCTCATACTAGACAAAGGCTCCATAAACATACCTTGGAGAAAAGATAAACTCTTCAACAAATGGTGCTGGGAAAACTGGAAATCCATACGTAGCAAAATGAAATTTAACTCCTATCTCTCACCCTGCACGAAACTCAACTCAAAGTGGCTCAAGTACTTAGGTATTAGACCAGAGACCCTGTGCCTACTAGAAGAAAATTTAGGACCAACTTTCCATCATGTCTGCTTAGGAACCAACTTCCTCAATGAGACTCCTAAAGCACAAGAAGTAAATCAAGAATCAATATATGGGATGGTATCAAACTGAAAACTTCTTTACAGCAAAGGAAACAATCAAGAATGTGAAGGGAGAACCTACAAAATGGAAGAAAATCTTTTCCACCTGCACCTCAGACAGAGAATTCATCTCCAGGATATATAAAGAACTAAGAAAACTTAATACAAAAAAATAAAATAAAAAGAAAGAAACAAACAAATAACCCAACCAATAACTGGGCAAAGGAACTGAAAAGGCACTTCACAGAAGAGATATGAATGGTCAACAAATATATGAAAAAATGTTCAACATCTCTAGCAATTAGAGAAATGTAAATTAAAACTACACTGAGATTCCATCTCACTCCAGACAGAATGGCAATTATCAGGAATATAAGTAACAATAAATGATGACAAGAATGTGGGGGAAAAGGTACACTCTTACATTGCTGGTGGGACTGCAAGTTGGGGTAACCACTCTGGAAAACAGTATGGAGTTTCCTCAGAAAACTTAGAATGGAACCACCATTTGACCCAACCATCCCCCACTCCTTGGTTTATACCCAAAGGACTTAAAATCAGAATACTATAGTGATGTGGCCACATCAATGTTTATAGCAGCTCAATTCACAATAGCTAAGCTATGGAACCAATCTAGGTGCCCTTCAACAGATGAATGGATAAAGAAAATGTGTTATACATACACAATGGAATAATACTCAGCCTTGAAGAAGAATGAAATTGCAGCCATTATATGCCACTTAATGTTGTATTGGTCAATGAAGGATTGATGCAATGGTGGCCCGTAGATCATAATGGAGTTGAAAAATTCCTACCACCTAGTGATGTAGTAGTAGCTGTTGTAACATCACAGTGAGATACATCACTCACGTGTTTGCAGTGATACTGGTGTAAACAAACCTACTGAGCCGGGCGCGGTGGCGCACGCCTGTAATCCCAGCACTTTGGGAGGCTGAGGCAGGAGGATCGTGAGTTCAAAGCCAGCCTCAGCAATGGCGAGGCACTTAGCAACTCAGTGAGACCCTGTCTCTAATAAAATACAAAAAAAGGGCTGGGGATGTGGCCCAGTGGTCGAGTGCCGCTGAGTTCAATCCCCAGTACCAAAAAAAAAAAAAAAAAAAAAAGTACAAAAAAGGGCTGGGGATGTGGCCCAGTGGTCGAGTGCCCCTGAGTTCAATCCCCGGTACCCAAAAAAAAAAAAAAAAAAAAACAAAAAACAAAAACAAAAAAAAACAAACCTACTGTGCAGCCATCATATACAACTACAGCACATACAATTATGTACAGTTTGTGACACTTGACTACGATAATAAATGGATATTGTTTGGCTTAGGTATTTACCCAAAAATAAAGTTAGTTTCGCTAGATATAAAAGCCTTGGCTCCCTCTTTCCTCATGTATCTTAAATATGTCACTCCATTTTCTTCTGGTATGAAGTATTACCATCTAAAAGTCTGATGATAGCTGGGCACAGCGGTGCACACCTGTCATCCCAGTGGCTTAGGAGGCTGAGGCAGGAGGATTGCGAGTTCAAAGCCAGCCTCAGCAAAAGCGAGTCCCTCAGCAACTCAGTGAGACCCTGTCTCTAAATAAAATACAAAATATGGCTGGGGATGTGGCTCAGTGGTCGAGTGCCCCTGAGTTCAATCCCCAGTATCCCCCTCCAAAAAAGAGTCTGATGATAATTTTATTTTTCTTCTACATCACTTGAATTTTTTTCTTGGCTGAGATGACAAAAAATGTGTTTCTTTTCCTTCAAACCCAGTAATTTTCCAGTATGTTCTGGGTTGATATTCTTGGGTATGTGACATACCCCTTCCAATACATAGCTGTTATTCTTCTTATTTCAGGAAAGTCTTCCCACATAGTAAATTCTAGTGTTCGCTCTGAATATCCAGGGTTCTTCTTCAAGGACTCCCGTGGTCCACCCGCCGGACCTGCTCTTTCCGTCTCCGGTGCTCTTCATGCTCTGCCTCTCTGGGGGCATGACCTACTGTGTTCACTGCCTGTCACGCCTCTTCTGTTTTCGTCTTATGAAGTGAGGTTTTCCTTTTATTCCAAATTATTTCTGGGAGCTTTGTCACTGCATTTATGTTTTTTCTGATCTTAATTTCTCAGTCTTTCATGTTTCATACAAACTCTATACTTTTTTGCCACTTTGAGATGATAGATTATGATTTTATCCATTTTTTTTATGTAAGGATGTTTTTCTGGAATGCTTTTATTGTCTGTAGCAGTATGATTCTGGGCCTCTTTTTTAATACTGATTTTAAGGTTTGATCTCAATCTTTCCTTTTGGGGGCGGGGGTGCTGGAGATTGAACCCAGGGCCTTGCAAATGCTAAGCAAACTCTCTACCACTGAGTTATATGCACCCAGACATCAATGTTTCTTGACTATTTAATTTTTATTTTTTCAGTGCTAGGGATTGAAACCAGAGGTGCTTTATCATTGAGCTGCACCCTTGGATCTTTTTTTTAATTTATTTTTATTTTGGGATAGGGTTTCCCTAAATTGTTGAGGCTGGCCTCAAACTTGTGATCCTCCTGCCTCAGCCTCCTGAGTTGCTGGGATTACAGCATGTGCCACAGCACCCAGCTGTTTGTTTTTATGTGAAGTTATTTTTCCTGAACTTTTAGAAGAGGCATGATCCCAGGCATTTTTTATTACTACATAAAGCCCCCTTCTGTTATTGTTAAATCTAATGTGTTAAAGTACAGTGACTTGCTCATTTGGATTCCCTTGCTGTGCTTTCTCTTGCCCCATCTTTATCTAGAGCAGCTCTTCACCTCATCTGCACTGTTCCTGTCCTGAGCAGTTTGTGTTTACTCCAGCCTCTGTTGTGTGTAGTCACAGTCTCCATAGTCCCAAGTTAGAGTCGTTGTTAGGGATCACTGTGGCGTTTCAGCAGCATTTTTTTTTTTTTTTTTTTTTTTTTTGGTACCAGGGATTGAACTCAGGGGCACTCAACCACTGGGCCACATCCCCAGCCTATTTTGTATTTTATTAGAGACAGGGTCTCACTGAGTTGCTAAGTGCCTCGCCATTGCTGAGGCTGGCTTTGAACTCGCCATACTCCTGCCTCAGCCTCCCAAGTGCTGGGATTACAGGCGTGCGCCACCACGCCCGCCTTCATCAACATCATTTTTAGCATTTATTGATAGAATTCTTTTGACTTACATGCACGTATGCTAACAGATTTTCTAGTTTTAAACTGTATGTTACTCAGAATTTTTGCATTGTTTCATAGTTTGTTTGCTTTTTGTTTTTTTGTTTTTTTGGTATCACATTTTGTTATTATCAGATTTTGTTATTAAGGTCATACTAACTTTATAACTTGTCTTTCCATTCTCTCCAAATGTCTGGAATAATATGAATGTAGCTCATAGCTAGAAGTCGACGCTCCTTCTTCCTCCTGGGTCCTCTCCAGGTCACATTTCTCAGACTCATTTGTTGTTAGGGTTCTTGCTCATGAAATGGGGCAGAAGCGGAGCCCTATAGGCAATAAAAACCTCTGATTTTCCATCCTCCTTGCACTTTTTTTTTTTTCAAAGACCTTGGAAACTACCTGGTGAAGGTGATGGGAACACAAGATGGAAGGAACAGAGCTTCTTGAATTCCCAATGGGGAACAGCTTCCTGCAACAAAGCACACCCACTCTGCCCTTCATATGAGGCAGAGGTGACATTCTATTGTGTTAAGAGATGTGAGGAGGGAGGTTACAGTGGCCAGTCTTACCATGTGAGTACTGTAACCATAACCAACTGTAAAATCATCTAGTTATCTAATTTTCTAACAGCTTTATTGAGGTATATTTTATATTTCACATGAGCCACCCAGTAAAGTGGTTTCTAACAGCTTCACAGGTAAGTGCAGTTATCCTTAGTCTATTGGGAAGATTTTCACCACCTCAGAAAGAAACCCCTCTCTCTTGAGCCATCCCCTCCCTCCTTTGTCCTAAGCAACCCACTAATCGATTTTCTGTCCCTGTAGATTTTCCTACTCTGGATACTTCATATAAATCAAATCACATAATTAGGTGGTCTTTTGAGACTTTTATTTAGAACATTGAATTTTTTATATAGACATGAAAGTAGAATGTATTTTGACACATTATACATACATGGAGTATGACTTCCCATTCTTGTGGTTGTACATGATATGGAGTTTCACTGGTGGTGTATTCATATAAGAACACAGGAAATTTGTGTCCGATTCATTTGACTGTCTTTCCTATTCCCATCCTCCCTCCCTTCCCTTCATTCCCCTTTGTCTAATCCAATGAGCTTCTATTCTTCCCCCCACCCCCTTATTGTGTGTGAGCATCCACACATCACAGAGAACATTCAGTCTTTGGCCTTTTGGGATTGGCTTATTTCACTTAGCATGATTCTCTCTGGATCCATCCATTTACAAGCAAATGAAATAATTTCATTCTTCTTTATGGCTGAGTAATATTCCATTGTGTATATATGCCACAGTTTCTTTATCCATTTGTCTGTTGGGAGACACCTAGGTTGTTTCCATAGCTTAGGTATTGTGAATTCAGCTGCTATAAACATTGAGATGGCTGCATCACTATAGTATGCTGATTTTAAATCCTTTGGGTATAAACCAACGAGTGGGATGACTGGGTCAAATGGTGACTCTATTCCAAGTTTTCTGAGGAATCTCCATACTGCTTTCCAGAGTGGTTGTACCAATTTGCAGTCCCACCAGCAATATATGAGTGCACTTCTTCCCCACAACCTCACCAACATTTATCGTTACTTGTATTCTTGATAATTGCCATTCTGACTGGAGTGAGATGAAATCTTAGTGTAGTTTTAATTTGCATTTCTCTAATTGTTAGAGATATTGAACATTTTTCATATATTTCTTCTACTGTAGCACAACATTTTAAAGGTTTATCCACGTTGCAACAAGTATCAGAATCTCATTAGTTTTATGGCCAAATAACATTCCATCTGCATGGATATAATACATTTGATTGGTGCATTCATTCATTGATGGATATGTGGGTTGTTTCTATTTTTTGGCTATTACAAAAAAGATGGTCATAAACAATATGTACAAATATTTGTGTGGACATACATTTTCATTACTCTTGGGTGCACATATAGGAGCAGAATGGCTGGGTCACATGATAACTGTATGCTTAGTCATTTGAGGAACTGCCACAAGGTTTTCCAAAGTGACTGCATCATTTTCTATGGCTATCAGCAATGTATGAAGGTTTCAGTTTCTCTGTATTTTTGCCAACACTTATTATTATCTGATTTTTCATTCTCTACCCTAGTGAGTGTGGAGTGGCATCTCCATCATAGTTTTGATGGCTAATGACATTAAGCAACTTTGCATGTGCTTATTGACCATTAATATATCTTCCTTGGAGAAATGTCTGTTAAGATTCTTTGTTGATTTTATATATTGGTTTGTCTTTTATTATTGAGTTGTACCAAGTCAAAGCTTTTGTGTGCTTATTATTCTGGGGATTGAACTCAGGGGTGCTTAACCACTGAGCCATATCCCCAGCCCTTTTTAGTTTTTGTTTTGAGACAGGGTCTTACTGAGTTGCTCAGGGACTTACTGCTGAGGCTGGCTTTAAGGTTGCAAGCCTCCTGCCTCAGCCTCCCAAGTCACTGGAAATACAGGCATGCACCACCACAGCCGGCCAAGTCAAACATTTTTAATCACATGTTAACTTATGATTATGGGTCTATCCAAGTTTACTTTTTCTTTTTGAATTAGTTTTGTTAATATATATGCTTCTAGATAATCAATCATTTCTAGTTCTTCAGATTTACACATCATATTTGTTTATAATTGTTTTCATTTTTTATATCTGTGTTTATATCACATTTCTTGATCTCAATATTGTATATTTTAGCTCCTCCCCTATTCTCCAAACCCAATCAGGCTTATCAGTAGTTAACACCTTTGCCTTTTATAAAAGCTGAAGTTTAGCTGCACACAGTGGCACATGCCTATAATCCCAGCAGCTCAGGGAGGCTGAGGCAGGAGGATCATGAGTTCAAAGCCAGCCTCAGCAATTCATCGAGGCCTTGTCTCTAAACAAAACATAAAAACGGGCTGGGGATATGGCTCAGTTGTTGACTTGTCCCTGGGTTCAATTTCCAGTACCAAAAAAGTTAAAAAAATGAAAGCTGAAGTTAAATTTTATTAATCTTTTGAAGACATTTTCACTATTTTTTCATTCTCTGCTTATTCATTTCAACATTAACCTGTTTTGAAATTCCTTATACTGTTTTTTCTATTTTATTTCTTTATTGTTATTTATCTTAGATTAAATATTTAGCTATTGTTTTGTTTTCAATTCTGATAATAAAAATCTTTCAGTTTATATATTTTTCTTATAAAGAATTTTAAATGTATCTTAAGAATTTTATACATTTTGTTCTTCTTTTGTTGATAATTTTCTACTTCAGTTTTGCTTTCACTCTTTGATACAATGGCGATTTTGAAAGTGCTTATTAGTTTTTCAATTAGTTACAAACTCTACCTTTTGACATTTATTGAAGTCATCTTTGTGATCAAGTATATGGTAAATTTTAATTATTGTTTCACGGTTTTGTATGAAACAAAATAAAGTGTGAGATCACATATACATGCTGCATCTATATGTGATTTATTTTTATAATTCAAATCCTCCATTTCCTGGCCTATCATTTTGTTTACTACATTGTCAAATTCTAAAAGCCTTTTATTTAGATCTCCTACTATGACTGTGGTTTTCTTTTTCTTTTTTAAAATTTTTTAAGTTCTGTTTATGGATGTATTTTTGAAGTTTTTGCTGAGCTTATTTAACTGTGTGGTGTAGTTCAGCATACAAAGGTTTAAGGCTGTTGCTATAGTGTGGATCTTGAATGTCTATAAAAGCCCATATATGAGAGGCTTGGTCCCCAGGAAAGCACCACTGGGAGGTGAGGGAACCTTTAAGAAGCAGTGGGTGGTCACCAGGAGCAGGGATTGTGGGACCCTGCTGTGATGTGCTGTCTTAGCTCTAAATCATGAGCTAATAAAAACCTTTTTTTTTTTCCTATATAAGTTGATTATCCTGGGTACTTATTATAGTAACAGAAAGGTGATTAACATGTTCTTCATGAATAAAGAGTTTTCCTTCTAGGAGTTGATATTAGATTGATCTATTGGCACAATATAACTTAAAGTTTAAATACTGAACCATCTCCTTTAAGACTGCCCTAATTTTATTAATTTGTGGCATGTAAAATATCCACCAGGATATATCTAGTTGTGGATTTCCTTCATAAAGCTTGGCATGCTACAGAATGAGTCTTGAGTCCACACATCTGCCCTATCCTCTTTGTTTTGACAAATTAAAAAGTATGTAAAGAGGGACCCCACATAATCTGTACAATGTTGAAAAAGAAGAACTAGTTTTGAGAACTCACACTTTCTGACTTCAAAGCTTGCTACAAGACTATAGTAATCAAAATGATGTGGTGCCAGTGTAAGGAGGAACATATAAACCAATGGAACAGATCCTCACGTGGACATTCAATTGATTTTCCACATGGTGCTGAGACCACTCAAGGAGGAAAGAATATTTTTTACAACAAATAATGCTGGGAAAACTGGCTGTCCACATGCAAAAGATGGAGTTCTACCCTTACTTCATGTCATATACAAAAATAAACTTGAAATGAATCAAAGACCTAGATATAAGAGCTTACACTATAAAACTCTAAGGAGAAAACACAAAGAAAATGTTCATGATGCTGGATTTGGCGATGGTTTCTTGGTTATAACAACAAAAGCATAGGCAATAAAAGAAAGAATTGAATTCACCAAAATTTAAAACTTCTGTGTATCAAAGAACATCAACACACTGAAAGGGAGAACGTATTTGCATATCATGTATCAGATAAGGGATTAGTATCCAGAATACATAAAGAACTCCTACAACTCCGCAATAACAACAACAAAACAACCTGATTCAGTCGTGGCCAAAGGACTTGAATTGGCATTTTTCCAAAGAATATAAGCACATAAAAAGATGCTCAAACTCACTAATCATTAGGGAAATGCAAATCAAAACCATAAGAGGTCATTTTATACCTATTAGGATAGTTATTAGGTTTTTTAAAAAAATTTTTTTTTAGTTGTAGAAGGACACATATCTTTATTTATTTTTATGTGATGCTGAGGATCGAACTCAGTGCCTCACATGTGTGAGACAAGCACTCTACCACTGAGCTACCAGCGCTAGTTATTAGTTTTAAAAGAAAAATCATAAGTGTGTGTGAGGATGTGCAGAAGTGGGGACTCTTGTACAGTACTAGTGAAAATGTAAAATGGAGCAACCACTGTGGAAAACAGGTTGGCAGATCTTCAAAAAGCTAAACCTAGAGTTACCATGTGATCTGGCAATTCTACTTATGAGTTCACAGCCAGAAGAGTTGAAAGGAGGTAGTCATGTGGATGACTTGTGCCCCAATGTTTCCAGCTGCATTATTCACAATCGCCAAAAGATTGAAGCAACCCAGCACCGTTCAGTGGAGGAATGAACAAATACAACATGGTATACACAGGCATACGATGGAATACCATTCAGCCTTAGAAAGAAGGAAATGTTGGTAGATGCCACAACATGAATGAACCTTGAAAACATCATGCTAAAAAAAAAATCAATGATGCACAAAAGGACAAGTGTTGTACAATCTCAATTTTTGGAGGTCCCTAGAGTGGGCAAATTCATAGAGACAGAAAGAATGGTGGTTTCGAGGGCTGTGGGGGTAGAGAAGGAGGAAATGGGTGGTGATTCTTTTAGTGAGTCCAGAGATTCTGTTTGGGATGATGAAAACATTGTAGAAATAGTGATGATAGTTGCATGATGTTTGTGATTGCAATTAATGCTACTGGTTCATGCTCTTAAAATGCTTAAAATGGCTACTTTTATGTTACATATGTGTTACCACAATAAAATAATTCACTGAAAACCAAACGACAGGAAGGCACAAAAAGCTGCTGGGGATAACAGAAGCTCACTAATGGACATCCTGAATGGACAAACAGTCACAACGCGAACATATTTTGTTTCCAATTTTAAAAGAATATAAATAAGGTCGAACCCCATTGGGTTCCCAGTCCCACTTTCCTTTGTCCCCGCAGAGTCTCATGAATTTCCTGTATTTCCTTCCATGCCGGAGTGTCCCCCAAAAGTTCATGTGTTGGAGCATGATCCCCAGTGCTGCGAGGTACACAGGTGGGGCTTTTAGGCAATGACTGGATCATGAGGGGTCTGATCTCATCAGTGGATTAATCCATCAAGTGGATTAATCCATTGAGAGCTGGATGGACTTCTGGGAGGTGGGACTGGGTTGGAAGAAGTAGGTCACTGGAAGGGTTTATCTTCTCTTTGGCCCCTTCCCCCCCCCCCCCCCTCTCTCTCTCTCTCTCGCTCCTTCCCAGCTGCCATGAACAGCTTACCTCCACCACACTCCTGTGACGTTCTGCCTCTTCTCAGGCTCAAAGAAATAGAGCTGACTGTCCGTGGACTCAAACCTCCAAAACCACCAGCCAAAATAAATCTTTCCTCTAAGTTGTCCTTGGGTGTTTTGGTCACAGGAGTGAAAATCTGAGTAACACACAGTCCTTGCTTTTTCCTCTTTCCTTCTTCTAGAAACATGCATAGGCAATATATCATTTCTTAAAGTTTATGCATATGACCTATTCCGTGTGTCATTTGGTACCCACCTCTTCTACTCAACATGGTGTCCTGAGCTCTGACGTTGAAGGCTTCGGTTCCCTCATTGAAATATTCCCAGCAGGAACACACGCCACCTAGCTGCTCACCGCTGTTCCTGCCGGCACTTGGGGTGGCTCCCGTTTGCCGTCATTAGAAGCAGCACCTCCATGGACACGCTCATGGCCGTCTTCCAGGGCCCAGCGAGAGTGTCTCGAGGGCCATGGCTGGAGTGGACCCTGGGAAGCTGAGATTCTAAAGCCAAAGCCCGGGGCCTGGAGTGCGGCCTCCCTTTTCCCAGGGAACTCACAGACATGACTTTTTCTATAAGCACTGAAGAAAGCTGGGGAGAACTGAACATTTTGAACTTTACTGTCTTTTTCTTTTCTCAAGCAAAGGTGCGCTTCTGTAACGACTTTGATTCTTGCCTCTGACGTCTTTATTCTGGTGGCGTGTTGTCTGGCAGGGGGCTGCGAGTGCCTGTCCCTCAGCGAGACTCCTGTGTCCTTTGTCCTTTGCCTTTGCATCCTGAGAATGTCTCTCCATCAGGACCTGTGTCTTGCATTTGATTTTTACATGTTCAAGTCTACTATATATTGTACCCTGTACCAATTTTAATTCAACCACAGCCCTTATTTAATAGAAGCAGTGCACTTTTTATGGAGCCTGAAGTCCAAACATTCTAACATTGCCAGCAAGATCTATTGCTGAGGAAGGTTATAACCTGATGGCATGTATTCATTTGACAAATATTTATTGAGCTGCTACTACGTGTCTTGTGAGGCATGAGCTGAGGTGATTGATTCTAAGATGTAATTCAAGGTGGGGGTGTGTGGGGATGTGGTTCTCAGTTGAGGCCTGGAAGACATTCTACACATGCTGGCTCTCCTTCTGAGTGTCAGACCCATTCTAGCCTTCCAGGGAACAGGAAACAGGAATCAGGGTGCTTTGGGTGGTTCTACTAGTTTAATCTGGGATCTGCCTTCCTGCTCCCAGTGTGTGCGCTCTCTCCTCTCTCTGTCTCTCTCTGGCTTTTCTCATTGGAGTTGGTCTCTAAGATCTACTTCGGCTGCTAGAAGAGTCCAGATTATCCTGATGAGACCTCCAGCACCTTGCTCCTGAGCTCCCCAGACAAGTCCAAGTCAGCATAGGGCAGCTGGGGCCAGCGCAAGACCCCAGCCCCTCGCCATCAGCATCTCAGCCTGGGTCTTTGCCAGAAGCTGCTACGAGACCTGTCTCTAGCACTGGTGTAGCCCACTGAAGTCCATGAGGATGTTTCTCTGCTTGTGCGATTTCTTGGGATTTTCGCTGGACATTCCAGCCAGGGCACAGATAAAGGGGAGGACAGAGGAGCAGGGAGAGGAAGGGGACCGTGCAGCCATCAGCAGGGTAACTGGTGGCATTAAAGGACATCCTGACATCTGGCACAGCCACCCTCTGAGCCAACACCCTGGAAACTTTAGATGCTCCCTCCGTGTACAAGAGACAGAGGCTCCAAGAGGGACAAAGGCTTGATCAGGATGGTGGCCTTAGGCCATGCAGCACGTCCAGCCTGGCCTCCTGGGGATTGGGGATGGGGCTGGGCAGGCCCAGCATGCCCCAGGGGCTGGCTAGACAGGTGCATGTACTCCAGGCCAGTACCAGCCCCTCAGCCGGAGCCTGCTCGTTTGAGCACCGCCATGCTCCTGGCCCAGGGAGACAGCAGAGCCCAGGGCAGATCAAAGCCCTGCCCAGCAGCAGGGGAGCTCGACCCGACACACACAAGGCAGGACAATGTGGAACAAATTCAGTGACCACCAGGTTCCTGCCGTTACCTAGCAGTGCGGCCTGCCCAGCACACAGGGAGAAGGTGTGGAAGGGGGTGCCCTGAGGCCTTGCAGGGGCTAAAAACCTTCCATGCGTGGTCAGAGAGACAGAGCCAGGGAAGATTCTCAACCTCCTGTTAGAGTGAATAGCCATCTTCCCGAGCCAGGAGCCCTCAGCTGAACACTCAGGCATCTAAGTCCCAGCCACTCTCCCAGCCTCATCCAGCCCCCCCATGCTCGCTAAAGGATGAGACCCCCTCTGCTGGTCACATGATGTCTTGAGCTAAGCTAAGCTGTGCTGGCTGAGGGGGACTTCACCTGGGGTCCTGTGAGGGGTGGGGCAGGGAGGTAGCCCTGGACCTTGATCCTGCTGTCACTCAGATGCAGGCAGAGTGGTTCAGGGCCCGGGCCTTCTGGTTAGTCTCCTAACTGTATGACTTGAGCAAATCACCTGGCCTAAGTCCCTAGGTCCCCACCTACAAAATGGGGGTGGGGGGTGGGGGCAGGGAAGCATCTGTCTCATTGCCCCAAAGACTAGAATGAGAATAAAATGTGCTAAGCACGGTGTCTGGGACCTAGTGACCTAAAAGTAGCCAATAATGATAACGTGGGTTGTTATGACTATTGTCTGGGTTCAGCTTCAGTTTCCTAGTGTATAAAATGGGTTCGGAAAATTCTCATCCATGTCTACTTCACAGAATGTTCCTCCATTCATTCAACAAGCATTTATTAAGCATCTACTATATATATACAGATACCTATAGTGCTCTTAGGCTCCCTCACCCTACAGTCTGCTCTTTTGGGTTAGGGGTGGGGCACACTTTCTACCTCGGAAGGGTTTAAACTGGCGAAGGGGAGTCTCTGCGTGCTGGGCTCTGAGCAGCGGGCAGGCAGCGCCATCTGGTGGCGCCATGCTGCCATGTCCGCTCTATTCTTTTTGGTGCCTTCTGCCCTCCTGGGTTCTCAAGAAGGCAACTGGGGCTCCCTCAAGGGCCCCATGCCAGAGCCATCAGTCCCATATTTTCGAGTGCCTCCAAAGCCCCATAAGAATAGTAGTCGAGGCAAAGGCTCTAAAGAACCCGGGATTGTTGGCGGAGCCTCCTGATACACCACTTACTAACCTAGTCTGGCCTGTTTCCCTCACCTGTAAAAAGGGTGAGTATAAAATAAGTGTCTTCAGGGCTGGGGATGTGGCTCAGCGGTAGAGCGCTCGCCTAGCACGTGCGCGGCCCGGATTCGATCCTCAGCACCACGTAAAAATAAACGCATTGTGTACAACTAAAAGCAAATAAATAAATATTTTTAAAAAAGTGTCTTCACACGTGTATTTGAAGTGAGACTCAGAGGGGATGGGGACAGGGACTGTGAAAGGGCTGGTGGCTGGATCTTTTCTGGTGAAATGAACCATTTGAGCCAAGAATGCGCTGGGTTGGTCTGGGGACCTGCAGGCTGCGCAGATGCCCAGGTGAGGCTGCAGTCAGGTAAACATGGGGGAACAGGCCTTGGAATGAGACATGTGTCCAAGTCATGGTTGTACCACTTGCCAGACAGGCCCTGGGCACAGCCCAAACCCCTTCCGCTCCCCAGACCCCTTTTCTGGAACACAGTGGTTATGGGCCATTATGGGTGAAAATAGACAAGCGGCAGAGCCCTGCGCACACTGTGCGTGGGCGGGGCAGGTGTTACCTGGCGGGCTGTGGGCTGGTGCTGAGAGGTCAGCCCCAAAATGGGTGTTGTCACAAAGCTCAGGAGGACAGAGTTCATGAGCATTGCAGGGTCACTGCACCGCCCCAGCACCACATGGAATCCAGGCTCTGAGCACTGACCCTGTCCACCCTTCAGCCATCTGGGACAGTGTAGGGGTGGCCCAGGGGTCAGGGGCTACTTGGGGCTTACTTCCCCACAGATAGCATCATCTCCCCAGGCCATCCTCATTCAGTCTTTTCTGTCATTTAACTCTGATCTGTCACTGTATGTGGGGCACTGGGCTAGGCACAGGTCCAGGTCCTGGAGCAGGATCAGAACGTGCCTTGTCTCCAGCTGCCCTGCGCCTCTCTCTCCCTGCTCCGGGGCTCCCCTAAGTGTGGCTTGAACGCCACAGTAACAAGCATGGTGCTCATGCACGTGCAGCCTCCAGGGCACGGGAGTCGTGGCGGTGGGGTGCTCCCCGCTTCTTCAGGACACGGGTCTTGCTGTGTTGCCCAGGCTGGCCCCAACCTTCTGGGCTTAAGCCATCCTCCTGCCTCAGTCTCCGAGTAGCTGGGACCACAGGTAGAGAGCACGGGACCCACTCTTGGCTAGTGGCAACAGATGGAGAAACATCTCCCTTCCTTCATCCTCTGGGTGGACAGTTCCTTCCATTTCCTGATCCTTTTCAGGGGCCACCAGGGAATGAGCCACCCTCCTGCAGGGGCTGCCACAATATTCTCAAATTACCTGTGTGTCCCTCCTTGCTTCGTTTCCGCTTGTCCCTCACTCCTGCTCCCTGGGATCCCATCCCAAATGAATCACCTGCATGAAGCATTTGTCTCAGGTCAGCCTTCAGGAGAACCCAGGCTCAGATGAGCAGTGAACAAAACACACAAACGATGTTGTTGGATGGGGGTACATAGGAGGATTAGAGGAACACTAGAATGGTCAAGGGAAGGGAGGGTAAAGGAGGGAGCAAGAGGGGAGGGAGGGGGAGAAAAGAAAAAAAAAGGTGGTTGAATGAGACGGATATCATTTTCCTTAATGCATGATTGAAGACCTGAATTGTACGAATATACTTTGTATACAAACAGTTGTATGTAAAAAGATACTAAATATATGCACTATGAGTGGTACATATTAAAAATTATAAAAATAAAATTTAAAAAAACCACACAAACGATCCCTCCTGCGTGGAGCTATCATCCACAAGACAGAAAATGAACAAGATAACTAAGGCCTATAGCAGGTTATATGATGCTAAAATTAAAATAATGAGAAGGGGCACAAGAAATTAGAGGAGACTAAAGTGTCACAGAGGGTGGCCAAGGATGGTCCCCCCAAGAGATGACAATGGCCAGGCAAAAGTGAGAACCAGCCCTGCTGATATCTGAGAGCATAGAACTCCAGTGTGCAGCCAGGTGCGATAGTGCATGTCTGTAATCCCAGCTACTCAGAAGGCTGAGGCAGGAGGATCACAAGTTTGAGGCCAGCTTGGGCAACTTAGTGAAACATGTTCTCAAAATAAGAATTTTTTAACAGCTGGGGATGTAACTCAGTGGAAGAGTGTTTGAAGTACCTGAAAAAAACAAAAACCAACTTTGAGGAAACCGCATGTGTCAAAGTCTGGAGCGTTCAAGGGATATTGGGAGGCCAATATGGCTGCAGGGATTTGACAGAGGTGCCCGACATGACAAAGACTTACGCTTTCACCCTGAATGAGATGAGAAGCCACTGGAGGGTGTTGAGGAAAGAGAGGGGGAGAGAGGGCGAGGGAGAGTGCACAAGCGTGCTGACCTGGCCTAATGCTTCTACTGGATCACTGTGGTGCTGGGTAGAAAATGGGCCATCAAGCGGTCAGTCAGGAGGCCATGAATTGACCAGGTGAAAGCTGATGGTAACACAGGGGTGACAGAATCCTACAGGTGTCTTGAAGATGGAGCTAAGAGGATTTGATAGGCAAGGAGTCAAGAGGCAGGACAGCCATGCCTGACTCCAAGGATTTGGGCCTAAATAACTGGAAGTAAAGCTGGAGAGATTGTTCCCCGACCTGGGGAGACAGCTGCAGGAGGCACTTTGGAGGGGGACCATCAGGCATGAGCACTGAACTCTCAGGTGTGGGATGTTCTACTGGACATCCAAGGGGAGGTGCCGAGTTGTCAGCCTGGGGCTAAGGGACAGAGGTCATTGTGGGAGTCCCAAGTTCAGAGATGGTTTTCAAAGGCTGGATGAGGTCACCAAGAAAAGGCAGAGGAGGCCATCAAATGCTGAGAGGCTGCGGAGGAGGAACCAACAGCTGAGACTCAGAAGGAGTGGCCGTAGAGTAGGAACAACCCAGCAAGGCTGGTGTCTTGAAAGACAGCGAGACCACGCTCTCAGAGGAGAACGAGAGCAGCAGGCCAAGCTGCCGCAAGTCCAGGAGGTCAGGATGCCACGTGGACACTGGGCTTAGCAAGGTGCATGTTACTCATGATCATCATGAGGGCAATTTGGTAACAGTGCAGCAACAGGGTCTAATTAGGGAGGCTCAAGAGTGAATGAGGCCGGGCCGGGGCTGGGGCTGTAGCTCAGTGGTAGAGCTCTTGCCACGCATGCATGAGGCACTGGGTTCAATCCTCAGCACCACATAAAAATAAATAAATAAAGATATTGGGTCCATCTACAACTAAAAAATATTAAAATAAAAAAGAGTGAATGAGGCCGGGCATGGTGGCACACACCTATAATCCCAGAGGCTCCGGAGGCTGAGGCAGGAGGATCGCGAGTTCAAAGCCAGCCTCAGCAACTTATCAAGGCCCTAAACAACTCAGTGAGACCCTATCTCTAAATAAAATACAAAAAAAAAAAAAAAAAAAAAAAAAGGTTGGGGAATGTGGCTTAGTGGATAAGTGCCCCTGGGTTCAATCCCTGGTGCCAAAAAAAAAAAAGAAAGAAAGAAAAGAAAAAAAAGCGAATGGGGTGGGGAGAGTCCAGGGACAGAGTGGAACTCTTTCAAAGTGTCTGCTGTGAACGGGAAGGGTGGGGGTGGGCTGGAGTGGGGTAGATCCAGAGAGCTGTGCTTTTTCGTTAGTTTTAAGATGGAGTAATTGTAGCTTGTCAATATACTCTTGAGAATGATCCAGCTAGTTCTTTGAGAAGATCCATACAAAGGATAAACTCCTGCCCAGACTAATCAGGGAAAAGAGAAAAAATGACCAATGTCAGGAAAATGAGAAATGAAGTCACTGCTGATTCTAGGATAATAAGGAAATGTTATGACCAATGCTATGTCCCCAAATCAGACCACTTGGATGAAACGGATAAATTCCTTAAAGGACTAAATTACACAGGCTCTCAAGAAGAAAGAAATAACCTGTATCCACTAAAGAAATTGGATTCAGAATTAGAAAATCTTCCTTCAAAGAAATCTCCAGGCCCAGGTAGTTTCGTTGAGGAATTTTATCAAACTTTTAACAAAAAATAATTCCGGTTCTACACAAACTCTTTTGGAAAATTGAATAGGAAGGAATACTTTCCAACGAATTCTACGAAGCCAACATGACCCTGAAAAACCAAAGGAGACATGGTAAGAGCACTGCCCTCCTGAACAAAGGTACAGAACTTCTATACAGAATTTTAGCAGATCAAATCTAACAATACAGCCGGGCGCGGTGGCGCACGCCTGTAATCCCAGCACTTGGGAGGCTGAGGCAGGAGGATCGCGAGTTCAAAGCCAGCCTCAGCAATGGTGAGGCACTTAGCAACTCAGTGAGACCCTGTCTCTAATAAAATACAAAAAAAAAAGGGCTGGGGATGTGGCCCAGTGGTCGAGTGCCCCTGAGTTCAATCCCCGGTACCAAAAAAAAAAAAAAAAAATCTAACAATACATCGAAAGGCCAATATGTCATCACTGAGCTATACTGGGGCTTATTCCAGGAATAACATTTATTCCAGGAATAACGTTGGAAGATCAATCAGTATAACCTACCAGATTAACAAATTTTGAAAGGTGCAAAAAAGCATTTGACAAAATCCAACATCCAGTCTTGATAAGAATCCTCAATAAATGAGAAATACTAGAATACTGGAAATTGATAAAATGCATCAGTGAAAACCCGATATATAACATTAGAGTTGATGATTCAGGATGGGTGCCGTCCCTTAAGATGACAAACAGGCCGGATGTCTGCTCTCACGTTTTCTACCCAATGTGGAATGAAACAGAATGGGAAAAGTCCAGAAATACACCCATGAGTACTGGGCAATCAATTTCCAACAAAGGCACAAAGGAATTCAGTGAAGAAAGGCTCTCTCCACAGGCCTGGATGGAGCAATTGGATCTTCATGTGCAAAATAAGTTAACTTTGATCCATACTTTGTACCATTCAAAACACCAACTCAAAATGAACCATTGACTTAAACATCATCATTTAATATAACTATGACATAACTCTAAAACTGCTGAAAGAATATGTAGGAGGAAACCTCTGTGACCTTGGGTTAGGCAAAGATTGCTTAGCTGTCACACCAAAAGCATGATGCCCCAAAAAGAAAAATTGATGAATTAGATTTCATCAAGTTAAAAACTTCTGCTTCTTTTGCTGGGCACAGAGGTGCACATTTGTAATCCCAACAACTTGGGAGGCTGAGGCAGGAGGATTGCAAATTCAAGGTCAGCCTGGGCAACTGAGTGAAACCCTGTCTCAAAATAAAAAATAAAAAGGCCTGGAGACATACATATCTTAGTCACAGATCATCTCTGGGTTTAAACCCCTGTACCCTCCCCTGCCAAAAGAAGAAAAACCAATGCTTTTTGAAAAACACCATTAAGAAAATGAGAAAACAAGCCACAGTCTGGGATAAAATATTTGCAGATTATATATATTTGATAAAGAACTTGCATCCTGCACACCCATAATCCCAGTGGTTTGAGAGGCTGATGCAGGAGGATTGCGAGTTCAAAGCCAGCCTCAGCAACTTAGTGAGGCCCTAAGCAACTCAGTGAGACCCTGTATCTAAATAAAATACAAAAAAGGGCTAGGGATGTGGCTCAGTGGTTAAGTGCTTCTGGGTTCAATCCCTGGTACTGGGGAGGGGAGGGGGAGAACTTGCAGAGAGAATATATAAAAAATTCTCAAAACTCAATAATATGAAAACAAAACAATATTTGAAAGGCTTTCCATAGATGCTTTACCAAAGAAATTATATGGATGGCAAATAAACCCATGAAAAGACACTCAGCACAATTGTTAAGGAAATGCAATTCACAACCCCAGTGAAATATCACCATGGACCTACTAGAATGACCAAAATTCAGGCTGACCATGCCAAATGCTGGCACGGGTATAGAGGAACTGGGACTCTGGGAGCTGCGGGCGAGGATATAAAATCATACAACTCTGTTGGACAGCAGTTGGGAAGTTTCCTAAATAGACACACACTTACCAGGTGGTCCAGTCATTCCACTCCTCGGTATTTACTGAAGAGAAATAAAAGCATATTTTCATAAAGACATGTACACAAATGTTCATGGCAGCTTTATTTGTAATAATAGTAAAATTGTAAACAACATAACTGTCCACCAATGGCTGAGGGGCTAAATTAATTCCATTCAATGGACTATTACGTAGTTCCATAAGAAGGAATGACTACTTCCTTCTTCATACAAAATAAATGAATCTTAATTGTGTCAAATGAAAAAAGGCAGACCAAAAAAAAAAAAGGAGTGCATACTGTATAAACCCACTTTTTTGGGGGGCGAGGGAGGTACCAGGGATTGAACTCAGGGGCACTTGACCACTGAGCCACATCCCCAGCCCAATTTTGTATTTCATTTAGGGACAGGGTCTCACTGAGTTCCTTAGGGCCTCACTAAGTTGCTGAGTCTGGCTTTGAACTCATGATCTTCCTGTCTCAGCCTCCAGAGCTGCTGGGATTACAGGTGTGCACCACCACACCCAGCCATGTATGAACCCACTTTTGTAAAATTTTAGAAAATTTGAAGTAATTAATGGAGAAAGTGGATGCTGGCTTGGGTGGGCAATACTGGGGAGGATAATAACAGATACTAAAGGGACAAGAGGAGGTCTTCGAGGTGGTGGATATGTTGACTGTGTTGAAGGTTTCATGGACGCCTATATTTGTCATTTTAAATTGGACAATTTATTTTGTCAAGTATACCTCAATAAAAAGGTTAAAAAAAAAGTAAACAGGTAAAAAAAATCCAATTGTCTTTGGAATGTTTATACTGTTGGTTTTCCTCAATGCATTTTTTTTTCTTCTAACAACAAAAAAAGCCTAAAATTAAAACCCACAAATCTCCTCTGATTTCACACATATTGTGGATGGCACAAATACTGTCATTTCCTATGTGTGCTAGGGTTTGAAAAAAGCACCTGTTTGGAGGGCCATTCTCATATGAGACAAGCTGGCAAGATGATGACACTGACCTTAGCATTGGAGCACAAAAAGGTGCAAGAGCAGGGGGTCCTCGCCACAGCACAAAAAGTCCTCGCTAGGAGTTTTTACTTTCTTGAAAGAAAGTGACAGTGAAAAGAGGGAAATACAAGGTGACCTGGTCTCCATGTTTGACTAAAAATTTTTTTTTCAGTGCCAGGGATCAAACCAAGGGCTTCGTGCATAGGTGAAGTCTCTACACTGAGCCACATCCTCAGCCCATAACATGACTTTCATAAGCAGACTCAAGAGCAGTCCCAAGCCCTCTTCAGTGCCTCTGCTATCTTGCTGTCCCCAAAGGCAGTCACCCTCTCTTTTATGGGCACAGAGAGAATTCTCAGAATGCAGCCGGAGCCATGAGGTCACCAGTCAGCCAGAGCCTGACCTAGCCTGGTGTCTGGGTCAACAGGGGACCGGAAGCCCAAGCGGCTGCAGTGGTTACCTCATGGGAGGCAGGACGCTAGCAGCCCAGCCACGCCTGGCTTTGCATGCCTAGAAGCAGGTGCACATGAAGCCAGAGAGGCAGCAGGGCTGCACGGCCAGCCACAGGCCTTGGCAAGTGACTTCCCCACCCTGCTTCAGTTTCTTTGTCTACAAAGCAGAGACCGCAAGAATTACCACCAACAGTTGTGCAGAGTCAGGGAGGTAGTGTTTATAAAATGTTTAGACAAGTTCCTGGCACCAAGTATAGTCTGAGTTTGCTCTTGTGACATGGCTTTATCCTTTTAAAAGGGAATGAAGGGAAGGGAGCGGGGGCGGGATTAGGAAAGACAGTAGAATGAGTGGAACAGAACTTTCCCGTGTTCATGTGAATACATGACCAGTGAAACTCCACACCATGTTCAACTACAAGAATGAGAAGTAATACTCCATGGATGTATAATATGTCAAAACACACTCTACAGCCGGGCATGGTGGCACACGCCTGTAATCCCAGCACTTGGGAGGCTGAGGCAGGAGGATCGCGAGTTCAAAGCCAGCCTCAGCAATGGCCAGGCATTTAGCAACTCAGTGAGACCCTGTCTCTAATAAAATACAAAAAAAGGGCTGGGGATGTGGCCCAGTGGTTGAGTGCCCCTGAGTTCAATCCCCGGTACCAAAAAAAAAAAAAAAAAACAAACAAACAAACAAAAAATGTAAGCTGCCTGGTATCGAAACCCGGGAAGAAATCTCGGAGGCAGAGAAAAGCTTTTACTACTTTTACTTCTACTTTCTTAGAGCTTTGAGAGGGAAAGAAAGAGTTTTAGAGAGAAAGATTAAAGAAAGCTTTTCTTCTTGTTCTTTCTTCTCTCTTCTTTCTTCCTTCTTCTTTCTTCTGTCTTCTGTCTTCCTCAGGAGCCTTGGCCTAACTCTGACCAGTCATTACTTCTTCTATCTGGTTTCTCTTCTGTAACCGCTCTGCCTACGTTCTGACCCGCTCTGATTCAGCTTTGCGGGTGCCTACAGGTGCGTCACATATATATCAGGTGGAACCTATGGCTTCCAGCTAGCTACAACAGCCCTTCCTAATTAGGGCTCCTTCAAAAAAAAACACACTCTACTGTCATGTGTATCTAAAAAAAGAACAAAATTAAAAAAAAAAAAAAATCCCACTCCTGCCCTTTCTTTTTTTTTTTTTTTTTTTTTTTTTTTTTTTGTGGTACCAGGGATTGAACTCAGGGGCACTCGACCACTGGGCCACATCCCCAGCCCTTTTTTGTATTTTATTTAGAGACAGGGTCACACTGAGCTGCTAAGTGCCTTGCCATTGCTGAGGCTGGCTTTGAACTCGCAATCCTCCTGCCTCAGCCTCCCAAAGTGCTGGGATTACAGGCGTGCACCACCGCGCCCGGCTTTCCTGCCCTTTCTCATAGCACATCAGACTTGGGCTTATATGAGTGCTTACAGAACAAGCACCCAACCACTTAACTTTTGAGCGTTGGGAACAGTTCCCATCCTTAGGTTGAGTTCTTCGGATTTGAGATGCTTGCTGTTTTATTTCTATTGCCCTGGCTACTAAGAACCTCCCTGAAAATCTACAACTCCTGTCTCAGGGAGGGTAGCTTGGACTCATCTTTGCACCCCCTGGCATATCCAGCAGGGGGCGATCAGCACCAAGCTTTGCTTGGCACCAGCCCCACTTTACAGTCAGTTTGTAAGGCGGGTGGGTTTGAAGGCACTGCTCCTTCCAGACCCTTGACTGGTTCCTCATCATGGGACTGCATGCCGTACATCACCCAACCTCAGTTTCCCAGTCTGTAAGATGGGTGTGGTCGTCTTCTCTGCCTCCCCCTCTGAGGTGTTCCCTGGCCTCACCGTCCCAAACTACCAAATCTTCACCTCAGGGTGGTCCTCCTTTGATCCTTGCACCCAGGAGGGGCTTCCAAGTCCAGGTTGAGCCCGCCTCCTCCTCCCCTCCCCACCAAAGCAACACCAATGAAAGGCCAAAAAAAAAAAAAAATCATGTCTTTATTGTTTGATTAATGAACTGACTTGGAGCAACAGTGGGGAAATGCCCAGCTCTGCAGAGTCAGAAAGTCCTGTTAACTTTGTACAAAATATGAATGTTACAAAAATCACATAGAAAATAGGTCAGCAAAGCGGCCGCCCCTGCAGAAGGCTGAAGGCACCCAGGAGCTGAGAAACGGCCGGACCTGGCATCTGGGGTGTGGGAGGGCGACACCCTGCCCCTCCTGCCACTTGTCTCCCGGTACTGACAAATCACTGCAAAGCTGCCCTTGAAGGGGCCTAACGACCACAGGCCCAGGCACTGCCAGAAATAAAGTGGGCCCCGGGCTGAGCCCCAAGTTCCTCTTTCCCTCATGGCCCAGACCCGGAGCTGGCACGCTGCGTTCTCTAGTCCCGGCAGGGTGGGTGCAGAGCCCAGAGCGTGTGGCAGTGGAGGTGCCGCCCACAGGGGCACTCCACCTGGGCGCAGGGGCCGTGGTGCAGTCCTGTCCAGACTGAGGTGCCACCCAGCCAGGCCCTGCTGGAGCTGCTGTCCCAGGCCCCGGCCCTAATTGGGGTAGCACAGGCAGCATCCTGTGCCCGCTGCGTCCACGCTGAACTTGGCGTCTGGGCCCAGAAGTCCATCGGTAACAGAATGCTCCATGATGATGTCCTCCACCCGGGTGATGTACAGAAGCGTCAGCAGCACCCCCAGGAACTGAGAAGAAGGGGCGAGGTTGGGGAGGGCCTTCTGGCCACCAGGGCAGCCCTCCCTGGCAGGTCCCAGCTCCAGAAGCACAGCCAGCCAGTCAGGAGCCCTCACAGAAACGCCCACAGCGCAGGTTCCTCCCAGCATCCCCCTGCCCTGGCAGCCCCAGCCTGGGCCCACTTTGCCTGTCCCAGGAAACCTCGGAGGCCCCCCAGTGTCCCATCAGCCAGGGCCCCTGCAGGCTGGGAATCTGGCCTCCACCCCAGCTCTGCCGTGCCTCATCTAGCAGTGCTTAGACGTGTCCCCTCACCTTGCCAAGCCTCAGTTTCCTCCTCTGTAAACCGGGAATGATAATCACAGCTCCCTCACAGAGAGCTGAAGGAGAAGGAGCCTGTGAAGCGACTCAAAGAGCCTAGCGCCCCTGCTCCTTCCAGCCTCCAGCCGTCCCGGAGCCCCCCACCCTCACCCTGCCCCTCTCCCTTCCGGCACTACTCGTGCAATCGCCCAGCTACACGCTGAACCCTCAGCCTGCCCACCTGGGGGAGCAGGATGCCCAGCAGGAGGCCCGCCATGATGGTGTAGTTATCCATGAACCAGATGAGCACAGCGTTGGTGCAGCCCCGCACGTAGATGACGTCCTGCACGCTGAGGCGCTGCATGGGGAGGAGGCTGGTCAGCCAGGTGAGCACAGCACCTTGCCACTCACTAGGGGTCCAGGTCAACCCTTCGGCCACTCTGGGCCTCAGCTGCTCTCATGCAACGTGGGAAGATGGCCACAGACTGCGGATTCTCTAGTACTGCTCCCCTAAAGAGCACTGGGGACATGACGGTGGCGTCTTGGTGTCCAAATGATTGGGGCTGGTTGTTGAAGGATGGCAAAGCTCGGGGTGATCCTAGTCCACAAACACCTGCCTGTGTGCGTGCCCCTCAGATGAGCCCCTGGCCTTTCTACAGCCCCCTGAGCCAAAAGCCTAACTCCAGGTATGTATTTTTGCATGGTTTTAATATACAAGGAATCTTACAGAACTACTACTATGTAAATCAAATGATTATATCTGCTGAGCATCCCTAATCCAAAACCCAAAATCTGAAATGCACCAAAATGATGTGCTTTCTAATGCGTTCCCACAGGGACGCTGCTGCTGCTGCAGGGACCCCCCACATACACTGCTCAGGAAGCTGACCCTGGGGTACCCCCAGGGTCTCACTGTCTTCCAGGGGCTCCTGGGTCTCAGGCAGAGGGAACCAATGTGAGCTGTCTGCCAACTGGCCACTCCAAGGGCAGAAGCAGGCTGGGACAGGGCAGAGCCACCATCTCTCATGAGCACAAACCTGAAATAGGTGCTCAGTAAACCCTGGCAAGTGGCCTCTCCCAGACCCAGGGACAGGTGGATTCTTGGTTCCCTGAGCCCTTCCCGTGTCTGGCAGTCACAGTCAGGAGTGCGGGAATCATCACAGCAGGAGCCCCACCTCTGAAAACCCCCCTGTTATCCTGGGGGTGGGACAGGAAGAGCAAAATTCTGGGACAAAGGGATTTCAAAGTCATTACCTCCTTGTCAATGGTTTTGTAGCCGCACATGGTGTTGACAACATCTGTCTGAAACGGAAAGGTATGACAGCTAAGCCCCTGGGCACACACTAAGACTGTTATTCCACCCATTTTATAGCCGAAAGGACTGAGGTCCAGGGAGGTGCACCATCCCGGAGGGAGCTGAGAGTCTGCCCAAGTGGTCTGGCTTGAGTCTGTGCCTTAACTGCCTCCCTCCACCAGGGGGCGCTGTCCGAGGACCCCCCCACACACACACACACAGTTGTTCCAAGAGCCACTGTGGTCATGCGCCTTGAAGAGGTTGGGCCCCGGTTGGTCCTGCCCCACTGGTTCCTATGAAGGAAAACCTCAGACCACAGCTGGGACCCTGCCAGCTGGGTACCACCCTTCCCTGGGCCACTGGCCACACGTCCCTACTCCCTACAACAATGGCCTCAGCAGCAGGGCGTGCTGTGGACGAAAGTGGTCTCCAGGACTCTCGGGGCTGGCTGGTTAATTCAGGCACAGAGAAAGCTGTGACCAGACCCTGGACCCTGTCACATCCCTTCCCAGGCAGGCCCTCGGGCACAGGCTGCAGGGGAACTTTCTATCACCTCCTGTGCCCTGCCTGATGCCATCTCCATTCATAAGGGGAGAGAGGTGGGCCCCCAGGTCCATCCAGCATGCCCCTCTACGTCTAAGTGAGTGCTCTGTGGGGTCGGGGGCCATGAATGGCCCTGGTGACACAGGAGAGGCCACTGTGGCCTCTGGCATCACACTCAGTGCACCCAGATCCTGCTCTGAGTGCTGGACTAACCCTAGGCAGGTCACCTCTCCAGGTCACCCTCTCCAGGTCACCCTGTTCAGGTCTCTGAAAACCCCAGGCTCTCCACGGCTCTCCCGTTGCCCAGAGATCTACCCTAAAATGGCAGCTGAACTTTCCGTGCCAGGCTCCCCTCCGGGCCTGGCCTTTTTTAGGGTGATGCACTCTGTGCTGGCTCTGGCTCTCGGCGAGGCCCCCACCCGCAGCTGCTCCGTTTACAGAATCCAGCAGCGGCACGAACAGCGAGATGTCAGCGGGGAAATTTTCCATGACTCTTCGTGGCTTGAGTAATTGCAAAGCTTTCGGCTTCGTTCCAGTCCAGAAACCAGGCGGCTTCTGAACACATCAGCTACATACAAGGATTGATGGGGCAGTGGCTGCATGGGACAACAGCCCAGGGGACTAGGGAGGTGACAGCTGAGAGGGCTGTACTGGGGCAGGCAGAAGTGGGCATTTACATGCCCAGACCCTTCTCCCCAGTGCCCTGCTGCTGCCGATTCCCAAAACCTCAAGCCCAAAGTCACGGGAGGCACCCACAACACGGGACTCCCTCCACCTTCAGCTAACAGCTGACAACGTGGAGCAGCTGCCCCGGCCTGGAAGCTGCCTCTGCCCCCACCCTGCCCCTGCCGGCTCTCTCAGCCCTCCAGAGCACGGATCCAGCGACAGCTGCCTGCATTTCGTCCGAGCCCTGCCAAGCCCGGACAGGACACCTGACCTTCCAGTGCCTCAGATTCCTCATCTGTAAAGTGGATACAGCCGCAGTGCCTGCCCTCAGGCTGCTGTCAGTGCTACGTGAATTCATCCAACCAAAGGGCATGTGTCAAGAGATGCCAATTGACACCGCTCACAAGGGCGAACCCCTCCCCAGCACCCTCTGCAGGAGCCCTTGAAGCTCAGGAAAGCTGGGCTCCAGCCACCACCTCCTGCCCAGCCCCACCCTGGTCACCCCACCCCCGCTCCTCGTCTTGGGCAGAAGGACGAGGGCGGGATTTGGCCAGCGGGGTGGTCCCCACGGCCCCCGCCCCAGGAGCAACGCTACCGTGTTTCTGAAGCAGCAGGTGTAGGGCACCCCGCAGGCCAGGGGCCCAGGGGCGCTGCAGTCGTGGTACTGGTTCTTGCTCCAGTCTCGGTAGTCTTCCCCGCCACAGCACTTGAACTGAGAAAGAGAGCAAGTGGGAGAAAGAGCCGCCATCGCTGCCGGGGCCACGTCAGGTGGCACGAAGAGGCCAGGAGACAGCACAGTCTATTGCGGGGGTCGCCCTGAGGCAGGGGGGTCCTAGAGGCCATCAGCTATGTGCTGTGGGGCCAGAGCTGTCCCAGAGCGGCACGGCCATCGGGAAGCCATCAGTGCCCCAAGGTCAGGCTGCCTGGGTACCAGAAGGCAGGTCCCCCTTTGACAACCGACAGCACCTTCGTCATCCCTGTGTCCCTGCGCAGGTGCTGGGCTGGAGGAGGACCTTCATGGCACCAGAGACCACGATTCTGTGGAAGGCCCCGTCCACTGACCTTGGGGCACATGCACCTGCCTCAGGCTCTCCCTCAGACCAGCCCTCGCGCCCTCCTCCCCACACCAGCGCCAACTCCCGTGGGCAGCAGCCAGCAGCTCTGTGGAGGTGCAGGTGTGCGCCAGGTACTGTTCTGGGCTCTGGACAGAAAGGGGCGAGCAAAAGCACGGGGGGAGACAGAGTAGGTGCTGAACGAAAAGATCGGGGCTGGGTGCTGCGCGCCCTGAACACGGGGAGGGAGGGGCAAGGAGCAGAGTGGGTGGCTACAGGTTGGGAGGTCAAGAAAGGCCACTCTGAGGAGAGGACATTTCATCTGAAAAATAAATAAGGGGAAGTCAGCTGACATGTGCAAAGGCCCTGTGCAGAAAACAAGCCTGTACTTCAGCAGTGGGCACAAAGGCCAGCGTGTCTGGAACGGGGTGAGCAAGTGACGGGTTATGAGGAGGCAGAGCACCTGCAAAGTAAATGGGGAGCTGGGATTAGGCCCAGGAGCAGTGGAACGTCCCTGGGGAAAGCTTTGGTAGGAGGTCCTGGTAGAAACAAAAACAGTCACCCTTCCAGAGCCCCCATAGTGCCTCTTAGGGCCAATAGCTTTCAGGACCTGTAAGTGTCTATTTGTACAGTTCAAGGGACATCGGCTTTGCCTGAGTTCAAATCCTCATTCCGCTACTATCAGCTGTGTGACTGCACATAAGTCAATCAGCCTCTCTGGGCCTCAAATTCTCCTCTATAAAGCAGGAAGAGCAACAGCAGCTTTGCAAAGCTAAGCTGTGATCACGAGAGGCTGTGTACAAGCAGGTGCCCAGTGAGCATCTGTCAGCTACCCCACCCAGAAGAGGCAGAATCCCTGTGCCAGCAAGAAGCTGGTTCCAATAAAAACATCTTGCTCTCCCTGGAGTCGGACTTGACTCTCCCGTCAGAGTTGGCAGGCACACCCTGGCAGCGAGCGGCTCCCAGAGCTGCACCTGTGCTGACCACAGAGAAGCTCTGAGCCAAGGGCTGTGGGTGTGGCGAGACGCTGGTCCTCAAGGACCAGCCCAACGCCCAGGGTCATGTCCCAGGACAGGCCTTCAGGGCCGAGTGGCCTGTGGCCTTTAAAATCTGCTGTCCTCAACCAGGAAAGTGTGGTGACGGCCTCGCTGCTGGCATGGGCCAAGGCCTCCGATCACACCTGGGTCTGCTCCAGGCACCTGCCCTGAGAGAAGTCGGGGTGACCCTCAGGGCAGCACCCAGGGGGTGAGGAACCTGAGCTGGGACCAAAGGAGACAGGTGCAGGAGCGCGCGGGGACACTGGTGGGCCCTGCAACTGCTTTTATACCAACAGACTTGGGTGAGCCTGGGAAGAAGGATGGTGACCCAAAATGGCACACGACCCTCATCACACTGAAGGAGGGTGGGGGTCTTGCTCTGTGCCTGACCTGGAGAAGAGTCCTGCCACCAGGCCTGCCCTGACCTTGACAGGGTGAGCTCTCCAGCGCTAGGGGACTTAGCCAAGGAGGCTTGGGCTCGGGGGTCACCCCATCCCACAGAAAGAGAGTCCCTGACCCTGGAGGAGGTGTGTCCAAGACCCTGCAAGGTGGCCTGTGGCTCCACCTGGCCTTGCTGTGGGTTTGATTATTTTGGGGGGTGGGGGACAGAGGAGGGCCATGCAACCAGAGCAGGTATGATAGGGTCATCTGGGCCAGGACTAGTGGACAAGCTGGGCCCTGGCTTCCTTGGTGGCCATGCCTCCCAGCTTGGCCAGCTGCCAGCTTTGGGAATGGATAAGTCACCTGACCTTCTACACCCCACCCTTTTGGGCAGGGGCCCCAACTGCAGTGGGAGTCAGGGGGGACAAAGGTCCTCAAAGTCCACCTCCGGTCCCAAGCCCCCGGGGCTCACCTGCTTCTGAACAAAATCCATGATGTTCTTGAAGTCCAGATCATCGTAGTAGTTCTCGATCCCTCTTCGGATGTTGTCGTTCAGAAAGTCGATAGTCTGTGAAGAAGAGGAGTCACGAGGGAAAGGACCACGTGCCAGAGTCCACCCTAAGATCATGGCGAGTCCAGACTGGCACAGAGTGCCCTGCACATGGACAGCCAGCTCCAAGTTCCCTCCCGCCCCCACCTTGCACACCCACGAGCTCCGGGTCCACGCACCCTCCCTGTGCCTCTGAGGCCCAGTGGGCGCCCGAGTCCCTCTGCCAGGGCTGAGCGGGGCGATGCTCCTTCGCAGACCGGCCGGCCCAGGCCCTGAGAGGCCGGGAAGCAGCCAGGCTGAGCTGGGGCAGGTGCACGCTGGTTCCCATGCTCTCTGACTGCCCAGGGACAGACCTGAGCTGGATCCTTCCTTTGCCTTCCAAATCCCCTCCCCTCACTCTCCACCATCCTCTTTATAGAGGAGGAAGCTAAGGGACCAGTGGGGAGCACAGTGTGGGCTGGGGAGAGCAGACTTGTCTGAGTCACAGGGTCGGCTGACGGGGGCCTGGCCACACTGGAATCCAGGCCTCCTGATTTCTCGCACGGGCCTCCTTTCATTTCTGTGGTGCCCACCGGCTAGCGGGGGCAGGGACAGTCCTCACTGGGAAGAGTGCTGGCATACCACCCTCTCCCGGTCACGCTGGGCTCTCTGGATCAACAGCCTGGCTGTTGTGCTGGGATCCGGGGACACAAAAGGCCCCATAGCAGGCAGGGGCGGGTGGCAGTGTGGGCAGCCCGGCTCCAGGGGCTCGCTGTGACAATCAGAGCTTTCAGAGCACTGAGGCGAGGATCAGCAGAGGCTGCGGACAAAGGGGCATTCTTGGCTCTGGTGCCAGAGAGAGGAGCCAGACAATTCCCAGGGCAGGAGCCACAGGCTACAGTGGGACGGCAGGACCCAGGTTCCAGGCCCCTCACAGCTCCCGTCCTCTCTCTGGGCCTCAGTATCCCACATGTAAACCCTAGGGCTGTCTTCAAGGAACCTTCCAGAACTGAAGAATGAAGTCCAGGGCCTCAACTGTCCAGCCTCCCAGTCCAGGGCATTGCCCACGTCCACCCCACAGCAGGCATGTTGACTTGCAAGCCTTCGTCTCCTCACCTCCAAAATCTAGAGGCCAATACCTCTGGCTCATAAGGATGTTGTGAGATTAAAATAATTAAAGCTCTGAAAGCATTCAGCAGGACACCAGGCACACAGCTCACTATTTTTTCCAAGAGATAAATGCCTCAAGAGACCAATTCACACCATGTCACAAGAGGAAAACAGTGGTCATGGGGGAACTGAGGCCCTGACTCTCATCCAAAAGAACTATTGTCATGGAGGCGGCCTTTGGGGCAGGAGTCCCAGGCCCACCCACGCATACATCCTGTGGACCACAGAGAGATGCAACCTGTCCATGAGTTCAAATCTTCCTACCACCACTCCCAGCCGTGTGACCACAGGCAAGTCAATCAGCCTCTCTGGGCCCCAAATTCTCCTCTATAAAGCAGGAAAAGCAACGGCAGCTTTGCTACCCTACTGGCCACTGGCAAATATGCTGACACCAGGGTGTCAGTCAAACTCCCAGCCTGACATTTGAAGGTACCAAGCAAAGAACTCAAGATTCAGATTTGAGGTTGTATCTGTAAAGATGGCCACCTCCTGCCCAAGACCCAAACTGCTCAAAGCCAAAGTAATGAAGAAGCCTGGCTCTGGGAAGCAAGAGCTGCGCCCTCTGCTGATGATCAACAGCAGCTCCAGAGCGGACCTGACACTGGGGAAGACTGGCTGGCCACGGACTCCGGAAGAGAGAGAAGGCAGAGACTTCCATGCAAGGCTCTGATTCACCTGCCTGCACCAGGTCTGGCACTGGACGGAGGGCAGGGGTGGGTGGACCAGCCGCCTGCTGACCACATGGTCCAGGCAGAGCAAGGACCAGCCTGGCCACAAGCCCAGAGTCCCCCATTTGACGAAGCCTTTCCAATATCCATCTAGCTGATGAAGGGCCAGGCCAACTGGCTGGGGCCTAACAGGGGATGGCTATGTAATGGGACAACAGGGTAGGGTCAGTCTGTCACACAAGGTGGGGCAGGGGAATGAGCTCACAGCACTGAATGACTTGCGGAAGGGGCACTTGGCTGAGCTGAGTGCCTGGGTGACACCAAGGTCAGGGACATGCCTGGGGCCACAAGGGTGGGAATGTGGTGTCATGTGGCTTCCTTCCACCCTCAAGGGACACGCTCCTGGCCCACCACCAGCCCTCCCCTGGGCCACTATGCTGTTTGGACCCCTGAGAGCTGGCAACAGATGGAAGGAGGCCAGGAGGCCAGGGCAGGGAGGAAGACAGCGGCAGAGGGGAGGCTGGTGGCCCCAAGGGAAGGTCCTCCCTGGCTCTCTGGAAAGCAGCCTTGGCCTCTCTCCCCAAACCACCCTAGACCTTGGGAACTTTCCAAGGCACTAACTCCAAGGGAGGCCTCTTTGTGAAACTCCATCTGGAAACTGAGCCACCCTGCAGAGAAAGGGGGCGCTGCTGGAGGCCTCTGGGAACCCCTGGGAGTGGGCGGGAGGGACAGATGGTCCTGCCCATGGGCAGCAGCTGCCCCGGCTCCCACGAGGGAGGTCTCTGGGTCAGGCTGGCTCTTGCACATGTGCACTGCTTCTGGCACTGTATGCGCGCATGCGTGAGTGCGTTTTGCGCATGCGCACACCGGGACGTAAGCAGGCCCCTGAAGTGGTTCCTGAGCTGTGAAGGGGCAGCTGGGGAGAGGGGGTGAGTGAGAAAGTCCCAGGTGGGGGCAGGCTGTGCCTTTCTGAACTGTAAAGTGCTCAATGATGTCACCAGCACCGGGCATGCTCCAAGGGACTCCTGGAGCCAGTCAGGGGACGTGCCCTGTGTGAGCGTGGCAGCGAGAAAGAGCTGCGCTTTCTGCAGCCACACCCAGAAGCCACCGGAGCCCAGCTCTAAACCAGGTCATGCCAGCGGGGGCAGCTCCAGTGAGGTCTAGAAAACCACCTTTCACCGAGCCCCCGAGTCACGTGGTCCAGGCTAAATTATGTCAAGAGTAAGCAAACATCAAAGGCCACGGGCTTTTCAGAGCACGTTGTTTAAGCCACCAGATAAAGCTATAAAGAACTGTCCTTTCTAGTTCTTTCTTTTAGATCTAATTTTCAAGCTATCTGAACCTCTGCATCACCGTCCCTGGAGAGATGTTTGGAAACTACCAGGGATTGAACCCAAGAGATGCTCAACCACTGAGCCACACTTCCAGCCCTTTTTTGTATTTTATTTAAAGACAGGGTCTCACCGAGTTACTTAGGGCCTCACAAAGTTGCTGAGGCTGGCTTTGAACTCTCGATCCTCCTGCCTTAAGTCTCCACTGGGATTACAGGCATGTGCCACTGAGCGCAGATGGAAAGTTTTTAAATGATGAGAAATCGCAGAGGCTGCAGCTCCCCAATAGCTGGGAAGAGCAAAGAAGCCTAGCAGGAGCCTGCCCTGCTGGGGATGGAGCCATCCTGGGCCCCTGCAGGCTGCCCAAGGCTTCCTGAACTTCCTTATTAGCTTTGAGACCAAAGGCTGGGGAGGCCTTGCCTCTGGCAGCCCAGCTGCAGCCAGTGCCAGCCTGAGTCTCAGATCCTGGAGGAGGGGCAGCCTGGCCTGGGCTTCCTTCCTCCCTTAGTGCCTATGCCGTCACCTATGAATGTCCCCCAGTCCCTCTAGAAAGAGGGGACTCATCCTCACTGCCCCAGGCCCCAGTCTCTGCCCAGTGCTGACAAAGGCCCAATTTGACAACCCAAGGTAGAAGAGACTCCCCGGAGTCAGAGCTGAAAGGCTCTTGGGGAATACTGGTCAGAGGCTCCCTCAGGTCTGTCTGGGAGTCACAGGCTGATCCCTGTGGTGGGGGAGGTTACGCTTCAGTGTCCCAGGGACTTGGGGCTCCAGCTGTCACTCCCCAGCAGCTCTGGCTCCACAGTGAGGTCTGCCAGCTGGGGGAGTCTGGCCAGACCAGTACAGAACCTCTTCTACTCTGTTGGGGAAGGGTCCCTATGCTCAGGGGCTCAGCCAAGGGAGCCATGGTGCTGCCTGTTCCTCCTGCCCCTGACCTCAAGGTGTGTCCACAGCCCGCTAGGGGCAGGTACCAGGGTAGATAACCAGGCCCCAGCCCCCCACTGTTCACCGGCCCTGCACTGGGAAAGCCACCCTTTGATGGAGAGTGAGAAAGAGGCCACTCCCCCACACTCCCTGCTGGGAGAGGCAGAGGGAAGGAGGCCTGGCAGTGGGGACAGACATTCCTGCTACAGCCCAGGACCCTCCAGGTGCCCCTGGCTCAGCTCTGCCCGCCTCCAACACCACGGACACCCTTACTGGGACGGCAGTAAGTATCAAGAGGGGCGAGACCTAGACAGCAGTGGGGGTCACTGGGGTCCTCCTCCCACTGGCTCGGGCCCAGGTGCCACAGCCACTTCTGCTTCTGATACCTGGCTTGGCCCCGCCCCCCAGTGCATGGCTGCTCACCCCTTCAATCCAGCCATGCGCTCAGAGCCCTCAGCAGAAGCCTTGCCCAGCTCCCTCTGGTGAGTCTCTTCCTTTCACCAAGAGTCTGTTTATCTTTGGCCACCAGGGCTTGCCCACTGTCTGGGCCCCTCCCTGAGAACCCAGCATGGCATCTTTAGCCTGATCATTTGTTCTCATTTGTCACCACAAGTATCTTCTTGGAGTTAATGGGTAGCTCCTGGTGCTGGAGGCTGAACTTGTTGTTATATGGTGGCTTGGAGAAATCTTTCTTCTCTTGATGGAGGAAACATGGAGCTGGGAACCTGCCTCCTCCTGAAAGCTGGCCTGGATTGCTCCTTGCTGCTTTTTCTACCATTCTTCCATCAGCAGGCAAGCCCTCCTGCGGCGTCCCCAACACTGGCTGTCTCTTGCCTTACAAAATCATGTTGCATTAAGAGTTGCAAAGCATATAAATAAAAAAAATAAAATAAAAAAAAAAGGAGTTGCAAAGCACAGTGTTGTGTTGTTTTTTTTTTTTTTTTTGGGGGGGGGGGTTACTGGGGATTGAACTCAGGGGCACTTGACCACTGAGCCACATTCCCCAGCCCTATTTTGTATTTTATTTAGAGACAGGGTCTCCCTGAGTTGCTTAGTGCCTCACTGTTATTGAAGCTGGCTTTGAACTCGTGATCCTCCTGCCTCAGCTTCCAGAGCAGCTGGGATTACAGGCGTGCGCCACCTTGCCCGGTGGAACAGTGTTTTTTTAATGTGGCGTTTTCCCCTTAACTTTAAAAAACAAAAAAGAAAATTTGAGAGCTAGGGAAAAAATAGAGAGGCATCCCATCTTTCAAGGGCTGTATTAATATGTTCATATTTGTTTCCTTCAATTTTTTCCAGACCTGTTGTTTTTATTGTGAAGATTTTTACTGCATTTGTAATTTTGTGTCCTGCTTTAATATTTCAATTTATTATCATTGCTATTATTATCATCATCATTTATTTATTTACTTATTGGTACCAGGGATTGAATCCAGGAGCACTTTACCACTGAGCTACATCTCCAGTCCTTTTTTAGTTTTTATTATATTTTAAAATAACTACTACTTAAAATTGCCCAGGCTGGCCTAGAACTTGTGTTCCTCCTGCCTCAGCTTCCCTTGTCTCTGGGATTACAAGCATGTATCACCATACTTGGCTGCCTTTAACATTTTTTAAATTGTGCCCCAGCGATCTGATATGATGATACCATTTTATTTTTACTTGTATTTCTATGTAGATATATATATTCCCTCCCCAAGGGAGGTCAAAGCAACTCGAATTTCTTGAGTCAGGCATGGTGGTATACACTTATAATTCCAGCTACCCAGATACTTGAGGCAGAAGGATCTCAAGTTCAAGACCAGCCTCAGCAACTCAGTGAGACCCAGTCTCAAAATACAATAAAAAGGGCTGGGAGTGTAGCTCAGTGGTAGAGCACCCCTGGGTTTGATCCCCAGCACCATACACACACACACACACACACACACACACACACACAAAAGAAATGAGAATTTCTTGTCTTTGAGTTAGGCCTTAGAAACTCTAACTTCCCCCATCTTTCGAGGACCACAAAACCACGCTCCAACCTATCCTGGTGTGACAGCAGGTCACAAGACCCTCCTCATTCCAGAGGGTATTGCCCTGTTCCCATGAGGGAGCAATGCTACAAGTCTGAACGGACAGGCGTCCCTGGTCCCCACCCAGCCCACTCTCCAAGATGCCATAAGCCCCAAAGGACAGGTTTGGAGAGCTTCCAGAGAGCGGGGCGCAGGGGATGCTGGAGGGCGGTGCACCTGAGGGGCTGGACGCTTCGTGCCCTTTCTCCCAAACCTCGCCCTGTGCATCTCTCCCCCTTTCTAATATCCCTATAAGCCAGCAGTCGTGCTCCCCCGAGTCCTGCGAGCTTCTCAAGCGATCTGTTGAACTGTAGGATGGGTTCTGGGAACCCCGATTGGCAGCTGGTTGGTCAGAAGCACAGGTAGAACCACCTGGAACTTGCGACTGGCAGCTAATGGGGAGGGCACAGTCTTGGGCACTGCACCCTCAACCTGTGGGATCTGCTGCTACCTCCAGGTGGATGGCGTCAACTCTGAACTGTATTAGAGGACACCCCCTGGTGTCCACGACTGAAGCGGTGGCTGAACGTGTGGCATGTGGGGAGAAACCCCACACGCTGGGGTCACAGAAGGGACCTGTGCCTTGGGGATGCAGGAGGAGACGCTGATTTTGGTTTTGGGGTTGATTCTTCTCTACTGACACCGTTCCCCTCCCCCACCTCCACACAGCCGGTGGCACCTGCCCACCAAGTCCCCATAGGGAACACCCAATCAAAGGAAAAGGACACGCTCCACAGGCCGCGGCCCCTGCAAAGCTTGGGGATCACTGGGAATCCTCCCACTGACCTCGGGCCTGTGGCTTCCTGAGCAGAGGGCGGAAGGGCCCAGGAGGCTCCAAGGCCTTCAGCTGGGCTCAGCTCCCTCACTTGAAAGGAGGCCATAGCATGGCCCTCGTTGACCTCCAGGACATTGGGAAATGACAAGGCCAGCTGCCTGACGAAAGCGCGCCGGAACTAAGACCGCTGCTCACTTAGGAGGGGACTGGTTATTAGGGTGGCAGATGCTGCTGACCACGAGCTGGACCTGGGCTCTGGCCTGGAAAACACCAACCCGTAACCCCTGGAAGGTCCCACGCCAGCCAGAGCCCTGCTGCCTGCACAGAAAAGCATCCCCCAGGCACAGATGGAATACTCCTTGCTCTCAGCGTCCTGGCTCTGCCCGCTCAGAGCACATGATCTGAAATTAGTAAGGAAGGAAGGGGAGGGGCGGGGAACAAGACTGGACTGATATAGCCCTGAGCCGCCTCTGCCTTGCTGTGTGCTCTTGAAAGAATTTCTTAACCTCTCTGTGCACTGATGACGCTACAAATGCAATGGGAATCACCCCTTCCCTCTCCTGGGGCTCACCCTACAGAATGTAGACCCTTGGCTCCCAGGGTGTGGACCTGCCTGAGGTCAAGGAAGCCCAAGCAGGCAAGGCCACTGCTCCCACGTGGGCTGGCACTCCAGCCACACCCAGGAAGAGCGTGGCATGGATCGGACACTGAGCTGTTGGAAGGTTCTGCACAACCCAGGGTCTGGGACGGGGACTGCTGCCTTGGGCTCAGCTTCTGATGAGAAGGAGAACCTCGGCCCTGATGTACATCCCAACGGCAACTGGACTGCCAGGAAACACACTGTCTGGGGTGGCAGGGGTGGAGGCAGAGGACTGGACAGAAAGGACTGGGCTTTTGCAACATCGAAGCAGGATGAGACAACAGGCGATCACAGGAGAAAGGACAGACCCCAGGTTGGAAGGCAGCCCTACCACGCCACAGAGCTGCCTGCGGGACCTTGGACAAGATCCTGTGAGGGTCCAGCCTGTTCCCAACTGTGCCAGGTTCTTCACACTTCATCCTCACCCCCACCCTCAAGAGCTAGGAATTGTGATCCCCAAAGGAGCTGAGGGTCACGTGACTTTCCCAAGGTCACACAGCTAGGATGGCACACAAGTGTGAAGACTAGCATGAAGGACTCGGAGACCGAGAGCCAAGAGAACCTTTCCAGCGTGGCTGGGCCCTTGTTCTGCAAACCCTGCCGGAGCCAGGATGTCAGGCACTGCCCTCTCAAATTGCCATGCTTTTATACCCATCACAACAGTCCTGTCGGTGCCACCTCCAAAACATACACCAAATCCCACCATTTCAGTCTAGGCATAAGCGCAGGCAGTAATGCCTCCACCTCCGAGCCACCAGGCCCCCTTCCCTGGGCCACCAAAGCTCCTAGCTGCTCTCCTCCATCAGCCCTGCCTGCCCTGTCATCCATTCTCCACTTGGCAGCCGGAGTAAAATTAAATCAGGCCTCATCCCATCCCTGCTTAAAACTCTCCAAAGGCTCCGAGTGGCTTTTAAAAACGTTTCGAGCTCCCAGCCCGCAGCCTCTGAGGCCCCACAGGATGCCCAGGCAGGCCCTCCCGGCTTCGCCTTCTGTCCTCCTCCCCATGGCCCAGCCGGGCAGCCGGGCAGCCTCCGTGCTGCTCTGCAAACCTGCCAAGCTCACTCCTGCTCAGCGCCCCGTGCCCGGGCCACACCTGGTGGCTCCTTCTCCTTTTGTGGCACTGTCCCTTCCACTCCACCCCCGGGTCTCTCAGGTCACCCTGTTTTCTTTCCTCGTTCACTGGCGTTAGTTCAGTGCCCGGCTCCCCCGGCAGAGGGGAAGACCCCTGAGGATGACCTGTCCTGTTCACTGCAGCACCCAGCTGACAGCCCAGGGCACACAGTAGGTGCACAGTAGCTGATAAATAAATCCACAGGCCCACCTGGTTCCGGAAGATCAAGGCCACCACGCCACCAATGAGCTCCATTATGAGGCAGATCCCAAGGATGTACATAAACTGGAAAACAAAATTCACAGACTCACCTGGAGCAGGCAGAGGACGTGGGGGTGGGGGGGCCTCAGGGCAAGCTTCACCTGCTCCGAGATCAAGCACAGTAAATGAAGAATGTCACCTGTGGCCGCTTTTACTGGCTCCCTGGCCTCTGCCTTTCCTCCCGGGAGAACTCAGGAAGGCCCACCTCTGCAGCCAGGAGGCAGGAAGACTGACCCGGCTGCCCCCAGTAGGCTGTCACCCACATCGGTCCCATGGGGCCTCACTGGGGTCTCCGTGGTCTAGGTCCCCACCACCACCAAGAGGAGAGCTGGGCTCACTGCAGCTCAGACAGAGGGGACAGGCCTGGCTGGATGGGCGGGCTGAGGCAGGGTTTCCTGCCCCCCGAGGACCCCACAGAAGTGGCTTCCAATCCCCCCAGAGTGGCGAGGGGATGCCTGGTGCCACCCCTCGGGCAGAGAACAGGCAGCGTCCAGCGGACCCCAGCAACGGCTAGCCTCAGGCAGGACCAAGCCCTGCTTGTGCGGGATGGTGAGCATTCCAGACACGGCCCAGACGCACCGGGCGGAGTAGTGGATCTGCTACCTGGGATCGTCCCCACCCTCAGTACAGGTGTGACGTGTGACATGACCCAAGCCAGGCCCACCAGAGCCTGAGACTCTAGCCGGGAAAGATGCCCTGGATCCAGCACTGTAAGGACTCTGTTGGCCTGAGGCCATCAGCAACCCCTACACAGAGAGCCAGAGGACAGCACTGGACAGGAGCCATCCCCCGGGAGGTGGCAGGAGAGACTGCCCAGCCCTACCCAGCGGCACCGCCCAACCCCCACCAGCGTGGTCGCTGGTTGCGTGAGCTGATGCTCCTTTTTGGCTTTGCTGGTTGTCCTCTGAGTGTGGCTTCTCCTATCGCAACCGAGGTCAAGGTGAACACAGTTCAAGGAGGAAGAACAGTATTCAAATCAGCTTTTATACGTAGACGGGGGTGGCCTGGGCTCTCCTGGGCCACCAAGGTCCTGTGGCTAACCCAGGGATCCTCTGGAGGAGCTGCTTTGTGGCATGGGGCCCGGGGTTGGGGGTGTCTCCTGGGCTTTCTTGGAGACCCCAAGGACCGCCCACCACCACCTCCCCACAGAGGCCAGGCTAACTCACCGCTTGGAGAAGGTACAGGTTGTCCCGGAGGGAGGCCAGCACCCCGATGAAGGAGACGATGAACATGACAACCCCCAGGAGAATGAGGATGATGGCGGGGGCCAGGAAGGCACTTTCCAGGGTCTTGTACTTCTGCCGCTCGACCTCGGCGTAGATCCCCACGGACAGGACCAGGGCCCCGATCAGCTGTGGCAGAGGAAGGGAATGAGCGGGGCACGGTGGCACACGCCAATAATCCCAGAGGCTTGGGAGGCTGAGGCAGGAGGATCATGAGTTCAAAGCCAGCCTCAGCAACTCAGCGAGGCCCTAGGCAACTTAAGAGACCCTGTCTCTAAATTTAAAAATTTTTAAATAATTTAATATACATATATATGGGCTGGGAATGTAGCTCAGTAGTTGTTAAGCACCCCTGGATTCAATCCCCAGTACCAAAAACAAACAAAAAAAGAAGTCAGGGAGGGAGCCACGTGCCTGTCATCCCAGCAGCTCAGGAGGCTGAGGCAGGAGGATCACAGGTTTGAAGCCAGCCTCAGCAATAGTGAGGTGCTAAGGAACTTGGTGAGACCCTGTCTCTAAATAAAATACAAAACAGGGCTGGGGATGTGGCTCAGTGGTCAAGTGCCCCTGAATTCAATCCACAGTACCCACCCACAACAAAAAAGAAGAAGTCAGGGAGTGAGAGAGGAGAGAGGAGAAGGGCTGATCTTCCTATGAAGAGCTTGTCTAGGGCTGTGTGTGGTACCTGCCACTGGTGACTTCCCCAGGGGACGCTGTTATGGGCTCAACTGTGTTCCCCCCAGATTCCTCTGTTGAAGTCCCAACCTTTAGTGCCTTAGAATGTGACTATATTTGGAGATTTGCCTTTAAAGTGGTAATTAAGTTAAAATGAGGTCTTTAGGGTGGCCCCAATCCAACACGCCTAGTGTCCTTTCAAGAAGAGGTTGTGACACAGAAGCACACAGAGGGAAGACCATGTGAAGACACAGGAAGAGAGTCATCCACAAACCACAGGGGGACTGCACAGAAACCAGCCCCGTCCATACCTGACCTGGGACTTCTAACCTCCAGAACTGTTGAGAAAATAAAAGTCTGTGGGACTTGCTGGTGGTCCTTAATGCTGCGGCAGCCCTGGCAGACTAATAGAGCCCCTGTTTGGAGATTCCACTTGAGAGGGGCGTACTGGAGGGTCAGGGACGTGCCACTGGCTGGAGGGCTCGAGTCTCGGCTGTGCCTCTTGCTCACCCTGGACCCGGGACAGGCATCCACCACACAAGTCTGAGAGCCAGGCACGCACACCCCCACTCACCACACACCACTCTCTGCAAGGCTTCAGCAAGATAACACAGGTGGCCACTCCACAACCCTGAAAGCACAAGGCCACTGTGATGTGTAGCAAACAGGCTGATCATCCAGAGGGGATCTCAGAGCTGCTCAAGAGGACAGGCATTTCACACACTCTCAAAAAAAAAAAAAAAAAGGGCTGGGGTTGTGGCTCAGCGGTAGAGCACTCGCCTAGCATGTGCACGGCCCGGGTTCGATCCTCAGCACCACATAAGAATAAAGGCATTGTGTACAACTAAAAAACAAATAAATATATTTAAAAAAAAAAGAATTTAAGCTGAGCCCAGTGGTACACAATTGTAATCCCAGCTAGTCAGGAGGCTGAGGCAGGAGGATCACAAGTTTGAGGCCAGCCTCAGCAACTCGGCAAGACCCTGCTCAAAATAAAAATTGAAAGGGGCTGGGTGCCATGGTGCACGCCTGTAATCCCAGCAACTCGGGAGGCTAAAGCAGGAGGATCATGAATTCAAAGCCAGCCTCAGCAGATTAGCGAGGCACTCAGCCACTCAGCAAGAACCTGTCTCTAAATAAAATATAAAAAGGGCTAGGGATGGGGCTCAGTGGTTAAGTACCCCTGAGTTCAATCCCCAGTAACCACCCCCCTCCAAAAAAGGGGGGCTGGAGATGTGGCTCAATGGTAGAGCACCCCTGGGTTCAAGGTTCAATCCTCAGTACTGAACGTAAAAAAAATAAGGAATTTACTTTCAGGATGACCATAAGGAAGGCTAAAGATTGAAACGAGGAATTTTGAGGGGATTTTAAAATAAATCCCCTATTATCAAGTTTTCTGACAATGGAGAGATGATACACACTGTTACTGCACAATCAGGAAAACCCAAGCTCCTCACTGCTGTCAAACACACCAAATGTGCTCACCCCAGGGCCTTTGCACAGGCAGTTCCCACTACCTGAAATGTGCTTTCTCCTGACACCCAGATGGCTCAAGCCCCACGTCCTTCCATCTTTGCTCAACTGTCACCTGCTCAATGAGGCCTTTTGGGTATCTTATTTAGAAGTTGAAAATCCCTCCCCATGAAATTCCTTTTTTCCTGTTTCATTTTCCTCCTTTGTATTTATCAGTATTTAACATACAACAGTATTTCTTTTATTTTTATTTGTTTATTTACTTGTTCATTTTTGTCCTCTCCACCAGAACGTAAGCTCCATGCCAAGAAGGATTTTTTTTTTTAATTGTTTCAGCACCCTGACATTCCTGACACTGGCAAAGTACAATAGACATTTATGATCAAGGACTTGAATGAACGAGAGCTGGGCTTTCCCACCCACTCTTGGTTTGAGTCGGACCCTATTTACCCAATCTCCTTCCTGTCCAAGGATTCTGCCTTTCCAGAGGACAGGGAGAATCATCAGATAACTGGATTCTCTCCTGAGCTAAAGGCCTCATGGGAGAGTAACCAGAAGCCGCGGTGTTGTCAGTGAAGGTCTGAGTGTAGGAGGTGAGGGACATGCAGAGGAGGCACTGACAATATGTGCCAAGGCCATCGCTTCCCCAGTGTCACCATCCAGCCACTGAGAGGCTACCCTGAGCTTACTTACATCTACACTGGCCTTCAAATGACGGTCACCTACTGAGCGTCATCTGAGCGTCACGTCCTCACAGCAGATCCCCTTGACCTCTTCTGCACAAGCCAAGGCTATCCTGACTGAAAGGAAGGGCCCACTTCCTCCTAAGTCCTCACAAGCTACAGGGACGCCAGGAGTCACACAGACGGGGCTTACCGTGGAGACACGCCACTGAGGATCACAGGAAACCCCCTCTCCTGGGCTCAGCGCCCTGCTGTAGCTCAAGGCCCAGTGCCATGCCTGATGACTTGGAAAGATAATGCCCCTGCCGAGGCCTCTCTCTGTGGCATGGCCAGCCAGGTGCCAGAACCCAGAACAGGCCGGGTGCAGTGGCGCACGTCTTTAATCCCAGCGGTTCAGGAGGCCGAGGCAGGAGGATCGAACGTTCAAAGCCAGCCTCAGCAACTTAGCGAGGCCCTAAGCAACTCAGTGAGACCCTGCCTCTAAATAAAATACAAAAAAGGGCTGGGGACGTGGCTCAGTGATTTAGTGTCCCTGGGTTCAATTCCTGGAACCAAAACAAACAAAACCCACAACGTGGTAAAATCATTGCTGGAGGCGGACCTTGGCCCCACGGTCCTCTGAGAATAACAGCAAGCCGACTTTAAAATGCCAAATCCCTGGTTCCAAATGACGCTACTGACAAGGGATCACCACCTAAACCCTAACTCTGATTACACAAAGAGCCCAGAGACCCCGCCACCAAGGAGCCGAGGTCACCACAGAACACCCCACTGAGCCCAGGCGAGGAACGGGGCAGATATTTAAAGGCCCCACCTTCGTAGGGGTGGCAGAGGTGGGGCTTTTACCTCCCACCTTGAAAACTGTAACTGTCCCCCTGCCCCTAAAGCCACACAACGCTTCCATCCCAACATCGCCAGACTGACGTCCTTCCCAGAGACCTGTTTCCTGTTGCAGAAAGGTCCCTCTTCTCCAGCAGGAGGAGGGCTGAGCCCGAGGTCTCTCCCACACCCCGTCTGCCCCCCACTTCCTGCCCGGCCGGGAGGTGCTCAGCACTGGAAACCATCCCCCAACACCAGCGCTGTCCTCGCCCCAATCTGACAGAAGGGACCTCAGTCCTCTGGATAGTCAGGGCCACCTTCTAATTTTACAGGGTCCCCAGAGCCCGGGACCCCTCCAGAACAGCCTTGCTGGCAGGACACAAAACCCCCTCGTCTGACCCCATCCCCCATCAGAAAGCACCGCCGCTTCCTTGCTAGTTAGCCCGGTGACACTTCCAGACAGGGAAGCCACGGGAAAGGCCCCCACACAGATACAAAGACACCCTCCACCGTGCAGGGAGCTGTCACGATCCCGCTTGTCCTGGTCCTACAGAAGGTGCGGCCACCCCAGGCCTCCCCACAGCCCGGCAGGCGCACCCCACGTGGCCTCCCCCAGGGCACGGGTCCATCTGGGATCTTTGTCCACGCGGTGTTTCAGGGGACAGAGGGCACGGAGAGAGGCCAGCAAGAACCTTCCCAGGAACTTCAAAATCTCCAAATGATATTTACATCTCTGATGACATCAGTTTATCCATCTGAGTAGAAATGACCGGGCCATGCCAGCACACAATCCCGCCGCTCCTGCCTCTAATTATAGCCCTTCCCCAGGCAGCTCCACTCCAGCCCCTGCGCAGGAAGCAAGTGGCCCATCTGTCAATCAGGACAGTTTCAGTTAAACAAGGCTGGGGTGCGGGGCAAGTCTTGCCCATCTGGGGCCACACGCGGAAGGGGACGCTGCTGGCGGCCCGGGCCAGGCCCCTGAGCTGAGGCTTGGCAACCTTGCAGCGTCTCCAGCAGGCCCTAGGGGACTCTGCCATCCAGCCACCCAGACCCAGAGTCCCTGAGTCCAGGAGCTCAGCTTCCTCCTCTGCAGGGAGAGGCTCCAGGCAGCCGCTGGGAAGCGGGAGGCCCTGTGATGCATCCTGGCACCTGGTGTCCCTCAGGAAGCATCTGGTCACCGACCGGCTGGCTCAGCCCCAGCTAGAGCAAGTCGACACTTAGAGAAGACCTGGTAGGTCCATTTTTACTCCAAAAGGCATAAATCAGACTCCACTGTGTTGTACAATCTGTATTAGACTCCATAGGGTTACACGGAGTCAGGAGGCCAGACAGAGGCCAGACTGAGGCAAGGAGAGCAACAGCCTGGAAACGTGCTAGGGATGGAATCCAAGGAGTCCTTGAAAAGTGTCTGTAAAGCCAGGAGTGGGGCTGCACGCCTGTGATCCTAGCAGCTCAGTAGGCTGAGACAGGAGGATTGAGAGTTCAAGGCCAGCCTCAGCAAGTTAGTGAGACACTAAGTAACTCAGAGAGACCCTGTCTCTAAGTAAAACGCAAAACAGGGCCAGGGATGTGGCTCAGTGGTTAAGCGCCCCTGGGTTCAATCCCTGGTATGAAAAAAAAAACAAAGAAAGAAAGAAAAGGAGCTAAAGAAAAAACCTCATTAACCTCTGCCATAGTCTGGATCTTAAGTGTTCCCCCAAAGGTCCATGACACAGGCTTCTCCCAGGTGGCCCTAGGGAAGCGGTGGGGCTTTTAGAAGGTAGGGCCTAGGGAGAGGTCTTAAAGTCACTGCGGACATCCCTTGAAGGGAGTGATGAGCACTTCTTCTTTGTCTTTTTTGCTTCCCTGACCACCAGGTAAGAGGCTCTGCACTGTCACATGCTGCCTCCACAATGTGCCACTTCACCACAGGCCCAAAAGCAACTGGGCCAATAGATCATAGACTAGAACCTCCAAAAATGTGAGCCAGAATAAACCTTTCCTCTTTATAAGTTGATTGCCTTAATTGTTTGTTACAGTAACGGAAAACTGACTAACATAACCTCTAACCACAACGTTCCTTCCTTTTTGAACACAGGCCACAAATGGGGGTAGTGAACAGCACCTGCAACGGTCACCAGTAGCAATCACATTGCCGTCCTTACAAGTACCTTAAAATATCATGTATATTGCCAGGCGCGGTGATGCATGCTTGTAATCCCAGCAGGAGCATGAGTTCAAAGCCAGTCTTAGCAACTTAGCAAGGCACTAAGCAACTAAGTGAGACCCTGTCTCTAAATAAAATATTTAAAAAGGGGTGGGGATGTAGCTCAGTGGTTAAGCACTCCTGGGTTCAATCCCCAGTATGAGATAGATAGATAGCTAGATAGATACGTATAGATAGATAGATACTGATATATATAAAATATCTGTATATGTCATGTATGTTAATTCAAAATTACAGTAGTATTAGGCTCACTGCTAGATCTCATGATTTAATGCATTGGTAAAGGAGCATATTGTTCCTATACCACAAATTTGGTTTTATGATATTTTAATAATTTTATCACAATATAATTGGTTTCTTTGTAATACTGGGCATTTCATTATATGCGTATGAATATGTTGTTCAGGGAAGGGGTCCATAGGCTTCCCCAGTACAAAAAGTGAAGCACCCTGGTCTATGGGGAGCCAAACATGACTCCTGTTGTGGAGGCGCAGAGGGCCCCGGGAACTGGAGCTGAAGAGAGTGGGAGAAGGGAGACGTCGGAACACCCCGCTCTCCTCCTAGAAAGCCCTAAGAACTCTTTTCACTCTAGAACTATCTCACGAAGCACTTGAGGCCCCAAAGCCACGTTGGGCCCAAACAAAGCACTGTTCAGAGTTCCTAGCTTGCAAGGAGGTGGGGAATAAAGAGCTAACTCCACAGCCTGAGAGATTTTGAATGACGTGGGGCTGGCAGGTCCCTGCCTGTGGCCCAGAGAAACCGGGGCTGCCCCTCCATCAGCTCTTCTGCCGTGAGGCCAGCTGTGCCTGGCCCTGGGCCAAGCCCACCCCCAGACAGCCACGGGCTCCACAGCTTCTGTCCCAGCCTCTCTCCGTGCAGGAGGTCAGGGTGCAGGAAGGAACAGCTAGAGGCACAGTAAGAGACAGGAGCTGGCACTGGAGACCTCAGCCCATGGCCTTGGGGCATGCTCTCTTTGGCCTCCTTTTTCACCTGGGAAATTGAAAGGCCTGCTGCCATCATCATGACATCATCATGCACCATCCTGCCAAGGCCGACAGCTGCCTGTCTCCCTAACACTTCTTGGGTCCTCCTCACGCACCCAAGGACCCATCGACTTCATTTCTCAGAGTACAGACTGAGCAACACAGAACCCGTGGGAGGCAGAGCCAGGATTCCAGAACACGACCAGTCTTCTGGCCTGCCACTAAAGTCCCCAGACGGAGAGACCTGGTATGAAATAGCTTCGCTAAATGCAAAGGTGCCAATAGAAATTCCTGTGACAATGGCAATGCCTGATATGGTAGCTGCCAGGCATTGGTAGCTAGCAAGTTCCTGTGATGTGGCTCAGGTGCCCGAGGAACTGAATTAGTAACTTTTTTTTTTTTCTTTTAGATGAGATCTTGCCTTGTTACCCAGGCTCACCCCAAACTTCTGGGTTCAAGAGATCCTCCTGCCTCAGCCTCCCAAGTAGCTGGGAGTATGGTGCCCACGCTGCACTCCAGCCTGAATTTATAATTTTGTTTCATTTTCATTCCGTTTCAATTTGTCACATGTAGCTGGTGGCCACTACGGGTGGCTTAGCCTAGAGCCTCTCACTGGAGGCTGAGCCTCGCCACTCCCACATGGCTCCTTTGGGAAAGCAGAGATGGGCCTTACTGAAGAGTCACGTGCCCAATCAGCCTACTACCACCTAGAGGAGGCTGGAGAGCAGGTTCCTGCGTCCTTTGGGAGGAAACCATCTCTTCTGCTCTTTCCCAACTGAACTCAGTTCCTCTCGTCCCACGCCCTCTGTCCCCAGGGAAAGCAAGGTGACCACATCCAGGGGATCATGGCAGTGCCCCCAACCCAAACCAACAGAGGGCCCACTCTGTTGCCCCGAGAGGGTACCTGCCCACCTTCAGGACACCAGAGAGTATTCTAAGCTCTACAGACCTGGACCTCGGACCTCCTGAGCTGGTTCCAGCCCTACTCCAGGCAGCCTGTACTTAAAGAACTGGCTCCTTCCCAGCCCCAACCCACAGTCAGCCCTTGAGAAAGCAGCAGAGGCTACCTCCCCGTGCTTGGCCCCAAACCTTTGTCACTAGTACTTTGCTGACAACTGTCTTGAGCCTGGACAAGAAGGACTTCCTCCTTTATAAAAACTGGACATCAAACTTAGTGCCTATAATGATATCTGTAATCCCAGTGACTCGGGAGGATGAGGCAGGAGGATCTCAAGTTTGATGCCAGCCTCAGCAACTTAGTGAGGCCCTAAGCAACTTAGAAAGACCCTGTCTCAAAATAAAAAATAAAAAGTTCTGGGGATGTAGCTCAGCAATAAAGCATGGCTGAGTTCAATTCCTAGTACCAAAAAATAAATAAATAAAAACTGGACTTCGGGCACAGAGAACCTGATTGTCCCCTGACCCATTCTCTGGCACAGGCAGCTTCCGTGCTACTTTTAGTCATGCCTGGTACCATTTATTAACCAGCCTTCCTGTCCCCACTGATCTGCTGTGACCCCACTGCCATTCCCAAGGCACCATACCTGCTTGGGTCTATTCTCTGCCCCTTCCACTGGTCATTCTGTCTGTTCTTAAACAAACCTCCCCATTGTATGGCTATAGCTTTATAATGTTGGCATCTCAGAGGCAAAGTCCTGACTTTTTCACAAGTGTCCTGGATATTCTTGGATCTGGACTCTTTCATATACAGTTTAGAATCATCATATCAACCTCCATGAAAAAAGAAGGGGAGCTTGGTGCGGTGGCGCATGCCTGTAATCCCAGGGGCTTGAGAGGCTGAGACAGGAGGATTGTGAGTTCAAAGCCAGCCTCAACAATTTAGCGAGGTCCTAAGCAACTCAGTGAGACCCTGTCTCTAAATAAAATACAAAACAGGGCTTGGGATGTGGCTCAGTGGTTAAGTGCCCCTGGGTTCAATCCCCAGTACCAAAAAATAAAAATAAAAAAAGTGGAGGGCACTGATTGGGACTACATTGAATCTATAGATCCTTTTAGGAAGAGTTGACATTTTGTATTCTATCAAGCCTTCTGACCCACGAGCCAGCTCTATCATTTCCTTATGCATGTCTTCTTTGTGTACGTCCTTAGTAGTAACTGCCTGCCCCCAGCTCTCCTACGCTGTCTGGCAGAGCTAGACAAAGACTTGTAGAGGATGTCTGTGGAGCTCGCCCCTGGGTGAAAACCCTGTCCTTTGGAAAACAGACCCATCCAGGAAGCAAGTGGGTACACCAGCCTGTTTTGCTAGCCCTCCTGTCAGCAGAAACGTGATTTAAAAGACTCCTGCACACACGCAGCACATTCCAGACTGTGAAGGAGCTAAGCTGGAAGTTTTGCAAGCCCTGGTTATCCAATCCAGCCAGGGGAGAGTGGAATTTCTAATCAAGAACAACCACAAACACATGAAGCACGGGGGCTATGGGCTGACCCAGCCCGGGGCCCTTCTTGGGCAGCAGAGCTAGGGGCAGGCGGGTGGGCGTGGCCTAAGAAGTGACTGACCAGGACATTCTGAGATGAGATGCATTACTTGCTCCTGTGGACATCAGAGAAGGACCCTTGAGTGGGTTTGGGGGGTGCACTCCACGGCCTGCTGTGTGCTCAGGGACTGGCCCAGTGTTTCTGCTGGACCAATAAATGTGAGAAATGATATTGCTTCAGCCGCCTCTAAGCCCAAAGAAGGCGCTCCGCTCGGTGGTGACTCCATTCTGGAACACAGCCCTCAGAGCTGAGGGCTGAGAGTGACTCATGTTGAATCTGAAAACCATGGAGACAGCCACAGGAAAGAGGGCAGTCAAGAAGGAGGGGGTCACCTCCACCCACCGCCCCGCTCCCCTGGTTGCCTTTCCTCTCCAGACCTGTCTGTTTGCCACCCACGAGTTTCAACAGTGAGACTCAGAGCCTGCCTCCGGACACTGGGTCCCCTCAGTCACAGCTAATGGTGTCTGCAGAGTACGTGTCCTGGCTCAGCCCTGCAGGGCCCAGGCCAGTGGACTCACTGGTTAGAGGCCAACCAGAGCAGAAGACAGTGTTCACCAGGTGCACCCTAGACGTCTGACCCCGGGAACATGAAGTCCCCAGATCAGGCCACCTCCAGCAGCACCCCAGGCATAGAAGTGGAGCTCTGAGGGTAGGAATGGGGAATGGAGTTCTGGGGTGTGGGCTTGGGGACCCCAGGGATGCAGAGCTATGGGGGGAGGGGGTTGCTGCCTGCTGGGGTAGGCACTCAGGGTACAGTCCTCTGCCAATCCACTGCAGGCCAGCCCTCTTCTTTCTTCCTAGGGCCCAGGCCTGCCTTCCCCCGCAGGCCACGGCGCCCAACACCCAGGCCTGGCCACTCACTGCTGCAGGTTTCCAGCAGAAGTGGGTGAGACAGACCCCACCCCGACCCTTTAATAGGAGATCAGGCAAACAGAGGTGACAGAATGACATTTGTCCTGTACAATGCCCTCCAGTTCAGGTTCAATAGCCTTTCAGAGCCCACACTTGGCCACCAGGGACTGGTCCAGGCATCCCTTCTCCTCCACTGGCCTGGGGTCTTTACCAGAGATGGAGCCTCTGTGGAACCCAAAGTGAGGACAAGAGGAATTTCAGGAATGGGGGAGGGGCCCCTGTGAGCTCACCTCCCCACAGTCTAGGCTGCTGAGAGAAGCCACCAAAACAGAGGGAGGCTCCTGAAAGGAGCAGGGGGCGGGGGAGCAGGGACAGGCAGGAGGGGAAGGAAGAGATGAAGGAAATTCCAAGGCCAGGTGCAGAGGGCTGAGGCCCCAGAGCCAGGGCTGCGTGTCCTGTCAGGGAGACCTGGCACATATAAATTAGGGGCTGTCTCCACACCGTTTTGGCAGTGATGACAGGGCTTACAAAGCATGCCCTATCATTGCCAAAATCGTGGCTCTTGATTTGGATGCGAGATGTAGTTTTAAACGTAAGAAAAGAATGAACCAAGTGGCTTTATGTGTATGGGGGGCCTTGGTGCCTTCTTTCCCTCTTTGCTCAGAATCCCACATCATTGCCCCTTTGCTACTCGAGCTGGAAGGGACATCAGATCACAAGCGCCGGTCCTGGCACGCGCGACGACTTAACGCAGTGGGTACACTCCAAGGGCCGATTCCTAAGGCCACAGGGGAAAGCAGGCAGCATCTCTGGAGCACATGGGTGCCCCGCCACTAGCTCCCCGCCATCCTGGACAAGCCCCTTCCCCTCTCTGGGCAGGGAATCCCCGCACACCAGCTGGCTGTAGTGCTGAGGTCCTCTCCTCTGGCTGCCCCGCATGCCGTCCTCGGTCCTCCATGGGCCCAGTCCTGATTTCCCATCTGGCCCAGGATGTCGCAGCTCTGCATGAAGAAAGCCCCCGAAGGGACAGAGACACCCCCGCTCCCCCAGCCTGATCATCAGGCACACTATGTTCCACAGCAGTCTCAGAAGAGAGACCACTGTCTTCTGAAACTCACACAGCCAGCGGGGGCTCAAACCATCCTCCAAAGCTCAACTCAAAGTCCTCCGTCCCAGGAAGATTTCCTGGGTCACCCCAGTGACAAGGACCTCCCCTCACTTCTCTATACTTAGGAACCCAACAATGGGGGGCACTCACTGGGTGATATGTGTACTGTTAACCAGCCTGTGGAACAGATCATTCAGACATGTATTACCTACTGCATGCAGGGCGTGGTGGCAGGACCCAGCCCACACATACCAAATTTGACCTCAACAGCTTTACAGTCTTACCCAGGCTGACACATGAGGCTGTCCCGGAAGCTTGCAGGAAGTTTGGTAACTCACCACCCAGACCACACTGTTGCCACAGAAGCCACAGGGAAACCGATAAGCCAAGCCAGTTCACGATGGCTCAATGAACCAAGATGCCTCTGAAGCAAGATGAGACCCAACAGGAGCTCTTTATCTTTCTTCCCCCAGTAATCACGTGGTACTTTTGTAACACAAACATTTCAAGACCCAATCAGACACCAGAAACCGTTTCCCCTTTAGAGTCACTTTGGTCCACACTTAATTCAAGGGAAGGGGAAGAATCTGAATTCCAAACACCACTCACTGATTCAACTTACATTAAGCACCTACTGTGTACCAGGCACTGGAAATGAACTGGTAAAACCTAGTTCCTGTCCTCAAGGAGCCCAGCCTGGTAAGAGACACCAGCACACCAACAAACATGGCAGAAGCTCTGGGGTAGATGCCAAATGGGGGTGCAGAAAGGCCAGAAGGGGAGAGGCTCAATCAGATGGGCAGGATCTGGGAAGGCTTCCTGGAGGAGGAGATATTTGAACTGACTCAATGTAATGGACAAGCGGGAATTCCTCAAGTGAGTGGGCAAGAGGGATAAGGAGTCCCAGGTGCACAGGAGTGTGTCACGGGGACAGCATGACTGGGACCAAGGACAGACAGAGGGGGAAAGCAGGGAGGCTCTCAGAAGCCACCGAGCCTGGTTTCATGGGTTAAGCCAAGAAGTTAGTTCATTCCTTCAACATCAACTCACGGAGCACTTATCAGGAGTAAGCATTCTTGGAAGCCAGGGATTCTCAAAGATTGTAGTCTCAGAATTCCTTTCCACACTTCAAAAATGTTGAGGCCTCTAAAGCTTTTTTCCTTCATGGATAATATCCATCAATTATTTACCAGAACATCAATTAAGACTGAGACTTGTTTTAAATATTTATTAACTTATTTAAAAATGTAATCGATTGACATGTTAGCATATATATCATATTTTTTATGAATATTTTTTCTGGAAAAAAAATGAATGAGAAGAGTTGCACGGACTTTGCATTTTTGCAAATACTAACATGTGGCGAGGAGGACAACAGATTCTCATATCTGCTCCTCGTCCTGTCTATTGTCACATCAGCCAAGTGCCCCTGAAATACCCCACCATGTGTCCTGAGGGAAGGAGGGCGGGGCTTCTCAGTATTCCTGTGAAAGTGGTTTTGACCTCATGGAGGCCTGAAAGGGACCCCAGAACTTCTTGGAACCACTTTGAGAGCCACTCTTTCAGAGCTGAGGACACACCAAGGAACAGTCCAAACCAAAACCCCAACTTTGGTGGAGCACACATTCCAGTTGGGGAAGAGACAAATAAATAAGAAAAATATATAGTGCATTATAAACACCCCAGAGAAATAGAAAACAGGAAAGAGGAATAGGGAGTCTGGGAGAAGGGGTTTTAGTGCAGCCAGGGAAAGTGACATTTGGGCAAAGGGAGGACCCAAGCCACTTTAGCATGGATGGACACCCAAGCACATCCCAAGGCCTTAGCCTGTACCCTTGGGTTCAAGGAACACCAAGGGAGAGGGGCTGCTCGAAGCTCCTGAGAGCATCTCCTCCTGTGCTCGTGGTGATTAGCAGTGGACACTCAGGGTCTGGCTTCCAGCCCCCATGGGGGTAGGGCTGGTGTGAGGGGAGGGCCCGGGGGGCCCAGTGAGCCTTTCCTTTTCCCCTAAGCAAGGAGGGGACAAGGTCCCAGCAGTCTTGGCAAATGAGGCACAATGTAGATAAGTGTCACCCGGCAGTTCTCCCAGGAATTCAGGCCCTATGCCCTTCAGGCCTCCGCGGTGACCCCTCGTGTTCAGATGCTCTGGGACCCTTTTGGTCAAAAGGAAACCCACTGTCATGCCTGGCTGTGAAATGGGCTTCTGGCCTTTTCTTTCCTTAATGTACGAGAGACATTTTAGGGACATTTGGGAAACTGTCAATACAGACGTGGGCTTTTCTCAGGTGTGGTGATGGTGTGGTCATATCCAAGAACTTTTTCCCCCTTAGGAAATACATCCTGAGATGTTTGAGGTTGTCACACGTGCAACTCATTCTGGCTAAAATTCTCGGTTCTAGGAGGTGGCCACTAGGGGACCCTTGGAGCTTTCTTTCCCCTTTTCCATAAGCTTGAACTGTTTTTCAATAAAAAGTTAAGGACACAAGCAGGATCACAGGCCTATGCTACCTGAGGAGGCCTGTGCGCAGGCCTGCGCTGTCCTCTTGCTGATGGCCGGGACCCCGCAGGTGGCTGGCAGGAACACCTTGGACCACAGCCAGGGGCCTGAGGATGCGCTAGCCTGGAATCGATGCCCCACACAGGTATTTTGCTTACTGCTAACTGGCGCCAAATACAGGCTATAACAAGAACCTAACTATTACACATCAAGTGAACCTACTAGAAAACAGAACGCCCAGGGCTTCAGAACATGCTCTTTGTGCAAGAGACCTGGAGGGGCAGAGGATGGCTGGGCACCTTAAATCTTTCTTCCCCTGCTTTAAGAAAATCAGGAAAAGAGAAGATACACACAACAAAGCCACCTGACAGTGAAACCCCAGTGCTGAGGGGGGCTGGTGTGACCCAATAATAAGTACCCACTAGCTAAGGCACTCGCCCCTCAGGAGCTGTGTGACACTGGACATCCCATATCCCTCTCTGAGCACTGCCTCTCTCTACTATAAAACGGGAATAGAATGGTCACTGAGAAGATTCCCTGAGAGGGCCAAGCTCCTTGATAAACTGTAAAGTGCTGTGACACACAATGAGCATCCCCATTCTTGCTTTCAAAGTCAGCAAAGCGCAGGCTGTGTTTGGACTGAAGACACCATAGTACCGAGCGAGGAGCAGCCACCTGGAATTCGCATGCCTCCAAAGCTCTGGCCCTTCTCCCCACATCTCATTATGAGGTCTCAACATGGGCCACGTTGGTCAGCCTCTCGTCAGCACAAGGGATTCCCTGGCTGAGAAGTCAAGTTCAATGCCATTGACTTGATATTTTTCTTTAAACCAACTGATTTTTCTTCTGAAGATAAATGCGGTCCTGACCTACCCTAATCAACACCTACGCTATCAGAGATCTGAGGTCCTAGTTGCTGTCTTGAGGACACATGACACTTAATACAGACACACTGAAAATGTTCAACGTTGCCCCAGGGACCACCGGATGTCTTGTGGACCACCAGGAGTCAGCGATGGAGCCTGACTGGCCCAACCCCCTTATTGTTCAGATGGGAATCTGAAGCCCAGAGAGAGGCTGTCACTCCCACAAGGTCACACAGCGAATTAGCCATCCGTCAGCAGCTGTGACCCAGTTCTTCCGGCTCCCAGGCCAGTGCTCGTTCCACAGCAAGCCCCCCACCCCCCATCAGGAACAAGAGTTCTCACGCCCTGGCATATCCTCTCCCAAAAAAAAGAAAAAGAAAAAAGTTTTTCAGAAGGACAGTGAAGCCAGCTCCATGTCTGCCTCCCCACAGCTCCACAGGGCCTGATGAGATCTGGGCCCGGGAGCCTTCCTACACTTGGGGTCTGCTTGCTCCGTCCCCGTGCCCCCCACACTGGGCGCCCATCGGCCCTCTTCCTGGGGGAGCCCTAGCTCCTGCCTTGGGGGGGCAGCCTTCCACTCCAGCACCCCTGCTCCTCCAGCAGAGCCTTTGGGAGAACTGGAGGCACCCAGATACCGAGGAAATGTGTGACCTGCGACTAAACAACTGAAGCAACGAGCAAATACCCAATCCTGCCTTCAAGAGAGAAAAGTTCTTGGCAAGCGTGGTGGCGCATGCCTGTCATCCCAGCGGCTCAGGAGGCTGTGGCAAGAGGATTGCAAGTTTAAAGCCAGCAACTCAGTGAGGCTCTAAGCAACTCAGGGAGACCCTGCCTCTAAATAATTTTTTTTAAAAAAGGGGCTGGGGATGCAGCTCAATGGTTAAGCACCCCTGGGTTCAATCCCTACTACTTAGAAAAGAGAGAAAAGTTCTCCCACAGAAGAACAAACCCGTCTCCAGCATGTACTAGCGAGTCACCTAAACTCTTTGAGCCTCTCTGCTCAGAGCAGCAGGGCAGGGCCGGAGCTGCCTCGTAGGCCAGAGCATCCCAGGCAAGGCCGTTCACAGAGGAATCCAGCCGGCGCACAGGAAGGGCGCATTGTTAGCTTATAAAGACAAAGGAAGAGGATGTGGAAGGCAGGACCAGACTAGAGAGAGGGAAGCACGGGGGATTTCCTGGCTGAGAAGTGAAGTTCAAGTCCATGTGAGGCCAGCAGCAGAGGAGAGCTCTGTGGAGAAGCAAGACACGGAACCAGGCCCACCCACCTTGACGACTCCAGCCCTCACCTCATCTGGTTTCTACTCTGATCACAAACCCATCCCTGCCCCTTGGCCAGTGGACATGGCCGCCCTTGTGGGAGCCCTGAGCCCAATTCTGACCAAGGTCCTCACCAGGGCCACCTGGGAGCTGCTGACCAGACCCATCAGCCCAACGTGCCCAGATCACCTAAGTCTGCAGAGTTCACCGCTCAGACTCAGCCAGCTTCTCAAGGGACAGTGACAAATCTGGCTCATCTGTCCCCACAGCCCACCATCACAGGGCCAGGCAAACAGAAGCCCCTGGGGTCAGAGGCTGAGCAGAACCAAGCAGAGGCTTGAGCTGGGTCCAGGCTGCTTGGGCTCTGGCCCTGCAGTAAACACTGTCCCCTCTCTAGGAGCAGTCCCACGTCAGGAATCTGTCCCTAGGCAAGGCAGCAGTCCCCTTTGCAGTGTGGACCCCCACATCCTGGCAGGAAAGGACAAAACCAGGGAGACCACAGAGTACCCACTGGGCCTTAGGGGCTGGAGGCTGTCCTTTGGCCAGCGTTCTAGAAACTAGGGCAGTTTCATGTGGCCTAAGGCTCAGTGTCCTCCTTTCTATAAGGAAGGGGTAGACCAGATGCCCAGTATGGCCCCTGGAAATTCTGCCCAACTGGAAGTCCAGCACATATGCTAACCCCCACTCCACTTCCTCTTCCTCGATGTGAAGGTTATATGTGAATCCCAAATATTGAACAGCCCTGTTTTGCAAGCAGCCTAACTGCTTTCAGAACCAGGAAGTCCTTCAGATGCACCACCATCAGAGGAGACGCCAGGAAACTGCTGCACACATGACCCCTGACCTGGGTAAGGGGCCTGTGCAGGGGCTGCAGCCTCGCCCCTGCCACCCGCCCCCCGCCGCCTCCCCCCTCCGCCCTCTCCTTCCTCCTCAGGGTTCAGGGCAGTGCAAAAGGTAAAGAGGGTCCAGGCCCTGCCCAGTTGGGCCCCCTCTCTAGTGAGGCCACCTGAGGAAGCAGAAAGAGCTGTGACAGGCTCCTAGGCCCACCTGAGTGACTTAGAACAACGGATTTCTTCCTCTCTCAACTCTGGAGTCTCAGGAGCTGCAGCCTCTTTGAGCTTCTGGTGGCTCCTGACAATCCTGGCTTGTGTGCCCTTGCTCACAGGTGGCCATCCCCAGGGTGTGTCTGTGTCTTTGCTGTCCCTCTCAAATAGCCCCCTGCCTTCTCTCATAAAGACACTTGTCACTGGATTGGGGCACGTCCAGGTAAGCCATGATAAAGCCTCAATGACCTGAACTTCATTTTGTGTGCAAAGACCCTTTTTCCAAATAAGGTCACATTCACAGATTCAGTGACATTGGCAGGCCACCTAGTTTCTAGGCCACCACTCCGCTACAGAGCTCAGGAGTCAGAAAGCAAGTCCTCATCCTTGCTAGGACCCCAAGGAAGGTCCTCACGCTCGGTGGGCACTCTCCCCACCTGGAAAAGGAGGCTAGGCTAGGCCCCGCTGCCCCTCTCCTGGGTGGTCGGAGCGACAGGTGGTGGATACTTGTGAGATCAGGGTGGGCTTCCCTGTGTGACACCCTTGAATCAGTAGCTGTCAAATGGGAGACCTAATTTAAGGGGGAAAAATGATCACAGATCACCCCCAAAGTTTGTGACTCAAATCTGATTCTATAGAACCATCTTCAAGTCACAAACTGCAGAGAAATGTTTCCTTTAGAGCACATAATAGATTGTCTGAAAGGTAGCCAAAAGGAATGCAAATTTCTAGAAGTCACAGACTCCCCTCCCTTCCCTAGGACATATCCAGGTCCCCTGGGGGAGATGCCTGGTTGCCCAGAGCCTCCCACTTCCCCAGGCTGGGGCTCCCACACTTCTATGCCAGTCTTTCTCACCCAGACTGAGTCCTTCACCCCCTACTTCCCCATCACCCCCTCTCCACCCCAGCTAGAATGTTCTTTCCCTTTCTGGACCTCTATCAACCACATGCACCCACTCTCCCTGGACAGGGGGACTGTCCAGATCCCCAGGGAAGTCAGCACACAGGATCCCGCTTCCGTGAAAGGCAATCCCATCGGAACTCGCTCCTGGACACCACAGGGGGCTGTGATGTCCACACCAGCCGCACATTAGAATCACCTGGGGAAGCTACGTAGTTACAGGTGTGTGGGCCTCTCCACAGACCACTGAATCGGCAGCTCTGAGGACCAGGAGTGGACACGTGGCCTTGTGGAATCCTCCCATCCTAGGAGACCTCTAGCCATGGAGTGCACCCCACTGGCCTGCAAGGTTCTACCTTCTGGGCTCAGGAAGAGACCCAGCCTCAGAAGCCTGGACCCACCCCACTGCACCAGGGGACTGTCCCCGTCTGCAACAGGATGGGTCGGCCCCAGCCCAGCAGCAGCCACAGCTCCCACCCTGCACAGAAATGCCCACCCTGACCACAGCCATCTCCAAGGGCTCCCCACACTGTGCCTGGCACAGTAGGAAAGGCTGGGCGCAGCCCACCCTCTGGCAGGCGACAGGGAAACAGCAAAGGAGCTGTGTGACCATCCGGAGAGGGACTTGCAGTGGCCCTGGGAGGTGGCGGTTCCCCTCTCCCAGGCAGAATGTGGGGGCTCCAAACACGGAAAAACAAGCCGCAGCGGCCATAGCCGTTTCCTTCTCTCTCCAGGCAAATATCCGTTGCCCTGCCAGCCAAGAAGCAAGCGCCTTCCTTGGTGAGAAAGTTCCTTTTGGAAAAAAATTAAACAAAATACAACAGGCACCATTTTCACTGTAAAAAGAGCTCAGGTCAATGACAGATGCAGATGGTGGCCTCAAACAAGTCATTTCCCCTCTCGGGGCCTCAGTCTCCATATCTATTAAGTGGGGTAAGACTTCCTGCTCTGCCCAGCTCCCAGGCTTGTTTTGAGGATTCAAAGAGGTAAAGGAAAGCGTCATGACAACAGGTGCCAGGGGGTGTCTGCTCCCGGTACCTATGTCTGTGAGACCCACGGCCAAGGACTCTCGAGGCCCCGCCCATCCATGCCTCGCCCCTGGGAAAGCACAGTGGTCACCCCCTTTCAACAGAAAAGAAAACCGAGGCAGGAGGGTTGCCCATCACTTGTCCCTGGTCACAGAGCTGACTGACTCATCCACCAGGAAGTGCTCCTGCTCCCAGCCTGGTGTCTAACACAGGCCTCCGAGCCTGACCGACCTCAGCCTGCAGACTCCATGGCGAGCCAAGCTCCAGCGCGGGCTCGCCTCCAGCTGCCCCTTCAAGCCCTCCAAGTCCCCCGGCAGCCGCGTCGAGCAGCCCAGCTTGCGCTGGCCACTGCTGCGGAGTCCACTTTCACCTCCTCTGTGTGGGGAGACGACACCTTAGACTGCGCTCTCACCTCTTCTGGCCTCAGAGGCCTAGGTGGAGCCAAACGGATGCACCACGTCGATGGCCACGTCTGACACCCCTGGCATGGCAGAGACCCTGGCCCCGGGCTCCCAGAAGTGCTTCTTGCAGCCCCACTTCTCTGTGCGCTGGGACCAGCCCTCACAGCCTGCACCCGGCTGCCTGCTGCCTGGCCCACAACCAGTCCAGGGTTGCAAGGGCAGGAACAGGCCAACCCCTGGAAGAGGCCACGTGCACCCAAGGCGTCAGAGCGCTCAGCTTACAGGCACGGCCACAACCATCTGCTCCAGGCAGACAGAGCAACCCCGGTAGAAAGCAGCCTCCTCCGGCAGAACTGATTCCAGAGTCCTCATCACACTTCTGTCCCCTGCTCCCGCTAAGCAGTGCATCTAAGGCACCCCAGGAAAGTGTCCATCCTCCCAGGGCATGGGGCCTGGTACCTTTGCTCTCACAGGAGCCTCCCTACAGCCTGCTGGGGTACCCACAGATGAGGGGCTAGAAAGCTCAGAGAGGTGATCCTTTCAGGGTCACATAGAAGAGCTGACACTTGGTCTAGGTCTCCAGATGGCCCTACCACCAATATGATAATTAAACCTCCCCTTTCGGTTGTTTAGACTCCAAACTCCTCATACATATGATTGGGTCCCTGCCACCCTCTCCACCCACATCTTGGTCCCTCTTAGGACTGCCCTTCTGTTCCAGCCTTGCTTGCCTATGTGCCTCAGGGCCTTTGCACTTACTGTCCCCTCTGTCTGGGATGTGCTCTACAGGCCTTTTCCCATGGCTGGCTCTTTCTCATTCATTGAGCTTCAACTGAGATGTCAGCTCCTCATTAAGGCCTCCCTTGGCCATACCATCTAAAGGGGGAACCCCCAGCCCTCCCCACTTACTCCCTGATTCCCTCCTTAGCAAGGATGCTTATTTTCTGCTTTGTCTGCAGCCTCTCTTATTCACAGTATTTTCCTGCACCTACCACAGTGCATACAACAGGTGTCATATAACTATTTGTTGACTGAATGAATAAACAACTGAATCATCCCCACCCACCCAGAAAGAATGGCTGGCTTAGACTAGTCCCTAGCAGGATGTGAGTTCAAACCCTATCACATCCATTCACATGTCTGAGAATGGCCCTCTGTCCTAGATCACCCAATGACAACTTTCCCTGCCAGTGGAGTTGACTGGTACAGAAATTTCACTATCAGGCCCTTATCTGCTTCCCTCTGAGCCCCACCCCAGGGTGGCACTGTGAGTCACTTAGAGAGAAAAAGCAGGATAGGCAGGCAGCTGGTCATACCTGCTTCTCCAGGAACCTAAAGCCAAAGGTCCAGGGTCCAGTCCTGCAAGTTAAGGCAATCTCCCCCCAGGAAGGGGCCCACGCACAGAATCTAGACTGAGTGAGGGAATTCTCTCGGGGCCATGGTGTGCCCTTCTGAGGGCACCGGGGGCTTTCCAACATGCCCTGTAGGAAGGAAGGACTGCTCTGTGCCTCAAGTCCAAGGTCAGCCCCAGGCTGTGAGGCCATCCCCATCCCCAGGGCATGCTGACCACTTCTCCAAAGTGAAAGCTGCCCCACTTCAAAAAGCAGTTTCATAATTTCCTCTTTGAAGTACCCGCCAGGCACAGAGGATGGCCTTGCCCAGTGAACCAAGCACAAGAAGAAAAACAACTTAAGGAAATAAAATATCTACATAGATGCACAAAAAGACCTGGGTGGATATCTACTAACAAATAACAGTAGCTCCCCCGACCCCGGAGGGTAGAACTGAAGGTGACTCTCATCGTCCCCACCGTGCTTTCCCAAGTTGCTGGAACTTGCTTTTTAACCAGGTGCTCATATTATTGTCACTAAAACAACAAAGCTCTTTTTCAAAGAGCTGGAAATGGGATCCACGTTCTCTTCTGTCTGTCGTCACCTGGTCCCATGCAGGGGAGGCCAGAGACCTGGTTCCTCTCCAAAGGCCACCTCCTACCCTCTCCTGCTCCCTGGAAGGCGAGCTGGAGGCCTGGAAAGGTCACTGGGCGGACACTGGGTCCATCCCTAACTGGCTGGGAGCTCTCGGGCAACACCCTTCTTCTCCCCTGGCTGTTTTCTCCTTTGTTAAAGGAGGTATCTCAGGCCCTCTGCATTCTCCATCTCTGGTTCTTGAGCACCTGGGGCGCAGAGAAGAAGGTAGGAGAAGAGGAGCTACCTAGTTAGACGCGGAGCGTTTGCTGGAGGGTCTGCGTGCTCTGAGCTCTTTTACATTTTAATCCATTTAACCTTCTGGCAGGTTCTAATATCCACAGATAAGGGAGGCCCAGGGAGTGAGTGCCTCATTCACTTGACCTGTAAGGGCTAGAGTTAGGATTTGGAACCCAGGCAGCCTGGTACCGAGGCCACACTCTCACCACTGCACTATAGGGAAATACACAGACTCCTGAGCCAAGCTCCCATGACCCCGTCCATCCCCGAAGGAGGCCAGAGAGAGCTCATGTTGCCTCTGGCATTCACTTCTGCTGCCACCTATCCACGTGCACTTCCTCCCCACTCACCGGCCCCACTGGGCTCTTTTCAACACCCCAGCCCTGACACCCTTACCCAACTAGAAACCCTGCCCCATTGTCAAGGCAACGGGGCTGGGTGCATTCTAGAAAGCCAGCTGTCAGCCCAACCCACTCTGCAAACTCTAGGATACTCTGACTACCAGGGACTGCTCGGACAACCCAGCCTCTGCCCAGTTCCTGCCCTGTAGCATGACTGGGACTCAATGGCCCTCGTGCAACAAGTCCTCTCTGAGCACCTACTATGTGCCCAGTCCCGAGCTCTGCATTCAGAGGAAGACGCAAATGAGCTACAGCCCTGACCTCCAGGAGCCCGAAGTCCAGCAAGGAAAAGCAGTCATGTAAACAGATCTCTAGGATACCCTGGGCAGTGCTAAAAATAGAGGCGTGTCCCCAGTGGTCTGAGGGTGCATGTGTCAGAGTGATTCACCCTGGACAGCGCAAAGAGTCTGCTCGGAGTGCCTCTGGGTGAGCCCATTTCTACGGAAACGTTTCAGCAACATTCTGGAAAGAGCTGGGAGAACTGGCCTGCAGAGGAAAAGAGATCTGGGGGCCTCAGGCCAGTTCCCCTAGAGACCCTAAACACATTCAGTCTTCAGCCCCCTCTGCAAACAAGAGGGCTCCACCAGAGATCACTGCAGGTGGCTCCGGGTCTCATTCATATTGATTCAAAGACCTGAACTTCTCTTTGGAGTCAATTCCCTTCTGACCCCTGCAATCACCTGAGTTTCAGTCTTCGTTCAAGCTGCTCAAGTACCCGCCAACCTGCCTGTTGAAAAGAGAGGGTGACCCCAGCACCTAAACATGCTAGTATTTCATAAAGTCATCTCATTATCCCTGTACTTTATATTACTTTAGCCATTATCTGCTATCTGTGTTGAGGGGGACTGGTTTCCCATTAGTAGAAAAGATATAACACTGCCTTTTAAATTTAAAGTTAGTTTAAAGAAATATATTAAGTAAATATTACAACTGGTGTCACTTCTATTTAGGGAAATTTAACATCAAAATCAAGGGCTGGGCCGGGCACAGTGGCACACGCCTGTAATCCCAGCAGCTCGGGAGGCTGAGGCAGGAGGATCGCGATTCCAAAGCCAGCCTCAGCAACTTAGAGAGGCACTTAGCAACTCAGCGAGACCCTGTTTCTAAACAAAATACAAAAAGGGCTGGGATGTGGCTTGGTGGTTAAACACTCCTATGTTCAATCCTCAGTACAAAAAAAAAAAAAAAAATCAAGGGCTGGGGTGTAGCTCAGTGGTAGAGTGATTGCCTAGGATGCTCAAGGACCTGGGTTCCATCCCCAGCACTGCAAAAAAAGAAAAGAAAAATGTAAATACCCATGCAAAACCAAGCAACCCTATTCTATCCTGCCAGAGATTCCAGTGGTGACTGCTCCTGCAGGGAAGGGGAGGGGTAAAGACTGAAGGGAGGGACCCTTTAGTTTCCACTGTTCTATTAGTTGGCCTTGGAGTTGACTGCATAGGTGTATAGCTCTCACTTTTCAAAAACTCATCCAGCCCATGTGGTGATGTTAGATGTACTTCTGCATTATGCTATACGTTCATATCCTCATCAACCCAACAATTCCACTTCTAGAAGTTACCCTGCGGACATGCACACATGCAAAAGACTACAAAGGTACCTACTGTGTCACCTGCCTGCTGTAACAAAAGATTAGAAACAACCTTAGAATTCCCTAGTGGGACCTGTTCAAATAAATTTTGGCATAGCCTGGAGTGACATCTATGTAGCCATCAAGAATGAGGCAGCCCCTGGCAGGTCTCCAAACTGTACAAGGGTTTAAGTGAAAAAGGAAGGGGCCACACATAGTTCTGGGTGTGGTGTTGCCTTATGTGGAAAAAATAATAATATGTACTGTATGTACAGGTCTGTGCCTACAAGATCCTTTGCCTAGGATATCTCAGTAAATGATATCACAAGAACCTGTAGCGAGGGTCCCCTCTGGACAGGGTAAGCTAAGACAGAAGAAGACAGGTTGTTACTGATGCTTTTCTGCTTTCAAATTTTACACAAAGTGCATGCACTTCCTGTCAAAAATAATTTTTAAGAGAAGGCTTACAGAAGGTGCATGGTAATATGGTAAATTTTGGGGTCCCAACCCCAGGTCTAAAGACAGTGTTAGCACTTTGGGCTTATAAAACAAATAACCCTTGCCCCACCCCACTCTTGCAGAGGGATGGAACCAAGATAATGGGCTTTCCTGCAAATGGTTTCCAATTAACAGCAGGCTCAGTCCCGGACAAATTACTTAACTCATAATGAGCCTCTGCCCTGCAGTCAAACTCTGGCACCTGGAGCTGCCCTGGCAGAATCGGCAGGTGTCTGAGTTCTTGGAAATGGTGGTAAGATTACTAAGCAGAAATACTTCCAGGGATGGAGTAAGGCAACCTCAGGTGGCCAGAGGAAGGATTCCAAGTTCTGACATCTGGCTGGTCTCAAGCAAAGCAAAGCAAGGGCCAAAGGGTGGGTTTCTCTGGGCGCTGCAACGTACAGTGACAGAACAAGTCCTTGAAATTTGAGATTGCATAATTTACCTTTGCATAGTACTTTTCTTATTCTCTCACTATATTGTTAATCCAGTGGGGTGCAAGGCAGGGGATCATTTATCCATTTCACAGATGAGAAAATAGAGGCATGGGGAGGTGAAGAGATAGACCAGAAGTTACATACTGAAAGAAGGAGTGAAGCCCCAAATGGAAACTCCACCTTCCCACCTCCCCACCCATCAACCTTGGCCTTTGCTTTCAACTGCAGAAAGAAGAGCTCCAGGCTAGACAAGGGTGGACAAAGAATCCCTGGGGACTTACAGGACACTAGAGACCATCTAATGTAGCATTTTTAAAAAAATATTTATTTATTTGCTTTAGTTGTACACAATGCATTTATTTTTACATGGTGCTGAGGATCGAACCCGGGCCGCGCACGTGCGAGGTGAGCACTCTACCGCTGAGCCACAACCCCAGCCCCTAATGCAGCAGTTTTTAATCCTGACTGCGTACTAAAATTACCTGGGGCCTAAGTAAATTTAAATAAATACCTTTGCCAGAGCAGAGGAATCTGTAGTGTTTTTTAAAAACCCTTTAGTCGAGAGCTGGGGATGTTGCTCAGTGGTAGAGCACTTGCCTAGCATGTGCACAGCCCTGGGTTCAGTCCTGTGCTGAAAAACAAAACTCTCTAGTTGGTTCTGATGCAACATTGGCTGAGAACCACTGAAATACAGCTCCAATCACCCATCCCAATCCCACAACTGCTTCTCTGTAGCCTCTACCCTGGTCCTTGCTCTATCCTTTAGCCCCAACACATACTGCTCAAATCTCTCTGTCACTGTACCTACAGCCAGGAAACTGGGCTGGAAGCTGGCCTGAGGCTAGAGTTTTCTACATAGAAAAATTAATTAACAGTTTGAGACCCAAAACAGTGGAGGGATTTGCCTATGATATCCCAGTGGGTCAATTACAGAGTAGGTCTAGAATCATGATCTGGGGTCACACCCACAAAGGGGTCCCATCAAAAGTCCCAATAGCAAATTCAGCAGCTTCTGTCAGCAGAAAAGGTCCAGTGAGGGGCTGGGGGGTGAAACCAGGAGAGAAAGAGTTTCAGGGGGCACAGGGTGTCTGCCTTTGTGGCATACCAGGGCCAGGGCAGCTATTCTAGAGGGACAGGGGTAGACCTGGCCTGTAAAAAAGTATCCTCATTTCTTCACTAAGATCGTCTGAAAATGCCCTTATAAAAACCAGTCTCTAGAGAGCTTACACCACTGTGTGTCCAGATTCCCTGCCCAGAATAATGGCTCCTACTTCTTGAACTCTGCACTGATCTCCATGCTAAGCACTGATTTTTCATTTAATCTCCACATGCATCCTAAAAGGTGAAAATAATTACTGCCTCCATCTGTAGATGAGGAAACTGTGGCCCAGAGTAACTTCCCCCAAGATCACTCAGCCAGAAAATGATAGTGACAGGATTCAAAGTCTGGTTCATGTCCAACTACTGCCATTCTGCTCCTCAACAAGGCAACAGAGGAGGGAAAGCCCAGTGACAGTGGAAACAGTAACATGAGGGAGCCCTCGTCCACTGCAATCCTCCACTCCATGCGGAAGGCACGTGCATCCTCTTTCCACCAAAGAAGCTACCAAGATGCAGATGGGGAAGTGCCTTGACCTGGGGTACAGGCAAGTAACTGCGGGGACCAGACCGGAATCCAAGTGACTCCAATCACAAAGACTAACCACTTCTTCACAGGCTGATGGGGAGGCAAACTCTAATATCCTACAGGCGTGGTAGGCGCGGCCAACAATGTAACCTTGGCCTACCAGCCTGCCAGCCGAAGCGCAGAGAGCTCTGGTGACAGACCAACCCACCGTTTAGGTGAACACAGGTGAGCTTGGTCGGCAAACTGGCTCTAATATTCCAGAGGAAGCAGCTGAAATACTGAACTGGGGAGGGCAGAATTTCCCGGTTCCCAGGGAGAGTTGGGCGAGGAGCCAGAACGCGCTCCCAGCGCTCTCCCCGGAGCAGCTAAATCTGGAAACAACTCCCGGCCCCGCGTGGGAGCTGTCGCTGGAGTGTGGACCCCCATGCCGCTCAGCCCGGATCCTTCAGGGATCACTCACCCAGAACACTGTAGAGTAGATGATGAGAGAGAACTTGAGCCAGAGATAGGAGAAGCGCGCGCAGTAGCGCACCTGCTCCGAGTCCCCGCGGGCATCCTGGCCGGTCCCCGCGCAGGGCTTCGGGGATTCGGGGCTTCGGGGATTCAGGGTTTGGGCTCAGTTCCTCCGCCACCGCTTCAGGCTCCACCTGCGGCTACCCGGCGGCCCGCCCAACTACCAGGGCTCTCTTCCGGACTGACAGGGGCGCGCCGCAATCCCTGCCCCAGCCGGGGAGCCAGCGGCCCCGGCGGCCAATGGGAGCGAGGCGGCGGCCCAGCCTCTGGGAGGCGACGGGCCGGGGGCGGGGCTGCGGCTCGAGACCCGGGTAGACCCAGCAAGGGGAGGGGGCCAGTTTTGCAATTGAGCAGGCATTCAGCTCTGGCAATGCCTATTTTCCCAGCGTAGAGTGGGGCGTGGGAGAGTATGGACTGGAAGCGCACTAGAGAGAGCGCGAGCGTGCCTAAGCCGGGGCTTTGAAAGCAGGCATTTGGAGGCGGGGGCCGTAGCTTTATGTGGAGCGCTTGCCTAAGGCCCCGAGTTCGATCTCAACCCTTCCCCCGGCCCCCATACGCACGCACGGGGATGGGGGGTTGGGGAGAAGTGAATTGAAAGGGCAGGAATTAACTGCTAAGGTGTTAAACGTGCAAATGGGCCAGGCGCGGTGGCGCACGCTTGTAATACCAACTCGGGAGGCTAAGGCAGGAAGATCACAAATTTAAGGCCAGCCATGGGCAACTTCATGAGATAAATAAAAAGGACTGGGGGTGTAGCTCACTGGTACAGCACCCCTGGGTTCAATCCCAATACGGGTGGGGTGAGGGGAGTGCAAATGCTTGTCCCAGAGGTGAATGGAGTAAGGAAGGGTAGCAGTCCAGGTTGGGGCTCTGGGACCCCCATGGAGCTGCAGTCTCCTGGAACAGATCTGCTCCTGGCCTTTCCCCAACTGACCATGGAAATCCCCCTTTTTGGCGCCTGGTGATGTCCCAGCCCTGCCCCCAAGGCTTCTTCCTCCTGGAAACCCTCCTCTATGCAGACCCACACTCAAGCCTGGTGGGGTAGGCAGCGCACACTCCGACCCTGCCTCTTCTCCACCAGGCCTTTCTCCACCAGGGCTCAGAAGTGGCATTGAGTCTGTCTTCCACGCTAGATAGCCACAGCTCTACTCACTGTTGTTTTCCAGTCTGCCAGGCCTAGCTCAGCCTAGGGCTTGGGAGGTAGGCAATCTGTGGTTATGGCATTCAGTAATTAAATGCGGGACCCAAAGGTCATGCGCTCTAGCAGTGCTGGGTGGGGTCCCTAGTGGTGGTTCTAGGAATGGCACCCTTTCCAAGTGAAGAAACAGGCCAGGTTGGCCCTAGTCCTCAGTCTCTGTCCTAGCAGGAACAAAGTAAGAGCTCAGGTGTGAAGGAGGCAATGTCCTGCCTGGAAGGGCAAAAGGGAAACCAGCTTCCTAGTAGAAAAGGAGCCCTGGCAGGGTGTTCGATGAGACCCATGCAAGTTACTTTAAAATGAATAGCCAAGAGCCAGAAAGACTGTCTACTTCTCTCTGGGCGATACAGCCTCCCCCAGCCCTACAGAGCTAGCCACTTGTTGAGGCACTGGCCTCTGTCCCCATCCATAGAAGTTTGTAGGCTTCTCCATCCCTCCTAACCTCCTTCCCCATGCCCTGTATTAAGCTGTAGCCCCAGCTACCCTTGCTCCTCTCTGCTCCGAATTTTCCTTCCTGTCGACCTTTCTTTCAAGTATTGCCTGGTGACACACACAGCTTCTGATCAGGCCCTTTCAGCTCTCCCTCCCCATAAGATGCCCCAAGGGCTGAGGGTGAGGCATCCGTGGAGAGGGAGCCTGGAGCTCTCTGAACTGGCACAGGACTGCTCAGAACCTGCAATGCCAGGTGCTAGGTCTTCTTCTCTGACGCATTTGCAAACAGCCTTCAGAAGAAATGGCAAACTCTTTTCCACTTCTCCCTTCTTTGCCCAGAAGCCTTGAGTTGAGGAGTGAGCAGGCCCATGCTAATCCTGTTTTTGCTATTACTTTTTTATGGCACTGTCAGAAAGTGTGGCATAGTGTGATATAGAGGCATGAATGCCACCCTGGCTGCAGATCAAAATCATCTGGTGAACTTAAATGTACCCTGATGTCCAAAACCTCATCCCAGTTAAGTTGGAAACTCACCAATAGGGACCTGGGAATCAGTATTCATTTAGCACTCCCCAGGTAATTTCTAACATAAAGCCAAGATTAACTGGTTATAGAAGTAGTTAGTTGTGAGGGGGAGGGGGTCAGCTAACATTTTATCAGAGAGCCACACTCCAGAAGTCACTTAGCTCTCCACTGGTACACTGGAAAATGTTTAAAAACTAACTGGGGGTGGGGGGAGGCAGTTATTAATTTCCATAGTGTAAAGATTTCTACCACATCTGACTTTAAGTTACCAACTTGAAGTCAATGAACCTGGGAGTTAAGAAAATAGGGGCGTGGGCTGGAGTTGTGGCTCAGTGGTAGAGCATTTGCCTAGCATGTGTGAGGCACTGGGTTCAATTCTCAGCACTGCATATAAATAAATGAATAAAATAAAGGTTCATCAACATCAAAAAATTTTTTACAAAAAAAAAGAAAGAAAAGAAAAGAGGGGCAGCTGAGCTGGTGGTGCATGCTTATAATCCTAGCAGCTCAGGAGGCTGAGGCAGGAGGATCACAGGTTTAAAGCCAGCCTCAGAAATTTAGTGAGACCCTGTCTTTAAATAAAAACCAAAAAAGGGGAGAGACTGGGGTGTGGCTCAGTGGTTAAACGCCCCTGAGTTCAATCCCCAGTGCAAAAGAAAGGGGGGGCACAGTTTTCCATATCTCAATCTACCCCAAGGCTTTACTAATTAGCATCCTGAATGCATTGGTGAAATTCTCCACTTATTATTAATAAACCTGTCAGGTGTCAGAAATGGTTCTCTGGCAACAGTAATTAATAGTATTCAAGATATATAAATTGGCTAACATGGTTGAGACCCCACTTGTTTATTGTTTAAAGAGCGTTAAAGACTCTCAAGTAGTGGCTAATTTTTACTTAGAGATGGTGCAAATTCCTTTGATGCTCACATGAGTCTGGATGAATCCTGCCTGTTGAAGGTTATATTTTCCTGAGCAAGGTAATAGATCTCCTAAAGGACAGAGATCTGGGCCTGCATAGATTTTACAGAAGAAGATATATGAACTGGTTTTGTGCTAAAAAGATGTTTTATAGATGGGCAGCAAAATGTGTTCTGAGATCTGTGTTCGAGATAACTTGGCAGGGAGATTTAGAAGCAAATACCCCTTGCCTTTGCGGTTATGACAGTTGACGGGGAAAAAAACAACAACAACTAAGGCTCATGCATGGCTGACCTGCTTGGGTAAATCCGCATCAGTGCAGCTGGGCACGTGACCCTGTGCCTGTTTTTCCCATCTGTGAAACAATGAGGTTGGGTGGATTCTATTGCAGCTTTGACAATCTTGGATTATAGAATCCTCACAGTTGGCAGATGTAGATCAGATATGCATCAGTTGAAAAATATATCCCAAGATGCTACCAGGAATCAAGTCCTGCTCAGGCACTGGGGAGATGCTTCAAATAATGTCAACAAGAGTTTCTGTCCTGTTCCCTTGGGAAGCGGGGGTTGTGGGAAGACGCAACACAGGAAAACACACGTGAAAAGAGTAACAAGTGTCAGATGTGGTGCCTGCTGAATGTGGGAGGAGAGCTTGCACATGGAAGAATCAGACAGGAAGCCTTGGAGAGAGCCTGCGGCTGGGTGGGGGCTGCTGGGAGAGAAGGAAGCGGGGTCAGAGATAGGAAGAAGCTTGTAGGTTCGGTGAATGGGTTAGACTTATTTCCAGTTTCAGTGAGGGCCACTTAGGTTTTAAGCAGGGGGGTAATATGGAATCTGATGTGTGCCACTACAGAAGAGGAGGGAGGCTGATGGGGAGGAAGGCTACGACCTTGGACCCTGTGTTAGACAAGGGATACAGCCTTGGAAATGGGGGCGGGGGTTGGACTGGTTGTAGAGGCAGAGCTGCTGGGGCCTTCCGATGGACTGGATGTGGAGTATGGGGAGAGAGGAATCTGGGATGAGCTCAGGTTTTCAGACCTTGGGCAACTAGGTAGATGTTGCTGTCATTTACAAAGGTGAAGGGAAGGAAGAGCAGGGGGAGAGGAGGGAGCCAAAGCCAGTGACTTTGACCATTTTGTTTACTTTGCAGTAGAGATTGAACCCAGGACCTTGCACATGCCAGGGAAGCACCCTAGCTACATCCCCACCCCCATTTTATTTTTTGAGATGTCTTTTTGAAACAGGTGGAGTTGTCTAGGGAACTTGGAGGTGAGGTTTGGGTGAATGGTATAAACTTAAGCATCTTCAGATCAATTTAAACCTGGGGCTTATGTGAGATCATCTAAGGAGACAGAGTAGCAAGACAAAATAAGACAAATCTGGGACATTCCATTGAGATCAAGAAGGACCAGCAAAGGAAACAAGCCAGGGGTGGTTCGGCACACCTGTAATCCTGGCAACTAGGAGGCTGAGACAGGAGGATCAAAAGTTTGAGGCCAGCCTGAGCAACATAGTGAGACCCTGTCTCAATTTCTTGAAAAAAAGGAGTAGGGATGGAGCTCAGGGGTGTAGTACCCCTGGGTTCAATCTCTACCACTGCCAGAGGGAGGAGGAGGATTGCCAGTGAGCTGTCAGGGGTGCTTGGAGAAGTTAAATGAGAAGTAAAACAGGCTGTAGCGTCATGGGAACTCCCCTCCACACACCATGTCCCGTGTCCTCAGAGTTCAAGTGCAAGAAGAATGAAAGAATCAGTCATTGCCTTTGACAGATGTAGGGTCATCAGTGACCTTCATAAGAGCTCTTTTTTTATTTTTAATAAAATGTGAAATAGTTGTTGTTGTTGTTGTTTGTATGGCAAACGGGAAATCTGTTTTATGTTCCAAGTTTGCTCTCTTCATACAGAACATATTTTTTTAACTGTAAGAGTCGTTAATAAGAATGAAGCTTGCCAGGCATGGTGGCACATGCCTATAATCCCAGCTGCTCAGGAGGCTGAGGCAGAAGGATCTCAAGTTCAAAGCCAGTCTCAGCAACAGCGAGGCACTAAGCAACTCAGTGAGACCCTGTCTCTAAATAAAATACAAAATAGAGCCGGGGATGTGGCTCAGTGGTTGAGTGCCCCTGAGTGCCCCCCCCACGCCACCCCCCCAAAAAAGAATGAAGCAATTAATGAATATGGATTCAGCTACATGACTCTCAGGGTCCTCTTGGGGTGAAGAGGTAATCATCATCATCATCAAATTGCTTTACAAACATTCCCACATTTCAAGATTATTTTTGCTTGAGGAGTTGAATCTTTCATTTCCTGGATGTAGTGACAGCAGGTCAGGTTTGTTGATCCAAATATGGAAGATGAATCACCCAACAGGCTCAGCAGTCTGCTTCCCCTTAGAGAAAGTAGCTAATAAGGAAAACTGAAGGGAAAGGAGGTGCTCTGGAAGCAGACAACTGGTGTGGCCTCAAGGGTGACATGAAAACAGCTGTGACTCCACAAGTCTCTTACGCTCTCATCCGATTTTCTTTCAGCTTCACAAACAGGACCCTTTGGAACATCAGCACATCTGTGGACCTACTGTAAAATACTCGAACTCATTGAAAGTTCACTAACTGAACAAAATGGCAGCGCATGGCCCCAATTCGGTAGGACTTCTGAATGAATTTGTGTTCGTTAATCTCATTGAATAACATCTTTGCACATTTACCCTGTGGTGGGACATGTGTGTGTGTGATAGATTCATTTGTTCTGGAAATAGATAATGTTTGATATGCATTAAGCCCAATTTCTCTTTTTAGTATTTAATTGCAACCCATATATTTCCTCATCATCTAGTTATTCGAAAATTATATGTCTAAAACATTGTTCCTGCAAAAATTAAAGTAAGGTCTAAAAGAAGGCCAAGTCAAAACACCTGTGTTGATGGTGCACAGAATTTTTTTGCAGGGAGGGGAGTCCAGGGATTGAACTCAGGGGCACTCAACCACAGAGCCACATTCCCATCCCTATTTTTCATATTTTATTTAGAGACAGGGTCTCACTGAGTTGCTTAGCACGTTGCCATTGCTGAGGCTGGCTTTGAACTCGTGATCTTCCTGTCTCAGCCTCCCAAACCACTGGGATTACAGGCATGCACCACCAAGCCCAGCCCAGAATTTTTGATAATCCAATGATTTCTGCCTCTATATTCAGGAAGATTTATACAACTCAGCTCAAATATCAGTTGAGAGTCTGATACTGGTTAGAGTTGAAACTATACATAGAGTTACAGTTATTATAAATTTCTGCAAAGTTGTAGTTTCATGAGACTAAGGGTTTTGTTTAGAAAAAGAAAAAAGAAGACCAAAAAATAAGTCTGGGAACTCCTTTTTTTTTTTTTTTATATAACAGTATTGGGGTCATGTGCCCTGAACTGAGCACTTAACCCTCGGAATGTGCTTTGGGAAATGCTGGCCCTTGGGATGGGTTTCTAATTCTTTGGGAGTTTAACACGACCTTCTTGAAGTTATACTCTCCGTATTTAAGAGGAAAATTAAGGCAACAGTGGCTATTTATTTACATTTTGTGCTTGACTTGGCAAAAGTATACAATCTTCTCTGCTATGGTTGTCAAATAACAAGACCTGTCTGCTATCTTACTCCTTAGGGCCCTGCATGGAGTGAGGGGCACACAGTGGTGACTTTGAGGCCCAAGGAAACGCAGGACAAGAATGTCCAAACACAGAATGCACATTGCTCAGAGGGTCAGCTCACTGTGCAGACTCCCCACTGGGGAAGAGCTGCCTCTAAAGCCCTGCTCTGCTGGCCCTCTCCCCTCCATGCCCCAGGTGCTCTGCCTACAGAAGGCTGACTGCCCCCGAGTGGGGCACCCCAAGGCCTCCTTCCTGCCCTTGGCTGCTGACTCCCCTCCTTGCAGCCCCTACCCCAGACTGTTTCTGCCCTAGTCGCTCCAGAGCCACACTCTTCCTCCTGGCCCAGGGGCCAACCCTGGGCTTCGTGTCTGTTTCTGGGCCTCCAAAACCCCAAGGGGTGTCCTGCCTCATTCTGAGCAGCCAGGACCAAGTGCCCTGTCCTAGAGGCCACGGCACCTGTCCCTCCCCAACCCTCCTGAGACATGACCTGGCCAACTGTACAAATGCTTCCCTCCCATGGAGATCAAGGAGGCCCTGGCCCTCCTCCCTACTGCCCCTGGTGTCTGGGCTGCAAAGCTGCAGTGAGGTTTTCTGGGCCTCCATCCCCAGAAAAGAATGGGGAGAGCAGAGAGGTGGCACCAGCAGGTGGGTGGAGCGTGTGGAGGAAGTGCCGTAGGCCTTCAGAAAGGGGCGTATAGGGAGTCCTGGGGGGAGTGGCACAGGCAGAACACAGAGAATCAAACTGGAGGGTCCTGGATTTGGCAAGTGGGTGGATGTTACAAAAGATGGTCACTCCAGGCAGGGGTCCTAGGGCTGGCAACAGGATCAGAGGTGACTGAGTCTGCTAGGCCCTGTGAGCTTTGTTGGAAGGAATGGGCTCTGAATGCCCACCATCCCTTGGTGATAGATGGGTATGGGAGTCGGGGGCTGCCAGGGGATCATTCAGTATTAGAGCATAAGGCCATTTCATAGTATGGTGGGGGGGACAGGACACCTGACAGTACGTTCAGTATGATCATAACTTTCTCCTTACTGTAGGGGTGAGGTCACACCTCTATGGAAGGGGAGCTGTTTGAGAAGCTGGGGGAGGTTCTGTTCAAATGGAAAACTGACGGATGTCCAGTCCTCTCCTCTGAGGCCCGGTTTCCCGGCCTGGGCCCCAGGTGCTTTGGGACTTTTTTTTTTTTTTTTTAATATTTTTATTTATTTGCTTTAGTTGTACACAATGCGTTTTATTTGTACATGGTGCTGAGGATCGAACCCGGGTCGCCCACGTGCTAGGTGAGCGCTCTACCGCTGAGCCACAATCCCAGCCCAACTTTGGGACTTTTTAACTCCTCAGCAAGTCTCTCCAGTGAAATGACAAGGGCTTGAGGCTACACACTCCTGAAGATGGTATGAGGTGTGGCCTGTTCAGCCACATCACGGGAAGCCCTTGCAGACTCCCTGACCGTGACCACGAATGTGAGCCCAGCTTCAGATGCACAGATGCTAGCCAGGCCTTGCCCAGGGCCCCTGGGAGAGGATCCTCTCTGTGATCCCACCCCCAGACCACTGAAGACGCGGGGCTCTCTCCTTCTCGCCCTCTCGCCCTCTGGATCTCTGGGGGTAACAGTGAGGCAGATGCCAGGAGAGGTGTTCTCTAGGGGATCAACCATCCTGCTTGCCCAAGGACTGAGGGTGGCTCCAGCCATCTGGGACTTCACATTTCTAACTCAGGACAGACCCTAGCACACCAAAACAGTTTCCCTGGGACTGAGGGGTTTCCCGGATGCAGGATTATAGGTGCCGTGACTGGGAAAATCCTGGGTATAACCAAGACAGTTTGGTCACCCTGGTTCTTTCCATCCTCCCCCAATCTCACAGATGTTCAGAGCGGGGTAGCCTGGGGTGACGGGGCCTGGAGCCTGTGCCCTCCAAGGAAAAGTAGAGAATCAGGAAGGAAACGTGCAGGAACCATGGGTGGGCTGACTTCCAGTTACCAGAGCTGTCGGGTGGAAGGGGAGAAACTCCTTCCACTGGATTTCCTAAAACAGGGGTCGGACCAATGGGACAGCTCAGGGGGAGTCCTGGCCCCGCTCCCACCTCCGGCAACACACAGGGCTGTGAAATTACTCAACTCACAATCAAAAGAGAGATCACATGTCGGCTTTACCACATCCAAGCTGACTCTGAGAGAGGACATGGGGACATTAGTTACCCTCTCGGGACACTGATGTCGTGTGTGAAATGGGACATTTCCAGGACTAAATGATACCCGGCAAGGTGACCAGATGAAGTCACCAAGCACCATGCCGGGAATAAAGTGGGTACTAAAAACAGGGAATCAAATCTGCTAATGGTTGACACTCCTCTGTTCAACCCCAAGGATGGGTGCACCACGGACCAATGTACCTAGGGTCAGGCAGGAGCTCCAGATCACCAGAACCACACCCTCCCTCTTGGCCCTGGTGCGGACCCTTCTTGGTGTCTGTCCTCGGACAGGCTTTCTTCTCCAAAACTCTTTAGAGCCATCTAGATCAGTGCTGCACCACAGGCTGGGCAGGTATTTGTTTGTTCAATTAGCAGTGTGAAAACTGAGAGGGTCAGAAATTCCCTCTGGTCACCAAGGAAACTAGAGGTAAGCAAGACTGCACAGAGGAGATGCCAGGAGTCCAGGGCTGGGAGGATCTTCAGACGTCACTGTGTCCAACACCACGTGGACAGAGAGAGAAACTGTAGCCAAAAGAGGAGTGGCCTTGTGTCCACAGTTGCATATTTACATGCTATCCTTTTCTTTGTTTATGCTATTTTACACAATAAGATGTTTTTGGCCAGGTGTAGTGGTACACACCTGTAATCTCAGCAGCTTAGGAGGCTGAGGCAGGAGGTTCGTGATTTCAAAGCCAGCCTCAGCAACTTAGCAAGCCCCTAAACAACTCAGTGAGACTATGTGCCTAAATAAAAATATAAAAAAAAGGGCTGGGGATGTGGCTCAGTGGTTGAGCACCCCTGGGTTCAATCCCAGTACCAAAATAATAATAATAATAATTTGTTGTGGTGGTGGTGTTGGGGATGGAACCTGAGGCCTCACACATGCTAGGCAAGCACTCTACCACCAAGCTACAACCCCAACCTTTAAGATGCTTTGTAAAAACAAAAATATTCTTGTGTTTTAAATTTTCATTACCCTGGTAATTGGTGAGATTCGGTATATTTTACCATGTTGACTAACCATTTGTAGTTCTGTAAATTTCCTGTTTTTATCCTTTGCACATTTTCCAATTAAGTAATGGATTCTTGTAAGAGGCCAATGCCAATGACTGACAGGCTGAGAAAATGCCAGTTGAGCCTCTCTGCCCATAGAAGATGGGCCCCTCTAGCTGAGGGGATCCAGGCTGGTCTCCCAACTTTGACAGAGGAAGGGTCTCAGAACCAGCCACCAGCTGGGGTTGCTTTATTGGGGTGCAGTTAGGCATCCGAGGAAAGCCACCCAGGAGTTCTGGGGTATGGGAGGTTGAGCCAGGCCTGTGTGACTCACACTGGGAGCGGCTGGGCACCCTGGCAGCTCCACCTGTCACTTGGGAGGTTAGGGCAGCTGCTCTAGGAAAAGCTGGGTACTGCTGGGGAAGGGGAGCCTCAGAGGAGCTGGCTGGGCTTCTAGGGCAGTCCAGGGGTCTGCTTTCTGTTGCTCTAATAAAATACCCGAGACCCACCATTTTATAAAGAACTGGAGTTTGGTTGACTCATGCTAATAGAGGCTGGAAAGGCTAGAACTTGGTGTAGGCATCTGCTGAGCATCTGGTGAGGGTCTCATGGTATCATAACATGGCACAGGGCATCCCACAGTGAGACTTTCTTCTCCTTATGAAGCCACTAACACCACTGTGGGGGCCCCACCCTCACGACCTCATCTAATCCTAATTATCTCCCAAAGACACCACTTCCAAACACCATTAGCATATGAATGTGGAGGTTAGTTACCAACACATGACTACTGGGGCCAAACCTTCCAAGAATAGCAGGTGCCAAGGATGGGGTGCTGGGGGACACAGAAGTGGGGTCTGGACCTGCTCTTACAGCTATAGCAGAAGGCAGGCAGGAGGGACGGAAGGCTTTTACATTCAGAAAACATATGGATCTGCTGGCTGGGCCAGGGAAGGTGATGAGCCACAGGGTTCTGCCATGGGCTGGTGGCCCCAGGACCCCCAAAGTGTGACTTCACCATTGACCAAATACTTTCACCCCACTTACTAGAACCCTGGCCGCTCCTGGGTTTGTGTGGGTAGCGCCCCCTTCCTTGCTGGATGTTTGAAACAATGAGGCAGGAAGGACCATCTGACCCCAGATGGCACCATAGGGCCTGGACGCATGCAGGGGTGCTGGGAACAGGTAGATGGTCACTAAACAGGGACACCATGAGTCAGCTGTCCCCTGGGCCATGCAGGCTGACCTTGCTGGCAGCCCCACATCAGACTGCGGAGTTCTGTCCTCCCCCCACTTCTGTCGGCCATCGAGTGGCCTGGGCACTCCATGGAAACCTTGCAGGTCCCCGGGAGGGGTCCATCTTCTGCTCCCAGACTTCGATGCTCCTTTCTTCTACTTCCTATATTTTCCAGGGCATTTGAACTTCCTCTTTCCTGTTTCTGAGCTCAGCTCAGCTACAGAACCTACTTTCTGTCTTGCACACCCAAATCCCTCTTGGCCCTGCCCAGAAACAATGAAAGTCCCTCTGTTAGCAAAATACAAATCTCTGTTGGCAACAGAGTTGCCAGTGAGTTGACCTCACTGCTCTTTTTGCTCCCTCCTAGGTCACACATAGTTTGTGAGGAAAAGAAGACAAGAGTGTACCCGAGGTCACCCAGCCCTTTAGAATCCACGCAGGGCCTGGAGCTGGGGGCCAGTTTCCACCACCCACAGACTCAAGTTTCCCTCCAAACTCTAGCCATGTTTCCCTACTCACTGACCAAGCAAATGGCCCGGAGCATTTCATAAGGACTGCAGAGAACTCGGCCTAGTCTGGACTTCTTGTAGGGTGGAATTGGGGTGCTGGGGAAAGATTCACTGTGAGCATGCAGCTAGCCTACTACTTATTATATCATAAATGCTCTGAGGGGACTGGCCAATTAAAGTCATCTCAGGGTGGAGAGAGTCATAGAATTCTTTTAGTAAAGGACCTAATCTTTCTGCAATTTTATTCTTCTGTGAAGCCAAATCAACTGCCCTAGAATATCCTCTAATTTAGTATTGCTCATGCATTTTTTTTTTTTAAATAGGGCCTCCCCAGGCGGTGGCTGTGGCTCAGCAATAGAGCACTTGCCAGCATGTGTGAGGCCCTGGGTTCGGTCCTCAGCACCACATAAAAATAAATAAATAAAATAAAGGTATTGTGTCCAACTACAACTAAAAAATAAATATTAAAATAAAGATAGGGCCTCCCTCTGTTACTCAGGCTGGCTTTGAATTCCTGGGCTCAAGTAATCCTCCTGTTCCAGCTCAAGTAGCTGTAACCACAGACGTAGGTCATCATACCTGTCTTCTTATACATTATGAGAAATATATTGTGTTATAGCCCAGAGTACAGTTATGCATCACTTAATGATGGGGGTATATTCTGAGAATCGTGGTCTCAGGCAATTTCTGTCATTGTGCAAACATCGTGGAGTGTGCTTACATGAACTAAGATGGCTACGACATCAGCAAGCAATATAATCAAATGGGAACACCTTCTGTATGTGGCTTGTCAGTGATCAAAATGTCAGTACACAGTGCATGACAGTATATACCTTGTGGCAATCAGCTGCACCAAGATGAAGCTGAGTCTCTCATTCCCAGCCACTGGCTGCCAGGAACTGATTAAAGTGGACAATGAATGCAAACTTCGTACTTTTTTTGAGAAGTGTATGGCCACAGAAGTTGCTACTGATGTTCTGGTTGAAGAATGGAAGGGTGATGGTCTGAATCAGTGACAGGAATGACAGACAAGTTTTCCCCATGAAGCAGGGTGTCTTGACCATGGCCATGTTCGCCTACTACTGAGCAAGGGGCACCCCTGTTATAGATCAAGGTGAACTGGAGAGAGAAAGCGCAAATCTGTTCGAGGGTGCACTGTGGATGCCAACCTGAGCATTCTCAACTTGGTTATTATTTTAAAAAGGAGAGAAGATTATCCCTGGACTTAGGGATGCTACAGTACCTCGTCAACTGGGACCCAAAAGAGCTCATAGAACCTGCAAACTTTCCAGTCTCTCTAAGGAAGATGATGTCTGCCAATATCTTGTCAGAAAACCCTTAAACAAGGAAGGTAAGAAACCCAGGACCAATTCTTAGATTTTTCAACACCCTCCCTTTTGTCTTAACTGAAGAGTCAGCGTCTCGTTACTCCACATGCCCCGCAACACATGCGCCTGTGTATTGCTCTGAAGAACAGCTTACTAAGAAGAATAAGGAAGAGGCTGCAGAATATTCAAACTTTTGGCCAAGAGAATGAAAGAAGCCAGGGAAAAACGCCAGGAACAGAGGCTGTCCTCTCTGAGAGCTTCTACTTCTGAGTTCAGTCAAAAATAAGAATTTTTAAGAGTAACAAATAAATAAGATCAAACCTTCAACACACACACACACACACACACACACACACACACACACTGAGCAAAACTTGCAGAAAACAAACTCACCCTTAGCAGGAGATGCATTCTTAGATTTTCAATACCCTTCCTTTTGTCTTAACTCTGGTCCCAGCTCCTGTTTGAAATACTAGTCTAATTCAATCAAACTGCTAACAGAATGCCTCCAGAGACCCTACTAGGTCTCTGTTAGCAAACAGGGGAGGCACACCTGGATTCACAACATCTGTTTGTTCAGAAAATATCCTGTCATGAAGCAAAAGCAAAGCCTTTATAAATCTGGCTCAACTGAACCCTGAAATTTCCATACTCAGCATGGATGGCCTGAGTGCCTTACCCCTCTCCCCACTGCTGGTTCACTCTGGGTGACATAACCAGGAAGCCCGGATGGGGCACCTGAGGCTGAGGAGAGCCCCTCCCTCTCCAAGGGCAAGGGCTTCCTCTCCTGAGCCACAGCTGAAGGACCCGTGGGAAGAGAGAAGGCACCTCCTCCCTTCTACATCAGAAGAAGGGAGTTTCTGCTTCCTGGAGGGGACCCCACCAGCAGAATCCCAACTCTTTTCAGAAAAAAGTTGCTTCTACCTGAAGGTGTGTGTGACCCATGGGGGACTCCCCCACCAGGTGACTCCCTGGGCCAGAGGAGAACTGCACTTGTGGATTAATGGCCCTGAGCCAGCCAGGGAGCTCTGGGCATTCCATTTTTTATTTTTATTTTTAGTCAGCTATGGGCTGACTGCTTGTCAGCCCTTCCCTGCTGTAGACCCAAGAGAACAGGCAGAAAAGGCTCTTCCAGCACGTGATGGGGGGTGGAGGTGGGGAAAACCATGAAAAAGTAAAGAAAGATTTCACTGTTTAAGAGCACTCAATGACAAAGGAGGAATGAGGTGAACTAGCAGGAAAGGGATGAGGGCGCTAAAGGAAGAGCAGGGGAAGGGTTATGGGAATTGTCAAGAAGATGTGATAGGAGCTCATACAAAGATTCTTGAAGACTGAAGTATCCGTTCCACCGAGAACAGCTGATGTTGAGAATTCAGTCAGTGGTCTGGAAGACAGAGCGAGAGAAAGCCCATGGAGAGCAAAACCACAAAGAGGTGGCAATGAGGAGGGAAGGACAGAGATGTCAAGGACAGATCTGAGATAAGGAAATGGGGAGAAGCCTGTGGCTGACTAACTCAACCCTTCCCCACTCCTCCCATATGACTCCAAGATGAAGGCAAAAAGCAGAGAAATACATTCACTTCCAGCTTCCTCACTGCATGCCACAGTTCTGGACACTGAGCCATAAGCTTCCAGAAAGTTCCACCAAAGACAAAACCTGCCAACTTCCATGATTCTTGTTTGAAGTAAATGAAAACCTATTGGTTCACATCATTCTTTACTCAAATTTTCTGTTACTTGATCTGCAAACATTTCTAAATAGTGTGAGAAGTAACAATTAAAGATGTGATAGAAAAAAAATTCCCTGTAGCGAAGAAAACTGAGTTTTCAAACTGAAAGGACTCTCTGAGTACCAGGCATATTTAAATAAAACCAATACTTTTGCAGGGCATGGTGGCACTTGCCTGTAATCCCAGTGCCTTGGGAGGCTGAGGCGGGAGGATCACAGATTCAAAGCCAGCCTCAGCAATTTACAAGGATATAAGCAACCTAGTGAGACCTGTCTCAAAATAAAATTAAAAAGGACTGAGGATATGGCTCAGTGGCCAAGTGCCACTGAATTCAGTCTCTGGAAGGAAGGAAGGAAAGGAAGGAAGGAAGGAAGGAAGGAAGGAAGGGACTGAGGGAGGAAGGGGAAGGGAGGGGAGGGGAGGGGAGGGGAGGAGAGGGAAGCAGAAGAAAGGAAAGGAAAGGAAGGGAAGAAGAAAAGAAGGAAGGAAGGGAGGGAGGGAGGAAGAAAGACTTTTATATACCCATGGTATAAATTGGTAAATTCCTAAATTCTTTTTTTTTTTTCAATTGGTACCAGGAATTGAACTTGACCACTGGGCCACACCCCCAGCCCTTTTTTGTATTTTATTAGAGACAGGGTCTCACTGAGTTGCTAAATGCCTCATCATTGCTGAGGCTGGCTTTGAACTCACGATCCTCCTGCCTCAACCTCCCAAGTGCTGGGATTACAGGCTTGTGCCCCTGTGCCCGGCTATTAAATTCCTAAATTCTCAAGATAAAGGAAATAAAAGAAAAATCTGCAATCTTCCAGCCAAAAGAATAGATTCCTTAAAGAAATGAATAACAAGCAAGTATTAGATTTTGCATTTTAAAAAATATTTTTAGTTTTAGATGGACACAATATACCTTTATTTTATTTATTTTTATGTGCTGCTGAGGATTGAACCCAGTGCTTCACATGTGCTAGGCAAGCGCTCTACCACTGAGCTACAGAGTTTGCATTTCTTTTTACATTTTTTTAAAATTTGAGATGGACACAATATCTTTATTCTTATTTATTTCCTTTTATGTGGTGCTGAGGATCAAACCCAGGGCCTCATGTGTGCCAAGCAAGCACTCTACCACTGAGCTACAACCCGAGCCCCTAGAGTTTGCATTTTTAACTCTTAAATCTGAAAGATAAGGAAGTAGCATCAATGGATTATATTTATCCAAGAATCCACATCCTGTCAAGATCTCATTCACTTGAAGGACATCTAGATATGTGAAGTCCATGCATGTACTCATCACACACAAGTAGAACACCCAGAACCCAGAAAGTACTCTAACCAAATGGCAACTTAAATCAGAGCAGAGATCTCAAAACAGGGGAACAAAGAGAAATAGTGTGGACAACTCACAGAGTTAACTCCAAGTAGATGCTACCTTGTGACCCAACACTCCCTCTTCTGGGCATATATCCAAATGAAATGAAATGACATAAAGTTAGGCACGCTGAATTGCAATTTTATTCACAACAGCCAAGATATGAAAACAGCCTAAGTGTCTGTCAAAAGATGAGCAGAAAAAGAAACTGATATGTATACATGATGGAAGATTATTCAGCCCTAAAAAGAATGAGATCTTGCCACACAGAGCATGGATAGGCCTGGACAATGCTAAGCTTATTAAAATAAGCCAGGCACAGAAAAGCAATGTAGCATGTTCTCACATGTAGGTTCTTAAAATAAAATTCAAACATACAGAGATAGAGAATAAAACAGTGGCTGAGGAGGGCAAGAAATGGGAAGATGCTAGTTGGAGGATACAAAGTAGCAAATACCTAGGATAAACAAGTCTACAAATCTAACGGACAGGAGGACTATAGGTAATAAAAGTGTATTGTATATGAGATTTATGTTAAAGGAATAGATTTTAGCTGTTTTGCCAAGGGTGACTGTGAGAGGATAGATGTTAAGATAAAATGTCCAAAACCTCTCTGTCGAGTTCTCCAAGTTCTCCAATTGGGATCAGTAAACCGGATGCTGGGGCCTTTGCAGCCCTGGGGGTTGAACAGTGATGGTAACAAAACTGAGTGTAAGATATAGACAGATAGACATGTATGTATTTATATGTGTTTATGTATAAGTACTGTATATAAATTTTACATACAATTTATATGTGTAAATACACACACACACACACACACACACACACACGCTCTTGGAATTAAAAATCCACAAACAAATAGACTCTAGCCCAGGATAAGGAAGCTAAGCAAGCTCAGTGAAACCCAGGCCTGTGGAGAAGAGGGTGAAGAAGACAGAACTTTCTAGAAGTTTTATTTATCATGCCAAAGAGATGATAAGTACAATGTTTTCATAGAGGAAATGTGGTTATTTGATACTTGTGTATTAATAAAGAACCAAAGGTTTAATTGAGGTGGCTAGAAACCTCTCAGCAGATACACCAGAATTTGACCAAAAAGAAAAAACAAAAACACATTGCACAAAATAAGGTGTAAGTGTAAAACATAATGGAAGGAATAAGTATTTCAGTTACAATACAGAATGGGAATGGCATTACTTGAATTTTTTTTGTGGTGCTGGGAGTTGCGATTTTTTAAAAATATTTATTTATTTGTTTTAGTTGTACACAATGCCTTTATTTGTACGTGGTGCTGAGGATCGAAGCCGGGCCGCGCACGTGCTAGGCCAGCGCTCTACCTCTGAGCCACAACCCCAGCCCCCGGGTTGTGACTTTTTAAACCATACAATTATATTGCTGTGATAAAAATTAAACTTAAACCTTTTTGAAGAGTGAAGGGAAAGGGGCGCTCTGGAACTCATAGCAGAAAGAATATGGATAATCAGATAAACTTGAATTTGAATTTTCCCTCTGTTGCTTATTAGCAATTAGATCTCGGGTGATTTAGTCTTTACTTGTGGGTTTCTTCCTTTGTAGGACGAGGCACTGGCTTGAATGACCACAAAAGGAGGGGACAAGGACCGGCTGCAGCCTCCCAAGATGGAGCAGGTGCCCCTTCCACCCCCCACCGCGGCGCGGGCAGGACGTCTGCACAGATTAACTCAGCCCATCTGCTCCCTGGTCTCACTTCCTGATTAATATTTGTTGTTTGGGTTTTGTTCCTCCATAAGCCATAAGCACATGGGGTATTTTCCATAGTCTCAAGGTTGCTGAGCTGGTACGAGCCACAGCTTGGGAATTTCGAGTAGAAACCAACAAAATGGTTTTGAGAGGATTAAAAAAACAGGTTTCTTTTTATCTATGCCCACGTATAAAGAGAAAGTGTATCTCTTTATGCATTCAACCTGAAAACGGAGAAGCTACAAAACATAAACTTGGTGCAAAATTCAAAGTTGTTGGGAATGATGAAACGTACCTCTCACCCAGCAAAGGTCTGCTCCACTCAGGTTTTCCCGCACAGAGCGGGAGCCCCGGCTTGGGGGAGATGGGGGCGGGGCAGGTGTGGCCCTGTGTGCTCCCGCGATGTTAAGTAAAGTCCTGCCAGATGAGCGGGAGTTGCCCAAGTGAAAAGGCGTGCAAGAGGGTTTCCCACCAGGGGCAGAGTGGTGCCTAAACGTAGCTGCAAGCTGGAACCACCTGGGGATCTTCAAAAAGTCCTGCTTCCTGGTCCCACCCCAGACCCCTGACTTCATGGGTCTGGAGCACGACTCGGCGTCTGATGTTTTTCCGATTCTCCAGGCGATTCCAACGTGCAGCACAGTCCGGAATCCACCCGTCTACATCAGGGCACGAGGGGAAAGCCTTGATACACTGAGTGGGGAGTCGAGGGGGGAAGACAATCCGTGGAATGGAGAGGAGTTGGTGGGTTAGGATCCGGGATGCAGACTGGCGCAGAGGCAGGTGATGGTGTGGAAGGGGTGAGGGAGGACCCAGCTGAGGCTGATGCCCAGGTTTGAGGCTTGCGTAACTGGGTGGATGGGGCCCTTTTTCTGGGATTTTGAACCAAGAAGGAAAATGTGGTATGCATGGGAAGACGCGTTGATTAGAGATGTTGTGTGTTTAGTACGAGGTGGCTTGGCTCCATAGATAGTAGCCTTGGCTGCCGCCACCGCCATCACCACCTCCACTACCACCACCACCACCTGGTTGAGAGGCCGGTTGAAGCTTAAGCAGTCACGAGATTCAAGCGGTGAGGCCGCCCTCTGGTGTCCGCATCTGTGTATTACAGGCACCCCGTCTACAATCTGCACCCCCTCCTCAGGGGATGAGGGCCCCTGGGCCCAGGAAAGAGCAGGGGCGGGAGAGGAGAGTCTGGAACGAGAAAGACGTGATTTCCCCTTTACGCTCAGGCCAGGGTATCCCGGTGAGCCCAAGCCAGGAACACTGTGTAAGGGTCTGCTCCAGATGAGCCAGTGTCTCTGCAAAATGCTCACAGGTTGTGGAGGAAGCCCTGAGGAATCTGGAGGTCTGAGCTCCAGCCACAGCACCACTAAAGCTCAGCTGTCTTGAGTTGGAGCTTCAATCTCCTTAATAGGCTGGGTGGCTCCGGAGGCCTTTGCATCTTTGTCCATGAGCACAGTAGGGCAAGATTGGCATTTTCTGTCCCCCACAGAAGAGACAAGAGACAGCTCTTATGTTCTCCAGAAGGTCCTGCAAGTGCCAGTGAGGGGCAGAGAGAGTGCCAGGGAGGCTTCCAGGAGGAGGTGGTGTTCCACTGGCAACTAAAAGGATTAATAAATTAGTACATAAATGTTGTCTTTGGCAACATGTTCCACCCCTGGGACATTCAGGAGAAAGTCACAGAGAAGCTAGTGGAAAGAGAAGAAAAGGTGTGAGTCACCACCTAGGCTTTGGCTGTTGTATCCCCCCAGCTGTGTGACCTTGGACAACATACTTAACTTTGCTGAACATATGTTCCTGTTCATGAAGTGGAGATATAATAAATCAGTAATAGCAAATATGGCTTTAGTCCTATGTGCCAGGCACTACCCTAGCCATTCTACATCATGACCAAATTTAATCCTTGCTGCAATCCCTTGAGATGGCACAGCAGTCCCATTTGACAAACAGGCAAAAAGCAGCACAAGACAGGCCTGTTGACTCAAGCGTGTAATCCCAGCGGCTCCAGAGACTGAAGAAGGAGGATCACAAGTTCAAAGCGAACCTCAGCAACTTAGCAAGACCCTGTGTCTAAATTAAATTAAATTAAAAAGGGCTGGGTATGTGGCTCAGTGCTCAAGCACCCCTGGGTTCAATCACTGATATATATATAAAAGGCAGCACAAACAGATTATGTAACTCATTCAATCACCAGGCACATGGTTGGCACTCAGTATAGAGCTGCTTCTATGACCACAGAGATGATGGTCACTAATGGTGCTGAAACAGGTGAACTCATGGGCAGAACCAAGGAGGGAATTTCAAGAGATGGAAAGTGATCTTCTCCAGCACACATCTAGCACATCTCATGGACATTCGTTTGTGACTGTAGCATCAGACCTCATTGTCCCTGAGGTTTAACTAATGGCACCATCTGGGCAAGGAGGGACAAGGGTTCTTAAAGCTGGCTTCTTCCCACAAGCCCCAGGGAAAAAATCCAGTTGGGTCCTGAAAGGAAGAAGTTCCCTTCCCCAGCTTCCCTTGCGGTTAGGGATGATCACATGACCTAGTGCTGGCCAGTGAGCTGTAAGGGACATCTGCTTGGGAGATCCTGGGGAAGAATGTTCTGCCTAACAAACAGAGAAGCCCAGAAGCAAGAGTTCTTTTCCTTCTTGCTCCCTTTCTGGGGTGGGGCTGCTGCATAAATGGACATGATACTTGGAGTTGTTACAGCCATCTTGTAGCCATGAGAGGAAATCCAAGAAATATCAAAATTCCCAAAGAGCTTTTGATATCATTGAGCTGTTTCTCATGGAATCGTCTGCTTCCAGACTTTGTTACTCACAGAAAAAGTATTCTTAATATCACTCCAGGTTGTCTCAGTGTGCTTATTCATTTGCCCAACCATTCATTTATTTAATGAGCAAAGAGCATTGAGTATATACCAGGTGCCAATCATAGCAGGGATGGCGGGGAGGACGGGGCCACAATCAAGACAGACTTGATTCCTGGCTTTGTGGATCTCTTAGCTTTAGTAGGAATAAGTGTGATGGGTCAGGATATTAACAGGAAGGGAAGCGCAGGAATGTTATTGGATTATAAAGCAAAGATAGTCAACCTCACTGGGAAAGTTCTTGAAGTCAAGTGATTAACTGGTTAGATGCTATAATAAAGATACCTCAAAACACAGGGCCTTAAATAAGAGAGAAGTTTGTTTTGTTTTGTTTCCTTTGTCTTTTTCGTATAACAGCCCTCTTTTCCACATTCTGCCTGGGCTCCTGTCATCCTCAACGTGTTTTCCCGCTGTGGATTCAAGATGGCAGCTCCTGCTCTTGCCACTGCCCAGCCAGTAGGAGGCCAGGAGAGTGGAAGTGATGGATGATTCATTCCCTTTCTAAAGATGAGAGTTGAAAGCTGTGTGCATCACTTCTGCCCACATCCCATTGGCCAGATCTTAGTCATGTGAACCACATCTAGCTTGGAAGGGAGTCTGGGAAATGTAGTCTTTAGCTGGTCAGCCAGGGGCCAGCAGTTCTATTAAGAAAGAAAGAAAGAAAGAAAGGGAGGGAAGGAGGGAGGGAGAGAAGAAAGAAAGAGGGAAAGTGGCTCCAGAGGGACACTTGACAGTCACAGCTGTAAAAGACTGGGACTATTTTCCACTTAGCCCTGAGAGCAATGAGGAGTCATGGAAGGACTTTAAGCAGAGGTGCCAGGTCATGACACGATTCTATACCTAGAGAATCCAAAAAACTCTACCAGAAGACTTCTAGAATTAATAAGTGAATTCATCAAAGTAGCAGGTTATAAAATCAATACCCATCAATCAAAGGCATCAGTGATGAATCCTCTGAAAGAGAAATTAGGAAAACTACCCCATTCACAATAGCCTCAAAAAAAAAAAAATCTTGGAATCAATTTAACAAAAGAGGTGAAAGACCTCTACAATGAAAACTACAGAAGAAATTGAAGAAGACCTCAAAGGATGGAAAATCTCCATGCTCTTGGATAGGCAGCATCAATATTATCAAAATGGCCATACTACCAAAAGCACTGTACAGATTCAATGCAATTCCAATTACAATCCCAACGTCATTCCTTATAGAAATAGAAAAAGCAATCATGAAATTCATTTGGAAAAATAAGAGACCCAGAAATCCTTAGCAAGAGTGAAGAAGGAGGCATCACAATACCAGACCTTAAACTATACTACAAAGCTATAGTAACAAAAACGGCACAGTATTGGCACCAAAATAGACCCTTAGACACAGAGACCATAAATACAGTGATCTCATACTAGACAAAGCCTCCAAAAACACACATTGGAGAAAAGATAGCCTCTACAACAAATTGTGCTGGGAAAACTGGAAATCCATATGCAGCAATGAAACTAAACCCCTCTCTCTCACCATGCACAAAAAATTACCTCAAAGTGGAACAAGGACCTAGCTAGGAATTAGACCAGAGACCCTATGCCTAGTATAAGAAAAAGTAGGCCCAAATCTTCATCATGTTGGATTAGGTCCAGATTTCCTTAACAAGACTCCTAAAGCACAAGAAATATAATCAAGAATCAATAAATGGGATAGACTCAAACTAAAAAGATTCTTCTCAGCAAAATAATAATAATAATAATAATAATAATAATAATCAATGAGGTGAAGAGAGAGCCTACATATTTGGAGCAAATTTTTGCCACATGCACGTCAGATAGAGCACTAATCTCCAGGATATATAAAGAACTCAAAAAACTTAACACACACACACAAAAAAAATAAAAACAGCCCAATCAAAAATGGGCTAAAGAACTGAATAGACACTTCTCAGAAGAAGATATACATTCAATCAACAAATATATGAAAAAATGTTCAACATCTCTAGTAATTAGAGAAATGCAAATCAAAACTACTCTAAGATTTTGTCTCACTCCAGTCAAATGGCAGTTATCAAGAATACAGACAACGATAAATGTTGGAGAGAATTTGGGGAAAAGGCACACTCATACATTGCTGGTGGGGCTGCAAATTGGTGCAACCAATCTGGAAAGCAGTTTGGAGATTGCTTAGAAAACTTGGAATGGAACCACCATTTGACCCAACTATCCCACTCCTTGGTCTATACCCAAAGGACTTAAAATCAGCATGCTATAGTAACGCAGCCACATCAATGTTTATAGCAGTTCAATTCACAATAGCTAAACTGTGGAACCAACCTAGATGCCCTTCAATAGATAAATGGATAAAGAAACTGTGGTATATATACACAATGAAATATTACTCAGTATTAAAAGAGAATAAAATTATGGCATTTGCAGGTAAATGAATGGAGTTGGAGAATATCATGCTAAGTGAAGTTAGCCAATCCCAAAAAACCAAAGGCTGAATGTTCTCTGTGATGAGTGGATGCTGATCCATAATGGGGGGGGGGGGCATGGGAAAAATGGAGGAACTTTGATGGGGCAAAGGGAAGGGAAGGATGGGGAGGGGCTATGGGGCCAGGAAAGATGGTGGAATGAGATGGGCATCATTACCCTAGGTACATGTAATAGAGCACGAATGGTGCGACTCTACTTCATGTACAACCAGAGAAGTGAAAAATTCTGCTCCATTTGTGTAGAATGAATTGAAGAGCTTTCTACTGTCGTGTATAACTGATTAGAACTAATAAAAAAAAAAAAGTGCCAGGTCAGATGTGTGTCTTTAAAAGACTAGTGTGGCAGCCATGGAGAATGGAAGGAAGGGGAGAGAATAACACAAGAGGCTGTGAGGAAGCTATCTGGAAAATCTATTGATAATACTGACCTGGACCAGATGAGGATAGACAGAAGGGCCCATGCATCCAGGCATAATTTGTGCCAGTGAAAAATTATTTTTATCATAGCTACTTGGGAGGCTGAGGGAGGAGGATCACAAGTTCGAGGCTAGCCTCAGCAACTTAGCAAGACCCTGTTTCAAATTTAAAAATTAAAAGGCCTGTTGGTGTGGCTCAGTGGTTAAATGCTTCTGGGTTCAATCCTTGGTACAAAAAAATTATGACAAGGTACAAAACTGTAACAAGGATTATATGAGATTGCAGCATGAACTGAAAGCATATAACATCTTCATGCTGTTTTCCATTGGTTGGAAGATCTGCTGAACCCTTAACTTCATGGTGTTGTTTTAGTAGTACCAAACTTGAATAACCCAAATGTACATTGTGAGAGACAGTCCACTATAATTTCCAATAGGGTCAAACTTGTAACAGAAGTCAGGCTCTGCCCTCCTACTGTCAGATGAATAGGCAAAATTATTTTACAAATGATCTTGGGTAAACCACCCCAGGGTCAACACTAGTGCTGAAGAAGGTCACATGCTGGTGCATCCTTGAGAAAGTGATATCTGAGGGGGTCTGGAAGGAGTAGTATAGTGACTTGAGACAGAGTCACAGAAGGAGCGTTCCAAGTGCCCCCACGCCAGCCTTGCTCTCCTTCTCTAGCCTGAGGCAGGAGGCGGATATTCTGGTTGCTGTCGTATGCGCTTAGCTTCAGTTTTTCTTGCCTTTCTTTGCCACACTTTGTAAGCTGCCTGTCGTGGCCAGCCACAACGCCGCGGGAGGAAAACTCTCGGAGGCAGAGTAAAGATACTACTACTTTTACTTCTACTTTCTTAGAGAGAGCTTAGAGAGAGAAAGAAAGATTTTTCTTCTTCTTAGAGCTTAGAGAGAAAGATTAGAGATAGCTTTTTCTTCTTCTTCTTCTTCTTAGAGCTTAGAGAGAAAGAGAGAGAGTTTGAAAGAGATTTCTTCTTTAGAGAGAGAGAGAGCTTAGCTTTTAGAGCTTCTTTCTTCTTTCTTCTTTCTTCCTCGGGAGCCTCGGCCTGACTCTGACCAGCAATTACTTCTTCTATCTGGTTTCTCTTCTGTAACCGCTCTGCCTACGTTCTGGCCGCTCTGATTCTTTTCTTCTTCTCCGACCCGAACTCTTCTTCTGACCGACCGAGCGACTGCACGACTGACTGAATGAATTCATTCTTCTCCTGACTCCAACCGCTTTCACCCAGTTATATACCTTTAGCTTTGCGGGTGCCTCACGTGCATTTACAGGTGCGTCACATACATACTTATTATCAGGTGGAACTTATGGCTTCCAGCTGACCGCAATAGCCATCTCCCTAATTGGGGCTCCTTCAACACTTGAAGAGAGGAATGCAATTTTATTTATTTACTTATTTATTTGTTTAGTTCTTAAAAGGTCCTAAGGTTAAAGTTCTCCACACCCAGGAAGAAATGTTTTAGATGTTCTTTTTTTTCTTTTGCTGGAGGGTGGGGTGAGTATTAGGGTTGCCAGTGTTCAGGGTATTATCAGAAGATTGTGAAAAAACATGAAGGGCTGGGTGCCGTGGTACATGTCTGTAATCCCAAGAACTCAGGAGGCTGAGGCAGGAGGATTGCAAGTTTGAGGCCAGCCTCAGTGACTTAGCAAGATCCTCAACAACTTACTGAGACCCTGTCTCAAATTTTTAAAAATTGTTAAAAGGGCTGGAGATGTGGCTCAGTGGTAAAGCACCTCTAGGTTCAATCCCCAGTACAAAAAAAAAAAAAAAAAAAAAAGCAAACAAACAAAAAACCAAGAACATGAAGGATAGTGAGTTTGGAGGAAGGCTAAGCTTTTTATGGAAGTGGGACTTCCGAGAGAGGGCAAGGCAGGAAGACTGCGCGGCCAGGAGAAGAGGGTGTGCAGTTCCTGTTCGTTCCGGCCGTGGAAGAATGGTCATTATGTTGGGGAAGGGTCAGGGCTCTGGAAACATGGGCCTCCGGGCCCACTCCCCAGCGAGCCCCAAATTCCGGGGCCCCAGGCATGTCTCAGAAGCAGCCCCCCCAACCTCTAGAACCCTGAAGACAGGGAGCTGAGGAGTCCCCTTGAAGAAACTAATGAAGAGCTGACCCACGGGCCTTGGCAGTATGGACACCCCCAGGTGGTGGCCAGTGGGCCCCAGGGTGACGAGGTTGGGCTTTCCTACCAGCTCAACAAGATGGAGACTCAGTGGAGATTGAGCTGACTTTTGCTGAATGAGGAAACGGGACCTTTCCTGCCCCCCACCCCAGCATTTGGAACTGAGATTTACACTCACTACATCTCTATTCCTTTCTTGGAGAACCCCACTACTCCAGCCAGGCTGTCCTGACCTGTCATTCTCATGTCCCCTCCTCTGTGACCTCCAGGAGCCACCTCACACCAGCCCAGTCCCCGCTGCCTGCAGCTCCCCCCATTCCAGGCCTCTCCCACCCTCCCCTGAAGCCTGAGGAGGACGGGAGGGCATGGCCTCTGGTGAGCCTGGGACTTGGCTGGAGGAGATAAGAGGTGTGACGCTTTCTCCCAGCTCTGGGCTGATGGCCTGGGCACCTGCTCAGGGAGCAGCAGGCCTGTGGCTCCGTTGGCAGAGGGCTGGCCCTTGGCAAACCCCTTTTCCTCATTCACTGCCACATTGGCCAGCACCCTGGGAAGGCACCATGTGCCCTCTGTCTGCGACACCCAGGCTGCCTCTGGATGCCTCTGCTACCCACCCAGCAAGAGGGTGTCGGGTGCTTCACCACTTCCGCCTGCCATAGAAGGGCAGATTTTGCTGGAGGCCCGTGTTGAGAAATGGATGTGCTTTGTGTTAAAAGCCTGTGAGCTCTGTGTACACCAGGGCCACGGCAGATGTAAACACTCTGGCCTCTCTCCTCCAGCTAGATAAACTTCAGGCTTTCCGGGGAGGCGCTGCCCCGCGCATCCCGGTGTTTAAAGAGGATGTCAGCAGCAGCCAGTGCTCTTGGCAGAGGCCAGCTCTCTGTCTCCAGCTGAAGTCCCAAGTTCAGGGCCACTGATGCCCAGGTCAGCGGGCACAGAGCTCATGTCCCAAAGGATCCAACCTGGGATCCTGCGGCTTATAGATAAGGTCAGGGGCCATCCATGAGTAATAAATCCACAAATGTTACCGAGACCCTGACCTCCTCCTCCGACACCCTGCCCAACTTACCCAGAGGTGTTCTTTTACGTTAAGTTTTAGATCCTGTGAAAATAAGAAAGATGATTCCTTCACCCTTGGCAGGGCAATATTTTAAACTTGACTCATCACTTATTATTCATGTATTCACCCTACATTTATTGAGCACCTACTGTGTGCCAGAGAACCAGGCATTACACTGCTCTGCCCACTCAAAGTTGACTAAACCCTGCCATTAGTGCTAGTCCTGTTAGTTTAAGACTTTCATGCCTGTGTCCAGGTCTACACCTACACATGTGTGTATAGACAATAACAATGTATGTTATGTACCTGAAATTCCCCATCCTTCACCTGGGTCTTATTTTAAATTTTATTAATTATTTTCATTCAATCAACATTTATAGGACATCAAATGTCACAGGTTGCCCTTCTAGACACTGGGCACAACAAGATAATCTGGGCCCAGAGGAGGCCCCTTCAGTGTGACAGAGGTGACTCTGGTGGGACGTCACTAGGAGAAGGCCAACAGACCAATTGAAGCCAGGCAGGACAAAGGAACACAATTCATGATGTGGGCCCTGCCTCACTGGGGATAGGACCTGGGCAAACTCTGTCCCTCTGGGGGACATTCACAGCTCTTTTCTACATGAAAAGCCAGGTCAGGGCTCTGGGTCTTGGAATGTTATGGACCCAACAAAATATTTTTTTAAAAAACGAATTGAGGAAACCCACATAGGCCATGACTTTTTAATTCACAGTGTAAGGAATTTGAGGGGAAAAAAGCAAAACCACGTTAACACCTACCACCTGCCATCACCATTATTTCATGAAAGAGAGTGCATTTTAACCCAAAATGTAGGAAGGACATAGTCTCAGAATGAAGTATTTTGCATTTATGAAGCTGAGTAAAAAGCTCAGTACATTGTCCTTATCTTCATCTTTGCCTGGTGTGTTAGCTTTCCATCACTGTGACAAAATACCTGAGAAAATCAACTTAAGGAGGAAAGTTTTATTTTGGCTCATGGTTTCAGTCCATGGTTGGCTGTTTCCATTGCCTTAGGCCTGAAGTGAGGAAGAACATCATGGGGGGAGGGTGTGATGGAGGAAAGTTGTCCATCTCTGGCAGCTAAGAAAGAGAGAGGGAAAGAAAGAGAGAGAGAGAGGGAGGGAGAAGGAAAGAGAGAGGCAGGGACATGATACATCCCTCTAGGGCTTGCCCCCCCCCCCCTCACCTACTTCCTTCAACTAGGCCTCACCTCCTATTGTTTCCATCACTTCCCAATAATCCGTTCAATCATGAGCCCATCAGTGGATTAACCCACTGATGAGGTCAAGGCCCTCATGATCCAACCCCTTCCCAAAGCCCCACTGCAACGCTGCTGCCTTGAGGAGCAAGTCTTCAACATGTGAGCCCTGGAACATTCCAGGTCCAAACTGTCACACGTGGTCAAGGTGAAGTCTGCCACCACCTGGCACGACTCCATGATCACTAGGTGACCCTCAGTGCTATCCAGAACTAATGTCCCCAGTGCTGCATGGAACTCACCGGAGCCAGGGTGCAGAGCAGTCTGCAGGGCAGAGGCTGAATCAGCCTCCTCTGAAGGCTTCTCTCAGACCCTGTGGAAGGAGCACTTAATCCACCTCCTGCCCGCCTTTTATTTCCCACTCACTTGCCTCATAACTGGCATCCATTCCTACATTTTCTTCCCTCCAAACTTTCTGAAAAATAATCCCTTCCTGCTGTAGTTTGGGTATGGTTTCAGTGTGTGCTCATAGAATTCCTGGGTTGGCAGCTTGGACCCCAGTGACATCGACAAGAGGTGAGACTCTGGTTTTTTTGTTTTGTTTTTTGAGGAAGGGTCTCACTAAGTTGCTCAGGTTGGTCTCAAACTTGTGATCCTCCTGCCTCAGCCTGCTGAGTAGCTAGGATTGTAGTCACATGCCACCATGCCAGGCCTGAAGTGGTGGACCTTTAATAGGCGGGACCTAGTGGGAGTTGGTTAGGTCACTGGGGCTATTGCCCTTGAAAGGAATTAATGTAGTCTCAAGGGATTCTAGTTAGTTCTCAAGAGAAGGTTATTATAAAATAGCAAGACCAGACCCTTCTGGTCTCTGGCCTACTGTGTCACCAAGTGTTCACTGTCTCTCACGTACACTCCTGCCACCTTACCCCCCACCATGATCTGATTTAGTCAAGTGAGCCCTCACCAGAGCTGGCACCGTGCTGTTTGGACTTTCAGCCTTTAAAATGGTGAGCTAAATAAACCTCTTTTCTTTATGCACTACCCTGCCTTGGGTGTTTTGTCTTGACTCTAGTCGTCAGGGCTCTAGCCTAGAGGTCACAATAACAAGTCAGCGGGCTGGGTTGTGGCTCAGCGGTGGAGCACTCGCCTAGCACGTGCGCAGCCCGGCTCCATCCTCAGCACCATGTGAAAATAAACACATTGTGTACAACTAAAGCAAATAAATAAATAAATATTTTTTAAAAATCAGCAAGGCACCCTCAGAAGCACACACCCCTGTCCAAAAAGCTGTTCATCTGTGGGGGACACTGTTGTGTTCTTCCAAGTGCCCCTGCAAGCTGCTACTTGTGTTGTTGGGGGTAGCATTTAGCTGTCACCCTCTTTAGGCCTTGTCAACAGTCACACCCCTTCTTGGGGTGGCCCACGTCCAGTGATCCATGTGGAAACAGGAAGCCCTGGTCACTTTTGCCCCACAGGGCAGCTCTCAAAGGCCATCCCAGTTCCTGGCAACTAGGAAGTTGTCCCCGGCTGCCATTGGACCTGCACCAGGCTCAGCATCTTCCTCCACCCACTCTTGCGTCCTCCCCTGCCTTCCAGACCTTGGTCCTAAGGGATCTCCAAAACCCACGCCCGGCACACTGGACTCTGAATCCGAGTCGGCTTCCTGGAAGTGCCCGGCCTGCCCCACCAGCCTCAGTCCTGGCCAGAGTGCGAGGGCAGGCTTTCCCTCCACGTCCCCGGGTAGGACTTGCCCTGCACAAACCTCCATGGGCAAACCCTTCCTTCTTAATGCGTCAATAGGATAGAGGAACTGGGAATATTTTCTTCTCTTTTAACGAAGACTGGCCTTCAAGACCATCATCCAGCTGTGGACTCAGAAGGCCAGCACTGAGCTGGGTGTGGTGGCGCACACCTGTAATCCCAGCAGCTCGGAGGCTGAGGCAGGAGGATCACAACTTCAAAGACAGCCTCAGCAACTTAGTGAGGCCTAAGCAACTTGGGGAGACCCTGTCTCTAAATGAAATATAAAAAAAGGGCTGGGGATGTGGCTCAGTGGTTAAGTGCCACTGGGTTCAAGGTTCAATCCCTGGTACCGAAAAAAAAAAAAAAAAAAAAAAACCCACCACAAAACAGCTTTCTGGCAGTTACCCCATTTGTCCTGGGTGGCCCCCACCCTCTCCTTCCACAAGGCTACAAGTCCTGTAGCACATAGTTGGAAGGTTACAAGAGCCTATGATTTAAGGGGGAAATAAAAACTCAGATTTAGTGGCTCTAAAATATAATCCCCGTTAGATACACAGCGGAGGTGGCGGGATGTTGGGGTGGGGTGTTCTATTCTGGGCTTCTGTGACTTGTGACATGCTCTCGGGCAACCCAGCCCTGCACTGTTTACACTGGAAGCTCAACAGATTCTGGCTGCCTAAGAGCAGGAGGCCAGGACAGCAGGGAGAAGGTTGTCTCGTGATTGCATTCTTATCTCCACACAGTGCCCTCCAGGACCCAGGCAAGACAGAAGCTAGCCCCAGAGTGGATTGGATACAGCTGCTGCACCCACCAAAAGAGATAGAAGGCAGAGACCCTTTAGCAGGGGACCAGAGTCCAAATAAATGATAGTGGCCCGCTGCAGAGAGGGGACAGGGCAGGCCCCATGACCCAGCCAGTTCTGTCAGGAGCTGGCTCTGGGGGGAGTCCCAGAGTCCTCTAGCACACACCCTCAGGAAGGAGCAGGGACCGGGAAGTACCCTCTACCCACAGGACAAGGGCTGGATCCCCCTAGACCCAGGACACGCTCACACATCGGCACAGCAAGGACTCCAAACAATAGGTATGATTTTACCTGTTGAAATATTTACCCAGAAGTTCAGAAAAATCAGAAAAAAATCAGAAAAATCTAGAAAGAATCTCTTTCAGTTTCAGCAAAAGTTTTAAGTTTCAGGATGAATGGCTTAGCATTGTTTTTATGTTGGACTCCGTGGGCAGCATGATCTTGAACTCTAGAGACCTTTAGAGGTGTTGCCCAGCTCGACCAGGGAGGCAGGAGGCCATGGGTGTAGAGAACACAGCGGGAGAAGCTGGGAAGGGGTGACTGGGGGAGAGGGACACACAGGCCATGAGAAATCCAGGCGGTGCCGGGCAGGGCCTTGGGTTGCTCTGCTGAGCTGCTGAGGGGGACAACCCTAGGTGCTTGAATGAGGGTCACGTCCCGCTCCTTGAGCCATCCAGCACTCAGATCCACACACCACTGTTGTGCACAGGTGCTGAGTGGGTGTGCACTCACACCCCTCGGTCACACACATACAGTCACTTAGAAACACCACGGCTTCACTCAGTGCCCAGGATACCTGCACAACGACTGGGAGCCACTAGCTTTGGGAGAGCCCACAGCAGCCGCTCAGGGTTAAATCTCCAGTCTCCCAGGAGCAGTGAGCCTGTCTTTGTCCTAAGACGGTGGTTCTCAAAGTGAGGTCCCCAGACCAGCAGCATCAGCTTCCCCTGGGATCTGGTTAGAAATGCTCCAGGTTCTGTTTTCTCCTCCTGAGCTGCTTGGGGACCTCCCTTGAGGTCATAAATCCATGTGATGCTTTTTCGGTACCATCTCCTGTGCTAAATAGACTTTATACAAAATATGTCATCTGAAACTCACAAATTTACTGTGTGATGCATTATTTATATATATATATATATAAATATTCTTCAGATGGCGTAGCTAGTTCCCCTTTCGTCTCCGTGGGGGACGTGGGGGACCCCAACTGCCTGGTCAACCTCCACCCACAGCCCCTCGGGGCTCAGCTGTAGCTTTACTATGGAGGTTCTCTGCAGATTTCATTTGGGAAATTTTTTCCCTTCAGTTAAAAATGAGAAGTTTGAGCCCTGTTCACCTAAGCCCAGCTTCCGACTCTACACCCAGGGACACTGAGGCTGAGGTGAGCAGGATGGCCTGAGGTCCATGGCCAGCCAGTCACGGGGACCCCAGCCCTCAGGCTGTTGGTGCAGGGGAGAGTCACCAGTCAGCACCCACCACCAAAGCCCCCTGACACCCCCTGGGTATTTCTGACCATCCCACGGAGACTTCCTTTTTAGAAAGATTAAGAGACTTGCCCAGAATCACAGAGCCAGGCTCAGACTCACTCTGGCTCCCAAATATGTACTCCAATCACTTTCTAGACGCGGCTCCTGTCCCAGGCTGAGTGTAAACACCCCTGAGGACTGTGCCCTCCATGCCAGCCCCTCCCGGCTGTGCCTGTTTTCCGAGGCCTCTCGCCCTGCCTTGCAGGCAGCCTTAAATCTTTCAAGAGACAAGGCCCCGCCAGGCAGGGGGTGGGACGAGGGCAGGAGACAAAGTGCTACCTCAAGAGCAGGCAGAGCCTCTGCCAGGGCCCTTGCTGCCCTGGGACGAGCAGCTGGGAAGCAGTGGCCGTGGACCGGCCCCTGGGTTGTGAGCCCCCAGCCCTCCTGCACCCCATGAACTGGAGAGATGGCCACTGCACCGTAGGCTGTGGGAGCCCCCGTGCATGACTCTCATCCGGGATTTTTCCTGAGGATCCCTAGAAGACACCTGGATTCACGTTCTGACTTGTCACCGCAAGGGTCACATCCTCCCTTAGACTCAGACTTTCAGTGACGAGGTTGACCTGATGATTTATGAGGATGTCTCCTGCTCTGGCACCAGGATTTAAAGTCTAGATGTCCAGGAGACATTAGCAAGGTCTGGCCCGGATGCAGGAATCTGACGTGATGATAGCTTGGCTGGGCCTTCGGCTTAGCCTCGCTCATCTTGGAGATGTAGGCGTGGCCCCCAGGCTGGTGTGGCTTGCTGGGCATCTGGTCCTCTCTCCGCCCCTCTTTGCCCCCATATAGCGACACACCAAAGCGGATTTCTCTGCCGTAGCAAATCCGGGAGGAGCTGTGGAGCCAGGCCCCTTGTCCCGGACCCAGACACAGCCATGGGGGCCTGCTCCCTTCTGACTGATGCCAACTTCTCATCCGGCCTTGAAAGCAACACCACAGACGTCACAGCCTTCTCCATGCCCGGCTGGCAGCTGGCTCTGTGGGCCACAGCCTACCTGGCCCTGGTGCTGGTGGCTGTGACGGGCAATGCCACAGTCATCTGGATCATCCTGGCTCATCAGAGGATGCGCACGGTCACCAACTACTTCATCGTCAACCTGGCCCTGGCTGACCTGTGCATGGCCACCTTCAATGCCACCTTCAACTTCGTCTATGCCAGCCACAACATCTGGTACTTTGGCCGTGTCTTCTGCTACTTCCAGAACCTCTTCCCCATCACAGTCACGTTTGTCAGCATCTACTCCATGACAGCCATCGCTGCTGACAGGCAAGAGCGGGTGGCAGGGAGGTGGGAGTGGGGGAGCGTCTCGCTTGGTGGGGGCTCAGACCCAGTGGCTCATGGTCCCACAGCAAGTTGGGGAGAACCCAGGGAACCGTCTCCCAAACCTGTTGTGATTCAAAGCTATGGCTTTGGGAGACAGGGGAACCGTGGGACTGCAGCAGGTCGAGTTAAGGTTAGACTCAGGAAGGACTCTGCTCTGGATGGTTGTCCAAGGCTGCAGGGACCTTTGGACTGCTCTTCACTGGAGCCGATCTTTGTTGTGGTGTCTGCGTCACGACAAGGACATTGTTCATATCGTTTTTCCTATTTCAGGTAGATTGAGTGACGGGAAAAAACCTTAGCTTTGCATGTGGTTTGTATCTTGTAATAACAGGATCAATTGTTTCCCTGATGCTGCTCTGGAGGGCTGCAGACTGTGACTTCCCCAGGAAGGGGCCCAGGTGGAGGAGAGGGCTATGGGACTGTCTGGTGTTCTTTGGAAGCATTTGGGGCTTGGGACTAGGACTCAGGTGCCTGGGGGAGTGTGGTGTGGGTGACATTCAACAGGAAAGACGGGGAGTGGGGGGGGGAGGCAGGGCGGGGGCCGGGACCCTCAGAGACATGGAGTCCTCATCAGGATGCCTGGACTGGTGTGAGCCTCCCAGTCCCCCCACAAACCCCACCCCAACTGCCCTAGCAGCCTTCATCCGCAGCCGCTCACAGCTCAGCTGCAGCTGTTTTACTTTGGGAAATAGTAAAACATTTGAGACATTTTTTTCCCACCAGTTAAAAATGAAAATTTGAGTACTTTCCGTCTAAACCCAAATTCTAATTTGGGAAAACGAGATTGGAAATGAGCAGGAAGGATGGCCTGAGGTCCAGCAGCAAGTCAGGGGCACAGCCAGGGACTAGAAACCCAGTCCTCTGAGCCACTGGTGCAGGGAGAGTCCCTCGTCTTCTGACAGCACCCAGCACCAAAGCACCCTGACACCCCCCGGGTATCCCTGGCACCCCCAGGCTATCCCTGAGTGCCTCCTGTATCAGGCACTGTTCTGAACACGAGAGTGGGGTGGGACATACACTAGTGGGAAAAAAAATCCCCAACTCCTGGCTTCACAGAGCTTCCATTTTAAAGGGTGGAGATGGGCTGTGGAGGGCAGGGTGGGAGCCGGGAGACCAGGCAGGAAGCTGTTGAATAATAATCCAGGGGACAGAGGCGGGCAGCTCAGATCAGTTAACAGAGGAAACTCCTTCATTAATTTCCCCGTTTTTTTTTCATTTATTTAGTAAATATATGTCCAGTGCTTGCTAAGTACGGATATTATTCTGGGCGTTTGAGAGAAGGAAAAAAATAGGTAAATGTGCCTCCCCTGGCAAGAATTTGAATCATAAACACATGAATCAATAAATTCCATGGGGTACTTTGAGGTCATGAAGGCTCTGAAAAAACATCAGAGATCAGAAAGGCGATGCAAGGGTACAGGCTGTCATGTTAAACGGGCATCAGGATGGGCTTGTCGTGAGAGCGGATCTGGGCCACCAGGCGGAGGGCATGAGTGACGGGCTCTGGGGAATGAACATTCCAGGCAGAAGACGAGACGGAATGCTCGCTGAGCGGTCAGTGACCCCGTAATGCCCAAGACACCGTGGTGGGAGCTGCCCTGCTTGGCGGGGGCTACATAAAATTTGAGGCCACATTCTATCATCCTTGTCTTGTCCCAAGGCTTGGATTCATCCAGGGGAGAAAGATCCAGGGGTCACCGGGTACCAAGGCCATTTCTGGTACCTGTGTAAAGGAAATGAATAAGTAGGAATAATCACATGCTCAAAGCCCAAGCTCCTGTCGTTGTCAGAAGAGGTGGGTGTTACAGGACGAGGAGGGAGGACACTAACATCATCTAGTCCAGGAGAACCTAACCTATGACCACAGACCACGGGCAGAAACCACAAGGTTCGTGAACTCATGTGGGGACAAAAACGTCACGAGTACAAATGTAGGCAGCAAGCACAGTTTGCTGGGGCTCCAGCAGTGCCTGGGGCTTTGTCTCCAATAAAAATCATAGATACTCGTGGGCTGGGGGTGGAGCCCAGTGGTGGAGCACTTGCCTAGCACGTGCAAGGCCCTGGGTTTGATCCTCAGAACCACACAAAAAGAAAGAGAGTGAGAGTGAGAGTGAGAGTGAGAAAGAGAGAAAGAGAGAGACAGAAACCATAGATACTTGTGTTGTTACAGAAATCACTACTTCAAAATTACCATAGATTCCAGATCTTGTTGTTTAGTGGGTTAATAAAAAAGTGCCATGTCCTGAATTTATATTATTTTTTTAATTAAATTATAGTTTGTTATATGTGATGGCAGAATGCAATCATTTCATATTACACATATAGAGCACAATTTTTCAAGTCACTGGTTGTACACAAAGTATTTCACACCATTCGTGTCTTCATACATGTATTTAGGGTAAAGATGTCTAACTCATTCCACCATCATTCCTACCCCCATGCCCCCTCCCTTCCCCTCCCTCTCCTTTGATCTATCTAAAGTTCCTCCATTCCTCCCATGCTCCCCTCCCATTCCATTATGAGTCAACATCCTCATATCAAAGAAAACATTCAGCCTTTGGTTTTTTGGGATTGACTTACTTCATTTAGCATTATTTTCTCTAACTCCATCCATTTACTTGCAAATGCCATAATTTTATTCTCTTTTAATGTTGAATAATATTGTGTATATATACCACAGTTTCTTTATCCATTCATCTACTGATGGGCATCTAGGTTGGTTCCACAGTTTAACTATTGTGAATGGTGCAGCTATAAACATTGATGTGGCTGTGTCCCTATAGTATGCTGATTTTAAGTCCTTTGGGTATAGACCAAGGAGTGGGATAGCTGGGTCAAATGGTGGTTCCCTTCCGAGTTTTCTAAGCAATCTCCATACTGCTTTCCATATTGGCTGCACCAATTTTCAGTCCCACCAGCAATGTAAGAGTGTGCCTTTTCCCCCACATCCTCTCCAACATTTATTGTTATCTATATTCTTGATAACTGCTATTTGACTGGAGTGAGATGAAATCTTAGAGTAGTTTTGATTTACATTTCTCTAATTGCTAGAGATGTTGAACTTTTTTTTCATATAATTGTTGGTTGTATATCCTCTTCTGAGAAGTGTCTGTTCAACTCGTTGGCCCATTTATTGATTGGGTTATTTGTTTTTTTGGTGTTAAATCTTTTGAGCTCTTTATATATCCTGGAGATTAGTGCTCTATCTGACGTGCATGTGGCAAAAATTTGCTCCTAAAATGTAGGCTCTCTCTTCACCTCATTGATTGTTTCTTCTGCTGAGAAGAAGCTTTTTAGTTTGAGTCCATCCCATTTATTGATTCTTGATTATGTTTCTTGTGCTTTAGGAGTCTTGTTAAGGAAGTTGGGACCTAATTCAACATGATAAAGATTTGGGCCTACTTTTTCTTCCATTAGGTGCAAGGTCTCTGGTTTAATTCCTAGGTCTTTTTTTGTGTGTGTATATGTGGTGCTGGGGATTGAACCCAGGGCTTTGTGCATGCGAGGCAAGCACTCTACCAACTGAGCTATATCCCCAGCCCAATTCCTAGGACCTTGATACACTTTTGTACTTCAGTATGACTGATGCTCTTTGTAATCCTGAGTATTATAATTTATTCATTTTTAAAAATATCATTCTAGCTAGGCTCAGTGGCACACACCTATAATCCCAGCAACTTGGGAAGAGGCAGGAGGATCTAAGTCTGAGGCCATCCTCAACAACTTAGGGAGACACTGTATCAACATTTAAAAAAATAAAAACTTCTTTAAAAGGGCTGGGTATGTGGCTCAGTAAAGTGCTCCTGCGTCCAATCCCTAGTACCCACCCCCCCAAATCTTATTCTAAGGAGGAGGGGTCCATGGGCTCCACTGGACAGCAACAGGCCCATGACACAAAGAGACCCACTGATCTAGTCTCACCTCCTCCTTCTAGTGTGGAGGAAACCAAGACCCCAGGTCACACTGCGCGTTGGGGGACCGAGGAGCGCAGCCATGCCTGTGGTGGATGGTGCCCTTTGGATCCTTTGACCTTGGAGAGACGAGCAGCTCACCTTCCTCGGTCAGGGCTCTAGACCCATGAGGCTTCTGCCCACCGGGCCCCAGGACCCTCCTACAGTGGTTGTGCAGATCTTGGGAACAGGGGGCTACACAACCCAGGAGCACACTGCTGGACCAATCAGGGCTGAAATCCAGCCCTGCCTCTCCCAAGCTGGCTGTCTCTCCACTTTTCCAAGCCTGTCACCTGATGTGGAAATAGAATAATCCCTGCCTAAGACCAGTGGGTAGTGCGCCCTGCACCCCACCAGGCACAGGGCTGCCAAAACAGCAGCTCCGACCCCCACAGTCCCCCAGAGAGAGACAGGAGTTGAGCAGGTCAGCAGGTGGCATCTCCTGGGAACTTTGATGAGCACAGAGAGGAAGGAGGAGCTGCAGGCTGAGACGGAGAAAGGGCCCTAGAGAGGACCCTGCAGGGCTGGGCCATGGCCAGAGCGAGCCCCGAAGGCTCCAGAGGCGGTGAGAGGAGGCTGGACAGTGGGCTGGCCACGTGCAGAGGCCTCGAGTGCCAAGTTTAAAGGTTTGGGCCTGTGCTGTCCGATATGTGGCTCTTTAAGTTTAAATTAAAATTTAAAGTTAAAGCCAGACGTGGTGGCTTACACCTGTAATTCCAGCGGCTTGGGAGGCTGACAGGAGGATCGCAAATTCAAAGCCAGCCTCAGCAATTTAACAAGGTACTAAGCAGCTCAGTGAGACCCTGTCTCTAAATAAAATACAAAATAGGGCTGGGGATGTGGCTGAGTGGTTGAGTGACCCTGAGTTCAATTTCAGGTACAAAAAAAAAAAAAAAATTAAGTTCAGGTCCACCGTCACACTGGCCATTCGCACGGTACTCCTCGCCACATGTGGTTAGTGGTGATGGAACAGGACAGTGCCTATGTAGGACATCTCCATGTGGCTGTGAGAGTCTCCAGCTCCACTCTCTGCAGATCTGGCACGACTCCAACACCCGCAGACACTGTCAGCAGTGTGGGATAGGGGCTGCAGCGCGTGGACCTGGGCAGGGGAGTGGAGAAGGGGACAGGTGTGACAGGAGGGTGCTCACCACTCTCTCTGTGCTCTGCCCACAGGTACATGGCCATCGTCCATCCCTTCCAGCCACGGCTCTCAGCCCCCGGCACCAAAGCAGTCATTGCAGGCATCTGGCTGGTGGCCCTGGCCCTCGCCTTTCCCCAGTGCTTCTACTCCACCATCACTGTGGACCAGGGCGCCACCAAGTGCGTGGTGGCCTGGCCTGAAGACAACAGGGACAAGTCACTCCTCCAGTAAGGTCTCCGGGGGCGGGTGTGGGGGTGGGGAGGCCCAGGGCATGGGTTCGTGTGTGCATTCCCATCCGTGTGTGTAGCGTGTGCTCGTGGGTGTGCATGTGATTCTGTGAGTCCAAACGGGATCATGTGAGCATGTGCTCATACTAAATATCCTCAGCAATGGGATTACTCCCCATAAACCACCCTAAGCTGAAGATATCTTGAGTTGAAAATGCATAATACGCCTGACCTCCTGCACATCCTAGGTCAGCAACACAGCACCTTGTACAGTGTCACTTGTCACCCCTCGCCATCGCGGAACTGACTGGGAGTTGCATCCCGCTGCTGCCATCCAGCGTTCTGAGAGAGGTCATGTCACAAAGCACTAGCCCAGGACAAGATCTGAGTTCAAACTTTATAGTGCAGTTTCTAGCAAATGCCTACCACTTCTGCGTCATCAAAAAGTAAAAAAATAAAATCACTTAATCAAAACACAAGTTGCAGCCGGGTGCGGTGGGCACACACTTATAATTCCAGCAGCTCAGGAAGCTGAGGCAGGAGGATCACGAGTTCAAAGCCAGCCTCAGTAAGGGTGAGGCCCTGAGCAACTCAGTGAGACTCTGTCTCTAAATAAAATACAAAATAGGGCTGGGGATGTGGCTCAGTTATCAAGTGCCCCTGCGTTCAATTCCTGGTACCCCATTCCAGAAAAAAAAATGTATGTTGGGGCCCATCTGTACTAAAAGTAACATTAACTGCCAGGCCTGTTCTAAGCATTTGTTTTTCTTTCTTTTCTTTTTTTTTTTTTTTTTTTGCCATACTACAGCTTGAGCCCAGGGGCACTTTACCATTGAACTACATTCCAGGTCTTTTTTTTTTTTTTTTTTTTTTTTTTTTTGAGTCAGTGTCTCTCTCAGTTGCCAATAAACTGAGGCACTAAAAAACTAAATAACATGCCCAAGACCACACAGCTAGTATGTGGTGAGACAGGGACTCAAACCGGCCACTCTGCCACCCAGAGAAGATGTGTGTGTCCTGAAGTAAGTGCAATGTATGCATGCACGTGGCACATGTGGCTCTACATGTCATGTGTTTTTAGGATGCCTGGTGCCTGCTTCATGCTGAGGTGGGCACTCTGGGCTGGGAGTGTGGGTGGGTAGAAAAACCCCAAGCATGGTCCGGCCTCTGCATGACCCTGGCTGGGTCCTTTGCCAATTCTGGGCCTGTTTTCCAAGGTTCTCACAGTGTGGCTTTGTGATCCCCAAGCATGGCACCATTGATTAGTACAGGAGAGGAGTCAACTGAGACTGGAGTTGGTAGCCAGGCCTGTGTCTTGGCCTATTTATTCCCTCCTGGCTAGACGACTCTTGTAGTCACTCAACCTCTCGGAGCCTTTGGCTCCTTCTCTCTAAAACAGGGATTAGTAATAATGAGATCATGTACTTGAAGCCCTTAGCACTGTGCCTGGCACAGAACTGATGCCCAGTATGTGGTAGTTTAAAGAGGGGACAAACAAAAGCACACTGGAGGGCTGGGGTTGTGGCTCAGCGGTAGAGTGCTTGCCTAGCACGTGCGCGGCCCGGGTTCGATCCTCAGCACCACACACAAATAAATGAATTATGTACAACTAAAGCAAATAAATAAACATTTAAAAAAAAAAAAAAAGCACACCGGAGGTAGCATATCTAGTCCAAGGAAGTCCCAGCTGCCCCAGGCTGGCAGATGTGCAAAATCTTAGCTGATGGCTTCTAGGTAACCATGGCAACACATCTCGGTCTCCTTTAACACTCCTCCAATACCCACCCCTACCTGGGCCCCATCTCTGCTGAGCACCCACCAGGAGAGGGTCATTCCATGCCACGGAAGACACCATCCCAACAATAAGATTGCTACTGGGGACTGATGGTCTTGAGGGCAGGCCCTGCCCAGGTCTCTCTGCCTCGCCCCGCACCCCACTGGTCACTGAAAGTTGCATCCCTGGAGGGGAAGGGGAGGGGTGGAGAGCAGAATGTTTTGGAACTAGCCACGGGGGGGCAGTATTTCTCCACCTTAATGGGGATTAGTAATAATGAGATCATGTACTTGATCCACCTTAATGGGGACTTTCTCCTTGAAAGGGGAGCCAGTAAGAACTGAGGGGACCAAGCTCTCACCCTCTGTACATGGTGAATTCCAGCCCTGATATAGGCAACAGGGACAAGCAAGAGCACAGGGGTGGGCTGGGAAAAGGGTACTTTGGTGGTACTTGGAATTTTGATGGGATTTTCAGGAAGCCTGATTCTGTGTGAGAGTAAGTGTCGGGGGCGGGAAAGGCTGATTTAGAGATTGAGATTGGGGCTCCATCCTCACAGGCTCACACTTGGGTGTGCGTAGGAATCAGATGCAGTTACAGATGCCCACTCCAGGAAAACACACATTTGCCGCTAAAATTAAGATACAAGAAAGATAGTCGGGCTCGGGGGGTGAGTGGAGGGGGCTCCCTGATTTGAGCAGATTCTAGAAGGTATCCTCAGCACCTCTCAGGGCTCCCTTCTGCATGGGAACCTAGCCCAGGGTGAATTCCTATCCTGTACTTCGTCCCTGGAAGAGAACAAGATGTTGCTCACACATGAAAAGGACAGAGATTACCTGCTCATTTGACAGATGAGGAAACTGAGGCCGAGGGAGATACCTGACTCGCCAAGATCACACTTTCAGTTAGAGCCCCATTCTGACTCCTAACAGACTCAGTGAAATGGAGACAGTTTGGATCTTGATTAAGTCTTGATTCTTATGAAACATACTTCCTGCACTTCTCTGAGACTCTGTGTCCCCATCTGGACACTGAGGTAGGTGGCCGTGTTGGTCCTCAGGGTCTTTCTAGCTTAGACACTCTGTAGGGTGACAGGAGCCTGGCATAGGCTGCTCCTTCTCCCTTCCTACCTGCTCAGTGATGGGGCTCTACACCCAGGTCCTTCAGGGAATCAGGGCATCTTGGTGCCCCCATACCTTTTGTGATTGGCACGCTTGCCAAAGGAAAGCAAGTGAAATTCTAAACACGATGCTTGAGAAGAGCTCTGTCAGAGCCTCCTTCTCCCTCCCTCAGGCTGGTGGGGCCTCCTGAATGGGGCTCTGCAAGGCTGGCACGTGCTGGGTGGAGGAGGGGCTTGGGAACCCCTCAGCTTTCCTAGTAAGCAAGGAAAAAGGCACACGGCAGGACTGGGGGTGGAAGGCTTGGGATGCTCCAAGGAGCTCCTCAGCAGCCCTGCCTGGGGGTCAGCCCTCAGCCTGCAGCGTCACCCAGAAACCAGAGCCAGGGACACACAGCTCCTCGACACCATCTTTCCCAAAGGAAACAAAAAGCCAGCACAACCTGGGTGTCTTCTCTGGGGACTGGGAGGTAGCCAGGCAATGGTGTTCTGGGCCACTTGTCGAAAGGTGGGCACGGGGGTGTTTGCTGACACAAGTAATGTGCCCAACCAAAGGCTGATGAGCAGGAAGCAGATGATGCAATGGTGTGTGCCCTGATAGGGATGCGGGGACAGGATGGCACCTTCTTTTTTTGGCACAGATGCTAGCCAAGGTTGCATTTATTTTTCTTTAAATCAAACCAAGGCTCGGGGGGCAAGCAGGTGGTGCAGGGTGAGGGCCATGGGGTCCCCAGAATGAGCACAGGCAGACATTGAAGTCACTGCCAGCCACCGACTCTCCAAACTCCTGGCTTCCCGTCCAGGTACCACCTTGTGGTGATTGCCCTCATCTACCTCCTGCCCCTCCTGGTGATGTTCGTTGCCTACAGCATCATCGGCCTCACTCTCTGGAGGCGGGCTCTCCCACGACACCAGGTCCACGGTGCCAACCTGCGCCACCTGCGGGCCAAGAAGAAGGTAGGCGCCAGGGGTGGGATGTGGCCAAGGCAGGTGGGGGCCCACCTCCAGTAGTCACTCTTGCCAACTCAGAACCCTCGGAACCAGCCAACGAGGGCCCAGGACCCTGCCAAGTCTGGGGAAGCAGAGGGAATCCTTTCTCCCCAGCAGGTGGATTGGCCTTTAGTCTTTGGGCAAATACAAACTGAAGAGAACTTCCTGGAATGTTAGGGAGATCAGGCAATCCTAAAGCCCCACAGAATTTTAGATACCTCCAAGAATCGTAGGATAACAGAATCTTAACATGTTAGAATTTTGAAAAATGGGAAGGTTGAATTTCAGACAAGCCCTAGAAGTACACAGGGAGGTGCCTTAGACTCTCAGAGAATCCCCAGATGCTGAAATGCAGACCTCAGAGATCAGAGGTCAGATGGCAGTCTGGCTTCTCAAGTTTGTCTCTGATTAGACAGCTGCCATTGTGCCCCCTCTCCCCACGAGGCGTTGGTCTCCATCTGCCTCCCCTGGCTGGCCTCATCCCTCCTGGGCAGTGCAGGGGTGTGCCTGCAGAGGCCGGGGTCAGGGGTTGGGGACAAGGGACCTGGTTCCCAAGCAGAGGTGGGGGTCTCTGGTTGGAGCTCACTGGCAGACACAGATCCCAGGGAAACAGTAGCCTGGGACCCCAGAGCTGGCACAGGCCCCCGCCAAGGGTGGGCTTAGGCATGAGAGCGCCTCCTCTCCAAGCAGAGGGGCTGCTCTGAGGGAAGGGAGGCCATTGAGGTCACTGTTGGGCTGGCTTCTAGGAGTGAGGCTTTAAAGGCAGGCCAGCAGTTGAGCAGAAGGGCCAACCTGAGTGAAGACCCTGAGGTGGGGGTTCAGGAGATCTGGGCAGCAGATGCTCCGGGGACGGAGGCAGAAGAGGTAGGGAGGTCTGATCATGGAGGGCCTCCCAGGCTGCTGTGAGGGGTGCCCCATGCCTGCCCCAGGAGGGTGAGGGCTTGGGACTCAGGGGCTGAGGAGTGACCTGAAGCTCTCCCGGACCAGTTTGTGAAGACCATGGTGCTGGTGGTGGTGACATTTGCCATCTGCTGGCTGCCCTACCACCTCTACTTCATCCTGGGCAACTTCCAGGAGGACATCTACTGCCACAAGTTCATCCAGCAGGTCTACCTGGCGCTCTTCTGGCTGGCCATGAGCTCCACCATGTACAACCCCATCATCTACTGCAGCCTCAACCACAGGTGAGCACCAAGGACCAGATCCCTTCTGCTCCCAGGCCGGGGACAGCCCCTTTGGCTCCCCTGCGCAGGTGAACCTCCACCTTGTCCTGGTCTGAGCCCCTCCAGGCCCCCTAGATAGAGTCCCGCCTCCTCCCCAGAGCCTTGCCCCATCAGCAGACCTGAGCTCCCGTGAGTCTCTGCGGCGTCTTCTGGGGTCTATGTTTGGGACAAGAAGAAGCCAGAAGGCAGGGCCAGAGAGATGGCGGGAAGGGCAGAGTGGGGAAAGGCAGAAGGGCAGACAGACTGGGGAGAGAAAGAGGCGGGTCAAGGAGGAAGGGCTGACTTCTGATATTTTTGAGAGTTTCCTCCTGAGGACTTAACCTGGAGCCAGGTGAGCAGACCTATCTGGCATATGAAGCACTGGAGAGGAGGCTGGGGTCCCGGATCCCAGCGGGCTTCCCCTCCTCCAGGGGCCCTCAGGGGAAGGGTCTTGGCAGACCTGGCAGGGAAGAGGGGCCAGGGTCTCACTCCTGGTTTAGCCAACGTCTGGTTCTCCCCGTCCTGTGCTCCTGGGGAAGTGGAGCCTGAGAGGGGCTGGTACTTGCTCTAGGCCCCCGGACAGGTGGGAGGTGAGGAGCCAGGGGGAGCCCCGGCCCTGGAGGGCTGCTGGCAGAGCAGGCTTCCGGGGAAACCCCTGGAGGGGCAGTTAGGAGGAGATAAGGGGCACCACTCTCTTGGCCTCAGCAAGACTGAGTTGTCCCCGAGTCTCGTTGTCCCTGCCTCTTATCACCTCCCTGCCCAGGTGTCCAGACTACTCCTAATGCCACTGGGGTCTCTGATGCTTGGACATCCCCCCCCTGGGGCAGATGAAGAGGAAGTGAGGGAACTATAGTTCTTGGAGTGTTTACTGGGTGCCCAAACCTTCTAGCTCCTGAGAGGTAGATAATAGGAGGTAGACATTACCCCCATTATACAGATGAGGAAACTGAGCCCAAGAGAGGAAGGCTCTCCTGAACCCCCACATTAACCATGGAGTCAGGGCTCGTGTGTCTCCAAGACATGTGTCTTGTCCCCTCACCACACAGTTCTCTTTCAAGAAACTGACGGGAGTGAGAACTGGAAGGCCAGGATTGTCACATGATAGAGGGACCACCAAGACGCCGTGTCTATGTGTTGGTCACTCTCCTGCTACCCACAGTCCCCTGGACTCTGAGCAACACCCAGGGCTCTGCCAATTCCTGGAGTCACCTCTGAATCGTGCAGTGTGTGAGGACCAGCTCCCACACAGGCCTGGTGTTCCAGGCAGGACCCTCCACTCCTTCAGACAATGCTCACCAAGTGGTGACAAGGACCTGGCACTGTGCCAGGCCCTTGGGACCCACCAGTGAGTGAAAACACAGATCCACTTCCTCCGGGAGGTGACATTCTAGTGGACAGATTGGAAATGAGCACAGTGAGGAGACAGTGCTGTGGAGTAAAGCGGGGGGGCAGGGGGACAGATGTGCTCAGGGATCAGTGGGCCACGGTGTGCCGTTTTGCATCTGGCAAATAGGAAGGATCAAGTCAGCCCTGCAGACTGGGCAAGTGTTCTAGGCAGAAGGAACAGCTGAAGGACAGCCCTGGAGTCAAGGTCAGGATTTGAGCTTGTACTTGAACATGGGGAGCCACAGGCTCTGAGCAGAGGAGCCACATGCTCTGACATTTTAGAAGACTCAGTCCAGCAGCTGCACTGGAACTAGACCAAAGGGGAGGGGGCAGGGGAATGGCTTCAGGGAGGCTCTGGCAGTGACCCAGCTAGAGATGGTCTCAGCTGGGGTGAGATGTGATTAGGGTCTGGATATTACCAATGGAATTTTTTGGGGGGTGGCGGGGTACCAGGGATTGAACGAGCCATATCCCCAGCCCTATCCTGTAGTTTATTTAGAGATAGAGTCTCACTGAGTTGCTTAGTGCCTTGCTTTTGCTGAGACTGGCTTTGAACTCTCAATCCTCCTGCCTCAGCCTCCTGAGCCACTGGGATTATAGGTGTGTGCCACAGTGCCCGCTGCCAGTGGAATTTGATGGACAGGAGGTCACTAGTGAGAGGTAGTCAAGGATGACTCTCAACAAGTTCTAGGCCTGGGCGGTCAGAAGTTTAGAGCTGTCAAGAGCTGAGCTGGGGAAGATTGTAGGGAGAGGATAGGGGGAGGACTGTGGGGAGCTGGGTTGGGTGGGGGTGTAAATTAGAGACCACCAGGCTTGCAAATAGGCACTTGTCAGGCCGCACCATGGAGCTGCCAGAAGAGGATCCCAAGCAAGGCAGGCTCTTCCAGAACAGGGAACCCTGCAGCTCAGGAAGGGACCGTGCAGTTCTGTGCTATCACACAGCTTGCACAGTGGTTCCACTTATTTCTGCCCTAAGCAGCCAGTATTCTTTCTGTCAACCCATTTCCACTCACCAACCTGCTTCCTCTGAACTCCAGTTTAAGGTCAGAACTTCAGTGCTGCTGTGGGGAAGAGTTATTTTTTAAGCTTATGGACCCAAATTTGGTACCTGTGAATTTTCCTTTATAGGAACCCACAAGGAAGGGCTCCCTATTCCACCAGCATGGCCAGAGCCCCAATTTTTTTTTTTTTTTTTTTTGGTACTGGGGATTGAACTCAGGGCCACTCAACCACTGGGCCACCTCCCCAGCCCTTTTTTGAATTTTATTAGAGACAGGGTCTCACTGAGTTGCTAAGTGCCTCGTCATTGCTGAGGCTGGCTTTGAACTCGCGATCCTCCTGCCTCAGCCTCCCAAAGTGCTGGGATTACAGGCGTGCACCATGGTGCCCAGCTCAGAGCCCCAATTTTTAAAACCCTTCTTTGAATACTACTTTAGAAGCCAGTTATAAGTCAAGCAAGAAAATCCATTGTTCTTTTAAATTATACTTGGTTTCTTTTCATTTGTAATAACAAATGGTCTAAGTCAGCTTCATCACCCACTTCAATCATTAGATTTAACTCCAGAATACTTCTGGCTGTTTTCTAAAATCAGATCTATTGACAAATGCATCTCTTGCCAGGGGCAGTACTGCACGCCTATCATCCCAGCAACTAGGGAGGTTGAGGCAGGAAGAGTGAAAGTCTGGGAAACTTAGCCAGTTTCTGTCTCAAAGTTTAAAAAGAGCTGGGGGGTAGCTCAGTGGTAAGGTATCCCTGGGTTCAAAAAAAATACATCTCTCAAGAACCCTGAGCAATGGGAATGGTGAGCTCTTCAGAGTGAGGCAGCAACTTTCCTCCGTCACCTGGAGCTGGGAGAAGTCACGTGATAGCTCCTGTACCCCTGACTCCCTTGCTCAAGCTGACCCTCCATTCCCCAGGTTCCGCTCTGGATTCCGCCTTGCCTTCCGGTGCTGCCCATGGGTCACTCCAACTGAGGAAGATAAACTAGAGCTGACACCCACTCCATCCCTTTCCATGAGGGTCAACAGGTGTCACACCAAAGAGATTTTGTTCATGGCTGGGGACACGGCCCCTTCCGAAGTCACCAATGGGAAGGTGGGGTGGGGGTCCCCAAGAGGGGAAGCCTGCTGAACTCTGAAGCCTTGTGCCTGGATCCAGGGCCATGTTTCACACCCTTGGAGAAGCAACCAACCAGGAAGCCCAGATCTGAAAATTGGACTCATGCCCCACCCTTCGATTTACCAATGGAAGAACAAGATGGCGCCAGGAACAAACAGAGGATGCTGACATGCAGTCACTTATCTCAAAGCACTCCAGGGGGCCAGTAGGGGTTACAGAAGACAGTGTGAGCCAATGCTTATCTAATCCAAGGGCTGCAAGCTCAGATGTCTTTCTGGGCCATACAACATAATTAGTAAATTGAATCCAGTATAAAAGAAAACCTGCAATGTGAGGATAAAAGGCAACTGACTAGCAGCCTCAGTGTTAGAGTACTAGGGAAAGGTGCAGATTGTGACCACCTGGCAGGGACAAGCATCCAAAAGGGATGGCAGCTGCTTCTGGACAATTGCTGTCATGTGGTGATATGATGGGAGCCGACTGTGGGCACATCTTTCAAGAAAAGCTGGAAATCCAAATTTGCATGTGAAACTTCTAGACGTGTTAAAATTTGGCTCACACAAATGTTTAAAAACTTTTGGTAAGGAACCAAAATACACCTGTGGGCAGCACATGACCATAATCCTGATTTGTTACTAGGCTAAAGACACAGGGAAGAAGTCTTCTTATTTTGCAAAGCCATTATCTGTAAGTGGACCCAGGGCTTGCTTCTCTGCCTCAGACTCAAAAGAACTCAGACACAGCTCAGAGTAGAGGGTGGTTAAGTCAAAAGGAACCTCAGCTGAGTTGCTTTGGGCAAGTCACTCTGACTCTCAGCCTCTTCCTCCGCCCAATGGCAAAATTACCTGCCAGGGACAGGCACAGAATCAGTGCCCAGTGAAAGGTAGCCCTGATTCTTATCATCACCACACCAGCCACTTCACACGAGCACCACCTACAGGCCCGCTGCGCAGCTCCCACCATCACTCTGCGGCTGTCGCAAGGCTCCAGGCCTGGCCCAGGGTGCACCTCTCCCACTTGCTGACTCACCCTCCACGCCCCAGTGCCCTCTGGAGAGCCATATCACACTGCAGTGGGCACCCAAAGTCTAAGTCATCTGTGTGCTCCACAGAGATCCCTGTGGCAGGCAGACACTGCACCTTTGGTGTCCCAAATAAAGGAACTCTGATCTCACCAAACCAAGTGGGTGTGCAGTCAGTCCTGGGCAGCAACTGGGTCCCCTGGTTGTGGATGGGACATCTCAGCACCCTGGAGGCTTTGATCTGAAATCCACCAAAGGGCCTTCGGGAGGGCCCACATGGCGACCCTGGGGCCTGACGGCAACCTCCTGAGGATAAGATGGGGGTAGGAGGGCCAGAAAAGGACTAATTTCCTACAGACTCCAGGTGCGTGTAGGCAAGGGGTACGTTTCATAGGCCATCTTGAGGCTGGCAGAGGGGGTGACACAGGATCTGCACAGGGCAGAGGGAAGGACTGTCCCCTCATCACACCCACAGCCCCTGGAGGCCAAGTACCCCTTTCCTTTGTTCTAACAAGCATGGGGGCCGGGTTGCAGGAGACCAGAGTCCTCCCTTCCTCCCAGCCCTGGGGAAGGGGTATGGGATGCTAGGACTTGAGGCATGGACAGAGAAGATGCTGGAGACCAGGGGAGAGGCTACTTCTGTGATCATTTGCAGGGACATTACAGAAGTCCTCATGCCAGACCAAGGCTGGGCGCCAAAGACCATGATCTTTATTTTAAACTCTTCCCCCACCCAGACAGTCACAAATATCCCCAGCATCTGGCTTTTGCCACACACCCAGGTCTCCTCCCCTCTCCCCAGCCACCAAGCATCACTCGGCTTTTTGCATTGGTACAAAGTTTACTAGGTCATACAACATGGCTCACAAAAGCGATGGGAAATTCCAGTGATGGCGCTGCTTGTGGGTTGGTTCCTTTTACCCAAATGGAGACAAGACACTTTCCCACGGGACTTCCCACCTCCCCCCACGAGATCAACAGAATGCAAGACTGTCACAATGTGACTAGGACCGGTTCCATGGACACACACATCTAGTGGCACCGACACATCACGGTGGGATGCCAGGCTGCCGCGGTGGGTGCCGGGACGGGAGAAAGCGGTCACGCTGCATCCACCTCGCCCTTCAGGCTGGGCCCCGGGCACGGGGGAAGAGTCCGGCAGTGTCTGCTGGTGATAATACACTTCATGCAAGGAAGGCGACCCCAAGGACGGGCTTCGGGGGCCACAAGGCCTGTCTGATGGTTCGACTTTTCATCCGAGCCAATTGGCAGCTCCGCTGGATGGGAGCCCGCGGGGGGGGGGGGATGGGTGCGGCTACACTTCACACGTGGGGATACACGACCGGGTGGAGATCAAATCATGCAGAGTGGCAGGGCAGGTGAGAGTCCAGGTGGGAGATGATCAACAGCACACGCTCTAGGCTGTACCCTACGATAGGCGCCAGTAGTTGGATTGCTTTCCTTCCCCGCTGTGGGGTGGCAGGTTCTGGCGCTGAGGGCTCCCAGCACGGCTCGCTGAGAGGAACAGGGGGGTTGTCGCTTTGAGAGAGAAGTGCTGGAAGGACAGCGGGCTGAGGCCTGCGCGCTTAGCTCAATTCTCCTCGGAGCCGCACACCCACAGCTGTGATCAGAGCAGCCCCCTTGCCACTGCCGTCTTCAGACAGGAGGAAGGACACGTTACACTTTGGTGACAGTTCCTTCACGGTTTGGTGCATGATTCTGGAGAAGCTGGAAAAGACAAAAAAAAAAAAAAAAAAAAAAAAAAAAAAAAAATCAGGAAAAGATAAGTGATGGGAAAGGAAAAGAGATGGAGGGACACAGGTCCACCTCAAAACAGGAAAGCACCCCAAAATAAGGTGGGCGGGGGCTGCTTAAAGTAGCCACAGCTGACTTGAGGAAAGTGGCCACACAGCCAATGCTGTTATCACAGCTTCCAGAGGAGGCACAACTGAGAATCCCCAAACGAGCTACTCTGAACAGTGTATGAGGCCGAGGGGGTAAGGAACACATTCAGACACCCCCGTCCCAGAGCTCGGGGCTTCTGGGGAACCCAAAAACCAAAAAAGATGCTGAGGCCTGGCAGAGACCACGAAGGCAAGCCCGTGCGGGTCAAGCACTGGCTTAGTTCAGGAGGCTCCCTGGAAACAGACATGACCCATCCCCAGCGGCCATCCACCCAGTGCCTGCAGCCAAGAGAGGCAGCACCCCAGGAAGGGACAGTCTCTGAGTGAGGTGACTCTAGGCATTTGTGTTTTGTGCTGAACATGAGAGACAGGCCAGGCTGAGGATGTTTGGGACAATGGGGTTCTTAGAGGAACTCCCACTTACTGAGCACCTACTAGGTGCCCCATACTTTATAGACATGACTTTCAGCCCTGTCAATGGCTATTATGCCATGAGGAAGATGGGGCTGAGATGGGAACTGTCAGAGATTAAGCAATGCAGCATGGCCTCTGAAAGATGGAGCCAAGGTCAAATCCAAGAGTACACAGCGGCAAAGCCTAGACCACTCCCGTGGGCCGCCTCTGGTGACAATGAGGTCAGCTAAAGAGGTGGAGAGACAGGTGAGGATGGAGCAAGACAGATGGTTTCATCCCAGCCACAGGCCTGAGGTAAGCTGGTAATCTCTCTGTGGAGTTGGGTAAGGTGTTTTTAAGTAGGGTGACACTATGGCCCAGTTTGCCTACAGTCCCAGAGAAACTAGTAGCAGCACAACTCTCACTGATAAAAGCACCCCCAGTTTAGACACGGCCACTCTATCCCTAAGAGCCACACTTTGGAACACGCAGTGGATCAAAGAGCATGGGATGTCAGACACTATGCAAAGTAGGCCACTCCCAGCCACTCCCAGCCCCAGAGTCCAGGGCCAGCACTGCACCTGCCCTTCCAAATTTCATTTTGCAGGTGAACAAGACAATGGGACCTTCCTTCTCCCTCTTCCTACATTTCCTCTCTGAACTTACCAAGCACAGCCTCGAAGCCTGACTGCCCCTGGCCAGGCTGAATGGGCAAACCCACCCCACCCACACCTCAGCGGAGCCCAGGAGAGGCAGGGAGAGTGGCATGCCCCGCCAGGCCACTGCCTGCCAGGTGGTCCAGTGAAGCACTTCCCAGGGACCGCCAACTCTAGAGCTGCTCATCATCCGTGCCCCAACCTCTGCCCCATCCCTAAACTCACAGTCTCAGGCAGCCATGCCCAGTGAGGAATTTCCCCAACGGGAACCACACCCTGAACCCGTACTCCTCAGGGAACTCGGGAACTCTCCACCCAGGGCTCTCCGCCCGTCCCATCTGGAAGCCCCACTCACTGCGGATGGAGCTTGTAGAGCGTGCCATCCACGCCCACCGTCACGTTCAGATGGTCCAGCCCTCGGTTCTCGCGGATCTTGTCCACCACGGCCGCCATGCCCGCCCCGCACAGCTGCGCAGCCCTCTTGGATATCGCCCCGCACACCGTCTTGACCAGGATACTGTCGTCGCACGTGCTGTTCAGACCCAGCTGCTGGAGGATGGCCCGGACCTGGAGCAGCGCTAACCGGTCACTGCGGTGAACAAAAAAAGCCAGGCGGCTGGATGAAGCAGGGTCTGCAGGTGGGGAGTGCTCCAAGGAACAGGCCCCAAGTCACTGCACTTACCCCTGAATGTCACCGTGGGGACTGTCCCCTTTAAAATAAATTTATTTTTTTATATGATGCCCAAGGTGTTATGTGTTAAGTTATAGAAAATGTGCCAAGTCTAGACAAATATAAATTGGAAAATTAAAACTATCTGCAATCTCGGGTAGAAAATGCTAGAAAAATGCTGTTGAGATTTTAATACATTTCTTCACAATCTGCGTTTCCTAGATGCCCTGGCACAACTGTGCTGCTCAGATGATATGCAAAATAGGAGCACCCTTTATACATGCTTTTCTGACATTTTTTCCTGTGTGATATGGCTGAGCAACTTCCCACAGTCTCATCTGAGAACCAAAACTTAGCCAGTCTGGAGAAGGCTATTTGCGATTGTCCACAATTATAAGGTAACATTTTGATGAAATTTCTTGCTTATAGTCCTGTGTGTGACTCTGATTTTTTCCTTAAGATGTATTTCTGGGTCAAAGGGCTTTTGATACCCATTGCAAAAAGCCTTTCAGAAAATTATGGTAGTTCACTCTCCAGCTAATATAGTATTTGGCCTCAGGTGTCCTCAGAAGAAAACAGCACTTTTACAACTTTTGACAATTCCATAAGGCAGCCATTGCCAAACTGGTTTACTTTGCATTCTTCTCTAGTAAGGAGGATGACTTTTCCCTGTTTGTTTATTGGCCATGACTACCTGCTATGTTCTGAAACTTTTTTTCCTCCTGGTATATTTGTCTTATTTGTATTAAATTGAAAGCGATGATGATGAAAATGATGGTGATGATGAAGACCAGTCAGCCTTTTTAAAGGCTTTACTCTGTGACATGTTTTCCACACATGACATCATTTGTCCTCAACCAACCACTAACTGTATGATTATTCCCATTTGAAAGATGAGGAAACCGAGGCTGGGAGAAATTGAGTCACTCAATCACAGTAAAATGGTGGTAGAAAACCATCCCCACTCACCTCTCAATCTGAGAGAGATATTTGGTCTCAAAGATCCCCCTGGTCTTCAGCGGCTCAGAGATCTGCCCTCGGAAGAGGAATCCCCTCTTGGTGAAGTCGATCAAGATGTTGCGGACAATTTCACCCAGGTACATCCCGCTAATCATCTTCTCATACCTGCCACAGGAGGAAGGGGGCTGCGGTCTCTTTCCCAAGAGCCCTTGCTCTCATAGTCTTTCTGGGTCATGCACCTGCCCCGTGCTCCCCAGCAGAGGCACAGACCAGAATGGACCAGGGAGCCCTCCACCCTCTCTCCACATCTGACACCACCCTGCAGCATTCATGCCCAGCTGCTTGGTGTCCTTCCTGCTAACCTCCTGCCTTTGCCTGGTTGAATCTCAGCCAAATGCCATGTGATGCCCCCCAGACTGGCTCTACCTGCCTGTTCCAGGCTCCCTTGAACCTCGCCTTCTTCTCCACGATGACACAGGCCCACCACCCAGGAGGGACAGGGAGTGTGCATATTGCTCAGCCAGAGTCCCCAGGGCACAGCCCAGCACCGTGCAAGGCCTTCAGAGAGGCTCAGTACAAAGCTGCAGAACTGGGCTGAGCCTTAAAGGGACAAGAGGACACAGAAGGGAAAATTCCTCAGTTTTCTGAAGGTTTTGCAAATGCCCGCAGTGCTGGTCAAGCACACAGCAGAGTGACAAGCCACACAGGAGGGAGAATTTGGTGGCCACAAGACTTGAGGTCACCCTGTTCTTGGGACTTTAATTTCCTGCCCTTTCCAGGTTCAGGGGCCCCAAGAAATGACAAGGGATTTAGATGCCTCCATGGCACACGCCCAGGCCCAGGATCCCCAAGCTGAGAATCTGGATATTCCAAAATACATGGGAAGATTTCATGTGCTCCACGGAAAAAATGTGGGACAGCAGAGAATGGCAGAGAGTGTGAGTATCATTGCCGTCCCCACCCAGCCCTTCTCACTGGGGACAATCAAGGGGACAATCTCAGCTTACTGCTGAAATGTCTCTGAGCCTTGCTGATACTTGCTGCTCACCTTTTCAACAAAGGCGGTCTTGGTTCTTCACTACATTCATTCCATGATTAGCATTTGTTTATGGTAATATTGGTTTTACCTTTTTCTCCTTCATCATTAAATTTAAGAATATAAGCTGATTTAAAAACAAACAAACAAAAAAAAAAACTAAATAAGCCAGGTGTGGTGGTGCACACCTGTAATTCCAGCTACTTGGGAGGCTGAGGCAGGAGGATTGCAAGCTCAACGCCTGCTTGGGCAACTTAGTGAGTCCCTGTCTCAAAATCAAATAAATAAAATAAAATAAAAAATGGACTTGGGATGTAGCTCAGTGGTAGAGCGCTCCTGGATTCAATCCCTAGTACTAGAGGGAAACAAAAAAACACTAAGTAACACATAGGCAGTATTCAGGAAAGGCAAAACCTTGAGAGTGGCAGGGGACCAACTTATGTTGGGAGGTGCTATCCAGCCCTTCTTTCTGCTTCTGGGGTCACAACTTGGATAGACCGATTCTTGGGGGCTTGAGACAAAGGGCCATTCATCTCATTTGCAAGCAGACCCTGCCATTTCAGACCAGGTCCCTGAAACCTGAGCTGCAAGCTCCAAATGGCCACTAGGTGGCGATGAAGACTCACAGGATTCCGGGAGGAAGAACCGGGAAGGGCCTCTGCCTCAACCCTGACCCACTGCTCCACTCCGGCACTATTATCCTGAAGGGGGAGAAATGCAGGGGAAAGCCAAACTCTTCCAGGCCAATAAAGGTCATGAGGCAGTGGTGTGTTTGTTGTCCCCTGTCCTCTGGGCATATTCTGGGACCACCCTGTACTGTCAGGGGCTCGTCCTCCCAGGTCCTCTACTGTCCACAGGCCAAAAGTCAAGGTCAGGAGTGTCAAAGGGACCAGTCTCCAAGCTTCTGTCCAGACATCACTTCCACTAGAAACCTCTTCCACTGCAGAACGCAGCCGGACACACCCCATCCTGACCCTCAGGTACCACACCTCCACCTGGCAGTTTACCTTTGTTTCCCAGCATTTAGAGAGTATTCATCCACCAATCTGTCAAACTCTGTTCTAATATCATCCAGACACCCGTTGTCCCCAAAGGCACCCCACTCCATGTTGATACACATCCGCCCTTCATTCCCCTCCACCATCTCGACATTCTTCATTTCCTCCATGTAGCAGGCATTACAGCCAGTCCCTGTAACACACAAGGGTGGGAATGAATGGCTATGCCACCTTACCTGAGGGTCTTGCAACTGGCCCGAGGCCTGCAACCTGGGAGTCCACAGATAAGGGGTACATTTCTGAGACGGACAAAACAATAGCTTTGCTTTCCCAGTGTTTCCAGGAAAACTTCAGGATACAAATGGAGTATCTGAGTTAAACTACCTAGAGAACATCCGTTAACCAACTTTATGTCAAGAGCCTCATATGTTGACCTGTAAAGGCAGGGCGGTATTTATGTAAATAGAAGATAGTCTTCCAACAAAGGAATGTATCTCCAAAGGTGCAAGTTTAGGTAACAGGCTGGAAGAAAAAAAAAATGTGTGTATACACACACACATGCCAACACATACACATATACTCATGCATACACACATACATGTACACACAGAACACCCCAGGGATGGTCGACTTCCATACCTCAGATGACTACTCATTTTTCCTATTACAATACCTGGCTCAATCTTTCCACACACTTCAGAAGGCAGCCCAACTTTCTAAAGCAATGGTTCTTTACTTTGTGGTACCACAGACCTTTCTGAAAAATCTGATGATGATAGGGAGACAAAGGAACAGCCCTCTGGGTGTACCCACAAATGCACACATGCCATCGGACATACGGTTTCCAGGACTCGGGGGCTTCTGGTTTCCATTCCTCAACTCCCTAGAGCAGGGTAACTCAGAGTGGCCATGCAAAACTGGGGTGGGACCACAAATGGTTTTCTGTGCCAGTCCACAAGGAGCCAAGTAAAGAAATTGAGAGGAAGCACTCACAGCAGTTTTAATTGCCATGATACACAGGTCATGTGACAGTGTCCACTTTATGCTCTGAATTAGCTCTTGCTGCTCTGCCACTGCAATTTATTTACTTATTTTTATTTCATTTTTATTTTTTTGTGGTACTGGGGATTGAACTCAGGGGCACTCGACCACTGGCCCACATCCCCAGCCCTTTTTTGTGTTTTTATTAGAGACAGGGTCTCACTGAGTTGCTAAGTGCCTCGCCATTGCTGAGGCTGGCTTTGAACTCACGATCCTCCTGCCTCAGCCTCCCAAAGTGCTGGGATTACAGGCATGCGCCACTGCGCCCGGCTTGCAATTTATTTTTTAAATGGACATGTTTCTTTCTCTTCCTCTCTCCCTGCTCCTCCCTAATCCCCCCTCCCCCCACCACTGCCCTCCCTAATCTCAGGGGAAACAGAATTACCTTTCTTCCCCATCCTAGGCAGAGTTTCCTGTCCCTGAGCACACACCCACTGTAGGAATGAAGTAATTCAGACTTGGGGATGGCACCAGAAGATCTCTACCAAAAATTACTGTCTCCCAAATTAACAAGTGAATTACAACTCCAGAGAACACACGTGGAACGTAGCCTTTGAGTCGCCTCTTTAAAATCCCCCTGTTCCTGATGATGGGCAGAATCAGCAGCCTCTGGGACAGGAGTCCCCTGTGCTTCTCCTTTGCTAGCAAAGCAATAAATCTTCTTTTTTCCTTTTTCTCAAAACTGTGTCCTTGTTATTGGATTGGTATTGGGGACAAGGACTGAGCTTTTGGTAACAAATCTGGCGAGAGCAGCCCCCACTCCAGCTTTCTTGGGCAGGCCTGGCTCTTCCATGCCGAGGATGCAAGGTGGCTGGAGAACTTATTGAGAGCCAGCTGCAGGAGAGCGAGGAGATGGGTAATATGCCTTGGGTGGAACCAGAGGAGCTGGTGAGTAAAGCAAGGGACTAAGGGACCATCCCAGCAGCTGCCAAAGCTCCTTCTGCTTTGGAGAACTCCTGGCTTCTCTCTCTGAATGGTACAGGCTGCTCCATCTTGGTCCACTTTGAGTAAAAGGAAACTGAACTCAGTAAAGTCGTAATATCCACCTGTTAAGTCCCCCAGCATACACACCAAAATCCTCCACACATCTGGTTCCTGGTTCCAGCTTTCTTGGGCAGGCCTGGCTCTTCCATGCCGAGGATGCAAGGTGGCTGGAGAACTTATTGAGAGCCAGCTGCAGGAGAGCGAGGAGATGGGTAATATGCCTTGGGTGGAACCAGAGGAGCTGGTGAGTAAAGCAAGGGACTAAGGGACCATCCCAGCAGCTGCCAAAGCTCCTTCTGCTTTGGAGAACTCCTGGCTTCTCTCTCTGAATGGTACAGGCTGCTCCATCTTGGTCCACTTTGAGTAAAAGGAAACTGAACTCAGTAAAGTCGTAATATCCACCTGTTAAGTCCCCCAGCATACACACCAAAATCCTCCACACATCTGGTTCCTCTTTGTGGGGACATCTGTTGTGCCATTGGTATAGGAGTCATGGTTAAGCAGGACTTGAGAACCTATGGATATTTACTCCCTTTTACTGGTCTGTTCTAGGCTCTTATCTGTTTGTTGGCCTTGGTTTCAGGAATTCCTTCTGGTTGTCTGTGTTTTTCTTTGAATCTGTTACTGCCAGGTTTTTTGTTGTTGTTGTTTGTTTGTTTGTTTTTTGGCACTGGGATTGAACTCAGGGTACTTGACCACTGGGTCACATCCCAGCCCTTTTTTTGTATTTTTTATTAGAGACAGGGTCTCACTGAGTTGCTAAGTGCCTCGCCATTGCTGAGGCTGGCTTTGAACTTGCGATCCTCCTGCCTCGGCCTCCCAAGTGCTGGGATTACAGGAGTGTGCCACTGCGCCCGGCTCAACTGCCACTTTTAAGACATGGGCAATATAGTGCTGATCCTAAAGTTAGTCTCTTGGTAAAGATCTTGGCTGGTCTGTCTGTTTTAAAGGTTCCTGTCTGTCAGGTATGGTTTTGGGAATCCTTTCTGGTTATCTGTTTCTTTTTGTACAATCTTCCAATTGGAGTTGGTCTGTCAGAGGTAAAGTAAGTTGAAGGAAGGGCCACCTATAGGTATAAACCTATCTAAGAAAAAGATAATGTTTTACTGTAACAATCTAATTGCTTGAATAGCTTTTGAACAACTTTCCGGATTACTATACAATCTTGTAGTTGGAGTTGGTCTGTCAGAGATTAGTAAGTGGAAGATGATAGATGGGCTACCCTCCCATCCAGAGGTTTCCGTATCCTGAGCAAAGCAACCTTGTTTCATTTTCCAGGCAGGAGCCAATGGGCCTAAAGGTCGCTCTGTTCTCTGGGCAGGATGTTTCTTCCCCGGGACAGGATGTTTTTTTCCCAGGCAGGAGCCAATAGGCTTAAAGGTCGCTCTGTTCCATGGGCAAAGAGCCAATGGCGTTGGGGTCACTCTGGTGCACCCCCCAACAGAAATCCCTATATAGGGATTCAAGAGACTCTCTCTCTCACACACACTCTCTCTCCACCCTGCGTGGAGGAGGAAGCCACTCAGACAACAACAGCTCGACCCTGTGGAGAGGAGAGACTCTCAGACACAACCCCTCCACCCTGCAACCCTGCAGAGAGGAGACTCTCAGATAACAACAGCTCATCCCTGTAGAGAGGAGGAAGCCACTGCACCAGCCTTAGACCCATGGCCTCCAGCCCCACGGCAGCTGCCCGAGCCGACAGCTCTAGACCCACCGCCTTCAGCCCGACGGCAGCTCCCCAGCTGACAGATCCATCCTCCAGCAAGATGGCAGCTGCTTTAGCTGTCAGCTCCAGAGATCCCAGCCGGCGCAACCAGGTACCCACCTTCTGTTCAGAGCTTGCACACTCCCCTCCCCCTGATTCCCCTCTCCCAGCACCTCTTTGACCTTCGACCAGAGCACCTCTTTGACCTCCAACCAGCCACAAAGGCTGCTGAATGAATCTCTTGGCTGCATGGCTGTCCCTGGTGTGATTTTTGCCCTTCAGAAGAAATTTCTATGTGCAGGTCTGTCTGTTTTAAAGGTTCCCGTCTGTCAGCCATGGCTTTGGTGATACTCTTTTTGTCTGGCTCTGTATTTTTGTATATTACTGGCTCTTTAAGACATGGGCTATGCTGTGCTGATCTTACCTGCATTCTCTTAAGAAGAGAAATCTTGGTTGAATTGGGTCACTGATAGGTATAAGCCTGTCTAAGAGAAAGATGTTCTACTGTAACACATTCTGGCCTTTGGATGGTTTTCTGGATTATTATACAATCTTGCAATTGGAGTTGGTCTGGCAGAGGTAAAGTCTATGGAAGATATTCTGTACATACAGGTATTTATGCAGTTGCATGATAAGGAGTCTGAACAGTCAGGAACTAAGTTGGATTACTAAAAGCACTTCCTCTGGTGTGCAAGGAGAGCAGGACACCAGAAGAAAGGGTTTAAAAAGACTTAAATCCTGGGCTGGGGTTGTGGCTCAGTGGTAGAGCACTTGCCTAGCACATGCGCAGCTCAGGTTCAATCCTCAGCACCACATACAAATAAACACACTGTGTACAAATAAATCAAATATATATATATATATATGTATATATATATATATATATATATATATATATATATATATATATATATATATATTTTAAATTAAATCCTTTAAACCTATGCCAGCACTCCCAGCGCTGCTTCTCAGCCTGGCCCCAGGCAGCCCCAGATCATCTTTGATGTGGGTCAGGGACACCAGCCCTGGGCTGGCAGTGTGTGTGTTGGGGGGGAGTCCCATGAAAGCTGCTGGGCTGTAGAAAAATGGCTAAAGAGAACCTGACCTCTGCCCTGCCTTGCCTTCCAGCCCTTTTGCCCACGGTGGGTTGAGGCTGTTGGCCACAAAGGATGTGGCAGTAGGCTCCAGCACTGTTTATGACCTGGGGACACAAGAGCCTCCCCTTTTAAGATCTGACAGGACACCCCATTTGGCCAGGGGATATCCATCACGGGGCAGAGCAATTCTTGCTATGATTGTATCCCATCACACTAAATGCCTGGGGAGGCTGGCAGGTAAACAACTGCATCCAGAAAGGGGGAAAAAAAAAAAGGAGGCTCTGGGTATAGTTGACAGTGGGGAACTCAAAGTTGATGGCATTGTGATCATGATAAGGGAGACAGTCTGGTCAGAGTCAAAACTATCCTGTGCTCCAACCCCTTGAATGCCACCCGGAAGAAAAGATATTCAGGCACAGTTTTTGTATATGGCAGATTGTCCAGCCCTCTCCTGGGATGAAATTTGTTGTGTAAATTAATGCATGGATAACATTAATAAGGACTGTTTCAGAATATGAATTTAAGAAAGGGTCTGAAACTAAAGAGATATGAGAAAGTTATAGAAATATATTTTCGTGTGAAAAATTCAAAGGTAAAAGAAATGTTTCTGAATAAGAAAGTATTTTGTCTGGTAAAGTAATATTCTTTTTATTTTTTTTAGTTGTAGATGAACATAATATCTTTATTTTATGTATTTATTTTTATGTGGTTCTGAGGATCGAACCCAGTGCCTCACACTTGCTAGGCAAGCACTCTACCACTGAGTTACAACCCCAGCCCCTGTTAAAGATATTATTCTTATGCTAAAGTTCAAAATGAAAGAGAGGACAAACCTAAAAATGGAAACAAGTTGTGAATGTCTAAGTAAGTTGCAGAATCTGTGGACGGTAAATCTCAAACTGATATAAAGCAAAGTCTGCAACATTGATATGATCTTATCTGTCAAGATAATTTTCTTGTATCTGTTAGGTTTTATTACTTAGGGAAACTAAGTCTTAAAGGAATTAGGGCTTATACCCATTTTAAAGTCTTTTAAATGATTATGATGTAACTGGTTAAATAAACAACTGTTATTTTAGGTTATGACAATATAGTTGACACCCTAAATATATGTGACTAGATATATGTATATATCTGAGAACTATGTTTGTATGAGACTCGTCTAAGTGTTATGTAATGAAATGAATATCATTCATATTCATATAAATGAGTAATATTTCATTTTATGTTATAAAATGAAAGTTTATGTAAGTTTACCAGCAAGGTAACCAATAAGCGCTCTCTTTTATATGTTGTATCTGACATAGAAAGGGCCACACTGCCACTTGAAGACCTGTCTTATATCTGTTTACTTTGACTAAATCAATTTCTGATCATTACAACTGTTTCCTAAATAAATAAGAGATTATGGCTATCCTTTGATTTTTTCCTAGTTCTGCTAACCCATGCAGACCTGTGATTTATTGTTACCATACACTGTGGATTCTAAATTTCATTAAAAATTAAACTTAGTTCAATGTAAAGCTTAGGAGAGCACTTTACCAAGTTGATGTTCTCCAAACTAAAGTTGTCTGTATATATAGGTCTCCTTCAGCTTTATAAAGAAATAACAAATTTGGTTGGCATTTATGTCATTTAATGTTTTATAACTGGCTAAAGGTAAGCTGTTGTTAATAAGTTATATATATATATATATATATATATATATATATATATAATTTTTCTGTTCTCTTTACACTGGGATGGGAATTTAAATATTTTTGGAAGGTAGTAAGGAGAGCCGGATTTGTTCAAAGGTTGACAATGTGGAATATGAAAACATTCTGCCATTTCTTCCACAAAAGGGAAGTTGAGAGCTCTCTTGGCCTCTGTCTATGTGTCAGAGGTCATGTATTATATTTACTGATCCAGATAGACTCGGAAAATAATACATGAGAACTTTGTAGAATGATATTTTTTAAAGGGGCAAAGAGCAGATTCAGAAACAAAACACTTTTCAAGATTTGTCAAGAGGTCAGCCTGGCTTGAGTTAAGGTTCTGCCTCTCGTCCTTCTCCCTGTTGGGATGGCTCTAAAGTAGGCTAGAATTAAGCTTACTCAAAGTTGTGTTCAAAAGGTGGATTTTTGTTGTTGTAAGGATTACTATGACCTCAAAGTAAACAGGAAATACAATACAAAACTTAAGTAAAGGTTTGGGTAAATTTAAAAAGATATTTAGGTTTGTAAAAAGAGTTTTTAAAAAGTAAAACTTGTGCCGGGCACAGTGGCACATGCCTGTAATCCCAGTGGTCCAGGAGGCTGAGGCAGGAAGATCCCAAGTTCAAAGCCAGCCTCAGCAATTTAGCGAGGTGCTAAGCAACTCAGTGAGACCCTGTCTCTGAATAAAATACAAAAAAAGGCTGAGGATGTGGCTCAGTGGTCGAGTGCCCCTGAGTTCAATCCCCAGTAGCCAAAAATTTTTTAAAAAGTGAAACTTGTATGTAATAGAGTTGATAAGTATATGAGTCTTTGCAGAGGCTAAACAGACATCAAAGCTACATTAGTGTTTGTTTTATATTTTCCTTGTAAAACTCTAACTGTTGCTGGTCAGTGTTTTGTAGAAATACTACTTCTCAGGTTAGAGTTGTGGCTCAGCGGTAGAGTGCTCGCCTAGCACGTGCGCGGCCTGGGTTTGATCCTCAGCACCACGTAAAAATAAATGCATTGTGTACAACTAAAGCAAATAAATAAATATTAAAAAAAAAAAAAAAAGAAATACTACTTCTAACAGAACAACCTGAATTTGAGACAATAAGCCATCAGGGCAGACAGGATATAATGCTGACTTCCAGTACTAATACTGACTCCAATTAAATCAAAGGGATAACTATAAAATTATAGATATTGAAGTTATAACCTGTTACTCCCACTTTAAGTCTGGTGAAACTGGCCTGCTGGGTGTTTAAAACCAAAAACTTGGAGACCAAAGTCAAGGAAGCAAAAGGGCCAAGGAAAAAGCAGCCAATATTTTCGCACTTGCCCTCTGAGGTAAGTCAGGCCCTAGAGAACAATGGGACCCCCCTCTGGGCCCTGCAACTCTGGTGAGTCACTCGATCTGCCGATCTGCCGATCAGGGAGATCAACAGGACCCTAGAGAATAGAAAGACAACCAGTGCATATTCTGCAAAGAGGAGGGTCATTGGAGAGAGAAACGTCCCTAATGCTTCCAAGAGAAGATATGTGTGGTCAGCAGGACCCTGACCCATTCCGGCAAGTGGCACCACTGGTAGAGAAAAGCTAAAGGAGCCAAGAGGCTTCACACACATTCCCAAGAGTGATCTCTGAGGAATCTCAGCTGATTCTTAACAGTGGATAGAAAAAAGGTTGGTTTTGACCAACTTGGTCTTAAACACCTAGCAGGAGAGTATAGCCAAAGCACAGTCCTACATGGATATGTAAAAGGAAAAACAATGAACTTTTAAAATGTAACTTAAGATGTATACTTAAGATGTGTCAGCCCTGCCAAAAGTAAAGCTGAAAACTGTAAGGGAAGGGTCCTTGTGTGGGAGTGTCTAAAAATAATGATCACAAAGGACTTTAGAGTCACAAGTTCATCCTGGGTCAAATTGAGCCTGATCTCCTAGACCCTACAAATCTTCCAACTTCCTGCATAGATAATTTGATCTGTTTTCACTGATATGATTATGATTTACTGTCTTCGTGGTTTTCAGAGACTGGCTGAAATACTAATTGCTTTTGTGCTAATTATTAAAGTAATGCTTTGCTGTCTTGTTTACTGTTGTCAGCATCATCCCCGTCCTATGTATGCCATGTCCAAACTGTCCATGCCCCATCTGATAAGAATTTGGGTCACTTCCCCCAACTTTACCCTCTCGCAGCAGGAAGCAGCTTAGAGATGTCATCACCCATTTTCCATAGAAATGGAATGTAGAAATTGACAGTGGGGAAATGTAACAGTGCTCCACTTTATGCTTTGAATTAGTCCTTGCTGCTCTGCCACTGTAACTTATTTTTTAAATGGACATGTTTCTTTCTCTTCCCCCCTCTCTCTCCCCCTCCCTAATCTCAGGGGAAAAGGGATTACCTTTCTTCCCCATCCTAGGCAGAGTCATCTGTCCTTGCACACACACACACCACAGGAACGAAGTAATTCAGACTTTGGGGATGGCACCAGAAGATCTCAGAAATGACTATCTCCCAAATTAACAAGTGAATTACAACTCTGAACAGAGGACACATGGAATGTGGCCTTTGAATCACTTCTTTAAAAGCCCCCTGTTGCCCCTGATGGGCAGAATCCCAGCCTTGGGGACAGGAGTCCCCTGTGTTTCTCCTCTGCTAGCATAGCAAATAAACCTTCTTTTTCCTTTTTCTCAAAATCATGTCCTCATTATTGGATTGGCATTGGGAACAAGGACCAAGCTTTGGGTAACAGCCACTGGACTGAAAATTTAGAAACCAACCAACCAAGAAGTTCTTCCCACAGGTATCTCAAAATCTGACTTGGGAGACCTGCAGTGGGCCCAGGGATCTGCATTTCTAACCAGCCCCTCCTAAGTGGTGGGGATGCTGCAGGTCCCTGGACCACACTTTCAGTAACAAGGCCCTGTAGACCACCCAGGTGGGACACAGGTGAACTTGGATATGCCCCTGGCCAAATCATAAGTGCCAGGTCATTTTTATCCCCTATGAAGAAACTTAAGTGACATTTGCAGACTCTTGGTGTTACTGGATTCTAAATGTTTTTTTTTTTCTTTATTTCTTTCTTCCGTTCTTTCTTTCTTTCTTCTTCTTCTCAGCATAAAACAGAAAGAAGAGAAGCCCAAGAAATGGAAGGGGAGGAGATGTAAAGAAAGCCAAAACATGTAAACCATCCCTCTTGCCCACGGGAGTTCTGAGCAAAGCAATCAATTGATGGAGGAAAAACAATGGCTGCTGCCTGGAGCCAGGAACACCTAATCAAGCTGTCCTGAACTGGACAGGCCTGACTCCCAGGAAGGAAGTGAGGCCCAGCCCACAAGAGGAGAAGTGCTTTGTCACCCTAGCTTTGCATGTCCTACCTGAGCCCATCCCTAGGCAGAAGGAAGGGAAGGGCTGGATAGAGGGAGCTTTGCTTAAGAAAGAATAGATAAAGCCCCAAAGCCAGGCAGGGCTAAGCCAACCTTTCCCGGGCTGTTTCCTGGTTTTCTGAATTTCAACAGAAGCCAAAAGTGGCTTCACAAATAAAACGGTTTTCCTGGCTCCAGGAGAGCGGCCTGTTGCGGTCATCTCCAGACACGCTGCACATGGCCCCCAAGGCAGGGCGACATTCTTCCCTGTCCAAGTCGAGTCCGCAGAGGCTGGCTCTGAGGGGCCTCTGCCCAGCATCCTCTCACACCAGGAATAGGATCAATGGTCTCCTCACAGCCCAAATCTATGCTCCTTGAGGCCCAGGCCACTGCCAGGTGTGAAATATAAGGGAACAGGCTGCAGAACCAACAGGTAACCATTCTGTAACCTTCTTTAGTGACTAGGACCCTCACAAACACTGGGTACTGAGGGCAAAATGGCACCCGAAGCCACTCTGGCCCTTTCCAGCTCAAAGCACGGTCAGGAGAAAAAGCGATTTTTGCTTCCTTTCCAGTCTGACTCCCACTGCCCCTGGGAGCCCCTCCATACAGCCCGACAGTGTTGCTTTGCCAGCCAGGCCAGTGCCAGGTACCCCACCCTGTCCACCCCAGGCCACAGGGCCTTTGCACCCTTCCCTTCTGGAAATCCCAGTTCTTAAGGGTCTATCACAATCCGTGTGCAGCACCATGGGGGTCGTGGGGAGGGAAAGCCCTCCAGAGAACTCTGAGGCTTTTATCCAGCACTGAACTCTAGAGGTGGTAAAGGGACAGTATAGACAGATTGTCTCAAACCGAGGACTGAGCTACTGGGTCCAGATGCCGGAGAGGAGGAAAACCCAGCTCTCCCTTGACCAAGAAGAGACGCTTCCCAGGGCACCCACCTACAATGAGTCCAACCTCACAGGTGGGTTCCTCATAAGCACAGGTCATCATGGTGCCCACCGTGTCGTTGACCATAGCCACCACATCCAGTTCGAATTCCTTTGAAAAGAAAAGGGACATTGCTTTAGGGAAGTGGCAGCCCGGCCTGGCTCTAATCCTGCTGGTTCACTGCTACATAGCAACCAGAACGGGTGCCGTCAGGGGGCAGGGCCAATCCTACAACTATGTTCTGAGTTCTGACATGTTCATGGATGACTCTGTCTAAATCCATCAGGCCAACAGGGCGACTGAGCCTAATGCTTGTACTCTGGGAAATTGAGTCAATAGAACATGAAATCCTAGTGATAGTGCAGGCCAAACCCCACTGTAGGCAGCTCCTTATGACAGTCATGACTTCACCTTTCTTTAAAAAAAAAAAAAAAAAAGACAATCATTGGGCTGGAGTTGTGGTCAGTGGTAGAGCACTTGCCTAGCATGTGTGAGGCACTGGGTTTAGATTCTCAGCACCACATATAAATAAATAAAATAAAGGTCCACTGACAACTAAAAAACATTAAAAAAAAAATCTCTCTCTTAACAACACAAAACTTATAACCCTGGTTTCAATGCAGCAGTTAGGTGAGGAAATGGGGATCTTATATTACCCACGTCATAAACTTCTGCATTGTTCGAATTGTTTACAGTAAGCAAGTGCAATTTTTATATCCACCTCCTCCCCACAAAAGTAAAAGAGTTTTTAAAATGTTCTTTTAATAGTTACCTCTCTCCTTTTTATCGCATCCCTTAGTAAATTTGCTACGTTGTGACCCACGCAGTCAGTTGCTTTAAAACCCTTTGTCCAGGTGATCAGGATTCCCTGAAATGTGAGAGGCACCAGGAGGAGAGTTAGGTGATTGACCCTTCTGGGCAGAAGACAAAGTTTCATACCCTCCCTCCCAAGTCAACATCTTCTGAGGACTCCCACCCAGACAGTGTCCAAGCATCTGAGTCCCAGGCCAAGAGAATGTCCCTTCCCCTGCAGGCTGGCCCCCTCCCTACTGTGCACACAGATGTCTGCTTAATTTTATTTTTTATACCAAGGATTGAACCCAGGGGTGCTTAACCACTGAGCCACATCCCCAGCTCTTTTTTTGTATTTTACTTAGAGACAGGGTCTCGCTGAGTTGCTTAGGGCCTCACCAAGCTACTGAGGCCAGCTTTGAACTCATGATCCTCCTGTCTCAGCCTCCTGAACTGCTGCTGGATTAAGCATGCACAGCACAGTGCTTGGCAGCTGTCAGCTTTAAAATCCCCTCTTTGCAGTTGGAAAAACTGAAGCATGGATGGTTAATGGCTATGTCCAAGTCCCCAGGAAAATGGCAATACCGGACAATTCTTACATGGATTCTTAGCCTGGTGCTTCCACTAGCATGACCAACTGATTCCCCTGAAGAACTGACTGACTACCTAACTGAAAGAATGCATAATTTTAATAACTCCTGTGCTACCTCAAGTAAGCTTCAGGTTTCACTGGGTGGAAGTTACACACTTGCTGGGGGGAAAAAAGAGCCACAGAGGCAAAGTCACTATGAGGAATATAAAGTGATAGTTTACACTTAAAAAAAATCACTAAACCTTTAAAAAACTGCAAAACAACAACAGCAACAACACATTTATATAGGTCCAACTGCTGAGCTCTAAATTAGAAGGAGCCAGCACCAAAGTCACAGTGCATGATGGCATTAAGTCACCCTCCCTGGCTCTCCCAGCACTGCCAATCATGCCTTAAACCCCGGCCTGGAGCCCCCTCCCTGGCCGCACCCCTATTTGCAATGCCCGACTTATTTGGAATATAAGAGAATAACAACTCTTCCAAGAAACAGGCTCAGTCCTGCCTGGGTGAGGGCACAACCCACGCCCTGTGCCCGCATGTATCCAGCACGCCACCCCAGCCCTTTCTGCACAGGTGCTGGATACAAGCGACAAGGCGGATCCCTCAGTGCAGCGAGCTCCCCGAGGACAGAAACAGGAACCCTCGGCTCCATGCTCCGTGCTTAGCCCTCCGCCTGTACTCAGCCCCTCCTGGACCCTGTTTCATCTCATCTATCAAATGAGCCCGTATTAAGCAACCATCCAGGTGACACTCCAGGGAACACAGAAGAGGGCGAGGAGGTTCTTGGGGCCTGGAGGCCCAAAGGCATCCCAGAAGAGGGGACTGCTGTCAATAATGCAAGAGGAGAGAAGGGCTCGGGATGCTCTGGGGTGGGTAGAATAAAGCCTGGGTAAATTCTCTGTGCCATGGAAGCCAGGACCAGACACGAAGGGGTGACAATGAGCCTGGAGAAGGCCTGCGGGCCCGCCCACCGTGGCTACAGGGGTGTCATCACTTTTCCAAAGGAAGAGACTCACCGCATCTAGACTCGTCTGCTTGCAGGGAAATGAGAAGGTGAAGCCCAGAGGCAGCCGGGGGCCTTTGATCCCCATGTAGTCCAGGAAGTCAGAGATGCAGGAGACAATGTGGTCAAACAGCTTTAGGAGACAAGAAGGGGTCACCTAGGCTTGCTCTAGTTTCATACTTTCAGCGCGAGCGCACGTGCATGCGTGCGCACACACACACAGGCACAGGCACAGGCAGAGCAAGCCCCTTTCTCTAGGATCTATCAGCCACCAGAGCACTGTAGGCCAGGCAAGGCTGAAAATATCCAGTGTTTTTGGGCCACAAGGGAAGAAATGCACAGCTGGGGGCATCCCTGGCAAACGTGACCACGGATGCTTCCAGGCCTGTGTGTGTGCACACAGAACAGGCATGGAAAAGCAGATCCAACTCACCTCTTCCCCAGTGCCCTGCATGATCTCAACGGGAATGGCATAGATTTTATTGTGCATTTCCACTGTTCTCTTTTTCCCACTACGAATTTTCACCAGCAGGACACGGAAATTTGTTCCTCCAAGATCCAGGGCCAAGAAGTCACCATGCTCTGTTAGAGTAAAGAACACAAAGAATGCCACAAACAGCTACGTGCCTCTGGGCAGCTGGCAAGCCCTAGACTCCAGAATTGCAAGAGGAGGGTGTCCAGGCTGCACACGGGAGAGCAGCTGGAGCCACCCCTCCAGTACACAGCATGGGCTTGAGGAGGGGTAGGCACTAAATCACTGCCCACATCCACTGAGTCACATTGCAAGGACAAAAGGCCCCAGGAGTGAACCACCAGTCACAATGACAAACAAACTTCACAGGCCTTATTAAAAAGACTGGCAACAATGCCCTGATTTTAGGGAACCTCACACAAAAATTAGTAATTCATGTCAATGAGTGGAGTGTTTGCAAAAATAGCCACTATCCTTCCCGCCAAAAGATGGGGGTCTGTTTCTCCTCCCCTTGGATCATGGTGTAACAGAAGCACTGCAGAGCCAGGTCCTGACCTCAGCCTCCGAGAGGCTTTGAAGTCCTTCCTTGTCCCCAGGTGGACCCTACTGTGGCCACTGAAGAGCCCAAGCCCAGTGGCCTGCACCCTGCACCCCAGCAGAGATCACCCTCCCAGCTGACCACCCAGCTGACTGCAGCTCAGGAATGAGTCCAGCCGAGATCAGCCAAGCCTGGACCAGAGGAGCAGAACTGTCCAGCTGACACAGAGACTCCTGGGCAATAATAAATGCTTGCTTGTTAATGCCACTAAGTTTCCTGCTCTAGCCAAATCATGCATCATTAGTGCAAATAAGTAACTTATACAGAAGCTGCATTCATATCACAAACATGCATTATTCTGAAGATCCACCCCAAAAGCTCTTCAGATTCTGCACAGAGCTCAGCTCCAATAAGAACCATGGAGGTGGCACTGGACACTGGATGGTGTTCTTTAATCTGCCTAGGTGTGAAAAGCCCCAGGCCTCTGTCTCCTTCATGCACACCCTGCCAGGACTGAAGAAGGCAGCACTGTGTGTTGACTCTTCTGATGCTTTGCCATGTTGGTGAGCGATTCTAGAACAATCTCAGGGCCCAGCTTCCTTCTGCCGTGAAACCCACTCTCTAATTCTCACATGGTTTTAGAGACAGTGCTGGACTGGGAGGTTGGACCAGAGTGATTTAGCTGCCCTGAGCCACACGCAGGACAAGTCAGTGGTAACAATGGAGAACAGGTTGGAACGAGCCTCCTTCTCTTGCCACATCATGCATGCATCATCAGTGCACATGCATCCGCTGGAGGATCCAACCCCCTCCCAGCTCTGCTGTGATGGGGTCCCTGTCAAGAGCAGAAGGACATGGCAGTCCCAACAGGCCCTCACCGGTCCCATCTGGGATGCTCCGGACAAAGGAGGGGAGCATCTTGACCACAGCCTTGTCGTGTGTCGCCTTCCTCAGCCCCATCTCCATCTCGGTCCGCATCCTCTTCTTCACCTCCAGCAGCATCTCCTTGGTGAGGCAGAAGTTGGCTAGGGTCTCCTCTATCTGCCGGTGCTGCTCCGCCAAGCGGTAGGCCACTGCGGTCACCATGGCGGCCCCCTTGCCACTGCCACTCTCCGAGAGGAGGAAACGAACATCAGAGTCAGACACCAGGCTCCTCAGGGTCTTGTGGAAACGCCGAGAATAGCTGGGGAAGAAGGTGGAGGGGTGTGCTGCAGCCACTGGGCTGAGCCACCTGTCGGGGACCTCTGGTACCCTTTTCTTTTTTATTTTTTTGTGGCGCTGGGGATTGAACTCAGGGCTTTGTGCATGCGAAGCAAGCACTTTACCAACTGAGCTACATCCCCAGCCCTCTGGTACCCCTTTTGGTTTTTTTTTTTTTTTTTTTTTTTTTTTTGGTTGGGGGGTACCAGGGATTGAACTCAGGGGCACTGGATCACTGAGCCATATCCCCAGCCCTATTTTGTATTTTATTTAGAGACAGGGTCTCACTGAGTTGCTTAGCGCTGAGGCTGGCTTTGAACTCGCTAATATCCTGTCTCATCCTCCCAAATCTCTGGGATTACAGGCATATGCCACCGTGCTCAGCTTGGTATCCCTTTCTTTCACCACACTTCAGTTCCATTTCTACACTTGCTTTTTTCATTACACAAGTCCTATATATCCATTGTAGAAAAAGCAGCAAATGTAGACAAGTAAAAAGGAAAAATATCCAAGTACAGTGGTGCACATCTTTAATCCTAGCTACTTGGGAGGTTGAGGCAGGAGGATCACATGTTCAAGGCCAGCCTCAGCAACTTGGCCAGACCCTGTGTCAAAATAACAAACAAAAAGGATCAGGGCTGTAGGTCAGCACTTGCCTAACATGTGCTATACCCTGGGTTCAATCACCTATACAAGAAAACAGAAAACAAAGGTAAAAAGGAAAAACAAAATTGCCCACAATCACCCATAAAAAGATCCTCATTATTTTATGAGTAATGAATACAGAAAATTCAAAGTCCAGAGATTTGTCCTCCACCATGTCAAGACCACCTTACTAATCAAAGCACTGTGCTTCAAAGTCAGATCTGAAAACAAGGATGAGCCGCTACTCATCCACATCAGGTGACCTTGAGCTAGTAACTTGACCTTGGAGTAAATGAGGATCAGTGTTGTGAAAGTGGCGTGTTGGAAACTGAATAAGACAATTAACATGCTTACATTAGTCACTGGCACTGAGGAAGGACTCAATAAATAATCGCTCTTGTTTTTTTATTTTCATGTGGGCTCTTTCTTTCCCTCCACCCCCACTCCCAAATTCTGGACATTCTTAGTGGCTAGAAAAGACCTTGAAGACAGGAAGGCGTAAGACACAGAACTTGTGGTCTGCGGAGGCTGCCTGCCAAAGGGAAGAGGAAAAACAGTTTCCCAAAATATTAACAGTAGTCGACTCCAACAGATGAGAAGAAGGACTTCTATTCTTTTTGCAATTTTTTAAACTACCTCAAATTTCCATCCTGAGAAAATATTACTTCTGTAATGAGAAACAATGCAAAAATCTAATTAAAGTCATTGTTTAAAATGTGAATTTGCAGATGAAAAAGGGTTTCTGGATACAGCTCATGGTGATAGTTGCAAAACAGCATAATAAGAATGAACTCACCACCACCACGCTGCATGTTTCAAAATGATTAAATGGTGTATTTGATGTTCTATACATTTTACCACATTAAAAATAATGTGATGTTGCAAATCCTTAGGCTTTCTTGTCCAAAAAAAATTTTTTGTGGGGGTGGGGGGGTCGGGGGTGGGTACTGGGAATTGAACCCAGGGGTGCTTAACCATTGAGCCACATCCCCAACCCTTTTTATTTTTTATTTTTAGACAGGGTGTCACTAAGTTGCTTAGGGCCTTACATAAATTGCTGAGGCTGGCTTTGAACTTGTGATCCTCCTGCCTTAGCCTCCCAAGCTGCTGGGATAACAGGCATGTGCCACCATGCCTGGCCTCTTGTCCAAAAATTAGCCAAGAAATGCCTCTTGTCCAAAAATTAGCCAAGAAATTCCAAAGAAAAAGCTGGGAGTTGCTGGCGTGTGCCTCCAATCCCAGCTACTCAAGAAGCCTCGGCGGGAGGATCGCTGGAGCCCAGGAGTTCAGGGCCAACCATCACCAGCACCATGTGAAGGCACAGTACCTGATACAGTATCAGTCTGTGTGAAATATACACTATCACACTTTGTGTGAAATATCTGCTCAGTGGGAAATGATCTGAGGTCCCGTATACAAAAGTCATGCCACATACAGGCAGTCCATTATTAAAACTTTTCAAACAAATAATTTAAATTTGCCTTTACTACCAGGGATCGAACCCAGGGGTGCTTAACCACTGAGCCACATCCCCAGCCCTTTTAATTTATTTACTTTTTAAATTTTGAGACTGAGTCACTAAATTGTTTAGGGGCTTGCTAAATTGATGAGGCTGGCTTTGAACTTGAGATCCTCCTGCCTCAGCCTCCTGAGTTGCTGGGATTATAGGCATGCGTCACCATGCCTGGCTCAAGTCATATTTTTACTGGCCTTGTAGGCTCTGGAAGCTAAGTTTGGCCAGGAGGTGGCCACGGGGGGGAGGGGGGGGGGTAAGACCAGACTGGCCATGGCAGCCAATGGACAAGAAAGCAGCAAGCATCGGTGGAGACCACTTACAACTTAACATCTCTCTGGCTCTCAGATGACAAGTTCCCCAGTTAAAAAAGAAATGGCCAAGGATCGGGGGGACTTCATCAGGAGTTTCTGAAACAAGAATATGGTGCCATATCTACAACCTAAACTACAAGAAGGATGAAGTTCCTCCTGACGAAATGCAGATGAGCTACACACACATTCCACCCAACACCCCTGCAGCTAGAGATAAGGAAAGGTAACAATGGTGTTTGAGGTAACACCAGTGAGAATCCACTGAGGGCAAGACTCCCCAAAGGGCAAATTTAACCTCTTTGCCCAGAACCAGGCATTGTCTTGTCTGCAAAAAAAAAAAAAAAAAAAAAAAAACTTTCATTGGCTGCAAAAGTCCTATCTATACAGAAGGCCTGAGCCCCAGTAGGTACTGAGAGACAATTATAGCAAAAGGCAGACTCACTGTGGGTGTGTCTTATAAAGAGAGCCGTCCACACCAACTGTGGTTCGCAGCCTGGGGGTCCCCTTGTTGTCATGCAGGCGGTTCAAGATGGCACCCAGCGTGGCAGCCACCAGGTTGGCAGAGCGGAAGGAGACAATGGTGCACACGTGCTGGACCGAAACACAGTCGTCGTCAGATGGCTCCACGCCCAGGCGGGTCAGGATTTCCTTGGCATTGTGGAGGCCTTCCTTATTCCTGTGAGGTTGGAGCCCAGAACTCGTGAGTGAAGGACCAGCCGGGCAGTGCAGAGCACTGGAACTCGAAGGCAGACCCGACTCACCAGGTGTGCAGAGCACGGGACTGGGACGGTCCAACGCCTGAAAGAGCCCAGGGAGGATGTGCCCCCCTCACACACACCTGCTGGTGGTAGGACAACTGATTGGGCTGGGTTTTGGGGGGCCAGGCGTGCAGGGAAGCGCAGCAGAGACCACCTGGCCTCTGAGCAGGGCGGGCCACAGCTGCTTCCGCCCAAGGCTCAGGACTAGGTGAGGTCTGGGGACGTGCCTGCTCCTGGGGTCCGTGAGCTGCTTCACACCCTTCCTGGGGTTTCTCTGTCAAAAATTTAATCTCCTACGTACGTGCCTTGGATAGTTTTTGTTAGATTCATTCAGAGGGACTTTATAGTTTTGTCATTTATTGTACATGGTCTCTGAAAACTACACACACATATACATGCTCTTTAATGTGGCACAGTGATGTAAGAGGTTAACAACAGGGGACCCAGAAGAGGAACGTGCAGGAACTACCTTTGTAGATTTTCCCCAGGTCTGAAACTATTCCAAAATGAGAAGTTTATTTCAAACATACATACGTATTTTAATTATTATGAATAGATAGAAATATAATGAACTTTTTAAATATTATCTCCAGATATTATTCACTTCCCTACAGATTGGGGGAGGTTCTCCATGTAGACAGTCATCATTGGCAAATGATGACAATTTTATTCCATTTTTTATTCTTATGCCTTTAACTTCTTTTCTTTTAAGAACACTTTTCAGTTGGAATTGGAGTCTTAATTCCAGCCCAATGGTGAGTAGGAACTGGTGGTATTGTACTGATTTTAGAGAGAATGCATCTAACATCCATGCTTATAGGGGGTCTTGTGGAGCCTTTATTAAAATGTAGACATGCTTTCTGGAGCTAGCTCAAGTGCATTTATGATCTTTGGTAAGTAAAGAGTCAAGAGCAGAAGCAGACCAAGAGGAAGGCAGGTATTTCCTGACGTCACACATGACTAAGTCAAGCCGCTGCCCTGCCCCAACCCTCACCTCCCCCTCCCTTCCCAGCACCGACCAGGAGACTTGCAAAAAGAGATGGTTGGAAACTCAGGAGCAGGGTTCCCTGCCTGCTCTGCCCCTGCACCAGCGGTTCCTGAAGGAGAACAACGCTAGGGACAAATTCCAGGGCACGGACTTACTAATGCCCAGAAAACCCGCCTTCCTCTGATTAGAGCCTTCTAGTCTAACCACAGAGACGTATGAGTTCCCAGGACCACAGAGGGGGCGGGGAAAATGACTCCTGGCACTCCTGACACTGAGGATGGTGGCAAGCTAGCCTCATCTTTATGCAAGTGGCCCCACGAAGCCACGTGGCGCCTCCTGAACCTGGGGGCACATGGAAGCCAGCCACAAGAGCACAGGGATCGAGCCCAACTTTGTCCCTCTCAGAGTGAAGGCCAGAGACTAAGTAAGAGTCAATCAGTGAACTCTGGGTTTCCTTGGGGATGCCAAAGGCCAGTGATCAGGTTGTCCCTTGTCAATCTACCAAACTCAACTATTAAACAAGCGTTTCTCAAACTTATTGTCAGGGAACATTTTGGGCAGTAAACAGATGTTCCCTGAATATGTGTGGGGGGTGGGGAGGGATTTGGGGCACAAAAGAAATTTAGGAAGTAATGTGTATTATGGCTTAGAAATGAGTCCCCCCAAAGCTCCTGTTAATGCAGGAATACTCAGAGGTAAAACAATTAATCATGGAGCTGTAATCTGATCACTCCATCTGAGTTTGAATGGACTGAGTGGGTGGTAACTGTAGGCAGGTGGGGCGTGGCTAGAGGAGGCAGGTCACTGGGGGCGTGCTCTGGAAGGGTGCACCTACGCTGAAGCCCCTTCTCTCTCTCTCTCTCTCTCTCTCTCTCTCTCTCTCTCTCTCTCTCCTTCCTGACCCTACCACGAGCTGGGTGGCTTTCCTCTGCTGGGCCCCTTTCCCGGGATATGCTGCCTCACTTGGGCCCAGAGCACTGGACTCAGCTGTCTGTGGACAGCCCAAAACATGAGTCCCAAATAAGCTTTCCCTCCTCTGAGTTGTTCTTGTCAAATATTTTGGTCACAGTGATGAAAAGCTAAAAAATGAATGAGTTAACCAAAGGGAACTAGGTTCTTTTTTTTTTAAACATGCTAATAAATATTGTAAATCTCTAAAAGGAGGATAAACGTACTACATTTCTCAAACCCACTGGCCCTGGAACCATCCAATCATCATCTTGAGGCCTCTAGGGTTCCCTAGAACACAGTCTGGAGGAAGTCAGGATATACCTGAAGGGAACCCCAAAAACCCAGGCCTGGGCTTGGTCACCTGTCACTCAACGCTAGAGTCAGGAGCTTCCTCAACTCTAATCTTGCCTTAAGGGTGCACGTATGCGAGAGAGGAGAGGAGAGAAGGGGATGTGGGGTGGGAGAGGGGGGTCGCTTTCCTAACTGGAAAGGGAAACCATTTGCTGCTAACTAGGCTCTTCTTTAATCATGGACCAGCCAGGATGGGAAGGGCCCTATCTCCCTTCTCTGTCCCCTCTACCCCAGAAAGCCTCCGTGTAGCACCTACTTTTCGATGGCGGACATATCACTGGTGTTAAAACTTGCCCCTGGTAAGCAGCTCCGGGGTGATCCGCCCTTCAAATAAGAGGCCCTCCTTGGCCATCTTGACCAGGATCAGTCGGACCAGCTCCCCCAAGTACATGCCACTGACCATCTTCTCAAACCTGCAGGAGAAAGCACGTGGGCACCCGTCAGTCCTTCCTCCACATCCAACCCTGGGGCAGCATGTGATGAAGGGGACAGACACAAAAGGAGTATCACCACTCACAAGCTCCCAGTCTTGCTGGCAGGCGAAACCGCACTCCTGTGATTCAACAAAGAGGGGACGGGGGATGGAGACTCCAGAGGGGGCAGTCACCCCCATGCCTGTGCCGGGAAGGACACACCAGCAGAAGCAGGCAGGGAAGGCGGCTCGGAGGCAGGGGAATGCTAGGATGTAGATTGGCAATGACAAACGAGAAGGCATGGGACAAGCAGTGGAATGCGATCATCTCACAAACTGCGTGCTGTTTTCTGTTTTGTTCTGTTGTTTTGTTTTGCAGTACTAGGGATGAATGCAGGAGTGCTCTACCACTAAGCCACGTCCCCGGACCTTTCTATTTTTCATTTTGAGACAGCATCTCACTAAGTTGCTGAAGCTGGCCTCAAACTTGCAATCCTCCTGCCTCAGCTTCCCTAGTAACTGATATGATAGGCCTATACCAGGCCTGCTATGCTTTTCATTTTTATTTTTTATTTTTTGGTACTGGGCATTGAATCCAGGGGAGCTTAACCACTGAGCCACATCCCCAACCCTTTATATTTTTTATTTAGAGACAGGGTCTTGCTGAGTTGCTAAGTGCCTCACCATTGCTGAGGCTGGCTTTGAACTTGTGATCCTCCTGCCTCAGCACCCCCCCCCCCCCCCAGCCACTGGGATTACAGGGAGCACAACTGCACCCAGGCCTGCTGTGCTTTTTAGAGGGCTTTGACCTCCATCGCTCTATCAGGGGCCCTCCTGTGGGAAGGAAGTGTCAAGGAAGCATCTCCTCATCGGGCCACTGCTGGGACATTTGCTGGCCACCTCCTTGGTATCCTTTGCGCTTAGAGAAAGTTGCCCCCAACTACTCTCAACAGACTTCACCCTGAGCCACGGGGATGGGGTCTGAGAAGCTGAAAGCCAATTGGCTCACTGAATCAAAGCGAACCCACTCCCTCTCCTGGGGGTCGGGGTGAAGTGCGTCCTGTAACGACAGCAGCCACTTTGAACTCAGCGCTGCAGGGGAGCCCTGGCCCTGTGGAGCCTGAGATTGAAGCCAACACACAACTGAGACAGGCCCAGCCCAGAACCAGGGAACTGGGGCTCGATGTTGTATCTGAGCCAGATTCTGCCCCGGATCCTGGCTGACCAGGGACCAGGAGGAAACCCTGAGGAGGGCGGATCAAAGAGGCAGGGCCCTGTGAGAGAGCCAGCCTCCCCTCTCAGGGCTGGCATCCCCAGAGCTGACAGTGACGCAGCAAAACAATCTGTTCCAGTCAGAGCCGGGCCTGGGAGCCCAGATGCTGTTAGGACCTGAGCACGCAGCCGTCTGTCAGCAAGCACAGAGCCTCTTTAGAGACAGAGTCCTCATTGTTCCTGCTCCTGAAGGACCAGACAGGACGGCCTAGCCACAGCCCCGGCAGGAGCGCCCTCTGGGTCCTCGCTGCCCAGTTGCCACCCCAGGCACCTGTGGAACCAGCCCCTGGGGAGGGCCAAGGTAGAGCCAGGAAGAGCCTGACTGCCCAGACCTAGCCCTGATTGTTTCCATTGTGCTCCTCACCTCTCTGGACCTCAGTCTCCTCAATTTTGTAATGGGGACAATGACAGGGCCTCCTACGAGGTTATACAGAGGGACGTGGGTTAATACAGGTCGAATACTATGCTAACAACGAATTCTTATGACCTTCCTATGTTTATGGAACTTTTCTAAGCTCTCTAAATATATTAATTTATTTTATCCTCGTTACTATCCTACAAAGTGGACATTAGCATTATACCCGTTTCACAGATGTAAAAACTGAGAAACAAAAGTCACAAACCTTGCCCATGGACAGAGCTAACAGTGGCAGACCCATGTGCTGAACCCAGCTAAATGGAACACCAGAAGCTCTGCTCTAACCACTGTGCAGTCTGTCTGTCTCATGGACAGTGCCATTCAATGTTAGCTAGCACTGTCACGCCAGGGCCACCTAGCCTCATCCCTAGCCCAGCCTCTGCTTGTCCTCCTCCAGTCACTTCCTAGGGAACCTGTCCACCATTGGGCAGTGTGACAAAAGGAAAAGTTTTCCCCTCGGGACGAGCTCAAGTCAGTCTCCCGGCACCCCCATCACTGCTTCTTCCCCTGCCTTCTGGAGATACCCACAACGATCCGCTCCCTGTCCCACCTAATGGTCCCTCACACAGGCAGCACTGATAACCCTATTCCAGATGGAGCAGACTCTAGGCCAGGGCTCTGTCCTCTCTCAGTCTTTAAAAAGTTGTGAAGCAACAGAACAAACATGGCACCTCCAAGAGCCCCTCTTTGCATAAGCCAAAGGTTGGTGGAGCTGGCTGCTCTCCCCTGCCCTGCTTCCCTTCTGCCCAAGTGAAATCTGCCTCTCAGCAATCAGATACCAATTGCCAGGGCCCAGCACCAAGGAGCAGCACCATGCCTGCTGCTGGACCCAGGCAGGGCCGAGAGCGGGTCGGGGACACGAGCAAGGACGTGCACACCAATTAGCCCCAGCGGTCAGCCTGGGGAAGGAAGAGGAGGGAGAGGCCCATGGCCAAGCAGAGATGCTATGGCAGGGGCAGAACAAGAAGAAAGAGAGGACTTGGAGGCTGAGAACCTGTGCAGTTACTCCACCACTTCCCAGGCCAAGGGTTCCCTTCACCAGCCTGTGTCGGCAGCTGCGGTCAAGGCGCTGGCTGCTGTGTGGGGCACAGGTTCTCCCCCACCTTTGAAGGAAGCAATAAGGAATCATAGGGAGATGGGATTTGGGGTTCCAGACACAACACAAACAACAGAACAAGAAACCCAAGAAATTTGGAGGAAAGAAGTAGAGTTAAAAATGAAAGAAGGGAGCTGGGCACTGTGGCACGTGCCTATAATCCCAGTGGCTCAGGAGGCTGAGGCAGGAGGATTGTGAGTTCAAAGCCAGCCTCAGCAATTAAGTGAGGTCCTAGGCAACTCAGCGAGATCCTGTCTCTAAATAAAATACAAAAAAGAGGGGGGGGATGTGGTTCAGTGGTAGTGGTTAAGTACCCCTGACTTCAATCCCTGGTACCAAAAAAAAAAAAAAAGTGAAATAAGAGGGGACTAAAACATACAGTAGGAGACAGATATGTCACAGAACTATCAAAGGCCTGGAACATAAGGGTGGTAGAGAGGAAGCTGAACATGGGTCCCTTTTTAAAAGAGACAACCTACCTCTGGGGCAAGGCTGGGGGGCCTAAATATTCAGGATGGTTCCCCACCACCTCCACCAATCACCAATGAAAGCAGCAATCAGCAATGGTGGCAGGAGCCACATAGTTATGGGGACAGTGCGCTCCATCAGCATATACAGCAGGTGCTCAGTAAACACTAAGTTCAAACAAAATGAGTGAGTGGGTTGTTGTGGCCTAGAGCCCACCTGGGCAGGGAGAGACTTTGCCCACATCTGACACACTTAAGTTTTCAATGCTGGTTAAAAACTGGAACCGCCAGGGAGCTTCTAGTATACTGAGGACAGGCGCACCCAGGCCTGTGAATTGGAATTGGGAGAGGTGATAGGGGTGGAGAGGGGGTACCTGGGTGTTGGTATTTTAAAAAGGCCCTTATGCACTCCAAAGGAAAATCCCCCAGACCACCCTGATGAGTGTTATCTGTAACTGATAAGTGATGCCTCTTGGGAGATTCTAGATGCTTATCCTGAAAAACCTTCACCTTTCAAACAAGGCAGAAAACCCCAACCTACACCAGGTCCAACCTCAACAGAATCCTGCCCCAGTGCCTTCTTTTTTTTTTCACTAGACAAATGGAGCAAACACAGCTTGGGAGGTTGAGGCAGGAGGATTGCAAATTCAAAGCCAGAATCAGCAACTGAGTGAGGCCCTAAGCAGTTCAGTGAGACCCTGTCTCTAAATAATATACAAAAAAGGGCTGGGGATGCAGTTCAGTGGTTAAGCACCCTGGGTTCAATCCCCAGTGCCAAACCAAACCAAACCAAACAATATGGGAGCAAAATCCAGGTTTATGTGCAAGCCAGGCAGGGTTCTACACTGGGCTAAGGATACAGACAAGGGCCTAGACCACATCTGCTCAACAATCACAGTGGCCTGCTGAGAAGGGAGACATCTGAGTAAGGGGCTGATAGAAGCTACAGCACATAACCCCTTATCTGCAACCCGAGGTCACATGTGATTGAGGTTGTGGAGACTGGGGGACGCTAGGGATACAACAGGATGCAGATGTCGTGGATCCCAGACCACTCAGAGGTACCCAAGGTAGCCCTGTAATCAAGCACATTCACCAGGCTCTTCGGTGAAGCATACACAGGCGCTGGATAACTTCATGTTAGCTGGGATCAGGTTTTAGGATTAGGAGTCAGGTTCATGGGTTAGGGGGAAAGAACACAAAAAAACTGTTGGCTGTCAAAGCTTTGGAACTAGAGTCCCTCATCACCAAGCTGGTGTCTGCAAAGCAGAAGCTCCTCTCTGAGTCTACGAATCTGGGCCTCCTCTCACTGAGAAACCTGGTTCCTCCGCTCCCCCTCCCCCCACACCATGGGGGGAGGGCTGCCACACATGGTTATGCAATTCCATTAATTCGGGTGGAAAGACCAATTGTTTAGCTGGGCGCATGGAGATCTGTCAGGTGATGGGTTTCAGTCAACTCCTGTTTCTGTCTGGCATCAGGACAAGGGCTGTCAGGTGTACAGGGTCTGCGAGCACCTCTCTGCAGGCTGACAGAACCCCATCCCCAGACAGGCTGCCGGAGGCCGGGCCAATTCGAGAGGGCTGGCGGCATGCTTGCATCACAGAGAAATGTGCGCATGCACTTCAGGGAAGAAGGGGCTCAGAGAAAGCGTCATCACTCTAGCCTGAATGACATGACTCTGACTTCTGCAGCCAGGAGCTCACCAAGGCCAAAACCACCCCGCCTGTAAGTTGGATGTTCTATGGACTCTGATCCATGCCCCTGTGCTTGACTTGGGTTTCTCCTAAGGTCTGTGTGACTTGTGTGGTTCGATGTGACCCACCTTCCCATCGGGATGGTAAGTCCTGGGAGGGAAGGCACCGTTTTGGATCCCTGGAGTCTAGCACAGAGCTCAGCACCAAGTGCTCCATGAATATGCACTGAACCAACAGAAGCTCCCTTCTCCCTTCTCCCTTGCTCAACTCTAAGGAGGTCCCCTCATCCTGAGCAGCAGACCAGCAACTGCAGCATATAGAAATGTCCTTAAACCGTATCTTTACACTGATGCTTCTGTGCTTTTAATTTTCAAAATGTTTCACAGGGACACAATTATCATATAATTAAACAAAGAGAATAATATCCAAGGACTGTTTTTAAAGCTACTGACTCCACAGCTGCGCCTCTGTCCAAATGAGGAGCAAAACATCATGCACATCTGATGGGCTTTTGCATCTGGGATCACCTGGCTTTGCGCCCTTCCATCTTTTGTTAAGTGTCCCTGAGACCATGTAGGGAGCTAGAAGAGAATGTTAAACACTCACAGCTGTTTTCCAGGGTTGAGGGACCCTCGGTCTATCTCTCTGTCAAATTCGGTCCGGATGTCTTCCAGGGACCCATCGTCTCCAAAGGCTCCCCATTCTGTGTTGATGCACATTCTCCCCTCGTCGCCTTCCACCAGGTCAATGTGCCTCAGTTCCTCCATGTAGCAGGCGTTGGTGCCGGTGCCTGGGAGAGACAACGTGGGGAACTGCAGTCACGTGGGAGCGGGGAAGGCGGAACCTCAAATCATCAGCTTGGTGACGGGCTGAGCAACTGGGGCTCGTTACCAATGATCAGGCCAACTTCACACTGCTGGTCGTCGTAGCCACAGGTCATCATGGTCCCCACCGTGTCGTTCACCACAGCCACAATGTTCGCATCATAGTCCTGGGGAAGGATAGTGGGGTGTCAGCGTCCACTCCCACGTGGGTGCAGGGATCACCCAACCCAAGAGAGCTCGGCAGGAGTGTGCCAGTTCTCGGAACCACCACCGCTCTGGTGGGTGGTGCTGGCTTCCTTGCTGCCAGGACTTGAACTAATTGGATTAGAGACTGTGATTACACTATGGAAACTGCACGGTCCCCTTAATTATCTGGCTTAGGATCCTTTGGGGAGTGGATTCTACTCACAGGGTCACATTCTTCCACAAACCACTGCAGAAAGCAGGAGATCCCGTGCCTACGAGAAGGTCAGCTCCTCTGTCCTTGTTCTAGCCCAACAGGCTAGTCTGTGACAGTGACTCCCTGCAGCCCAGACTCCCCTTGGGAGGTGATCCCCTGGCCCCAGCCCTGGTATCTTTGAGAGTCTGGCTGTAAACACTCCTGGACCCTCACCTGTGCCCTGCTCAGGTTCAGACCATGGCACTACGGCCCCCAAGAGAGGGCTTTAGTCTACTTTAGGACGCGGCTCCCCTCCACCCCTCTGTGCAGCCTGAGAGAAATTACCCCTCGCTTTTTGATGGCTTTGTTCAGCAGCTTGACGACATCTGCCCCTTCCACGCCGCTGGCTTTAAACCGCTTCGTCCAGGTGATCAGGGTGGCCTGCAAATGAGAGTGGACGATGGGAAGAGAGTCAGGAGCCTGGCGCACCCAGGCCTCTGGGGTGGAGGAAGCAAAAGACGGCAGGGGGCCAGCGGCCTCCTCCAGCTCACAACCGGTGAGAGTCCATTCTGTTCCTCTCCTGTTTACCCACAGGATGGATTTCTCTTGGGACAACTATGGAAGAGGAAAAATGGGCCCATGGTCTCCAGCTCACACCAGACAAAACAAGTGGCCAGCCAGTACAGCAGTGCCACACAGCACACAAGTCTAACTGGAAGTTGGCTTTGTAGCCAGACTCCACTTAAAAAGAAACCAAGAGGCCAGGCACGGTGGCCTGTAATCCAGTGGCTCAGGTAGCTGAGGCAGAAGGATAGTGGGTTCAAAGCCAGCCTTAGCAAAAGCAAGGTGCTAAGCAACTCAGTGAGACCCTGTCTCTAAATAAAATACAAAATAGGGCTGGGGATGTGGCTCAGTGGTCGAGTGCCCCTGAGTTCAATCCCCAGTACCAAAAAAAAAAAAATAAAATAAAAAGTAAGAGGTGGGAGTGGTGTAATACGCCTGTAATCCAAGTGACTCAGAAGGCATAGGCAGGAGGATTGCGAGTTCAAAGCCAGCCTCAGCAACTTAGCAAGGCACTAAGCAACTCAGTAAGACCCTGTCTCTAAATAAAATACAAAAAAAAAAAAAGGGGGGGGGGGGGTTGGGGAGGTGGCTCCATGGTTAAGTGCCCCTGAGTCACTGGGCTGGTGGTGCAAGCCTTTAATCCCAGCTACTTGGGAGACTAAAGCAGGATGATCACAAGTTCCAGGCCAGCCTGGGCAACTCAGTGAGGACTTAGCAATTTAGCGAGACCCTGTCTCAAAATTAAAAAGGGCTGGAGGTGGGCTGGGGTTGTAGTTCAGTGGTAGAATGCTTGCCTCAAACACATGAGGCCCTGGGTTCGATCCTCAGCACCACATAAAAATAAACAAATAAAAATAAAGATACTAAAAAAAAGGTGTAGCTTTGTGACAGAGCGCCTGCCTAGCATGTGCAGTGCCCGGGGCTCCATCCCCCCTACCACCAAATATATATATAGCAAGAGAAATCCCAGCAGGACCTGACCGCCTCCCTGACTTTCCATTCTGGATGAGGCTTCATGGCCCCAGGGAAAAAAGGCCACAGCTAAATGAGAACGAGAAACAAAATGCCAAGAGGATTCTTGGCTGCTGGGCTTATGGGAGCCGGGTCCTAGATACTGAAAGGACAGTGTTGACTAATGTGACCGTGCACCTCTTTGGGACCTAAAGCTCCATTTATAAGAAGGGTCTCCACTATTAATATACTATGAACCCATTTCTGTTTGCATATTAGTGGAGAAACATCGAGAATAGACAGCCAATGATTTATTCACTTGGGAATGTGAAAGGGTAGGAATTCTTTTTGCATCAAAATTTTATATTATTTTAATAGCTTTGCACATTGCTTTTGTGTGTTTTTTAAAAATTCAAGATGCTGAAAATAAAAATAACCATTTGGCTATTTTCCTCTGAATGGGAAAAGTCCCTGGAGATGCGGCAGGTTGGGAAGATCACAGTCAGTGCCCTGCAGCCTCCAGGGGTAATGCAGGGGTGGGGCTCTGCCCTCACTCTGAGAGCCACACGGATTGGAGGCTGCGTGGGGATGGGTGAGCCCTTGGGTGAGTTTGTGGCTCTTTGCTTAGGAGCAACTATGGCTAAGCTGGGGACTGCAAAAATCTCTGGACACTGTTTTCTTCCCCTTGACCTTCACCCCTCAAAAGCCTCAGAGAACATGGTGCTGTGGGAAGACCATGGGGGTTGGGATCAGGAGACCGGGTTCTACTTCCAACCTCCTGCCCTTTTGCTTTAGGGCTGTTCCTCCACTCCTCTGAATTCACTCTGCTTATCTAGAATAAGGGAGTTGATCTAGTTTGGGACAATTTTGGAGGTCCCATCTCCTGGGGTGTCTGTGATGTGTGTGTTCCCTGGAAGGCAGCCTGGCGGCCCAGTGGCCCTTTCCAGGCAAATCTGCTCTACCCTGAAGGCTCTGGCGCCCATGAGGATGGTCCCCCGCCCCGCTCCAGCTGCTGCTTCGTCCCTGGAAGACGGCGCCTTCTGGGGAACAGGCCAGTCTGCTCACCACTCTCTCCCAGGCCTGGCCAGTACCCCTTAGTCACTTAGTAGCCATACTGGTTATCAGCTCACTTGTCAGACTTCACAGTGCCATTTGACATTTTGAGGGACACTGTACATTCACATGACTTTAATTACAGTATTTTGTTACAACTGTTCCGTTTTGTTATTGGTTATGATTGTTAATCTTTTCCTGTGACTAATTTACAAATTAAACTGCATTATAGGTGTGCATGTACAGGAGAAAACACGCTCTGTATGGGGTCTGGAGCTGTCTGCAGTCTCCAGCATGTGCTGGAGGTTTGGCTACGTGTCTCCCACAGACACGGGACGACTGCTGTGCCAGCCACAGGCTTCACGAAAGGGCTGGGAGACACACTCTGGAGGCCAAATTGCTTTGAACAGCTTGGAGGTACAAGAGTGCCAGACACTACATGTGGCCTCAGTAACGCTGGCTGGGTTAAAGAGGCCCCAGCAGCATCTCAGAGACACTGAGGGAAGGCGGGGCCTGGAACTTTGGCACAGGCTCTGCCACTAAGGAGCCCTGTGACTTTGCAAGGACCTCCATTCTCCATCCTGAAATGAGGATGTGGCCTGCTGGACTCTCACATGCCTTCCTACTGATGCCACAAACCTGAAGACCCAGGGCTCCCATGCAGGAAGCAGTGCCCAGAAGTGGGTGCTTACCCTGCTGATAAAGGCTCCAGGATGCTGCCCACAATGGCGGAAGGTGCCCTGTGCCCAAACGTTACCACATTGCAGCAATGTGGACTAGTGGTGAGCACAGGCTCTGCTACCTCCTGGGCTGGGGGACCTTGGCAGGTTCTTAAGTCCTATAAGCCTCAGTTTCCTCATCTGTAAAGTGGGAATCATAAGCACGGAACTCACAGAGGTGTTTGAAGACCATGTTTGTTAGCCGTGGGATGCCTATTTAAACAGAACCTAGTATCTGCTAGGCCCTCGACAAGAAGTCCTATTGTTAGGAGTTTATTTATGGGGGTGACGGCGGGGGGGTCTGTTTCTGCACATAGAAAAGGCACAAGGCTGTATTTATTTCGTATCCTTGCAGTTCTCTGAGGTAAATGACACCACACGGTAGGTTACAGTGCTTCCTTGACGAACAGATAAATTGAATAAGATACAAACAGGAAGGTGGGTGCAACCGGTCGATAAGGGAACCAAGGGTTCTCTGGGGCTGGAGCCACTGACCAGCAGATGCAGTGGAGAAACTGGCCTGTGTCTGAGGGACAGGCCCAGTGACCAGGGGGCCGCCAGGTCAACGCCATCACACTGCGCCACTCTGACTAAGGACTTTCCCTCCTCTCTCCATTGTCACTGAACCTGATTTATTTCCTTTCACTTGCTCAAGTTTAATAAATGGTTCACTTTCCCTGGCAGCCATAAATACCATGATCTGTCTCCAAAAAAATACATTGGCAACTAAAGTGATTTTTAAAAAAAATTACATTTCTGAAAATGTTTCTAAAAATACCAGATACACAGGCTGCCCTATAAGCCAAGGCAGATGCAGCAGAGAAAAAAGGCTCATTAGCAAATTTTTACCACAAGCACATCAGATAGAGCACTAATCTTTTTTTTTTTTTTTGTGGTACCGGGGATTGAACTCAGGGGCACTTGACCACTGGGCCACATCCCCAACCCTTTTTTTTGTATTTTATTAGAGACAGGGTCTCACTGAGTTGCTAAGTGCCTCGCCATTGCTGAGGCTGGCTTTGAACTCGCGATCCTCCTGCCTCAGCCTCCCAAAGTGCTGGGATTACAGGCGTGCGCCACCGCGCCCGGCTTAGAGCACTAATCTTTAGGATATAAAAAGAATTTTAAAATCCTAACACCAAAAAAAACAAATAACCCAAGCAAATAATGGGCTAAGGAACTGAAAAGACACTTCTAAGATGATATATAATCAACAAATATATGAAAAAAATGTTCAACATCTCTAGCAATCAGAGAAATACAAATCAAAACTACTCTAAGATTTCATCTCACTCCAGTCAGAATGGCAGCTATTATGAATACAAACAACAATAAGTGTTGGAGAGGATGTGGGGGAAAAGGCACACTCATACGTTGCTGGTGGGACTGCAAATTGCTGCAAACCAATCTAGAAAGCAGTATGGAGATTCTTTGGAAAACTTGGAATGGAATCACCATATGACCCAACTATCCCACTCCTTGGTTTATACCTAAAGGACTTAAAATCAGCATACTACAGTGATGCAGTCACATCAATGTTTATAGCAGCACAATTCACAATAGCTAAACTGTGGAACCAAGCTAGATGCCCTTCGGTAGATAAATGGATAAAGAAACTGTGGTATGGAATATTACACAATGGAATATTACTCAGCATTAAAGGAGAATAAAATTATGGCATTTGCAGGTAAATGAATGGAGTTGGAGAATACTATGCTAAGTGAAGTTAGCCAATCTCAAAACACCAAATGCTAAATGTTTTCTCTGATATGAGGATGCTGATTCATAATGGGGACGGGGTTGGGGGGAAGCATGGGAGGAAACTTTAAATAGGGCAAGGGAGGGGGTGGGGGTAGGAAAGATGGTGGAATGAGATGGACATCATTATTACCCTAGGTACATGTATGAAGACACGAATGGTGTGACTCTACTTTGTGTACAACCAGAGACATGAAAAATTGTGCTCTATATGTGTACTATGAATTGAAATGCATTCTGCTGTCCTATGTGACAAATTAGAAGAAATAAATACTTTTAAAAAGGGCTCACTAGCTTTTCCACTCTGGGCATTTGCAGAGCCCAGTCATTCCAGAACAGCCTTACCTCGTCTATCTTGGATTGCCGGCAAGGGAAAGAAAATGTGAATCCCACGGGTAAGTTCTTGTCCTTAATCTTCTTTTTCTCCATGAAGTCCCCCAGGCACTCGGCGACATGATCAAAAAGCTGGAGGGAACACCAGAGAGCAGTCAGGTAGGTTGAGGGGGACGGAGCATTTTGGGGGAGGAACGTAACGGATTCCATTCCGTATACATAGAAAGGACCGTGTCCACCTGAGGGTCCTGTCCCCCACAAAAGCCACTCAGGAAGAGTGGCCTGTGGCCAGCACAGCTCTTAGGAAGTGTCTCAAACTCTCAGAGGGAACAGGCCCCTCAGCAGTCACTGACCTGTGTCATCTGGGTGCTGAGGAAATTTAGAAATAACAGAAAATCAGCTTGTCCCTCCATAACACGCTGGCTACGGGTCTCCGGCAGCCACCCGGGGGGGAGTGGCCTTTTGGCCCCATCCCATGCTGATTCTCTGTGAATTCCAGAAACCTCATGGCGGCTCCACAGCCCTGAACCCACTGCAGTGACAGACAGGCTTCAGGATAATATGCACACTAGAAAGTGCATGCACCTTAACTTGTGCTGTTCACTGGCCTCTCACAGGCTGCAGCCATCCGTCACAGCACCCACATCAGGAAACACTACATGGGGCCAGGGGTGCATGTAGTTCAGTGCTTAACATGCAGGAAGCCCTGGGTTTCATCCTGAGCACTAGGCAAATACTTTTTAGTTAAAAAAAAAGAAAAATAGCCAGGTACAGTAGTGCATGCCTATAATCCCAGCGGTTTAGGAGGCTGAGATGGGAGGATCACAAGTTCAAAGCCAGCCTCAGCAACTTAGTGAGGCCCTAAGCAACTTAGTGAGACCCTGTTTCTAAAGAAAACTTAAAAAGGGGCTGAAGAGGGCTGGGATTGTGGCTTAGCAGTAGAGCGCTCGCCTAGCACGTGCGCGGCCCAGGTTCGATCCTCAGCACCACATACAAATAAACGCATTGTGTACAACTAAAGCAAATAAATAAATATTTAAAATTAAAAAAAAAGGGGGGGCTGAAGATGTGGCTCAGTGGTTAAGCACCCCTGGGTTTAATCCCCAATACAAAAAAAAAAAAAAAAACCATTAACAAGGCCCAGATGCCAACTCATGTATGTCTGCCTGGTCACTTCTACTGCCCCCCTCATTTCCAACACCCTTGACTAATTGTGCCTCTGTGTCTACTGCATATAAATGGAAATGAGGTCCTTGGTGTCTGCGTTTTCTCACTCTACATTACATGTGTGACAGTCAACCATGCTGGGTGTGTCTTTGTGGACTCCGCATTTTAATTGCTACACAATATTCCACGGTGTGAGTAAACCACAACTTGTTTACTGGATTGCAATTTAATCTGGCCTGCTCTACAACACATTGCCTATGATGACTAGGTATAGACACATCTCAGGAATCCACTAGGAAGAGCCCAGAACACTGATTCTCTAGCTTCTGCAGGCATATGGCCAATGACACGAAACTTACCACCTCTAAACTTTTTGGATCTCCAAATAACTCTCCTCATTTCTAACCAGAACTGAAGATAGATTTCTACATGTGTTCCAACCAGAGGAAAGCTTAGTAGAAATTAAAACCTCCCTTTTCTTTAGTGCTATGCTTCTATTAATACAACCTGTGCATACATATGCCAGTCTTGGTAACCTCCCTGTCTTTTTCACATAACTGTCCTGACACTAGACCTTCTTTATATATAGGACTAACAGCCACCAGGCTCCTTGGCGCTCAGAAGAAGGCAGTGTTGAAAAGGCCAAACCACTCGGTCACACAAAGTAGTCCCAGCCCAAGCTCCCAGACAAGGCCACCTGAGCATATTTGAGAGGGAGCAGGGAGTCATTATTGCCATTCCCATGTTCCCCAGAAGCCTGACTCAGCTCTAAAGTCAGACTTGGGTATGGGGGACCACTGTGAGCTATACTGAGCATCCTCTCTCAGCCGTGAGCCAAGGGGTGTTGGTCTAGCATCACTTGCTGTTGGGCTGCGTGAGCAGGTGGCCTCCACCTTGGCTCGGCAAAGAAGTCCACTTTCTCAGGACTCTGGGGCTTTGGGGGACCAACCCACCCCCTGCCTGATTTGGTGAAGAACATTCTATTAAAAATCCTTTGTTAACTCCCCTATAAATAAACGATCATGGGTTCTGGCCCTCTCACCTTCCAGTGTGGAAGCAGGACCCTTAAGGTCGCAGAGCCGTCCTGCCCTCGATTTAAACACGACTCTCTGTGGTGTGTGATTTTTGCGGCTTTCTTAGCTTAATGTTGCAGCCAGCTCGTTTAAACCCAGTTTGTCTGCGCGGGTCGCAGGTAAAAGAAACCCGATCCACTTTGATTTAGGAGCCTCTATCCCAAGCCACTATTCTTCTCTGAAGGGACACATGACCGCCCTCCCTGGAGAACCCGGGCTAAGCTTCCGGTGACCTATATTTCAGACTGATATAAACCCATCACTAAGTCAGCCCCTCGTGTCCCCAGGCCATCTGCACTCAGAAGCGCCTCTGGACACCCCTGCCGCAAGCTGGGCAGCAGGAAGGAAGAGGGGCTGCCTGGGAAGGGGCGGGAGCCGTGAGCACGCGGGATACCGGAAGGGAGTCACACGGCCGGCCGGGTCCAGTCCCCAGCTCCAGAATCCAAGCCAAACCCAATCCCCAGCACTCTCCTGAGAAGAAAAGGCCATTTCTGTGGAATTTCCACAATCCAGGCACTGCGAGCTTGCCCAGGGAGGCTGGAAGCCAGCCCAGGGTTGACCAGAGTCTGCAATCAACCAGGAGCAGGGAGGTCTCCCCGCACACACGACATTTTAGCACCCAAAGCAGCTTTCATTATTTTCTCTCCTGACAAAATGCTTATTATTTTCAAAATACACACAAAGACTCAGAGACTCAGTCTCTCTGACTGAAGAAGGCAAAATGGCTACAACAAAAAATTCAATATTTATTATCCCAAATTCCCCCAAATTGTTTTTTTTTTTGGGGGGGGGTACTGTGCACTGGAGGTTGAACCCAGAGACACTTGACCACCAAGTCACATCCACAGCCCTTTTAATTTTTTTAATTTTGGGACAGAGTCTTGCTAAATTGCTTAGGGCCTTGCTTTTTTTTGGTGGGGGGGATACCAGGGATTGAACTCAGGAGCACTTAACCACTGAGCCACATCCCCAGCCCTATTTTGTATTTTATTTAGAGACAGGGTCTCCCTGAGTTGCTTAGTGCCTCGCAGTTGCTGAGGCTGGCTTGGAACTCATGATCCTCCTGTCTCAGCCTCCCGAGCCACTGAGATTACAGGTGTGTGCCACCAAGCCCGGCAAGGCCTTGCTAAATTGTTGAGGCTGGCCTCAAACTTGCAATCCTCCTGCCTCAGCCTCCCAAGTCTCTGGGATCATAGTACCATACCCAGCCCTAAGTCATGTTTTAAGAATGTTGAATTTGTGCTTCTGAAATTGTTAAAGCTTAAAGTTCCACTAAGGCTTTGAGACATAGCGTGTGTGTGTGTGTGTGTGTGTGTGTGTGTGTGTGTGTGTATGTGTGTGTGTGTGTGTGTGTGTATTTGGGGGGAGACAAGGATAAAGGAAAAAACTGACAACTGGAGAATCTGGATGAATGGTGTACAAAGGAGATCCTTGTGCTTGTCTGAGAATTTCTCTGCAAGTTTAATAACATTCCAAATAAAAGATTTAAAAATCAATTTTAAAACACTCATAATAGCCAGGCATGGTGGCACATGCCTGTAATTCCAGCAGCTTGGGAGGCTGAGGCAGGAGGAGCAAGTTCAAAGCCAGCCTTAGCAAGGTCTGAGGATGTGGCTCAGTGGTTAAGCGCCCCTGGGTTCAAAAACAAAACAAAACACCCACATGTACCCCATGATCACAACCCCAAAAAATTCACCACAGTTCATAGTCCCTGAGTCTGAGTGTCTCCACAGGCAGAAGGTGGACCCAGGTCACCAGAACCCTCCAGGGTGTAGGTCAGGAAGAGACCTCAGAAGGATGGATCACCCAATACCAATCCCTAACACACACCAGACTTTGGGAGGAGAGGCTCCCATTTTGTCTCTATTGTTCATTTCTTCCTTGCCCACGGCCCTCATATTCCTTTGTTACCAAAATATTTTTTAGCCAGGCATGGTGGCACATGCTTGTAATCCCAGAGGCTTGGAGGCTGAGATAGGAGGATTGCAAGTTCGAAGCCAGCCTGAGCAAAAGCAAGGTACTAAGCAACTCAGTGAGACCCTGTCTCTAAATAAAATACAAAATAGGGCTGGGGATGTGGTTCAGTGGTCAAGTGCCCGAGTTCAATCCCTGGTACCAAAAAATAATAATAATAATGACAATAATAAATAAATAAATAAACAAACAAAAATAAAAGACAAAGCCCTGCCTAGGAGCTCCAAGTTGCAGCTACTATAACTTCTGAAAGTCAAATCACCCAAGTTCAGATCCCAGTAGCTAGTTAATAAACAGCTGAGCCTCTAGTTTCCTATCTGTAAAATGAGAATAATAACAATACCTGCCTTATGAGGCTATTGTGATGATTAAATGAGTCAATACATATCAAGTGCAATACATATCAGGGACTTATGCACAACGAGCACTATTAAGTATCTGTTGTAATGATACAAATTTATACCATCATCAGAGAGGCAAAGGAAGAAATAGAGACAGCAGGAAACAAAGTTATTACTGCTACTAAGAGGGGCAGTTGGGGACAGAGACTGGAACAGGGAGACAATGGTAAAGAAGGAAGTTATGAGCCGGGGGCAGTGGCACATGCCTATAATCCCAGAGGCTCAGGAGGCTGAGGCAGGAGGATCGCAAGTTCAAAGCCAGCCTCAGCAAAAGCAAGGTGCTAAGCAACTCAGTGAGACCCTGTCTCAAAGAAAATACAAAATAGGACTAGGGATGTAGCTCAGTGGTCGAGCACCCCTGAATTCAATTCCCGGTACCCAAAATAAAAGGAAGTTACTGGGGGAGTGTATGCATGGGACTGCTGAATGAACAAACCCTGCTCCTGAGAGGCCAGGCCGAAGCCCACTGGGAACGTGTGCAGAGTGATGGTCTCAATGGTGGAGGCGCCAGGCTTAGGTGGTCTAACCCAAGAGTCATGGGAACAAAGGGTGACAGGCCAGTGCCTGCTGCCAAAGGCCACTTGCAAGAGGAGCGGTGCAGGGGCTAATGGGGCACGGCAGCCGCCTGTACACCCGGATGAAGGGTCCAGTCTCTGCAGCCCAGTACAGAGGGGCCATGGGGAACCCTCAGGCAGGTTCAGCAGCTGGCTCTAAGTGACTCCAGTGATAGCGTCCCCTTCAATGCTTCCTGTGATGGGGTCTGAAAAGCTCAGAACCCCAACCCCAGGGAGTAAGTTAAAGCCGGGATTAGCTCGTTTCCTGGACAAAGAAAGGCTGGGTGGCTGGTCCCAGGTCCCACCGCACTAACTTAGGAACAAAGTAGAGTCCAGAGGAGAAGGCTCCCGGGTCTCATCTCAAAGTCCATCCCAGAACCAATCAATGGGTTCTCTGGAGAACTTAGTCATGACCTTCCTGGGAACACACCCTCCCTACAGCAAACACCCGGCCAGCTCTGAATGGCACCCTGCACCAGCAGGCAGGCACCACCCAGAGGGCAGGACAACCACCAGGGAGCAGCAGCGCACCCACGTGACAGGCTCAGCGGCCCCAGCGGACCTAGAGATGCCTGAAAACCCACGGGGTGCTCTTGAACCCTGGTCACGGGGCTCTGGAGAGCTAGGGACCCATTACTCACAGCAACCAGATGTGGGGAGAGGGTGGCAACCCTTCCTGGGCACGCCAATGGCCCTCAGCAACAGGACAGCACCCTGCCCAGGGCCCAGGAGGCAGGTGGCCTCAGGTACAAGCGTCAGAGGAGGGGACTGTGAATTCCAAAGCAAGCCCTGCTTCTTTCTTTGCTATGCCAACGTTGTGCACAATGCTACTCAACCAGGAACAAGGACCCTTCAGTCCCCTGCACTGTGAACTCTATTCCTGCCCAACAAGGTCACAGCCACAGCCTACCAGGGTCTGGACTTTAGTGAGAAGGTGAGGAGGTCAATGACCTGGAAGGAGAAGGTTTTCCAGCCAAGGGCTATGCTAAAACTGCTGGGGAACCAGCCCAGGAATGAGAGCATTTAACCCACAGAGCCGCGGGCCTCCCCGCGACACCCTTCACCCTGTGAAAGTCGGAGCACCCATGCCCACCCCAAGTCGCCCAGTCAGCGGACATCTCTTCCAGCACAGTCCAGCCCTTCCTGGCTGCCACGTCCCTCGCCCAGGAGTCCTGGACACGTACACTGCGATGGGCTCCTTCCAGAGACGCCCGTCAGAGGCTCGGGACACCAGTGCTTGGGAGTCTGGTGCCCCAGGGGATGCCTGCGCCATGGGGCTGACCTAAGACAGCGGGGACCCACCTGGCTTCCGCTGCCGTGCATGATGTTCTCCGGGGTGTCGTAAGACTCGGACTCCATGTGAACACTCTGTTTTTTATCATGATTCACTTGCACCCGCAGAATTCGAAAGGAAGACCCACCAAGATCCAGGGCAATGAAATCTCCTTTTTCTGTTCAGGGAGAAAACAAGAGTCTCATCAGATTCGAGCAGCAGAAGGCCACATGTCACGCCCCTTCCTGGCCCTGGCCCTGTCTGCCTCCCCCAATGCACGGTGCTTTCAGGAGGAAGCGGGAATCGTACGAATCCCACCAACCCCTGCCCTAGGGAGCGACAGAAGCCCTATCCCAGACCAGCTCCTCGGCCAGAAACTCTCGCTTCTGACCACGGGAACAGGACTACTGAGTCAGGACCAAGCTCACTCCATCTTCTCTAACATCTCACCCAATTTCAAAACCGCCCTGCGATCCACTAGTAAAACTCACAGGGCATTTCGACACAGAGAAAACCCCACACCTGAGGTCCGGGCCGTGCCATGGGTCCCTGCCCTGTCAGTTCAGGCAGATCACTGCACAGGGTGGTTCTTTCATGGTTGTGGTAGTACCAATGTGACCCCTTTTAAGTATACAGTTTGGGGCTACTAAGTACATTCATGATGTTGAGCGACCATCACTATGTCCAAACCATTTTCATCACCCAAACAGAAACTCTGTAACCATGAGGCTGTGGCTCCCTATATGCTGCCCCACCCCACCCTACCTCTGGTAACGTCTATGCTACTCTCTCTAAAATTTGCTCATTCTGGATGTTTCCTCTAAGGGGAATTGCACACTATTTGTCTTTTTGTGACTGGTTTCTTCCACTTAGCGTAACATCTTCAAGGTGCATCCAGCCGCACCAGCCTCCCCAAACCCAGGTCAGACAACAGGTTTGCACACCAGGACTGCCATTGACCTCCACATAGAAAACCTAGATCCACACAGAAAGCATGCCCTGTCAGCACACTGACATCACCTTGGGCGAAATCACTCAGGGACCTAAGACTTGGGAAAGGGTCATTTCTCTGTCTTCTACACGAAGCAAGCCATAAAGATTTCAGGGTGGGGGTCGGGGTGAATGTCCTTCCTCCACTGAGGCCTCAAAACAGCCTTTATCACCACAGATGGCCTCAGGGTTCCAACTAAACAAACTGAAGCCACTCATTGTCCACTGGCTTCTGCCTCACCCCACCCCCAAACCCACATATGTCTTTTTTTTTTCTTCTTTTTGTTTTTGGTACTGGAGATGGAACCCAGGAGTGCTCAACACCTGAGCCACATCCCCAGCCCTTTTTTATATTTTATTTACAAACAGGTTCTCACTAAGTTGCCTAGGGCCTCACTAAGTTGCTGAGGCTGCTTTGAACTTGTTCTAGTTATGACAAATGTTTTCTCCCATTCTGTAGGCTGCTTTTCACTTTCTTGAGAGCATTTTTTGTTTTTTGTTTTTTGTTTTCCCAGTACCAGGAATTGAACCCAGGGGCACTTAAGCACTGAGTCACATCCCCAGCCACTCCCACCTTTGTTTTTTTTGGAACAGAGTCTCACTAAGTTGCTCATGGCCTTGCTAAATTGCTAAGGCTGGCTTTGAACTCAGGATCCTCTTGCCTTAGCCTCCCAAGTCACTGGGATTATGGGCTTGTGCCAACACACCTGGCTCTTGACAGCATCTTAATGCACAAAATGTTTTAATCTTGATGAAGGGCAGTTTATTTACTTTTTCTTTTGTTGTTCATGCCCTTGGGGTCTGTATCTAAGACTCCATGGCCAAATCCAAGGTCACAAAGATTCATACCTGTATTTCCTTTTAAGAGTTTTACAGTTTCAGCTTTCATTTAGGTCTTTAATCCATTTTGAGTTAATCTTTTGTATACAGTGTGAGGTAAGGGTCCAACCTCGCTCTTTTGTTTGTGGAGATTCAGTGTCTCAACGCCATGTGTTGTTTCCCTCACTGAATAGTCTTGGCACCCTTGCCAAAATCGAATGACGGGAAATGTCAGAGTTGGGTTCTGAACTCTCATTTTGGTTCTACTGATCTCTATCTCTACCCCCTACCAGTGCCCCTCGGTTCTGATACTGTTGTTTGTAGTAAATTCTGAAGTTGGAAGTGAAAATTCTCCAACTTTGTTCATTTTTTAGATTGTTTTTGGGTATCCCGGGTTCCTCGGGCTTTTTTTTTTTTTTTTTTTTTTTTTTTTTTTTTAAATAATGGTTGCTTTTTGTAAAAAAAAAATAGTATTCTCTTTTATCCAGCTGACATACTCTGTCTTTGACCTAAGCAGTGAGCCCTGACACAGCTGTATTTCTGGAACTCAGAATGGCGCTTGGCATAGAGTAAAAGCTCAGCAACGAAGGTGTGAAGAGGTGAAGGACTCCCTCTCAAGTTCCACGTGGGAAGGACTGCAACTAAGGATTCTCTGCATTTGCCCTTGGCACTCAGGACAGTTTGCTTTTTTCTTTCCTTTTCTTTCTTTCTTTTTTTGTACCGGGATTGAACCTGGCGGTGCTTAACCATTGAACCACATCCCCAGCCCTTTTTTATATTTTATTTAGAGACAGGGTCTCACTGAGTTGCTTAGAGCCTTACTAAGTTGTTGAGGCTGGCTTTGAACATGTGATCCTCCTGCCTCAGCCTCCTGAGCCACTGGGATGACAGGCGTGCACCACTGCACCCAGCCCCCAGGACACTCTGGTGGCTACCTGACCACAGGGATCAGTGGCCCGTTCCTCATTAAAAGCACCTCTGGCTCATGGTTCATAAAGCAAGAAGCAGTTATGTCACTGGTTGGTTTTTAAAAAACAGCTTTATTCAAATATAACTTATGTATCAAACAATTCATCCATTTTAAAATGTACAATTCAGTGATTTTCAGTATATTTACAAAGGTACGCAACCATCACCACAAATTTTAGAAAATTTCCATCATTGCAAAAAGAAGCCCTGTGTTCATTAATAGCCCCCTCCCCATCCCGCAGCAAGCACTAATATAGTTCGTGTCTACATAGAAAGTTCCCTATTCCGACATCTGATATAAATGGGATCATTTAATATGTGATCCTCTATCTGGCTTTAACATGACAGGGTTTGGTTTGGTTTGGTTTGGTTTGGTTTAGTTTGGTGTGCAGCACTGGGGATTGAACCAAGGGATGTTTTACCACTGAGCCACATCCCCAGTCCTTTTTCTTTCTTAATTTTGAGACAGGGTCTCACTACGCTGCTCAGGCTGGCCTCAAACTTGCAATCCCCCTGCTGCCTCAGCCTCTTGAGCTGGGATTACAGGCGTGCGCCCAGCTACAGCACAATGTTTTCAAGGTTCATTTATGTATAATGTGCACCAGTGCTTCATTGCTTTTTGTGACTTAATTGTATTATATTATGGAGAGAGATCATATTAAAATTATTTCTACAGTCCAAAGGAAAGAAGCCAAGGAAGAATGCTAGGAAGCAGGTATCACAAATTTACAGGAAATGTTGTTTAAGTTTAAGGTTTTTCCTAGGTTACCATTAGAATCCTAACCTCATGGACCTTATACCACCCATCAGGTTAAAAACCTGAATTCAGTATAAAGTGGTTCCTCTCAGGCAGGTGAGTCATTCGAATATAAAAAACACTTTTTTGTGGGGTGGGAGGGGTACCGGGGATTGAACTCAGGGGCACTCAACCACTGAGCCACATCCCACGCCTATTTTGTATTTTAGTTAGAGACAGGTTCTCACTGAGTTGCTTAGGGCCTCACTTTTGCTGAGGCTGGCTTTGAACTCGTGATCCTCCTGCCTCAGCCTCCTGAGCCTCCTGGGATTATAAGCATGCACCACCACACCTGGCAAAACACTTTATTTTACCACCAGTTTTCACTCTTGGAGCGTTTCTCTACCAGTCACTAAGTACTTTATGTGCACCATTTTATTTTCATCCTACCAGCCTAATGAATGGGTATGCCACGATGCCTATTCTACAGATGAGCAAGTAAAGACAGGGAGGGGTTAGATAACTTGCCCAAGCACAGAACCAGTGAGTGGCAATGTCAGCATGTGAATAAAGCCCAAATTCATAACTCTGTCTCCTGGAAAGAGCTCAAGGACAAAGATCCCCAAGCACAGGACCAGAGTGAGATTTCTGCACAGCAGTAATGGGTACGGTTTTTTTCCTAGGGCTCCTCAATGGCCACAGTTCCTTGAGGCTTTTCATTTTGTTTTGCTTTGTTCTTTAATGAAGATAATGAAAAAGCGCAGTCTGGTAAACAACCAGAAACCACTGGGCTTAGGGAATTCACCAAAGTGAATACTCTGCCAGGATGGAATTATGGGACCTTTTCATTTTAACATTTTTACTTAATTAACTCACTCACCATTGAATGTTTAAGTAAACATCTGTTTTGTGTTTTACACTGGCTTTTCATCATAACTCCAATTTTTTTAAAGGAACCCAGGGCCTTGCACAGGTTAGGCAAGCACTCCATAGCTCCACCACTGATGAGCTGCATCCGTAGCCCCATCAGAACTTCAAAATAGCATGGAAAAGCTCAGTTGCCAGCCTGCTCTCACTTTCGGATGAATTGGACAAAGCGGGCTTCTTGTAGCTCAAGGTCCAGGTGATGGGGCTGGGAAGCCCTGCTCATTCATCAGTGCCGACGATGACACAGCAGCTAAAAGTTTTCAGCCTCTCATGGAGGAAGGGGACAGGTTTCTGCAGCACCTCTGGAGGTTCCAGGCCTAAAGTTTCTCCAGGAGAGTAAGTAAAAAATGAGCTCAGCTGGCTGGAGATCAGGGAGGAGCTCAGGCAAGGTGGGTACGCGGGGCTGGCTCATGTGTCTATGGTCTGCTCAGCCTTTCTAAGCAAGCCCAGGTCAGCAGGGTCCCAGGGAGTTAGGGTCAGAGCAGAAAGCGTGGCTATAACATGCCAGGACAAAGCTACAAACCAGATGCTTCACACGCCAGCAAGTGGGCGTAACGGGCTTCAGAGGGGCCTTGATAAACAGCCGCTGAAGGCAGTCACAGGGGTCTCTCTCAGCTGCTGACCTTCCCTGAGTAGTGGCCCCAGTTCTCCTCGAAGGCACGCTCTGCAATTGCTAAAGAAGGGTGGCTGCAGCTCTTCTGGAAGTCACTTTTATAGCTTAGGAAATACTGGACAAATATTAACTCACCTCCTGGGTTTTATGGATAAGGAAACTCGAACCAAACTTGCTCAATGCCTCATTTATGGTCAGGCCTGTGGCAAGGCCAGGGTGGACCCCACCCTACTCTCAGACTTGCAAATACTGCGATGCTTATTATTTCTTATATGTCTGTCTTATCTTCCTCAGTTGGATGAGAAGCAACTTGGAGGCAAAGTCAATGTGACCTCTAACCTCTCCTTCCTAAGAACCCAGCCCCACAGAAGGCAGGCAGCTGGCTCAGTAAGAGCTATGGGCTGTTGGCTCCTAGAGGACACCAAGGAATGACCTTGGAAAGGTCAACAAGATTTTTGGTAAACTCTGTTGGATGTCTAGCCATTTACTAGGGGTGGGGGTGGGGCTGATCACCTGCTTCAGCTGCAAGAGGACCAGCATGTGAACCAGGGGCATCAAGGTCACCCAGGGGCATATGGAGTCACCCATCTCAGCCATTCTGATTGGTTCAGGACAGACACGTGGCCCACTCCACCAGTCAGGACCCTCTCCAAGACCATCACTGGTGCTACGGGGAGCTCTCTGGCTGGAATCACTAGCTAAGGGGTAAGAGGTGTCAGCCTAGCGCTAGTGTTGTGACTCAGTGGCAGAGCACTTGCCTAGCACGTGTGAGGCACTGAGTTCGACCCTCAGCATCACATAAAAATGAACAAATAAAATAAAGGCATTCTATCTACAACTACAAAAAATATTTTTTAAATAATAGGGCTAGGGACATGGCTCAGTGGTCAAATGGCCCTGAGTTCAATCCCCAGTACCCACCCCCCAAAAATAAATAAATAAAATAAAGGTATTGTGTCCATCTGCAACTTAAAAATTAAAAAAAAAAAAAAAGAGGTGTCAGCCTAGGGCTTCAGGGGCCACCTCTGCCATTATAAGGGAAGGTGCCCAGGAATGAAGTCGACACAAGGAAGGGGCTGGGGCTGATAGAGATACCAGAGCTCACAGACACAGACGCCAACAGACACTAGACTTCCCCACTGTAGGAACCTGAAATTTCCCATTTTTGCCTAAACTGATTTGAATTCTTTCAGCAACAACCAGAAGGCTCCCAAGTTCAATATTACTTATTTAGGGAAGGTGTTCTCCCCAAATACCCACTTTCCCTCTATAACAAAGGGAACATATCATCCCTTTTATTTCAGGTTGGTTCCCAATTCACAGCGAAGGGGTACATCACCCCTTTATAGAGGAATAAGCACTGCAGCCTGGAAGCTCACCCCATTTTGTGTGGCTAGCTCAGAGGCAGGGTGCTAGGGTAGAGGTAAGACAGGCTTCTCCCATAACATCACGGAGAGGCCAGTGAGCTGCTAAAAATTCTGCACTCTTCCTCCAGAGAGAGATTGGGCTCACACATCTAGGCCCCAGGAGTGGAGTCCTTGACCATCCACACTGGTTAGGAAAGGCCCCCAAAGAATTCTTACAAAGCCAGTTATAAACTACACTGATGATGTTGATGATAAGACCCCCTATGATTCTCACAGCGCGTTACAGTTTCCAAAGCACTTTCACTTGGTCCTGACGACAGCCTGAGACCCAGCAGGGGCTCTTAGGCCCATTTTACAGATGAGGAAATGGAGGCTCAGAGACACTAAGTGACTTCCCCAAAATCAGACAGACAGTGAGTGGCAGCACCAGAGATTTAGCCAGCATTTATATTTTTTTATATTTACTTTTTCCCTTTAATTAAAAGTTCAACCTCTTTCTGCAACAGTAGACATTCCTCCAACTTCCTCTTCAAATCTGGTGTCTGAAAAACACCTTCCTGGCTCCTGGGCCTCCTGCCTGCAGCTTCTCCCCACATTTCCCATTCCCACTGAAGCCAGGACAACCGTTCTTCAAGAGAAGGCTCATTAAACAAAACATCTGAAGGGCCCTGGCAACTCTCTCCTTTCTAACGACAGGCATTATAACCAGCAAATAATGGAAAACAAACACAGGGACAGATGTCTCTCGAGTGCGAGCCTGCACTGGAATACCAAGTAAACAGAAATCTACCTTCATGAAGTGCCTACCTTTGCCCTGCACTGTCAACGAGCTCCAGTGTCATTCCCTGCTACCTGCAATCCAGCCCCTGACAGGAATTCCACACCTTCATCAAAAACCTCACCAGGGGGCTGGGGATGTGGCTCAGCAGTAGGGCGCTCGCCTAGCACGTGCGCGGCCCGGGTTCGATCCTCAGCACCACGTACAAATAAACGCATTGTGTACAACTAAAGCAAATAAATAAATATTAAAAAAAAAAAAACTCACCAGGGGGCTGGGGATGTAGCTCAGTGTGAGGCACTGGGTTAAATCCTCCGCACCACATAAAAATAAATAAAATAAAGGTATTGTGTCCATCTACAACTAAAAAATATATATATTAAAACAAACAAACAAAAACAACAACAACAAAAAACAAACCCACCAGAAGCCAGGCATGGTGGTGCACACCTGTAATCCCAGCGGCTCAGGAGGCTGAGACAGGAGGATCACAAGTTCAAAGCCAGCCTCAGCAAAAGCAAGGCACTAAGCAACTCAGTGAGATCCTGTCTCTAAAGAAAATAAAAATAGGGCTAGAGATGTGACTCAGTGGTTAAATGCCCCTGAGTTCAGTACAAAAACAAAAAAACAACACCAGAACACTAGGTGCGCAGATCTCAGATGCAGGCAAATTTTGGGATAAGCCAACCATCTTTCCAGACAGAAAAACTGAGACAAACTAACACCACAGGAAGAAAAGGGAAGTATTTTTTCTTCCTTTGGCTGGAACACAGAACTATTTATATTCTGAGCCCCAAAATAACTATGACCACAATATAAATCATTCAGTTTGCATGAAAAAAAAAGATAATGGGACATCCCAAAACTTCTAGTAAATATTTGCTTGCTTCTCCTTTGACAAAGAACATGCTAGAAACCATAGAGGAGAAACAAAGAAATGTCCAACTTTATACACCCTAAGATAGCTTGCTACAATAGCCTGAGTGATAAATAAGAGGAGATAAAAAGGGAGGTTTCATGAATGAGGCACAGTCGGCAAAGTCTACCGGAAAAAAAAATTACTGTCCTTAAAATGATATCCAAGGGGGGAAAGTTAATTTTAAACGGGCTGATACATATTGGAATGTATATATCAGAGGTTTTCACACATCTTTCTGAAACATCACTAGCATTCCAAAACTGAGTTCATTTCCACCAGGGTCAAGGTCAGTGGAAGAGGAAAGGTTTGTTTCCTCCTTCGCCTTGGAAAGCCCATCTTCACTTCACAGGCTGGAGCGTTTTTTCCACCGAATGAGTTCTATTTGTCCTTCTGTGGTTTGGGATTATCACTAATTCTGTCATTGACTAATTACTACAGTTGAAGCAGTGATTAATGCTTCAAAAAGGGACGAGTGCATGCTTTCAAGTAGAGACCTGTATTTTGATCACTCTTGGTTCTTGGAGGACGAACCCTGAGCCAGGGCAAGGCATGGGGGAAGCCCCTTCCTTCCCAAAGGGGAAGGGATCAGATTGGGGTCAGGTGTCTGAGACCTTGGCATTAGCAGCAATGTCTCAGTGGCTGCAGGGACCATTCCAAGCAGTGTGGGCCCCAGGACCTGTGAACTGAGCCCATCCATGAACATCAGGAGCACTTAAAGGGAGAAAGGCTATAGGGTCTGTTTTAAATTGCACTGTTCCCCTAAAAAGCTATGTTGGAGTCCTAACAAGCCCCTACCTATGAAACGGAGGCTTTGCACATGTGATCAAGTTAAGGAGAGGCCATTGGTGTGGGCCTAGTCCAATGACTGGCATCCTCAGTACAAGCTCCAGGGACCCATCCTGCTGTGCATAGAGGGCTTGGGTGGGTCCCTCAAGTTCAGAGCTTTGGTGTTGGCTCCCTTCTCTTCTTTTGTTCTCCATACCGGTTGGTGCTCCTGAGAGGCCTAAACAGCCCCTATCAGCACTGGAGGAGACAGAGGCTCAAAAGAGGGGCTCAGGCCACTAGCTCTAATTCCACAAGCCTTCTGACAGTGTTCCCAGCATGGGCTTACAAACACACTCATCATATTAAGACACTGATTGTGAGAAACACCTTTATTTGCTGTAACATTAACAGAAAAAACTGCTGCCAATAACTAGAGGTGCAATTATTAAACAAAATAGTCCTGACTTCAGAGATAGTCAAATTTAACAAAAGAATGAGTGTTTCAAAAATAGATGAAATGTGATAGCAGATGTTAAGTTAAAGGATTCTGTCCTGTAGGGCTGCTCAGGCCCTTTAGTAGGTTATATCTACTATGTTTTCTTTGTTTGTTTGTTTTTGTTTTTGTTTTTTTGGTACCAGGGATTGAACCCAGGGGCACTTAACCACTGAGCCACATCCTAAGCCCTTTTTGTATTTTATTTAGAGACAGAGTCTCACCAAGTTGCTTAGGGCCATACTAAGTTGCTAAGGCTGGCTTTGAACTCACGATCCTCCTGTCTCAGCAGCTGGGACTATAGGAGTGCGCCACCACGCCTGGCTCTGCTATGAAGCTTTAAGAAGGAACTAGAAAATTATGGTATTTCCCAAAAAGAGTATGAGTTCTGGGCCTTGTTTTGAGGAACAACCAAGGGGGCAAATGGCTAGAGACTCTCGACCCTGGAAATGGTGGGAAGAATACAGGAGAAGGCCCCCTACTGACTCAGGGTCCTGGGAGCCAAGCTGGTGGGAAGGCACCTGCTCTTCCTCCTTCCGTGTCTACCCTAGGCTGCTCACAAAGGACCAGGTGCATGCTGGGATTAGGTATCCTTTGGAGACCTCCCAAGCCAAGCCCAAGCAGGAGCTCCCCTGGGGCAGCCCACACCGCTCCCCTCCTCCGCCTCTTCTCTCAGCCAATCCCTTAGTCCTGGGAAGGCTCCTGTGTTCCTGGATATGGATTCCATCCAGGGCTGGGAAGACACGCAACTGACCTAGAAGCATCTACCTCCCCTAGACCCAGGCATGAGAACACACCCAGGGCACACCAGATCCAGGTCACTCTGCTGGCCAGAACCCACTCAGGACTTCTTAAAAAGCTAAACTGCTAGTAACCAATACCTCAAAGTAAACAAAAGGACAGAGGTAGAGTCCATTATTAAGTAGCCAAAGAAATGTCACAGGTATAAATGCCAACATGTGTGCATGAGTAAAGCCCATCCACAGCCACACAGCAAATGACATGCACCCCACCCAGGTCCCACACTCCCGGGGGACGTCCACAGGCCAGCTGTCAGCAGAGCAGGACTCTCCCGCTCCAGCCCATGACAACCAGCTGCAACAGCTGCGGCTTTCCTGGCGTCTGTTTTGCAGGCTGCACACAAGCTGCTTTAAACAAGAGCCCCCAGAGCAAGAACAAGGGCGGGGCGTGAAGGCCACACACTCCCGGGTGTGGACTCACAAGAGGAACCTCCCTCCCCGTGACATGCAGCAGGTGGACTCCAGCCTAGCGCACCCACTAGGTTCCTGTGAAGTGCCAAGGCACAGAACCCACCTCTGCAAACCAACCACTATGGATCGGCCAGGAAGATGACCTCCACAGAGCAGGCCAGAGCCAAGGAAGGGCTGACGCCACTCCTCTGGGAAGGGGCACTGACAATCCTCAGGGCACCCCTCAGAAGCTCCCCATTGCAGCATGAGCCACAAGGATGCCGACCAAGAGGATAATTTTGTCTTTCAAGTCTACATCAAATTCAAACTCGAATTCCCCCCGAGGCCGAGACCCACCTGGCCACTAGGATTGCTACTTATCTGGGGCTCCACAGGGAGGGAGGCAGGCTTTGCACCCCGATGAAGAGATTCTCCTAAAATGAACCTTTGTTTCTTCTGGAGACATAAAAGCAACCCACAGAGCTTTCCACCAAATCCAAAACACGACACTTTCAAAACATCACAAGCCACCACACCATCAGACCAACGAGGATAGGTCAGCTTTGTCCAACATGGTAACCCCAGTGCCTGGCACATGGTAAAAGCTCAGTAGACATATGACAGACAGACAGATGGATCGATCAATCAATCAATCAATCAATCAATGGATGAATCGACCAGTGGATGGGTAGATGGGAGAACAGATGACGGGCTAGTGAATGAGTGAAGGAATGAATGAATGAATGAATGCATGAACTCATGAGAGGCGGCAGGACGGTTCCAGAGAACATTCAGCCCCCAGAGCCGATTCTCCGGGTGAGAGACTCACCTGAACCATCAGGAATGGACCTTACAAAGGTTGGCAACATCTTGACCGTGGCGGTTGGATTAAAATCCCGGGAGAGGCCATTCTTCATTTCCTTCTTGAAGCGCATCATGATATCTACCAGAGTTTCCTCGGAGAGCCGCATGGCATAGAGATACTTATCGATCTGGGGGGAGGAGAGAGGGGAGGAGAGTGAGGGGAGGCTGTGGAAGGTCACGTCAGCTCAAGCCTCGCTGGAGGAGGACAGGGTAGGGTGAGCAACCTGCGGGCCCAAGACAACCCAGCTCCTGCCCGCACATCACACAACAGGAGGCCACTCGGCTGCCATCAACCGTACCACCCAGAGCAGGCTTGCGAATGTTCCCGGGCCCCGTTCCTCACCTGCAAAATGAACTAGCCAATTCCACGGTCCTTTCCAACCCCTGAATATGACATGGAAACTGCCCGTCAGTCCCCCAGGACACGATGGAGGCAAGTTTCCTCCCACATCAGAAACACCCCAAGTCTCTTCCCTCTGTGAGAGGTGGCTCGCTCCTCATGGACAGCAGTGCCACAGAGGTTAAGAACAAGGGCTCCAGAATCAGCCACCTGGATTGAAGCCCCAACCCTCTGACTTTAAAAAGCTGTGTGAATTTCCGTTTCCTCAACTGAAAAACTGAGACAATAAATAGAGCCTAACTCATAGGGTTTGGTAAGATCAAATGAGACAGAGAGGCACTTAGAACGTACTGAGTGCTCACTAAACATCAGCTCTTATCGTTAACATGAGACAATCATACATGAGACAGTGGGCGTCCTTGGGCATGGCGTCTAGAAAAGTAGAAATGGTAGCCAAGGGGCTAGAACCTTCAGAGAACATGGGGTGGCAGGTCCAGAGCACAAAGACCTTAACCCCACTCTCAGAATATGTGGAGACAGCCCCCGTGCCCATGGGCTGGGGCCAACATGTTCAGACCTCCATGCAGACCACCCCTACCCTTCCACAGGACTGACCCAACCTGATCCTCTTCCTGGGTCTCCCATTCTCCTCTCAACCTCAGGCCCCTGGGCTATCACTGGCTGTTCTTCCTGCACAGGATCTTCCCACTTATTCTCTCAAGAAGTACTTAATGGGAGGGGGCTGGGTGTAGGAGTGGTAGAGTGCTTGCTTGGCATGCACAAGGTCCTGGGTTCCCTGGCACTCCCCAAAGAAGCGTTTCCTGGGTGCCTACTATTCAACACAGATCAAGCAGACAGTGTACGGAGGTAACTGGTCAAACTGTCAAGAGTGAAATCAGGCAGGGCCTGAAGAGCCATATAAACAAATTCAGACTAGATCCCAAAGCAGGGCGAGCCCACGCACGTCTTTAATGAGAACCCAATGATGAGATGGTGCTCCTGAGAGACCGAGGGGTCTCCAGGTGGAGATCAGGTGAGCAGGAGCAAGACCCTGCAAAAAGTCACACTGCCACTCCAGCCTGCGGACGCTGTCACTCCCACACACCTGGCGCTACCTCGGGACTATCGGATTATGGACACGCCCATCTCCTCTGACACCCTGTGAGTCCCCCAGGAACAGCCCTTTGTAACCCCCCAGCTGCCTGGCCCAGAAGGGGAACTCAAAACATGCTGGCTGCTGGAATAATACTTTATAATTATGTTTACTTGTCAAATGCTTTTACATCCAGTATGTCATTTAACTTTCAAAATGACTCTGTCAGGCAGAAGTTCCTAAACCCCATTTTATAGATGCAGAAATCAAGGCTCCAAAAACCTAAGGGGTTGGTTCAAAGCACGCAGCCAGGAGGTCTCACTCCTGGGGGACGCCAGGTCCCCCTACTCTGCAAAGAGTTGACCTAAGGAAAGCTTTGGGGTTTTCCAGCCAGACAGGAAGAAGTTTCTAGGAAAGCAGAGCTCTCCGTAGCTCCACAGCCACCCTGCCTCCTCACTCAAGGTGCAGTTCAGCACACAGAAGACATTTTAAGACAGCCAAGTTCAACCCTAAGAGGGCCTAGAGGCCCTAGGGAGAAAGCAGAACGGGGCTCAGAAGGCAGCCCAGCCCCAGCCGTCACAGCGGCAGGAAGCTCCACCTGCTCAGGTGCATCATCACAAGCCTCTCCTGGAAGACAACGGAAACTGGAGCCAAAAGTGGGGTAAACTGGGGAAGAGCAGGAACTAAAACTAGGCCTCCTGGGGCTCCCATGAATGACAAGCTAAGGGGCAGCCCTTTCTTGCCACTGGTCTTGAGGAAGTCAGCAAGGGCCACTGAACCAGTACAGATTCTGGGCCAGGACCTGGCTAACCAGGGGAGAAGTCACCAGCCAGGTACCCGACACGGCTGCCTAGCCAGGCAACACCTGGTGCAGGCCTCAGGCAATGCGCGCCCTATGGACTGTGAGGCTTTAAGAGGCCCAGAAGCATCAGCACAAGTCCAGGCACACGGCAGAAAACTCCCAGGAGCACCAGCTCTGCACCAAACACCGGCCCTGCCTGGCCACCCCTGGCCACATGGGGATGGGTGGTGAGTAGAGCGAGGGAGGGAGGAGCCAGGGGTCACTCCAGCACATTCACTCCAGGGCTCTGCAAGAACCCCAGTGGGAAGGGGGCCAAGAGCTCGGGGGCTTTGTCCATGGCCACTGCAGTTTTCCTATTTCTGTTCTCTCTACAGATGTCCAGATGTTTTCCTCTCCTCTCCACGCTTCTTCCCCGCCACCACACATACATAGGCACACGCACATGCACACTCACAGTTCCACCATCCTGTCCCTCCCCTTGGAATGCTGCCTCAGGCCAGCACAGTAATCCCAGCAGCTCAGGAGGCTGAAGCAGGAGGATCACAAGTTCAAAGCCAGCCTCAGCAACTTAGCAAGGCCCTAAGCAACTCAGCGAGACCCTGTCTCTAAATAAAATATAAAAAAGGGGCTGGGATGTGGCCCAGTGGTTAAGCACCCAGTATCAATTCCAGTACCAGTTCAATTCCCAGTACCAAGAAAGAAAGAAAGCCACCTCCAAATCACTGTTTAGATTTACTGGTGTTTTTCTGCCAAACGTTGGTGCCTAAAGAATCCCTCCTGTCCCTGCAACCCTGCCTCACGCTGGTGACAGAGGGCCCAGCCCATCACCTCTTCTGGTGGCCTCTCCTGCAAGCCTCAGCCTTGGAATGTCTGTCATAGATGGGGGCTCCCAGAAGCCATGACAGGAACCCTGGGCCATCAAATGCTTACTCCCTAACATGGTTCCTGACACAAGTGTGTGAGGTTCTGGTAACACTGATAGGGACATAAGGAGGTGCTGGGTCCCCAACGCCAACAACACATGCCAAACAGGGTCCTGCCGCCTCCAGCCTCATCCACCAGCCCTGCAGGGGTGAGCCTTCCCATGAGGGTGGGAGCCTAAGTGGCTGCACACAGCAGGCACTCTCGCCCAATACTGTCCAAATACCTGTCTTCAATAGTATTTCTTGCCGGGCGTGGTTACACATGCCTGTAATCCCAGCAGCTTGGGAGGCTGAGGCAGGAGGATCACGAGTTCAAAGTCAGCCTCAGCAACTCAGCGAGGCCCTAAGCAACTCAGCGAGACCCTCTCTCTAAATAAAATATAAAAAGGGCTGGGGATGTGGCTCAGTGATTAAGCCCCTCTGGGTTCAATCTCTAGTACAAGAAAATACAGAGAGAATTTCTTATGGACCAAGAGGGCCTTGAAGCTTCTCAGCAGCTCCCACAGCTCTCAGGCAGAGGAGAAATCAGCAGAGGGGCTGTGTCCTCTCTGCCAGGCCCCCAGCCCAGAGCTGTCCAGCCAAGAACCCACCGGCCCGCCCTGGGCTCCACTCACACATACTGCGGTGGCAACCCCAGCCCCACCTCCTGTCCTTAGAGAATGTGCATAAGAAACAAATTCAAGACTGGACGTGCCCAGGCGAGCAAGCTGGTGGTGGCAGGAGTGCCAGTAACCACTGGCAACGGGGCATTGTCACCTCCCAGGGAAGGGACACAGCCATGGAAAATTTCACTCCCTCTCCGCCACTCTTGTGTGAGGGTCAAGGAGGCAGAGCAACAGGCGTGACTGGAGCTGCTCAGCACAAGGTTTTCAAATAAACTTACATACTTTTTTTTTGGTACTAGATATTGAACTCAGGGGTGCTTAACCACTGAGCCACATCGCCAGCTCTATTTTGTATTTTATTTAGAGACAGGGTCTCACTGAGTTGCTTAGGGCCTCGCTGAGTTGCTGAGGCTGGCTTTTTTTTTTTTTTTTTTTTTTTTAATGCATAATGTGTTGCTGAGTCCACCCCAGGTGCAGGTATTTTTTTAATGTGGTGCTGGGGATTAGAGCCCAGGGCCTTAGTGTGTGCCAGGCAAGCACTCTACCAACTGTGCTATATCCCCAGCCCCTGAGGCTGGCTTTGAACTCGGGATCCTCCTGACTCAGCCTCCTGAGCCACTGGGATTACAGGCATGCACCACCACGCCTGGTTCAAATGAACTTTCTGAGCAAAACATTCACTTGCAAAGGAAGTCGGGGAGCCACAGAGAAGGGTTAAGAGGCTGTTAGCTTATGGGCAGAGCGGATGTTTCAACATCAGATTCACTTCCCTTTCCAAGGAGACTGAGCCAGGCAGAGCAGGTCCTGGGTGCCGCTTACTATCATTCATAATCACTCTGATGTGCAGAGGCCTCTGTCATTCGTACTCTATAGACTGTCACATACTCTACCCCATTTGAACGTCACAGAAAGAGGTGAAATGAGCTCGCAGACACCAAGTGCCAGACAAGAAGCAGGTATTTGAATATGTTAGTTCCTTGACTCCTGTCACTGCGATCCGGTGAGAAAGGCAGGAAAGAGAGCATTATCACCATTTCAGAGAGGAAACTGAAACCCATGAGTCATGTACAGTCACATGGCTTCTAAGTGGCAGGTGGCAGCAGGGTCCAGATTCCAGGTCTTGTAACCCCTCTCTGGGGCTTCTCCTGGAGCATTTCTACTCTTTCTCATGTGTTGGAAAGAACATGGGGGTGTAGACAAAAACAGCTGGGTTCAAATCCATGATCTGCCATTTATAAGCTGTGTAATTTTGGACAAGTTACTTAACCTCTCTGAGTCTTGCTTTCCTCACTTTTAAGATGGAGGTAATAATAATTCCACCTAAGAGGGATATGGGGAGGACCTTAATAATGTGCCTAGAACAACATAAGCATTGATAGCATTTCCTTACCCACCCCCGAGCCACATAATCATGTGTCCCCATGTCTTTTACATAAATGCCTTTAAGATGCATCTATTACAAATGCTATTGACCCATTTTTGTAGAAGAGAAAACTATAGTTAGGTGCCTAAAAACATGGCAAATGGAAGATTCTGGCAAAATTCCTCTGAAACATTTGCACTGCTTTCTTGTTTTTTATATAAACAATCAAGGTAATATATTTATTTTTAAAAATATTCAAGTACACATCAATGCATAAAAGAGAAAAGGATGAATTTCTCCCCAAATCCCCCCAGAAATATGTCCTTGCCAAAAGAGCTTTGTTCTAGGACCTGTTTCCCAGCTAAACACTCACACATACACACATTAGTTTTTAAATTTGGTTTTACAAAACTGGAATCACATCACAAACACCTGCTCCTTAACTCCACCTTCCTGTGTCCTCTGCAAACTGCCTCTAAGACTTACACTAAGAGTCACATTTAAGATTTCCTCAGGACCCTGCCTGCATGGCTGTCAGGACACAGATGGGACAATGCAGACAGCTGCATTTGGCTTCTGGCTCTGCCATCTGGGCAGCGCCTCAGTCTCCCCACGCGTTCTGTGGGTGTGTCCACGTGACCTGATCTAGCGAGGCCTCCACTCTGCACAGCACTTTTACCTATGGGTCCTTCCACCGTCCTACCTGGAGAAGCAAGGCAGGCACTGTCACTTCCAACACCCCCAGGAAGTGTTGGAGGCCAGAGAGGTTGCTCAGCTGGCAGAGGTGACCTGCTGGTTGGTGAGAGAACTGGGGCGGACACCAAGGTCCCCAATTCCTGGTCCTGTGCTCCTTCCTCCAAGCCCAGGGGGAAGCAGGCTGGGGGCTTCCTGGAGCAGCCAGACACAGGCATGTGGGTGGCATTAGTGCCACAGCTCCAGTCCTCGGTGCCTCACAGAAAGCATACACGGGAGCGCTCGGTCAGCCTCTAGTCGGGATCAGACCCACTACAGCTGCCTGCCTGATCCTGTCCCATCCACACGATCCCGGGAAGGAAGCTGGAGGCCCCGACCCACCGGCTCTCCACTGTGGTGGGTCCCACCAGGGCCTCTGGACTCCTCTTCCTGCCTGCACGAGACTCCTCCAGCTGCCCAGGCCCACCTCACTGCTGTAGTGGCAGTCAGGGAAACTAGTTTCTGACCTGCTCTTGGTCGCCAGTCTCTGAGCAGAGAAGGAGATGGCCACAAGGGAGGTGTCCTGGACAGCAACCAGCAATTCCCAGGAACCTCTCGTGCCACCCAGGGCCCTGACAGTGATTCCTCATCCTCATGGGTCTTTTCCTCACAGAGCCCCCATCCAATGGCCTCTCTGACTTTCACTCATTCTTCCCAAAGCCCCCTCCACGCTCACCTTCTGCAGAGCAGATGCCATAATCCGCCCTGCCCCACACCGTCCGCTCCTCTCCTCAGCATCCCCTCGGCCTTAGGTGTCCACCATGTAGAAATTAGTGGGCCCCGGAGGACACGCTGTGGTGTGTGTCTTTCTTGGGTGCTGCAGGGTCATATGCATGGCCCAGGCCTCTGCTAAACCATGAGTGCCCAGGGTACAGGGGCCATGCCTTCTGGGCCCTTTGTGTGCCCCCAAGTCCTGAGGATGGTGCCACGTGGTGCTCCTTGGCTGAGCTGGGTGGCTCCTCTGCTGGGCGGGAGACCTCTGGAGACGCCTAGCCCAGGAAGGTCTCAGAGGGTTTGCTGGCTCAGATAAGGCCTAATGACTCCTCTTCCCCAAACGGCCCAGCCCTCTACCCCAACACCAGCCCCTCTCTGAGGCCTTCCTGGAACCCCTTCCTTCCCCTAAAGCATCTCCCTTGCTGGCAGAGACCCAGAAGGACAGGAGGGGCCCTAACGATACCCAGGATTCTCATGTCCACATTTGAGCTTGCAGGAGACTGCTAAATTATCTGCAGGTCACCTAAGGAATCGTACTTGGGAAAATAAATTCCACTGCAGAGGCGCCTGCAGAAGCAAATATCACCAAAGGAAAAAAAGAAAGACCCCTTAGGCATTTGCATGCCATGTCAAGATGGTTCCTTTCACCGCTCCTCCTCCAGGCCAATCACATTGCTCGTGCATCTGAACTGTCGCTTTCAAAGACTGTGGACTAACCCCCCACACCCTGTCCTATTCACACAACTGTTCACTCATGAACCTTCAGGAGGAACGCAAGATCCCCATTCCCAATGAGGACACTAAGGCTCTAGGAATGAGAATACGACCAGGCCCACACTGGGCACCCTGACCTGGTCCATCTGCACAGCTTCTAAAGTGGCCATCTGTAACCTCGTTTTACATAAGAGGAACCTCAGCTTCCACAGTTAAGCAGAACTGTCCCAAGTACCGAGCCGCCAGGCAGCACAGGCCTAAGCCAACAGTGCTCCTTTTGCCTTATTTTTCAAACCCCTCTTGCCAGTAAGGCCCCGAGGTCAGCCCCAAGGTCCTCCAGGTGAACCTGGTACCCATTAATTGTGAGCTTCCAGGCTGGTGAGAGTGGCCATGCCCCAGCCCAGGAAGAGAACAAAGCTGTCACATTGAACTAGCTAAAAATACTGGAGGCTCCCGCACCTCAAGGGGAAGCAGCAGCCCTGGAATGTGGCAGGGCAGGAACCACAGGCTTCATTCTCAGCCTCCTGTGTAGAAGCTTGGGAGGAGGCCAGCCTCCATATCCACAATTCCCAATAGCCCAGGCCCGCCCAGCAAAAGGAGGAGGACATCGCAAGTGCACACAGGCCTACTTTCACGGTGAGAAAACCAGACCCTCGTGATGGGGGTCCCAGGCACTGCAGTGGTGGGAGTGGACAAGGCAGAAATTCAAAGACCATGGGCCTCACTCAGCTGCATTGCCTCTGTGACTCTGGGCAAGCGACACTTCCTCCTGGTTCACATGTAGCAGATACACCAGCTCCAGAGCACTTTGGGTTCCTCAGAATGCAGGCATTTCAGACACCCATGGTGGCATCTGATCTGCCCATCTGACCAGGGAACATGGACATGCAGAGGACCCATGAGCTCTCACACACAGAAGCAGAGGCAGAATGGTACCCAGGATCCTTGCCCAGGCTCAGGGCTCTACCACGCCCCACCTGGCTGCTCAAGGTGCCTTCAGGTATGTTCTGAGTGAGTAACAGCAACACCGGCATTCAAACAGCTCTGTACGCTTTATAAGCATTTCCATGTCCATTCTCCAATTTGATAAGTGGGTAGATAACAAGGTAGCAATCATTTATCCCATCTGACAAGTAAAGAAACTGAGGCCCACAGAGTTTGATGACCACCTAACAACACTACTCAAGCTGGAGGGGTCCTTTTGAAATCATGGACTCCAGCCTCCTTACAAGATAAGGAAACTGAGGCCCAAAGACCCTTAGGAACCCACTGCTGTAAATGCAGGGTGCTGGGCTAGGGAAGTAGCTCAGTGGTAGAGCACTTACCCAGCATGCATGAGGAGGCTGAGTTCGATCCCCAGAACTGCAAAAATAAATAAATAAAATAAAAAGTAGAGAGTGTCTCTGTTCACGCTTCTGAACAATCAAATTCACTGTCCAGCAGAGCCCTGTCCAACAGAATATAATATGAACCACATAAGGTAATTTTTAATTTTCCAGCAGCCAAAATATGATTTCAACATGGAATCAATACTTAAAAAATCATCAATGGCTATTTTATACTCTTTTGGTCAATTAAGTTTTAGAAAACCTGCATGAATATCACACTCAACAGCACATGTCAAATCGGACTTGGCACATTTCAAATGATCAACAGCCACATGTGGCTACTGCACTGGACAGCACAGTTCTGGCATTTCAGATACATCTCCGCCATGGCGGCCTTGGGTGACAGTTTCTCCTTCAAGGCCACTGTAACGCAGAATATGGTGCAGGGGGGAAGAAACATCTCTCCTTCCCATGTTAGGCTCACAGCTAAGGTCCTGAGAACAAAAGACAGACTTACAAGAGAAAAGCACACAAATTAAACTTTTATATAACATAGGATCCTTAATAAGGAAAGAAAGACCCCAAGAAACAGGTAAACCTGTAAGGTTTTTATGCCAGGTTTGATGAAGATGAGGACCATTGCAGAGAAGTATAATTGCTCAAAGGGGGTCTGATCCATTGGTAATAAACTGGGGGGGGGGGGGGATTTAGCAAGACCTGCTTGTTCAGATTCTTTCTGGTGTCCCTGTCTCTTCAGAGGTAAGGGGGCTCCTTTCCTCCAGATCTTAAAAGAAGCTCTGTCTTAAGACTTCAGGGAAAAGTCATAAAAAAAATCTTTCCTGGGTTTTATGACCTGCCTCGGGGAGAAGGGCGAGGCAAGGTGTAGTGACTTTCTGGCTTCTGCCGTTTTCCCAAATGCCAGCGGGTCAAATTTTGGGGTAGCGTGCCATGAATCCCATCAATGGCTTTGAGAATCTGAAGCCCTACACCCTAGTTCTGTTTCTCAGCTGCCCACTAGTGTCAAGGAGGCCTGAGCTCCTATACCAGCCCTACTGCTTTCTGGCCACCAAGATGACGTCAATTCCACTTTCTAAGCCTCACTTCTCCCCTGTGTAAGAGGCAGGAAAAATTGTCTACATCCAAGGTTCCTGGAAGGATTCAACCAAATCAAACATCTTACTAAACCAAGAATTTTGTAAGTGGAACAGACCTTAGCAAAAGTGAGGTGGTGTCCATTATAGCAGTGGCCTGGGTCTCCTCCACTTACCCCACCCCCTCAGACAGGGTCCTGGAAGGCTCCAGCATCCATCGGAGAGATGAGGTCTCCAGCAAAGGCAGCCCCATGTGTCAATCAATGGGTGAAGCCAATAGTTATTTACAGCATGGACAGTGAGGCTGACAGTGGGGGTTGGGTTAAGTATTGTCCTCTCTGGGGGTCCTCTTTTAAATGTAAGCAAGGCTAAGAGAAAGGGGACAAACGAAAAGTGCACAAGAAGAAATCCAAAAAACAGCAAACCCCTTACATCTCACTGTAAATGGCTGACTACGCCACCTTCCCAAGTGGGAAGGACACCAAGGCTGAGCCACAGGGGCGGAGGGATGGGAGCCGGTGCTGGGAAGGAGAGGACACCTGCATGACCCTGAGCCAGCTCTGCCTCTCCCACCCAGTCTTTCCCTCTTTGGATATCTCCCCAAACTGCAAAATGAAAGAGCTGAGTGTAACATAATAAAAAGAACATGGGTTTCTGAGTCAGGGGGGTGGCAGTACCACTCTGGTCGCTATCACAGTGAGCTGTGCTCCTCAGCAGAGCTCACCACCACTTGGGGCCCTCAGTTTCCTCAGTTCTAAATGGAGATGATGCTTTCCTCAAGAGGATTAAATGCAGGAGCTCCCCAGGGAATTCCACTCCTACACATCTACCCGGGAGACAGGAACGCATGTCCACATGAAAAACGCACACAAACGTTCACAGTAGCAGGATTCAGAAAGGCTGAGGGACAAACAATCCACAACAGACAATGACAGGACAAACAAAACGTGCCATGTGGATACGATGGATTACTGAAGCATTGACACAGGTACAGGTGTCTGTACCTTGAAAACTGTATGCCCAGGGAAAGGAGCCAGACATGAACGGCCACATTTTGTGCAATTTCATTTATACAAAATGTCCAGAAGAGGCAAAAACACAAAAGAGAAAGTAGATCAGTGGATGCCAGGAGCTGGGGGGAGGGAGGAATGGGGAATGACTATTAATGGGTACAGGATTCCTTTTTTGGGGTGATGAAAACATTATGGAACTAGACGGTGATGACGGCTGCACAAACTTGCAAATGTGTTAGAAACCACTCAACTTACACTCTGAGACGGAGGATGTCGCTTCATGTGAATTACAGACCAATTGAAAATAAAGCAAAAGCAGGGCGCAGTTGTGCACACCTATCATCCCAGCAGCTCAGGAGGCTGAGGCAGGAAGATCACAAGTTCAAAGCCAGCCTCAGCAATGGCAAGGTGCTTAACAACTCAGTGAGACCCTGTCTCTAAAAAAAAGAATACAAAATAGGGCTAGGGACATGGCTCAGTGGGTTAAGTGCCCCTGAATTCAAGCCCCACTACAAAAAAAAAAAAAAAAAAAAAAGCAGAGGCTTGATGGATCTAAACACCATTTACTCTCAGAGCCCAAAGTCTTCATCCAAAAGTGGACATCACCATTGTAGCCACCTAGCAAGTGCCCAGTAGGGATTAGATAAGCTAATGCTCATAATGCGTTTAGCACGATACCTGGCAGTAAATATGACAGGTCTTACAGGTTGGCCTTGATTATTACTTGTTATTAATAATGATTAAATAAGAGCCACATTAAGAAAAAGGAAAGGCACATGGTAGGTATGCAATGCCCCCTGCCTGTTAGATTCCCACAGGTCTCAGCACCTGGAGCCCTGAATGGGAATGGCATGGACTCCAGGCAAACCTGCCCTGGCGTTTTCTGTCTGCACAAGCACAGTTCAGCTTCTGTTTGCAAAGGGCTGGGCTGCAGACTTCACGTTTCAGTTTTTCTTGGCCACAGGGAAGGGGTGGGGGGTGGGGGCACAGCCACCCTCTCCTTTTACGGAAGATAGCCTAAGAAAGGCTGTTGGCTTAGGTTTTCTCTGAACAGAGCTGGGCACCTTTAGGGAACAGATAAGCCCTCTCTGCCCAGGATCGATCCACCCAGGAAGAGAGAGAGCACAGAAGCGAAAGTGTATGAGTGCATTTAATTCCCAGAAAAGTCGAAAGGCACCACCCTAGGGTGCAAGGGGCTACAGAGAGCTGCCCTAAGCCCTCCTCGGCAGCCACCCCCAGCCCACACTGTACAAATGGTTCAGCTGCAACCAACAGTAGAGCACAAGGCTCACAATGAGAGCTGTCAACTTCACTCTGAAAAACCCTGCAACAAGAGCCATTTGATAAGGTAAATTAGGAAATGCGCTAATTTTAAACTGAGCCTCAATGCCTGGGACATGAGTGGAAATAACCAAGGAAGGAAACAGAGTCTAAAACCGATCTTACAAATCTGTGAAGATCTGACCATACCAAAGGTTGGCATGAACAATGGAAACCTACTAACACCTCCGATGGCAGCGTGGTGAGCTATAGCCGCCAAGGATGGCAATTTTGGCAAAGTCTTATAGATGGCAAAGTGCACATACCCCACCACCTAGTAACTCCAGCCCACGGTAGACACGCAGTCTAGAGCCTAGAGAAATGTGCACCGGTGCAAAAGGAGTCGTTTGAAAGAAAGTTCAGAGATAAAGTTATTTGAAAAATTAGAAACCCAAATTCCCATCAAAAGAAGAATGCATAAGGGCTGAGGATATAGCTCAGTTGGTGGAGTGCTTGCCTCACATGCACAAGGCCCTGGGTTCAAACCCCAGCACCAAAAAAAAAAAAAAAAAAAAGAAGAAGAAGAAGAAGAAGAATGCATAAATTAACTGTGGAGTATGTACATAATAAGAGAGCATACAGCAGTTTAAATTAATAAGAGTTAACAAGGATGAACATGAAAAAAGTCTCAAAAATAAACGTTGAAAGTAAGTTGGGAAAAGGATACATACAGTATATCACCAATTATAAAACTCTTAAATGACACTAAGCAATACTAGATGCAGCCAGAAGCGGTGGCACACACCTGTAATCCCAGCAGCTCAGGAGGCTAAAGCAAGAGAATCGTGAGTTCAAGGCCAGTCTCAGCAATTTAGTAAGGACCTACCAACTCAGCGAGATTCTGTCTCAAAATAAAATATAAAAAAGGGGTGGGGATGTGGTTCAGTGGTTAGTGCCATGGGTTCAATACCAGGTACAAAAAAAAAAAAAAAAATACCATATGCATACTGCTTGAACACATGCAGTATAACATCATTTAAAAAAGGTTAAGGCCATATAAAGCAATACTATATACTGTTCACAAATACATGCATATGCAATAAAAGTATAAAAGCATGTATGGAAATGATAAACAAATTCAGTCCAGAGGTCACCTCTAGACAGAAAAGAGAACTGGACCAGAGGTGAACATGGAAGGAGCATAATGTAATATAATGTGTAATGTAACTATAATTGTGTCAAATTCTCAAAGTGAGCAGGGAGTGGTGGTACACGCCTGTAATCCCAGCAGCTCAGGAGGCTGAGGCAGGAGGATCGAAAGTTCAAGACCAGCCTAAGAAACTTAGCAATTGAGGCCCTAAGCAACTTAGTGAGACCTGTCTCAAAATTAAATTAAATTTTAAAAGGTTGGGGATGGGGGCTGGGATTGTGGCTCAGCAGTAGAGCGCTCGCCTAGCACGTGCGCGGCCCGGGTTCGATTCTCAGCACCATGTAAACATAAATGCATTGCATTGTGTACAACTAAAGCAAATAAATAAATATTAAAAAAAAAAAAAAAGGTTGGGGATGTGGCTCTGTGATTAAGCACCCCTGGGTTCAACCCACAGTACAAAAAAAATCTCAAAATGATTAGTGGCTACACATTTGTTTCATTAACCTCAATCTTTTTATGTGCCAGGTGCTGTGGTGCACACCTGTAATTCCAGTGATTCATAAGGCTGAAGCAGAAGAATCATAAGTTCAAAGCCAGCCTCAGCAACTTAGCGAGGTCTTAAGCAATTCAGTGAGACCCTGTGTCTAAATAACATATAAAAAAGGAAAAAAGCTGGGGATGTGGCTCAGTGGTTACATATATATGTATATATATGTATGTGTGTGTATGTATTTATATACATGTATTTTTAAATGTGCCTCAAATATTTCATAATAAAAAATTAACTTTTTTATTTCTAGGGGAAGAAAATGAAAATTCAGCTTCCAAGGCAAACCATTAAAATCAACAAGATGAGTTTTTCCTCCCATAGGAAACAGAGGAAGCAAGAAGAGCCCTCTGGATCCCATCCCTGATTTTCTTGCGACCTTGGGAAAAGTGCTTATCTCCTCTGGATGGGCCTCCAGTCCCTGTTTCTAAGTGGGGAATAAAATCTCTGCTCTCTGCTTTCTGTCTTTAGCACTCAAGGCAGGCTACAAGTGAGCCCAGGGGAGGGAGCAGCCCTACGAAGAGCAGGAATAGCAGCACTTCCTGCCCTGACAGTCCGGCTGCCTGGGGTTTTTGAAAGATCCAATGAAAGTATATACACACTAGTATATCTGTATGCTTCAAACATCTATAATATAATCATACACACACACACACACACACACACACACACACACACATATATATATATATATACTCAATACCTGAAATGACACATATAAAGTATTTCAGGATGTTCAGAGCTAACAAACCATTAAAAAGAGAAAATAAGGGCTGGGGATATAGCTCAGTTGGTAGAGTGCTTGCCTCTCATGCACAAGGCCCTGGGTTCAATCCCAGCACCACAAAAAGTAAAATAAAATAAAAAGAGAAAATAAAACCACATTTTAGTTATCATCCATTTAACGCCACTTTACAAAATTTCTAAATATAATATCTGCATTTGTGTTGTTTACCAGAAGTCAATGTTACTTTGAGAAATAAAAACCTATCTATCGCTGGGTGTAGTGGCGCATGCCTGTAATCCCAACCACTCAGGAGGCTGAGGCAGGAGGATCGAAAGTTCAAAGCCAGCCTCAGCAACTTAGCAAGTCCTAGGTAATTTAGTGAGACCCTGTCTCAAAATTAAAAATAAAGAGAGGTGGGGCTGGGATTATAGCTCAGTGGTAGAGTGCTTGCCTAGCATAAAATAAAATAGCACCTCAGCACCACATTAAATAAATAAATAAATAAAGGTATAAAAATAATAACATTAAATATATATATAAAAATAAAATGGGCTGGGGATATGGCTCAGTGGTTAAGCAACCTTGGGTTCAATCTCCAGTATTCTCCCACCCCCCCAAAAGAAAACTATCAATAAAATTTTTACCTGATTTTCTTTAAGATTAGATATGGTCAAGATAACCCAACATACATTCAGTGGCATCATAAGATCCCATTGTTGTGGCTTAGGCTGGAGACAGTGGGCACCTGTTCTGCTTCCCCAGCCAACGTCCACGCCTCCCCAGGTTAACATATGAGGTGCTTGGCTTGAAGTAGCTCCTAAGTTAAAGACTTCCCACTCTGGGTCTGACCACTGCCCCACTAGCTGCTCTCATAGCAGTCTGCAGCAGTCTATGCTTTGCACACACCTTAAGCGAGCAAATAATTACTCATGCTCCACTTTTCACCTCATTTATGGTAGTCACCCCAGCCTAGCACAGAACTCTGCACATAATAAAGGACTCAAACATGTTTTAAAACAATATTGTGTTCCTGGGATCAGATTTGATTCTAAGGGGTCTCAAATCCACGAGCAGGTGCCAGCAGTCTGGCCGCCACTAACTCCTCTCTCCATCCAACGTCTCTCCTGGGGCTCCCTCAGGCATGCTCAGAGCTGGCTCCAGTGACTAATTCTATCAGCCAGGAATCCCTGACTGCAGACACACACACACATAGTCCCAGTCATGCCCAATCAGTATTTTGGGGGAAAATCTGCCCATGCTTCCCCCAGAGAACAGCAGAAGCGTGGGAGAGCAGCGCGCAGCATGGTCAGACATGGACGCACCTCACAGCCACCCTGCTCACCCAGTTTATTTCCTCACACATTCCCAAATCATCAAACCAGAGGAAGGGATGGGGCTTCTCTTGGGGAGAAACCTTAGGAAGACCCAAGGTGGAGGGAACAGAGATTATGAAATGAAGATTCACCACGGGAACCTTGCACTGGCTGTTTGACACTAGATTGACAGGTATATGAGACAGTTTCCATGATTTTATAACTCTCTCCTCTCTCACCCCTGATCAATAAGGAACAGGAGTTTTTTAATTTTGTTTTGTTGTTTTGTTTTTATGCTTTCCTTTACAACTGAACACCCAGGCTCTAAGGAATGGGACCTTGGGTCACCCTTCAATTGCTAAGCATACTCTACCCCATCTTCCTGGGCCAAGCACTCAAGGGCTCCTGGGTTTGGCCACTGGACAAATCACAACTGTTTGTTCACCTCCTAATGGAGATTACTTAGAATTATGGGGATCCCACCCAGAGAAAACTCCACTAGTGTTTGTTACCAATTTGTCAGGCCTAAAGGAAAGGAAGTCAGTTCTTTCTTTAGAGGCCAAGTTCTGACCTTCCTGGATCCATCTTCCTTTTCTAAACAAATAGCACACTATGCAATCCTTCACCCTCCTCCAGATCCTTACTGGCAACATCCAGGAGAGGAGGCTGGCGGGATGAGAGGCATGTTAAAAGTCACTTAGAGGTCAAAGGACCCGGCCTCTAGCTGCAGAACGAGCAGATGTCTGACATTCTAATGAATGGAATCATTCACAAGCACACACGTGCCACCTTTTCCTCCTAAAAGCATTAGAAGAATGAAAGAAAAATATGTTTTATGTTTCATTCAGCCTAATGTCAGGACATCCTTTTCGCTGTACCATTAACCAATACTGTACAGATGTGCTTGGAAAATAGGGCTGCAAGCCCTATCGGTTCAACAGATGCTTCAGCTGTTTGGGTCTGGGATGTGTTCTGTGAGGCTGAATTACCAATGTGCCAAAACAGACAATGAGGAGAGAGATGATACCCTTTCATTATCACTCGTGTATTCTGAGCAAACCTGAAAACCTCCCCCAGCACAATCCAATCTCCCACCTCCAGGCCAGACAGCAAGAAGATGCTCTTGTGGGTTACTAAGGAATACCAGGTCTGTACCCAGAGCCCTGCAGGCTGGATGGCTGAATCATCATGGCCGCCCACAAGATGAAAGTAGTCCTCACTGGGTCCCCTTCACATGGCCCAGCCCCACAAGAAGTGTAGGGCTTGGAGTTCTGCATCCCCACCAGGCTTTCCCACTGGTGAGTGGTGGGTAGGGATGGCAGGTCTCTAATATCTCCTGAGCCCCAGGAGGGCAGATCAGCATACAAGGCAGTGGGTAACACCCAGTGGTCATTGGAGCAAGTGTCCACTATGCTCATCCTCAGGAGGCTCAAGAAGCTTCCCAGGGACCACACCCACACATGGCAGTGTCACAACATACCATGCAGGTGGAGCTGATGCCCTGCAAGAACCTACACGTTCCCTACAAAAAACAGCTTAAGAAGTCCTAGGTGAGACGCAAGAAAGTCATCTTGTTTCTAGGAACCTCCTTGACAAACAATGTTGTCTGGTGGAAATTTTGGCCTCAGGACCTTCCTGCAGCAAATTCTGGGACTACAGGAGGGAAGGGTATCAGGGTAACAATCTTAGAGTGAGGAGGAATTTAGTGAAGAAACAGTTGAATCAGAAGTCACATACTCAGACACTGACAGGCGCCTGAGTGATAGAATATGCATAGACAGATGTCAATCAGGCCACTCGTGGTAGTGGAGGGCTCTGAGGCCTCCCTAGACACTGCATGTCTGATAGTCCACTCAGTGGGCTATCTTAGCCCAACTCAGCTGCTGCAGACCATCACCAGCAAGCAGAGCACCTAGCAGTCACACAGGTGGTGGTGGGTGTGGACACTGGAAGTTTAGTTTACAAGGTCATTTGGGCCTTCAACCCAGTGACTTGTCACGGTGGGAGGTCTGTCTCCCTCCCCAGTGGGAAGAGCATCAGTGATGCACAACACCTTTAAAGAAAACTTGTACAATGTATTGGTTTGCATGGCTCCCTGAGGTCAGGCCAGAAGGCCTCTCCAGGGTGCTCCAGGGGTGTGAGCATGAGTCCCCAGGTTCATGGCAGATTCTCAAGCCTATCTGCTAACTACCCCACTCCTGGTCCCCACCCAGCAGGACCGATCTAGGATCTCAGTGATATTCCCAGGGGCCCTGTCTCTCAGTACCTTCCCCTCAGCTGACTTCCAGGAGGAGCCCCAGTCAAGTTATCTGGGAGGAGGGAGGCAGGAGCCCCGCCCTGGCTCTACCTCTAACTGGCTGAATGACCTTGATGAGGTCTCTGCCCTCAGTAGGCCTGTTTCCTAAGGTGCCAGATGAGAGAGTCATTGGTGAACAGGGACATCCTGTGGCTTGCAGGGCAGAAAATCGAGGTCTGTCCACTTGGGCCTCTCACCTGTAGGTAGCATTGCCTGTCTGAACTTCAAAGTCAGGTTGATTTTGCCGGTCCATCCCACCTAACCCCAGCAGTAACCACCCGGGAGGTGGGGAGCCTGTGCCAGACCTGGCACTGATAAAATGGGTGTATTCCACTACAATTTGAACTGTTTCTGTATATTACCATAGTGAAGCTGGCAAAGGGATGATACAGCTTTAAGACTCACCAGCAGACAGTATTTTACACTCAACAAACTTAAAGGCAGTAACCCCCTAGGGTAGGGAGAATGCATGCATGTGCAGGAACACAGGCCACAAGTGCATACAGGTCAAGGCCTCCGACTGAAGTGGCCAGTCTCTTATGTGAGCTGGCTGGAAATTACAGCTTAAGAGGAATAAAAAATTCCATTCAGACGTGCGGCTCCAGACCTGAGGCCTATGAGCAAAGTTTCCGGTGGCCTCCGCACCCCTCCCGGTTCCGGAAAGCCAGGCGGGTCACCCCGTCCTCAGATTAAGGAGCAGCTGCAATAGCTAGGGGAGCCCGGATGACAGTTTCTCTGAAGCACCCGACCCCCTCCTCTGGGAGCCCCAAATATGGGATGCCTGGCCTCCACCCAGCACCCCCGCCAGCTGCTCGCTCACCTCCCCAGCATCTGCGAGATCACGCCTCCCTACGCCCACAGCGCCCGGACCTTTTCAAACAGGCCCTGCGGACCGGCCCGCTGGTCCCCACCCAACCAGCTCTCCGAATGGACGGGGACCCATCTGACATCCACCGCCCGTTTCAAGGACACTGCAGCAAGCAGCCCAGTCTCGAGGGTCTTCAGCCCACCGCCCCTCTTCTCAACACACACGCGGATGCTGACAATGTCGGGGAGAATTCCAGGGCGAGGCCATCCCACCGCGCTCTGTAGTCCAACCATACGCTGGCCCGGGGGAGGCCGGGCGCGGGAGGATGGAGGCGGCGGCGAGCGGATGCCGGAATGCAGGCTGAGGCCAGGGCGCCGGCTGCTGCGCGGGCGGAGGCTCACCTTTTTGACTTGGTCATCCTTCAGCTCGGTGAAGTAATAGGCCAGGAGCTGCGCGGCGATCATGCTGGCGGTCTGGGGCGCGGAGCGGCAGGCGTGGGGCCGAGAGGTCCTCCGCAGCCGGGGTGAGCAGTGGTCCTCCGGCGGCGGCTCGGCGGCTCCTCCTCCTCCCGCGGCTCCTCCCCCTCGGCCCGGGGCGCGGCGTCGGCTTGCGCGCTCCCAGTCTCCGCGCTCGCGTCTCCGGGAGGGTGACAGCCGCCGGCCGGCCCACCTCCTCCGCGCCCATTGGCTGCCGCCCGCCTCTGCAGCGCCGGGCGGGGGCGTCCCGGCCGGGATGGGGGGCGCGGCGTCCGCTCCCTCCCGCGCCGGAAAGGGGGCGGGTAACACCGCGAAATCCCCCCCGCTCGGGCATCACCCTGCACGTTCCCCACGTAGGGAGCCGGCGCCGGACGGGAGGAGCTCTCCCGAGCGCACCGTCACGCGTGGCGGTGCCGTGCCTGGCGGACGGGCAGCGGGCGGGGAGGCGCGGGGCGCGGCCGGCCGGTACTAAAGGCCCCGGAAGGCTTGCTGCGGGACTGGGCAGCCTGGAGGGCAGCGTGCAGTCCCCCTTCCTCAGAAATGAAGTCTCGCCCCCAAGGCTCCCGCGGATGGGGAGGTACCGGGAGGGGGCTTTAGAAGTGGGCGTGGAAAGCAAGCGGAAGCGGGAGCCTGGAGGCCTCGCGGTCTTGGCACCCGGGTCCCCGCGCCTGCCGACTCTCGCGTGTCAACAGGCCGAGCGTGGCGCCCCACCTTGGCCCTCGGCGACAGTACATCGCCCCACCCGGGCCCGCTCGGCTTACTTCTCGGGCTGGCGGGTTTGTATTGCTAAACCCTGAGAGTCGCACCAGAGCTCCCGCCCCTGAGTCACGGGCTCCTTGGAGGTCGCAGCCCCGCTGGACGGAGCTTGGGCCACAGGCCCCGGCCAGTCCCCATCCTTAAGGCCTCCTCTTGCTCTTGGGCATCCAGGCCCACGGGGTCGGGGTATAGTTCAGGAGCCCCTTCCAGGTGCTGTCTTTTTACTTCCCCAGGGTAAGTTAGAAGATATTGGCAGAATCCCTAGTAAACCTTTCAGCTTCAAGGCGAAGGGTACAGGGTAGGAGTGAGGGGCAGAAACAGAGATATGCTGCTACAAGGATAAATAGCAACCCTAAGAATCTCAGATGAAGAACTTTTGTGTGCTGAGGCCACTAGAAGCTTGAGTATCTTACAGGATGACATGTGATGAGCTCAAACATTATCCTGATTCAACAGGTAAGGAAACTGAGACCCAAGTGAAACTTCAGTCTTGCTGGACTTTAACAGCCATGAAGTTGTAGATCAAGGATTAGAACTTGGGTCTATGTCTTCCAGGCTGGAGCTCATTCCTGAAGTTTACTATCCGCCTTCCACCCCATTGTATGCACCCTCTCTGCCCAAATAGTCCAGTTCCTAGGACCAAAGCTGCACCCTGTGGTACCCCTGAAATGATCAAAGTCCACCTGGCTACCTCTGCCCCAGTCCTGGATGCTGGGAGTCCCTATCTCCTGGCCAGGTCTAGCAAAGTTACAGTTGCTTCAGGAAGAAGATGACCTAGGTCCAGAGCAGCCCTCCTCAGGAACCCAGGGACCTAACAGCTGCCATCACCCACTGAGAAGGAGGAGCTTACACACAACCCTGGAGAGCACAGGCTCTATCCAGAGTGTACTCCACCTCCTGCCTTATGACCTGTGCAGAGAGGCATCCTGAGTCACCTCTCTGGACCTTTCCTCATCCATAAGATTGAGGTGCTTACTAATGCCCTTTGTTGTTGTGAAATACCATAAATAAATTCAGGCACCTAATACTTAATAACTGGTGGGTATTATAAGAGAATTGGGAAACTGATGAGGTTAAAGCTTAAGGACCTCTCCCCCTTTCCAGGCTAAGGGACCAGCCATTTTATATTTTAGTTTCCAAAGAGAAACTCCCCCCTGCGAGTTACTTAATCTTTGAGTGCCACAGAGCCTCATTCTGCCCCTGTATAATTATAAACCAGGTACAGGGGTTTTCTGACACATATCAAATATAACTACCAATGTGGCCATAAAGCAACATGGAGTAGGTGAGAACAAGATGGTGGTTCTGCACTGCCATTTGATTTGAGTCCTGCCAGTGCACAAAGCTCTCAAGGCTGGGAGCTCTTTGAGGATGGAAGACTGTGTTTTGCTCATTGCTATGGCTCCCACACCTCGCCCAGTGCTGGCACTACTCAACCGACTGAATGAGCCAAGGATGGTGATAGAGCATTACCCTCACCCAGTGCCCAGCTGGCACCATTTCCCTGGCCCCCTTACAACTCTTAGCCAGAGTTGGGGAGCAGCTGATCCTGCAAACAGCCAGGCTACCTGCAAGATGTTCTCTTCACAGACAGGAAGGTGCCTCTGCTTTATCTTCCCTGACCTTTGGAGAAGAAGTTGCTTCCCAAGGTGACTAAAACCTCCCCAGCTCCTGCATACAACAGGCCCCAAGGGCTAGAAATATTTCCTAAGATACATCCCTAGGCCTGATCTACTGCTGCCTCCCAACCCCCAGTCCTCCTCTTCCTGGGCCAGAAATATGACAAGAGCCTTCTAGCTGTCCTCCCCGATTCCTGGCTTCCCGCCATCCAAGTCATTCTGAGCTCCAGACCACATTAATCCTGCTAAAAAGGAGCCTAATGACACCATGCCCCAGCCCACAAGCCCTCCCTGGCCCCCTGCTTCCTGATGGAGCCAATTTAAACATCTGAGGCCTTCTGTCATCTGACTCCACTCTTCCCTACTTATCTTTTCCTTCACCCTTTGCCATAGAGCAAGACCACTTCCCACTGTCCTTGGCACCTACCACACCCATTCCATTTGTGCCCCTACTCATATTTCCCTCCTCACCCTGTCTTCTCCACTCACCTTTGCCTGAAGAAATATCTCCTTCCTAAGGTCCGGCTAACCCACCTTCCCCAGAAAGCCTCCCCTGACTCACCTCAGCCTCCCAGGCCTCAGCACCTCCACAGGGCACACTCGGGCTGTGTTCAGAGTCCATCCAAATAGAGACCAAGGCTCTTCTTTGCAGATGAGTAGCCTGAGACACACCTGGTGGGCCATCTTGCCCAGTGTCAGATTGTGGTAGCGTTTGGAGCCAGGACTCAAACCCAGTTCTGATGCCTAGCCAGTGCTGTCTGTCCTACCCTGCACCAGGCAGCCTGAGCCCCAGATAAATAACACTGAGTCATGACCGCCTACCTGATAGGGGTGACTGTCTTCTGGGGGCTGGTCTTATCGGCCCCAATCAGACCACTTCCAGTGTTGTGTCCCCTCTTTATCAAACCAATGGTCACCTCATGCATGTCTGCTTCTGTTTGCCATTACACAGCTCTTAAACCCGACTTTCCTCTGTCACTTCTTGGACCCACTGGAAGACCTCAACCCAAAGAGAGTCTGTAGTTCCCTCTCCCTCCAGAGGGCCTTCTCCTTTCCCTGAAGTCCTATGAACTCTCGGTTCATTCACTATGGTTCTGCTTGTACAAGCTGGGGGAAGGATCAGATGGGGCCAGCCTGCCACCCCAAGAAATACACCTGCCTGGAAGACATTGCAGGCTGCATTCTCAGAATGTCTCTACTGATTCCCATCTGGCCCACAGCACCAGGAATGGTACTGCAGAAATGATCTCCAGCCGATAGATCAAAGCTGTACCCCCAGCACCTGGGAGCACACTGTCACAGCAATAATGTTTGCATAAGGTTGACAGTGTACAGAGCAGTTTCTCTCATTTATTGCCTCATTTCTCCTGATAACAGCCTGGTGAGGTTAGAAGGGCAAATATCATTATCCACACTTAATCAATCAATGAGGTATGGAAGTTAGAGGGCTTGTTTAAAGTCTGGAAGAGAGAACAAGAAAAGAAAAATGAAGGCCAGTGCCTATACCACTCTACATCTTGGAATCCTGACCCTGTAGGGACTGTCATGCACAGCACATCCTACAGGGATCCTGACCCAGCATTTCTGTGAGTTAGATCCGTGGTTTTCTGCCTGGCTGCACTAGAGTCACCTGCAGACCTTTCCAGATGTGAATGCCCAAAAAAATACTGAGCCAGGGAAAATGACTGATCGGATCTGGATTATGATATTCAAATATCACTTTATCAAATTCCTTGTGAGACTCAGATGTTGCCAGGAATGAGAACTGGTGACTTAGTCCCTAATGTTAGGACTAACATCTGGAAGAAGTTTTGTTGTTGTTGTTGTTGTTTGTGGTACTGAGGATTGAACTCGGGGGCACTTGACCACTTCTCCAGCCCTTTTTTATATTTTATTTAGAGACAGGGTCTTGCTGAGTCGCTTAGGGCCTTGCTCAGTTGCTGAGGCTGACCTTGAACTCAAGATCCTCCTGCCTCAGCCTCTGGAGCAACTGGAATTACAGGTGGGCACCACCACAGCTGAAAGAAGATTCTAAAATGAATTGACCTATACTTCTCTTAGCAGTCTCTCTAGGAGAAGCTGAAGATGGCTCCTCTAATTTTTGGTGGTTCTGCAAATCCCTAGGCACAGTGGGTGGAAATTCATTCAACTTTGCATCTGCTTTGTAGATATTCTGCTCCCTACAGAGGGCCTGTGTGGAGGCCCTGGCCACCAGCCCTCAGAGTGGCCGGAGTTGCAAACTCACGTTGTCAGGCTGTATCCTTCCCACTTTCATTGGCTTAAAAGTTCTGCCCTCCACATTGTAACAGGGCCAAGAAACTAGTAACCACCAGGTTTAAAACTGTGGCCCACAGTATCTTATTTGGCCCATCTGATACTTTATACATATGGGTCTACACGTAAAAATTAGAAGAATTTTACTTTAAAACCCAGGTGTCTGGAGTCTCGGGTCTAGCCACACAGGACCTATATCAGTGATCGTGTAGCAACAGTCAGCTGGAGCTGAGAGCCACCTTTAGACAGGTCAGCAGACTCCAGCTGGCCCAGGCCCACCCGAGCCACCTGCTTCACTGATTCATCCTGCTGGCCAGCCCTGGGAGGCATTCCAATGTTCAGCTCCTAACAACTGGAATTTCCAGGCGGAAGGCCTCAGGTATTAGGGCAGAGGTTAGGATTAAGAAAGAGAGGCAAGGGCTGGAGCTATAGCTCAGTGGTGGAGTGCCTGCCTCGCACGTGTGAGGCACTGGGTTCGATCCTCAGCACCACATAAATATAAATATACAACTAAAAAAATTTTTTTTAAAAGACAAGTTGTGAGGAGCCATTCTGTATGTACGCACAGTTAAGTCCTGAGCGCTAAGGAGATATTGAACAATTATTGTGCTATGATAACTTGGGCCTTATCCCTGCTTGGATAATGAGGTGTGACTCCAGGAGTAGGCATCACCCACTGGGGTTGAATTACACTCAACCCCCTGAAACCTGACCACTTGCCTCATTTGAATGGCTAAGCCCAATAAAACTGGTTTGAGGCCTGTGTGCTCTCTCTCTCTTTCCACAGACCCCCTGAGGTCAGAGGAGTGGTCACAGGACCCAAAGAAAAAGGTATTTCTCTGTCTCTGTGTGATTATTTGGTGCCAGCTCAGTTCACCTGGAGTGACCTTCAGTGTTTAGTCGTGGGATGCGACAGCAAGTAGGGCATAGAATTGAAATTTTGCACCTGGATCTTGGGCCCTGGGCACCTCTCTGGCTCTCTCTCCCCAGTTACCAGCCCTCTCCTGTGTCAGAGAGACCCACAGCTACTGCCCCTTGCTCCACCCTGACCCATTCGCCAGGCTTAAACAGGGCCTATGTATACCTTTCCTGAGATACCTTTCCCAGCTTTCGTCCCAAGGAGGCTTCCACTCCCCTTTAGAGATAAAAGTCCCTCAGAGGAACTGAGAGAAAGGCCCAGTCCCACTCCATCCTCTCCAGACATCTCACCCTCCTTCCATGGCTTCTGACCCTGACAAGCCTTCTAGGCCTAGAGAACTGTAGCCTGGAACAGGAAGAGTTAACCAGACTGCTGAAGCCTTTCTGGGCTTCAGACCTGCTCCTTATCTCAGGCTGGCTCCTTCCCCAAAGAAAGCCCATATCTTGTTGGGCCAGAGCAATCTCAAATCACCCTGCTGGGTTTCCTGAGACAGTTCTCCCCAGAGCCCATGTGGGGCAGACCACCTTCACTCCCACAAAGGTCTCCTTTCCTTGGAATTAGCACCAAAATAGTGAGCGCTGGGAAGTGTTCACACACAGAATCCACACCTACACCTGAGCAGGGTTCCTAGGCCATGGAGTTCACAGGCCAGACACAAAGAATTAGGAATTGACTTTTTATTTTGTTTAGAAAGGATTCTTTTTTTGGGGGTGGGGGGGGGGGTGATTGGGGATATAGCTCAGTTGGTAGAGTGCTTGCCTCACATGCACAAGGCCCACCAAAAAAAAAAAAAAAAAACATTAAATACTTTTGGTGTTATGATAATAGCCAGTACTTAGGTAGAATTTTCTATATACCAGGTATTGTTCTAAGTTCTTTGCTGGGGGTAGAAGTGCAGCTCAGTGGTAGAGCATGTGCTTAGCATGTGCATGGCCCTGGTTCAATAAATTCTTTGCTTATATTAATTTGTTCAAGTCTTGTTATGGTTTGTGTGTGAAATGTCCCCCACAGGCTCATGTGTTAAAAGCTTGCAGCAGTGTTTGGAACAGTGTTCAGAGCTTGTGGGAAGTGACTAGATCAGGAAGGCTCTGATCTCATTGATGGATTAAGCCATTGGGTTCATGGGTGAATGGACTCTTGGGAGGAGGTGGTGGAAACTGTAGGGTGTGGGGCCTAGTTAGAGGAAGTAGGCCACTGGGGGTGTGTCCTGGAAGGGTGTATCTTGTCCCAAGCAAGCACTCCCCACCAACCCTCACTTTCTGCTTCCTGGTTACCATGAGTGAGCATGTGCCTCCACCACATGCTCCTGGCCAAGTTGTTCTGCTCTGACAAAGGTAGAGTGACTGTAGCCTGAAACCTCTGAAACCATGAGCCAAAATAAATCTTTCCTCCCTTAAGATGCTTTTTTTCATGGATAAAGGAAATGTGGTACATATACAAAATGGAATATTACTCAGCCATAAAGAAGAATGAAATTATGGTATTTGCCAGTAAATAGATGGAACTAGAGATTATCATGCTAAGTGAAATAAGCCAATCCTAAAATACTGAGAGCCAAATGTTCTCTCTGATATGCAAATGCTAACACACAATAAGGGGGTGGAATAGAAGTTCATTGGATTAGACAAAGGGGAATGAGGGAAGCAGGGGATGGGAATGGGAAAGACAGTAGAATGAATCGGACATAACTTTCCTATGTTAGACGTAAATACATGACCAGTGTAACTTCACATCACGTATGACCTCAAGAATGGGAAGTTATACTCCACGTATGTATATATCAAAATACACTCTACTCATATATATCTAAAAAGAACAAAATTTTAAAAATCTTTTTAAAAGATGTTTTTCTCAGGTATTTTGTCACAGTAACTAACCCAAGCCTTAAACAACCCAATGAGCTAGACACTAGCAATGTCGGATTTGACGAATGGGAGCCAGGGAGGTTAAATGACCTCCCCAAGGTCACACGGCTACTAAGTAGAATATCTGCAATTAGATCCAAGGCAGTCTGGCTCCAGACCACCCTGCTTCCAACAAGGTAAAGTATTTATTACACCATATTGTTCTTATTTTTCTCATCTTACTGAGGTTTGGTGAAACCTCGTCATAGATGGGCCCAAGGACCTGCATGGAGAGCCTGTCACCTGGGGCACAGGGTCCTGGTCTAGCTAGATTTGTAAAGCCTGGCCAGTGGATGCAGATCTGCAGCTCTCTTGTAAAGGGCATTCTCAAACCAAGCAGGGAGGCAGGCTGCATGGCGGGGTTACACATAGGCTCTGGAAGCCATTGCCCCTCTTGATGGAGTTGGGAGGAGACAACTGGCGTCAGTCCATTCCGCTGAGCTGGCTGAGTGGCCCTGCTCTGCCACTGTCTTCTCATTGTGCCCTGCCCAAAGAATCAAGAGTTTCTGCTTCCATCCCTCTCCCAAATTCCTGACCCATCTTTCCATCTGTCTCTGAGCCCCAACTCTTTTCTGTTCCACAGGAAGAGAGTTTGTGAAGCGCCTGATCTGCCCTGTGCTTACCTAGTCCCTAGAGTCACGGGCGTGAACAAGACAGATCCCTGCCCACGTTCTGGTGGAGAGATAGGCAGTCAGCCCATCACCAATTGAGTACACATTAGGCCAGACACCGGGAGGAGAGCTAAATCAGGGTGTAGCCGCCACAGCTATGTGCCATAACGTCCATTTCCAACTGAAAACTGCACCCATTTTTAGCTGAATGCAGAATAAGGTTCCCAGAATAAGGACCACATTTCCAGCCTCCCCTGCAGCTAGATAAGGGCACATAGCCAAGTTCTGGCCAAAGATGAAAGTGAGAACGTCTCGTGGTAGCTTCTGGAAGGCTGCCTTAAGACACAGCCATGGTGCAGCCTTCCCTCTGGGTCATTCCTTCTCCCTCCAGCCAAAGCACAAACACAGGGGCCCGAGAGCCAGCAGCCCCACTGATTATGACATAACCTTGGGAAAGGCAGGCACACAAAATAAAGCAACAAGCTAAAGGAGAAGGAGCCTGAACCCCTTTCACTATGGTGTCCCATGCAACCCCCAAACCTCCAGATTTCTGAAATTTGAGAGAAAAATAATTTCCAATGGGTTTCTTCACTTGCTGTTTGGGGGCTTTCTGTTACTGCCAGCCAAATCCAATCCTAGCTGATATACGAGTTGAACGAATACAGGGTAAAGGTACCGTTTTAGACAGAGTCCACAGGGAAGACCTCTCTGAGGGTGTGACCGTGGAGTAGAAACCAGAATAAAATGAGGAAGATGCCACACAAAACCTGGGAGTGTCCAGGCAACTATGTGTCAGTCACCCAGACTGGATGCCCGACCATCATCCCTGAGCTCCTTCTCCTCCAAGGCCACAGCTAGCTGGTCTGTTACCAAATCTGTTGGTTCTACCTGTCAAGGTAGCCTGGGGTGTGGCTCTGGGGGAGAGCACCTGTTAGCACTGGGTTCAACCCCTAGTGCTCGTGCACGTGCACACACACACATACAAGGTAATTTTGGCTGCGTCCTAAACCCAATGACAAGTGTCCTGATAAAAGGCAGATGAAAAGAACAGGGAGAAAGAGAGGACATGTGAAGACAGAGAGAATGAGCTCGCAGCCGCAGCAAGGAACCACTGGAACCATTAGAAGCAGAAGAGGAAAAGAAGAATTTTCCCCTAGTGCCTGCAGAGGGAGCACGGCCCTGCTGCCACCTTGATCTTGAGCGCCTGGCCTCCAGGACTATGCAACAAGAAATTTCTGTTGTTTTAAGCCACGAAGTTTGTGATAATTTGTTATGTCAGCCCTGGGAAATGAATAAAAGGCCCTGTCACTGTCAACTCTCCCCTAGCCCAGCTATGGAACTTATTTTTAGGAATCCTGTCAGTGGAAATGCTTTAATCACACATCAAATATTGTCATGCAACTCGATAATGTATAGATTTATTCCCAGCAGCTCAGGAGGCTAGGCAGGAGGATTACAAGTTCAAAGCTAACTTCAGCAACTTAGACCCTGTGTCAAAATAAAAAATAAAAAGGGCTGGGGATGTGGGTCAGTGGTTAAGTGCCCTGGGTTCAATCCCTGGTACCAAAAATAATAATAATAATAATAATAATAATAAGAAGAAGAAGAAGAAGAAGAAGATTTATTTATTTATAACTATCAATGCATACTATTGTATTAATATATTATGTATGTTATAAACACAGCTATAAACATTTTTTGTCATTGATCGGCAGTCAATGACAAAAAACAAGTAAGATAGATAGGAGTGTAAAATAATGTAATAAGTTTGAGACTGGCTATTTCTAATATGGTTAAAATACACATCTTACCACATGATTAAACAATTCCACTCATCTATTTACCCAAAAGAAATGAGATCATTTTAGGATTCATCCATGTCTTAGTACATAGCTGAAATTTTTTTTTTGACAAGCAATATTACATTGTGCAAATATACCACAATTTATTTATTCAAAGATTTGTGCACATGTTCATAGCAGCTTTATTAGTAATAGTGTAGAACTAGATACAATCTAAGTGGCCATGAACAGGTTAGTAGATATACAAATTGTGGTATATCCATCCAATGAAATATTTGTCAGCTATAAAAAAGGAATGTTTTGGGGGATGGTAATATTTTTATTGAGATGTAATTCAAATATCACATAATTTCCTTTTTTTTTAGGGACTCATTATGTTGCTCAGGCTGTTCTCAAATTCCTGGACTCGATCCAGTCCCACCAACCTCCACCCCAGAGCAGGAGACAGCAAGGACGGACCTGCCAACTCTGCCTGAGCCCAGGCGGGCCCAGGGCAGTCCCACTGACCTTCACCCCAGTGCGGTTAGCCCCAGACCACTGCAGTAGCTCAGACTCAACCAGTTTGGCCCACACCAACCAGTGTGAACCCAACCCCAGGTAGCATACTTTGAGGGTCAGTGGCAGGTTCTGATAGTCCAGCGCTAAGGGTAGGCACAGACAACCTGCAAGGGTATTATAAGAATATAGGGAAGAAACTGTAATAACTCAGATCTACACTGCAAAAAAGTAAAGCAAATAGACATCATGAAAAAACAGTGGAAGAAAATACCCCAAACAAACCAGGATTCTACAATAACAGCACCCATGCTCAGCGAAGTTGAAGAAATGTCAGAGAAGGAGTTCAGAAGGTTCATAATTAAAATGATCTGTAAATCAAAGAATGACCAAAATGAGCAAATACAGGCAAAAATTGACCACTACAACAAAGATATAAGAGAGCAAATACAGGTAGCAAAAGATTAATTCAAAAAAGAGATAGAAACTCTGAAAAAAAAATAGTTAGAAATCCTTGAAATGAAGGAAACAATTAACCAAATAAAAAACACAATTGAAGGCATCACCAACAGACTAGATCAAGTGGAAGAAAGAACTTCAGACAATGAAGACAAAGTATATAATCTTGAAAATAAAGTTGACCACACAATGAAGATAGTAAGAAACCATGAACAGAACATCCAGCATCAAAAGACCAAATCTAAGAATAATTGGGATAGAGGAAGGCACAGAGTTTCAAACCAAAGAAATGCACAACCTCTTCAATGAGATAATATCAGAAAATTTCCCAAGCATGAAGAATGAATTGGAAAACCAAATACAAGAGGCCTATAGGACACCAAATGTACAAAATTACAACAGATCTACACCAAGACACATTATAATGAAAATGCCTAGCATACACAACAAGGATAGAATTTTAATGGCCACAAAAGAGAGGAATCAGATGACGTATAGGGGGAGAACAATTCGTATCACAGCAGATTTTTCAATTCAGACACTCAAAGCTAGGAGATCATGGAACAACATATTCCAAGCACTGAAGGAAAAGGGATGCCAACCAAGAATCTTATACCCAGCAAAATTAAGCTTTAGATTTGAGGATGAAATAAAAACCTTCCATGATAAACAAAAGTTAAAAGAATTTACAAGTAGAAATCCAGCACTACAGAACATCCTCGGCAAAATATTCCATGAAGAGGAAAAGAAAAACAATGATGAAAATCAACAGAGGGAGGTATTACACTAAAGGAAAAAAACAATCAGAAAAGAAACCATGTCAAGGTAAATACCAGAAATAAAAATGGCTGGGAATACAAAACACATCTCAATAATAACTCTGAATGTTAATGGCCTAAACTAACCAATCAAAAGACATAGACTAGCAGATTGGATCAAAAAAACAGACCCAACAATATGCTGCCTCCAAGAGACTCATCTCATAGGAAAAGACATCCATAGGCTGAGGGTAAAAGGTTGGGAGAAATCCTACAACTCATATGGACAGAGGAAATAAGCAGGGGTATCCATCCTCATATCAAATAAAGTAGACTTCAAACTAAAGTCAAACAAAAGGGATAAAGAAGGACACTATATACTGCTCAAGGGAACTATACACCAACAAGACTTAACAATTATAAATATATATGCCCCAAACAATGGAGCATCCATGTTCATCAAACAAACTCTCCTGAAGTTTAAGAGTCAAATTGACCACAACACAATAATTCTGGGTGACTTTAACACACCCCTTTCACCACTGGATAGATCTTCCAAACAAAAGCTGAACAAAGAAACTATAGAACTCAAAAATACAATAAACAACTTAGACTTAACTGACTTATATAGAATATTTCATCCTTCAACAAGTGAATACACTTTCTTCTCAGCAGCACATGGAACCTTCTCTAAAATAGACCATATACTAGGCCACAAAACAACTCTGAGCAAATACAAAAAAGTTGAGATATTACCCTGCATTCTATCCAACCATAATGGAATGAAATTAGAAATCAATGATAAAATAAGAAATAAAAGCTACTCCAACACCTGGAGACTAAATAATATGCTACTGAATGAACAATGGGTTGCAGATGACATCAAAGAGGAGATTAAAAAATTCTTAGAGGTGAATGAGAACACAGACACAACATATCAAAATCTCTGGGACACTATGAAGGCAGATCTAAGAGGAAAGTTCATTGCATTGAGTTCATTCCTCAAAAGAAGGAAAAAGTCAACAAATAAATGACTTAAAATTACATCTCAAAGCTCTAGAAAAAGAAGAGCAATCCAACACCAAAAGTGGTAGAAGACAGGAAATAATTAAAATCAGAGCTGAAATTAATGAAATTGAAACCAAAGAAACAATTGAAAAAATGGACAAAACAAAAAGTTGGTTCTTTGAAAAAATAAACAAAATTGACAGACCCTTATCCAGGCAAAGAGAAGGAGAGAGATAACTCAAATTACTAACATATGTGATGAAAAAGGAAATATCACAACAAACACTACGGAAATACAGGAAATAATTCGAAATTATTTTGAAAACTTGTACTCCAACAAAATACAAAACACCGAAGGCATCAACAAATTTCTAGAGTTGTATGATCTACCCAAACTTAAGCAGGATGATATACATAATTTGAACAGACCAATTTCAAGTGACGAAATAGAAGATGCCATCAGAAGCCCACCAACCAAGAAAAGCCCAGGACCAGATGGATACACAGCTGAGTTCTACAAGACCTTCAAAGAAGAACTGATACCAATACTCTTCAATTTATTTCAGGAAATAGAAAAAGAGGGAGCACTTCCAAACTCATTCTATGAGGCCAACATCACCCTGATCCCCAAACCAGGCAAAGACACATCCAAAAAAGAAAATTTCAGACCCATATCTTTAATGAACATAGATGCAAAAATTCTCAATAAAATTCTAGCAGCTGGGCACAGTGGCGCACGCCTGTAATCCCAGCACTTTGGGAGGCTGAGGCAGGAGGATCGCGAGTTCAAAGCCAGCCTCAGCAATGGTGAGGCACTTAGCAACTCAGTGAGACCCTGTCTCCAAATAAAATACAAAAAAGGGCTGGGGATATGGCCCAGTGGGTGAGTGCCCCTGAGTTCAATCCCTGGTACCACACACACACACACAAAAAAAATTCTAGCAAAATGGATACAAAAACATATCAAAAAAATATAATACACCACGATTAAGTGGGGTTCATTCCAGGGATGCAAGGATGGTTCAACATACAGAAAACAATAAATGTAATTCATCACGTCAATAGACTCAAAGATAAGAACCATATGATTATCTCAATAGATGCAGAAAAAACATTTGACAAAATACAGCACCCCTTCGTGCTTAAAACACTAGAAAAACTAGGGATAACAGGAACATATCTCAACATCGTAAAAGCTATATATGCTAATCCCCAGGCCAACATTATTCTAAATGGAGAAAAACTGAAAGCATTCCCTCTAAAAACTGGAACAAAGCAGGGATGCCCTCTTTCACCACTTCTATTCAACATTGTAATTGAAATGCTGGCCAGAGCAATAAGACAGACGAAAGAAATTAAAGGGAGATGGGTAAAGTGGAACTCAAATTATCATTATTTGCTGATGATATGATTTTATACCTAGAAGATCCAAAAAAATTCCACCAGAAAACTTCTAGAACTCATAAATGAATTCAGCAAAGTAGCAGGATACAAAATCAACACCCATAAATCTAAGGCATTTCTATATATCAGTGACAAATCCTCTGAAAGGGAAATGAGGAAAACTACCCCGTTTACAATAGCATCAAAAAATAAAATAAAATACTTGGGAATCAATTTAACCAAAGATGTGAAAGACCTCTATAATGAAAACTACAGAACACTAAAGAAAGAAATATGGAAGACCTTAGAAGATGGAAAGATCTGCCCTGTTCTTGGATAGGCAGAACTAATATTGTCAAAATGACCATACTACCAAAAGCACTATACAGATTTAATACAATGCCAATCAAAATCCCAATGACATTCCTCATAGAAATAGAAAAAGCAGTCATGAAATTCATCTGGAAAAATAAGAGACCCAGAATAGCTAAAGCAATCCTTAGTAAGAAGAGTGAAGCAGGTGGCATCACTATACCAGACCTTAAATTATACTACAGAGCAATAGCAACAAAAACAGCATGGTATTGGCACCAAGATAGGCCAGTAGACCAATGGTACAGAATAGAGGACACAGAGACTAACACATATAATTTCAGTTATCTTATATTAGACAAAGTCACCAAAAATGTACATTGGAGAAAAGATAGCCTCTTCAACAAATGGTGCTGGGAAAACTGGAAATCCATATGCAATAAAATGAAATTAAACCTCTATCTCTCACCATGCACAAAATTCAACTCAAAGTGGATCAAGGATCTAGGAATTAGACCAGAGACACTACACCTAATAGAAGAAAAAGTAAGCTCTAATCTCCAACATGTTGGATTAGGCCCCAAGTTCCTTAATAAGAATCCTGTAGCACAAGAATTAATACCAAGAATCAATAAATGGGATAGACTCAAATTACAAAGCTTCTTCTCAGCAAAAGAAACAATCAGGGGCTGGGATGTGGCTCAGCGGTAGGCTGCTCGCCTAGCACGTGCGCGACCTGGGTTCGATCCTCAGCACCACGTAAAATTAGTACATGCATTGTGCATTGTGTACAACTAAAGCAAATAAATAAATATTTTTTTTAAAAAAAGAAACAGGGCTGGGATTGTGGCTCAGTGGTAGAGCGCTCGCCTAGCACGTGTGCGGCCCGGGTTCGATCCTCAGCACCACATACAAATAAACGCATTGTGTACAGCTAAAGCAAATAAATAAATATTTAAAAAAAGACATTGTGTACAACTAAAACAAATAAATAAATATTAAAAAAAAAGAAAGAAACAATCAGTGAGGCGAACAGAGAGCCTACTAATTGGGAACAAATTTTTACCACATGCACTAATCTCTAGAATATATAAAGAACTCAAAAATCTTAACACCAAAGAAACAAATAACCCAATCAATAAATGGGCCAAGGATCTGAACAGACACTTCTCAGAAGAAGATATACAATCAATCAACAAATATATGAAAAATGCTTAACCTCTCTGGCAATTAGAGAAATGCAAATCAAAACCACTCTAAGATTTCATCTCACACCTGTCAGAATGGCAGCTATTAAGAACACAAACAACAATAAATGTTGGAGAGGCTGTGGAGAAAAAGGCACACTCATACATTGTTGGTGGGACTGCAAAATGGTGCAGCCAATATGGAAAGCAGTATGGAGATACCTTGGAAAACTTGGAATGGAACCACCTTCTGACCCAGCTATCCCACTCCTTGGTCTTTACCCAAAAGACTTGAAAACAGCATACTACAGGGACACAGCCACATCAATGTTTATAGCAGCACAATTCACAATAGCTAAACTGTGGAACCAACCTAGATGCCCTTCAGTAGATGAATGGATAAAGAAAATGTGGTATATACACACAATGGAGTATTACTCAGCAATAAGAGAGAATAAAATCATGGCATTTGCAGGTAAATGGATGAAGTTAGAGAATATAATGCTAAGTGAAGTTAGCCAATCCCAAAAAGCCAAATGCCAAATGTTTTCTCTGATATAAGGAGGCCAATTCATAGTCGGGTTGGGATGGGGAGCATAGGAGGATTAGAGGAACACTAGAATGGCCAATGGGGAGGGAGGGGAAGAGAGGGGGCAAAAGGGTGAAGAAAAAAAAATGGTAGAATGAGATGTATATCATTACCCTAAGTGCATGTATGAAGTCACGAATGGTGTGAATATACTTTGCATACAACCAGAGATTTGTAAAAAAGTGCTCTATATGTGTAATGTGAAATGTAATGCATTCTGCTGTCATTTATAACAACTTAGAATAAAAAATAAATTAAAAAAAAAAAACTCCTGGACTCAAAGGATTCTCCTGCCTCAGCCTCCCAAGTAGCCAGGACTATAGGTGATAGATAGCTTACCCTCCCCCGCCCTCAGAGTTCTCCACATCCTGAGAGAAGCAACCTTGTTTCATTCTCGGCAGGATGTTTCTTCCCCGGACAGGATGTTTTTTCCCCCCGGGCAGGATGTTTCTTCCCTGGGCAGAATGTTTCTTTTCCCCAGGCAAGAGCCAATAGGCTTAAAAGGGCATCCTGTTCTAGCCAATGGTGTTTGGGGTTGCTCTAGTGCACCCCCCACCAGAAATCCCTATATAAGGCCCTGTTTGAGAGACTCAGACAGCCAGACAGACAGAGAGAGACACACGGACACAACATCAGATCGTCGCTGCTGAGAGGAGGAAGACATCGGCTCGTCGCTGCAGAGAGGAGGAAGCCACTGCAACAGCTCCAGACCCATCACCTCCAGCTCGACGGCAGCTGCCCCAGCCAGCAGCTCCAGACCCATCGCCTCCAGCCGAAGGCAGCTGCTCCAGCTGACAGCTCCAGACCCATCGCCTCCAGCCGACGGCAGCTGCTCCAGCTGACAGCTCCAGACCGACTACCTTCAGCCCGACGGCCGCTCCCAGCTGACAGCTCCAGCCTCCAGCCAGACAGCAGCTGCTTTAGCCGACAGCTCCAGAGAGCCGGTGCGACCAGGCACCCACCTTCTGTCCAGAGCTTGCACACTCCCCTCTTCCTGACTCCCTTCTCCCACCAGAGCTTGCACACTCCCCTCTCCCTGACTCCCCTCTCCCACCTCGTCGACCTTCGACCAGAGCACCTGTTCTCCGGTTTTCGCTACCAGCCACGAAGGCTGTTGAATAAATCTTTTGGCTGCACGGCTGTCCCCGGTGTGATGCTTTGCCCTTCATTGGTGCCGTGACTCGGATCCTATCTGAGCCGGAGGGCATAATCACCCGGAACTGCCTCAGCCTTCGCCCGGTTTTTGATCGCCGCTCCGACGCATCCACCACCTGTCATCGGATTGGTAAGCCCCCCCACCCCAGAGCTCCTAAACCTGTCAGGCCTTGTACAGTGGGAACTGACCGTTGATCGTCCGGCAGCCCTGCTGGTGGCCTGTACGGGGAGGATCACACCCCACCTAGACCTTCATGGTCACAGTGGACCTCATGGAGCTCTCTCTCTCTCTCTCTCTCTCTCCCTTTCCTGGGTAGGTCTCCTCATCCCCAGGGCTCCTAAACCTGTCAGGCCTTGTACAGTGGGAACTGACCGTTGATCGTCCGGCAGCCCCGCTGGTGGCCTGTACAGGGAGGATCGCACCCCACCTAGACCTTCATGGTCACAGTGGACCTCGTGGAGCTCTTTCTCTTTTTGTCTCTCTCTCTCCTTTTCCTGGGTAGGTCTCCTCATCCCCAGTGTGCCTAAACCCGTCAGGCCTTGTACAGTGGGAACTGACCATTCGCTCCCTCCCTCTCTCTCTCTCTCTTTCTCTCTCTATCTCCCTCTTCTCTCTCTCCCTTTCCTGGGAGTAGTTGAAGAAAGCCCTTTTTTCGGCCTCTGGCCTCCGGACTTGGGTCTCTCCTTCCCGTCCAGGACGGGACACGGAAAATCCTTGCGCAAGGTGACCCATTGTTCTTCGGTCCCTTTGGACCCCATCTCTGTTTGACTCCAGTGACGACTGGGTCTCACAGACTTGGATCTCTCTGATATATATATCTTGAGGAGGACGCTCCTCAGGACAATATATCTGTCCCGTTCGGAACGGGAAAATGGGGGCTTCTTCTTCTTCTTCTGCTGCTGCTGCTTCTTCACCCCTCCTGGCTGACTCACTCCTATCCCTCCTGGCTGACTACTCTCCGATCACTCTCTTCTTTGCTCTCATCCTCACTCTCTTCTTTGGTTTTGCTATCACTCACTATTTGTCGCTCTTGTACCCACTCCAACCCCTCCCAGCCGACTCTCCTCTACAATGCCTCTTAAACAACCTAGCCACTCTTGGCCTAACTCCCGATATACAACCAACAAGACTTACCAAGTTTTGCACCCAAGATTGGCCCACATACCCCTTAGATAACCAAAACAAATGGCCTGCTTCTGGGTCCTTGGATCCCTCTATACTGAGAGATCTTTTCAACTTCTGCGAGCGATCAAAAAAATGGGCAGAGATTCCGTATGTTCAGGCTTTCTCCCTCCTCCGTTCGAATCCCTCACTCTGTACCTGCTGCAGCTCCAACAATAGCCTCCTAGCCTGCCAACCGGCTGCTCCCCTACCATCCCCCTCCTTTCTTGATTTTGATCCCACGGACAGGCCGCCCCCATATCGTACCCTACCTTAAATCTCTATCTTCTCCTTTGCAGCTCTTCCTTCTCCACAGCTCATGTCTTTCTTGTTCTCAACCTTTAACCAGTTTCTCCTTAGGGATCATCTGTCACTTCTCATCACCTCAGGGCGAATTCATCTTTTTGGTGCCAACCTCCTAGGAATCCTTTTCACCCTCAAGCCTGACCTACCTGTCTTATCATATCCCCCCCATAACACCCCACGTCGCCCCGTTTCAGCAGGAAGTAGCCAGACTGACATACGACGTCCCACTTCCTAAGAAAACAAAAAGGGGGGAATGATAGATAGCTTACCCTCCCCCGCCCTCAGAGTTCTCCACATCCTGAGAGAAGCAACCTTGTTTCATTCTCGGCAGGATGTTTCTTCCCCGGACAGGATGTTTTTTCCCCCCGGGCAGGATGTTTCTTCCCTGGGCAGAATGTTTCTTTTCCCCAGGCAAGAGCCAATAGGCTTAAAAGGGCATCCTGTTCTAGCCAATGGTGTTTGGGGTTGCTCTAGTGCACCCCCCACCAGAAATCCCTATATAAGGCCCTGTTTGAGAGACTCAGACAGCCAGACAGACAGAGAGAGACACACGGACACAACATCAGATCGTCGCTGCTGAGAGGAGGAAGACATCGGCTCGTCGCTGCAGAGAGGAGGAAGCCACTGCAACAGCTCCAGACCCATCACCTCCAGCTCGACGGCAGCTGCCCCAGCCAGCAGCTCCAGACCCATCGCCTCCAGCCGAAGGCAGCTGCTCCAGCTGACAGCTCCAGACCCATCGCCTCCAGCCGACGGCAGCTGCTCCAGCTGACAGCTCCAGACCGACTACCTTCAGCCCGACGGCCGCTCCCAGCTGACAGCTCCAGCCTCCAGCCAGACAGCAGCTGCTTTAGCCGACAGCTCCAGAGAGCCGGTGCGACCAGGCACCCACCTTCTGTCCAGAGCTTGCACACTCCCCTCTTCCTGACTCCCTTCTCCCACCAGAGCTTGCACACTCCCCTCTCCCTGACTCCCCTCTCCCACCTCGTCGACCTTCGACCAGAGCACCTGTTCTCCGGTTTTCGCTACCAGCCACGAAGGCTGTTGAATAAATCTTTTGGCTGCACGGCTGTCCCCGGTGTGATGCTTTGCCCTTCAATAGGTATGAGCCACCACACAGCTAATTCACTCATTTAAAGTGTACAATTCAATTTTTTATGCAGTCACAGAGTTGTGATATCACCACAACAATCAATTTTACAACATTTTCATCTCCAAAATGTACTTGTTAGCTATCACCTCCTAAACCCTTATACTCCCTAGACCTAGGCCAACCCTATCTCACTTTCTGTCTCTATAGATTTGCCTATTCTGGACATTTCATATAAATAGAAAGAATCAGGGGCTGGGGTTGTGGCTCAGCAGTAGAGCGCTCGCCTAGCATGTGCACGGCCCAGGTTCGATCCTCAGCACCACGTAAAAATAAGAACACATTGTGTATAACTAAAGCAAATAAATAAATATTTTAAAAATTATGCTAAGTAAAAGAAGTCAGTCACAAAAGATCACGTATTGTATGATTCTTATTTTCTTTCAACCCAACCCCAACTAGCATAATATTTTTAAGGTTTATCCAGATAGTAATATGTATTGGAACTTCATTCTCTCTCTCTTTATTTTGGTACCAGGGATTGAACTCAGGAGCACTGGACCACTGGGTCACATCCCCAGCCCTTTTTTGTATTTTATTAGAGACAGGGTCTCACTGAGTTGCTAAGTGCCTTGCCATTGCTGAGGCTGGCTTTGAATTCACGATCCTCCTGCCTCAGCCTCCCAAGTGCTGGGATTACAGGCGTGCACCACCGCACCAGGCTTCTTTTTTTTTTTTTTAAGTTAAAAATTCCTTAATTTTTTATTCCTGGTACCACTACCACAATGTACAGGACAATATACCTGATGTAATGAAAAGAAAAAGACAAAGCTACAACAGATAAAAGACCTCAGGAATGTACATCTAATTGACACTACATTGCATTAATCAATAGCTGCACTTTTTGCAAACTGTGGCTATGACAGTCCTGAACAAAAAGGGTTTCCTGTTTAAGCTGCAGTAACTTTTATGACTGTGGATCATCGTTCCTTCTGTGGCAGATTTTTAAAGTACCTCTAATGCATTTGGGACAACTGTCTCAAAGTAACCTGCAGCTTTCCTGATGACTCCTCGCTCTCTCTCCTGCTAAGAACTGTAGCCCTTTTCTACTGTTTTTAAAACCTTCTGCTACCATATCCACCACTTCTACCACCAGATCCATAACCACAATAGGGACTGCCAGAGCTTCTTCCACCTTAACTGTCCCCCTTCGTGGGTCCATAATTTGATTGCTATTGTCCACTGTAATTTCCAAAATCATTGCAGTTCCCACTGCCACCATAGTTACCACCACCAAAATTTCCTCCTTCATTGTAACCATCATATCCTCCTCCACCACCATATCCCCCACATTGGTTTCCATATCCTGGTCCGCCACCACCATAACCTCCTCTAATACTATTACCAGGACCACAGTTACCATCATCACCTCCAAGTCTATTATATCCACCATCACCTCCTCCGTAACTACCTCTGCTGCCTCCACCTCCACCACCATAGCCTCCTCTTCCACCAAAGTTTCCACCATGGCCAAAGTTACCTCTACCCCTCCAAAGTTTCCTCTGTGACCATAAAGTTGCCAGATCCACCTCCACGACCTCTTTGGGATCCAGCAGGCTGCATCTCTTGTTTAGAAAGGGCCTTTTTCACTTCAGAATTATGCCCATTAATAGTGTGGTATTTCTGAACAACAATTTTGCCAACTGTATCATGATCATCAAAAGTTACAAAAGCAAATCCTCTCTTTTTCCCACTCTGCCTGTCTTCCATAACTTCTGTGGTTTCAATCTTGCCATATTTTTCAAAGTAATCTCTCAAATTATATTCTTCTGTATCTTCTTTAATGCCACCAACGAAAATTTTCTTCACTGTTAGATGAGCGCCAGGCTTTACCGAATCCTCTCTAGAAACAGCTCTCTTTGGCTCCACCCCACGCCCATCAACCTTGTATGGCCCAGCACAGCACACATTGCTCCATCCACCTCTTCGACATAAGAGTAAGTCACAAAACCAAAGCCCCTGGAATGTTTTGTTTGGGGGTCTTTCATTACCACACAATCTGTGAGTGTGCCCCATTTCTCAAAATGTTCTCTTAAACTATCATCTATAGTTTCAAAGCTCAGACCACCAACAAACATCTTCCTCAGTTGCTCTGGTTCATTTGGATCGTGACCCTCCCCCACCCCCGGGGGTGGCAACAGCTGGAGTCAGGCTGGGGGCGACCGACCAGGCAGCAGATTTACCTCCTGGAACTTCATTCTTTTTTAATGCCAAATAATATTCCATTGTGTTGACATACGCTATTTACTTATCCATTCATATTGGACAGATGGACATTTGGCTATTTTCGCTTTTTGTGTTCTTTTGGTGTTGTATTAACTTTCTAGGGCTTCTATAACAAAAGCCTGTTAACAGACTGGGTGGCTTAAATGGCAAAAATGTACTGAATCCCAGTTCTGGAGGCTAGCAGTCCAAGATCAAGGTGTGGGCAGATTGGGTTTCTTCTGACACCCATCTTCTTGGCGGCCTTCTTCACATAGTCTTTTCTCTGCAGGTACCAAAGATGATGTCTCTCTGACCAAATTTCCTTTTTTTTTTTTTTTTTTAAGCAAACAAGCAGCAGCAGGTTTTATTGCAAAATCAACAGCAACAGACTTTTTGAAGAGAAGGGGCACAGAGCCAGGAATCCCCAAATCTCCTCCTCTGATGAGGAAACCAGTCAAATTGAATTAGGGTCCACCTGAAGACCTCATTTTAACTTAATTGCCTCTGTTAAGAACTTCTGTCCTAGCCGGGCACAGTGGCGACGCCTGTAATCCCAGCATTTGGGAGGCTGAGGCAGGAGGATCAGGAGTTCAAAGCCAGCCTCAGCAATGGTGAGGCACTTAGCAACTCAATGAGACGCTGTCTCTAATAAAATTCAAAAAAGGGCTCGGAATGTGGCCCAGTGGTCGAGTGCCCCTGAGTTCAATCCCTGGTACCAAAAAAAAAAAAAAAAAAAAAAAAAAAACTTCTGTCCAAATACCATTACATTCTCAAGTACAAGGGGCTAAGGCTTCAACCTTGTGAATTTGGATGGGAGCATGGTTTTACCCACAATAGTTAATAAGTGATTAAGAAACCACAGCCAAACTCAAGGTCACAAAGATCAACACCTACATTTTTTGCTTGAAGAATTTCATAATTTTAGCTCTTCATTTAGGATTCAGTAGGGATTCAGCCTCAGTCTTTTGTGTGTGGATACTCAATCTTCCCAGGACCATTGACAAAGACTCCTCTTGGTCCCATTGAATCATCTTCACATGCTTATTTTAAAAATCTTTTGAAGCTGGGTGTGATGGTGCATGCCTATAATCCCAGAGGCTCAGGAGGCTGAGGCAGGAGGATTGCAAATTCAAAGCCAGCCTCAGCAAATTAGCAAGGCCCTAAGAAACTCAGTGAAACCCGGTCTCAAAATAAAAAATAAATGGGGACTAGGGATATGGCTCAGGGGTTAAGCACTCCTGGGTTCAATCCCTGGTACAAAAAAAAATCTTTTGACCATAAATGTAAGGTTTATTTCTAGATTCTCAGTTCTAATCCATTGATCTGTGTCTATTCTTAAGCCAAACCGTCTTGATTAGCTTCACACATTTTAAAATTAGGGAATGTGAGTTCTCTAACTTTGTTCCTATTCAAAATTGTTCTGGATATTTTGACTCCCTTCCATTTACATAGGCATTTTAGGAACTAAGAAGCAGATGGGCTCTTGACAGGGACTGAATCAAATCTGTAGATCAGTTTGGAGAATATAACCATTGTAAGAATAGTAAGTTTTCCAATCCATGAATATGGGATGTCTTACTATTTATTTAGATCTTTAGTTTCTTTCAATAATATTTTGTAGTTTTCAGAGTGAAATTTGTTCACTTCTTTGTTTATTCCTAAATGCTTTTTGTTTTTTAGTTGTTGTTGGGGGTTTTTTGTTGTTGTTGTTTGTTTGTTTTTGATACAGTTGTAAATTGAATTGCTTCCTTAATTTCATTGTTGGCCTGTTCATTTCAAGTGTATAGCAGTACAATTATTTCTAAATATTCATCTTGTATCCTACAACCTTGCTGAACTTGTTTATTAGTTTAGGAGGGTTTTTTGGTGGATATATTGGGATTTTTCTATACACAATATCACGGAGGAATGAAACTATTGATAAGTACAACAACATAAAAAGATCAAAACTGGGTACAAGAATGTACATTATGAAGTATAAAGTACCCGCTACATTTACATGCAGTTCAAGAACACGGGGCCTGGGGGTGTAGCTCAGTGGGGTACAGTAGGTACTTAGCATCTGTGAGTCTCTCCGTTTGATCCCCAGCAAAAAGAGAAGACTATCACAAAAAATAAATAAATAAAAAGGACTAAGATGCAGCTCCATAGTAGAGTGCCCTGGGTTCAATCCCCAATACCAAAATAAATAAATGAAGTAAATTAAAATTGGCAACAGTGATTGTATACTTCCTCCCTCTCCTACAGGACCCTCTTGTATGCCTCCCGCTCTGGGCCCATGCCCCCCCAGCGCATGCTGCTTGCCTCAGCAGAACAGAAAACTTTTATTGATCACATGATTCCTCAGTCTAGAAGGTCAAGCAGGCCCCACCCCATCCAGCTTCCCCGGCCCTCCCATGTCCATCCCTCCTGCCCAGGCTCTACTTCTGATTTGCAGCTCTCTGCTTCAATCGCCCTCCTGGCCTGGCCAATGCCTCCTTCTGCTCACCACCTCCATCTAGCCTTCCTGCCTCCCCGGGAGGATCGATTGCTCCTTCTCCTGGCTCTGCGTTGTAACTATTTTTTCTTTTCATGTTGAGCTTCACTTCTCAGCCATGAATCCTTAGAGGCCGGGAACTTGAATCTTATCATTTCAAAAGAACGATGTAGTGGCTCCATGAGTGGAAGGAGGTGGTGAACAGGGCAGAGGCGGTGACAGATCCAGACCCAGCCCCAGGTTCACCTAGGAACCAGGTGATGGACCCAGATGCAGGGGAACTGAGAGTTACTGGACTTTTCTCCTGCGTCACCATTTCCACAGGAAGCTAGCCACCTCAGATACACTACTACATGCAAATGTATTTTCATTTTTCTTTTTTAATTTCCCATGGAACAGGGGATGGAACTCAGGGTGCTCTACTATAGAGCTACATCCCCAACCCTTTTTATTTTTTCGTTTTGAGACAGGGTCCTGCTACATTTCCCAGGCTGGCCTTGAACTTGTGATTCTCCTGCCTCAGCCTCCCAAGGAGCTGGAATCTACCACAGGCATGCGCCACCAAACTTGGCTGCTACTGCATGAGATGTTAAAGACATAGTAAGGTCTCTGCTCAGGGACTGGGAGGGAAGCATGGGAAACTCTGATTTCTACCGCATGGGATATGTCAGCCTATGTCAAAGAATGATCTGGAACTTGTCCTTGGTGACCCACAGAGGGGATGAGCACCAAGTGCCTGGCCTGTCTGCCTCTCCACAAGGGAAAACAAAAGCCTTTCTTCATAGTCCCCACAATCTACCCAACAATCACTAGGCCTGCAGCTCTGGGGTAGGAGGGCCCTGTGTTTAGCATTTTGATTCCAGCAAAGGGCTAAGAAAGGGCCCTTGTAACAAAAGCCACCTCGGGAAGCACCTGCACTAAGGAGGTGGTCTAGGACCAGGAGGGACCCAGTTGGAGGTAACACTTACTCCTCACTCAAAGGGATCCACTGCAGGTCTGCCTAGTGGGCCTAAAACCATTATCAGAATTCTCAAAGTCAATTGCTATGCCATTATCTATCTTTTACAGAGAACATTCCCCAAGGAAATGAAAAGAACATTTAGACTTCTTACCTTAGCTTCAGTAAGTGGGGGCCGTATTTGTGTTTCAACTGCTACAGCCTTGAAGAGAGACAGAACAGGATGAGGTGTTACAAAGGCATCTTAGCAACTCGCATTCTAGTGCTCCTAATTAACCAAGCGCACTGAGAAAGCAAAAACAATTACAAGTAGCCTTGGAGTGTCTAAACAAATTCTAACATGATTAATGATTGTCTGGGTAAAATGCAACAGAGCCCAGCAATGTCTAATTAATGCCTTAATTCACACAAGCATTTATCAGGTGCTTACAAATGTATCAGGCAGTGTGCTGGGCACTGGAGATTCAAAGATGAAAAATAGCCGTGGCTCAGCCCTTAGGGAGCCCACACACAGTCCACCAGGGGAAACAGATGTGCTGTCAACAATAAAGGTACAGCTCCTGCTGAGCTGCTAGCCAGGCCTGGAAAGGGGAGCACAGGGGACTGTTTCCTGCCCAACCATTGGCCCCCACCCTGTCCTCAAGACTGCAGGATGCAATGCTCCCAAATGAGAGTGGAACCGGAAGCAGTGACCAGTTCTCAGTGGGATCTGGGAAGAGATGGTTAGCATCCAGCCCTTTCATAACTCCTCTTGCCTCACAAAATTGTGGAAGCTGCTGGGAATTCAGAGAAGAGCCCACATGAATTTCTTCATGATGGTAACTGAAGGCATAGGGATGGTACAGTGAACTATAGTAGAAACTATTATAGAAAGTGGCCACAATAGCCAGTGTGGTGGCACACACCTGTAATCCCAGCAATTCAGGAAGCTGAGGCAGGAGGATTACAAGTTCAAGGCCAGCCTGGGCAACTTAGTAAGACCCTGTCCCAAAATAAAAAAGGACTGGTGAGGTGGCTCAGTAGTAAAGTGCCCCTGCATTCAACACCCAGTATTGTTCCCCTCCTCTCCCCCCAAAAATGGCCACAGTAATTCTCCTTCCTGTACCCATCCTCTGGGATGACTCTGGGATTGGCCAAATGACTTGCGTTGGCTTCAGGACAATAACATGATACAAGCCAAGGCTTGAGAAATGCTAGTGTTTTGAGGCTTGTCCTGTCTTGCGATTCTTGGGACTCTTGCAACCACCCCATGAAAGAGGCCCAGCTAGTCTGCTGTAGGGCATGTGGCCCTTGGCCCACATTGCTTCATCACATCTGCCTATCATCAGTCAATTGCCAGGCATGCCAAAGAAGCCACCGACCTCAAGCTGACTGCAATGCCTGCATGAGCCCAGCTGACAGTAAGTGGGACGGGAAAGAGCCATCCCCGTTGAGATGGGTTCAAATTGCCAACTCAGGGTTTTGAGTAAAATGTTGCTCTTTTAAGCCACTGGGTAGTAGGGTGATTTATTACACAGCAAAGCTAACTGATACAAAGGGATATTTCAAAGTCGAAAGCAGAAATGATAGCAGAGACATACTTAGAGCTTCCTCCTTCCATATCTCCCAAATTCAAATGCAAGCAGGGCTGTATAGAGCTGGGCTCACTGGTTGCTGGAATAGTACATGGAAAAGGAAGCCTAGACTTAACTGAGGTAAATTGAGGCTGTAACCTCAGAGACAGGTGAGTATCAGCACTCCTGCCTAAAGGACATGCTGGGACAGCTGGCTGGGGATCAAGCTGTCATCTGCCACTCAGCACCAAAGAAGAGGAGCACAGGGATGATCAACACCCCCACATGCGGAACCTGCCAGGCAGGCATCAAAAAGATAAAGGAAAAAGCTCAGTGGTGGGGGCTGGGGTTGTGGCTCAGTGGTAGAGCACTTGCCTAGCATGTGTGAGGCACTGGGTTTGATCCTCAGCACCACATAAAAATAAACAGATAAAATAAAGGTCCATTGACAACTAAAAAATATTTTTTAAAATATTCAAAAAAAAAAAAAAATAAACAAAGCTCAGTGATAGAGTCACGTAACATCTCTGGCAAGGAGTGTTTGGGGACACTCATGTGGCCAGCATGCCTGCTTTGGAGCCAGCAGAGGCCAAATCAACCTTGTCTAGGGAAGGGGAGACCAGTTGATGTGGTTGAGCCTGGCCCAAGTGTTCCACCCCCACCAGCAAGGGAAATGTGGGTCTTGGTCCCAACCAATCCCTGGACAGCTAGAGACAGACTTTCTGAGGAGCTCCAAGCTAGAACCAATAGAGCCTAAATTCAAGTATGTTAGTCCTGATGAGGGGCTTCAAGGACTTCTGCTCTTAACTTGGAGACCTTGCAGACCCTGGCTGACACTCTCCATGCATCCCTGCAGTTGTCTCCACAGCATCAGGGGAAAAAATCAGAGGGATAAAAGCAATTATGAAAATTGAGCTGGGCACTAGGACACAAACCTGTAATCCCAGGTACTTGGGAGGCTGAAGGAGGAGGATCACAAGTTCGAGACCAGCCTGGGCAATTTAGAGAGACCCTGTCTCAAAATAAATAAAAATAAAAAAGGGCTGAGGATATAGCTCAATGGTAGAGCAGTTGCCTAACACGCACCAAGGCCCTGGGGCTTGCCATAGTCAAAGACGCCTAGAAGAAAAACTGAATGGGCCACATACTTTTTGACCTTTCCTTTGACTAAGAGCAAGAATTTAATATACAGAGCACAACACTGCTCAGCTTGGAACAACCCAAACATATCTTTGCTCGGGAAAACAGGGTAGAATAATATGCCTCACCTTCAGCCATGACTCTACTATGGATGTAGGAAGAACATGGTCTTGGGACCAGAGATACATGAGTTTTTGTCCTGGATCTGTCACTCACTAACCAGCCTCAGTTTCCTCATCTATTAGGTAGGAGTGATAGTACTTCATTGGGCCTTTGTGACCACTCAAGGAGACCATATAGAGTGAAGTGATCCACATAGAGCGTAGCTGTCCCTTGGAACCCCTTGGGGATTGGTTCTAGGACTTCCCCACAGATACCAAAATTCACAGATGTTCAAGTCTCTTATATAAAATGACATAGTATTTACATATAACATGCACATCCTCCTACAGACTTTGAATTACTTCAATACCTAACACAATGTGATGCTGTGTAATTATTATACTCTATTATTCAGGAAAGAATGGCATCCTTACGTTTTCAGTAAGGATGAAAATTTTTTTCTGAATATTTTCAATCCACCCTTTGTCGAATCCATGAATACGGAGCCCATGAATACAGAAGGCCGACTGTACACTTGACAACTGGCACAGTTCCAGTCAAGATGGCCAACTGGCAGAAGCATGGGGCAGCAAGGACCCCAGCTTACCTTGGACTACTTGAGGGATCAAACCAATTTCCAACGCCTGGGTTTCCACCTTGTATCTGCGATCCCAGAAGCCCATGTTCCTCTCTTTGGACCTGCAACTACCACAGAGGACCAACCCAGACCCACAGATTGACACTGAACTCCGGACCAGTGCCCAAGCCTGCTGACTGCCACATGGCGCCTGGGACACTGGCTGCTTTGTGCCACCTCTCCAAGGCTGGCCGCCTGCTTTAAACTCTCAGTGGCATTCTGCCTGGGACTGGCAAAGCCAGGCAGGGGCACAGGAAGGGGACAGTGGGGGTCCTGAGACGTAGTGATGACATCCCAGACAAACATAGTGATTTGGAAATACTCCTCCTTTTCCTTAGAGGGCAAAACTTCTTTCCTCAGAGGTCCAATGGCCAAGGGGAGTCTTTAGATTTATGTATTTAGTGGCCACCACACCCCCTTGTAAACCAAGCAGGTGCCTTAGTTCCCTGAGAATAAGATTGAGAGCTTCCCCCTGGGCCTGAGAAACAGCAAAAAATCCAATCCTCTCAAAGCCTGGGAGAGTCTAGGCTGGACTTTACAAAGCCTTTCTCAGAGGTGACAAAGATGGGCAGTTTTTTTAAATTAATTAACTGATTTATTATTATTATTATTATTATTATTATTATCATTATTTATGTGTGTGTGTGTTACTGGGGATTGAACCCAAGAGTGCTTAACCACTGAGCCACATCCCCGGCCCTTTTTTGTATTATATTTAAAGACAGAGTCTCACTGAGTTGCTTAGGCCCTTGCTAAATTGCTGAGGCTGGCTTTGAACTCATGATCCTCCTGCCTCAGCCTCCTAAGCCACTGGGATTACAGGTGTGTGTCATGGCACCCAGCTATTTATTTATTATTTTTTTGAAACAGTGTCCACTATGTTGCCCAGGCTGTCACTCTACCTCTAAATTACATATCCAGCCTTTTTTAGTTTTAAATTTTGAGACAGGTCTTACTGAGTTGCCCAAGCTAGCCTTAAATTTGCAATCCTCCTGCTTCAGTCTCCTAAATTTCTGGGATTATGGGCATGTACCCTAGTGCCCTACTCAAGGGGGCATTTTAAACTACTTCTGCAAGACTGAGGGGACGTTTCCTCTGTACCTAAGCCCCTCACCTCAGGTCCAAAACAGCTTCTTGAGTTTGTATGTCTACTGAGGCTAATGAAATTTTCCCCACAAGGGTTGACCAGGGCAGTCTTCACAAAACTCAGTGGTGGTTCTAAGAGGGTTCTCAATAAGTGCCAACTGGCACACACCTGTAATCCCTTCCCTCGACAATGTTGATTTGGCCTCCACTGGCTCCAAAGCAGGCATGCTGGCCACATGAGTGTCCCCTCCTCAGGAGGCTGAGACAAGAGAATTACAAATCTGAGGCCAGCCTCAGCAACTTAGGGAGACCGTGTCTCAAAATAAAAAATAAAAAGGGTTGGGTATAGCCAGGCGCGGTGGCGCACGCCTGTAATCCCAGCACTTGGGAGGCTGAGGCAGTAGGATCACGAGTTCAAAGCCAGCCTCAGCAATGGTGAGGCACTTAGCAACTCAGTGAGACCCTGTCTCTAATAAAATACAAAGAAGGGCTGAGGATGTGGCCCAGTGGCCAAGTGCCCCTGTGTTCAATCCCTGGCACCCAAAAAAAAAAAAAAAAAAAAAAAAAAGGGTTAGGAATGTCACTCAGTGTAGTGTTAAAAAGAACCCCAGGTTTCAATCCTCAGTACCAAAAAAAAAAAAAAAAAAAAAAAAAAAAGAAAAGAAAAGATAAAGAAAAGAAAATATGCCAGTCCCGTGTTGTTCCTCAGGCTTATATCACACTTTTAACTTTTTAACCTGTGAAAGGAAAAGTCCTTGCTCCATGGGGCCTGTCTGCAGTGCAGATCGATGGAAAATGAGCCAGCTACTCAGAGGAACAGTTTGTCCGGCCACCATTTTGAGGTTGGATTCAACCTTCAGGGGGAAGCAAACCTCTCTCCAAGACATAACGATGGACTTCTGCTCTTACACAACAATGGAAAATTCTGCCAGAGGGGCTCTTCTAAGACAAGGAAGTCCAACTCCTATTTTCAGCAAACGTTCTCAAGAAACATAACTGTGATTACCAGGAGGATTATGCAGGATGCCCATGGTCAGAAACCCGTGGCCCAGGTGAGACTTGAACCTGCACTGAGAGCTAGGGGCTGGGTCTGAGAGGCTCCCGCCTGGCCCACAAGCTTTCCTGCTGCTCACTTGGTCCAGGTTTTTCCTCCTCTGAGCTGGACCCCAATACAAGGCCCTGCTGAAGAGCATGCAGAGCAGGCCATGGTACGTGACCTTCTGGGGGGGCCACAGAAGAGCTGGGGGAACTTACCTGTCCTCGCTGGCAGTTCTGGCCCATGGTGGGGACACAGCCGCTGTGCCAGGTCCTTTCCTGTCCAGTTCTCAGTAGCAGGGTCTCCCAGGCCTGGAAGAAGGTCAAGTTCAAGGGGCAGGTCAGGGTCTCCACAGCCTTGTCCTCACCAACTGAGAAACTAAAAACCCTGATACTGAGGACCAGAGACAGAGTGTGGGTTCCTGTTTCTAGACGCATCCATAAACCTAGGTAAGATGTCACAAAGTTTCTAGTGGGATATTATTCTAGAAGGACCTCCTTAGAGTCCTGTCATCACAACCACAGCCTCCCCTGCTTACTGGGGAGGAAATCCAATAGGAATGGAAACGAGCAGGGGCATCTTCAAGAGGCCAAAATTTCAGAAGAGTCGCCCCCCCGCCCCCCCCCCCACCGTCTGTCTAATTTAAACAAGCAGGGCAGGGAGAATTTTAGGATAAAATTTTGTTTCTAACTATTAAAGGAATGTATAGTCATCATTTCAAAAAAAGAAGAAGAAAACACAGACAAGTAATTTAAAAATTAAAATCGCATTTACTCCTATAGAAATAAGATCCGCTAACAATTTAGCATCTATCCTTCTTTGTATTTTTCTCGGGACAACTACATGTTGATAACAGCACAAAAGAAGAAGCAGTCTAGCACTGCACTTCACACCTGTGATCCCAGCCACTTGGGAGTCTGAGGCAGGAAGATCAAAAATTCAACTCCAGCCTCAGCAACTTGACAAGACCCTGTCTCAAAAAAAAAGAAAAGAAAAGAAAAAGAAAAAGAAAATCAAAGAAGCCAAGCACAGTGGTGCAGATCTGTGATTCCAGCAATTCCAGAGGCTGGGGCAGGAGGATTGCAAGTTCAAGGTCAGCCTCAGGATGTTGGTGAGACAATGTCTCAAAATTTTTAAAACAAATAAAAAAATATTTATCTACAGCTGTAGCTCAAGGTGAAAGTATCTAAATAACTAAATAAACATATACATAGGTAGGTCTGGGGATGTAACTCAGTGGTGGAGTGCCCTGGGTTCAATCCATAGCACTAAAATAAAATACACACACACACACACACACACACACACACACACACACACACACAGAACCATATCACACATCATTTCAGTTTATTACTGAATGTATATAAAGTGTATATTTCAGTAGTTATTAGTGTATTCAGAGGTGAACAACCATTACAGCTATCTAATTCTAGAAAATGTTCATCACTCAGCAGGCACCCCCTGAGTGATCCTCCCCCCAGCCCGTGGCAATAACTCATCTATTTTCAGCCTCTGTGGATGTGCCTGTCCTGGACATATCCTCTGAGCACAATCATAAATGTGTGTAATCTGGGAATAACTAAAATACATTGATTGGGAAATGTGCCTGCAAAAATCCTTTCCTGATGGTGTGCAGGACCAAAACGCTTGGGAGCAACGAGCTGGAAGGCTGAAGCCTGGCTTTGTCCCTGGTTCTAGGTCAGCTTCCTCTATAGGAGCTCTGGTGGAGGCCCCTCCAGCTCCGTCAGCTGAGCCAATCAAATCCCAATAGCTGGCCCAGTCCAAAGCAGAGCATAGAAACCAAGTATGCTCTGCCATTTATGATTGAACTCTGTTTATATGAAAAGACGATGTCCTAACTACACGAGGTAGGCTGACAATTACGCAGATTCCACACACACTCTTACCTTCCTTTCTGAGTGCTAGAGGTTCCCCAGCCTAGTTCAAACTCTAAGCACTTTACAGAGACTCGAATCACCCTTTTCTCATTAGTACTGATGTCCTAAAAGCCCCATGGGCCTGTAGGATGACAGAGAAGAAGTGTCCCCTTTCTTCTTCCTCTGCTATGACCTGCTGTTACCCAGGAGACAGGAGTGGGGGAAGGGAAGGAACCTTGGGGACATACCCTAGACCCTCTTTTGGGAGATCATTCAGTGCACCTGGTATAGAGATCCTGTTGAAGGGCAGGGGAGCATTTGCACTGGTCACCACATGAGCAGCAAGTATCCCACAGTTCCATTCTGCACACACACACCCACTTCTTGCTGGAAACAGGCATTTCCCATGGCTCCGATTGCCCTGGGACCTCATCGGTCCTCTCTCTGGGGCTGGCAAGGTTCTCTCTAGAACCGTGCTCCTCACTCTTTCTCCCTGGACCTAAAACATCTGTATAAACCAGGTGCCACCCAAACCAAGTGCCACCCTTCCAAAACATCCTGGCATCAGTATTGTTATCATACAGTTCAGATGCTTCATTTCTTGGGTCATTTGCTTGAATTTAGAGATCCTGATATTTCAGCTTTTTTTTTTTTTTTTTTTTTATCAGATTGTACCCAGGGGTGATTAACCACTGAACCACATTCCCAGATTTTATTTATATTTTAATTAGAGACAGGGTCTCATTGAGTTGCTGAGGGCCTCACTTAATTGCTGAGACTGGCCTTGAACTTGAAATCCTCCTGCCTCAGCCATTGGGATTATAGGCCTGTGCTACTGGGCTGGCACATCTCAGCATTTTATTTTATTATTATTATTATTATTTGGTACTGGGGATTGAACTCAGGGGCACTTGACCACTGGGCCACATCCCCAGCCCTTTTTTGTATTTTATTTAGAGACAGGATCTCACTGAGTTGCTAAGTGCCTCGCCATTGCTGAGGCTGGCTTTGAACTCGTGATCCTCCTGCTTCAGCCTCCCAAGGGCTGGGATTACAGGCGTGCACCACCGCACCCGGCTCTCAGCATTCTAATAACAGAGAAATCTACAATTTGTTAAGCTTTTAATGGCTGAATTTCTTGTTCACTTCCAATTATGGCCAGCAGACCATTCAGGGAATGCGCTCCCTTGCCCTTAAGGACCCACCAGGAGGTAATTTCAGACTGCATTCCTAGAGTGCTTCCCATCAGGCATGACCTAAAGTTACTCAGGCACAAGACCCCTCTCAAAAGTACCATCATACCCATTTTATAAATGAGGAAGCTAAGGTTCAAAGAGGTCAAGCAACTTCCTAAGGCCATCTCGATGGTAAGTAGCAAGGCTGAGACTTGAAATTAGGCTGGTTATGACTCCCACATTTTAAAAACTGTACTACACTGTCCCTCAATAGCAGAGCATCTCTTCAGATACCGAGGTCAATAGAGAAGGACAGATGGCGACACAGGTAAGAGAGGCTTTCACAATCAAATAAACCGTGATGAAAACCAGCACGGCAAGCACCTGCCGTTAAAAAACCATATTAAAAATGGCATTAGTAGCCAGGCATGGTGGTGCACACCTGTAATCCCAGGGACTTAGGGGATCTGAGCAGGAGGATCTCGAGTTCTAGGCCAGCCTCAGCAACTTAGCAAGATCCTAAGCAACTCAGTGAGACACTCTCTCAAAATAAAAGAATAAAAAGGGCTGGGACTAGGGATGTGGCTCAGCCTTAAAGCACCTTGAGTTCAAGCCCTAGTCCCCTGCCCTTGCCCCCCCCCCAAAAAAAAATGGCATTAGCCCACTCAACTGTAGTAAGTTCAGGTCCATTTCAAATTATTGTGTTTGCTAACTCTGGGAAAGTGCTTCCCCACCTCTGGGCCTCATGAGTAAAATACATGGATTCTTATTTTATTTTTTGGTGGTATTAAGAATTGCACCAGTGGTTCATGCACTCTCAGCAAGCACTCCACCACTGAGCGATATCCTTGGCCCACTTTTAATTTTTTAAATTTTATTTTGAAATAGGGTCTCACCTATTGCCCAAGCTGGCCTTGAACTTGCGATCCTCCTGCTTCAGCCTCTCTAGTGGCTGGAATTACAAGTGCGCCACCACACCCAGCTCTATGTGGCTTTGAATGCCAGGATCTACCCTTTCAGAGCCTGAGACTTAAGCATCCTTTCTTCATCTTATTTTACATGGGACAGGAAGCTACTTAATGCAAAAGGCCAGAACAGGTTGCCTGCAGGGGGAGAGAGACCACCATGGTTTTTAGCCTTTGCCCAGGCCCCAGCCACTTGCCTCGGGTTAACTTGAGTCACCTCTGCCACTCGTCACTTGTGCTCACTCCTGTTTTTCCTAAAGGACCATGTATGCTGTCCTTGTAACCTGACCGGGACTCTTGGCCCGAGGTGCGTTGGGGGGGTGTGCAGGCTCTGGTCTCCCTCGGGAACAATACTCTGGGTAGCAGTTCTTTACATGCTTAGTTGGAGTCCTGAGAACAGAAAGAGACAAAAGATGCATTTGTCATAAAATCTAGAGTTACCAAAGGACCGGAAGGGGCAGAGCCTGCAACGGCGTCCTGTGAAAACAAGGGCACAGGCCTTGTCTGTTACATGGGCCTCGTGGGCAGAGGCCAGGACACTTGGGTGCCCTTGACATTCAGACAGTGCTTTCTGGTTATCAAGTTCTGAATCCCACCGGAACCTCACAGAAACCCTGGGAAAAGGGGGAGGGAATGGTGACAGTGGTAAGGACAATGACATGAAGATGGTGATGACGGTGACAGCTCCTGTGCCTTTGCGAGCTCCAGGCACTGTGCTGGAAATCCACAGGCATAGGCCTCTGGAAACATCCCAGCAACACTGGGAAGCGGAGGCCACTCTGTGCACGGGAAAGAGGACGCTTGGAGAAGTCCGTTCCAGTGCCCTCTGGAGTTTGATTCAGGTCTCTTCAGCCCTGGAACCTTGACTATTTTCTGGATGCTACAGCTAAGATTTTGAGCTGTTAAGCAGATCAGAGCTAATGAAACCAACCCAGGTTTTAAAATCTGTAGAGAATGGTGGCTCACGCCTGTAATCCCAGTGTCTCAGGAGGCTGAGGCAGGAGGATCACGAGTTCCAAGCCAGCCTCAGCAACTTAGTAAGGCCCTGAGTAACTCAGTAAGACTCTGTCTCTAAATTAAAAAAAAAAAAAAAAAAAAAAAAAAATTTTAAATGGCTGGGGATGTGGTTCAGTTGTTAAACACCCCTGGATTCACTTCCCAGTACCAAAATAAATAAAATAAAATAGAGTCTGTAAAGAAATGCCCAGGTTGGTGGACAAAATAGAGACAAGCCAAAAAGTTCCAATGAATGTCCTAGGCCACCCACATCGTTCTTCCTCCCTCCCCTTCCTTTGTTCTCTGGGGACAAAAAGCCTCCTGTTCTTTCACCCTCTTTTATTGTGTATAATCCTGGAGGTGACTCACCACCTTCCCCAACCACCCCATTTCTTCCCTACATTTCTTAAATCCTGTCCTCAGGGAGCTTACAGTCTCTGGAGATGGGAGGTACTAATTCAGACACCCCATGAATTATGGAGAAAATTGCGAGCTGTAGTAGCTGTCATGGAGAATAGGGAACCACAAAATCTAATCCTGGAGGGCTTCTTGGAGGAAGTGGCTTTGGAACTGGAACACATTGGTCTGGGTCAGAGTTTTCTTTGGAGGTCTCTGAGGCAGGACCAAGGGAGCCTTGATAAAAAGAAGAGAAAGAGAAAAAGGAGAAAATGTGTGCTGGTACTTACTAATCTGCCCCCTCAAGGTTTAGAAGTTAGGAGAGAGTGGGCTAGACTGGTCTCTGTCCTCTAGGGCACGGGTGCCCACGGTGTGGTCCCCCGCTCCAACAGCAACAGCAATAGCTGGGAACTTTGTTTTTTTGTTGTTGTTGTTTGGTACCAGGGGTTGAACACAGGGGCATCCGACCACTGGGCCACATCCCCAGCCCTTTTTTATATTTTTATTAGATACAGGGTCTCACTGAGTTGCTAAGTGCCTCGCCATTGCTGAGGCTGGCTTCAATCCTCCTGCCTTAGCCTCCCAAGTGCTGGGATTATAGGCATGCACCACCGTGCCCGGCTTAACAGCTGGGAACTTGTTAGAAATGCCTCACCTCAGCCGGGCGCGGTGGCTCACGCCTGTAATCCCAGCACTTTGGGAGGCTGAGGCAGGAGGATCACGAGTTCAAAGCCAGCCTCAGCAGTGGTGAGGCACTTAGCAACTCAGTGAGACCCTGTCTCTAAATAAAAATACAAAAAAGGGCTGGGGATGTGACCCAGTGGACGAGTGCCCCTGAGTTCAATCCCTGGTACCACAAAAAAAAAAAAAAAAAAAAAAAAAGAAATGCCTCACCTCTGGCCTATCAATTGAAAACTTTGGAGACAGTCTGTTTTAACAAGCCACGTTCTAGATGTCTACAGACAAGTGGATTTGCTCATTCAAAGTGTAGTAGATCCTGGTTCTCTTTCACTCATGTTCACTGCATGAAAGAAGAATTTATGAATGAGATTCTGGAAGATCTAATACAGGTCAGCAGTTGTAGACTACGAGAAACAGAATAAGCTGTTTGATAGGGTGGCGGGTAGGGGATGAAGGACAAGGATTTTAGCAATTCAGCGATTAATTGCCCAGAGGACTAGGCTCCAGGAAGTTAAAACATGTTATTATTATTGTTGTTATTATTGGTACTGGGGATTGAACTCGGGCTTTACCACTGAGCCACATCTCAGTCCTTTTTATTTTTTATTTTGAGATAGGGTCTCACTGTGTAGCTTAGGATCTCGCTTAGTTGCTAGGCTGGCCTCAAACTTGAAATCCTTCTGCCTTAGCCTCCCAAGTCACTGGGACAACAGGCAGTTTTATTATTTGAAAACCAAAAAGAACCTAGTTGTTACTGTCAGACAAGCCGGGGAACCTGCCCACATAAGAAAACCACCAACGGTGGGGGAGTAGCTCAGCGGTAGAGCACTTGCCTAGCGTGGGTGAGGCCCTGGCTTCACCCCCAACACCGCCAAAAGAGAAAAGGAAAACTGGATTTAAAGCACTTTGGCTAAAACTGGGGAGAGGCAGCCGAACCTATAGAAGTGATTACAATCTATAGAAACAAAAGCCAGGAAATGGTCGTGTGTAGATTCAGCGAGGCTGTGCCAGTCAGAGAACAGGTCACAATCTATGGTTCCCAACCCCTCCTGGTGCCCTCTGTACTTTGGGAGCAGTTTTTTTTCATCTTCCACCGAGATGAGGAGACTAACCAGAAGTTGGGAAAAAACAACTTGGGACTTTTCATTTCAGAGGGGCCTGTTACACTATTACACTCCGTCTCAGTCCCACCCTCACCATCTTAATCCCTTTGGGGGGCTATAACAAATTATCATCCACGTGGAATAATCTATAAACAATAGAAATGTATTGCTCACAGTTCTGGAGGCTGGGAATCCTAAGGTCACTGGCACAATTGGTGTCTTGTGAGTACTCTACCCCCACCCCCTCCTGTGATGCTGGGCAAGTACTTTACCACTGAGCTACACCCCCAGCCCTTTCAATTTTTTTTTTTTTTTTTTTTTTTTTTGTATTGGGGATTGAACCCAGGGGAATCTAACCACTGACCAACATTCTCAGTCTTTTCTATATTTCATTTTGAACACAATATCTTTATTTTTATGTGTGCTGAGGATTGAACTCAGGGCCTCATGCATGCAAAGTAAGTGCTCTACCATTGAGCCACAATCGCAGCCCTTATATTTCATTTTGAGACAGGGTCTCACTAAGTTGCTTAGGGCCTTGCTAAATTGGGGCTGGCCTTGAACTTGTGATCCTCCTGCCTCAGCCTCCTGAGTTGCTGGGATTACCAGCGCCCTGTTGAGCACACATTTCTCATACGTGGCAATTTCCGCTGTGTCCTCACATGACAGAGGTCAAACTAGCTCTCTGGGATCTCTTACTCATGCAGGCTCTGCCCCTGATATCATCACATCCCAAAGGCCCCACATCTAAAAGTCAAACTGGGAATCAAGTTTCACTGTATGAATTTGGGAGGCAGAGGATAAACATTCAGGCCGTAGCCCAGACTGAACTCAGACAAGATCCAGACAGGTGGTCCCTCCCTCTTCAAAGCAGCCTTTTCTGCTGGTTAAATCTGAGCTGAAATCTGCCTCCCTCAGCCCTCCCTGCCTTAGCCTTAGTTCTCTGGGTTCTTGCAGGTAAACCCTCTTAATCCTTCCTCATGACTGCAAAGGAATGACTACCATGCTTACCTGTGGGTTTTCATGAAGACACATCACCAGCCAACCACAGCATAGGAGAAGAACTTGGATGTTCATTAAAACAAGAATGGAGGGGCTGGGGTTGTGGCTCAGCGGTAGAGCACTCACCTAGCACATGCATGGCCCGGGATCGATCCTCAGCACCACATAAAAATAAAGGCATTGTGTACAACTAAAACAAATAAATAAATACTTTAAAAAAAAGAACAAGAGCCGGGCGCGGTGGTGCATGCCTGTAATCCCAGCACTTGGGAGGCTGAGGCAGGAGGATCAGTAACCGTGAGGCACTTAGCAACTCAGTGAGACCCTGTCTCTAAATAAAATACAAAAAGGGCTGGGAATGTGGCCCAGTGATCAAGTGCCCCTGAGTTCAATCCCCAGTACCAAAAAAAAAAAAAAAAAAAGAACAAGAATGGAGCCAGATGTGGTGGCACACGCCTGTAATCCCAGCGGCTCAGGAGGCTGAGGCAGGAGGATGAAAAGTTCAAAGCTAGCCTCCACAAAAGCTAGGCCCTAAACAACTCAGTGAGACCCTGTCTCTAAATAAAATGCAAAAACAGGCTGGGGGAGTGGCTCAGTTGTTGAGTGCCCCTAAATTCAATCCCTTGTACCCCACCAAAAAAAAAAAAAAGAACGGAAGTGATGGACACTTTGTGTTCACATGCCCTTTGGCTGTGCCAGCTGACAGGAGTTGGCCTTGCAGATTGGTGGGGAAGGACAAATGACCTAACTCTCCAGTGTTGTCCAGACCACTGGTCCCCTCTCCCATGTGGTTCATCTTAAGTTTTGCATTCATGACTTGGCTGGCTAGGTAGAAATTTGGGGACCACATACTTAAACGATCATTTCTTTTCATAGGTATTAACTACTTTACAGCATCAGATCTACTTAGTTTCTGGAGGAACATGTTTCTTGCTTCATTTTGAGGTTCCTCATCACATCTGACCAATTGTTGGTTCATGTGTCTACTCTGGTGACTGTCCAGCACACACTGCAAACCCCACCCACACCAGGCCCACCTCTTTGGTCTACCTGATCACTAGCCAGTTTATTTTCCAAATCGAGAAACCAAAGTCAGCCCTGGACACGTTCTGTTCCCAAGAACATACTAATAAAAGACACAACTCAGAGGAGGTAAAACAGGCAGAGTCCAAAAGAACAACAGCTTAAATTCTCTTTCAAAATTGTACTTGCATGCTGTCCCAACACCCTTCATGACACGAGGAAGAGGGATGAGAGATGACTAGCCCATTTCAGAGAGAGGCCACCTAAAGATCAGGAAGACACACAGCACAGGGCCCTGCCTCTCAGCCTGGTCATCCCACCACCAACCAGAGCATCCTCCCAGGCCTCTGAAGTCTCTTAGGGCGCCACCATCTGGAAATGACCTCAGTCCTTAAGTGATAATATGGCATCAATCAAAAATTCAGAATAAACTTACTATGAGCCAGGCACGGTGGCTCATGCCTGTAATCCCAACAACTCAGGAGGCTGAGGCAGGAGGATCTCAAGTTCCAAGCCAGCCTCAGCAACTTAGCAAGGCCCTGAGCAACTCAGCAAGACCCTGTCTCTAATAAAACATTTTAAAAGGACTGGGGATGTGGCTCGGTGGTAAAGTGCCCTTGGGTTCAATCCCTAGTACCAAAAAATAAAGAAAAGAAACTTACTATGAAATGGGGCTCTGACCCTTCGAGCTTGAAGGTGGTCTTTGGAGAGTCACGGTGAGCATTTACTCCTCCAAGTCTCCTGGGATCACAGCCTCTCTGTTCTCTTGAGGATGCCGGACAAACAAACGATGTGACCACATGAAGTGGTTTCTCACCCTCAAAGTGGCTTCTCGCCAAACACTGGAGAGAGAGCTCATCGTCCCACTGCCTTGTAACAACCTGAGCCAAATCTCGAGTTTCTTTTTTTTTTTTTTTTCCTTAAAAAAAAGAAAAAAGAAAAAAAGACTCCATCCTGCCACAACAGTCCATTGAATTCAAGCTTCTTCGCAGAGGTAGCAAAAGACTTCCTAATCTCCAGCAAAAATGCCAATTATGTGCTCCCACAGGCTTCCAGCCCCGGGAAGCTGAGGGCGGGGACAGGGTTATCACAGGAACTGAGCTACACTTCAATTGTCTTTTGTACAGAAGCCCAGGCGCTGTCCAACAGTCCAGATCCTAGCCTCCAACCCAGGGCACTCCACCTTTGTCTTCACCCCAAAGTGTTCCTGACCTCACAAGCAGACTCAGAGACAGGCTAGAATCTGGGCCATAGTCCAGAAGCCACTTGGAGGGTGAGGAAGACACTCTGGCTCTCTTTGAGGGGAAAGATGACTTGACCTTGAAGCGCTGCCTTCTTTCTACACACCAGGCACGGGACAGAGTGGGAGTTGGGCTTCCAAAGCCCCACAGACAAAACAGGTCAAACACATATGTGGGGAAAGCAAGCCAGGAGGCCAGCCGTAGGGCCAGCTATTCGTGTTTGGGAGCAAATGCTTTAAATGTCAGGAAGCAGCAGAATGGCTCCCAGAAGATGGGTCTGGGGTGGGGGGACACTGGCTAACCTGATGGTTTTCCTAGGAACCCTCATGCTTGTTTCCTCTGCCCCTTCAGCCTTAATCCCACCAGCAGATTTCATTTTGTACTTCATCTGTCACTATAAACCACATTGTTTTTATCAGCCCTGGGGAACCTGGTAGATAGAATTTTATTTAGGCTCATAGGAGCTATAAAAATGCTAAAGATCCAGCCTCAGCAATGGTGAGGCACTTAGCAACTCAGTGAGACCCTGTCTCTAAATAAAATCCATAAAAGGATTGGGGATGTGGCCCAGTGGTCCAGTGCCCCTGAGTTCAATCCCTGTACCAAAAAAAAAAAAAAAAAAAAAAAAAAACTAAAGATAACTTAAATCATAGTAGTTACCCATGCTGGTTTTTTTAATATTTATTTTTCAGTTGTAGTTGGACACAATACCTTTTTGTGTGTGTGTGTGTGTGTGTGTATGTGTGTGTGGTACCGGGGATTGAACTCAGGGGCACTCGACCACTGGGCCACATCCCCAGCTCTTTTTTATATTTTTTATTTAGAGACAGGGTCTCACTGAGTTGCTAAATGCTTCACCATTGCTGAGGCTGGCTTTGAACTCATGATCCTCCTGCCTCAGCCTCCCAAGTGCAGGCATAATGCCTTTATTTTATTTATTTATATGTGATGCAGAGGATGGAACCCAGGGCCCCCACACATGCTAGGCTAACGCCATACCGCTGAGCCACAACCCCAGCCCGCCATGCTGTTTTTTAAACAACAAAAATAAAGCTTATTGTTAAGCCAAAATAAAAACAGTAACATATAGAGTAAAAGCACATTTTTATTACCACTGACAACAAAAACAACATACCCCTTGTATCAATTGTACCATATGAAATCACTGTCTTTGCAGGTGAAAAGAATGAGTTAGAGAAGAGGTTTTTGTTCTGTTTTGTTTTGCTTTTTAAGTGTTGGGATAGGATTTGAGGAGGCAGGATGCATCCCTGAGAAGAAGCAGTTTAAATTCTGCTTCTGGGCTGGGGTGTGGCTCTGTTGGAGAGTTGTGCTTAGCCTGTGTGAGGCCCTGGGTTCCATCCCCAGTACCACAAAAAGTTAATAAATTCAGCTTCTGCTGCTCCCTACATGTGACCTAAGACAATTGTTCCTGATTGCTTCCTGATCCTTCACTGGTGACAGGGAGACCCGAGCGCTCAGCACAGGTGTCCGTGGAGGAGCAGCAGGGCTGAGTTCTGTTTGGGTGATGAGCCGGGCAGCAGGTGAAGTCTGACTAGTCTCAGGCACTGACCCTCCCTGTCTGGACTGGGAGGTCTCCCCCTGGTGACATGTCCCCTTTCCAGTCCTCACCTGGTGAGGTGTCTCCTTTGGGCACTACTTATTCCTAAGAGGTCAAAGGCCAATTCCTAAAACACTGCCTAAGAGGTGCTTGGGGCTGACAGGAATGTTTCCCTGAGGGAGGACATGGAGTGCCCCGGACTTTTGCCCTAGAATTCTGCCTCCCTGAGCTCTCACTGAACTCAGGCTGGGGTGGCTCTGACCCAGGCCACATTCCAACACAGAGCACAGGGTGATCCTTGCATGAGTATAAGCTTACAAGGCAAAAGTCATCAGACATCTGAGGAAGAACTACCTGAAAAAAGTGTCAATAAACTGGACAACATACACTGTCTAAAGCCAGGCGCGGTGGCGCGCACCTATAATTTCAGCATTGGGAGGCTGAGGCAGGAGAATTGCGAGTTCAAAGCCAGCCTCAGTAATGGCAAGGCACTTAGCAACTCAGTGAGACCCTGTCTCTAATAAAATACAAAAAAGGGCTGGGGATGTGGCCCAGTGGTCGAGTGCCTCTGAGTTCAATCCCTGGTACTAAAAAAAAAACTGTCTAAAGCAGAAATATTAGAATAAAGAGACCAAGAATGTAAAACAGGGATGATAGACAAACACAATGAAATAAAGAAGAAAATAAACACATGAAAAAATATGAAATCAGAAAAAGAATTAGAAGAGTCAGGCACAGTGGCAAGAGTCTGTAGTTTAAGATACTCAGGAGACTGAGGCAGGAGGACCACTTGAGCCTGTGAATTCAAACCAGCCTGGGCAACAGAGTGAGATCCTGTCTCCAAAAAACAAACAAAAAAGAAAACCCTGGACATCATGTATGAAGACACGGATGGTGTGAATAACTTTGTATACAACCAGAGATATGAAAAATTATGTTCTATGTGTGTAATATGAATTGTAATGCACTCTGCTGTCATATGTAACAAATTAGAATTTTTAAAAATGGGAAAAAGAAGAAAATCCACAGAAAGGAGAAAAAAGAACTAGAAATATTACATATAAAACACATAATATAGGTAGATGAAAAAAATAAGATAATGAAAAATTAGACAAAGGTTTTAGGGTTTTGTTGTTATTGTTTCATATTTAATTTTATTTTTTAGATAAGACACAAAAAGCATAAGCCATAAAAGAAAAAATATTATAAATCAACTGTGATAAGAGAACTACAGGGACTCCATCTTGTCCTTCAGCAGCCATCTTAGGAGTTCCAAGAAATAGTTCTGTTTCTCAGAAATAATGGAACATGGAAAGTCCTGCCTCTGTACCCATTAATGTTACCTAGCATAACATACTTAACACAAAAATAGCAATTCTTATACCATGTAAAATTTTTCTCTTTCATTTCCATTTTTCTTGGGCAACATACCTTGTCAGAGATTGATTGTCTAGACATTAGTAACCATCCTCTGATGTGTACTCAATAAGGGTCATTTTGATGCCCCCCCCCCGCATTCCCTTCTACATGCTTGTTGCTATGCCAACCTGGAAAGTCCCATGGGAAATACCATTGTACCTATTGTGTTGTCTTGCTAACTGCCCAAATTCAGCTTTTGTACGGTGGCTTGCTTGCATTGGCTGAACAACTAAATATAAACCCTTGAAAATAACTGCCGGTGCACCATCTTGTCATGGTGGCCACTGATCAGCTTAATAAAGGCTTTTTTTTTTGGTTCAAGTGTGACGTGGCTTGGAGTTTTAAATCTATATTTTGATGGGTACAACAAACTTCATCAAAATTAAAAACTTTTGCTCTTTGAAAGATACTCTTTAGAAAACAGAAAACCAAAGACATGACAGATAGATATACACCTGTCCAATAGACACAGCTAAAGAATGAACTGTTGAATTGGAAGATCAAATTGAGGAAGTCTCTGAGCAAGCAGCCATGAAAAAGAAATAATATCTTTTGATTAGTTAAGCAATATAGAAAACAGAAGTAGAAATACCAACGTTTTGGATAATTGAAGTGCCAGAAAGAGAAGAAATAAAAAGATTGAAAATATTTGAAAAAAGCAAAACCAGATACAGTTCCTGCGATTGGTAAAAGCAAAGGATATCCCATTAAAAAGGCATAGAGTGCTACAAGAGACAAAGGGAAAATCCATTCAATGTTATAGACTAGCATAGACAAAACAAAGATGCAATTCTAAATACTTCCAGAGAAACAGAGCCATGTCAGTGTTAGCAGCACTTGTGACTTTGTCTCCAGTAGAAAGTACAGATAGTTTCACTGCTGTTGTTGCAAATGTCTCAAAATACTGTTTACATTCACCAAGACTTCAAAATTATAATTGTTATTAGGTTTTGTTGGATTTTGATACATAATGCATTAATAAAGAATATTACTACATCACCACTTTTTTTTTTTTTTTTTGTACCAGGGTTTGAAGCCAGGGGCATTTAAGCACTGAGTCACATCCTCAGCATTTTTTGTTTGTTTGTTTGTTTGTTTTAATTTTATTTAGAGACAGGATCTCACTAAGTTGCTGTGGCTGCCTTTGAACTCTCGATCCTCCTGCCTCAGCCTCCCGGGCCTCTTAGATCACAGGCATGCACCACCATGCCCAGCTCCACTTTCTTAACTATATAATTCAATACCATTGGTTTCCTTTGTAATTCTATGCATTTTATGCATTTCAAAACACTCTGAGAGCTGGGGTTGTGGTTCAGTGGTAGAGGACTCGCCTAGGACATGAGCGGCCAGGTTTGATCCTCAGCACCACGTAAAAATAAAGGCATTGTGTACAACTAAAATAAATAAATAAAAAAAAAAAAAAAAAAAACCACTCTGAGAAGCCAGGGCCAAGGCACATGTCTGTGATCCCAGCAACTTGGGAGGCTGAGGCAGGAGGATCACAAGTTCAAGGCCAGCCTGGACAAATTATGAGGCCCTGTCTGAAAATAAACAATAAAAAGCGCTGGATATATAGCTTAGCAGTAGAGCATCCTGGGATCAATCCCCAGTACCACACACAAAACACAACAAAACCAAAGAACATTCTGGAAAAGAACCTATAGCTTTCACGCTACTACCAAAGGAAGTATATGGTGCTCACACACTCAGCTGAGAGAGTCTGACCTAAAGGATGTGGGCGTGGCCAGGAACTGTGTCTTCACCTTGGTCCTGTTTACCATGTTGTGCTATAGGTAGTTACACATCTTTCTTTCCTTGCTGCCTGTGAGTTCTTACAGGGCAGGAGAGGTGTCATGTTTCTTTTGGGTCCTTGGTGCCTAGGACAGGGCTTGGTGCCCATTGAGCCATCACTTATAGAGGAGCTACTGTGCACAGGGCTCGAGTCCCTTAGGGTGAGGTAGAACAATAGGGAGATTCAAAGGAGAGCAATAATTCATCCATGTGCTTGTCCGAGCATTCATTCATTCAGAGAACTGGCCAACAGCCATTCAATGCCAGCCATGGGGGTCGGCTCTGGGGACTCTGGGAAGGAAACCCAAGTCCTTATTCTCCTTTGCTGCCCATGGGAAAAAGACAAAATGAGATTTCTGACAAAGGACAAATAGAAGGAGGTCACGATGCTCGTTTTAAGAGGAAAGGTCTGTGGGGTCCTGCTCACCTGTTGTATGGTTGCTGGTCTTGCTTAGTAAACCAAGGAGCGGGCCTGCTTTGCCCCAGGTGTTTCGGGGGCTGGCAGGTGTAAAGATGCAAGACAGATGTCTGATCTCTCTAGAGCTCCAGTCCTGGTCCGAGGATTTTATGATGCCATCAGTTAGTCATAATGTGCACTGTTGCCTAGGAACCTCAGGCTCTTTTTCCTTCTAAGAGACCAGATCCAGGAGAAGACAAACTGGATGGCCTCCTTTAACCTACTGAATGTTTGCTGGGAGACCAGGTCACAGGGGGGCTTGGTAGCACAGCGATGTGAATCTCTGGGACAGATCACCGCTCCAGGAAGGATGCTGAATAAAGAGACCCTAGCAACCCCAGGAGGAAGAAAGACTGGAAACCTGGGTCTGGTACCAAGGAAGGAGAGAATTGGGGAAAGATAACAAGAACAGACAGGTTGTGGGTTCAGTAAGACAAATCTCAAAAGGTGATCATTTCTCCAAAGAGGGACAACCTCAAAATATAAAAAGATAAATCGAACAAATCTGTACATTTCTCCAGAGATGTATAACCTTAAAATATTTTTTTAAAAGCCGGTGCAGTGGCTGGCACACACCTGTAATCCCAGCAGCTCGAGGGGCTGAGGCAGGAGGATTGCGAGTTCAAAGCCAACCTCAGCAACAGTGAGGCCCTAAGCAGCTCAGTGAGACCCTGTCTCTAAATAAAATTTAAAAAGGGTTGGAGATGTGGCTCAGTGGCTGAGTGCCCCTGAGATCGGCCCCTGGTACCCTCCCCACCCCCCAAATTTATTAAGTTGATTTTAGTTAATCTAGGACCTGCTCTCAGCAGAGTCACCACACATCATCCTTCTCATCTGTTCCCAGCCCCTCTCACTGTTTCCGACTTAGCCTCCTGCATTCCGTCGGCCTGAACATCCTGCTTCAGCAGTGGGTGACATCTGGCACTGGGAATCACCTCTTCATGCAGAGGTAGCCCACCACTCTTTGTGGAGTTGAAGCACTATATAATTCAGCGTGTAATTTAGTGCATAAAATGAAATCAACCTGGCCCATCTGCAAGGCTATTCTTATCATTTTGATTCCCAAGGAAATGGCCTCCAATTTTTGCAAGGAGGATTTCCTAGAAAGTTTTGTTTTTTCTCATGTTTTTCCTCATGCCTCTCTTCAGTAAGTATAAATAAGAATGACTCAGTACTAGGGACATGTTTTCAGCCATGTTTTTTTCTTGAGCAATACAAGGAAAAAAAAAAAAAAGAAAAATAAACACAGCTGAGAAAGACATTATAGTAATCTGAGCCTGGTGGTACACACCTGTAATCTCAGCGACTTGGGAGGCTGAGGCAGGAGGATTGCAGGTTTGAGGCCAGACCTAGCAATTTAGCAAGATCCTGTCTCAAAATAAAAATAAAAGGGCTGGAGTTGTAGAGCACCTCTGAATTCAATCCGCAGTACCAAGGGGAGGAAAAAAAAAAGACTTTATTATCTGCTAGGCCAGATAAGGATGTAACTAGGTAACAAGAAAGTCACAGACAGTTCAGAGAAAGAGTAGGAGGGGGAATGAAAAAGAGAGAGGGAGATGGGATGTCCACTGTAGAAAGGGTCAAGGACAGGCCAGTTCCACACCGTTCTGGAGAACAGAATGGAGATAAATGGGGTGTGAGGGAGGGGCCCGGTTCAGGGATGGAAATGTCACCATGGAGGTTGAAAGGACCCCAGTCAACTCCAGTTCAAAAGTGAACTGTGCATATTCTGTTAAGGGTTTTGGAAAAGCTGGTCCACACATTTCCTCCGGCTGGCACTGTTTAGACTAAAGAGATCCTGGGCGCCTCCTGACTCTTTGGCTTCCTTATCCTTCCAACGGGACAAGGAGATACCAAGTGAGCCTTCCAGAGCAAAGATCAACACCTCATGCCAAGTTTCTTGGGAAACCAAGTATTTTTTTATTCAGTTGCTGGATTTCACATACCTAGCAGTCCTTGAAATAGCCATCAACAGCAGCAACCACAAAAACAGATGCCTCAGGCACACGCCATGACACACACCGAGGAACAAAATCCCACAGGGTGCCCGTACAGCTTCCTGCAAGCATGGAATGACTCCTGTGGGGCACTGGCCAAGCAGCCCCTCTGCATCTCAGACTGAACGCTCCCAAAGTCTTTGTTCATTAGCCTCATGTTAGAAGTCAACATGATGAGTTAGCACAAGTTAGATTATAATCCCCTGGTTTATTGCATGAGTCTCTTGTCCTCTGAATTGTTCATCCATAAGCAGAGGGCCCAGTGTACTTCTCCAGCCTCTCGGGGAGGAACTCAGTCATCCAGGCCACGGGGGCACACTGATTGTGTTTCCAAGCCCAGCAGCCACAGGACCCAAAGCCACAGAGAACTGACGCTCAGGACTCCACTGAAAAATCTACGGGAAGGGGATCTCTCAGGCCAGATACTTTAATTTCACAAGTCGGGCTGTTGTTGGCCCAAATATACCGAATGGAGACGTCATATAATGCCACTGCAAAACCAGTAACAAGATGCTAAGAGTACCGGAGAACCTGGGGTTCTCTTTCAGCCACCAAGAAGGTGAAGTCAGCCAGGAGGTGGCCTTTCGGTCCCTGACCCAGCCAGAGGAAGGGCTGGTGGGTGTCTGAGGTGCGTCAGGCCTGACCTTGGGGACTCCTAGTTCTCCCTCCGTGACTGCTGCAACCTCTTGGCCACTGCGGTGATCAGAGCTGCTCCCTTCCCACTGCCGTCTTCTGACAGCATGAAGGTCACGTCACACTGGGGGGCTAGTTCTTTCACTGTTTCCTGCAATATCCGAGAAAAGCTGCGAAAAAGAGAGAAACATCGTCAGCCCTCGCAGATGGGATAAGCACATTTGCAAACTATTCCGATCTAGTTTTGTCCTTCCAGCTCATTTCTCAAGGCATCATTTCTTAAACACCTGTTTTAATCATGCCTTTTATTGAGCAACTATTAATGCCAGGGTTCTTTTTTTTTTCCCCTAGGTGTTTTTCATACAGAATAATGAAGAATAACAAATGGTGCTCAGAAATAATTACTACTACCCTTTCTCCGACATAAAGAAAGTTCAGAAATGTGTCTGAATTTGTACAATAGTCAGTTTATCAAGATTTGAACTAGGCCTGCCTTTTTCCAAAAACTTCATTCATTTACTTATTTGGGGTTTAAAATTTCCCCCAACTTTTTACTTCAAAAATTCTCAAACTTGGGCTGGGGTTGTGGCTCAGTGGTAGAGCGTTCACCTAGCATGTGCACAGCCCAGGTTCGATCCTCAGCACCACGTAAACATAAATGCATTGCATTGTGTACAACTAAAGCAAATAAATATTTTTTTTTTAATTCTCGAACTTACAGACAAGTGAAAAAATAGCCCAATGGACATCTGTAACCCTCCATCCAGACTCAACAAGTTAAAACTGTGCCCTGTTTGCTTTACCCATCTGACGCTCATCCCTTTCCAATTTTCCATAAAGCATACCATCTTCATCATGGTGGTGCCGGGCCCCTCTCAGCTGTCTTTTGAGATATTAAATCCATCTGAATGGGCATGTTCAGGGCCAGAGTCGACAAGCTAGTGTGTGGGGTCAAGGTGTGTTTAACAGAGGCCTGGGCACGAAGCTAGGGAGTGCTGGGTTACCTGAATGGTACAGGTGGTGGTCATCTCAGAGGGCCAGCCTGCTAGAGCAGGGTCTGAACCAACTCCAACACCCAGCCAGAGAGCAACCTGGGAAAAGCCACGGCAGCTCCCTGGGGTGGTCTTGGTGGTACGTCCCAAACTGCCAGGGACAGAGGAGAAAATGGCTTGGCAGTCACCACTCGATCAAGTTGTTTTGTTCCCTTTTTTTTTCCCCCTCATAATTATACAATTCAATAATTTTTTAGTGTAGTCACAAAGTTGTGCAACTATCACCATTATTGTAAAATAAAGCTCCATATCTATTAGTAGTCATTTGCATTCATATACACAGGATCCCCCAGCAACCACCAATTTATGTTCTATCTGTATAGATTTGATTATTCTGGGCATTTCATATAATGAAATTCGTACAAAATTTCATTAGACAGCCTTTCCTGTCTGACTTTGGTCATTGAACATGTTGTTTTCAGGGTTCACCAATGTTGTCAATGTGTCCACTCTTCATTCTCTTTTTTATGGCAGAATAATATTCCATTATAGAACTATATGATATTTTGTTTATTGACTTATCAGCTAATAGACACTTGGGTTGTTCCCACTGTTTAGCTATTATGAATAATGTTGCTATGGGTGAGTTCTTGTGTGGACATAGGTTTTCAATTCTCTTGGAATAGAATTGCCAGGTCATAGAGTAATTCTATGTTTATCTCTTTTAGAAACTGTCAAAGTGTTTTCTCAAAGTAGTCACATCATTTTGCACTCCCTCCTCAGCATATGGGGGCTTCAACTGGATCACATCCTCAGCAACAGTTGCTATTATGTCTGTCACATAATAGTCATCCCAGTGGAGCTGATGTTATCTTATGGCCAATTTGCATTTTCCTAGGGACTAATGATATTGTGCACCTTTTCCTGTGCTTACTAGCCATTTATATCTTCTTTAGAGAGGACTGCACATCCTTCATCCATTTGCTATTTGGGGAATTTGTCTTTTTAGGTTGAATCCTAAATGGTCTTTTCTAGACATAAGTCTCTTGTCAGATATATGATTTACAAATATTTTCTCTTATTTTATGAGTTGTCTCTCCTTTTCTTTATGGTGTCCTCTGAAGCACAACATTTTTTATTATTTACTTATTTATTTAGTTTGGTACAGGGATTGAACCCAGGGGCACTTAACCAGTGAACCACACCCTAGCTCTTTTCTGTATTATTTAGAGACAGGGCCTCTTTGAGTTACTTAGGGCCTCACTAAGTTGCTGAGGCTGGCTTTGAACTCATGATCCTCCCACCTCAGACTCCCAAGCCACTGAGATTACAAGCATGCACCACTGCTCCCAGCAACATTTTTAAAATTTTTTGGAGGGGAGCAGTACCAGGGATTGAACTCAGGGGCACTTGACTACTGAGCCACATTCCCAGCCCAATTTTGTATTTTATTTAGAGACAGGGTCTCACCCAGTTGCTTAGCACCTTATTTTTGCTGAGGCTGGCTTTGAACTCCTGATCCTCCTGTCTCTGCCTCCCGAGCTGCTGGGATTACAGGTGTGCATCACCACCCCCAGCACATTTTAATTTTAATTTTAATTTTAATTTTGGTACCGGGGATTGAACTCAGGGGCACTCGACCACTGGGCCACATCCCCAGCCCTTTTTTTGTATTTTATTAGAGACAGGGTCTCACTGAGTTGCTAAGTGCCTCGTCATTGCTGAGGCTGGCTTTGAACTCACAATCCTCCTGCCTCAGCCTCCCAAATGCTGGGATTACAGGCGAGCGCCACAGCGCCCAGCTACATTTTTAATTTTTGATGAAGTACAATTTGTCTTTTTTTGTTATTGTTGTTGCTTATTTCTTTTTTCTTTTTATGTCAGATTTAAGAAATCATTGCCTCATCCAAGGTCATAAAGATTTACATACGTTTTCCTCTAAGAATTTTTTTTATAGTTTCAGCTCCTACATTCAGGTCTTTGATTCATTTTGAGTTAATTGTCATGTATGGCGGGAGTCAGGTGTCTGACATCTTGTTTGTGTTTGTGTCTATCCATTGTCACACCATGGATTGAAATGACTAGGCTTTTGCCATTGAATGATTTTGGTGCCTTTATCAAAAATCAATTGACCTATATATAAGGGTTTATTTCTGGATTCTCAATTACATTCCATTGATTTGTATATATTTATGCCATTACCACACTATCTTTGATCACTGATTTTAAAATCAGGAAATCTGAGTTCTATAACTTTCTTTTTCTTTTAGTTGTCAATGGACCTTTAATTAATTAATTTATATGAGGTGCTGAGAGTCAAACCCAGTGTCTCACACATGCAGGCAAGCGCTCTTCCGTTGAACTATGATCCCAGCCCTACAACTTTTTTATTATTATTCAAGATTGTTTTGGCTACTCTGGGGCCTTTACATTGAATACATATGAATTTTAGGGGCATCTTGACAATTTCTCCAAAGAAACCAGTTGGATTTTTTTTTTTTCAGTGTTGGGGGTGGAGCCCAGAGCCTCACACATGCTAGGTAAGTGCTTTACCACCAAGCTGCAAACCCAGCCAGCCCAGATAGGATTTATTTTTTAATATTTATTTATTTGTTTTAGTTGTACACAATGCCTTTGTTTTTACATGGTGCTGAGGATCAAACCCAGGCCGCGCACATGCTAGGTGAGCACTCTACCACTGAGCCACAACCCCAGCCCCCAAATAGGATTTTTTTTAACATTTATTTTTTAGTTGTAGTTGGACAAATATACCTTCATTTTATTTATTTTTATGTGGTGCTGAGGCTCAAACTCAGTGCCTTGCACGTGCTAAGCAAGCACTTTACCGCTGAGCCATAACCCCAGCCCCAGATAGGATTTTGATAGGGATTGTGTGGAATCTGTAGACCAATTTGGGTATTAGTGCTATCGTAGTAATAGTAAGTCCTTCAGTCTATGAACATGGGATGGCTCTCCATTTGCCTATATTATTTCTTCTTTATAGTCTTTAGATGTTGCGATTTTCAGAGTAAAAATATTATACTTTTTTTTGTTTAGTGTATTCCTAAGTATTTTGTTCTTTTTGATGTGGAATTGCTTTCTTAATTTCATTTTTTGGACTGTTCATTGCAAGTATATAGAATTACAATGGACATTTTTGTTGTTCTTATTGTTGAACTAGAGAATGAACCCAGGGTTCACTACCACTGAACTACATCCCCAGGCCTTTTCATTTTATTTTATTTTATGAGGCAGGGTCTCACTAAATTGCCCAGGCTGGCCTCAAACTTGGGATCCTCCTGTCTCAGCCTGCTGAGGAGCTGGAAGTACAAGGGTGTGCCACCACAGCCAGCTACAATTGACTTCTGTATATCAATTTTGCATCCTGAACTTTGCTGAACTTGTCTACTAGCTCAAATAACTTTTGAGTATGTGTGTCGATACCTCAGGATTCTCTCTATATGAAATCATGTCATCTGCAAATAAAGACAGTTTTCCCTTGGCCTTTCCAACAGAATGTTCTTTGAAAACTTTTCTTCCCTAACTGCCATGGCTAGATTTGTTCTTGATTTTCCCGGTGAGGGTCACATATTTTTAGTCTGGTTTCTGAAAGCCTCACCCATAAATCAAGCCTTGTCTGAGAGATAAAAAGCCATGTGATTGTCTGGTGGCCACACTAGAGACAGGACATTGCTGGGCAACAGTGACTTGTCCCTGAGCTTAAGGGCAAAACATCTACTCTTTTTGGGGGACGGGGACCTGGGATTGAACTCAGGGGCACTTGACCATTGAGCCACATCCCCAGTCCTATTTTGTATTTTATTTAGAGACAGAGTCTCACTGAGTTGCTTAGGGCCTTGCTAAGTTGCTGAGGCTGTCTGTGAACTCGCAATCCTCCTGCCTCAGCCTCCCAAGACACTAGGGTTACCGGTGTGCACCACGCAGCACCAGGCTAAATCACCCACTCTTTTACCATTACATATGTTAGCTGTGGGTTTACACAGATGCTTTTTACCGGGTTAAGGAAATTTCTTTATTCCTAGTTTGTTGAGGGCTTTTATCATGAGAGGGTGTTGGATTTTATCAAGTTCTTTGTCTGCACCTATTGAAATAATCATATGGTTCCTATCCCTTGTTTAAGTTTTGAGTCAAGGGACCAGACCAAAACTCTGTGACCCCAAGGGGAAGACCAAAAGAAGATATCAGTTATCCGTAGCAGACTAAGGGCTAAAGGCTGAGGCTCACCATAACATCAGTGTCTTCATGAATACATTTCAACACACATGGAAATTTTATAAGCTAGCTATTTCATCACGTTTCTGCCAAATAAATGTGAAACACTGAATAAAATAACAGCTTTCATTTTGAAAGCTTATTTAAAGTTAATCCTCACAACCATGTATGAGGTGGGTAAGATTTTTTTAAAATATTTATTTATTTGCTTTAGTTGTTCACAATGCAATGCATTTTATGTTTACGTGGTGCTGAGGATACTACCCCGGGCTGCGCACGTGCTAGGCGAGCACTGTACCGCTGAGCCACAACCCCAGCCCTGAGGCGGGTAAGATTTTTGTCTTCATTCTACATAAAGAACTAAGGCTCAAAGAGGGTAAGAAGCCAGCCGGAGGCCTCCCAGCTTCCAATTGGTGGAGCCAAAAGTCAAACCCACGTTTTCCAACAGGGCTTTTAGTCTTTCTGTCCTCTGACCCTGAGCTAAGAAAATTATCACCAGCTCATGTTTGACAAGAGCTCTTTGCCCTGAAAAATAATCAGATCTCCTTACTACCCCGTGGGGTCAAGTGGGAATATAATAACAGTTTTCAAGCATGGTACAGAGAGCACTTGACATGAATTAATTCATTTAATCCACATGCGTTTTGCCCTAAGAGGGAGGGGTCATTGCTGCTGACCTTTCACAGATGAGAAGACTGGGGTCTGAAGAGGTTGGCTAATATTCCCACACAGTGCCACCAGGAAGCAGAGGCACCCAGGCTCCCCGCTGGTCTCCAATTTGACAGCTGACCTCCCTACCTGTGCCAGCTCCCTGCCAGCCAAGGTCAGGGGTGCCTCTCCATTCTGCAGCTGAGGATGCTGGGCCAGGCCTCCTCTGGCTGCCAGCACACTCTTGTCCCCCTTATCCCCCCCATGCCCAGGGCCACTCACTGAGGGTGCAGCTTGTACAGGGTGCCATCCACACCCACGGTGATCCTCAGGTGCTCCAGCCCCTGGTCTTCTCTCCTTTTTTCCACAATGGCGGCCAGGCCTGCACCGCAGAGCTGGGCCGCCCTGCGGGACACAGCCCCACACACTTCCTTCACCACGATGCTGTCCTCACACGTGCTGTCCAGGCCCAGCTGCTGCAGGATCCTCCTGACCTGGAGGAGGGCCAGCCGGTCACTGTGGGCAAGCAGAGGATGTCAGTCCTCATTTCCCAGGGTTCTGGAACCTGTGCAGCTTGACCTAGCTCCCACCCCTCACCCCCCACACATGACTGGCAGGAAGAAGGAGAAAATGACCCAGGCAATGGCTAAGCTGGAACCAGAATGCTTAGAAGATGAGACTCCAGAGGCTCCACCAGCCCAAGAAGTTCCATCATCTTGAAAAAGCAAAGTGTGAACACCTCTGGTGTTAGGCATGCTCACATCCCTCATCTCACTGGGCACTAAGATTAGAGCGACCAACCAACATACCAGATGCCCATTTTTTAGAAAAAGAGTCTGGGGTTCAGAGTGCTGGAGACTTGCCCTCTCAGACAGTAGAGAAGAAAGCTTCAAACACAAGCCCCCACCCACTAACTCTAGCACTCTCCCACAGGCCAGCTCCAAGTACTCTGCCCCCATTCATTTGAAGCCCAATTTTCCTTCTGCTTAACTTTTTCTGATTATCTGCTTTCTCTTTCCAACCAGAATAGAGCTATATTCTTAGCCGTAGCCAGCACAGGGCTGAGTACATTCAATGAATAAGGGAATAGATGACGCTTCAATACGTAGCTGGGTGTGGCCGTGCATGCCTGTAATCCCAGCAGCTAGCTCAGTAGGCTGAGGCAGGAGGATAGATAGCAAGTTCAAAGCCAGCCTCAGCAATTTATTGAGGCCCTAAGCAACTCAGTGAGACCCTGTCTCTAAATAAAATATTAAAAAGGGCTGGGAATATGGCTCAGTGGTTAAGCACCCCTGGGTTCAATCCCTGGTACAAAAATGAACCAAATAGACTGTGAATTTATGCAGAGAAACACTCATCATAGGGAAAGACTAGCCTCAATTCTAAACCCTAATTATTTCTAGGAAACTAGTGGTAACCAGGGATACTTACACAGAGCTCGGAATCTCAAACTAAACAATGTGAAGTTAATCCTTGACTGTCCTAGAGATACTCAGGGAAGATGAGTGCTGTCAGGAAAGAATAACTGAGAAATAACTTACATGGTCAGAAAAAAAGATTGAGTAGATGCGTACCTACAATCCCAGCAACTCAGGATGCTGAGGCAGGAGGATTACAAGTTTAAGACCAGACTCAGAAACTTAGCAAGATTACTAAGTTTTTTTCAGAATATTTAATGCCGTGGAAAATATTCATGACATAGTAAAAAAAATAGATTATAAAATGTTATGTTTAACCTTGGTTTTTAGTTTGTTTTAATGTCATGCGCAGTCATGCACAGGCCAGAAAAAAAACCACACACGCAAAAACAAGAAAACAGAAGGAAAGCTATTCAGATGTTGGTAGGATTACCAACATCTTATTTTCTTCCTTTTGTTTATCCATATACTTAAAACCTTTTTTTAAAAATAAGTGAATAACATTTAAATGGTTAAAAAGAAAAGTTAACTGAGTGTGGTGGTGCATGCCTATAATCCCAGCTACTCAGGAGGCGGGAATAATGAACATCAATGACTGGTGATATCACAGAAGAGAGAGAGACAGCTCTCTCAGTACCACCCATGAAACCTGCTTGTCCAAAATTCAACACTGAGTTTAACCAAGCATCTTAATCTAGCTGTAAGTTTTTCAGAAAATACAAGAGACAGAGAAAATGCTAATTGCTGTAATCAGAAAAGTCCAGAATATAGGAAACATACGATAGCTTCTTCAACAAATATGTTTTAAGGAGAAACAAGAGAGAGTAGGGAAAGCTGTAGATGAAAAGAGACTTTTTTTGAAACATATCAACCAAATGCAATGCATGGACCTTGTTTGGATACAGATGCAAACAACTGTATAAATCACTACCTTGTGGCAATTCAGGAAGTGGGACACTGAGAAGATATTTTGAGATTAAGGCTTATCACTTCCTATTCAGGCATGATAAAGGTGCTATGGTTATGCTTTTTTAGTGAACTCATATTTTAGAAATACATTTTGAAATATTTATATATGAGATGACATAAAATGTGGGATTTATTTCAAATTAACCTAACTCAGAGGTGGGACAGAATTGTACGGATGAACTCAGTTCAGCCATGAATTGATCATCAGTGAAGGTGCTGATGGAAACACTGAGTTCATTTTACTATTCCCTCTACTTCTGTGTATGTTTAAAACCGCTCAAAGCAAAAATTAAAATAAAAACCAGGACTGTAAAGGAAAATTACCATGAACCGAGTAAGTAGCATATGGGTGATATACATAATATGACTGCAATTATGAAAATGTGTTTATACATATTCAAGAACTTAAAAAGGAAATATAATATATAAAAATCAAAATAACTATCTTTTTTTTTATTATTGTTGTTTTGGGTACCAGGGGTTGAACCCAGGGGTGCTTAACCACTGAGCCACACCCCCCGCCCTCTTTTATTTTATTTATTTATTTTTTTTTGTGGTACCGGGGATTGAACTCAGGGGCATTTGTCCACTGGGCCACATCCCCAGCCCTTTTTTGTATTTAATTTAGAGACAGGGTCTCACTAAGTTGCTGAGGCTGGCTTTGAACTTGCAATCCTCCTGCTTCAGCTTCCCAAGCCACTGGGATTATAGGCATGCCCACCACACCCAGCAAAATATTACTATTTGGTAGTGAACCTATGGGTGATTTTTTTTTTTGCCAGATTTTTATATTATGGACAGATCATCATTTCAAGAATAAAAGAAGATTGCTTTTTGGCCTTAATCTAAAGGACTTAGTCATTTCTGCTAAGGACTCTGAGGCCCACTCAAGCCATCTGCTGGCCTCTCGGCTGCACTCAATGACCTTGGGGCTGTGATCTTACACAGCTGGGGAGAGGGAGCAGCCCAGGTGTCAGCCCCCTACCCAGATAGGACCGTCCTGTTTTTATTTTCAGTTCTGAACTCTGCCCAACCCTGGCAGGATAACATCACATCCCATTTGGAATGTTTCACACCCAGCAGGTAAACTTGATCACATGTCACCTTTCAATCTGGGACAGGAACTTGGTTTCAAAGATGCCCCTAGTCCGGAGTCGCTCTGAAATTTGCCCTCGGAAGAGGAGACCCTGTTTGGTCAGGTCGATCAGGATCTGCCGCACGATCTCCCCCAAGTACATCCCACTAGTCATTTTCTCATATCTGTTTGGAGAACAGGGATAAAGTTGGTGAGCACAGGAAAATCAGTGATGGCAAGTGGCTTCTAAAACGGACCTGGGCCAGGTGTGGAAGGCATGCCCTTGACCTCGCAGCTGATGGTTCAGGGCAGGCCTGGAGAGGTTCTCTCTGGATGCAAGGCAGAAAACAGCAAGCTGTGGGAAGGCAGGCTTCCAGCCACCTGCACCAGGAGCCAGCCGAGCTCTCCCTCATCCAGCTGCAAGGTGAGCAGGCACTGGGAGCTCTCATCTGCCAATCAGGGACCCACAGAACCGTAGAAGGCAAGCATCCAGGGCACTGGATGCACTGAGAAAAGCCTAGTCCTGCTCTTGGCCCCAAAGCCCTGGCTTTGCTGCAAATCTGATCTACTAGAGGGTCTCCTTGGCTTTGTATGAAGACATTCATTCCACTAGAACTTCATCTACTTGCACGTACATTGAAACTACCTGCACATAGAATATGCTCAAAAAATGTTAGCTGTTTTCTCCCTTTCCACCAGGCTGTGAGCTCCCTGAGGACAAATAGCAAGGGGAAAGGGGCCTTAGGAAGCAGCAAGAAGACACTCTGCCCAGGTAGGTGAACACTGGTTCCAGGGTATCCATAACAACCGTGCAGAGCTGGACTCCCATTGGCTGCAGAGGCCAATGGAAATTCGAGCACGTCTGTTCCACGCTGGGCTCCTGTTCTCTAAACTACATGGGACCTTTCAGCCTAAGAAACCAACACCAGGACAGAAGAGTAATGGTGACTGCGAGGCCAATTCAAGTGTTCTGCCCTTAAACTGTCAGTCCAAAAACATGGGCCCCAGTGGATACAAACACAAAATTATGACACAAGGATTCTGCCCCTCAAGAAGAGCCTTGACACTTGGGATTCAGAGATAAGGTCCCCCTGGGTGCAGTGGTGCGGGCCTGTGATCCCAGCAGCTCGGGAGGCTGAGGTAGGAGGATCACAAGTTCAAAGCCAGCCTCAGTAACTTAGTGAGACCCTGTCTCAAAAAATAAAAAGGGCTGGGGATGTGGCTCAGTAGTAAAGCACCCCTGGGTTCAATCCCTGGTACCAAAAACAAAAATAAAAATAAAAATAAAAAATAAAACAAATAAACAAAGATAAGTTCCCTTCTTTTTTTTAATATTTATTTATTTGCTTTAGTTGTACACAATGCATTGGTCTTTACGTGGTGCTGAGGATCGAACCCGGGTCACGCACATGCTAGGCAAGTGCTCTACTGCTGAGCCACAACCCCAGCCCCAAGGTCCCTTCTTTTTTGGAGCAATTCCTATTTATCTGGCCTTACCAAAGCTCACCTGCCTTCCAGGGACAAAGACTGATGCCAAAGGCAGGTGAGGGGCCACAAGGGCTGGTCCTAGCCTTGCCTGCACCTCTTCCTAGACAACATTCCAGGATCAGTCACAAAGGTGTCCCTGGCCCAGGCATCCCATCACATCCTACCTGCCCACCCTCTCAGTGTGCATGTAGCCCACCTCAGTATGTCCGTATTTTCCCTTAACTTGCATATTAAGATACTGAGTCTTAATTGTACTAAAGACCCTATGGCCTGCAAAAACAGTTATGACCTGGCCCTCTACAGAAAGGGTTTGCCACTCGCTGTTCCAGTTTGTGGGCCCAGGTCAACAATCAAGGCCTCATACAATAGCCCAGTCTACTGCTTTCTCTCCCACCCAGGCAGGCATATCACAATGCAAGTGAAAATCCAGTCCCAATTTTTAAAAGTCATTATTCTCAGTTTTCTAATGTGGTTAGTAATTGATATATACCTTGCCTTGGATTGTGACCCATGATGTGACAGGATGTTGCCCTTGAGAACAAGTCCTCCCTCCCCATCCACCCCAGGGGCCTTCTTTCCCATCCCCCAGACCAGAGGTCACCAACCTGGTAGCAGATCTTAAAAGGCCAAGGATGTCGACCTCTAAACTGGACCTACTAAGCATCCATCCCAGAGGGCTCATGAAGCCAGCACACCCCTGCTCCGCACCCAGCCCAGTGAGTAGACCTCTGACAGTTCTACCTTGCTTCCAGAGCCAAGACTAGCCCTTATGGTGCCTTCTGGAAATTAGAAAAAGTGACCTCTTTCTTCTACCTGTGGCAAACATCATATTTTTCTTTCACTGAATTAATTGACAGCTGATAGAGAGTTATGATAAACATGCAAAGCTATCATGTTGACTATACAGAAATAGCACCCCTCCCTTAGGCCCTGTAAAGTTGCTCACTGCACACCCCGTATAAATGTCCACATCCACCCTCTTCACCTCTGTTTGCCAGGATTCAAGGACCCCTCGTCCACCTCCTTGTCGTACTGGGTCCGGATGTCATCTATGCAGCCATTGTCTCCAAATCCTCCCCACTCTGTGTTGATACACATCTTCCCTTCATCCCCATCCACCAGCTCGATGTTCCGCATCTCCTCCATGTAGCACATGTTGCTTCCTGTCCCTAGAAGCAGTTGTGAAGGGGAACTTAGTTCTCTTAAGACACCATGAGGTCTTGGGCAGCACAGTGCAATGAATAAGAATCAGGACTGGTAGAGTGCTTGCCTCGCATGCACAAGTGCACTAGGCCCTGGGTTTAATCCCCAGCACACACACACACACACACACACACACACACACACACACACACACACACATGAAAGAATCAGGATTGGAAGAATCCAGCTGACCTTGGGCAAGTACCTTCTCTTTCAGAGGCTCAGTTTTCATCTGTATAAAAGGAAATAATGAGCTGGGCAATGTGGCACACGCCTGTAATCCCAGTGGCTTGGGAGGCTGAGACAGGAGTGTTGCAAGTTCAAAGCCAGCCTCATCAATTATGAGGCACTAAGCAACTCAGTGAGACCCTGTCTCTAAATCAAATATAAAATAGGGCTGGGGAGGCGGCTCAGTGGTTGAATGCCCCTGAGTTCAATCCCCAGTAATCCCCCCAAAATTAAAAATAAAGGAAATAAGGCCTGACTTATGAATTGCTTATAAATAAAAAATGATGTAATATAAATTTATAAGAATTCAATATAAATGGTACCTGCCATCATCATCATTTTGTTCTTTGTTTCTCTCTCTCTCTCTCTCTCTCTCTCTCTCTCTCTCTCTCTCTCTCCTTTTTTTTGGGGGGGGGGTACCAGGGATTGAATTCAGAGGCACTTAACCACTGGGCCACATCCACAGCCCTTTTCTGTATTTCATTTAGAGACAGAGTCTCACTGAATTGCTTAGCACCTCGCTTTTGCTGAGGTTGGCTTTGAATGCATGACCCTCCTGCCTCAGCCTCCCGAGCCACAGGATTACAGGCATGCACTACCAGGCCCAGCTCGTTTTCATCATCTTTATCAAGATCATGGAGCTTCCACGTCGTCATAGAATTAGCAGCCAGAGCTGGAAGGGACCAGGAGAAATCAGCTAGTCTCGGATAAGCAAACATGTGGCATTCTGTGAGCCACCATTTTCTCCCTTGCCTATGACCTGGCCTCAGAACTACTCTCAACACAGTAATCCAGGCAATTATTATATTCCAACAGGCCTAGCCTCGTGGCCCCCTAGATCAAGCTCATCCCTCCAACAGATGAGAAAACTCAGTCAGCAGAATAGCAGCCTGCCCAAGCTCCCAAACAAGGTAAGGGTTTGAGTGAGGTGAAGCCTCCACCTGGCACGGAAGCCAGCAGGTCTGCATCTCTCTGTTTCACCTGCTGCTCGTGTTCAAGATGCCCAGACGACCCTCTGGAACAACTCCCCCAGGTTCTGGCACAACTCAGTCTGTGCCTGTCACCTGGAATGACCTCTGTCCTCATCTTCACCTGTTCAAATCCCACCTGTCCCTCAGCCTCTTAGAGATGGTCATTTCTATTTGGAGTTGCCCTTGGCCTTAATCACTGCCAAACTTCTTCCAAAGGTCCCTAAAATGTCTGTATCGTTGCAGGCTACTCCCCTCCCCTCTTCTTAGTTTCCTTCCAACTCATCCCCTTCCTGCGTACCCTAAGAGCCAGAAGAATCCAGAGAACCAAGAGGGTACACAATGGGACCAGAGTAATCCAATCCTGCTTCCCAAGAAAGTCTGTCCCAAAGCCATAATTTGAAAATCCCTCCTTTCTACATCATCTCCTTCCTCAACAAAAAGGATGACCTTGACTTAGAACCCTTAATGGAAGAAGATACTAAGAAGAGATTTAGGCAACCTGGAATCCCAATCTTAATTCATTTCATCTCTGCCTTGGACAGAGCCTCTACATGATGGAGAAGTAATGAGCTGCCCCACCCTCACTGCCTCTTGCTGGGTTCAGAGAGAATCTCTTAAGGATCAGACGGGATTAGGCCAATGGGTTCTGTCTGACCACTTACCTGCAATCAAGCCAATCTCACAATTAGGATCTTCATAGCCACAGGTCATCATGGTCCCCACTGTGTCATTCACAACTGCAACGATGTCCAGGTCAAACTCCTGCAAAGGAGGAAGTTCTACTGGAAGCAGAATGTGGATGAGTCACCGGGACTGGGCGTAGGGTGGCAGAGCAGAGGGTCTAGGGGAAGGGGGGCAGGGTCAGCATGAGACTCAACACAGCCTACATTTCTCCTCTTGATGGCTTCTCTGAGCATGTCCACCACATCCTCCCCTTCACAGTCAGTGGCCTTGAAGCCTTTGGTCCACCCTATGAGTGTTCCCTGAAAGAAAGGAGGGGAAATTCATCTGAGCAGCAGTTCACAAGGACCACTGCGAACTTCGACATCTAACAGACACTGACTATTTGATTGCTAGTCAAGCATCATGCTTTTGATTGTGCTTCTACCTCTGAGCCCTAACACAGCACGAAGGTGTCACTGAGCAGGATGCCCGGACAAGGTTTAGCACTGTGTGGAGTCACCGCCACGATTCATATTCTTTAAGGGTCAGCCGTGTTCCCTGCCATTGCTGCACAGAATCAAAGCCTGGGATCAGAGAAGTCCCACTTCTAATTCACCGTAGGATGGATTGAGATGGGATCAAAGATGCACTTACAACATGTTTATCAAAGCATTGTTGCATAGTGAGAAACTAGAGGCTGGAGTATCTGGGCCAAGAGAGGTTTGCAACAATATCCAGGAGGCCTATCATCTTATGCAGGAATGTAAAAAATGTTATACAGCCACTTAAAGTATGCTGCAGGAGAACATTGGATGTTAGATAACAATGTCCATTATGCACTGTTAAATGTAAAGCTCAGTGAACAAATACAGATAGTGAATGATTCTATTTTTATTTAAAAAATTACATATACACGTAAACCTGGGAAAAGATCTAGAACACTATCTATATGTGTGTGTGTGTGTGTGTACGTGTGTGTGTGTGTGTGAATATATATATATATATATAGGTACCAGGGATTGAACCCAGGGGTGCTTAACCACTGAGCCACATCCACAACTCTTTTTTTTTTTTTTTTGGTACCAGGGATTGAACTCAGGGGCACTTGACCACTGGGCCACATCCCCAGCCCTTTTTTGTAATTTATTAGAGACAGGGTCTCACTGAGTTGCTAAGTGCCTCACCATTGCTAAAGCTGGCTTTGAACTTGCAATCCTCCTGCCACACACAGCCTCCCAAGTGTTGGGATTACAGGCGTGCACCACTGCGCCCGGCTCTCTTTTTTTATATTTTATTTAGAAACAGGATCTTGCTGAATTGCTTAGGGCCTCACTAAGTTGCTGAAGCTGGCTTTGAACTTGTGATCCTCCTGCCTCAGCCTCCCCAGACACTGGGATTACAGGTATGTGCCACCGCGCCCTGCAGGAACTCTATTTACATGAAGAAAGTTGACAGTGGTTGTCTCTGGGAGCAAGATTACATATGAGCACCTTTTAGTCTCCCCTTATTTGTCTATATTTTCTAACTAACATTTACACTATTTTATAATTTTGAGAAGTATTTTAAGTTTTAAGAGAAGCCCAAGGTTATCCTGTTAGCCTGAAGCAGATGGTAGTCTAGCCCTAGCTCTGCAGCCTAGAAAGTCAGGAGAGGGGACAGCCAGCAGAGCTGGAGTATCTGGGCCAAGAGAAGTCCTGGGAAGGAGAGGTGACCAGCAAGCCTGCCAGCAGTGCCCCGCCCCTGTGGCTTGATGCCACCTCACCCTGAGGCCCTCAGCCACCAAGCCCAGTCTCCCTCCTTCTCTCCACAGTCCTCAAGAAACTGGGCCACCTTCCTCCTTTCCTGGTTGACATATGTAGACAAATCAGAGAGACAACCCCAACTGAAAAACCCCTTTCTTGTAAACTGCAGTTACATAAAAATAATATCTATTTTTTAATATCTATTTTTTTCTCCCAGCCACGGGCAGTTTTGTTCACAGCTGCCCATTTGTTTAACTTGTCAGAACAAACTTGTCAGAACAACTGGAAGAAAGAGGCCCTAGAAGCCCAGTGCCCCAGGTCAGAAGCACAGCTGTGTCCTGGAGCCATCAACCCTTCAGGACCGTGGACAGCTGCACACAGCTCCCCCTCCCCCACAGCGTATTGATTCTTAAGGGCAACAGTGACACAGGGATACAATCATCTTTTAAGAAACTAAAACCCCACTGACAAGAATAAATTCCCTCTTAACTCCCATCACCTCTACTATTAGTCCAGTAGGAATCCTTCCAGATCTTTTTCTCTATGCCTATGTATGTTTTTAAATAAATAATTCATACAGTGTATAAACTACTGCTATTTGTTTTCTTCTTCAACGATGCACCTTCTAGACCTTTCTAGATCACCTGAAATGAATCTGCTACTTTCCTTCACTGAACAAAATATTCCTCAAATATAATTGCACAGAAATAGCCAAGCGCCGTGGTGCACACCTATAATCCCAGCACTTTGGGAAGCTGAGGCAGGAGGATCACGTGTTCAAAGCCAGCCTCAGCAATGGCAAGGCACTTAGCAACTCAGTGAGACCCTCTCTAAATAAAATACAAAAAAGGGCTGGGGATGTGACCCAGAGGTCCAGTGCCCCTGAGTTCAATCCCCGGTACCAAAAAAAAAAAAAAAAAAAAAAAAAAAAAAAAAAAAAAACAATAATAATAATAATTGCACAGAAATTTTTAAATCCACAAAACACCTTTAAAACAAGGTCTATTTTTAATCCTCATTTTTTTTGGTGGGGGGAACCAGGGATTGAACTCAGGAGCACTCAACCACTGAACCACATCCCCAGCCCTATTTTGTATTTTATTTAAAGACAGGGTCTCACTGAGTTACTTTGGGCCTCGCTTTTTGCAGAGGCTGGCTTTGAACTTGTGATCCTCCTGCCTCAGCCTCCTGAGCCATTGGGATTACAATTGTGCACCACTGTGCCCAGCTATTTTCATTTTTTAAATGAAGAAATCAAAGTACAGAGAGTTAAATAAATTGTCCATAGTCACACAGCTAATAAATGGCAAGTCCTGGATTTGAACAAAAAAAAAAAATTTTAATGGTTAAAATATTCCACCATGGCCCAGCATGGTGGTGTACACCTGTAATCCCATCAGCTCAGGAGGCTAAGACAGGAGGATCCCAAGTTCAAAGCCACCCTCAGCCACAGTGAGGTGCTAAGCAACTCAGTGAGACCCTATCTCTAAATAAAATACAAAATAGGGCTGGGGGTGTGGCTCAGTAGTCGAACGTCCCTAAATTCAATCCCTGGTAAAAAAACAAAAAAAAAACATGTGTTTCTAGCTGCTCTGAACTTACGACCCCTAAACAAAGTGAACACTGACTGGGAGGAAACTTGAGGTGCCCCAGAGAAGGAGAGAAGACCCCGCCCCCCACAGCTGCCTCACCTTGTCAATGCTCATCTGCCTGCAGGGAAAGGAGAAGGTGAAGCCCAGAGGCAGCTGCGCTCCCTTGAGGCCCATGTAGTCCAGGAAGTCAGCGATGCACTGCACGATGTGGTCAAACAGCTGCGGGAGAGCACCCATGTCCGCTGGGCACCATGGGTGGGAGCCGGCGCCCGTGGGGCACGAAACTCCCTCCCTGCACTCACCTCCTCGCCAGTGCCCTGCATGATCTCCAGGGGGATGGCAAAGATCTTGTTGTACATTCGCACTGACCTCCGTCCACTTCTGATCTTCACCAGGAGGACCCGGAAGTTAGTCCCCCCCAAATCCAGCGCCAGGAACTTTCCTTTCTCTGTGGTGGAGAAAGTGAAGGCTGCATTCTCCCAGCATGCACTCAGCGGGGACTTGTGTCCCCGGCACTGGGAGGAGGAGGAGAGGCCCAAGCCCAGCAGACCTGGAGCCTGCCCTCCTGGGCTCCAGACCAGAGGGGTGTCAGGGCCCTGCACAGGGAGGTTGCGCCTGTCGGAGGCCAGACTGCAAAGGCCAGGTGCCAGCTACGCTATCACTGGTGAGGTGCCACAAAAAGGGCTCTGAACTGGAGGAAAGGGACCTAGTGGTCCTGAAAGATGGCTTTTCATCTTAAGCAAGGGTGGCCAGGCCCTACCTTTCCACTCTGCAGAATAAGGAGGTTGGGCCTCTGAGAGTCTTTCAGGCTCTAAGCTCCACTGTGCAATGATCTGTTAGGAAGCCCCAAGGCACCATATTCTAGGTACAGGGCATTTGATAAAGGACATGCTGAAACTGGCTTGCAAGAGGCCTCTGAGGGTGACTCTGGGCCAGGTTACCCTGACTGCAAGGGACTCCGGAAGGTGTTTCCATCCTGTCTGTGCAGCCTAGAGGAATCCTCATTATAGCATGGGATGATTTTTCTTGCTCCCTCTCCTTCCCCTGATCCCACACACCCCAGCATGATTAATAAAAAACCATGTCAAGTCCTTCTTCCTCGGTACCCTCTGGGCTTCTCTGCTGCCTGCAGCATCTGCCTCCTTCCCAAAGAACCTCCTCCCTGAGCTCAGCCTCACTCAATTTTTTTTGTTTGTTTGTCATTTGTTGGTTTTTTTGTGGGGGGAGGGAGTACTGGGGATTGAACTCAGGGGCACTCAACCACTGAACCACATCCCCAGCCCTATTTTGTATTTTATTTAGAGACAGGGTATCACTGAGTTGCTTAGGGCCTCACTTTTGCTGAGGCTGGCTTTGAACTCACGATCCTCATCACCTGATATCATGTGACATTTACTTATTCATTGCCTAGCAGGCTGTGAGCCCCACCTACAGGGCAGGGACTATATTTCACTGCTCTATTACTGTGCCTGGAATAGAACCTGTGTGCAGTAAGTGCTTAATAGAGCTTTGAGGAGTGAAGGCAGAAGGATGAAAGAGAGGAAGAATATGAATAATTAAATAATTATATGATTTTTTATATCCTTGATTTTGCTTTGTATTTATTTTGGGAGGTTGCTTTTTTTTTTTTTTTTTTTTTTTTTCCCTTGGAGGGGGATTGTTTGTTTTGGTGCTGGGGATTGAAACTTGAACCCAGGGGCACTTACCACTGAGCTACATCCTCAGTCCTTTTTATTTTGACACAGATTCCAAGTTGCGGCGGCTGGCCTCAAACTTGTGATTCTCCCACCTAAGCCTTTTGAGTCATCGGGATTTCAAGTGTGTACCACCACACCCAGCTGGATTTGAGGTCTTGGGGTGTGTATGTGTGTGTGTGTGTTTCTCATGTAAACTCAAAGGATTTGGGCTTTGGAAAAGATCTTCGTTGTTTAGAGATCCAGAACATGTGACCTCAGCAGGTCATTAAACCCTTAAGTCTCAGTTTGGGCATCCATAAAATGGGAACCATTTCCTCTTTGAGAAACATACAAAGTGTTTGTGGAGATGAAATTGAAGTAAAGGTTCAAATGCAAATTATAAGATGTGAATCATCTCACAAAGGTGATTATTTCAGTAAGAGGTCCATGAGATTCCAAGAGGTGAAATATGTTGTCTAAAAAACTTACTGTACTCTTCAGTGGCTTCTCTCCCCTGAGCGAGAGGAGCAGGAGCAGGATCAAGAGTTGAAAAAGTCCAGGGAAGAAACCAACGAGAGGGGGAAAGCAGTCCAAGTCCCAGGAGAGAACAGGCAGGAGCCCAGCCCACACCAGCCCAGTGATCCAGACCAAGCTCAGAGAGAGGATCTGGGTCTTCTGTCTGCTCCTAGCGTGGATCTGCTCATGTCCTCACCTACACGTGCCTGTGCACACGCAAACACACGCGCACACACACCCTTGGGCTAACCGAGGCACACAATTCAGAAGGAGAATGAACCTCCCTATCTCCTTTTTTCATTACAGACATGAATCCAAGGATCTAACAACCAAATACCTCCCTGGATTTAGGTGCTGCACTGGGGATTGAACTCAGGGGCACTTAACCACTGAGCCACATCCCCAGCCCTATTTTATATTTTATTTAGAGACAGGGTCTCACTAAGTTGCTTAGGGCCTTGCTAAGTTGCTGAGGCTGGCTTTGAACTCACGATCCTCCCGCCTCAGCCTCCTGAGGGCTGGAATTACAGGTGTGTACTACTGTACCTGGCTTAGGGAGTTTTGATGGGCGCTCTGGGTGGCCCTTCAGAGCAGGGGGCTTTTTAGAGCAGAGGGCTTGAGGACCTACCTGTGCCATCGGGCATCCCGCAGACGTAGGTGGGCAGCATCTTGACTGTGGCCAGCGCCTGCGTCTTCTTCTTCAGCCCGTACTGGAGCTCAGCCCGCATCTTGTCCTGCACATCCACGAGCTGCTCTCGGGTCAGCCGGAACAAAGCCAGCACCTCATCAATCTGTTTCCTCTGGGCCTGCACGCGGGAAGCCACCGCCGTCACCATGGCGGCCCCCTTGGTGCTGCCACTCTCTGACAGGAGGAAGCGGACATCACAGTTTGGGACCAGTCTCCTCACCACCTTGTGCAGGCGTTTTGGGTACCTGGAGGTAGGGGTGATACAAAAAAAAAATTTTTTTTTTTTTGGGTACCAGGGATTGAACTCAGGGGCACTCAACCACTGGGCCACATCCCCAGCCCTTTTTGTATTTTATTTAGAGACAGGGTCTCACTGAGTTGCAAGTGCCTCACCATTGCTGAGGCTGGCTTTGAACTTGTGATCCTCCTGCCTCAGCCTCCCAAGTGCTGGGATTACAGGCATGCGTCACCATGCCCGGCTGATACAAAATATTAAGAGTCATAAAGGGCCAGGTCTGACTAATGGGAACAGACCTAGGTGCGATGGGGGCTGCATCTTTATTTGCCAAATATTATGGGGGGTGACTAGGACAGCTGGGACAGTGGAAGGGCACTTGGGAGGCTCAAGGAAGTGCCTATTTGATCAGCTAATATTTCACCAGTAGGGCATGTCCATGCATAATGTGTTAGCTGGACATCTTCTCTGTCTAAAGAAGGATTTTCTTGCTTAGCTCTTTCTAGGGTGTGCCCCCTTGACTACCAGTGAGTCAAAGGGGAGTCCACTCTCCATTTTTCTGCCATCCCTGTTTTTTCCATCTCTGACTAGGTGTATCTCATTCTTCAATCTTACCACCTAGTAGGTTTCAATAAATAATGGATGGATGGATGGATGGGTGGGTGGATGGATACATGGGTGGAGAGACACACAGATGGAGAGATGGCCTTCCTAATTAGGCAATTGGCTTTAGCAGACTATATCTTCAAGAGTGATTCCCAAAAGCAGCCCAACCATTTAGGTGAAAGTAGGCTTTGGCTTCACCCTTTCCTTTTTTTTTTTTTTTTTTTTTTTTTTTTTTTTGGTACCGAGGATTGAACTCAGGGGCGCTCGACCACTGGGCCACATCCCCAGCCCTTTTTTTTTTTTTTTTTTTTATTTAGAGACAGGGTCTCACTGAATTGCTAAGTGCCTCGCCATTGCTGAGGCTGGCTTTGAACTCGCGATCCGATCCTCCTGCCTCAGCCTCCCAAGTGCTGGGATTACAGGCGTGCGCCACCGCGCCCGGCTTCACCCTTTCCTTTTTAATCTTAGAACTATAAAGCGGTGGTGGGTTCCAGCTGCCCAGATACATGGCATCGTTCGGTGAGAACGCTGGAACCCGGCTCCGGGAGAGACGTGCTGAGAGGCTTGCAGGCGGGCAGGCGGCACTCACTGAGGGTGTATCTTGTAGAGTGTGCCGTCCATGCCCACCGTGGTCCGGAGTCTCGCCAGCTTCTTGTTCTCCCGGAGGCGCGTCAGGATGGCCGCCAGCGCTGCTGCACAGAGATTGGCCGAACGGAAGGAGACAATGGTGCAGACGTGCTGGACAGCAATGCAGTCAGCCTCAGAGGGGTCCAGGCCCAGGTCCACCAGGATCTCTCTTGTATTACCAAGGCCTTCTTTATACCTGGCCAGGGGACAGGAATGAGAGGACCACACTTCCCCATGCCGTGGGCATCCTGCTGGGGGAACCAGCTCTCCCACCTCTCTGGATTATAACAATAAATCGACTGATTCATGGTGATAGAGTAATAACAATATCAACATTGATAAGAGCAGTTATTATTTATTGAGCACCTACTCTATGCCAGGTACTTGTCTAAGGATTTTATATGTATTAACACATTTAATCTCCACAAAAATCCTAAGGAAAAGTACTGTCACTACCAAATTGTACAGGTAAGAGAGGTAAGTCACAACAAGGGTAGCTTCACCCTGGTTGCACAGTTAATAAGTGCTAGAGCCAGGATTTGAACTCGGGTAATTAGATTATAGCCCATACTTTTAACCACCTTGTGCTATATAGCCCAAACCTGCAGTCACAGACTCTGGGTGAGTGCCAATCTGCTGAATTGAAACTGATTACAAAGCCCATGGCAATGCCAGGGATTCTCAGCCTGAGGAACAGGACCCTGAGTTGACCAAGGCCAGCCGCCTTCACCAGCCAGTAGCCCATTGCAGGGATCTGAGTGCAAGAACTCAAATCACCAAATCCAAAGGCAGCTCTGCTGGCCACCCACCTCCCACAGAGGCCAGGCAGGAGGGACACAGCCAGTGACTTACTTCTCCATGGCAGCCACGTGTTGTGTTTCGATCTTGCCCTTAGTGTGGAGGGCAGAGGATTTCATACCACCAAACAGGAGGCCAGCCTTAGCCATCTTCAGCAAGATGAGCCTGACGAGTTCCCCCAGGTACAAGCCACTGATCATCTTCTCGAATCTGCAATTTGGGGAACACATCAGTGGAAGCCACACCTTTGGTTATGTAGCATCATTTCCCAAAGACCAGGAGTCATGGCTCAAGGTCAAGAGCATGGGCGGGATAAGAGCTGTGTGGATCAGGAGGCCTCAGTCCAGCCCAGGTGCAGTGTGCCCTTGGCAGAAGCGCACCATCCCCTCTTCTACACTCTTCACCAATAAGAGGAAGGGGCTGAGCTGGAGAAGATCTAAGATTCCTACCTGTTCTCAAAATGCTGGACCCCAAGAATCTGTATTTCAAATCACCCTGGCTACAGGGGTGCCATGCTTACTTTGGGCATAAGGAAACTCAACATCACAGGCTTCAGATACTTTCCTAAGAATCACATAACCTTTGCACGACAAATCACATTTCAGAATCAGGCACTTCCATCTCTTACTCTGAGCTTCTGAGAGAAAGATGCTGCTGTAATTGGGACCTGAAGTGTCCCCCAAAAGGCTCGTTGTGATAAGCTTGGTCCTCAATCTCTGTAATGCTGTTGGGAAGCCGTGGGATATTTTAAGAAATGGGACCTTGAAGGTGGTGGTCAGTCACTGGGGGAGTGCCCATGGAGGGGATGTTGGGATTCCAGTCCCTTCCTCTTTCTTTCTCACGCCCAGCCAGGAGCCTCCTCTGCCCCATGCTTCTCCTCTGCCCCATGCTCCTCCTCTGCCCCATGCTCCTCCTTTGCCCCTATGCTCCTCCTCTGCCCCGTGCTCCTCATCTGCCCCATGCTCCTCCTCTGCCCCGTGCTCCTCCTCTGCCCCATGCTCCTCCTCTGCCCCGTGCTCCTCCTCTGCCCCGTGCTCCTCATATGCCCCATGCTCCTCCTCTGCCCCGTGCTCCTCCTCTGCCCCATGCTCCTCCTCTGCCCCTATGCTCCTCCTCTGCCCCATGCTCCTCCTTTGCCCCTATGCTCCTCCTCTGCCCCGTGCTCCTCATCTGCCCCATGCTCCTCCTCTGCCCCGTGCTCCTCCTCTGCCCCATGCTCCTCCTCTGCCCCGTGCTCCTCCTCTGCCCCGTGCTCCTCCTCTGCCCCATGCTCCTCCTCTGCCCCGTGCTCCTCATCTGCCCCATGCTCCTCCTCTGCCCCGTGCTCCTCCTCTGCCCCATGCTCCTCCTCTGCCCCATGCTCCTCCTCTGCCCCGTGCTCCTCCTCTGCCCCATGCTCCTCCTCTGCCCCGTGCTCCTCATCTGCCCCATGCTCCTCCTTTGCCCCTATGCTCCTCCTCTGCCCCATGCTCCTCCTCTGCCCCGTGCTCCTCATCTGCCCCATGCTCCTCCTTTGCCCCTATGCTCCTCCTCTGCCCCTATGCTCCTCCTTTGCCCCGTGCTCCTCCTTTGCCCCTATGCTCCTCCTCTGCCCCATGCTCCTCCTCTGCCCCATGCTCCTCCTCTGCCCCTATGCTCCTCCTCTGCCCCATGCTCCTCCTTTGCCCCTATGCTCCTCCTTTGCCCCTATGCTCCTCCTCTGCCCCATGCTCCTCCTCTGCCCCATGCTCCTCCTCTGCCCCGTGCTCCTCCTCTGCCCCATGCTCCTCCTCTGCCCCATGCTCCTCCTCTGCCCCGTGCTCCTCCTCTGCCCCGTGCTCCTCCTCTGCCCCGTGCTCCTCCTCTGCCCCATGCTCCTCCTCTGCCCCATGCTCCTCCTCTGCCCCGTGCTCCTCCTCTGCCCCTATGCTCCTCCTTTGCCCCTATGCTCCTCCTTTGCCCCTATGCTCCTCCTCTGCCCCATGCTCCTCCTCTGCCCCATGCTCCTCCTCTGCCCCGTGCTCCTCCTCTGCCCCATGCTCCTCCTTTGCCCCTATGCTCCTCCTCTGCCCCGTGCTCCTCCTCTGCCCCGTGCTCCTCCTCTGCCCCGTGTTCCTCCTCTGCCCCTATGCTCCTCCTTTGCCCCTATGCTCCTCCTTTGCCCCTATGCTCCTCCTCTGCCCCATGCTCCTCCTCTGCCCCATGCTCCTCCTCTGCCCCATGCTCCTCCTCTGCCCCGTGCTCCTCCTCTGCCCCTATGCTCCTCCTCTGCCCCTATGCTCCTCCTCTGCCCCTATGCTCCTCCTCTGCCCCTATGCTCCTCCTCTGCCCCTATGCTCCTCCTCTGCCCCTATGCTCCTCCTCTGCCCCATGCTCCTCCTCTGCCCCGTGCTCCTCCTCTGCCCCATGCTCCTCCTTTGCCCCTATGCTCCTCCTCTGCCCCTGCTCCTCCTCTGCCCCGTGCTCCTCCTCTGCCCCGTGTTCCTCCTCTGCCCCTATGCTCCTCCTTTGCCCCTATGCTCCTCCTTTGCCCCTATGCTCCTCCTCTGCCCCATGCTCCTCCTCTGCCCCATGCTCCTCCTCTGCCCCATGCTCCTCCTCTGCCCCGTGCTCCTCCTCTGCCCCTATGCTCCTCCTCTGCCCCTATGCTCCTCCTTTGCCCCTATGCTCCTCCTCTGCCCCTATGCTCCTCCTCTGCCCCTATGCTCCTCCTCTGCCCCTATGCTCCTCCTCTGCCCCTATGCTCCTCCTTTGCCCCTATGCTCCTCCTTTGCCCCTATGCTCCTCCTTTGCCCCTATGCTCCTCCTCTGCCCCGTGCTCCTCCTTTGCCCCTATGCTCCTCCTCTGCCCCATGCTCCTCCTCTGCCCCTATGCTCCTCCTCTGCCCCTATGCTCCTCCTCTGCCCCTATGCTCCTCCTCTGCCCCTATGCTCCTCCTCTGCCCCTATGCTCCTCCTTTGCCCCTATGCTCCTCCTCTGCCCCGTGCTCCTCCTCTGCCCCGTGCTCCTCCTCTGCCCCGTGCTCCTCCTCTGCCCCATGCTCCTGCTGTGATGTGCTCGCCCACCACAGGCCCAAAAGTGTGGGGCCAACCAATCACAGACTGGAATCTCCCAAACTGCAAGCCAAAATAAACTTTTCTCCTCATAAGTAAATTGTCTCAGGTATTTGTTGCAGTGGTGGGTGCTGTCTGTGAGACAGGCTTGTAGAGCCCCAGAGAGGATCTATCATAAGGTGAATGCAGTATCCAGAAGGCTACCTACACCTCTGAGTCTGCACACCAGACAATTGCTAATTTTTCCCCCAGGTGAACTATTAAATATAAGTTTCATTTTCCAAACATGATATGACACAAAGTCAAGGACAATCTGTTTCATGGTCTACCTTGTATATTTTACTTTTTAAAAATCTTAGAACAGGGGCTGGGGTTGTGGCTCAGCAGTAGAGTGCTCGCCTAGCACGTGTGCGGCCTGGGTTCGATCCTCAGCACCACGTAAACATAAATGCATTGCATTGTGTACAACTATAGCAAATAAATAAATATTTTTAAAAAATCTTAGAACACTGAAGAAACAGAAGACGATCAAATGAAATTCAGGTTGGATTCAAGAGAATGGAATTTATCTTAAATGAAATGGAAACAGATCAAAATGATAAAAGTAAAAAAAACAAAAACAAAAATGGGCACCACTTCCTTAGGACATGACTGCTCAGGGTCCCCAGGGAAGCCAGGGTATGCGGGGTGTGGGTACAGCCACTGCAGGAATATACTGTGCGGGTTTGCATTTCTAGGAAGTGCCTAAATATTCATTCACAAGGTATCTCAGCAAAATGGTTGATTCAGGGCTGGGGCTGGGAAAGCTGGAGATGAACCTAGGCCATATTATCTGCACCAAAAAACAAGCTACTTAAGAGCAATGAAAACATGTTAAGAGGACACAGGAGTCAGCCTAAAAGGGCTTCCTTTGGCCAAATCTAAAAAAAAAAAAAAAAAAAAAAAAAAAAACTTTGAGCATCAAAATAAGCAATAATAGGAAGAAATTGAAACTCATTTTTAAAAAATAAAATGAATCCACAAGTCCATACTAGTATAAATAAATGAAGGAGAATAGGAAAGCTCTTCTTTACAGTAGAATAATAACTAACAAACATAGAAGGAATGATGGGTTTAGAAATTCATCAGTGGATATGAAAGTAGAAAGCTAAAGCTTGACAACATGCCTCCCAGACACATGCTCATGGCACAGGCATGAGAGTAACGTTAGAGTGGAGAACACTGCCAGCATCCCTCAGCCAAGGGACTGGAGTTAGCAGAAGCATGAAACAGACACCATGTGCCTCTTGATACAATGCACTGGGAAAGACACACGCCACTTGCAGGATACTCCTGCCAAAAAATGCACCTGGCTGGACATGGTGGGGCACACCTGTAATCCCAGCAGCTCCGGAGGCTGAGACAGGAGGATCACAAGTTCAAATCCAGCCTCAGCAACAGCAAGGTGTTTAGCAACTCAGTGAGATCTTGTCTCTAAATAAAATACAAAATAGGACTGGGGATGTGGCTCATCAACCTAGTGCCCCTGAATTCAATCCCCGGCACCTAAAAAAATAATAATAAATGCACCTGAATTTAATCATTAGGAAATATCATAAAAACATCATAAAAATCCAAAGGCTATTGATTCTGAAAAATCATTAGCCTCTGTTCTTCAAAGTCACGAAAAACAAAGAGATACTAAGGAAGTATCTAAGAGACTAAGGAAGATACTGAGGAAGTGCTCCAGGTTAAAAGAGGCTAAAGAGACATTACTGTAAAATGTAACCTGCAATTCTGGAGGACAGCCCAGACCATGGCATTTCTTTCCTTTCTTATAAAACACATTGGTGGGCTGGGGTTGTGGCTCAGCGGTAGAGCGCTCACCTAGCACATGCGCGGCCAGGGTTCGATCCTCAGCACCACATACAAATAAACGCATTGTGTACAACTAAAGCAAATAAATAAATATTTTTTAAAAAATTTAAAAATAAAACACATTGGTGAATAGACAAGCAAAAGGAAGTCTAGTAGAGTAGAAGGAGAATGGGAGAGGGGAGGGAGGACGGGAGGGCAAAGGGAGGATCATGAACTGAAATTGATTTCTTTGCATGTGTGAGTTTGTCAGGATGAACCCAATTACTATGTAACACTATAAAGCTCTAAAAAAAAAAAAAAAAAAAAGAGGACATTGATGGGAGCCAGGCATGGTGGTGCATAACTGTAATCTCAGCTACTTGGGAGACAGAGGGAAGAGGATCACACATTTAAGGCCAGCCTGAGCAATTTAGCAAGACTCTGTCTCAAAATAAAAAATAAAAAGAATGGAGATAGGCTGTGGTTGTAGCTCAATGGTAGAGCTTTTGCCTAGCACATGTAAGGCACTAGATTCAATCCTCAGTACCACATAAAAATAAATAAATAAAATAAAGGTATTGTGTCCATCTACAACTAAAAGAATATTTTTTAAAGAGTGGGGATTTAAAAATTAATTTAAGATCGCCTCCAGGGCTGGGAATAGCAGCTCCCCGCTGCAGATAGGGCCAACCAGAGGAAGGGCCCCTTCCATTCTTTGGGGAACTGTGACCTGCCCAGCTGCGACCACCACCAGAAGGAGCAACCCAGCTACCAGCTTGCCTGGTCGCCGGCTCACGCCATCTGTGGAAGGACCCTGCTGCCCACTTGCCCAACCCCCACCAAAACAACTAGACTGGAAGGAGACCCAGGAGGAGGAGAGTGGGGAGAAGAAAGACTGCCTGCTCCACCACACTGGGGCCAGGAGGGAATCTGAAGAGAGAGGCCCGCTCCACTCCCGCAAATCGGAGAGGCAACTCGCATCTGCCCAGAGAGACACACCGAACTGGGATCCTGTAGCTACTCAACCCAACACCAATATAATTATAGGCCTGAGGCCACCACTGCCACAAAACGAAATTAGCTACGCTACTACCAAGGAACAACAAAAAGGTCCGGGTAAGGTCCCTAGAGACCAGGATGCACCAAAAGGTGCAACCAGTTATGATGTTGTGAACTAACAGGGAATCTTACATGGGGTTGTCTATCTCTTGCTTCTTCTACTAACAGCCAAATTCTAATGATTATACTCTCACTAATCAAATAATCTAATACCTCTATTTTCTCACATCTTACTTCATAAACGTTTAAGCCAACCTCTAAATCCCCCCTTCTTTCATTAGATACTGTAAACCACCATGCAAACATAGAGACTACATGGAATAAGATAACTGATCTCATCATTTATGTTTTTAGCAACAAAATTGTAAATATAAAAATAGAAACTGATATATGGACACACATTGGGTACATTGAAAGATCTAATATTGATATTTCCCTAAAAAGTGAGGTTCTGGGTAACCTGGAGGGACCTTAAAAGACAAAAGGGCAGAAGTTGTAATACCTCAGGCTTACCTTGCAAGAGAGGAAAACACATAGACATCATGAGGAAACAAGGGAGGAAAATGCCCCAAACAAACCAAGATACTACAACAATAGAAACCAAAGAAAGCACAGTAGGTGAAATGTCAGAGAAAGAGTTCCAGATATACATAATTAAAATGATAAGGGATTTAAAAAATGACCTAAGTGAACAGATACAGGCAAAAATTGATCTCTCCAACAAAGAGATAAGAGATCAAATACAGGCAACCATCGATCACACCAACAAAGGGATAAGAGAACAAATCCAGGTAGCAAAAGATTACTTCAAGAAAGAGATAGAGAGTTTGAGAAAAAAACCAAACAGAAATCCTTGAAATGAAATAAACAGTAAGCCACTTAAAAAATTCAATAGAAAGCATCACCAACAGATTGGACCACATGAGGACAAAATATATAATCTTGAAAATCAAGTTGACCTCACAGTGAAGATGGTAAGAAACCATGAACAGAATATCCAAGAACTATGGGATACCATCAAAAGACCAAATATAAGATTTATTGGAATAGAGGAAGGTGCAGAGATTCAAACCAAAGGAATGTACAATCTCTTCAATGAAATAATATCAGAAAATTTCCCAAGCAGGAAGAATGAATTTGAAAATCAAATACAAGAGGCCTATAGGATGCCAAATGTACAAAATTACAACAGGTCCACACCAAGGCACATAGTAATGAAAATGCCTAGCATACAAAATAAAGATAGAATTTTAAAGGCTGCAAGAGAGAAAAGTCAGGTTACCTATAAGGGAAAACCAATTTGCATCTCAGCAGATTTTTCAATCCAGACCCTCAAAGCCAGGAGAGCCTAGAACAACATATACCAGGCTCTAAAGGATAAGGGATGCCAATCAAGAATTTTATATCCAGCAAAATTAAGCTTTAGATTTTAGGATGAAATAAAAACCTTCCATGATAAACAAAAGCTAAAAGAATTTACAACAAGAAAGCCTGCTCTACAGAACATTCTTGGTAAAATATTTCATGAGGAGGAAAAGAAAAACAATAATGAAAATCTGCAAAGGGAAAAACTACAATAAAGGGAAAAACCAACCAAAGGAAAAACCAAGTCAAACTAAATACCAAAAATAATTAAAAAAAAATAAAAAAGACTGGTAATACAAATTATGTCTCATTAATAACCCTGAATGTTAATGGCGTAAACTCGCCAATTAAAAGACATAGGCTAATAGATTGGATTAAAAAAACAGACCCAACAATTTGTTGCCTTCAAGAGACACATCTCATAGGAAAAGACGCCCATAGACTAAAGGTGAAAGGACAGGATAAAATATATCACTCACATGGTCTACGTAAGCAAGCAGGGGTCTCCATCCTCATATCCAATAAAGTAGACTTCAAGCCAAAGTTAGTCAAAAAAGATAAAGATGGACATTTCATACTGCTTAAGGGAATCATAGATCAACAAGATATAACTGTAATAAATATATATGCCCCAAATAATGGAGCATCTACATTCATCAATCAAACTCTTCTCAAGTTCAAGAATCAAATAGACCACAACACAATAATTCTAGGCGACTTTAACACACCTCTTTCAGCACTGGATAGATCTTCCAAACAAAAGTTAAACAAAGAAACTATAGAACTCAATAATACAATTAATAATTTAGACTTAACTGACATTATATAGAGTATATCACCCATCAATGAGCCAATACACTTTCTTCTCAGCAGCACATGGATCCTTCTCAAAAATAGACCATATATAATGCCATAAAGCAACTCTAAGCAAATATAAAAAGTAGGGATACTACCCTGCATTCTATCAGATCATAAGGGAATGATTAGAAATCAATGATAAAAAAAAAAGAAAGAAAAGCTACACTAAGACCTGGAGACTAAATAATATGCTATTGAATGATCAATGGGTTGCAGAAGACATCAAGAAGGAGATTAAGAAATTCTTAGAGGTAAATGAGAACAATGATACAACATACCGAAATCTCTGGGACACCCTAAAGGCAATACTAAGAGGAAAGTTCATTGCATGGAGCTCATTCCTTCAGAAAAGAAAAAGTCAACAAATAAATGAACTAACATTACATCTCAAAGCCCTAGAAAAAGAAGAACAAATCAACCCCAAAAGAAGTAGGAAACAGGAAATAATTAAAATCAGAGCTGAAATTAATGAAATTGAAACTAAAAAAAAATTCGAAAAATTTGACAGAATGAAAAGTTGGTTCTTTGAAAAAATAAATAAAATTGATAGACCTTTAACTATGCTAACAAATTACCAATATCTACGATGAAAAAGAAAATATCATGATGGACACTACAGAAATACAGAAGATAATTAGAAATTATTTTGAAAATTTACATTCCAATAAAATAGAAAATAATGAAGGCATCAACAAATTTCTAGAGACATATGATATGTCCAAACTAAATCAAGATGATATACACAATTTAAATAGGTCAATTTCAAGCAAAGAAATAGAGGATGCCATAAAAAAACTTACCAACCAAGAAAAGCCCAGGACCAGATGGATACACAGCTGAGTTCTACAAGACCTTTAAAGAAGAACTAACACCAATACTTCTCAAACTATCTCATGAAATAGAAAAAGAGGGAACACTCCCAGACTCATTCAATGAGGCCAATATCACCCTGATTCCAAAACCAGACAGAGACAAACCAAAGAAAGAAAACTTCAGACCAATATCTCTAATGAATATAGATGCAAAAATTCTCAATAAAATTCTAGCAAATCGAATACAAAAACACATCAAGAAGATAGTGCATCACGATCAAGTGGGCTTCATTCCAGGGATGCAAGGTTGGTTCAATATAAGGAAATCAATAAATGTAATTCATCACATCAACAGGCTCAAAGATAAAAATAATATGATCATCTCAATAGACACAGAGAAAGCATTTGACAAAATACAACATCCCTTCATGTTCAAAATGCTAGAAAAAATAGGGATAACAGGAACATACCTCAACATTGTAAAGGCCATCTATGCTAAGCCCCAGGCCAACATCATCCTAAATGGAGAAAAATTGAAAGCATTCCCTCTAAAAACTGGAACAAGACAGGGATGCCCTCTTTCACCACTCCTATTTAACATAGTTTTTGAAGCCCTAGCCAGAGCAATTAGACAGATGAAAGAAATTAAAGGGATACAGATAGGAAAAGAAGAATTCAAATTATCACTATTTGAGACAATATGATTCTGTACATAGAAGATCCAAAAAATTCCACCAGAAATCTTCTAAATCTAATAAATGAATTCAGCAACATAGCTGGATATAAAATCAATATCCATAAATCAAAGGCATTTCTGTACATCAGTGACAAATCCTCAGAAAGAGAAACTAGGAAATCCACCCCATTTACTATAGCCTCAAAAAAAAAATAAAATATTTGGGAATCAACTTAATAAAAGAAGTGGAAAGACCTCTACAATGAAAACTACAGGACACTAAAGAAAGAAATTAATGAAGATGTTAGAAGATGGAAAGATCTACTTTGTTCATGGATAGGTAGAACTAATGCTGTCAAAATGACCATTCTCCCAAAAGCACTATACAGATTCAATGCAATACCAATCAAAATCCCAATATCATTCCTCATAGAAATAGAAAAAACAATCATAAAATTTATCTGGAAAAATAAGAGACCCAGAATAGCCAAAGCGATTCTTAAGAAGAATGAAGCGGGTGGCATTACTATTCCAGAACTTAAATTGTACTACAAAGCAGTAGTAACAAAAACAGCATGGTATTGGCATCAAAATAGACCAGTTGACCAATGGTACAGAATAGAAGACTCAGAGATGAACCCACACACCTACAGTTATCTTATATTAGACAAAGATGCCAAAAATGTTCACTGGAGAAAAGACAGCCTCTTCAACAAATGGTGTTGGGAAAACTGGAAATCCTCATGTAATAAAATGAAATTAAATCTCTTTCTCTCACCATGTATAAAACTTAACTCAAAGTGGATCAAGGACCTAGGAATTAAACCAGAGACCTTGTACCTAACAGAAGAAAAAGTAGGCCCAAATCTCCATCATGTTAGTTTAGGCTCCAATTTCCTCAATAAGACCCCTATGGCGCAAGAAGTAAAAACAAGAATCAATAAATGGAATGGATTCAAACTAAAAAGCTTCTTCTCAGCAAAAGAAACAATCAGTGAGGTGAATAGAGGACCTACAGAATGGTAGCAAATCTTTACCACAAGCACATCAGATAGAACACTAACCTCAAGGATTTATAAAGCTCTTAAAAAGCCTTAACACCAAAAAAAAAAAAAAAAAAAACCAAATAACCCAATCAATAAATGGGCCAAGGAGCTAAACAGACACTTCTCAGAAGATGATATACAAACAATCAACAAATATATGAAAAAATGCTCAACATCTCTAGCGATTAGAGAAATGCAAATCAAAACAACTCTAAGATTTCATCCTACTCCAGTCAGAATGGCAGCTATCAAAAAAACAAACAACAAGCCGCGCCTGTAATCCCAGCACTTTGGGAGGCTGAGACAGGAGGATCGCGAGTTCAAAGCCAGCCTCAGCAATGGCGAGGGACTTAGCAACTCAATGAGACCCTGTCTCTAAATAAAATAAGGGCTGGTGATGTGTCCCAGTGGTCGAGTGCCCCTGAGTTCAATCTCCGGTACCAAAAACAACAACAACAAAAAAAAAAAACAACAACAAACAACAATAAATGCTGGTGAGGATGTGGGGGAAAAGGCACACTCTTACATTGCTGGTGGAACTGCAAATTGGTGAAGCCAATCTGGAAAGTAGTATGGAGATTCCTCAGAAAACTGGGAATGGAACCACCATTTGACCCAGCTACCCCACTCTTTGGTCTATACCCAAAGGACTTAAAATCAGCATACTACAGGGACACAGCCACATCAATGTTTATAGCAGCACAATTCACAATAGTTAGATTGTGGAACCAACCCCGATGCCCATCAGCAGATGAATGGATAGGGAAACTTTGGTATATATACACAATGGAGCACTACTCAGCACTAAAAGAGAATAAAATCATGGCATTTGCAGGTAAATGGATAGAGTTGGAGAAAATAATGCTAAGTGAAGTTAGCCAATCCCAAAAAACCAAAGGTCAAATGATCTCTTTGATATGAAGATACTAACTTATAAAGGCAAGAGAGAGGGGATGAGAGGAATGAAAGAGCTTTAAATAGAACACAGAGTGGGGAGGGAGGGGAGGGAGCAAGGGGATAGGAATAATAGCAGACTGAGTTATCCATGACTACCCTAAATACATGTATGAAGACACAATTATTGTAAAAATACTTTATATTAAACCAGCAATTCGAAAAATTGTGCTATTTATATGTAATAGGAAATGAAATGTACTCTGCAAACATATATAACAAATTAGAATAATAAAAAAATTTTAAAAATTAACTTAAAAAATTAAAAGTTGGCATGTAGCTCAGTGACAGAGTATTAACTTTGCTAGACCCTGAGTTCAATCACCAGTACCAAAAAAAAAAAGTATATATATATATATATTACTTGTTTTCAAATAATGACCTCTGAAACACTTAGGGGTGAAAGATATCATGTGTGCAACTTGGTCTCAAATGGCTCAGGGAGCCATTTTTTTTTTTTTAAACCCAGCTATCCCACTCCTTGGCCTATTCCCAAAGGACTTAAGAACAGCTTACTACAGGGTGTATATATATTATATATATATATATATATATTTTTTTTTTTAACCCAGGAGCAGTTTACTACTGAGCTCCATCCCCAGCAGCCACTCCCCCTTTTTTTTTTGAGACAGGGTGTCACTGAGTTGCTGAGATTGGCCTCAAACTTGCAATCCTCTTGCTTCAGCTTCCCAAGTTGCTGCAATTATAGGCATGTGCCACTGCACCTGGCTCAGAAAAAATAATCTTATACATACATATGTAAGCATATTTTATGTGTGTGTATAAACATAGACATACATATATGCAGAGAGACAGAATATTACTATTTGGGGAATTTGAATAAATGGGTATGGGGGAGTTTTGTACTATTTTCACAACTTTTCTGTAATTCAAAATTAACTTTTATGGGGTGCAGCAGCACACACCTGGAATCCCAGCAACTTAGGAGAGTGAGAATCACAAGTTCAAAGCCTCAGCAATGTAGGGAGGCTCTAAGCAACTTAGCAAGACCTTGTCTCAAAATAAAATTTAAAAAATGGCTAGTAATGTGGCTCAGTGGTTAAATGCTAGTAGTTTATAGTACTAAGAGAATGAACCCAGGAGCCAGAGTTTTATATATATATATATTTTAAATAGTTTTCTATTTGACAAACATTCAATGAAGTCCAATAATGTGTAAGATTCAGTGTGTAGAAAGGAAAGGAAGATCAACCGTACAACCTGCCTTCAGGGAGCTCATCATCTGTAGATAAAGAGCTGGCAGATACCTAAATATAGAGATGTGTATGGGATGAGGCTGGGAAGGATGTGGACAGCAGACATAGAAAGAAGGCCTGGCCAGGGTCACCAGAAGCTGTGAGCTTAGCCCTCTAAGAGAGCAGGGCAAATGTGGAGCCAGGCAAATGTAAAACACAAGGCATTTGAGTGAAGCCTGCCTCCTCTCTTGTTTTGTTTTGTTTTGTTTTGTTTGCTTAACCACTGAGCCCCATTCCCAGCCTTCTTTTGCATTTAATTTAGAGACAGGGTCTCACTGAGTTACTTGGGCTCTCACTAAGTTGCTGAGGCTGGCTTTGAACTCTCAATCCACCTGCCTCAGCCTCCTGAACCACTGGGATTACAGGCACGTGCAGTCACGCCTGGCATGCCTGGGTTCCTTCTGTGGCTGCTTGCCTATGTGCTCCAAGAGGGCCAGCCAGGTGGCTTGGTTCACAGCCTCATCTCCAAGGCCTCGATGTACATCCTACTCTAGAAATATGAACTAGGACTAGGGATATAATCTAGGAGACACCCAGTCCATTTCCTTGGCTTCAATCTGTTCATCTGACAAATAAAATTGAAATACAAGCCTTGCCTTATAACCCCTTTGTGACAGATGACACGTAGAGAGCCTCCCAGGTGCAAGGGCACCAGCGCGAGCAGGCAGTGCCTGGTGCCGACGCTCAGATCAGAGCAAGCGGGCACTCACAGTTGTTTCCCGGGGTTGAGCGAGCCAAGGTCCAGCTCCCTGTCAAACTCGGTGCGGATGTCCTCCAAGGCCCCGTCGTCCCCAAAGGCCCCCCACTCCGTGTTGATGCACATCCTCCCCTCGTCGCCTTCCACAAGGTCAATGTTGCTCATGTCCTCCATGTAACACGCATTGGTACCAGTTCCTGGAAAAGGGATCAGAGAGAATATGCCAAGAGGAAAGGGCTCCCGGCTGGCCGGGACACGGAGAACTCAACTGCCTGGAGTCCTGAAGAATGTACACCAAGTGCTTTTGATCCACTCCCCAGGGCTGGTTCTGGCAGAGGAAAGCAGCTTTAGCAAGCCTCAAGTTCATGAGGAACAGAGCTGACACGCCGAGCCATGCAGCTCAGTGTGTTAATGGATGGCGGTTATGAATGGAGTCAATTATGAAGCAGTCCCTCATGAATATGTATGAGAGCTGACAAAGCGCACTTAGACGAGAAGGCTGAGTTAAGCTAATCTTGTAAATATTGGGGAGAAAAACCCACTCACCAACCCAGAGTAAGCTGCTCTGTAAGCTACTGACATTCCTCTTTATTTGACTCTAAAAATACTCTACTTACCCCCTGCCAACAATGGCTCCCAGCATCCACGCCATCTAATCTTTGACAGCGATTAACTATCACCTAAGAAAGTAACAATTCATGTCCAAATACAAAAATCACTCCAGGAAAATCCCTCAAACACTTTGGTATTGGGGAACCCTACAAGGGGAGTCTTTTTGGAGTCTTTTGGGATGATGGAAATGTTCTAAAATGAGAAAGGACATTGTTGAAGCTCTGTGAGTTTACTAAAAGCCATTGAACAGCACACCTATAGCATGAGAATTGATATGCCTCAGACAAGCTGCTTTAGATGTCTTTAAAACATTTTTTTCTATTTCTCTGATACACTGGACTGAGTATCTGAAATGCCAACAAGGAAAAATGAGAAATGTAAGAAAGCAGAATGTGGCCGGGCACAATGGTGCACACCTGTAATCTCAGCAGCTCTGGAGGCTGAGGCAAGAGAATCGCCAGTTCAAAGCCAGCCTCAGCAAAAGCAAGTCACTAAGAAATTCAGTGAGACCCTGTCTCTAAATAAAATACAAAATAGGGCTGGGAGTGTGACTCAGTCAAGTGCCCCTGAGTTCAAATCCCAGTACCCATGCTGTCCCCCCCCACACAAACACACACACACACACACACACAAAAAAAAAAAAAACAGAATGTGATATAATTTTGAAAAAAGCTTTTTTCAGGAAGTATGGACACTGTTAAGGAGTATCCCCCAATCTGTGTGTGGGTCACCAGGCACAGACACTAAGAAAGACTGGACAGCAGCTGGATGTCATGGGTGGATGCCCCCGCCCATTTCGAGGTGTGGGGCTCCTGGCAATAGAAAGGAACAGGAAGCTGCTCAGGTTTAAAGACCCTGCTCTTCCGGACAGTCGGGCTGAGGAAGTACTTTTGGAAATTAAGACAGATCCATTCAGAAAACTTTCCCAGTCGTGGTAGAGAAATGGGAAGGGGAGAAGTGGCTATTCAAAAACAACCTAAAACCCAGGTCCATTTGGCTTCCTTACACCCCTCCTGCCTTCTCATGGGCCCTCCTGCAGAGCCCCTTCCACCCGCTGGACATCTCTGGGGCTCCTGACCTCCCCTGCGCCTCCCCTGACAGCACAATGGCCTCTTTATTGATCACCCTCGTCCCCAGGAACTGATTCTCCATGTAGCAGCCCAAGAGAGCTTTTTAAAACACTTATCCATTTATCCAACCCCCACCCAAAGTCCTCCAGGCCTTCCCATCCCCCTTGGGTAAAAGCTGGTAGGCTTTCAGTGACTGTGTCCCATGCCCTGCGCAGCCTGCCCCGGCCCTGGCTTGCCCCGCCTCCCTTACCCTCCCTCACCCTCCCTCCTCCCTCCCTCCCCCATCAGCCTTCTCTTGCTGGATGCAGCCACCCCCGGCTTTGAGGTTCCTCGAGCACCCTGGACTCATTCCCATCTCTGAGGTTGGAGACTTCCTCTCTGCCAGGGACCTCCACCTCCACCTTGCCCTCTTGTCCTCACCTCCTCCTCACCCCTCCACTCTGTCATGTCAGCCTGTTTTGTTTTCTTCCTCGGGCTCGCCACCACCAGAAATTATCTTACGAGGTTCAGTCTCCCTGACCTTCCCACCCCCCACCCTGCAAGCTCCAGGAGAGTACAGGAACCCACAGCTGCGAGCCCAGGGCCTGGCACAGGGCCCAATACACTTCAGCCTGCAGGAAACTGGTGAATGAATGAATCAATCAATCAATTTCCCATCTCCCTAAGTTGCTTCTCCTAAATGGACAGGGTCAGCTGCCTATCATTTACTCAGGTTTTGCTGAAACTAAGCTCCAAACAAGCCACTTCCTCCCACCTGCAAAAAATAAGTCCAATTGAGTTACCAATGATCACACCGACTTCACAGTAGGGATCATCATAGGCACATGTCATCATGGTCCCCACGGTGTCATTGACCAGGGCCAGGATATCCACATCCAGGTCCTGCTGAACACAAGGCCCAGAGAGCATCAGTGGGTGGGAAGGAGGTAGGACCCCTTCCCCTTCCCTAGGAAAGTAGTTAGTTGAGACATCACTAGATACTGCCTGCTGGGCCTCCCGGGGGGAAGAGGGCTTTTATGAAGGTCAGGGGCTGGGAGAGGGAGAGGGGACCTGTACTCCTCCTCTGAGGGTGAAGGCCTCTGCACAAAAGGAATATGAGGACAGCCGATCAGGAGACCACCCTTGTGTGAGGAATCCTGAGAGCGCACAGGGGAAAACGCGTCTATCATGGGAGCAATGGTGTCTCTAGGGAAGGAAGCCAAGGTCTCGCCGAAGGAACCTGCTACCCAGCAAGCCCCGCCTCCAGGGGCCATGCCATGGTTTCCTGCCGGGGTTTCCTGTTCTACCAGGTCAACTTGGGTCCTCACACAGGGTTCCCCGAGGATAGGAGGAACACTTTAAAGTAGACTGAAAACATTAAGAGAAAAAGGAAGGCTATCAAAGAATAGGAGCCCAGCTTTTTTTTTTTTTTTTTTAATTTCTTAGTTTTAGTTGGACACAATACCTTTATTTTATTTGTTTATTTTTATGTGGTGCTAAGAATTGAACCCAGGGACTCGCTAGGCGAGTGCTCCACCACTGAGCCACAACCCCAGCCCCAGGAGCCCAGCTTCAAAGAGAAAAAAGACCAGAAGGCTGCACAGTGAAACAGTCCTCTCACACTGGGGATATAGCTCAGTGGCACAGCACTCAGCTAGCACTGGAGAGGCCCTGGTTCAATCCCTGGAACAATAAAACACACACACACACACACACACACACACACACACACGTACACATACACACAGACACATATACGTGTGTATTCTTTCCATCAGGGTAACAAGCCCTTGGGATTTATTTGTACTGCACTTTCCAGCTCATCAAGGAGCAAGTCATCTGTCAAGCCTGAGAGAGGAGGTGCTCATGCACAGCTCAGGTGTCACTAAGTCCCCCTGAAGGGCTGTGGCCACTGGGGGACTGGGAAGTTCAGGGAGGTGCTAGGCTACCTTTCAACAGTGATGGGAACCACCCCACATATAAAGGGTCCCCAGTGGGTTGATCCAAAATGGCCACATCTGTGCTACAGTGGGATGTCCCTGAAGAAGTTCCTTCTCTGATTCCCCTTCCAAGCAGGCACAGTACAAGACCCCCAAGAGAAAGGGGCTGGGACCGGGAGAGGACCTCATGCCAAGGCCAATACCTCACCTTGTGTTTTTTCATGGCTTTGGTCAGGCGGCTCACTACATCCGTGTCCTGAACGCCCCGTGCCTTGAACTTCTTGGTCCATGAAAGCAGGACACCCTGTGGGGAGACATCGGATCCAGTCCAAACGGAGCAGCAGAAACATCAAGCTCACAGAACATCCCCCAAGGGCTTCTCTTCTCTGGGCTGGAACACCCCAATTCTTTTTCTCATTTTGTTTTCAAATGACACATAAAAATTAGCCAATCCATCATCTCAAACATTTAGCATTTGTTTGTGGTTAGAATATTCAGTCTTTTAGTTCTTTTGAAATATATGATACAATTTCATTAATTATAGTTGCCCTACTATGCAATAGAACACCAGATTTTATTTCTCCTATCTAGCTGGAATCTTGTACCTACTGGCCCTTCTCTCTTTAGCCTTCCCTCCTTCACCCTCCCCAGCTGACAGGAACTGATATTCTACTTTCTACTTCCATGAGATCAGCTTTTGCAAATTCCAAAAACATGAGTGAGATCGTGTGGTATTTGTCTTCTTGTGCCCTGTTTATTTCACTTAACATCCTCCAGCTTCATCCATGTTGCTGTACATGACAGGATTTTGTCCTTTTTTTTTGGCTGAACAGTATTCTATTGTGCACATGCAACAGACTTTATCCATTCATCTGTTGGTAGACATTGCGGTGGAGTCCATAGCTTGGCTATTGTGAACAGATTCTTCTAATATCACTTCTGAGGACTTTTTTAGTATGTGTTCCTCTCATTAGAGTAGATTGAAACTTGATATATAGTAACAGAGCAATTACTGAAGAGTTAGAACAACTGGGCTTGGTGGTGCATGCCTGTAATCCCAGTGGCTCAGGATGCTAAGGCAGGAGAATGGAGAGTTCAAAGCCAGCCTCAGAAACTTAGCAAGTGAGATCCTGTCTCTAAATAAAATACAAAAAAGGGCTTGGGATGTGGCTCAGTGGTTAAGTGCCCCTGAGTTCAATTCTCAGTACCAAAAAAAGAAAAGAGAGAGAGAGAGAGAACAGTTGGATTCATGAGACATTGGAGCCTCAGTTTATTCAACTGTATAATGCAAATTTCTCTTTCCCTTGGAGGGGGTGAAGAAACACCACCTCTCTCTCACACACAGGCATGTTCTGATGAAAATATCTGGCATGTGGTAGCTACATATTGTATGTGCTGATTATATATGATCTGCAGGTCCCCAAAACAAGAACTAGCATGATTACCTTGTAGGACTCCCTCAAAAACTTAATTCCAACTTGGAAAAATGGTTCTCAAGTTGTATCAATCTTTTTTTTTTTTTTTTTTTTTTTGGACTGGGAATTGAACCCACGGGCACTTTACCACTGAACTACATCCCACCCCCCCCACCAAATTTCAATTCTCCTGCCTCAGCTTCCCCAGTTGCTGGGATTATAGGAGTAAGTTACCATGCCTGATTATCAATCATTTCTTTACAAATGCTGTTTCCCAGGAGTTTGGTGTCTGAAATCACAAATAATCATAGAATTTTTCAGACTAAAAGAGAACTTAGAGGTTGAAAGAATCGCCCCAACCACACCTCTCCCTATCCCCTCCATTTACGGATAAAGAAATTGCGATTTAGGTCGGGCGCTGTGGCACAGGCTTGTAATCCCAGCGGCTGGAGAGGCTGAGGCAGGAGGATCGTGAGTTTAAAGCCAGCCTCAGTAAGTTAGCGAGGCCCTAGGCAACTTAGCAAGTTGTTAAAATATAAAAAGGGACCTGGGCATGTGACTCAGAGGTTAAGCACACCTGGGTTCAATCCCCGGTATAAAGAAGAAAGAGAGAGAGAGAGAAGCGAGAGAGAGAGGGCGGGGGGACTGCGATTTAGAGACAGGGAACTGCTCTAGTTCTCACAGTGATACCAGAGCCCAGTCGGTTGCAGGTCTTCGACTCCCGTCAGACGCCAGGTTTCTATGCTGCACCACAGCGCCACCCTGTGGTAGCCCTCTCTAACTTCTGTTTTCATAGGCTTTTGCAACATGGAGGTTCATCAGAGAGAGTCAGGTGTAGAGTGGCTTTCTCTCCCCAAAGGGTGCTAGTGACAATGTGGGATCTATTGGGGAAAAAGTTTATGGGAACTGAGGGATAAAGGCTTGTGATATAATGTTAAGTTGGGGAAAAAATAAGTAATAACATATAACTACTTATATAAAAACTATTTACAGCATAACATTAGTATTTAATGTAGATGTGACTGGATGGGAAATCCTACAGTTCTAGAAACAGATATTTTTGACTACTGGGACTGGAGATGATTTCTATTTTCTTCTTTAAGTCTTTTGATTTCTACCCTCTTTTTTATTATTTATTTATTTTGGTATCAAGGATTGAACTCAGGGGCACTCAACCACTGAGCCACATCCCCAGCCCTTTTTTGTATTTTATTTAGAAACAGGGTCTCACTGAGTTGCTTAGGGTCTCATTAAGTTACTGAGGCTGGCTTTGAACTCTCAATCTTCCTGCCTCAGCCTCCCAAACTGCTGGGATTACAGGCGTGTAAAACTGTGCCCAGCAACCCTCATTTTTTTTTAACCTTGAAAAAGTATTACCATTTTACCATGAGAACACACAGAAACATTTCTCTTTGGCTTGACTTTTATGTTCTCTCATTAAAAAAATAAAATAAAATGATTGCTGGGCATAGTGGCACATGCCTGTAACCCCAAATACTAGGGAGGCTGAGGCAGGAGGATGCAAGTTCAAGGCCTAACAACTTAGCAAGACCCTTAGCAACTTAGTAAGACTATATTTCAAAAAGAAAAATGTTTGGGGGGTGTAGCTCAGTGGGAGAGCACCCCTGGGTTCAATTCTCAGTAACTACCCAGAACATATACAGGCACACAAAAAATCAAGGCTGTAGCTCAGTGGCGGAGCAAATGCTTAGTGTGAGAGAAGCCCTGGGTTCAGTCCCCAGCACCAAATAAATTAAACAAACCCCCAAAACCAAGTAAATGCCTTTTAATTCTCAAGCCCTTATCTTTTTTAATCATTTTTAGTTTATCAAAGACGCTCCCTTAGTCAGACATCATGAGGGCAAACAGATCCCCACAGAGCCTGAGACACTCTCCTTGCTTCCTGGGCCCCAGGTGAGAGGTATTTAATCTTTGGCTTGCAGCCTGCAGCTTCCTCCTCCACCTGCACCTCAGACTGACTTGGATACTGACTCCCAGCTGCCGGCCTCTGCTCTTCCATACAGCAATAAAGCTCAGAGCCAAGTTCATCATGGCCTCATCTAAACATTCTCTGAAACCTTCTTTCTGTTATTTTCCCCCAATCCTTTATTTATGAAAGAAAGAAAGGAAGGAAAGAAGAAAGAAAACCTCAGCTTTGCTGTACTATAGAGAGGATGGCAAAATCCTACTCAACGGAAATCAAATGATCGATTGTACCTTTGAATTGTAAGATAGTTATCAAGCACCTGTTAAGGCAGGGGGTGGGGTGGATGGAGATTATACAAAACAGAACTTGCCCTCCAGAGACACCTGTTGACTTTGGAATGAGGTACAAAAGCACAGAGACTAATAAGATAGAGACAGTCACCATGACCCAGTAGCTATGGTTTATACACCATGTTAAGCTCTTTACAAATAATCTTTCAAGCTTCTCTTCAACCAGCAAGTAAATATTATCACCCTTGTTTTATGAATGGACAAACGAAAGGCTCGGAAGTTAAGTAACTTGTTCATGGGACACCATGATGCAAGGCCAGGTTTGTGGGATGTGGAAACTCTACTATCACCACCAAGCAGTAAGCAGCCCAAGCCAACCATATCAAATGCAGCCCAAGGAGGTCCAAGATTTGATGGTGAACCACTGGATGTCATAGCCAGAATGTGCAGTAGGAGATTTAAGAGGCCACCAATCCCCAAACAGGTGTGGCCTGGAGAGACTGCACTCTTGACAGTAACCCCTGAGGCCCCAGAAAGCTCATTGTCCTTCTGCATGGTCCTTAACTTATTTTCTTTCTTTCTTTCTTTTAAAATTTATTTATTTGCTTTAGTTGTACACAATGCAATGCATTTATGTTTACGTGGTGCTGAGGATCGAGCCCGGGCCGCACACGTGCTAGGCAAGCGCTCTGCCGCTGAGCCACAACGCCAGCCCCCTTAACTTATTTTCACAGGGATGCCCAAAGCTTCCCACTCTAATGCTAGGCAGCTATGTCAGTGGTCCTCACCCTGGTCCTCAAACCAGCAGCTCCGCATCTCCTATTACCTGTTAGAAATGCAAATTGAGGACCTGGCTGCAGACCTAGTGATCCTATGGAGCCCAGCAACCTGTGTACCAAACCCTTCAGGGGCTTAAACTGCACCCCAAGGTTTGAGAACCACTGAAAACCATGCCACTCCCTCCTTTGTGCTTTGATCCTGTTAAGAGTAGAATCAAGCCGGGCGCGGTGGTGCACGCCTGTAATCCCAGCACTTTGGGAGGCTGAGGCAGGAGGATCACGAGTTCAAAGCCAGCCTCAGCAATGGCGAGGCACTTAGCAACTCAGTGAGACCCTGTCTCTAATAAAATACAAAAAAGGGCTGGGGATGTGGCCCAGTGGTCGAGTGCCCCTGAGTTCAATCCCTGGTACAAAAAAAAAAAAAAAAAAAATAGAATCAAGGCCACCAAGTTAACCAGGTCTCTGTTGGCTCCTCACTAAAAACAGTGGAGAAAAAGATAAACCAGAAGCTTCTGCTGCTCCCCACTGTGCCCAGTCCACCTTCTCCAACCCCACAGCCTTACCTCCTCCAACTTTGTCTGTCTGCAGGGAAAAGAAAAAGTAAAGCCAAGGGGCAGTTTCTTATGCTGCAACTCTTTGGTCTTCATGAAATCTGCCAGGCAGTCGGCTACGTATTCAAACAGCTGCAGAAAGAAAACACACAGGACGCGGGTCTAAGGCACAGTTTCTCACCCCTGGTGACCAGGGCTTCCCCGCCTGCCCCATACCTCTGAGCCGTTCCCCCGGATGATTTCATTGGGCGTTGGGTAGAACTGACTCTCCATCTGGACATTTCGCTTCCCTTCTTCAGAGACTTGCACCTTCAAGACTCGGAACTTGGATCCTCCAAGATCCAGGGAAAGGAACTCCCCATTTTCTATTAAGAAACAAAAACAGCCACTGCTCACTAGGGTCTGCTCTATGGCGAGCTCAGTGTTGGAAGTTGGACAAATAAATGCTATCAGTGCTCACAACCACCCTATGGTCTAGTGTCAGCATGCTCACTTAGGGGGGTGGGTTTGGAAGAGTGTGGCATGTGTCTGAGCCACTGCAGCAGTGAACAGAGGTGGGGTGCGAGCCCAGGTATGTCTGACTCTGCAGCCTGAACTCACCCCACTCTGTCAAACTGTAGAAAATGAGGATGAGGATGTTCATTTGGAGAAGACACATGTGAACTCATTTGTTTGTTTGTTTGTTTCTGTGTGTGTGTGTGTGTGTGTGTGTGTGTGTGAGTATGGGATTGAACCCAGGGGTGCTCACCCACTGAGCCACATCCCCAGCCCTTTCTATTTTTTATTTTGAGACAGAGTCTCACTATGATGCATAGGGCCTCGCTAAGTTGCTGAGGCTGACCTCAAACTTGGAATCCTCTTGCCTCAGCCTCCCACGTCACTGGGACTACAGGCGTGTGCCACCACGCCCAGCTGGATGCTTAATATTTAGGCCAGAGCCATTCCAAAAGGAGAAAATGGAACACTACACAGCCTGATCCAAGAGAGACGCCTGTTACCAAAACGGTGGAAATGACACACATGCTGGTGTGGCAGCCCTCCCTGACCACATCGACTCAGGATCCCGGCCAGTGCCTTTGGCATTAGCCAGAGATGGAACGCAAACTCAGGTGTGTACCCCTTTGGCCAGAAGCCTTTGCACATAATTATTCATGCCTGAAGAGAAGGTTCCAGCACCCAGCGTGCTTCAGGACACATGCCCACAGCACAGGTCAGTGAAACTTCCAACTCACAAACCCAGCACCCTAAGACCTTGTATCCTACTACATGATGGCAGCCACACCTGCCTGGACCTCAGGGGCCAGCTGACCAGAGTCACTCGTTGTAAAGCATGAAATAAAACCCAGAGGAAGTTGCTAGTAGATGGTAGAAACCAAAATGTCAGTGCTTCTGACCCTCAAGTTCAGGCAGGAAGCCAAGGGGGTTCCTGCAAGCAGAAATCGCCGGAAGAAAACTTTCAAGGCCCAGTTCCCTTGAGGCCTGAGTACTCCACCGCTCCCGCCCCGGATTCCCACAGGATCTGTGTCCCTTGTGTCATGTCCTCACACAACACGTTGTCCTTGACTGGCGGGTTTCTCCAATCTGAGCCTCAGCTGCCCAGAGCACTGCCATTCAGACTTCCACACACCTACTTGGCATGCAGCTAGTGGTTCAGTGGGTTGAGATTCAGCTTGTTTAGAAAAACAAGCTCCCAGGTGGCCAAGGTGGAGAACCCTCACTGAAAGACTCAGCCAGCTTCATCTTTTGTTTCTGTGGAAACATCTGGAGATGATCTTCCCACATCAGCCCTGAAAAGAGCCGGGTGAAGCATGAGTAACTGGGCGAGGGACTCCAGGGAGCAAACCTTATCCATCTCTTATGAGCAAGTATCATGCACCAGCTGGAGAGGCTCACCCAGATGCTTCCTGGGTGTGGAAGTCAGTAGATCACACAATCCACATACAAACACTCATGGGGCAACTGTCGGTGCCATGTCACGGGCCAGGTGCTAGGAATGCAAAGGTGAAAGGCTGCAGATGCCCTGGGGAGTTCATCAGCAATACAGGTTCAGAAGGAAGCCATCTCCATTAGGAAGACAGGAACTCTAATGGTGGAAAGTGCAGGGAGAGGTGCCCAAATCAGAGATGGGAGGTGGGGAGCCAGCTCCCCCCGGGGAGCAGACGCAGCTGAGTGTGGAGATGAGAGCAAGTTAGGTAGCCAGGCAGGGGATAGCAGTGTTCCAGGGAGAGGAGACCATGCGCGAAAGGATGAGCGCCTGCGGTTCTGAAGCAGGAATGGGCGTGGAAGATAGTATGGGGTAAATCAGGAAGGATTTGGAAAAGTCACCCCACCCCAGAGAGTTAGGGCTTTATCCGGAAGGTGAGCAGGAACCTCAGAAAGTTTTTTTTTTTTTTTTTTTTTTTTTTTTTTTTTGTGGTACCAGGGATTGAACTCAGGGGCACTCGACCACTGGGTCACATCCCCAGACCTTTTTTGTATTTTATTTAGAGACAGGGTCTCACTGAGTTGCTAAGAGAAAGTTTTTTGTTTGTTTGTTTTGGTACTGAGGATTGAACCCAAGGGGGCTTAACCACTTAGCCACATCCCCAGCCCTTTATATGTGTATATATTTAGAGACAGGGTCTCACTGAGTCTTATTTAGAGACAGGGTCTTATTTAGAGACAGGGTCTCACTGAGTTGCTGAGGACCCCACTAAATTTCTGAGGCTGGCTTTGAACTCACAATCCTCCTGCCTCGGCCTCCCAAGCCACTGGGATTACAGGTGTGCACCACTGCACCTGGCTCACAGAAAGATTTTAAACAAGGGAATGCCAAGGTCTGATTGATATTTTGAGAAAGAAAAAAAAAAAACACCTCTGGCACCAATCAGGGCAGCCAGAGCATTTAGCCAAAGAGGAGGCTACGGAGCTGCACAAATGGCAGATGGTATGTGAGAACTGGCTGGTGTGGAGAGCTTCCTCTCTCCACCCCCCACACCACGCCACCGTTATCACTGTGTAAACATGTCACTCCTCTGGTGACTCAAGGTGCTGTTTCATGGAAACCACGTGGTGTGATCCCTTCCGTGATGTGACTCTAACCCCAGAGTAAGAACTCACGGGAGCTTGGGGGAGGAAGGACCTGCCCAGACCGAGGAGGAGGCCCAGGGCAGCGGGGGGCCTTCAGGAGATTTTTTCCACAGTCTGCTGGCTGCAGATGATCCTCAGAGACTGGGAGTTCCTTTATCCTAAGCCATGCCAGGGCTCATGCCCTCGTTCCCTCTGCACTCCCCAGTGCAGTGTCTCCTGAAGGCGCACAGTGACCCACCACATAGATTCCTGGAGATTCAGTCTCCGGAGGGAGAGGCTAGGAAAACCAGATACGGGAATCATTCCAGCTGAATCTGATTCTTACTCTCAGGCAACTACGAACCCTCTGGGACCATCAGCCATGCTGACAGGCTACTTCAGAGCCCCAGGCCTCATCCGAGGCCTACAAGGAGGTCTAGAAGGCACCTGGAGGCAGAAGCCAGCTGGGGTCTGGCTGAGGCACCCTCACCACCTTCACAGTCCTGGGATGGGTGCTTCTGGTGCCCCTCCTTCCATGCCTGCAGGAGGCATGGACGATAACAGAACACTGGAGGCTCTTGGTCCTAAGAATGGTCCATGGCAGCTTAAAAGGCTGGAGGTCAGTCAGCCTCAGGAGACAGTGGACTCCCTCAGGCAGGTCCAGGTGAGAGGAGAAGCCATGGAGAGCACGCAGACGCAGAAGGAGCTCGTGGGAAATTCCATACATTTCTGAATGGAAGCTACCAGGGACTAGGAGAGGGTTATTTGGTTTTGTCAGTAGTCACCACCAGCTCACAAGAGCCACGGAAGACAGCGGACAACATCAGGGAGATCTTAAAGCGCTCCATTCGCAGAACCACACTGATCCTACTGTGGGGCTCAGAAAACAACACCCCCAAATATGCCACTCTGGAGCACCTGACAGCAGCTTTCCCTGGAGTCCCCTCATCTGCCCAGGGACCCCATCTGCCCAGGGACCCCATCTGCCAAGAAGGAACACGTCCACCTTCAGTCCTCTACCAAGATGTCATTAACCAAGGAAGGTTACCTCTTATCACCAAGGAGACGGAAAACCAAACACCACACCTAGAGCCCAGAGGAACTTTGTCCCAGGCCATTGTCTGCTCTTTGGGCTCATTCTTTGGCCCTAAAAATCATTTACTACCCCTCTGAAATTGCCTGCAGCCCCCACTTCCCTTTCCCTTATGAAGAGGGTATTTAAGCCACTACACCCACCCCCACTCTTCTTGGAGTTTCCTGTGGTGTAGGGCTCCTATATGTACATGAACTTTAATAAATTTGCATACTAGCTCTCCTGTTGGCCTTTCTGTTGTGATTTCATTTCAGCAAACGTAAAGATTGAAGCCTTCTGAGAGGAAGGGAGAAACTCCTGTGGCCCCTCCACTTACAGTCCTACTGTCAGGGGGACACGCTGACCACCCCCTTGTACTGATGAGGACAGGAGCACAGTGGTCCTGGGGTTTACCAGGGCACCTGCTCTTTAGATACTTGGGCCCAGGGAGTTCTCTGCAACAGAACCACTGGGCACTGTGCTGTGGGTGAGAGGTTCTAAGTGAACGGTGAAAAAAAGAGGCACATGTCCCCTGCCTGAGGAAGATGGAGCTTCTAGAACGTGATCACCCTCACTTCTAAACCATCTGAAGCAGCCAGCCCCACACCTCCAGATCATCCAAGGCCACTCTGTCTTGCTTCCTGGGGCCACACCTTCTTGGTATCTGGAGGTGGGACCACAGCTCAGGAAGCGAGGAGGACTTAGCCCTGGTGCTGCTCACCAACCCCCACACGCCCCGTGACTCAGAGATTCTGCAGAATGGCCTGGAAGGACCCATCAAGGACCACAAGCCCCTCCACACTCTTATCAAGTACTGCCAGAGGCGGGGCTGAGATTTCAAAGCAGGTAGTCTCTCTCCAAAGCTCACGTTCTTCAGGGCTGGTGCTCTGCCCATCTCAAGCCCACATCTGCCAGCCAGGAGGCGGGGCCTCTCAACCAGCAGAGCCAAGCTGCTTTGACCCAAGCATTGCCCCAGAGTGGACCAGAATTCAACTAATCTAATCAAAGGCCCCCTGAGAACTCCCCAAGCTTCAGCCCCTGCTCCTCCCAAGGCCCCAAGGCTCTGAGCACTGGGACCTTGAAAATGGGGGAGACCTCCCTCCTCAATGCTCCCATCTGACCTGCAGCTTCCCCACAGTGTTCTATGTGGAACACTGGCACAGCGAGTCCCTAGTATTTCATGACCACAGTAGGTGATCAGTAAATGCCAGTTCTTTCCCCTCTTCTGGCTTTGCCCAGAGGCTAAGAATGGAGGAGACAGGAGGAACCCCTAAATCCCTTCTAGAGAGCCCTTGGCCGTGATAGTCGAAATAATGCCCCCACCCCCTCATGTCCCAATTCCTGATTATGTTAGAGCAAATGTCAAAGGGGAACTAAAGTTGCAAGTTGCAAATTGAATCAAAATTGCAGTCAGTTGACCTTGAGCCTGAGAGATGATCCTTGGTAATCTGAATGGGCCTAACGTAATCACAGGGTCTCTAAGTGTGGAAGAGAGAGGCAGTGGGTCGGAGCTAGGGAAAGATTCGATTTTTTTTTTTTTTTTTTTTTTTTTTTTTTTTTTTTTTTTGGTACCGGGGATTGAACTCAGGGGCATGGGCCACTGAGCCACATCCCCAGCCCTATTTTGTATTTTATTCAGAGGCAGAGTCTCACTGAGTTGCTTAGGGCCTCACTTTGTGCTGAAGCTGGCTTTGAACTCGCGATCCTCCTGCCTCTGCCTCCCTAGCTGTTGGGATTACAGGCATGCGCCATTGCACCTGACTTGATTTTTTTTTTTTTTTTTTTTTTTTTTGTACTAGGGGATTGAACTCAGGGGTGTTTTATCACCAAGGCACAATCCAGCCCTTCTTTGTTTTTTATTTAGAGACAGGGTCTCGCTAAATTGCTGAGATCGTTGCTGAGTTGCTGAGGCTGGCTTTGAACTCACAATCCTCCTGTCTTAGCTTTCAAGTTGCTGGGATTACAGGCACACGTTACCGTACCCGACTTCCGGAGAAAGATTTGATGACGCGACTCTACTGGCTTTGAAGACAGAAGGGAGTATAAGCCAAGGATCGTGGTGGCTCCCAGAAGCTGGAAAAGGCAGGGAGACGTGCTCCCTGGAGCCTCAAGAGGGAAGGCAGCCCTGCCAACCCTTTGATTTTTAGCCCAACTAGAACCATTTCAGAGTTCTAACCGCCAGACTGTAAGAGCGTACATTTGTGTCGTGTGACCCCACTAAATTTGTGGTAAGTGTTACTAGACCTCCAGGGAGAGACCTGGGAAACCACGTTTAGGAATTGCCCGGGGTGAATCTAAATCTTATGCCCAGGCAAGTATGGAGCCTAGTCCTAAAGCAGACCCCTGGGCCGGCCAGCCAGCTCCGGCTCACCCCTACAAATAGAACACAGGGATAGAAACCAATACCAAGGCCAATGCTCTTGTTTTACAGATGGAGAAACCAAGGCTAATCACTTGCCCAAGTCACCAAGGAGTGACAGAGCTGGTCCTACAATCTAATTTTCTTGAATTGTCATTTAATTCTATTTCCACTGCAACATGCTTCCTTTCGTTATTTCTCTATAGCCTAGAATCTAGACACCTAGGAATGAATACCATTTATTGTTCTTTCAATCCCTGTGTCAGGCCCAGAGTGCATTAGATGCTCAGAACACTGCGGTGAGTAAATCGCAGGCCTCATGGAGCCTTTAGTCCAGGGGACACTGTCATCCACCTTGGTGACCAGGACTCTGATAAGCACCTGACCCAGTATGAGGATGCTTCCCATCTGAGGCAGTGAGTGATCTTTCTAGACTGCTCTAGAAAGTCTAGGCAAAGTGGCGGGATGCTGCAGCAAGAGAGGAGACAGGCCAGGAGCAATGGTGTACACCTGTAATCTCAGTGACTCAGGAGGCTGAGGCAGGAGGATTGCAAGTTCAAAGCTAGCCTCAGCAACAGCAAGGCCCTAGGCAACTTAGTGAGTGAGGCCCTGTCTCAAAATAAAACATAAAAAGCGTTGGGGATGTAGCTCAGCGGTTCAAGCACCCCTGGGTTCAACTCATGGTAGGAAAGAGAGAGACAGAGAGGACAGAATGTGTGAGGCCAGCATGGGCAGGGAGAAAGCAAGGTGCCTTGGTCTGTGGAACCCAAAGGTGTTCAGCAGCACTGAAGCAAAGAGGGCCGGGGAGAAGGGACGTGGGAGAGAAGATAGGTATAAAAGCAAACATCAGGGACCCATCCATCAGGAGGAGCTGGGGAACAGATCCTGGCGGCCCCAGCCTCACTCACCTGAGCCATCTGGAATGGCCCTGACGAAGGTAGGCAGCATCTTCACCGAGGCCGTGGGGTTGGTGTCCTTCCCCAGGCCCTTCTGCATCTCAACCTGGAACCGTGCCATGACGTCCAAAAGGGTCTCATCAGAGAGCCGCATGTGATACAGGAATCTGTCCACCTGGAACAGATGTTGGGGTGACCAGGTTGGCAGGTGGGGGTGCTTGCCCTCCAGCCAGGCTGTAAACTCCCACTCCCACCATGAGGCTGCGTCCCAGCTGAGGGGCAGCTTTGTGATGTGCTCTCCCACGGTCCCTTACCTGGCCCCGCCACCAGCCAGGGGCAAAGTGGGGGGCTGGGGGAGCAGATGGAACGGAAGGCTGAGAAGGGCCTGCTTATTCCTCTGAAGGACGCGCTCTGGGGCAGAAGCAACTCCCTGCTGTTCTGATGGGACAGTAGCCAGGGAGGTGGGGACTAAGGGGCATGCAGGGCTTCCAATTCCCATCCAAGGCCTTCCGTGTTGTACCAATTCCTCTCCACTGGAAAGGACTGTCTGTAGCCTGAATCTTCAATTCCTAAACATGGCAACTTCCTTTGATCCAATTATGGCTACAATATATCCAGATACATTTCCCTTTTTTTTTATTAGCTGCTAGGAAGCTCAGAACTAGATTCAGTTTCCAACTTCAATCTTTAAAACCTAGTCCTTATGGGTGCAGTGGCAGATGCCTATAATCCCAGTGACCGGGGAGGCTAAAGCAGGAGGATTGCAAGTTTGAGGCCAGCCTCAGCAAATAGCAAAATCCTGTCTCAAAATAAAAAACATATAAAGGGCTGGGGATGTGACTCAGCACCCCTGGGTTCAATCCCCTGTACCAAAAAGTCAATAAATACATTAAAAGTAGAAAGGGCTGGGGATATTGCTCAGTGGTTGAGTGCCCCTGGGTTTAATCCTCAGCACCAAAAAAAAAAAAAAAAAAAAAGTCCTTAAAAATAAAATCTAGTCCTTTAAATTTCCATTTTGATTTAACTGAGGCTGTCCTAATTAAGATGAGTTTAAGTTTTAAACTCACCTCAAATTGCTATTGGAAATGAGCAGATGTCATTCAAGTAACCAAGAAATTGAGGCAAAGGACCCCTGCCCCAGTGGAAGGAAGTTGTAAAAATCACGGGTGTGTTCAGTCCACTTGGTGTTAAGATACCACATCAGGAAGGGCAGAAAAGCTTCCTTCCCACACTGATGCTAGTGCATTTCTGGTAGCAGGCTGGATTCCCTGGGCTACTTGGGGTGGTTCGTCAATGGGGCCGGAGGAGAGACAGGGGCATATGTACCCTGAAGTTGCCAGCTCTGTTATATATCCTGAGCACCCACTCCACACACCCAGGTCACCAGGAGGCTTGATGCCTGGCCTGTTCCTGGAGGGAACAAACTTCTAAGAACATGTGTCACAGTCTACAAAGAGCTCTTGTGTATGTCACCTCATCAAATCTCTATGACAGCTGGGCACAGTGGCACACGCCTATGATCCCAGAGGCTGGGGAGGCTGAGGCAGGAGGATCTCGAGTTCAAAGCCAGCCTCAGTAACTTAGTGAGACCCTAAGCAGCTCAGTGAGACCCTGTCTCTAAATAAAATATAAAAAAGAGCCTGGGGACGTGGCTCAGTGGTTAAGTCCCGTTGGGTTCAATTCCCAGTATCAAAAAAAAAAAAAAAAAAAAAGCCAGGCATGGTGGCGCACACCTATAATCCCAGCACTTGGGAGGCTGAGACAGGAGGATCGCGAGTTCAAAGTCAGCCTCAGCAATGGCGAGGCACTTAGCAACTCAGTGAGACCCTGTCTCTAATAAAATACAAAAAAGGGCTGGGGATGTGGCCCAGTGGTCGAGTGCCCCTGAGTTTAATCCCCGGTACAAAAAAAAAAAAAAAAACCTTGGGAGCTGGGGTTGTGGCTCAGCGGTAGAGCTCTCGCCTAGCACGTGCGCGGCGCGGGTTCGATTCTCAGCACCATGTAAAAATAAACGCATTGTGTAAAACTAAAGCAAATAAATAAATATTAAAAAAAAAAAAAAAAAAACCTCCATGACATCCCTTTGAGGCAGCCAGATAAGGCTGCAGTTATTGTCCCTGAGAGATGAGGAAGACAAGGCTTGGAGCCATGGAGTAGCATTCATAGCCGTAGTTAAGGGACAGAACTGGGACCACTCCACAGCCTGGTTTTGGCTCACAGCTCCATGGGGGATCCACATGCCCAACAGACAAATGACATCAAAAGCACAGGGCTCTCCTCTTTCTCCTAGGAGGGTCCCAGCTGTCAGCCAGGCCTCAGAGGGACAGGAAGACCCAATCCAGTGAAAGGGCCCCATGGCTCTGGGGATTTGGGGACCAAAGAGAGGCCAGAAAACCATTAGAGGTTGTTAACAATGAAGGACCAGTGAGGTCTCAGCATGTCTGAGAAGAAAGACTGTAACCAGGTCATGCTTTATTAGGAGCTTCTTACTCACCCCGCGTCTGTTTATGATTAATTGGTGGCACAGCCACACACAAACAGAGCAAACTGCATGGATGGGACGTGACCCAAGTAATTGGGGTTGGAGGAGAGTGGGAACCAAGCTCGATCCTTTATCATCATGTCAGAGCCCCTCAGACTGTGCCCCCCTCAGCCTGCTGATCATTTTTGCTCAGCCTGAGAGTGTAAAGAGCTTCTCCAGGCGTCCACATACCGACATCTTTGTATGTAAGACATGGCTTTTGAGGCCCTTTAGGGGCCCTTGTGAACTGCAGCCTGCCAGCATCATTTAGCCCATTGGTGGCTTCTGCTTTTTCAATAAGTCAAAGTTATGATGGAAAGAATGTCAACCTAGCAGTTTCTTATTTATTCTTTATGTCTTCCACAATGCCTGGTACAGTAGCTAGATGGGAAGAATGAAATGTATGTTAGGAGAGGGAGAAAAAAAAAAAAGATATCTTTTTAATCCATGCAAGTGATCTGGGGCATGTGTAACCAGGGACACATGTCCTAGGCACCCAAGGAGGGAGTTGGGGTTGCAGAACAGCAAGCCCACTTCTGGAGGGACTCACAAACTGTAACAAGAAATGTCATCTAAACAGGAGAGCCAACAACCATCACATTTAACTTGGAAAAAGCAAATTCACAAACTTGAAGCTCAGACCTGTTGAATTGCAAAATGTAGTAGCTGGATGGGGCCTCACGGATCACTTAGTCCAGAGGTCTCCTGGGATGAAATAAGAATCATAAAGAGGTTTTGCTCTTTGACCTACTGATTTCACTTCAGCAATCTATCCTCAGGAAATAATGCTAAACATGGAGAAAAATAATCACAGGCCAATCTTTGTCATGGCAATAAATCTTTCACTGTAAGGAATCTGACTTTTTTTTTTTTTTTTTTTTTTTTTTTTTTTTTTTTTTTTTTTTTTTTTTTTTTTTTGGTGGTGCTGGGGATTGAACCCAGGGCCTTGAGCATGGGAGGCAAGCACTCTACCAACTGAGTTATATCCCCAGCCCATGGAATCTGACTTTTATTCTGAGTCCAATTAGGAAAAAAATTTTGAGCAGAGAACTTAAATGGTCTGACATATATAACAATATTTTAGTTGCTAAAAAGAATGTTTTTGAGGATCCAAATGTCATTGAGAGGGACAAGTTTAAATAAATCATGACATACCTACTTAATAAATATTAGGAAGACATTAAATTAATAATTATGAAAATAATGGAGGAATGGACATAAGCAGTTACAACATAACAATAAGTTCTAGAATCAAGAGGCAGAACTGAGCCAGGCGCGGTGGTGCACACCTGCAATCCCAGCAGCTCCAGAGGCTGAAGCAGGAGGATCTCGAGTTCAAAGCCAGCCTCTGCAATTTAGCAAGACCCTAAGCAACTCAGTGAGACATCGTCTCTAAATAAAATATAAATAAGGGCTGGGGATGTGGCTCAGTGGTTAAGTGCCCCTGGGTTCAATCCCCAGTACCAAAAAGAAAAAAGAAAGATGCAGAACTGTACATACAGCACATTATCAATATAACCGTGGAAAAAAAAAAAAAGCCACAAGACCACCCACATAGCAAATATGACAGTGTTTGTTACTAGAGGTGAGATTAAAGGTAACATTACACCAGGCATGATGGCACACACCTGTAATCCCAGAGGCTTGGGAGGTTGAGACAGGAGGATTTTGAGTTCAAAGCCAGCCTCAACAAATTAGCAAGGCCCTAAGAAACTCAGCAAGATCCTGTCTCTAAATAAAATGTAAAAAAGGGCTGGGGATGTGGCTCAGTGGTTAAGCCCCTCCAGGTTCAATTTCCAGTACCAAATAAATAAATAAAATTAAAAATAAAGGCAACATTTGCACATTTTCTTAATGTTGACTTACTAAACCATAAAAAATACTCACTGAAAACCTAATCAGTCCTGTTCTTATGGACGAACAGTCTGCAGGTCAGTGACCAGCCCGGCCCAGTACTATCAACAGATCAAATAATGTCAACATACTGAATTGGAAAAGAAATTGTCAAAGGGATTCCTCTTTTCCTTTCTTCTTGTTTTGTTTTATTTTTGTCTTTAATTTTGGAATGAGGAGATTTAAAAAAAAAAAAAAAAAAACCTGTTCAGGGTCTGAATAGTAACCCTTGCAGGCACATATGAGCTCAGAAAATTGACAGTTCTAGAGGCATGAAACACACAAACTAAGACAGGACTGGCTACAGGGCCACCAAGAGAGAACACAGTGTGCTTTTTGACCAGGTGTGTTTCCGGCACATGGAGGAATGTTCTCAGAATCTATGACTCAGCCCAAGAGCCACAAACCAGGCTCCCCCAGACAGAGTTAAGTTCCTAGGTTAACTGCAAAATGTTCCACTTTCTTGCCTCCCACAGGGAGGGGGAAGGTCAACTGCAGGCATTTACAAAGACTGATCCTTCTTGCAGAAGGACCTGGGAGCCTGCCTTTCCACAGAGGCCATCCTAGCCTGTACCTGGGCTGGTGGACAAACATGTCCTGCCTTAACCTAGGGTAGAACAAAAGGTCAACTGTCACAGAGGGGCCAAGGAAATGAAATAACTTTGCAGAACCAAAGATTTCAGGGTTCTAAGACTCCCTCTTGGGAATAGGTGTGCTGGTTGCATCTCCCTCTTGGGAATAGGTGTGCAGGTAATAACAGGAAGGGAATTCTGAAGCCAGGCTGTGGAGGATTCGTTCACTTCCTCATGTAGCCAGTAGGGGGCTCTATGAGTCTAACCAACAAATAAAAATTAAAAGGTTAAATCTGACTGTTTTATATTTTTAAGTGTGCTGTACCTCTAACCTAACTTTCACATAAATAGACTTTAGTGGAAGTTTATCTCACCAAACCCACTAATGCTTCTAATCCTCTTACTTGGAAAAGCAGGAAGACATCATAGTAAATAGAAAGATGGCTGGGAGTGGCATTCTCAGATGTAGGTTTAGTTGGATTTCACCTTAAATACCTGGGTGACCTTGGCTGAGTCCACCTGTTATCTGTCAATTGAGTCATGCCACTCAGTGGCCCTGCTGCTGATGACAGCCAGCCAGTCAGTGCAGCCCATAAGGCTGCACTGGAGAGAATCCTGATTACCCCCAGTTGACTTTGGCAACATTTAACTAGCCGACTTTGGAATGAATTTTGTAAACTAGTTCCTGGGGCAAAGTGACCAAATAATGCACATCTTTTTTTAGTGCACTGTTGGCAAATAGCATGTGCTAATAATAAACATTTCGATTAGCACACATTAAAACTCACATTCCAGCCAGGCACGGTGGTGTGCACCTGTAGTCTTAGCTATTTGGGAGGCTGAGACAGGAAGATGGCTGAGGCCAGGAGTTTAAGGCTAGCATGAACTATATAGTGAGACCTCAAAAAAATTTTTTAAACTCAAAAACTATAAATATACACACATACATATATATGTGAAATATATACATTATAATATAAACAAATTAAATAGCCAAAAAAAATTAAATAGCCAGACACAGTGGCAAATGCTATAATCCCAGCTACTCAGGAGGCTGAAGCAGGAGGATCACAAGTTTGAGGCCAGACAGGACAACTTATCAAGACACTGTCTCAATAAAATAAAGGAGACTGGGGATATAGCTCAGTGGTAGAGAGCTTGCCTTGCAAACGCGAGGCCCCAGGTTCCATCCCCAGTTACTGCAAGATAAGTAAATACATAAACAAATAAATTTTACATCCCTCTTGGGGTCTATATTTTATATGCTTTCAAATATATGAATAATCAGATCTGCTTCAAAAGTTCTTAAAACTTCTTTGCAAATGACTCTTTGGCCTTTCCCCCAAAGCATCCCTGAATCAAGCCTCTCCTGAGACAAACTTCTTCAAGCATTCCATAGACTTTCTCCTCAGCTCCCTCCTTTGTGATAGCTGCCAGGAAGTTCCATTGAAATTCAGGGTTCAGGATAGTAACACACTGCCCAGGGGCATGCAGACATACCTCCTCTTCCCCATCTGAGTTTTTACTTGTCAGAGGCTTGCAGTATCTGGTTTTTGGGTTTTTTTTGTTTGTTTGTTTTTTTTTTTTTTTTTTTTTTTGGTACCGGGGATTGAACTCAGGGGCACTGGACCACTGGGCCACATCCCCAGCCCTTTTTTGTATTTTATTAGAGACAGGGTCTCACTGAGTGGCTAAGTACTTTGCCATTGCTGAGGCCGGTTTTGAACTCACAATCCTCCTGCCTCAGCCTCCCAAGAGCTGGGATCACAGGCCACCACGCCTGACTCAGTATCTGTTCTTAATAAGCTCTCTCAAACTACAGATGGAACCCAGGGTCTCCGCCATGCTAGGCAAACAGCACTGCTACTGAGCTACACCCCCCAGCTCCTAAGTCCCTCTCTGATGCACGCAGGGGATCAGTTGGTTCTGTCTGAAGGAAGGCCCCCTGCATCTCTCAGCTTTGTGAGTCCTTACCTTCTTGATCTGATCCTCTTTTAGCTTGGTGAAGTAAAATGCCATCAAATGTACCGCAAACATGTTTGCCCAAGTTTGCTTCCTCCTGAGCTAGGCAAAGGTTTCTGGGCAGTGTCTATCCCCCCCGTCTCCAGAGCGCTGTGCACCTCCAGTCCAGGCCGGGAGCTAGGTGCTGCCGACTAAATACTTCCAGTCCGCCTGGTTCAATGATTAAACTTCGCCCCCTGTCTCTGGTCCCTCCCTCTGCCACACACTTAATTGTCTATCAGGAGGCTCTGGTGGTAGCTGAGGGCCAGTAGAGGGGGAGGCCGGGAATTGATGGGTTGCTTGACTATTTGAGTAGAGAGTGCCACAAAATCTTGTTGCTAAGCAACACTCTCAGGCCAGTGCTCCACCAAACCCACTCAGCCGAGGAAAATCTTTTGAGAAGTTAGGCACTAAACAAAGCCAACTTTTAGTGGAACTGCCTGCAAATGTCCAGCCCCAGGTTTTCCTCTTTAGTCCCTTTCTTCTCTACCTGCTATCAAAATTCCATGACTCCTTGGTCCCCTGAAGAACTGTCTTAACTAAGACTAAATAGTGTCCTGGTCAGAGAGTTGTTGAAGCAAATTTCTCCATTTGTGAAAGATCAGTCTCTTAGCTAACAGCCCATGGTTAGTGGAAGACGATCAATAAAGGTTTATCTATTCATGATGTAAAGGCAGACAACCTTTATTTCCCAGGTAGTGACCCAGGGGAAAAAACATGCATAAGAATGAAGTCACCAGGACTCTCTGGGAAGCTGCTACTAGAGAAAAAAATGAAATTACAGATGGGAAAATTTTTCCTTCCATTGAGATATTTGGTTGATGGGCTTATCTCACTCATCATACTTGATCCAAGAAGGACCAAGAAAGGCACCGAGGTGTGGGAATGATAAACCTCACAATACAGCTATGGTCATTGGCTGGCTAGCAAAATCATTAACAGGGTTAACAGCAGCTAACATGAATGGAGCACTCTCTAGCCCCATTTTATAGATGAGAAAACTGAGGCCCAGAGAGGGTAAATGACTTACTCAAAATCACAAAGCTTGTAAATGCTTCAGCTAGTGATCTATCCCAGGAGTTGGACTCCAGGCTTTGGCTTCTAACTGATACATCATTCTGGTTCTCAAATTCCACTTTCTTCATGAGATACTCAACTGATAACTATTAGAAGCATTCTGTGGGGTTATTGTTAAGAATTTCAACTATTTGGAAAACGAAGTGCAAAGATGTCACTCTAACCGGAGTCTTCCCTGTGGGGGAAAAAAGCAAATAAAGATATTTTTTACTCTAATGTCCCCAAATATTAACCAAATGCTATGTAAAATCAGCCAGTGACAAATGTCAACACAGTTTCACTGGACCCTCCAGTGTTTCTTGCTCCCATGTGGCACCTGCTCTTCAATAACGAGGGGGCCTCTGGATGAAATGTGCTGCCCTGGTCGGTTTGCCAGCCTCGGCTCTGTCTGCTTTTCTACAGCACAGTCTTATTAACCAAAACAGTGACAGAATGATGGCCTGGTCAGGGGACCTTCAACAGCTGCCAATCAGCGCTCTCTGCCTGACCATCATGCAGGTGAGCCACAGGGAGCCTGGCCTGGGCCTGCGGAGCCGGGACTGCTTGGTGAAGACGACTCCATAGGCTTTTCTCAGTCAAATTGACCCCATGGTCTCCCAGACTGATAACCTCTGTCCTTTTCAGTCTGTTTACTCCTCAAACTATGACTTTTAAGTCCTCTATTTATTATACAAGCAAACAAAGGTTAACTTTCAGTTCCCAAAGCCACTCAATTCCCCAAACTCAGTAGAATTTATATTCTGAACTACTCATGCAAATGCCCTCCTCGGTACTGCCAAGGACAACATCTGGGGCAGGTCACATAACCTCGCGTGACAACATTACTTGTCTTGTTTGCCCCCATTTATAAAGTAACCTCAGCAGTGAGTACGGCACCTGCTATTGCTGATTTATTCACCACAGGGATAAGAGGTTACAATGTCCAGTGTGCAAAAGGAAACAAGACTGTAACCAAAGGTCTTGGAAACCTCCCAGTCACCTGTGTCAGATAGGCAGACTTTGGAATTTTCATCAGGTAAATGACACCAGAGGATTTTTGTCTGTTATATCATTTCGTTTTTAATCTAAGCACATTAGCATCTACGTTCTAGGTCTGGGCTGGCTGACTAAACCAAGAAGTTTCACGATTATTAAAGATAATGTGCATTTAGAGTCATCTAGCCAGGTCTCCTCATTTTATAGAATCAAGATAAAATAATTACATAACTTTACCATTCCTCATGTGATTATTCCAATCCAATCCTTGCAATGTTTCACCCCCTTTAAAACTCTATGTAGCTATTCAGTGATATCTGGGTATAAGTCTTATAAAAATTTTGGACTTTGCTTAAGAACAGACATGTGCGCCAGGCACAATGGTGCACGCCTGTAATCTTAGAGACTTGGGAGGCTGAGGCTGGAGGATCGAAAGTTCAAGGCCAGACTTAGCAATTTGGCAAGATCCTCAGCAACTTAGTGAGACCTGTCTCAAAATACAAAATAAAAAAGGGCTGGGGATATAGCTCAGTGATAAAGTGCCCCTGGGTTAGATCTCTAGTACCAAAAATGATAATAATAATATCATTATTATTAATTAATTATTATTATCATTACTGAAGATTGTTACAGACAAATGACATTTTAGTGAAAGCATAATACCTATCTGGCCCAAATCTTCCCTCTAAGGAGAAAAACTCATCTTGATACAGATATCTATTTCCACAGAGCCCTACTTTAATCCACATGGATCTTTACTATTTTGGTCAATAATATGTGGGGTGAAAAGTAGCATGATTCTCTTTCACACAAAGGCATACACGTATACAGTGAATGTGAATGATATGCATATATGTGTATAATACTATCTTCCCCTCATTTAACTGACCAAAACATTAATTGAAAGGAAGAAGCAGAACTTTAATTTCTAAGTTTTGTTACCTTTTGGAGAATCTAAATATGGGCACAAATATGCACAAATGATATTTATCCATTTCTTTCCATGGCTAAAAAACAGTGATCTATTATTTCTTACAATTTCATGTGAATCAACAGTTATCTTAATACAAATTCAATTAGAAATACAGTAGCTATTCCAGTGTATCATCACATTCCTTGAGAAGTATTAAGGCTAAGTATATAAATTCATGTGCATTAATGATTATATATATATATATATATGTATATATATATACATATATATATATATGCTGTGAACCATATAAGAGGAGTAAAAATGATTTTTCAGGTTAACTTATAAAAGCTACAAACTCTAAATCAAAGGTATTATCTTAATTCAAGTTGGAATTTTCTAATTTATGTGTGAAATTAGCTTAATACATATATATGTATTAATTATATATAAGTATATATGTGTATATACATATATATATATACATACATATATAATTTATCTTTAGCATCAGAAAATTTTGACAAATGTTGCTGACTCAGTCAATCCAATAAGCTTAGGATAGTCCCAGCCATCAAGGGACTTACAATATTGTTGAAAAGAACAGAAAATTGATAGTGCAATGTACGCCACATGAGTAGGTTTCAAATATATTTTGCAGATCTAAGAACCATTGGTAAAAATATCTGTGTGTGGTCTCTCTCTCTCTCTCTCTCTCTCTCTGTATATATATATATATATATATATATGTATATATATATATACACACACACATACATATACACACACACATACATACATACCATTGGTAAACATTTACATATAAATGTATATACTATTCATACAGAAATACATTATATTAAGAAGCATGCAGCATACACACACATAATTTGACCCAGTTTTCCAGTCAGGCCCAAAGATAATATCTGTTTTTCTTCAAGTACCGAGCTTGTAGGAGGACCAGAAGTCCAACAACATTGACCCGTTCATTCAGCAAGCACATATATGGTGTTAACTAGGTGTTTAATATTAACTCCTGCAGCCACTACCATTCTCCTGATTTACGAGTGAAGAAGCAGAAGCCCAGAGCACTGGCCCTAGCACTGGTGGACTAGAGAGGTGAATGCAGATGTTCTGGCTCTGGAGTCTTCACTTAATTGTGCTGCACTGGCTGTCCCTCATCTGGAGGCCAAGCACAGGGGAGACAGGAGACTTAAGCTGGAAAACTGGCCCAAAGCCCCAGGTAGCACAGTGGAAAGTGTATGGGCCCTGGGTCACCTCTCTGTAAAGAGTTCATGGCCACCTTGTTGGTCACTATGTGAAGGGTAAATTACTGAGATCATCCAAGAGAAGGCAGGTGGCCCACACTAAACACATCTCCTGAATCTTAGCCTTCATTCACCAGGCTAGGAACCCTTCTTAAAATCTGTATTTCGGGGGCTGGGGTTGCGGCTCAGCGGCAGAGCGCTCGCCTAGCACGTGCGCGGCCCGGGTTGGATCCTCGGCACCACGTAAATGCATTGCATTGTGTAGAACTAAAGTAAATAAATAAATATTTTTTAAAAATCTGTATTTCATCTCATCCCTCTTGGTCACTTAGGCTAAGAAAAAGTAGCTGGACATGGTATCACATGCCTGTAATCCCAGCAGTTCAGAGGGCTGAGGCAGGAGGATCTCAAGTTCAAACCAGCCTCAGCAAAAATGAGGCACTAAGCAACTCAACAAGATCCTGTCTCTAAATAAATACAAAATAGGCCTGGCGATGTGGCTCAGTGGTTGAGTGCCCCTCAGTTCAATTTCTGGTACCAAAAAGAAAAAGAAAAGAAAAAAACAAAATGTGTGTAGTGCTTTCAGTCCATTCAGTGAAAAACAACTGTAAACCACTAGAAGGCACCAATTTTATTTGTGGGTATTATAGGAGCAGTTAGGAATTTTTTAAAAAATATATTCCTGTTACTTAAGAAAACAGATCTTGAGTTCTGCCCTGTGTTCTTTTTAATGGCAAAAAAAAATTTAAGTTGTCCAAAACATAAATCAGTCTGACCTGCTGGTATTCCACTTGCTGTAAAAGAGTCAAAGTGAGTGAGAACAAATGTCCATAAAAAGAAAATCAATGTAAAAACATCCAAGCTCTGCCAGTGGTTACAGTTACTATGGTGTCTCCATGGAGCAACCACAAATGAAACAGAAATGTTAACCTCAGCAAGTTTCAAAACAATGCTACTGATCTTTTTATAGGTTTGTTGCTAACCCAGGGAAGACAGGAATACTCATGAAGAAACTATGACAGAACTATTATTTTTAATCACAACTGTACATTAAAAGCCCTATTTTCAAAACACATATTTAGAAAGATAAGCCAGACAAAGAAATGTAATTCACATGGCTTTTAATATTTCTCAGCATAATTTTAATCTCAACTGCACAAAATAACCAACTTCAGAAAGTGTACGAGACTTTTGGTTAAACATGGCATAAACTCCAGAGGATACAAAAATGAAAGTAAATAACTGGGTGTGGTGGTGCACGCCTGTAATTCCAGCAGCTCAGGAGACTGAGGCAGGAGGATTGCAAGTTCAAGACCAGCCTCAGCAATTTAGCAAGTGAGGCCCTGTCTTAAATAAAACACTAAAAGGGCTGGGGATGAAAAAAGAAAAGAAATAGTGGCCAATAGGAGTCATTAACATAATTTTGGACATAGAAAAGTAATAGCTTCACAGATGAGACATTGAAACCCAAGTGCTTGCCAAAAAAGAAAAGAAAAGTCAAAATCAGAGGCAGCAAACAAAGCAGTACTTGCCAGGGGTTTGGAGAGAATCATTGAATAAGTGAAACACAGGGGAGTTTTTAGGGTAGTGTTATTATGCCTTAAGGTGAATATGACGTAACATAATACTCTTGTCAAAACCCATAGAAATTCACAGAGCCATGTACTAAAGTTAATGTATTTTAAAAAGTGATTCCCAGCCAGGCTCAGTGGCACATACCTGAGAGCATGGCTTAGCAGTTCTGAAACCACTACCTGTGCATATTGGAATTGAATAATTAAGTAAGTGGATGGTGGATGGTAGGAAGTAGGTTTCTCACCATTGAAGTGAGAGGTTTCAGTCAAACAAGGAGAAGGTTAAACCCATTCACTTTACTGGACATAGGGAAAACTCATGTTTAGCTTAATATAGCTATGGATGTTTTTATGTTATATAAACATATATAGACGTGTGTCTATACATAGTTTAGCAGGCACACGTGTGTTGCCTAGCTTTGTCATCTGAGAGACCTTAGATGCAATGATATTGGTAGCAAAGAACACACTTAGTGGCCAGATTTTTTTTTTCAGTACTGGAGATTGACCAAGGGGCACTTACCAGTGAACCACATCTCCAGCCATTTTTTATTTTTTATTTTGAGACAGAATCTCGCTATATTGCCTGAGCTGACCTCAAACTTGTCATCCTCCTGCCTCAGCCTCCCAAGCCGCTGGGATTACAGGCATGCGCCACCACACCCGGCTAATTTTCCTGCATCTTATACGTGTGTCAGATGGTGGCTCTGCTTAGTCACTAGGTTACAAACTTTCCCAAGCCTCTGTGCTTTTGCCAGGGGATGGATAAATGAGAAACGTGACTTTGAACGTCAATTCTAAGAGCCTAGCCTTAAAGGCCAAGTCTGACCAAATTTGCCAAACATATCTTCTTTAATTCAATCTTCAAAGAAAGTTCCATCCTACTTCTAAGCTTTATATTTTCCTCCTTGAGCATTTTTTTTACCCAAAAGACAACTACTGTTTTTGTCTGCATGTGAAACTGCCCCATTATCTTAAATGACAAATATTTATAGATAGCAGTGGCCATGCAGAAACATGTTTATAATGTTTCTTAGAAAACTATAACTTTTCATTATATCCTAATAGGCTTGTTTGAAGTTAGACACACAGAAAATAAATTACTGCATTATAATTACAGACTCCTTGTTCCAAGTATAAGAGACTTTGATGGTTTGTGGTGAAGGTTTTGTTCAGGTATGATTCACAGTAAGTGATTTTTCAAAAGACCCAGTGTCACTGTGTAAATTTTCACTCTTTCACAGACATGATGTACAAAGTACAAGTCACTGGTTATTAATCCCAGCCAGTGATGCACATACCACATTTCACTAAATTCCTTGGGTCCGTAGGGACAGAACAGATGAGCATCTAAGCCTCGGCCCACACCTCATGTTCACTGATATTCAGCTGAACCCACAATAATTCGAGAAGTGCTTTCAGGCAAATACATCAGAACCTACTAGAAAACTGCATAAGAATAATAAAAAAACAAAAAACTGTGTTTTAGAAAAGAAGGACTATGACTATGACGAAATGTATACCTTGAACTTAACTGGCCCAGAATCCCACCAAAAAGATAAGGGACAAGTCAAATTCCTTCTTTTGCAGAGAAGGAATAGGAAGACCAGGCTTTTTTTTTTTTTTTTTTTTTTAATGGTGACAATTTTAAGCATACTTTGTAAAATTATCCAGGGCTACCCTAATTATTTACTCTAACTACTGTGCCCTTCTGCCCCAGAAAAGAAGGGAGAGGTGAAAGGGCAAACCATCACTGTTCATAAACATTCATCAGCTAAACATTCAAGCAGCCCTTCCCTGACAGCATTTTTTAAATGCAAACATTTAACTTGCCCAAGTCTATAAGAACTTTGCCTAAGCATCTTCTCCCACTTGCCAACTCTGGCCCCCATCTGGAGAAAAGTGGAAAATTAACAATACTCTATGTGATTGACAGGTCTCACCACTCAAATATAATGGGACCAAGTCCTCTATCCAGTTCATGGGCATTTCTGGAGACCATCTGAGTGATCATGTGTTATGGTGTAAGTCACAGGGGAAAGCAAACTCCAGAAGTGAAAGTTGTCCAAATGCAAAATATCAAAAGGAATGTGTCCTTCCAGGCATTTCATTACCCACAGGTGAGAAAGACATGGTCAGCACCACCTGTTCAGCCTTCATTCCCATGAAGGCAAAGGTCAGAGTGAAGACTATCATCTCAGAAGTAAATTATCATGTTGATTCTTAACTATTGAGGTCAAAGCAAAGAGCAATGACTACCTTGGCAAATCTAGCTAGCTCTGTTCCCTGGCCTAATTTGAGCTAAATCAGGTTTAATCCCTAAAGTTAGCCTCAATCTAGCAGTTGCTCAAATTAGTTCAGTTCTCAAAATGAACTAAGAGTTTACTTCACAACCAGAATGGACCCAAACCTTCAGGTTCATTTATAAAACACTTCCTGTGTGCTAAGCCCTATACTAAACAGCACAGCATCACATTTTTGGGGTACCAGGGATTGAACCCAGGGATGTTTAACCACTGAGCCACATCCTCAGTTCATTGTTTTATTAGAGACAGTCTTGCTAAGCTGCTTAGGGCTTCACTAAGTTGCTGAAGCTGCTTTGAACTTGACATCATCACATTTAACCTCCCAACAACTCTAAGAAGCACTATGGTCCACCTTCTTCAGATATAGAGACCATGTTCCGTGAGGGCAAGATCACAAACCTGGAAGTGGTGGGAAGAGCTGAATCATCTGTCCAACTCAAAGCTGATGACCTTTAACTCCTTTTAGCTGTGTTTAACCAGGGTTGAAAACTTTTATAGACATCCTTATGCTTTTGTCTTATAAATTGCATTTTAATACCTAGCATGTACTTTATGTTGTGTTCAGGTTTTTTTTGTTGTTGTTTTTTGGTTTTTTTGGTTGTTGTTTTGTTACTGGGGATTGAACTCAGGGGCATGAACCACTGAGCCACATTCCCAGCCCTATTTTGTATTTTATTTAGAAACAGGGTCTCACTGAGTTGCTTAGTGCCTTGCTTTTGCTGAGGCTGACTTTGAACTCACGATCCTCTGTCTCAGCCTGGGATTACAGGCGAGCGCCACCGTGCCCAGCGTGTTCAAGTATCTTTATAGCATAAGCACTAATAATTTCTCCTTTCATCCTTACAACTCCCAAACTGTAAACGCCTACACACAATTATGATATAGCTGAAACTACACCAACATTTCTCCAACTAAATCACCATGTTACTGTCATATAGTGTACCGTTTTATTATGTCCTGTATACATACTGTATAGTGAAAGTATACACTACATGGTGATCTTTGATCATAGTTCTTTTCTTCATAATGACATAGTAGTGTTTACTTACAACATTTAGTAAATGGATGTCACCTGTATATATGAAGAAAGGGATTGCTTCATAAAACTGCAGATTTTCATTTTGAATTTTAAAATTCAGTTGTTATGGGCTGAAGTTACAGCTCAGTGGTAGAGTTTATATAGATATAAACTCAGCTACTAGTGCTAACCCATGGCCTCAAATTTTTTTTCCCATATACCAGGGATTAAACCAGGGGCACTCAGCCACTGAGGCACATCCCCAGCCATATTTTGTATTTTTAGAGACAGCCATTGCTGAGGTTGGCTTTGAACTCACTATCCTCCTGTCTCAGCCTCCCTAGCCACTGGGATTACAGGTGTGCACCACTGCGCCCAGCTCAAATATGTAATTCTTTAAAAAGATGTTAAAATTATATTTTTAATTATAATTGGATAGATGTTAAATTTTCCTCAGATTCTAAGGATAACACTTGGATACCATGGTTAAATGTATGTTTAGAGCTGATGATGTTTCTTACTCTGGGACTACTATCCTAGAGATATTCTTTCTGTTCTTATAATTCCACATACCAAAACTGCCAAGAATACTTTAATGTAAGAATAATACTGGTAGCTAGGCACAGTGGCACACACCTATAATCCCAGCAGTTTGGGAGGCTGAGACAGGAGGATCTTGAGTTCAAAGCCATCCTCAGCAACAGCAAGGCACTAAGTAACTCAGTGAGACCTTGTCTCTATAAATAAAATACAAAATAGGGCTGGGATGTGGCTCAGTGGTTGAGTGCAGAGTTCAATCCCTAGTACCAAAAAATTAATTAATTAATTAATTTTAAAAAATATATATATAGAAAGAGAGAGAGAGAAGAATGATGGTGGTGAGGGAAAATTCACGTCACCAAGAGATTAACCTCTGATTCAGTGTTTCTCAGCTTTTTCCCAAAGAAATCTATTTTTTCCTAATAGCACTGCTAATAAATTTTAATAGGAAAAAAAAAAAAAAACAGAAGCAAAAAAAAACCTTGGTGGACAAATTGAGGATACTAGGCATCAGCCTGGCCTATGGACACCATCCTACCTAAAACAGCCCACCACCAGCACTCATCACTCTTCTCTTGTTCTACTTCTTTATATTTCTCTACATTCATATCCATTCATTTCACAGACTGACTGCTTCCACTGTAGCTCAATACTGTGATTTTCCACAGGGAACTAGACAGACAGAAGTCCCCGCCCTCAGGGGGCTGACAGTATTTGTTAACTTGTTTCCATCTCCCCTACCAAAACATGGGCTCCAGGAGGGCAGAAGTCCACCTTGTCTTCCATACTCCCAGCTCCTATGGCAGCCTGGGTACATGGGTACAACAGACAATAATGTCTGCCAAAGAATCCCACCCACCACATCCCCAGCAACAGCTCAGGCATTGATTGGGTCAAACAATTCACCAAACTGATTTGATCCCGGGCAGAGTTCTTTTTGTACCAGGGATTGAACTCAGGGGTAGTCAACCACTGGGCCACATCCCCAGCCCTTTTTTGTATTTTATTTAGAGACAGGGTCTCACTGAATTGCTAAGTGCCTTGCCATTGCTGAGGCTGGCTTTGAACTCGAGATCCGCTGGGATTACAGGCATGCGCCACCGCACCTGGCCCAGGCAGAGTTCTTTATGGTACATTTGACAGTGCTATCCTGCAAATGGCCATTATATAAAGATTTAAATAAAATCTCTAAGACATTTCGGCATTTTTTAAACATTGAGTTCATTTTTCTGTGCCCAAAAACCCAGCACAAGATAGCCACAATGCTACAGCAAGGAGTAAATGCTCATTCAAGCAAACTGGATTTACAATAGATTTTTATTTGCAAAATTAAAAAAAAAAAAACTAATCGGAATTGTGTTCCTTCTTCTTTCTTCTTGTCCCTTTTGAGTAAGTCCCAGACTCTATTCTCTCTTGGCTGTGTTCAGTCTGTTGTGTCATCCACTCTTTTTCAAGCTGCTTCAACATGTCTGGAGTGAGGAGTCCTTGCTGTACCAATCTGGAAGCAAGGGATATCTCCCCAGCATTGGTGCTAGGCAGCTCAGCAGCTTTACTCCCTGCAGTTTTGGTGCCACGTGCCCTTCTAGCTTGGCTCTTTAAGGTTCCTGACAAACGTGACTGGCTCCCTGCTAACGAGCTCTCCAAATGCAACAGCTTACGTGTCTCGGAAATTTTAATCAGTTTGGTGATGTTGTGAACACCGTCTTGGATAACACCATCCAGTTCTTTCTGTAGGTCTCGAACAAGGCTGGCATCTGGAAACATATCCATGAATCGGTAGCTGTGAAAAGGACATGATATATTATAGCAAGAGCTCTGGATTGATCTCTCAATGGCATACCTATGTTAATTCTTTTTGCAAACTGTCCAGTATCTTTGTTCAACTTTTACTTCTTCCCCAACACACCTGAGGAATATGTCATGAGGAAGGTGGGTTGGCATGCTATCTCAAGTGATCCTGATATGCTCCCCTAGGGGACACGTACCCCTCCTTTGTGAAGCCAAGCCCTCTAGAGTGGGGATTCTGAAACATCAAAAATCTACAAGTGAACCACCTGAAGATCTTGTTAAAATGCAGAATCTGATTAAGTCTGGGATGGCCCTGAGATTCTTTATTTCTAAACAGCTCCCAGGTGATACCAACACTTGTGATCCAAGGACCACTCTTTGAGTAGCAAGGGTCTAATGGACCTTCTCACTTGGCTGTCTTAATGATAACCACAAAAACTCCTGAAGACTTTTTGTGGAAGAAGTATAAGCCAGGCTCAAGTGCTTTAATTGAAAGTAAACATAATATAGAGCTCCTTGCAAATATGTGCCTAGTTTGAAAGAGCAAAACAAAAAACAAACAAAACCCCACCATTCATAAAACCTTTGATTTGTCCTATTACTCAGAAACAAGAGCATATAAAGGAAAAAGTTGGTACCTTAGCCACAGGTAAAGATCCAAGACGTCGTGGACAGCCTCAAGATCCATAAGGTCTTTAATATTCTTAGGTGGATGCAGAGGCCATTTGATGTATCGGCGTAACCAAGCAAAGGTCAAAGGCTCATTCCTGCTATACTGCCTGGCAAACTGAGAGAAAAAGAGTTTGGTAGAAGAATTAGAATTCCCTTAAATCTATATAATTAGAAAAAAGAAAAAAGCACAACAAAATGTTACCTGTGGTTGTTTCAATAGACAGGCTGGTTTCTTTCCTCCTTGATACATTTTTTTTTTTTTTGGTGGTGCTGGGGATTGAACCCAGGGCCTTGTGCATGCAAGGCAGCAAGCACTCTACCAACTGAGCTATATCCCCAGGCCTGGCTTTTTTACATTTTAAAAAATATTTAATCTACACACACACAAAACTGAAGTTCTTTAAGTAAAAATATTAAATCCTTTATATTTTTGTTTAAAAAAAAAAAAAAAAAGATGATGTTCGTCTTTTTCCAAAGCTAGGGCAATAATGTCTGCATCAAAAGTTACACAAAGGGGCTAGGTGCTGCACATCTGTAATCCCAGCAGCTTGGGAGGCTGAGGCAGGAGGATCACAAATTCAAGGCCAGCCTCAGTAACTTAACAAGGCCCTAAGAAACTCAGCAGAAACCCCATCTCAAAATAAAAAATAAAAGGAGATGGGGATGTGGCTCAGTGGTTAAGCACCTCTGGGTTCAATCCTTGGTATGGGGAAAAAAAAAAGTTTGAACTCTTTGGCTTCAAGTCAAAGCTGATTTCAAATACTTCATTTCCTAATTAAGGCAAATTATCACTCAATGCTTAACCTAAGCAAGGCAATACTTCAGAGAGGCAGGGTCATTTTAGATCCCTTTGGTTAAAGAATACTCTAATGTTGTTAAATTTAGTCTGGTGCATTCTGCCAATTTTAATAAATGCCAAGTCAGACAGTCATGATGGATGGAAATGTGACCATGCTAACCTGTTAGGACACAACAAGCAGGGGTTCTCAGGTTCTCTCTCTCTCTTTTTTTTTTTTTGTACTGGGGATTGAACTCAGGGGCACTCGACCACTGGACCACATCCCCAGCCCTTTTTTGTAATTTTATTAGAGACAGGATCTCACTGAGTTGCTAAGTGCCTCGCCATTGCTAAGGTTGGCTTTGAACTCGCGATCCTCCTGCCTCAGCCTCCCAAGTGCTGGGATTACAGGCATGCACCACCGCACCCGGCTTCTCAGGTTCTCTTTATAAAGGCAGTGACCTTAAGACCTTTGGCGACAAACAACTAGTGGAAGTCCAAGTTAAGGGACTGCGTGGAGAGGGCAAGGACAGCAGCCTTCCCATTCAGATATTTCCACTTGCAACCAGCCCTAAAGGAGCTCTGGGGAGAAAAGTTTCAAAACCACTGTCCTGAGGGGCATAAGAGGCCATCTGTGGGACTGAGCTCTTTATACTTCAGTGATGGTGGAGATGAAGAGCAAAGGGAAAACTTCCAGATTTCAGTGTAATCTTTAAACAGAAAACATACTGTACTGCTCCAGAGATTCCTTACTTCTTAGCAAAAAACTCCTGCTTTGTTAAAACAGCTTTAAGGACAGTGCAAATGAGGCTGACGCTAGCTCCATTCAGGTCAGCTTCCACAGTTTCAGACTGTTCTCTAACCCCTGACCTTGTGCTAACTCTCCCCCAAATCCCAGCTCCAGGAAAAATATTTTCTAGGTAAACACCCAAACATAGAAAACCTCTAAGACATATTGTTAAGGAAAAAAAGAAAAAGGCAATTTGCAGAGTTAACTCACTATGATAACATCTATGGGAAACACTCCCACAGGACAAAACTAGAATTCCTATGTGCACATGCATGCAGGTAAATGCCATGGAAAAGGTCTTCAGAGATGCACACAAACTCATCACAGCAATTATTTCAGAGGACTGAGAGTGGGGAGACAGCCATATTTATCCATCTGCAATGTTTTAATGATATACTAAGACAAAGTATTTATGCATTATATATATAATTTAAAATATAAACTTACAAGCATGGTGGCACATGCCTGTAATCCCAGTGGCTTGGGAGACTGAGGCAGGAGGACCTAGAGTTCAAAACCAGCCTCAGCAACTTAGCAGGCCCTAAGCAACTCAGCGAGACCCTGTCTCTAAATAAAATACTAAGAAGAACTGGAGATGTGGCTCAGGGGTTAAGTGCCCCTGGGTTCAATCTCTGGTACCAGGAGCTGGAGTTGTGGCTCAGTGGTAAGAGCACTTGCCTAGCATGTGTGAGGCCCTGGGTTTGATTCTCAGCACCATATATAAATAAATGAATAAGATAAAGGTCTATCAACATCTAATATTAAAAAAAGAAATCTCTGGTACCAAAAGAAAAAGAAACCCCCTCACACACACATTCACATTTACATTTAGAAATAGATTTGGTTAAAATAAGAATACAAAGGCCTACAGAGGACATGGCAAGGATGAGTCTTCAGAGGAGAAGAGGTCTCTGTAGGGTTCCCCTGCCCTCGCTGCCCCTCCCCCCAGAGTCCTGTGCTCCTCAGAAGTCAGAGATGGGCTGGAACCTAGGCCTCATACTCACACAAGACAACAACCCCAGCACAGTGCCTTACAGTTAAGAAAACTGAATACTGTTACCACTACTGCAATCCCTTTCCCTTTGAAATAGCACCCTCCCTCAAAATATCTTTTTAAATCATTTTTATTTTAGCTTCTTCTTTTTTTTTTTTTTTTTAGTTGTGGATGAACACAATGTCTTTCTTTTTATGTGGTGCTGAGGATCAAACCCAGTGCCCCACACATGCGAGGCAATAACTCTACCACTGAGATACAACCCCAGCTCTTGTTTTAGTTTCTTTACAGTGGCTACCATATAAGACCAAACATAAGGCAAGGGTCCCACCTCCCTCAAAAATTATCTGTAAAAGCCAGGCATAGTGGTGCCCACCTGTAATCCCAGCATTTTGGAAGGCTGAGGCAGGAGGATGACAAATTTGAGGCCAGCCTGGGCAACTTAGTGAGATATTGTTTCAAAATATAAAGTAAATGAACAAAAAGGGCTGAAGATAGGGGCTGGGGCTATGGCTCAGCAGTAGAGCCCTTGTCTCACATGTGTGAGGCCCTGTGTTTGATCCTCAGCACCACATAAATAAAATAAAGGTATTGTGTCCACCTACAATTAAAAAATATTTAAAAAAAAAAAAAAAAAAAAAAAGGGCTGAAGATATACCTCTGTGATAGAGTCCCTCCCCTCCCCGCCAGGGTTCAATCCCCAATACTGGAAAAAAAAATTATCTGTAAGAAAAAAAGAGTCAAGCAGCCAGGCGTGGTGGCACATGCCTATAATCCCAGCACTTGGGAGGCTGAGGCAGGAGGATCGCGAGTTCAAAGCCAGCCTCAGCAATGGCAAGGCACCAAGCAACTCAGTGAGACCCTGTCTCTAATAAAATACAAAAAAGGGCTGGGGATGTGGCCCAGTAGTCAAGTGCCCCTGAGTTCAATCCCCAGTACAAAAAAAAAGAAAAAAAAATAGAAAAAAAGAGTCAAGGATGTTTAAGTTTTTGAAAGTCTCTCATATTTATATGGTACTCTCCCAAATGTTTAATTTTGAATAACAAAGAACTATTTGGAGAAAAAGATGTCCATCTGAAACAAGCCAAAATAGCAGAGATGAAGGCTTACCTGTAACAATGAGGAGCACACAAAGGGCTGCTTCTTATTGATAGGGGCTGTGCAGAACACGTATCTCACTCGGAGACTTAATGGGATATGCTGGATCAACTCTGCAGAAAACTTAAAATCATCCATATTGCAGACAAAATACTGCCCATCAACTTGTGAGAAGTCTACAAAAATATCCTGGGGGAGAAATGATATATGAAGTTACTGGACTGCATCAATGGGCAGAAATAAAGTCTATAAAAGACAGTATCTTTAATCCACAAGAGGCTTCCAGAAAGGCCTACTTTATTCACTGCTTCCTACAACTAAGAGATATCCCCCACAGCTTCCCAACCTGAAACTCAGAAAATTCCTCAAGACAAATTCCCGGAGGATTTTTTTTTTTAAAATATTTATTTATTTACTTTAGTTGTGCACAATGCAATGCATTTATGTTTACGTGGTACTGAGGATCGAACCCGGGCCGCGCACGTGTTAGGTGAGCTCGCTCTGCCGCTGAGCCACAACCCCAGCCCCCCCAGAGGATTTTTAAAGACAGTTTTCATCTACAAAAAGTTACATGGAGAGCAAATTTACAAAGGCAGATTTATCCACACAGGCCCATGAGGTGGACCACTAACTGTCTGGCATACCTCCATTTTTAGATGAGACTTAAAAGTTTCTACTTACAATGAGATTAGAAAGTGTTGTATCGGGGAGGTGGTAAGCAAACATTTCAATCTGCTCAGCAGTTGGATGAAGACCTGCTGCCTTTAGGAAAAGTAAAAAATAAAATAAAATAACCATAAGATGATTTTTTTTTGAAAGGATAAATTTGCTTAAATTATTTCAAATTAAAATCCTACATTCAGGCTAATCTCTCTCAAAGGAGTTAAATGCCAAGAATTTGAGTAAAATAGAAAACAAAACAAAAAATCATCGTCATTTTACCACTCATTACTAATTAGAAAAGTTGATGAGATGATTTTGTAAAAATAACAGATAATTCTCATTAAGTAAACAGTCTTGAGCTTATATTTTAGTTATATTTCTAAAACTTATGAGCTGATGGAGTACCAAAATGCTTCCCAGGATAAAAATTTTCCAGGTCTCAGTTCTCTCCACTGAATAAAAGTATATGAGAAAAACCCAGTTGATTTAACCAGGACAATAAAAATGATACACACACATATGAGAGAAAATTTCTAAACAAGAGGCCAGTTATCTCTTTTTTTTTTTTTTTGTGGTACCGGGGATTGAACTCAGGGGCACTTGACCACTGGGTCACATCCCCAGACCTTTTTTTTTTTTTTTTTGTATTTTATTTAGAGACAGGGTCTCACTGAGTTGCTAAGTGCCTCGCCATTGCTGAGGCTGGCTTTGAACTCGCGATCCTCCTGCCTCAGCCTCCCAAAGTGCTGGGATTACAGGCATGAGCCACCGCGCCCGGCTGCCAGTTATCTCTTTAACTATATATTGCAGCATTAAGAAATGCCCAAGGTAAGTATAAGGGATGAAGGAAGTGAAGACCGAAAAGAAAATGAAAAGGAAGAAGACAGATGGGTCCTGAGGGAGGGAGGAAGAGTTTGAATATAAGAAATAAGGTAACCCAGAGAGAAATCAGGGTGTGTCAAACTTCAGCTGCACTAGGAGCCCCTATGAACAAAACCATACTCTTTGCAAAAACTGCAGAAGTGGTTTCAACCACTGCTATCCTCCAGGAATTTTTGTCTTGCATTATCTCACATATATTCCCCTTATCTAGTGTTACTGACAAATGAAATGAGCCACATGTAAGTGAATTTTTCCAGGCAACTTTAAACTAATTTTTAAAAGTTAATTTGCTTATACCTAATTAAAATAAAATTTTTTAAAAAGTTAATTTGTTTAAAATGTGAACTCTTCTGATTCAATAACTACATTGACCAAAATTTAACACTGTCCTTTCTGGCTTGAAGTTGTATTACTCAGGGCTGTTAACTGATCCATACTTAAGTGTTTCTTCTATAATCAAATTCCTGGTGATTTTCCAGTTAACTCACACAGACAGCTCTAGAGGGCCACCTGAAGCAACTCTGCTCCCCCCCCCAAACCCCCACTGCTATATTTCTAGGAAGAACTAAAGGAAAATCAGGTCAACTAGCTCAATCTGGATCTTTCACTTGCACACCATTCTCTGACCAAGGGGTCTCTATGTCTCTTCAAAACAATAAAGGGGGGCTTTCTTGATGTGGTTTACAAGGCACAAAATTTTCTTTTGTTTATTTCTGCTTCCAGGCAAGAGTATGGATGTGGGTGAGGGAAGGTATGACTGAACTCCTCACAGAAGCAGTAATTCATGTGTTATACCTTACCCTTATGGGATCCACTGGCCTATTCAAAATTTCCTTTAATAAACTGAGGTCTTCACGGTTCATTGTTGTAACCTCTCCTTCTTTGTACTGTGAGCTGAATCTACCAGCTCTGCCAGCAATCTGCAATGCTTGAGAGGTGGTGATTGGTTCTATTTCTTTCTCTCCCTTCTCATTGATACTGGGCTTCATAAGGGAGTAAAAAATGATTCTCTTTATGCTCCTGAAATAGAAGTGAAAGTGATTCCACAGAATACATAAATAAGCCTCTATTACTTGCGTCATCACAGAAATGCTCACTCAGATTCTAATTAAGACCTATTTGCCATTTTGCTGCCATTTAAAAAAAAAAAAACAAAGAAGATAGGTGTAATGGTGCATACCAGTAATCCCAGCTACTCAGTAGGCTGAGGCAGGAGGGTAACAAGTTTGAGGCCAGCATGGGCAACTTAGACCGTGTCTCCAAATGAAAAATAAAAAGGACTGGGGATGTAGCGTGGTGGTAGAGCACCCCTGGGTTCCACCAGTACCACATACAAAGTGCAATTTTTATTAATAAAAATAAATAAACAAGCCGGGCACGGTGGCGCACGCCTGTAATCCCAGCACTTTGGGAGGCTGAGACAGGAGGATCGCGAGTTCAAAGCCAGCCTCAGCAATGGCAAGGTACTTAGCAACTCAATGAGACCCTGTCTCTAATAAAATACAAAAAAGGGCTGGGGATGTGACCCAGTGGTCGAGTGCCCCTGAGTTTAATCCCTGGTACCACAATAAATAAATAAATAAATAAACAAACAAACAAACAAGGAAAAAAAGTTTGTCGATGGGGTTGGGGTTGTAGCTCAGTGGTAGAGCATTTGCCCAGCATGTGTGAGGCACTGGGTTCAATTCCTAGCACCACATAAAAATAAACAAAATAAAGAAAGGTATCATCTCCATCTATAACTACAAATATTAAAAAAAAAAAGAAAAAGAGCTTGTTGGTAATTCTCTTTCTTCTTTTCTTTCTTTTTGGCAGGAGTGGGCACCACCGCACCCAGCTTCTTCCTTTCTTTTCTTCAACAGTAATTGCATTACTATTCAATTAAAAAGAATTACCATTCTTTTCTTCAATTAGTATGTTCTAACTAAAAATCATCAAACTATACACTTACAAAGGGTGAACTATATGGTCTGTAAAATATACCTCAATAAAACTACAGAAAATGACTTTCTTATAAATAACCCAAAGTGTTCTCATACTGCTTTTAAAAAGTTAGCTGTACCAGATGTAGTGGTATATGCCTATAGTCCCAGCTACTCAGGAGGCTGAGGCAAGAGGATTGCTAAAGCCCAAGACAAGTTCACGATCAGTCTGGGCAACAAAGCGAGATCCCATCTCAAAAACAGAAAAAGAAAAAAAGAGCTGCTATTAAGAACTATTAATACTTCTTTGATTCTTATATACAGGTGCCTTCATTACCTATGGTGCAATATTGTGGCTTAACACTGTTATCACTAGAAAGAATGGCCAGCCCCATATGCATAATAGGCACTTGGATACCTGCTGGCCAAGAATGTGAAAGTAAAGTTAGGTAATGACAGGTTAGCACAGTAGAGGGCAGCACTCCAAAGTCCTAGTACTATATGATATTTTCCTTTTATTCCTTCAATAGATATAAGCAACATAAAACCAAATCTATACTGTAATGGTCATTCTTCTACAGTGAAGTGTTGGTCATTTGTACCAATTAAGAAATTGAAAAGAAGGGCTGGGGTTGTAGCTCAGTGACAGAGCACTTGCCTAACACGTGTGAGGCACTGGGTTCGATCCTTAGCACCACATAAAAATAAACAAATAAAGGCATTCTGTCCATCTACAACTACACACACAAAAAAAAATTGAAAACAAAACAAAAACTGTCATCTAACTCACTGAATATCCATGCTTATTAAAAACAAATTACTTACAAATTAAGTCCCATGCCAATTGCATCTGTAGCAACCAGGATTTTGCATGGATCACTGGGATCATTAAACTTTTTTGCTTGAGCAAGTTTGGTCCCTGAAATAGAAATAGTTAATGTTAGATCAGTACTCTCCAGCCTTACTACATCATGCTAAGCATAGCGTAGAAACCCTTGCCCCTGCTCTTTCCATTTTTATGGATAAAACTTTTATCATTTCAAAATTTCTTTTTTTTAAATATTTTTTAGTTGTTAATGGACATTTATTTTATTTATTTATATGTAGTGCTGAGAATTGAACTTGGTGCCTCACACATGCTAGGCAAGCACTCTACCACTGAGCCACAACCCCAGCCCAAAATTTCTTTCTTCATATCCTAAGAGTTACTATCCTTTACCTCCATCCCTTTAAGTTGCCCCTCATGCAGCAACACAGTTCCCCAGCATACTAATCTTATTCTGAGGATGCTTACTGGATTTCAGGACAATAATTTGAAGGGTATTACCAGTTCCATATTTTAAGACAATATGTAAGAAAATCATAAACTCAATATTTAAAATATAGTCTATGATAACAGCAGCAAATTACAAGAGCTATAAGTAATTAAAGTACTCCTATTTCCCTCCAGGTTAACTAGAAAAAATATTTATTCTATATGATCTATAAAAAATTACCAATCAACCAAACGGCTTACTTCAATATTTTTTTTTTACTATTTTCTATACATATTCTAACATATTTGGCAAAAATAAGGAATTTCATATCCTACCACAACAAAAGCCAATAATTACCAGGTGGGAGACTGCCATATATAACAGCTGATTCCAATCCTCGAATTTCAATCTGTCGACTCACAGAATAAATATCATTCTTGCTAAAACAGACAATACAGTCCCCAGGCCGAAGGTTATCTAAAGATTCCAATGCATGATCCAGGACGGAAATGGGGGTAAGCCTCTTATAGTTTCGAACCTACAATAAAGACAGGTAGTGGTAAAATAACACACCCAACACAAATTCCTCTAATAACGAAAAGCTTGCCAAGCAATCAACAGTAGTTAAAAATTTATAAGTAACAACATTTTTCAAGGGAAACAGGAAAAGATTCACTTTGCCATTATCAGTGTTACCATCAGTTTTCACTGGCACTTCTAAATTAATAAAATATCATACAGTGTTCCATACATTTTCAAATCCCTTTAAGTTGCCCCTCATGCAGCAACGCAGTTCCCCAGCATACTACTCTTATTCTGAGGATGCTTACTGGATTCACATATATTGATTTTCATGGAAACGTGACAACTTCAGAAGAATTAACTGTTATTTCCATTTCATGAATGAGTAAAATAGAGCCCAATAAAAGATCAGGTCAGAGCTTTTTCCAATTCTAACCTATGATCTGCCTCCAAATGCAAAGCTAAAAACAGCAAAGCTCAGAATGGAATCCAGAATTTCTTCCACCACATTCCAGAGTCTCTCCCCAAAACCTGAGCACAAAACTAAAACAATGGCCAACTAAATATATTTCCTCATCTTATTACAGAGCTCAGGTAAAGAAAATGAAAAGTAGGAGTTAGAAGGAACCAGTTACTTCCTACTCTAGGAATTTGCAAAAGGGATACAAAAGTCCTGATTTACTTAATGCTAAAAAGATGTGCTCAAACCCCAAAGAATTTTGTGAAGATGAAGAATCACCCAGGCTGGGGATGTAGCTCAGTGGCAGAGTGTGTGCCTAGCATGTACAAGGCCTTGGGTTTGATCTCCAGCACTGGGGGGAAAAAAAAAAAAAAAGAATGCCTCTTAGTCTTGGAAGACTTAGGATGTAATGGCTACTCTGTCACCACTTCACACTTTACATCGTGAGGTTCAACCAAATATATATGAGCTAGTCAACTATATATTTTTTTAAATGTAGTTTTCTTTTTAGTTAAGTTCAGATTTTGCCACTGCCTAGGGTCTAATGCCACTGTACAGCTACTCTGAGCTATTTGCTGTAATGTAGTACCTCCACTTCCTCCCCAGTTGTATACATAAGCTCAGTGACCAGATCGATAGCAGCAGATTCTCCACATAAATGGATTTCTTCAGCACACAGTCCTGCAAATGCACAATTGGGATTTTTTTTAAAAGACTTATAATTAAATATGTAACATTCACAAAACAAAAATACTTTACATTATCTTACCTATTGTGTTACAACTCTACCAAATGTTTTCAGAAATGTCTCTTTGATGCAAATGTCAAAACCACCACTGCCTTCTAATGGGCAAAGATCAGACCTGTTTTTCTAAATTTCAAAGTTCTTAAACTGCTCTGGTCAAGGTTTCAAGTCTATCAGGGTGAAGTCAGCCAGGACTAGACCATGGCTTCCTGATGCTTAGGGCTCAGCATTAGTCCTATGCTTATGTTTTTCAAATCAGGCTCCCTGGAATCACTGATGTACTTCAGAGGTTAGGAGCTGGAGGGCAAAAGAAAGTCCAAGCTCCTTACCCCAGGCAGACCCACTTCCATCTGTTTATAACAGGCTTAATGCATCAGTATTATTTGAAGAAAGAGTTATTTATTTTTAAATTTGAAAATATCTGCCCTACAACATACTGATCAAAAATTTATTCCAATATCAAGCAGCAGAATAATCATTCATGTCCACGGACCTTAAGAACTCCATTCTACCAGGACCCTCCCCTAAATAAATAAATAATAAAAAGCCATGGCCACAGATTTTTACTTCAGCATTATTAATAATAGGGAGAAATGTTCAACTTTGCCAGGCATGGCGGTGCACACCAGTAATCCCAGTGACTTGGGAGGTTGAAGCAGGAGGATTACAAATTCAAAGCCATGTTATGCAACTTACCAAGGCTATAAACAACTTAGTGAAACCTTGTCTCAAAATAAAAAAATTAAATGTCCTGGAGATGTGACTCAGTGGTTAAAGTACCTTTGGATTCAATTCCTAGTACCAAAAAAAAAAAAAAAAAAAAAAGTTCAACTTTGAAGAATAAATCCTGGTACTGCTCTTCATGGAGGAGATGCATTAACATTAACAATATGAAAAAATGTCCATGAAATAAGAGAACTGAAAAAAAGCAAGATACAAAATTAAATGTTCTTTTTCTTTTTAATTTTTTTTATATTTATTTATTTGCTTGCTTTAGTTGTATACAATGTGTTTATTTGTACGTGGTGCTGAGGATCGAACCTGGGCCGCGCATGTGCTAGGTGAGCGCTCTACCGCTGAGCCACAACCCCAGCCCCAAATGTTCTTAAAATATCACATACATAAGAAAAAGATTTAGCACAAAACATTAATAGTGATTGTGTACATGTGGCAAGACTTGAACTTTGTGTTTTGTTTTTTTTGCCTTGGGGTACTGCAGATTGAATCCAGGTCTCTGTGCATACTGGGCAAGCACTCCTCCACTGAGCTACATCCCCAACCAAAAAACCTAAACATTTTAGCCGGACACGGTGGCGCACGCCTGTAATCCCAGCACTTTGGGAGGCTGAGGCAGGAGGATCACAAGTTCAAAGCCAGCCTCAGCAATGGCGAGGCACTTAGCAACTCAGTGAGACCCTGTCTCTAATAAAATACAAAAAAGGGCTGGGGATGTGACCCAGTGGTTGAGTGCCCCTGAGTACAATCCCCGGTACCACAAAACAAACAAACAAACAAAAAAAAACTAAACATTTTGACTTTAATTACACAGCTATACCTATTTTGTAACAGTAAAAGTAGATTTTCCATTATTGAAATGGTATTTCAAAAATCAAAAACAACTCATACTTCACTGACTTTTATAGTTGACTTTTGTCAGAAAAAGGTGATCTAACAGACTACTTGGCAATGTCAAGCAGATATACAAATAGTGCAGATGCCATAAAGCCTAGGTTTAATAGCACTAAGACCACCAACCTAGAAGTGCTCTGGTCCAGGCCCATCCTCTGGCTGGATCTCGAATCATCTGAATTTCATCAATTACAGCCACTTCATCTTAAAAAAAAAAAGTTGTCATGAGCAATACAATCTACTTAAATAGTATTCTAAACAAATTTCAACACCAAAATTCAAGCTTTCATCACTACCACCATCACCATCATCCTTCATTATGGATCTCTTGGGCTGGCTTGTACCTAGGATTTTATAATTCTATCTCATTTAATTCTCACAACAACTCGAGGAAGCATTTCCATTATCTCCATTTTACAAAAGAGTAAACTGAGGCCCAGAGAAGTTAAGTTACTTGCCCAAGGTTAGACTATAAGTGAAATTCAAACTTAGGTCATCTCGCTCTGAAGATCATACTCTTAACCACTCAAATGCACCACTCTCTGTATTAAGCAGTTCCATTTATCCTATTTTCACCAACCTCAGAGAATTCCTGGAGAATCTGCCTAAAAAGAACCACCATCAGCTGAGGTTGTGGCTCCGTGGCAGAGTACTTGCCTAGCACATGTGAGGCACTGTGTTCAATCCTCAGCACCATTAAATAAATAAATAAGTAAATAAATAAACAAACAAATAAATAAAAGTTATTGTGTCCATCTATAACTAAAAAAAAAGAAAAGAAATAAAACCCCACATTGCTGGGCACCTGTAATCTCAGCAGCCTGGGAGGCTGAGGCAGGAGGATCTCACATTCAAGGCCAGTCTCAACAATTTAGCAAGGCCCTAAGCAACTCAGAGACCCTATGTCTAAATAATATATAAAAAAGCGCTGGGGATGTTGGCTCAATGGTTAAGTGCCCCTGAGTTCAATCCCGGGTTACCACCACCCCTTCCCACCCCCACAAAAAAAAGGTGGGACTACTCAGGAGGCTGAGGCAGGAGGATCCTAAGTTCAAGGCTAGCCTCAGCAGCTTAGCCAGACCTGTCTCAAAATAAAAAGGGTTGGGGATATCTCAGTATTAAAGTGCCCCTGATTTCAATCCCTAGTACCAAATAAAACAAAATGCAAAAAAACAAAAACAAAAAAACAAACAAACAACAACAAAACACAACAACAACAACAACAAACAAAAAAACAGAAAAAAGGGAACTAACATCTAGAAGTAAGCATGACAATGTTTGGTATTTATTACTAGTGGCAGGTAGCATTTGTTGTACTATTCTTTTTTTTAGGTATGTAATTTTTTTTCACAATAAGAATCATATTTCAGGGCTGGGTTTGTAGCTTGGTGGTAGAGCACTTGCCTAGCATGTGTGAGGCACTGGGTTTGATCCTTAGCACCACATAAAAATAAACAAATAAAGGCATTCTATCCATCTTCAACCAGAGGAAAAAAAAATTAATTTTAAAAAATCATATTTCACAAGTTCAACCATATTTTAAAATAAAAAATACTAAGCCATAGTTTTTAAGTGGTGTATACATACAAGGTGTTGTGACACTGCACATCTCAACGGTACAAGCAACGTGGGCAGCCTGTTTCCCATCTGTCTCAACTGTCACACGTTCTTCACCTGTCACCAAGTCACATGGCACACCCTGGAATAACAGAAAGATACCTAGACATATTTCTACCTTGAAAACAACAGCAAAAAGTAGTTTTGTTTGTCTATTCTTTTCCTTACCATGAAATTTACTTAACAGCTGAAATAAAAATATTCCCAATGCTTCTTTATTTTCTTTTTTATAAAAAATAAGAGCTACTTTCTTATATAACTTAGGTAAAACTGGAAATATCTTCAGCCAGCTAAATCCGCAATAAGAACATAAGAAACTAAAGCACTTTCATTTTTTAAAAAATTTTTACAGGGCTGGGGATATAGCTCAGTTGGTAGAGTGCTTGCCTCACATGTACAAGGCCCTGGGTTCAATCCCCAGCACCACAAAAAATATATATATATATATATTTTTAGTTTTCAATAGACCTTTATTCTATTTATTTATTTATTTATTTATTTATTTATTTATTTATACAAGGTTCTGAGAATCAAATTCAATGCCTCATACATGCCAGGCAAGCACTCTATCACTGAGCCACAATCCCAGCCCACAGTTTTACTTTTTAACTTTGTATGTTTCTGTACTATTAGAGATATTAAAACGAACATGATTTTTTCTATACTCAAGAATACTAAAAATAAGCTGGGTGTGGTGGTGCATGCCTGTAATCACAGTCACTAGGTAGGTTGAGGCCCTAAGAAACTTAGCAAAACCCTGTCTCAAAATAAAGAATAAAAAATGGCTAGGGAGGGCTGGGGTTGTGGCTCAGTGGTAGAGTGCTTGCCTAGCACATGCGTGGCCTGGATTCGATCCTCAGCACCACGTAAGAATAAGGGCATTGTGTACAACTAAAACAAATAAATATATATTTTAAAAAATGAGCCAGGCACGTTGGCATACACCTGTAATCCCAGCACTTGGGAGGCTGAGGCAGGAGGATCGCAAGTTCAAAGTCAGCCTCAGCAATGGTGAGGCACTTAGCAACTCAGTGAGACCCTGTTTTCTATAAAATACAAAAAAGGGCTGGGGATGTGGCCTAGTGGTCAAGTGCCCCTGAGTTCAATCCCTGGTACAAAAAAAAAGCTAGGGAGCCAGGCGTGGTGGCGCACACCTGTAATCCCAGTGGCTAGGGAGGCTGAGGCAAGAGGATCACAAGTTCAAAGCCAGCCTCAGCAAAAGCGAGATGCTAAGCAACTCAGTGAGACCCTGTCTCTAAATAAAATACAAAATAGGGCTGGGGATGTGGCTCAGTGACACACCCCCCACCCCACCCAAAATAAAAAGGCTAGGGATGTGGCTTAGTGGTTAAGTGCCCCTGGGTTCAATCCCTGTAACAAAATAACAACAAAAGAGAAAATATATATATATATATATATATATATGTATATATATATATATACACAAAAAAAATTTAAAAATTATAAAGAATAATAAAAATAAAATTTAAGACTATAAAGACCTCCTAATATATTTCCCTGAGAAAGACAATACCCTGGGGCTGGGTAGAGCGCTCAGCGGTAGAGCGCTCGCCTAGCACGTGCACGGCCCGGGTTCGATCCTCAGCACCACATACAAATAAACGCATCGTGTACAACTAAAGCAAATAAATAAGTATTTTAAAAAAAGACAAGCCGGGCGCGGTGGCGCACGCCTGTAATCCCAGCACTTTGGGAGGCTGAAGCAGGAGAATTGCGAGTTCAAAGCCAGCCTCAGCAATGGCGAGGCACTTAGCAACTCAGCAAGACCCTGTCTCTAAATAAAATACAAAAAAAGGGCTGGGGATGTGACTCAGTGGTCAAGTGCCCCTGAGTTCAATCCCTGGTACCACACACACACAAAAAAAGACAATACCAATGCTGTGGTATAAGAGAGTGATCAAACAACTAGCTTGCCCACGACCAAGGGGTTCCCCAGAACAAAGGACTTTTGGTAAAATTCAGTCAAACTTGGAGGGTTGGTCACCACTCCTAAGTGACCTGAGTCTAATTATAAGGGAATATCAGACAGATCCAAACTGAGCAACAGTTTACAATAAATCTGACCTGTAATCTTCTAAAAGTACAAAAGTTATAAAGACAAAGGAAGACAAAGGAAATATCCCTGATTAATGGAAACTATAGAAATGACAATTAAGTACAGTGAGAAACCTTGAATGGGGTCCTGGAAGGGAGGGAAGGTGCTACTGGACAACTGACAGATTCTGAATATGGACAACAGTATTTAAATAATAGTATTCTATTATATTAAATGATTGATCCTACTTCAGATAAATATCCTGTGGTTATGTTAAAGTTTTTGTTCTGAGTAAATACGTTCTCAAATATTTATGGATAGAAACATATGTACCCAAATTATCTAAAAAAAAAAGAATACAAATTAACCAAAACTAGCTAATCTCACATCATAAAGTTTTAATAAAATAATGAGTTAAAATGTGACCCATTTAGCAAAATGATGCTTCAGATTACAGTCCTTTCAGTTTTGAACAAGGAGTTGTAGCCAGATGTGATAGTGCACACCTGTAATCCCAGTGACTCAGGAGGGTGAGGCAGGAGAATTGAAAGTTTGAGACCAGCCTCAGCAACTTATCAAGGCCCTAAGCTATTTAGAGAGAGCCTGTATCAAAATAAAAAATAAAAAGGGAGCCGGGCGCAGTGGCGCACGCCTGTAATCCCAGCACTTTGGGAGGCTGAGTCAGGAGGATCGCGAGTTCAAAGCCAGCCTCAGCAATAGCGAGGCACTTAGCAACTCAGTGAGACCCTGTCTCTAATAAAATACCAAAAAAAAAAAAAAAAAAAAAAAACAAAGGGCTGGGGATGTGGCCCAGTGGTCTAGTGCCACTGAGTTTAATCCCCGGTACCAAAATAAATAAATAAATAAAAATAAAAAGGGCCAGGGATATGCTCAGTGGTTAAGTGTCCCCCGGTTCAATCCCCAGTACCAAAAAAAAAAAAAAAAAAAAAAAAAAAAAAAGGCAAGTTAGGATCTGACAGTTGGGTAGTGAATTCTAGGTTATTTATATGCCACTTTCTGCATTTTCTCTCTAAATATAAAATATTCTACAACATTTTATTCATTCCTTCTACTGTGTTCACTTTTTCACATTTTACTATCTCTAATATCAGGATACATATTAAGTACCGATAGCATGCCAGAGCTCAATTAGCAGCATCTTTTTCTTTCTTTTGTTTTCTTCTTTTTTTGGTACCACGGATTGAACTCAGGAGTACTTAACCACTGAACCACATCCCCAGCCCTGTTTATGTTTTATTCTGAGACAGAGTTTCATTAAGTTGCCTTGGGCCTCACTCAGTTGCTGAGGCTGGTCTCAAATGTGAGATCCTCCTGCCTCAGTCTCCTGAGCTGCTGGGATTACAGGTGTACGCCACCACGCCGAGCATCTTTTCTTTCTTAATTACACATATAATAATGGCATCTCTTACAATCAATAGTTTCCTAGGTGCAAAGAAATAAAGTAACATTTGTTACTAGTAAACTACTACATCTTTCTTTTCCCCTTGTCCAACTGCATCCCCTAAAAGAAAATGAAACAAGAAAAAAGAGCAAATATTTGGTGATATACTAACAGCAGCATTACTCTTTTCAAAGATCTCATGTGCCAATAATTTCAAAGGGCCACAATATACTCCAGATTTTGCTGACAAGTACTTCTGGATTGCATGGTAAGTTTTTCCACTGTTTGTGGGGCCCGAATGGAATATTATCTTCCGCCGTATGGCTCTGGCTTCTGGGTACCTAAAACATGAGTGGGTAAACAGTTTAATTTTATTAATCCCCAAATCTGCCCTGGCAAAGATACTAAATGAAAAGAAAAAATTAAAAAAACATAACACCCTACAAAAACATCCTGTTAACATTCACAAGGTAGATATTTTGAAAAACTAAGTAACTGGTTTCATATACACATTAAAATAATTACTGATTTCCAAGAATGGTATTAACTAAACAGAGGACAGAAAACCCCCAATACAAATCAATGTCTTGGGTATTTTCCCCACTGCATAAATCTCTTTTCCTCTAGAGTTACTAAGTTTAAACTGCTATGTGTTCCACAGATATGTTCAAATCATTCCCACAACTCTAAATACATGAACCTAAAAGCAAATACTCCCAGGTCTCTAAATTCAATATAAACTATTATAACTGAGTCTTCTGCTGGTCATGATGGACTGCCTGGTAGTTAGTGGACTTGTGCTACCTCCATAAGCAAATACAAAACTGGGCAAAATATATGCAGCAACTGCTTGCAAACCTGTGGAACAGGTGCAACCCTTGAAAGGAGGGGACACTGGATATGTCACAGAGAGGTGGACCCCAAGCAGAATAAGAAAGTCCCACAGACAGAGCACAGAAGTCAAGTTCAGAGCTGCTGAAGCACCTAGAATTTGAAGGGCAGAGTGTGGAAGAGCAGAAAGGGCACAGGGAGTGGGGAGCCCTGAAGTCAGTAGTTTCCTGTGGGTCCTTGGTAAGAATTGGCAGGGCCTTCAAGAATACAGCTTCGCGAGGGTCTGAGCAGAAAGTTTCCAAGAGGTCTTGAAGTGCTAGAAGATGCTGCTGTTATAGCCACAGGGGAGAGAACTCAGTATTAACACCCTGGCATTCAGCTGACTCCAGGAAAGCCACAGCTCAGATGCAAAGCTAATACCCTACTAAGGCCGCTTCAGATCTGCCCTAGGAAAATACAAGCCCATGCTTGATCAGGATCAAGGGGATACATCAGCCTAACAAATGAATAATACTGTTCAGACTCCTTATAATTTGCGACCTACCATATGATACAAAACCACATAAACAGTCTCCCCAAATTAGAAACAGAAAATTTCAAATCCACAAATGAAGGAACTAACCAGTTTGGTGGTAATCTTAAGTCACTGATTTTACGTAGATCATCCTTACACTCCAACACAGGAAATATTTGTTTGGCATGTCTCAAGAAAAATGGAAATAAATCATCCACATGAGCTAGAAAATAAAACATGGCATTAACATGGGCAATCTACTTGCTATCCACAACCAAAAGGAGCAAAACCTTTTTTCTTAGTGAGATAAATTAGGAGGACACAGCCAAGATAAGTAAAGTCCTGGAAGACTCCTATTCTGTTCTTTTTTTTTTTTTTTTCTTTTTTTAATATTTATTTATTTGCTTTAGTTGTACACAATGCATTTATTTTTACGTGGTGCTGAGGATCGAACCCGGGCCACGCATGTGCTAGGCGAGCGCTCTACCACTGAGCCATAACCCTAGCCCTGAGACCTATCCTTTTCTAAAACTTTCTTTTTCTTATTTTTTCACCCAAATTTCACTTATAATTTTAGGAAAAAAAAGAAAAGTAGCTGCCAACCACTACATTCTATTATCCCAATACAACTGGCAAAGATTAGCACTGTGAAAGTTAAATTAAGAACAATTTGAACCCTTTGGTTCTTTTTTTTTCTTAATTTAACAAGAATAAAGAATGGTATTGCCAGCCTGTAATCCCAGCAGCTCAGGAGACTGAGGCAGAAGGATCTTGAGTTCAAAGCTAGCCTCAGCAACTTAGCAAGGCCCTAAACAATTTGGTGAGACCCTGTCTCTAAATAAAGTATAAAAAGGGGCTGGGGATGTGATTCAGTGATTAAGTGCTCCTAGGTTCAATCCCTGGTACCGGGAAAAAAAAAAAAAAAAAAAAGTATTATTATATATGGCTCAAAGGTAGAGCACTTTCCTAGCATGCAGAAGCCCTGAGTCTGATTCCCCAGCACCACAAAAAATAATAAACAAACAAAACTAAAGAACCAGACATAAAATTAAACAGAAGGCTTGCAGGTACATGAAGAGAAGTAAAGGTGCAAACTTATTGGGGTGGTGGGGGCGGGACTGGGGATTGCATACGCTAAAGCATACACTCTTCCACTGAGTTAGATCTCCCAGTTCAGTGCAAATGTGTTTTGTTTTTTGTTTGTTTGTTCGTTCATTTTATCTTCAAAGACCACACAGAGGAGCTGGGGATGTAACTCAGTGGCACAGTACTTGTTTGCCTAATAGGCATGAGGCCCTGAGTTGGATCCCCAGCACCACAAAACCACTACCAACAACAAAAAGACCACACAGAAACAAAATATGAAAGTAAATTGAGTCCTCAGCAAGAATTCTCCACAATTTAGTGGCTCTGAGAGGACAGTGGGACATGTTCTTGTTCTACTTTGTATCCAGGTCTCCCTCAGTGCCCAGCACAAGGTAAAGGTCTAAGAATAAAACACATTTAAAAATTAGCTGGGTATGGTGGCACACGCCTGTAATCCCAGCGACTCAGGAGGCTGAGGCAGGAGGATCACAAGTTCAAAGCCAGCCTCAGCAACTTAGCAAGGCCCTGTCTCAAAATAAAGAAGGGTTGGGGAATTTAGCTCAGTGGTTGAATGGCCCTGGGTAGTTCAATCCCTGGTACAAAAAGATAAATATATAAAAATATATAAATATTAGATAGACAGATGGACCCCAATGGAATATTATCCATTTTATTTTATACATGTGTGTGTGCGTGTGTGTGTATATATATAAAACCAGCCAGATGTGGTGGCACATGCCTATAAGCCCAGATAGTTGGGAAGCTGAGGCAAGAGGATTGAAAATTCAAGGTCAGCCCTGTCTCACAATAAAATTAAAAGGGCTGGAGATGCATCTTAGTGGTAGAGCCCCTGCCTAGCATGCACAAAGCCCAGAGTTTAATACCCAGCATCACCAAATAATAATAATATGTGAATATTTATATAATTCCATGTATGGAAAAAAGTGATGTTCTTACTTTTTGTTTTTTCTTTTATATCAAGAATTTTATCCTGACATGATGGAGAAATAAGCCAGTGGCAGAAACAGGTGGAATATGCTATGCACTAATTCTATCTTGTGTGAGAGGTCATTTCACTGTGGCCTATGTTAATACACAGCAGAAAGCAGATGACAGATCAAGGTCCCAGTCTAAGACATTTTCATGACTTAATAACTAGCTGAGGGACCCAATGTAAAAGCAAAGTGATTACAAAGCTTCCTATCCAAGCATTGAAATATTTACAGAGGATGTTACCAAGACATATTCTAAAACAAATAAGCCTGCTAGAGAAATAAACATGAAATATGGGACTAAACAGAAAGTACATTCATTCAACAGGATTTTCAAAATTCTCTAAAGACTTACCTGCACTGAAGCAAATGTCATTCAGAACAATGTGAATGTCCACATCCAGAGAATGAGATTGCATAATATAATTTCTAAAGCTTATGAAAGCTTGGTGGAAGAGACGAGCTGTAGAAAACAAAATCAAAATATGTCAGGTTTAGTCTGCATTTCAGTTCTCCTTTTAAAAGCATACATATGCACCACACCAAATATAAAGTATCTCTATATATTTTTTCTATGTGGGTAATCAGCTGGTTTAGTTGTGATCTGGGCTAAAGCTGAAAAACTAGCACAACAGGAAGGAAAGCTGCCCAGGCAGCTCCTATGCTCTGTGGTCTGGCTCAACGGGTGAGTCTTGCCAGCCTCCTGCGCTAAAGAAGCAATGGTCAGGGGCTTGTCTCCAGACTACAACTGTATCCTTACTTCCAAGCTGTAAGAGGTCCCAGAGAATGCTGAAAAAGCTATACAAAGCTACAAAAAGTAATACAACATCTCTATAATATTATTGGTCTTACCATCAAGTCCATAATCAGCACCCAGTTTCTGAATTTCTTTCCTCTTATAAAACTTATCTAAGATCTTCTTTACTTCATCTAGAAGAAAGACATAAAAATTCAACATTCATTTCATATTTTAGAGAAATAATCAAATGGCAAAAGAAACTTTAAGTCATAATACGTAAGAAGTTGAAGATTTTAGTTGATCCTCTTTATAGGTTAATGTGCAATGGAATATCTAGAAAAAATGATAGTCAAATAATGCAACATTCCTGGTATACTGCAGAGGAAATGGGCAAGGTGCAATGGGCTCAGAACTAGGCTCTAGCTTTTTCATCAAGCCACTTTTAGATAAACATGCTGTTTCATTTACTTACAGCCATTCTGCACCTTAAACAGTAAACAGCTAAACTGCATCCAAAAAAGACAACCAGTTTGGCAAGGATCAGATCATCATGGTTTTATGCAAAAGGCTAAAGGAGCTGGGATGATCTTTAGTTTGAAGATGATGATTTTATGAAGAACACTTTCCTCTCATTTTGTTCTAGATGGCATAAGTTAAGTCAGTGGGAGGTAAAGGAAGCTGATTCCGGTGGAATTTACATAAGAACTTCCTAATAAGTAGAGTAATTTTTTAGAACCCAAATCACAAACATAGACACTTTATTAGTTTACTCTACAAGAGATAATAACATCAATCTTTTAACTGAATGTCAGGTCACCAGAAAAGCCAAACAGATTCCAGGAAGGAAAATGAAAATTAAATACTTAAACCTATAACCACAGTAGAAGTAGGCTAAGGAAGGTTAAGCAAATTATCTAATATGAATGTTAACAATTACATAACAGGAAGCAAGGTTTGTGTTCCTGAAGACTTTGGTACATAATTGTTTGGGCCCAAGAGGATATTTGGCCAGGAAAAGGTCAGGATGGCTGAAGGTAAAGCCATAGAAAGGAATAGATACAAAGGGGAATCCAAGTTACATGGTTAAGCAGATGACGATGAATCAGGCTTCTTCCTCCCAAGAAACATTTGCTGCACTGTGCTACCCTCTCCCGCCCTCATGATCCCACCCAACAGTTTTTTCAGGCTGAGCTGCCTGCTCCTGCCTTACAGGGTGCTTGCTCTGCTACAAAGAACAGGTTTGGGTTTGCCCAGAGTCCTTGCTGTTAATTTAGCATAGATCTTGGAGAACTTGTTACACATGAGCTATTTCATTGCTAGCTGTTCTGACAAAGAAAATCACTAAGAGCATTCACATACAGAGTTTGAGCATCCCTAACCATTCAAACAGCCTTACTCAACACCCTCAGACGTATGTAATCTTGCAGCAGCTGAACTCTAGTTAAAGTTGCAAGGTTCACAAAATCATTAATGAAGCCAAAATGAAATCCCAGCAGTTGATCTCAATATGTCTTTCTCCAATTTATAATAAATCCTCATTTACATGATGTGGGATGTAAAAAAAACTACACTGGAACAAGCTGGGTCTTCTGCTGAACTTGTCATCAAATGCCAAGAGAAAACAAGGAGCAAGGTTGATTTTACTTTTAAAAATGCCTCAAAATAAATAAATAAATAAATAAAAACGTCTCAGAAGTTATTCTATTATAAAGGAACATGGCTGAACAGGTAGGAAAGAGATTCCCCAATATGATCTCCTGATGGCTTCTGCAAGAATCATAGAGGTGTCAATCACCTGTAATTTGGAGCAATGCTTCACCTTGACCTTCTGGGGTATGGTATTAGTAACCACTACTGTTTCTAAACTTGCATTGTTGATGTGAGAAATGGCTGGGCCAGAAAAGATTCCATGCATCGGGGGCTAGGGTTGTGGTTCAGCAGTAGAGTGCTCACCTAGCACTCATGAGGCACTGGGTTCGATCCTCAATACCACATAAAAATAAAATAAAGGTCATTAAAAAAAAAGATTCGGGGCTGGGATTGTGGCTCAGCGGTAGAGCGCTCGCCTAGCACGTGTGCGGTCCGGTTCAATCCTCAGCACCACGTACAAATAAACACATTGTGTACAACTAAAGCAAATAAATAAATATTAAAAAAAAAAAAAAAAGATTCCATGTGTCAAGACAATATAAACTCTGGTGGCTCCAGCTGAGAAAAGTTTGTCAGCCACAAGGCAAACTTTGCCACAAATGTCAGTCATGTTATCCACAAGGGCAGCCACCGGATTCTTCATACCCCTCACTAGCATCATGCAGTCCACATCATTGGCCTTCTGTTGCTTGTGAATCTAGACAAAGTCCACATTCAACCAGTCTGCAAAGGAGGTCACACTCTTGGCTCCATTAGCATCAGGTGACACAATAGGGTAGTTCCTCCACTCAGAGATATTCTCCCCAATTCAGGACAGCCAGCTCTGCATACAAACTGTACACTGGGATAGCAAAAAAGCCCTGAATTTGAGAAGCACGCAGATCCATGGTGATAATATGACCTGCACCAACTACACACAGCATATTTTCAACAAGCTTGGCTGAGACTGGAGCCCAGCTCTTGTCCTCCTCATTCTGCCAATCACCAAGGAAACATGGGGACAACTGCAACAAATGGGCTGACTGAAGCAATCTTTCAGGCATTAACCATGATCAAAAGCTCCATTAGACTGTCATGAATTTTAACATGACCACTCTGAACGTAGACATCTTCTCTACTTACACTTTCACCAATTTCCACACAGGTCCCCTGTTTGCTGAATTTCTTAGCCACCACCTTGCCTAGCTCCAGGCCCAGGGGGTCAGCAATTTTCTGGGATTAGTCCCAATAGGTGCTGCTGCTGAAGATTTTGATATTCAGCATCTTGGGTAATTACCCTAGGCGCTCTTCACTCAGGGACCACTGTTGCTGCAAAGACCAGAAGTGGGCCCCAGAGACTAAATACTAACCATTTCACGTTGTTTCTCTGCCATCTGACATTCCACCCAGCTCTAAATTACCTAGGGCCGGGGAGGCAGGATCAGTGGGGAAATCCATATCCCATTCACCTGGATTTGTTGAGCTGAGCCTAGGGCCTAGGACAATTTTCAAAAGGTTTGCCTCACAAAAGTGAAAGTTCCTTGTAGCTCTGGGTTCCATCCCTAGTACCGCAAAAAAATAAAGAGTAACAGAAATTTCTGTGATACCAGGGAGGTTGAATTAGATACCTGTCAAGGTGACATACCACTATGAATAATTTACCCTGAACCCAAGGGCACTCCACCACTGAGCCACATCCCCAGCCCTTTTAAAATTAATTAATGGTACTAGGGATTTAACCCAGGGACAATTTACCACTCAGTCACATCCCTAGACCTTTTTATTTTGAGACAGAACCTCAATAAGTTGCTGAGAGCCTCACTAAATTGCTGAGGCCGGCACTGATTCTCCCGTCTCAGTCTCCCAAGTCAATGGGATTATAGGCATGCTGTGCACCCAGTTAATTTTACATTTTGAGACTAAGATGACCTCACTAAGATGCATAGACTGGCCTCCAACTTGTGATCTTTCTACCTTGGCATACAGAGTAGCTGGGACTACAGGCATGCACCACAATGCCTGGCTGAATCAATAATTTGATAGGTGAAAATATTTTAAATTTATTACACTGAGATTTATTAAGGTCATACATGTTAAAATACTACTGTATCATTCTGTAGAGATAAACATTTTACTAACCTAGTCACATACTACACATTTCTGAGAAAGGCCAAAAGTGAGGATGCTTTCCTGGCCCATGAAACACAGGCCAAGTGGCTTGTATTTTTACCTCCCAGAAAAGTACCAACCACATTTTCATGCAGTCATGACACACTCAACACTCACTGAAATTAAGCTGGAACACAACATCCTACTAGCAGAACTCTGTTTTACATAATAGAATTTCAAAATTGCTTGTCTAGCCACCAGATTTGCCCACAATGAAATATAAGATCCACAGACACAGGCACACATATACACACACACATACACACACACTCCTTGTAGTGGACCACAGGCAACTATCATGGTATTTCTGGGCTTCTGTTACTTTGTATCTAGTGGAGGCAACAGTTTCTTTGTGGGGGAAAAAAAAATCAGTAACCAAAAACAGGTTAAAAAAAGCATATGTAATTGCATGAAAAAAATTCTGCTGACTTATAAATTCCATATAAACTACAGATGGAGCAAACCTATTTTATGAGACTTAATATGCAGTGTTATGATCCAGATATATATCCAAAGGAATTTAAATCAGCATGCAAAGACACATTTGTGCTTCCATGTTCACTGCAGTACTATTTGCAACAGTTAAACTATGGAAGCAATCTAGGTGCCCATACCTATTTTATATGTGGAACATATTTATATACAAACATATCAAAACATCACATTGTACATAACTATATACAACTATATATATATATGTATGTATATATATATATATATATATACAATCAGCCGGGCGCGGCGGCGCACACCTGTAATCCCAGCACTTGGGAGGCTGAGGCAGAAGGATCATGAGTCCAAAGCCAGCCTCAGCAATGGTGAGGCACTTAGCAACTCAGTGAGACCCTGTCTCTAATAAAATACAAAAGGGCTGGGGATTTAGCCCAGTGGTCGAGTACCCCTGAGTTCAATCCCCAGTACCAAAAAAAAAAAAAAAAAAAAAAAAAAATTATATATATGCATATATATATTTATATATATGTATATACACAATCATTTATATGTACATAGACGAGTATGTACATATATACATAAATAGTTGTATAGAGTTATATAGCTTTATGTAGTTATATATACATATACATGCATGTATATAAAACACACACACACACACACACACACACACATATATATAACATTATCCAGCCCTAAAAATGAAATTGTTATTTGAGACAACGTGGAAAAACCTGGAGGACATTATACTAAATGCAATCACTTATACATGAAATCTAAAAAAGCCAAGCCAGAAAAGTAGAGAGTGGAGTGGTAGTTACCAGGACTGACAGGAGTGGGTTGAAGGTAAAATTGAAGACATTGACCAAAAGGTACAAAGTTTCAGACAGACAGAAGGATTAAGTTTTAGGGATCTATTATCCAGAAAGGAAACTATAATAAATAATGTTATTATATGTTTCAAAATTGCTAAGAGTAGATTTTAAATGTTATCACCACACATACAAAAATAATGTGGGCCATTTCCTCTCCGGGAAGAGGTCTGCTCCATGCCTCTCAGAGTGTTACTTCCATTTTACTAAATAAACCTTTTATGCTTTTCTTTTTAAAAAGTGTGGAGGGTGAAAAATTTGTTAATTAGCTTGATTTAATCATTCCATGACATAAACACATATCAAAATATCACATCGTACACCATAACTATATACAACTATTTATCAAGTTAAATTCTGAAATGGGACTGGGACTGTAACTCAATGGCAGAGCACTTGCCTAGCATGTGTGAGGCACTGGGTTCGATCCTTAGCACAGCATAAAAATAAATAAATAAAATAAAGGCATGATGTCCATCTACAACTACAAAAAAATTTTTTTTTTTTTTAAATTCTGAAATGAAGGCAGTACAGGGGTACTCAGGCAGAAGCAGTAGTATGTTTCGAACACCTGGAGCAGAGGCACATGTCATATATATGGCTTAAGGATGGAGAGTGGGAGACAATGAAGCTGGGAAAGAAGCCAGGTCAGGTCAGGCAGGGTCTTACCAGCCATATTAAGACTTGGAGACCCTTTTGAACAATAGATGATAGAAAAAATATAATATATATTTTTTTTTAGCAGAAGAGTAGGATTCAATCTTTTTTTAAAAAAAGAATGTTCTGATTGCAGGTAGAAAATAGACTAGAAGCTGGGCATGGTGGCACATGCCTGTAATCCCAGCAGCTTGGGTGGATGAGGCAGGAGAATCAAGAATTCAAAGCCAGCCTCACCAACTCAGCGAGGCCCTAGGCAACTCAATGAGATCTTGTTTCTAAACAAAATACCAAAAAGGGCTGAGGATAACCCTCAGAGGTTAAGGACCCCTGGGTTCAATCCCAGTACCCAAAATAGACTAGAGAGATCAAAGGTATATGAGGAGACATGTAAGGGGTTATTTCAATGGTCCAGTCCAAAATAGAAGCTGGTAATTTAAGTTGGCTACAGTGGAGAAGAAGTGAATGGATTCAATATTTATCAGTCAGAATCAACAAGACTTATCAACTGGACCTTCTGTTAAATGTGGGAGGTGAGGAATGGGAAGAATCAAAACCACCAGGTTTTTTACCTTAGCACCTGGACAAGGAGCACATTAAAGGGAAGACACGTTGTCTTGGACATGCTACTATAAGGAGTAAGAAATCTGAGTGGAGCCGGGCTCGGTGGCGCACGCCTGTAATCCCAGCACTTTGGGAGGCTGAGGCAGGAGGATCGCGAGTTCAAAGCCAGCCTCAGCAATGGCAAGGCACTTAGTAACTCAGTGAGACCCTGCTTCTAATAAAATACAAAAGAGAGCTGGGGATGTGGCCCAGTGGTCAAGTGCCCCTGAGTTCAATCCCCGGTACCAAAAAAAAAAAAAAAGAAAGAAATCTGAGTGGAGCCACCTGGTAGGCAGCCATATAGGTCAAGGATGAATGAGAGGTCCAGGAGTATTGATTTTAGGGGAGAGGGAGAAAATGAGACACTTTATAGCAAAAGTATGGAGTAAGGCAAAATGATGCAGGACAGAACCTTGAAGTAGTACATCAATTTATCAGGCAAGAAGCAAGCAAAAGAGATGGAAAAGTGATAGCTATGACAGCTAGTGATACAAATCGCCATGTGTTAATGTTACCCTAACCATGTAAGTTTACAAGAGAATAGTATCTCATCATCCTCTATAGGCCTTCTTACAATGCCGAAAAAATTTATCTGGACAAACCCCAGGCAAAGGAGATGAAACCCAGCAGATCCCATGAGGTATCTAAAGATTCTCCACCAGAAGAAAATCTGGTGCTGAAAAGCCTAGGTCTTCATTCTATTTTTTCACCAGGGTCATCAAAGGTAAACTGGAAAAGCTGTACAAAATAAGACTGTATCAATATTTGAATATAAATAAAATTAGCCAAATTACCTCTCACACAAATTACTGTATGCCTTCAAATAAAATAAATGGGAAACTGTTGTTTAATGGGTTAACTGTTATCTGAGTTTCAATATTGCAAGATGAAAATGTTCTAGAGGTCAGTTTCACATGTGAATGTACTTAACATGACTAAACTATACACATAAAAATTATTATTTTTTAATTTATATTCATTTATTTGCTTTAGTTGTACACAATGCCTTTATTTTTATACACATAAAAATTATTAAATGTTATGTTTTTACAATTTAAAAATAAGCAGAAGTAATACAATTACATTATTAAAATTGTTGTTAAAATAACATAGACACCCAACTCCAAGTAAAGTGAAAGGCCTTGCTGAGCACTGGCCTGGAGGTATATGCTTTAAGTCCGAACTCCAGAGGACTACTAGGCCAAGGCTGAAGGATCACTTGAACCCAGAAGTCTGAAGCCTCCTGGGCAACATAATAACACTCTGTCTCAAAAAAGAAAAAAGAAAGAAAGAAAGAAAGAGAGAAAAGAAAGAATATATACATGAGTTGCACCACATTTTTTGCTCTGAAAAAAAAAAAAGATTTTACGCAAAGCATGCTATAATCCATAATTTACTTTTTTTTTTTTGTACTGAGGATTGAACCCAGGAGTGCTTTACCACTGATCTACATCCCCAGCCTTTTTTTTATTTTGAGAGGGTCTCACTAAGTTGCTGAGGCTGGTCTCAAACTTGAGATTCTCCTGCCTCAGCCTCAAGTCCCTAGGATTACAATGTGCATGCACCACATCCAGTTGAAATTTGTATTCTTAAATTACAATACGGGATAGAATGTTGCTTGTCGGAGTGAACTCCCTGAAGACAGTCTGGAAAGCTAGCGCTCGGTAGAGCTGTGCCATCCCCTCGATCTCCTTGAGTTTCATTTGTCAAAGGAAACTTTTTTCACCTTACTCATCAGACAAAAGCCAAAGTGCGGCCATATAACCTGAAAGTCCCCTTGAAAACATTTACAGGTCTCGCTGTCAAATCTATCCAAAATTAGTTTTGGTGACAAAGCCCACTGCCACTCACTTTTACTTTATCTCTGGCGCCTGGATGATTATGGTCCCCACTTTTGGCGAGGACCTCTTTATCAGAATCCTATCCATTATCAGGATCTGTCTTGTTCCTCCCTGCACCCACCAAGCAGCCCAACACTGTTAAATTTGCGATCTCGCCCCATGACAAAGAACTCCTCCTCTGGCTTTTCACTGTTCAAAACCCTTCGCCCCATCTCGAAGGCAACAGTTTCTGGGGCAGGGGAGGAACACAGGAGGACACCGGGCGAGGGGCGGAGGGAGTTGCGATGTCCCAATACAAGAGGCTTTAAACCAGTCAGAGAAGAGGGAGTCAAAGGGAAAAGGTCACTCTGGGGCGGGCCCTTAAGGATGAATTAGACACAGTCCCAAGCGAGGGAGGCAGAAACTGCCAGGCACAACGACAACGCTCGAGGGGACCTCGGGTCACCAAGGGGAAGATGAACAGCTGCCCCCGGGCCGCCTGGGCCCAGCAGACGTCGCCCGCCGCCCTAGCTGGCTCCCGCACTCACTCTTGTCCAGAGGCCGCGTGAGCTCGGCCCCGACGTCGCCATCGGCGCTGGGACCCTGAGGTTTCACAGTCAGCGGCACGAACAAAGACGTGTTCGGGGTTTTGGAGCCACCCGAGGCAGAGGAGGCGGCAAGGGCAGGAACGCGCCCCAGAGCCCCAGGAAGGGGCCCGCAGTGGGCGCGAAAAGCAGAGCAGACGGCCGCCCGGTGGCCAGCTTGACGCCCCGCCGGGAGTCGAGCCCACAGCAGGGCACACCGGGGGAAGGACATCGAGGCCGCGGACTCCGCGGAGCCTGAAGCAGCCCCTGGACACGGCGGCGGGCAATGACGCAAGCAGCCAGCGCTTGCAGTTCGGGAAGACCCAAACCGAGCGGGGAGCTGACCGAGGTAACGCCTGATCAGTAAAGAAACGGGATGGGGGGGGGGGGCTGGGGTTGTGGCTCAGCGGTAGAGCGCTCGCCTAGCACGTTCGCAGCCCGGGTTCAATCCTCAGCACCACATAAAAATAAACGCATTGAGCCGGGCGCGGTGGCGCACGCCTGTAATCCCAGCCCTTGGGAGGCTGAGGCTGGATGATCACGAGTTCAAAGCCAGCCTCAGCAATGGCGAGGCACTTAGCAATTCAGTGAGACCCTGTCTCTAAATAAAATAGAAAAAAGGGCTGGGGATGTGGCCCAGTGGTCGAGTGCCCCTGAGTTCAATCCCCGGTACCACTAAATAAATAAATAAATAAACGCATTGTGTACAACTAAAAGCAAATAAATAAATATTAAAGAAAAGGAATTCCGTAGGATCCCTCTTCAGGGAAGCAGAAGCACCGCGGGGAAGACCGTCAAGATACTGGTACTTTCCTTCCTTTGCAGTCGAGAGCAGCTTTGCCCAAGAAGGGGAAATAATCAGGCATCTTTGCGGACGTCACGGATGGGAAAGGGGAGGGGGGGGCCTGCCAGCTGAGTCACGTGACGTAAACAGGTCGGTAGGGTCCGCAAGCACGTGGGAAGGAGGTTGCTGAGTGCTCCAGCGTGTCATGCAGACTCATACACTGAAGAACAGTTCCCCAAGGTTTATTGCATTGTTAGTTTTCATTTCCTAATAGGGTAATTAACGTTGGAGAACATAACTTGATCCGCTTTTCAGAAGGATTGCGGAGAAATTTGGTTGTACTGTAATAGGTAAAGCCCCGTATGACACGTGTTTAAGTACAGCAACTGGTGCCTTAATGTGAGCAGTTTACGTACGTCATTCTAGCATCTGGTATGTCACAACCACATAGCAAAGGTATATGCTGTGTACAGGGCCAAAGTTTAGTTCCAAAGTTTGTGTTAATTGGATACTGTATCCTCATGAGGCTGTAAAAAAAAAAAAAAAAAAAAAAAAAATATTTAAAACATAAGCTCAAAAAAAGTTTTAAATGTTTCACATCCCCTTTTATACCTACAACATTGAGATATTGTGGTTCGGGAGGCTGAGGCAAGAGGATCGGGAGTTCAAAGCTAGCCTCAGCAATTTAGTGAGGCCCTAACCAACTTAGTGAGACCCTGTCAAAAAAAAAAAAGGCTGAGGAATGTGGCTCAGTGGTCAAACACCTCTGGATTCAATCCCCGGTAAAAAAGAGGAAGGGAAATGGAAAAATACATTTAAAAATTGCATGATCAGATATGGAAACAAAAAATGAGGTTTAGATAACATTTAAACCTGAAAGATAACACTTAAAACACAACTGAAGCCAGAGTGATGTTATTTCCTTTAGTCTATTCATATTCCTAACAACCATTTAGAGATATTATTGTCACCAGTTTCGCAGATAAGAGTTCAGTAGGATAGTAACCTGCCCCAAACATAGTTTATTAAGTGGTGGAGTCAGATGCTAATCTAAATCTTTCTGGTTTCTAAGCAAATATCTTCCCACCACAACATACTAACACTGGTGGAAATACTCCAGAGGGGGCGTAATGTACGGTTATACTTATGGATAATTATTGCATAGCTTTTGGCATGTTTTTTTTTTTTTTTTGGGGGGGTGAGGGTGGGGAGGAGTTTGGGGGCTGCTGTTGTTACAATATCATTCCAAACCATTGGACTTTTGGACAGGAATAGGATACTAATTATTGGGCCAAACTAGTCCAATAATAACTTTGTTTGTATCTCCTTGCAGGTATAAAGTGTAGCCAGAATTTTCTGATAATACATACGGTTTTCTTCTTCATTCATTCATGGAATTCTACTGTAAGCATTAAATGAAAAAGCATGAAACTTTTGCCTGTATGAAAGAGAAAGGTGTCACTCCTCTCTTTGGGGAGATATTCCTAGCACCAAGTATGTATCATCAACACCTAGCACATATTCGAACCTCTGTACATGTTTTGCTTGTTGAATGGATGACCATATAACTGATGTCCTTGTCAAGCTTTCTTCCATACTTTTGGCAGAAGTTTCATATGCTCTTTTTAAAAACAGCAGCCAGGCGCAGTGGCGCACGCCTGTAATCCCAGCACTTGGGAGCCTGAGGCAGGAGGATCGCTAGTTCAAAGCCAGCCTCAGCAATGGTGAGGCACTTAGCAACTCAGTGAGACCCTGTCTCTAAATAAAATACAAAAAAGGGCTGGGGATGTGGCCCAGTGGTTGAGTGCCCCTGAGTTCAATCCCTGGTACCAAAAAAAAAAAAAAAAAAAAACCAGTAATCTAGGACTGCGGTTGCGGTTGCACTCGCCTAGCACGTGAGCGGCCAAGGTTCAATCCTCAGCAGCACTTTAAGAATAAGGGAAATTGTGTACAACTAAAACAAAGAAATAAATGTTAAAAACAAAACACTAATCTGGTCTTTTAAACCCTTCAGTGATTCTCAATTTAAATGTTCAGATAAAGCCCACACTCTATTCATTTGTATGGCACCCAAACTCAGTCCTGAATTGGCTTTCTCTATATGCCTCTTCTAAGCCTCATCTCTGTACTGCACATAGCTACCATTCTATTCATGCCAAAAGTACACATCTGTTATGCCTTTGTTGTCACCTCTGCAGGTCTAAACACATTGGGTGCTTTTCTAATATGCCATAGGGATCTAGTAGGGCCTCTACCATAGCACTAAAACTGTGAATGTATCTCTAGACCAGTGGTTCTCAAACATTAGGGTGCATCAGAATCTAGGAAAGCTTGTTTTAAAAAATACTGTTGGGCCCACCTCTTAAGTTTCTGATCCAGCAGGTCTAGGTTGGGGTTTAAGAGTTTGCATTTCTAACATTTCCAGGTGATGCAACTCTGCTGGTCTAGGGGCCTATGCTTTGAGACCCACTACTATGTGAATTTTAATTTCTTCAGGGTACAGTAAATGAGAATGCACTAACATATCCTTTGTAAATGAGCTGAACACATGCATGAACACAAATAAATGAGATTTTTCTCTTTTCTTGCCTTTTCTATTAACAAAACCTGGTGTTGAAGACTTCATAAAAGAACATCCTGTAGGTTTCCGCCCCTCACATATTGCTTATAAAATTCTCTAATTTGAAGTTTCTAGTATTTTCCTAGCATAAAGGCTATTGTTAGCTATCTATTTATCCTAAGTGAATTTTTAAGATTTATTGATTGAATCATGGTATGTTAAAGCAGGAAGGGAGTCTTAGAGGCTGTTTGGTCCATTTCCCCCACACCTAGAGGGCCATCCACCAGATGTGTTTGTAGAACTTGTACAGGAAGTTCTACAAAGTACCCACAGGGTCCTGCTCTGCTCTGTCTTGCTTTCTCTTTAGGACCTGATAATAAAGAACCCAGTTCATTCCTTTATTCTAATAGAGGAGAAAAATTGTTCTTATCCTTAATTGTACTTAGGACCCACATTTTTCCTAAAGGTGAGCACTTTTAATTTTATAATCTGTAATATTCAAATATTGTGATTAGCACAGTACACCAAGACAAAACAGCATGAGCCCTCAAGAGGCTTAAAATCCACAGAATTGAGCCACTAATATATCTTTTTAGGCCGGGCATGGTGGCACATGTCTATAATACCAGTTACCCCCCACCCACTCACACACACACACACACACACACACACACACACACACACACAAAGCATATTGAGGAAAATGTGCATCCTTCAATACAACCCTTTTTAAGGCTTGGGGTCCTATAAGCATAGTTCTATGTCACTTTACCCCAAATCTTTTAGTGATTGAGTTACATCCAGGATAAAGTTGGATTTCCACATTGCAGAACATACCTTCAGCTGCAGTTAAGCCAGACTTCTAGGAGACAGCCCACCCTACTCCCTGCATGCTAAGGCTGTCCTAGCAAATCTTGCCTGACCCCATCTTCATCTCTAAGTCAAAGAGTTGTCTCTTTGTTCTTCCAAGACATGCTGTGTGTTAGAAAAATTTTGCAGGATGGATAGTCGGACGCATGCTGGAACCATTGTAGAGGAAAAAGGAAGGGGTTTATTGAATTCCCAAAGAAACACGTGGGGGGATGGGGATGAACTGCGCGGACTAAAGGGAGCCGGAGCAGAGCGGCAGGAACAGAGAGCGATTTCAGTCTGGGGCCGGCTTTAAATAGAGTAGGGGTCATAAAACCCCCTTGGAGTGAGTCCTTGCCCTATAGGCTATCAGAGGTGGGGGGGGGGTAGTGGATAGGGCATTTGCTGGTCAGGTTTTCTGGTCACGCTGAGGATCTTGGGAGGTGTAGTTTTTAACAAAGCACCTGGGGAGGTGTGGCCTCCTGCCTGGAATCCAACACTGTGTACCCCTCTGAGACTAAATGACACTTTTAAAAGGATTTTTTTTGGGGGAGGGGGTAACGAGGGATTGAAATCAGGCACTCGACCACTGAGCCATATCCCCATCCCTATTTTGTATTTTATTTAGAGACAGGGTCTTATTGCGCTTCGCAGTTGCTGAGGCTTGCTTTGATCTCATAATCCTCCTGCCTCAGCCTCCAAAACCACTGGGATTATAGGCGTGCACCACCATGCCCGGCTTTTATATGTGGTTTAAAACTTATTAAGTTCCCATACTGACTCGCATAAATCACTAGAGGGTGTCTTTATGCATATTAAAGAGATCCAATTGAATATATATATATCCATTCAATGTGTGTGTGTGTGTATGTATGTATATATATATATAGAGAGAGAGAGAATGGATATTCAATGAATATATATATCCATTCAATATGTATATTGAATGGATATATATATTCCATTTACGGCAAAGAACTTCTCAAATTGTAATTAGACTTGAGTATTCCAATTACTAGATCCATATTGAAGGGGTCCAGAATATGCCTCTGAAATGTAAAAATTATTTTGAGAAGGCATTTGGTGTTCCTGAAATCACAATCTGCTTAATGGCAGAACTTCTCAAAAGAATTCAGTTACCACAAATCCTTTCCCCAAAAGCATGCAGGGAAGACTGACTTTTATCCCCAGAGACAGTTAAATGGGCACCACACCTAAAATAGACTATCACAAAAATTATCCTCTTATTATTCTAAGCACCCATTTATCCTCTAAAATATCCTTTCTCCCCACACTTCCTCTATTAAGATGGTATATAATAAACCCCAAATCCTACCCAATTCTTTGAATCACATTTTTATGAACCCTCATGTTATAAAATGGGTTCTTTCTTTTGTACATTTTTGTGGTCAATTTAATAATGCACATCTCCAAGGACTTAGTGTAAGAGTACAGAGGAAAAGTGTTCCCCAACTGTATAAAAACAAAATTTTTCACTAATGAGAGAAATAACCACTTGAAGATTTAGATTAGTATTTCTCAACCCTGGGTATCTTCTTTTTGATGTCCTAGTCCCTGAGGTTCTGATTTTAATAGTCTGAGTGAGATCTGGCCATAAGTTTTTTTTTAATATTTATTTTCTAGTTATAGGTGGACATATCTTTATTTCTAATGTGGTGTTGAGGATAGAAAGCAGTGTCCTATACGTGCTAGGCGAGTGTTCTTCCTCTGACCCACAACCACAGCCCTGGCCATGGTTTATTTTTATTTATTTATTTAGGTAGCAGAGATTGAACCCAGCGGTGCTTAATCACTGAGCCACATCCCCAGCCCTTTTCTATATTTAGAGATAGGTCTTCCCTAAACTGTTTAGAGCCTCACTAAATTGCTGAGACTGGCTTTGAACTCATGATCCTCCTGCCTTAGCCTCCTGAGCTGCTGGGATTACAGGCGTGCAACCATGATTATTTTTAAAAGCTACTAAGATGATTCTAACATGCAGCCATAATTGATAATCACTGAACTGCTTATTAGGCATCGTATTCTTTATTAAAAACACAGATTTCAGGGCTGGGGCTATGGCTCAGTGGTATAGAGCGCTTGTCTTGCATGTGTGAGGCCCTGGGTTCAATCCTCAGCACCACATAAATAAAATAAAGGTATTATGTCCACCTACAACTAAAAAAATTAAATTAAAAAAAAGATTTCTTGGGCGGGGGTTGTGGCTCAGCGGCAGAGCACTCGCCTCGCACGTGCGCAGCCCGGATTCGATCCTCATCACCACGTAAACATAAATGCATTGCATTGTGTACAACTAAAGTAAATAAATAAATATTTAAAAAAAAAAAGATTTCTTTTTCAGTTTATTATTTCTAGCTTACCACTTTTCTTCTTTTCTTTTTTTTGTACTGGGGATTGAATCCAGGAATGCTCTACCACTCAGTTATATCACCAGCCCTTTTTAAATTTTGAGACAGGGTCTAAGTTGCTTAGGGCCTCACTAAGTTGTTGAGGCTGGCCTTGAACTTGTGATCCTTCTGCCTCAGCTTCCTGAGTTGCTGGGATTACAGGTGTGCTCCACCAAGCCCAGTTACTGGTCACTTTGGACTCAAATCATCAAATACTGAATTCAGATTATTTTTCAAGTTGATTATGCAACAAAAAGTCTCCAGCAAAGTGAATAAGCATCTTGTATATGAGAAGTGTTTTAAGTCAACTTAATTCAAAGCCTTTATATAACTATGTAAAACTGAAACTGGTGTTATTTATGAAAATTTGTCACAATTGTAGCTTCCGAAACAATATATTGAGTGATCCTATCCTCTACATTAAATCTAACAATGAGAAGACTTTGAGAATAGAGCTATTTTAATCAAACGGCAAGCTCAGTTTCTGTTTCAAATTCTTTATTATACATGGTTGCACAATTTGAGGCTGGTTAAATACAACTGGTTTTCAAAATCTTTGAATATTTTCTAGATTACTACATGCAAGTGACCATGAAAATATTTGGCATTTTTAAATTTTGAAACTCTGAACAGGCACTTACATGAAGGAAAACATTACCATTCATAGATATCCACATTTAAAATAGATGCTCCAGCACATGGTACATGGAACCTTTGGCCAGTAAATAAGTTGGTTACTGACCATTTTATCAAAGTGCCATAGTAGTAAAACAGGTTTAAAGAAATGTAATTTGGATTATTTAGCTTACTCATAAAGTAAGGTTAACTGACAAAACTTGCACTGAAGTATTTTTAAATATTGGTACAAAAACCAATGAACCATAAGTGAAAATAGTTTTCACATAGCAGGCTTTGTTTTGGTTCCCACACTCCACATTTCTAGTGTATTTGAGATCAGACCCCATGCATATGATCAGATGACTGCAACCTTCTTTTAAGAGATGCTGAACAAATTACTTAGTGTTTAAAAAAATTAAAACAGACTGGCGAAGTTTAATGGACTTTGAACTAGCCAAAGCTCCAGTTTAACAAACATGAAACTGCATATCTGGGTTAGCTACATGCTTCACAAGTTCCTCCTGAGTCCCCAAATTTTCCACTGAAAAGTGAAAAGAACAAATTTGTAAATTCAAGAAAGTGATATTTGCATAAATGTGGCAAAAAGACTCTTTAAATTTAAAAATATATATATACATGTTTCAAAGTATTTATGGAAAAATTCGTATAGTTTTAGCAAGTTCTAAAATGCCAACAAACGTCAACTCCACCCTGCAGAACACATATGGTAGTACTGATGGAAAGTTGTAGCAAAATTGTTACTTAATATGAGGCGGTAGGGCACAAGGACCAAAATGAAAAGCCACATCGTCCCTTAGGAAAAAATTTTACATTCATACCATAAAAGACTTCAAAGAGGATAACACACAAGAAGCCATGAAATGGCAGACCCAGAAACACCTACAATGAAACAATTCATATACATTTCTCAAATACATATGTAAAAACAAATGGAATTCTCAAAAATACCGAGATGCTATATTTTAAGTCTTTGCAGGATATGAGGGCTACTTGGGTTTTCTAGTTTTATTTGAACACAAAATATTTAAATTTTGCATGGAGAAAGTAAGAGGTAATCATTAGCACAAAAGAAAAAAAGGAGAAAATGATTTATAATCAACATTATGCAGAAAGAAAGCAAAATTACATATCCCAGCCCACCTGCATGAAAATCTTTAATTTTTATGCGGATGCATATTTGAGTGCTCATCATCGAAGTGTGCAGTTAAAAAAAAATATTAAGGGCAGCATAAGAAATCTCCAGTGTTTCAAAGAAAGCACTTTTGAAAATGTAGGTACATTTAGTTATACTGTAAAATAAAAGCAGCACTGTAAGATAAAGGAAGACTATTATGTATGGAGTTTTGGCTTCCCCCCACCCCGCCCCTAAACGCTGCAACCATCTTTAACCTGCTGAACTTAATCTCAACAGTTACAGTTTTTTGTTTTTCTCCTTTTCAGTTCACATTTCAGGCTGTTCAGCAGATGCCTGTGATTCGGGAGACTCAAATCGCTGGTGAAAGTTTGTTCTCTGTTTCCTCAGTTTTTCAGGAGCTTTTCTCCATAAGATGATTTCCTAGAAAAATAATTGCAAGATAGCAACAAATTAATGTTCTCCATTATGCCTTTAATTTTCACCATGGAAATACTGCTACTTCAATTTTTTTTTTTTTTTTTTTTTTTTTTGGTACCGGGATTGACCTCAGCGGCACTAGACCACTGGACCACATCCCCAGCCCTTTTTTGTATTTTATTAGAGACAGGGTCTCACTGAGTTGCTAAGTGCCTCGCCATTGCTGAGGCTGGCTTTGAACTCGCGATCCTCCTGACTCAGCCTCCCAAAGTGCTGGGATTACAGGCGTGCGCCACCGCGCCCGGCTACTTCAATTTCAACACAGTTAAATTTCTCCCTACAAAATCTTTCCTGACTAAGCCACTTTCTTCTGATTTCAATCTTGGACTGTCCCTATGCCTCCCAGCTCCCTGAACTAGCACCCAGGCACAACACTGCCAGTCAAATCTGGAACAAAGTCCTGGCTATTACTGCTTTAAACAAAGTCCTAAAATCTATCCTGTGGTTTCTTGTTCCACTGCCCTCATCCAAGTTCAAACTCTTGTCATTTCAACCTTAGATACTAAACCAAATTCCTCATAGATGGCTCTTTCCTGAGACCCCTTTCTAATTCATCCTTCATATCACTACTAGATTAATCTTGTAAAACACTGCTTGAATTACTCTTCAACAGTTAATCAGTGCCTCCAGGATAAATCTCCAAACACATATTCAGGGCCCTCCATACCCTGAATCTAAAACACTACCAGCTTCTCTCCATACACACTTCTTCCCTACCAATCAAAATTAATCACTCTCTACCTGTAATGCACTCCAAATATCCTAACTCTAACCAATTCCTAACATAATTTCCTTCATCAAGGGATGACTAGCTTGTGGGGTTTTGTTGTTGTTTTTTTAAACCAACACATACAACAACCTTCCAAATGAATGCCTGTGGGAAATAAACACTTCCTCCAATAGTGTCATCATGTGCAACTGATTTGGAAATTGCAAATATCATGTAACTTATTTTAAAATTATAAATTACATATGTTGAATTATACAGCATTACGGCAATCTTAATGGAGTGAATTTTCTCTTCTAAATTACTATTTAAACTATTATTTAAAGCCGGGCACGGTGGCGTACATAATCCCAGCACTTGGGAGGCTGAAGCAGGAGGATCATGAGTTCAAAGCCAGCCTCAGCAATGGTGAGGCACTTAGCAACTCAGTGAGACCCTGTCTCTAATAAAATACAAAAAAGGGCTGGGGATGTGGCCCAGTGGTTGAGTGCCCCTGAGTTCAATCCCCAGTACCAAAAAAAAAAAAAAGCTATTATTTAAGTTTTCTGTTATATAATTTTCTCCCCCATATATGCAGATCTGGAGAACAAACTGTTTTTAAAAGGCAGTTTTTGTATTCTTCATAGTATTTAGCATAGAATAACCTCTAACTTGGTTTCTGTAACACTCAAGTAACATTTAAAAATTTGTTAATCTAATAACAATCTTCATTCAAAACTCACCAAAGGGTTTGTAACTGATTTTCAAATGAGAACAAGTTTTATGATAAATACTTCATATAAAAAATAAGTTTTAGAGCTGGATGTGGTGGTGGTGCATGCCTATAATCCCAGTGGCTTGGGAGGTTGAAGCAATAGAATCACAAGTTCAAAGCCAGCCTCAGCAACTTAGCAAGGCCCTAAGCAACTTAGGGAGACCCTGTCTCTAAATAAAATAAAGGGCTGGGATGTGGCTCAGTGGTTGAGCATCCCTGGATTCAATCCCTAATACAAAAAAAAAAAAAAAAAAAAAAGTATTAGAGCTGAGTCATCACATGTACATTTATAACAAAACTGCTTAATAAGGGAAAAATGAAAACCCCCAAATCCATCAAATGTACCCTTTATTAAGAAACAATGGGTGGGTGCAGTGGCACATGCCTATTATTCCAGTGGCTTGGGAGGCTGAGGCAGGAGGATCAAAGCCAGTCTCAGCAACATAGCAAGGCCCTAATCAACTTTGCAAGTCCCTGTCTCAGAATAAAAAATAAAATGGGCTGGGGATGTGGCTCAGTAGTTATGGGCCTCTGGGTTCAATCCCCAGTACCAAAACAACAACAAAAACAATGGCCTAGGCACAAAAGACTGAGAAGGATCAGAAGGATCACAAGTTCAAGATTAGCTTGGGCAACTTAGCAAAACCCTATGTTAAAATAAAGGGCTAGGATATAGCTGAGTAGTAAGAGCACTTGCCTAAGCCTGGGTAAAGCTGATGATTCAGTCCCCAGTACCACCACCACCACCACCAAAAAAAAAAAAAAGTGACTATGGAGATCTATAATTATTGATAAAATATTCAAGAAACTATTGATTTAAAAGAAAAGTACACAATATGATGTAAAAACACACAAATTTAACTGGATTTTTTTTTTTTTTTTTTTTTTTTTTTTGGTGGTGCCAGGGATTGAACCAGGGCCTTTTGCATGCAAGGCAAGCACTCTACCAACTGAACTATATCCCCAACCCCTTAACTAGAAAATTAATCACAGTGGTGGTGGAATTTTTGTTGGCCTTTACTTCCTTCTTTGTTCTTAACTGCCTGAATTTTTTTAAACAAATAGCAAGTACTGCTATATTGTTTCTATTTTAAAATTAAAAAAAAAAAAAAAAAAAAAAAAAAACAGCTTTTAAGAGAAAAAATAAAAAGCCTTGAAAAATTACAGCTCATTTCAGAGTCCTGCAGAATGACTGGAAAGGGGTCTATCACAATACCTACTCTTTATTATACCCTCAGTATTCTCACTTATTTAGAACCTCCCCTACCCCACCTGCCCAGTATGATGCTTAGAAAAGAGAGTGCTTTCAAAGTGATTTTACATCTAAAATGACTAGCCTGGGTGGCACCATACCTGCTGCTTGAAGTACCTTCTGTCTTCCTCATCAACAAGCACTAGATTCAGGAAGTACCTTACTGAAAATTTTTTGTTCACATCTCTCATTGTTGGTGTTGGATCATAGCCTGCTAAAAATAGTCTTATTGGAATGGATTCACCTGAAATAAAAGCAATTTCCCTTTAATTCTAAAAGATGATTAGTTACATAAAACCTAAGACTAAGCATTATAGGGGAGACACTAATACTTCAGTTCCTCATGAGATGCAGCATTAGGCACTATTGACATTTTGGGCTGGATAATTGTTATGGGGAAGGTCCTATGCACCTGGCAGTAGCCTTGGCCTCTACACAACAGAAGCCAGGAGCACTCCCCAACTGTGACAACTAAAAATGTCTCCAGACAATACCAAATGTCACTTGGAGGACAAAGTTGCCTCTTGATGAGAATCAGTGCTCTTTTGTCAAAATGCCTATGTCCAATTTCAATTCTACCACTTACTGGCTATATGACTTTGGCTTCTGGGACTTATTCTGTTTCACATTCCTCATAGTAAAATGAAGGCTAGCAATACTCCTCCAATAGGGAATTTATAAGAGCTTTGTGGGTTAAAATACATAAAGAGTTTACAAAAGCGCCAGCCAGTAGTTATTTTTCTGCTTTCACAAAGTTTACCCTAATTTCTAACCATGTGTAAATGTTAAAAACTTTTTACTAATCCATCCAAAACAAACATATACAGAATGACAACATGCCTTCGTTACCAAAAAGTTCACATGGCTTCTATTTTCCTAAAGATAGTAATTATTTGCATGTCGTCTTTTTAATATTTCATGTAATACTTTTTCTCATTTATTTGTTGAAAGGTATAAAATCCATCACTTCATAAAAATGTATGGCTGGTGACATTTTGCAAGTAATATTGTATAACATGAATACAAACACATGGGCTTTGGAGTCAATAAGGTCTGGATTCAAACCTCTCCTCTGCAATGATTAGCTCTCTCACCTTTAGTACAGTTTTGATCCTCTGCACCTTAGTTTCATCTGTAAAATACAGGATACAAGCACCTAACTTGAACAGTGATAGGGAGCTTTAGAGCACCTCACCTACAATGCCTCATCCACAACCTGTACTCCATAAATGGCAGCTACTTTTTGAAGTAATTCCAAAGTAAGAAAAATTCAAAGACATAAATTTAAAATAGTAAGTACTGGCTTCAATGTCTTAGACACTGAAGATTATCTAGTAAGGGAACTGCTCTTTTTCTTGGAAACTATAATGACTCCAAAACCTGACAGGAATTAAATGCTCAGTTATACTGCATCTTATGGTCAATGTGAGAATATAAAGATGTACAAAGATGAACTATTATAACAGAAAACAATAAAAAATTACAAATTCAGAACCAGAAAGAAGATATGTAAAACTGTCTCTCCTGAATTCTAAATTTGAACTGAATGAAATATTTAACCAAATTTATTTCAGAGTAGGAAGTCTTCTCAGCAGCTATACAGAGAGATCCTTTAAAAAAAAAAAATCATAAGAACCATTTTAAGAATTCATAAATATAACAAGAAATCCCATTAGTATGTACAATTATAATGCACCAATAAAAATGTGGGGAAAAGAAATTCATAAATACTTTTACAATGAATGAGTATTCACAAACTAAACTGACAAGAACACTCTGTTTGCCTTACCCAGAAGTAAATGGAAAGAGTGTTACCTTTTACTGGTGCACCATCCATTATTTCATATTTGGCGATTGTTTCTGTTTCTGTTGTGGTACTGGGTCCTGGTGAATGTAATAATGTAAATGACGTTCATTTAAATACTTCCAGAATATAATTTCCAGCCTTATACCCCTTCTTCCTATTTCCAACCACATTATTTTACTATTTTTCTTTCCCATTTTGTGAAAATGTTCCTCATTCTTTTCTAGGTCTTGATCTACTTTTTTTTTTTTTTTTTTTTTTTTTTTTTTTTTTAACTAGAATTAAACTCAGGGGCACTCAACCACTGAGCCACATCCCCAGCCCTATTTTGTATTTTATTTAGAGACAAGGTTTCACTGAGTTGCTTAGCACCTTGCTTTTGCTGAGGCCGGCTTTGAACTTGAAATCCTCCTGCTTAAGCCTCCCAAGCTGCTGGGATGTGCCACCACACCCAGCTTGATCTACTCTTAACATACTCATCACTCAAATGTTTCACTCCCTCCTTTCCAAAGATAACATGCAGTTAAAAAAAAAACTCTTCTTCTTGTGGTTCCTTCTATCATTTCTAGTATCTGCTAAAGCAGGAACTAGCAATACATATCAGAATAAACTATTACATGTTAGTTTTCTCTGCAACTCCTAAGTTACCTTCTCAGAGAGACAGTATACCTGGCTGAAATATATGCTATATGCAATGGCCCATACCTATAATCCCAGCAACTCCCAGGGGCTGAGGCAGAAGGATCACCAAGTTCAAGGTCAGCTTGGCAACTTAGCAAGACACTGTCTCAAAATAAAAAATAAGCGCCCAGTGCCGTGGTGCACACCTATAATCCCAGCCTCTCAGGAGGTTGAGACAGGAGGATTGGGAGTTGAAAGCCAGCCTCAGCAAGACCCTGTCTCAAATAAAATATAAAAAATTAAAAATAAATAAAAAGGCCTAGGGATGTAGCTCAGGGTAGAGTGCCTCTGGACTCTATCCCCAATACTTGGGAAGAGAGGGTAGAGAGTGAAGAATACTTGACTGACCTACATACATGAATTCTGAGATTCATGCTCTAAGAAATTATTTGTGTTTTATATATATATATATATATATATATATATATATATATTTTTTTTTTTTTTTTTTAAGTTAATGGTATGTTAAGCAAGTAAACTATCCCAAGGACTGAGGGTATAGTTCAGTGGTAGAGCACTTGCCCAGCATGTGTGAGGTACTGGGTTCAATCCCTAGTACTACAAAAAAACCTACACCAAACATACAGTAATGATTCTAATGTTGTAAAATATACAATGTATAAAGATTAAAGTCTGTTGTGGCTGATGAGTATGGTTTTATTTATTTAAAATTTTCTTTTGTCAGAACAAATCAGCAAAATAAAATTCTGATTTATTCTTGGACAACGTTATTTCACACATACATCAAACAGGCCAAAAAAATAAACAGCTGCCGGGCGTGGTGGCGCACGCCTGTAATCCCAGCACTTTGGGAGGCTGAGACAGGAGGATCGCGAGTTCAAAGCCAGCCTCAGCAATGGCGAGGCACTTAGCAACTCAGTGAGACCCTGTCTCTAAATAAAATACAAAAAAGGGCTGGGGATGTGGCCCAGTGGTCGAGTGCCCCTGAGTTCAATCCCCAGTACCACAAAAAATAAAAAATAAAAATAAATAAATAAACAGCAACTTCATATACAAATAAAGGGGAAAAGATGTTAGAATGAGATGGATATCATTACACTAAGTGCATGTATGAAGACACAAATGGTGTGAATATACTTTGTATACAACCAGAGATATGTAAAAATGTGCTGTATATATGTAATATGAATTGTAATGCATTCTGCTGTCACATATAACAACTTTAAAAAAAAGAAAAAAAAGACAAATAAAGGGGAAAAAGACTGAGGCTGTAGCTCAGTGGCAGAGCAGTTTCCCTAGCATGTGTGAGGCACTGGATTCAATCCTCAGCACCACATACAAATAAACAAATAAAATAAAGGAATTCTGTCCATCTACAACTACAAAAAGAAAATTTTAAAGATAAAATATAGAGGAAAAAAAGAAACCGTTTTTATCTTTGGCCTTTTGTGTGTGTGTGTGTGTTGTTGAGGATTTAACTTAGGGCCTTATGCATGCAAGGCAAGCACTCTACCAACTGAGCTATATCCCTAGCCCTATCTTTGGCCTTTTTAACCATCTCATACAAACCAACTACTTATGGTACAGCTAAAGTACATACACAGGGCGGGGGCTGGGGCTCTGTGGTAGCGCACTTGCCTGACGTGTGAGGCACTGTGTTCAATTCTCAGCACCACATATAAATAAATAAAATAAAGGTCTATCAACAACTAAAAAAATATTCAAAAAAAAAAAAAAAAAAAAAAAGTACATACACAAAAGTTGTTACTGGAATGCTTGGGGTAAGATCTTTTTTTTTTTAACCAGGAGTGGTGACACAAGCCTTTGATCCCAGCTGCATGGGAGGCTGAGGTAGAAGGACCACAAAGCCAGCCTCAGCAACTTAGGATCTTGCTAAGTTGCTTTGTGCCTTGATAGGATCTTGCTAAGTTGCTTTGTGCCTTGCTATCTCTAGATAAAATATATAAAAAAGAGCTGGGGATGTGGCTCAGTGATTAAGCACCCTTTGGTCAATCCCTGGTACAAGAAAAAAGATTGTTTTTTCTGTTGTAGTTTTTGCTTCTTTTTTTTCCTCCTTTGAAATTATAATGAACATGGTCATGCCACAAGTCAAGTCAGAAGTAGAAAAGAAAACACTCCAAAGGCTTGTCTGTCCAAGATCATTAAAAATGGCTGACTACTAATATGTACAAAAATTAAAGTGTAAATAAAAATGCAAACATTTTTCCTGTTTTTTTTTTAAATATATTTATTTGTTTTTTAGTTGTACACAATGCCTTTATTCTTACATGGTGCTGAGGATCGAACCCGGGCACGTTCTAGGCGAACGGGCATGTGCTAGGCGAGTGCTTTACCACTGAGCCACAACACCAGCCCTTAAAGTACTTTTAAGAAAAAAAAAAAAACGCAGGGCCTTTAAGTTTTGGTTCTTTTTTTTTCCCTCCCCTCTTCTATATTCACATTGTGGTTTTTGACTGGGTGGTGGAAAGTGCGTCATTTGCAGGTGGTGCCCAAGGTGGGCAGGCAGGAGAACCTCTCCACTCAAAGGTAACCACGTTTAGATTCTGATATAAGAAGTGGAGGGTAAATAATTCATGGTGGCCTTTTTTTCTTTTTCAATCAGTTTAATTTTTCACTTTTTGCTGTCTAGTCATCCTCATCAGTGTCTGCTTCTTGGTATCAACACATTATCATCCTCATCATCTTCCATCTTCAGTTGCCCATTTTCTGATAACTCCCATGGCCTCCTCCTTCCTCTCCTTCATCTACCTCATTGTTAGCTTCCTGCTCCCCCTTTTCCTCATTAGCAGGGGCATCTCTTCCATTAGCTACCTCCTCCACAACTTTTTTTCTTCTCATACTACAAGTCCTCAGTGGTGATCTCGGAGCTAGTGTCCATGGCAATGACTGACATGGATGGGGCACGCTGGTGATGTGATGTGGTGGGTTAAAAAGAAAACTAGGGTTCAAGGACTCCGGTAATAAAGCTGTCAAAGTCCGCAGCAGTGGAAGTAGTTGAAGAGAGTGGAGAGATGGACCAGGGAACAACACCTTATTTAAAATTTGCAGGTAAATGGATGGAGTTGGAGAAAATAATGCTAAGTGAAGTCAGCCAATCCCCAAAAAAACAAAGGTTGATTGATTCCTTTGCTATGATGATACTGAATTATAGTGGCAAGGGAGGGGGGATAAGAGGAATGAAGGAATGTTAAATAGAAGAAAGGGGGGGAGGGGAAGGAAGAGAGCAAGGGGGTAGGAATAATGGCCGAATGAGTTGGACATTAATACACTAAGTGCATGTATAAAAAACTCAAATGGTGTGAAAATACTTTGTGTAAAACCAGTGACTTGGAAAACTGTGCTCTTTATGAAAGGAATTGCGCTCTGCAAGCATGTATAACAAATTAAATTAAATTAAAAAAAATAAAATTTTCTGTAATTCCTGGGAGTGGTAGCTCACATCTGTAATCCCAGTGACTCGGTAGACTGAGGCAGAAGGATTGCAAGTTCGAGGTCAGTCTCAGCAATTTAGCAAGGCCCAGCCTCAAAATAAAAAAGGACTGGGGATGCTACTCAGTGGTAAAGTTCCCCTGGGTTCAATCCCTCAGTATCAAAAAATAAAAATTTTCTATACTAGAACTTAATTTTTTATCAGAAAAAAAAGTTTAAGCAATTTCTTTTTAAACAAATGAGAACCTCAAGTAACATTTTTTGTTGTTATTGCTGGGTTTGTCTTTGTTTTTTTCTTTTGGTATCATATCCCCAGCCTATTTTGTTTTTTATTTTGAGACAGGGTCTCACTAACTTGCTTAGGGCCTTCCTAAGTTACTGAGGCTAGCTTTGAACTTGCAATCCTCCTGAGGCACTGGTATTATAGGTGAGCACCACCACTCCTGGCTCAAGTTGTGTTTTAATATCTTAAAATCACTTAAACTTTTTGCTAGCATGTAAAAAAATGGAGATTAAGAAATCACAGATGTTTACATTTTTAAAATATATATATATATTTTAGTTGTTGATGGACCTTTATATTATTTATTTATTTATATGCAGTGCTGAGAATCAAACCCACTGCCTCACACATGCTAGGCAAGCACTCTACCACTGAGCCACAACTCCAGCCCCAGATGGTTTTTTTTTTTGTTTTGTTTTGTTTTTTTGTGGTACTGGGGATTGAACTCAGGGGCACTCGACCACTGGGCCAAGTCCCCAGCCCATTTTTTTTTTTTTTTTTGTATTTTATTAGAGACAGGGTCTCACTGAGTTGCTAAGTGCCTCACCATTGCTGAGGCTGGCTTTGAACTCGCAATCCTCCTGCCTCAGCCTCCCAAAGTGCTGGGATTACAGGCGTGCGCCACCGAGCCCGGCTCAGATGTTTATAATTTTGACCACCAGTTATGAACTTTTTTTAAGAGACAGGGTCTCACATTCTGGTTTATCTTTAGGTTGTATAAATCTTTCACCTTTTACCAAAAAAGATACGGTTTCACAGGTTGGCCCTGAACCCCTGGGCTCAAATAATTCTCCTTCCTAGCCTCCAAAGTAGCTGGCACTACAGTGCATGCTGCTGTGCCCAACTTCTAGGAGGATTTTAACACTTATAAATGTATTACCTATTAATAACTTAAATACTGAAATTAGATACTTTTTAGTTTTTACTTTTTTTTTTCTTTTTGTACCAGGGAGTAAATCCAGGACCTCATACATGCTAGGCAACTACTGAGGTACATCTCTAGCCCTATTTATTTATTTGTCTCTTTTTGGTAATGGTGACTGAACCCAGGAACACTTTACCACTGAGCCACACCCCCAGCCCTTTTTCATTTTTTGAGACAAGTTCTTGCTAAACTGCCCATGCTGGTCTTGAACTTGTGATCCTCCTGCAACAACCTCCCTAGTCACTAGGATTACAGGCATGTGCCACCATGCCTGGCTACTATATAGTCTTTTATACTCGCTGAGCAAAATGAAATTGCCACCTATTCAAATTTTTATGTATTTTTTAAAAATATTTTTTAGTTGCCAATGGACCTTTATTATTAACTTATTTATATGTGGTGCTGAGAATCAAACCCAGTGCTGCACACATAGGTAGGCAAGTGCTCTTCCACTGAGCCACAACCCCAGCCCCATTTATGTATTTATTTATTTTTAAGAGATGTGGTCTTGCTATGTAGTCCCGGCTGGCCTCAAACTCCTGAGCTCAAGAGAGTCTCCTGCTTCAGTCTTCAGAACAGGTGGGCCTACTACAGATGCATGTCATTGCACCCAGCTCAAAAATCAGTTTTTAAAAAAGCATTAAGTGCATTACTTATGGGCAGCAATATTAAGAAGCAAAGTCAGTTTCCAGTGTGGATATCAAGTTGATTTTATGTTGAAATAAAATTTCAAGATTTCTAAAATTTCAACTAAAAGAAGGGACTTTTAATTCAAATATTTTCAACTTACCAATTCCTGTGATCTCTTTTTTAATCAACTGTAACTCCATGTGTTGTATTTTTATTCTTACCAATAAGAAGTAAATTTTTCCAACAATCACATCCTTTAAATGATATCTATTGGGAAAGAATACATATCACTAGGTATGTTTTAAAAACAAGAAAGAGAGTGAAATAAGCCATGGAAGGCTTTAATAGGTATCTTTAAGATAATAACTTTAAAAATACCATTTTGACTATTCATGTTTCGGGTCCCTTTTCATTTCAGTATGATAAAGTATGTTATCAAACTTTTACTTGACCTTCAATATCTTTTTTTTTTGGTGGTACCAGGGATTGAACTCAGGGTCACTTGACCACTGGGTCACATCCTCAGACCTTTTTTGTATTTTATTTAGAGACAGGGTCTCACTGAGTTGCTAAGGGCCTCACCATTGCTGAGGCTGGCTTTGAACTCACGATCCTCCTGCCTCAGCCTCCCAAAGTGCTGGGATTACAGGCGTGCGCCACCACACCCGGCAACCTTCAATATTTTGGAGGGAACAATTAGCCTGATGAATTTTTGGTGCTACTTAGGACTTATTGCTTAGAGAACCTAAGCAGTTAACTAAATGGAAAATTAGATTCTTTATGCTTGAAATATTTGTTTCAAGTGAATGCATATATTTTCATTTTATTGACTGACTGATCAACTATAATGGAAATGGAACCCAGGGCACTCTATCATTCCTATACCCCTCAGCCCTTTTTATTGTTTTTTTATTTTGAGAGAGGGTCTTGCTTAAGTTGCCCAGACTGGACTCAAGCTTGTGATCCTCCTGCCTCAGCTTCCCCAGTCACTGGGATTACAGGTGTGTGCAACTGCATCTAGTTGAAGATATCTTCAACATTAAAAGCTCTATAACAGCATCATTATAAATGTTAGAATAATGCAACTAACAAATCTGACCTCAAAGAGGTTAGTTGGGGCTACCTCCACAGATTTGAATTTGTTGTATATAATTTAATAACCAAAGTCCCTTGCTAAGTTCTTTGAAATAATGTGCTAACAAATCTGGGAATCCCTACAACAGCCAGAGAACTTTTTAGCCTCCTCCCAGGTTTGGATCTCAAAATAATGTTCTAGGAATTGATCAATACAACCACATAAATCTGAAGGAAAACTCCAGTAACAAGTGTTTAGGTTTCCAACTATTTAATAATTTTGTCAACAATTTAAGATTCTATATTCTATAGACACATGCTACAAAATTGGCAGTGACAACTAATAAGATATTATGTAAGAGAATAATATGTAGGAGAGGGATAAAACAAGCCATCCATTTCTTCAACAAATTAAAACTTTAATTTAAAAAGGGGGGGCTATATGAAATTATGAGATTTAAGAATCAAAGAAATCAAATAAAAATGTGTGGATCTTGTTTGGATACTGATTTGAACAAACCATGTGAAAAAAAGAGACATTTAGAAGCCAATTAGGACTATGTAAATGCTGACTAGATTTATGGAAATATTAGGAGTTAATATTTTTGAATAGTACTATAGTTACACTAAAATAATACATAATTTTTTATAGACTAAAGTATGTGTCTAGAATTTGTTTCAATATAGTCTATGGGAAGTGTGGGAGCTAAATACAGACAAAATAAAGCAGCTGGTAACTGCTGGAGCTGGGCAATGGGTACATGAAGACTCATTATATTATTCAATATAATGTTCATGTACTTTGGCATTGTTTGAAATCTTTCATAATAAAATTTAAGAAAGTATTAAACAATAAATATGAACAAATTTTGGAAATATATAGATATATGCACCACACCCCAAAAACAGACACACAAGAGAATATTATTAGTGGTTAAACAGTAAAGGTGAAAATGTGTGACATTTTTACTTCCTTTCACTTTTTATATCCTACAAATTTTCAGTAATGAAAATGTACTGTTTTTGTAGTCAGAGAAAAAGAATTTCTGTTTCATTTCAAATAGATAGCCAGGATGAAGTGATATCAAGCTAGTAAATTTTACAGACAAATGAGACTAGCTACCCTCTAAGATGGTAAGATCCTCTACATAAAGTGATCAAGCAGAGTCTTATCAGGAATAAAGTATGAAAGATACTTTCCCTGGGGTGGAAGCCAGACCAAACTCCTCAAATTTCTTGTAGCTCAGAGATTGTTAGTCTGTTAACATCAGATTAATATCAATTCTATCCTTATGGCGATCAATTTACAAAGAACTGAAAAGCTTATTTTTAAATTTTCCCTGAACATTTTCTGTGAAAGGTACTTACTTTGACTTATTGTATTCAAACTCTATATGCAGACAATCTTCAATGCCCACTTCCATCTTAATAGAGTTGTTAACATCGGGATAGGTGGCAAGCTGGTGAACAATAAGATCATACTCTTTCACCAAGTCTGTCAGTCTTCTTACTATTGTCACCTTAAGAAAATACCTATAAAGTTAATGGAGAAAATGAGGTAAATCACCTGTGATAAATTTAAATATTCTAAATATGCAAACATTACACCTCAGTTGTTTCTTTGCTGGAACTCCTTTGGGTCAACTTACTACATTTTGCATCTACCTTATGAAAGTGTTTCAAATTTTTTTTCTTGGTGCAGGGTCGCACACATGCAAGGCATGAATTCTATCACTAAGCTACACTCCTAAGCCTCTCAATTAAAAACAAAAACAAAAAAACTGTTCCTAGTATGGAAAAAAAAAGTTCAATTTTAAGAATAAATACTTTTCAGACAAGTTTGGAGGGCAACCGTCAAACCTATGTAAGAAAATCTTTCCATATCACTGTTTTTTCTTTTAATCTCTATCTAGTTAAGGTACTGCTGTTTGGCATTTGGGCTGTCAGACCCAGTACCAGATGGACAATGCCAAGTAAACTAAGAAAGCAGGTTCTTAGACCTAATGCATTCAGATTAATATCTTTAATTGCCCTCCCTGGTCCCTGAGGCACTCACAGCTCCTTGCAAGAAGACCTACTGAAGGGAAAGGATACCGGATTGGGAATTTAGAAAACTTCAGTTCTGCCGTTTGCTTCTTTTGTACTTTAGGATAAGTCATCCTCTTTGGGGTTCCAGATTACTTCTTAACCATATACTGAATAAGATTCGTTAGAAAATAAATGTATTTGGAGAATAATTCAGTTTACACAACAAATGAAGTACCCCAAAGATAATTCACACAAAGAAAGTATATTAACTAGAACTTTTTAAATGGTTTCTCTTAATCTATATTTAAAAGCTCTTCAGATCACTGGGCATGGTGGCACATGCCTATAATCCCAGCGGCTTGGGAGGCCGAGACAGGAGGATCCTGAATTCAAAGCCAGCCTCAGTAAAAGCGAGGCACTAAGCAACTGAGAGAGACTCTGTCTCTAAATAAAATACAAATTAGGGCTGGGGATGTGGCTCAGTGGTCGAGTGCCCCTGAGTTCAATCCCTGGTACCAAAACAAAAAAACAAAAAAACCTCTTCAGATCAGCCCTAGCCAGAGGGGAAAAAAATGTGCAGAACATTTTAAAATCTTAAATCTTCAGTACAGAATTACAACTAGGGGTTCAAATAAGACATTAACAAAAGCCATTACTTTCTGGTTTTGACTCTGCTTATAGTTTCTAATACATTCATACCTTAAGCGGACATTGGCACCGATGTAAGATTCATATGGCTTTTCAACTTGCATAAATTCAAAATCATAACTTCTGCTCTGAGTCAATTCTCCAGGTAAGGCTAGTTCTTTCACTAGGTTTACAAATTCATGAGTATTACTCTTGTCATTGAAGAGTTCTAAGAAATTTAAAACAGCAAAAAGACTAATTATATTTAAAATCCATTTAAAAAAAAAACCCAAACTTCTACCTCCAAAGCAAATAATTTTTACCAAAAGAGTTAGTTGGATTTGTTTCTAATAAACTAGAACCATGATCTGAATTTTATCATCCCCATTATTATACTCCACCTAGGCATCACTAAATTCAAGAAGCATAGCACAATGAAAATTCCTATCAGAAATGAGTTCATCCCTTTGATGTAGTTAGGGCTTTCCCCCAATATAAAGCTGTTTGACACATTACCAGCAATTATTTGAACTTCTTCCCTTTAAGGCAAAAATTCTGTTTTGTTGTTTTGTTTTGGACAAATATATTACCTTGATAAAACTGTAATACACAAAAGAATAAAACCAACTATCAGTTAATTATTATAACTTGCCCCTCAAGTACAATCTCATTCAGAATATATATGTAAACAAATATCTACCCATTCCATTTTTGATACTTTAAAAATGCACAGTAAAACTTAGAAAACTAGATTTAAAACCTAGCTTTGTAGCTAGTATTGGAAAGACATACTTTCTTTTCTATCTGTGGTATGGAGGGATCTAAAACTCAGGGTCTTGCATATACTTAGGCAAGCACTCTACCTCTGAGCCATACCCCTAACCCTCTTTTTCCTGAATCTATAGTATAAAAGATTTATATACAGTTTAACTCCCAGCTAAATCAAGAATGTCTCTAAAATACATACATAGAAATGTACACAATTTTATCTAAGTCAAGAATAAACATCTCTTTCCTTTTCACATGGAATTTTCTGTTACCAGGTGAATCTGGCCACAGGCACACACTAAGTCAGGAAGACAAATGGCATGGGTAATTAGAGAATGAAAGATGAAGGCGAAACTGGTAGTTGTGAGTAAGGTTGGTGAAAATGTAGACAGATGGAAATTTTGGTGAGTCAGCCAATTGATTTTTCAAAGCTAGTAGTTTAAATAATTCCTGTCATTTTTAGTAATGAAATCCAATAATACAGGCAGAATGAGTCAAATATAATTTAATAAATTAAAAGAAACATTCTGATTTAATATATTAAGTCCTTTTATTATGCAAAATCAATTCCTTCCTTCCACAAAGTTAAACTTGAATTATTTAAGTGCCAAATCCAACCCTCTTCAAACTCAAGTTATCAAAAGAAAAAAAGTAATACTATTTTAAAACTCACCAATTTGACCTACAAATTCAATTCTAATTCCTTGGTGCTCTAGCCTCTTTCCAGGTTGCTTAAAGGCTAGGTTTACCTGCCAAAACATGAAATTATAAGAGATGTTAACAGTACTTTGAGTGGGCCTATCAGACTCCTTCCAGATGAATGCAATATATATTTCAGGTACTTATTTATGAACTATGAGATGCCACCACATACCTAAATCAGGATGACCTTAAGCACCAGAGGAGGTGTGATTTATTCATACACAATCACTAATGAACCTATTACTTACACATACACTTAAAAGTGTCTACTTTATTAGGAAGGAATCCCTCATTATTGCTGAAGAAATGCAAAAAGACCCAAAGAAAGGGAAGACCTTCTACTATTCATATGTATTTTCTGGTCAAATAACTTAAGTAATCGTAAAACTAATAAAATAACATTTTAATGTGAAATAATCACTAAATCCAAGAATTAATGTAAAGATCACTTTCAATTTTTTATAACCAAGAATATACTACTATGCTTCCTGACATTAAAGGTAATGCTTACTAACGGGCGCGGTGGCGCACGCCTGTAATCCCAGCACTTGGGAGGCTGAGGCAGGAGGATCGCGAGTTCAAAGCCAGCCTCAGCAATGGTGAGGCACTTAGCAATTCAGTGAGACCCTGTCTCTAATAAAATACAAAAAAAAGGGCTGGGGATGTGGTCCAGGGGTCAAGTGCCCCTGAGTTCAATCCCTGGCACACACACACAAAAAAAGGTAATGCTTACTGCCCTCATTCTGCAACTCATCCTAAAATCAGGACGTCTTAAGATCTAAATTGTGAATAATTTATCTTACATAATTTTGAGGTAAATAGACAGTCTCAAGGTTCTAAAATTCATATATCTGCCAAGTAGAAACATTAAATTTATAATTTAATTTGAAAAACATCTGCACAATACATACAGCAGAAATAAATTGCCAAATATTTAAGAATTAACTAACAAAAGAACCTTTTTATATATATAAAAAAAAATTCCTCCAGGTTCCTTTTTTTGGGGAGAGTGATGCTGGGGATTGAACCCAGGGTCTTGCACATGCTAAGTACATGACCTCCCACTGAGCTACATCCTCAACCCCCAGGTTTCTTTACTATAACAAATATTGGCAATATGACTCTTAAAAGCTTTTCTTCAAACAACACATCTCAAAAGATAATAAAAATCAAGGACAAAGAAAAACAGAGGTCTCATTATTTCTGCTTATTTAAAAACTATTATGAATTAAAATATTCATTCTTCTGTATGCATATCTCATAACCAATGTTATTTGCCTTCAAAACTAATATCCCAGAACAAAGAAGTAAATTGTGGTACATTCACACAATGGATTATTATTACAAGTTTAAAAATAACAGTGTCAAAGAATTTTTAATGATGTGGGACAATGTGCATGGTATGTATGTTACATGAAGGAAGCATGGTCAACTTGTATACAAGTATAATGCCAATTATGTTTTTTTAACTACAAAAAGAAAACATTCTAAACAGCAGTTACTTCTAAAAAGACTGATTATGGATTTTTTTTCCTTCTTTGTAGTTTTCAAATTTTGTTTTTACAATGGGGCCAGCAATACTGTCAAAGTCAGAAAAATAAGAAAGAATGAAAAGTACTTAGACAAACTTCACACATACTAAAAATATTAGGTTCAAACCACAAATAATAAAAACAAATGCAACTCCTAGCTGTTTCATAAGCCAGGAAGTAATCAAGACTATTCACTAATTTGTACCAATAAAGCACACAGAGGAAATGTATATGCAGGGCAGACACAGTGGTGCGCATCTGGAATCCCAACTACTCAGGAGCTGAGGCAGGAGGATTTCAACTTCAAGACCAGCCTGGGCAACTTAGAGAGACCCTGTCTTAAAAAGTAAAAAGGGCTGGGGATGAAGCTCAGTGGCAGAGTGCCCCTGGATTCAATTCCCAACACAGATAGATTGAACAATTTATAGATAAAAGACAGGTTAGATAACCCTAATCTGAAAATCCAAAATTCAGAATACTCCAAAATCTGAAACTTTTGAGCATACGTTCAAATGATAAAATCTGTATCAATATTCCAAAACTCAAAAAATTCCAAAATTTGAAATACTTGAGTTTACAAGCTAAGAAATAATTCAACCTGTACTTTAAAAAAATGTCTAAGCCGGGTGTGGTGGCGCATGCCTGTGATCCCAGCACTTTGGGAGGCTGAGGCAGGAGGATCGAGAGTTCAAAGCCAGCCTCAGCAATGGCGAGGCACTTAGCAACTCAGTGAGACCCTGTCTCTAATAAAATATAAAAAAAGGCTGGGGATGTGGCCCAGTGGTCAAGTGCCCCTGAGTTCAATCCCTGGTACCACAAAAAAAAAAAAAAAAAAAAAAATCTCTATTTTGGGGGCTGGGATTGTGGCTCAGTGGTAGAGCGCTCGCCTAGCACGTGGGCGGCCCGTGGGCAGCCCGGGTTCAACTCTCAGCACCACATAAAAATAAACACATTGGGGCTGGGGTTGTGGCTCAGTGGTAAAGTGCTCGCCTAGCACGAGCGCGGCCAGGGTTCAATCCTCAGCACCACGTAAAAATAAATAAAGGCACTGTGTACAACTAAATAAATAAATATTTTTAAAAAATAAAAAATAAACAGATTGTGTACAACTAAAGCAAATAAATAAATTTTTTTTTAAAATATCTATTTTGGTCAGGGGTTATGGCTCAGTGGTAGAGCACTTGCCTAGAATGTGTGAGGATGCACTGGGTTCAATCCTCAGCACCGCATATAAATAAATGAATAAAATAAAGATCCATCAACATCTAAAAATATATTTTTTTAAAAATGTCCATTTGGCAATTTTTGATAATATCTTTGCTTGAACATGGCTATGTCTAATATTTTAAAAATGTACAGTTTTCCCAGAATATTATGAAACCACAAAAGTAGAAATGTATATCTATTCAGTTTTCTCACCACCTGCCTGAACTCTGAAATTTTCCTTGATCTCCCACTGATGTTAATACACAGTTGCTTTAAGCCTAATGCATGTTATTCTGCAATGTGAAGAATCCCAGAATTGAAAGGCATAATTAAGCATTTCCATTTTTGTTTTTGTTATTTTGCAGTACCAGAGACTGAACCCAGGGCCTTGCACATGCTAGGCAAGTGCCCCACTTCTGAGATATATCCCCAGCGAAAGCATTTTAATTTAAAGGCTATTCTGCAAAGGAACCTAGAAAAAGAATTGAAACCACTATGATGAACTGGATCAAAGAATTTTAACACCACTCAGTTATATTTTCATGACTTTTTATTATAATTTCAAACTTGCAAAAATGTTGCAAGAACAGCACTAGGAAATCCCACATAACCTTTACCCAGATTCATCCTATGTTTATATTTTTCCTCTTCTGCTTCAATTATCTTCTCTCAACATATACATGTACATGCATGCATTCATCATTTTTTTTCATAACCAAAAATTATTTGGAGACAGCATGCTCCATTATACTTCATGTGTATTTCCTAAGAACATTTTTACAAAAACACAGTGTTAATTACCAAAATCAAGAAAGTTGAAATTCTATGATCTATATTCAATCTCTGTTAATTGTCCCAATAATGTACTTTATACACTTTCCTGTTCAGGATTCAGTCCAGGTTCACACATTACATATAGGTGTGATGTGTTTCAGTCACCTTTAACATACAGCATTCCTTAATCATTACCCTTCTTGACTGTTTGTTTTGTTTTTTTTTAAACAGCACCCAGGAATGCCCTATCACTGGGCTACATCCCCAGCCCTTTATAAAATTTTATTTTGGGATAGGGTCTCACTAAGTTGCCCAGGCTGGTCTTAAACCTGCCATCTTCCTGTCTCAGTCTCTGGAGTCAATGGGATTACAGAGCACCACACCAGCTTGACTCTGGGTTTTTTTTTAAGAATACGAGTCAGTTAATTTGTAGAACTTCAGCAACTTAGCAACACTCCAGTCTCCAAAATGGTAGGGGGCTCGGTATGTAGCTCAGTGGTAGTGTACCTTTGTATTCAATCCCTAGTACCACACACACAACAAAAACGTTACAAAAGAAAAGTGAAAAGTATATGCCACAAATGGGCCTATGAACAGAGGCCAGAACAGACCCCACATGTGGTAAGTCTTGAAACTGGGTAATGTCAGTTCTCCAACTCTGTTCTTCTTCAATATTATGCACTACTTATATATACATCTTAGAATCTGTTTATTGATACCAATGAAGTAATATGTCCGATTTTTTTTTTTTTTTTTTTTGGTACCGGGGATTGAACTCAGGGGCACTCGACCACTGGGCCACATCCCCAGCCCTTTTTTGTATTTTATTAGAGACAGGGTCTCACTGAGTTGCTAAGTGCCTCGCCATTGCTGAGGCTGGCTTTGAACTCGCGATCCTCCTGCCTCAGCCTCCCAAGTGCTAGGATTACAGGCATGCGCCACCACGCCTGGCTTATGTCCGATTTTTTATTGGGATAGAGTTGAATCTATAGATCAGGCTGGGAAACACAGACATCTTAATATTGTTTCTTCCTATCTACTAGCATGGACTATCTGTTTATTTATCTTTGATTTTTTTCATCAAAGTTTTGTAGTTTTCCTCATACAGACACCGCACATATTTTGTTAGATTTATACCTAAGCATTTAATTTTGAAGATACTAATGCAAATGGTAGCTCAGTCATTTTATGGGTAGAGCTGTGGAATGCTTACAAGAATCTAGAACTGGGCTGGGGTTTTAGCTCAGTGGCTGCGGACTTGCCTTGCATGCGTGAAGCACTGGGTTCAATCCTCAGCACCACATAAAAAAATATATAAAAAGCAAAGATATGTGTCCATCTACAACTACAAAAATGTTAAAAAAAAAATCTAGAACTGACTTAAGCATTTTTAAAAAGTCAACAGTTCCATTCTCTCTGAATTAAATATGTTTTCAGGCTCTGGAAACATGGGAATGCCAGATAACTCAATCCTCCTAAAAGAAAGCAATTAGGATGATTAAGACTCAAAATCCATGTTTCTTCAGGAATAAAGGAAATGGAAAATAGCATATTTAATTTAGAGAAGACTTATGATAAACAAGACAGTGGTTTGGAAAATGTTTTAAAATAACTCTTCCACAAAAAAGAGATTAGATTTATTATGTATATTTCTAAACATCAGGGTGGATAGTGTTGTCAGGATAATAGAATTCCCACCTGAAAAGTGTGCATATAGAAACTAACATATCAAGCCGGGCGAGGTGGCGCACGCCTGTAATCCCAGCACTTTGGGAGGCTGAGGCAGGAGGATTGCGAGTTCAAAGCCAGCCTCAGCAATGGCAAGGCACTTAGTAACTCAGTGAGACCCTGTCTCTGATAAAAATACAAAAAAAAGGGCTGGGGATGTGGCCCAGTGGTCGAGTGCCCCTGAGTTCAATCCCTGGTACCAAAAAAAAAAAAAAAAAGAAAAGAAACTAACATATCAGGAATACTATAAAAGGAAATTATTCTTCCTTTGAGTGGATGTCAAACTCTAAAATCCAAGAAAATATTAAATATATGAGAATTTTCACAAAGAGATATCACAATGCAAAGCCAAGTTTGGAAACCAATGATCCAGTTTAACTTCCACAATTTATTGGTGAAATCCAGAAAGTTAAATGACTCTCCAGAATTCCCTACTAAGAGTGGACAAGTATAGGCTTAATATTACAACTGTAGCCCAATCATCTTTTTTATTTTTTAATGTTTATTTATTTGCTTTTAGTTGTACACAATGCCTTTATTTTTACATAGTGCTGAGGATCGAACCCGGGCCACGCACTTACTAGGTGAGCACTCTACCATTGAACCACAACCCCAGCACCTCCAATCATCTTTTCATTACACTAGCACACTTGCAAGACAAGACCTGTTCTTACACATATTGGATCACATATAATGAATGCTTGTTTTCATTTAAAACTGCTCATAAATCATCCATTCTACAGTTATGCCAAGAATCAATATTAAGTTTAATAAAAATTGTATACCTCATTTTAAATATGTAATATAGTCTTTTCCTATATTCGAAATCTTTTCTCATTTTCCAGAATTACTAAGGGATTTCTGGCAGAGATTCTGCACTCAATTCTACAAAATTCTCTCAGCACTGTATGGTATAACATTCATTTGATCTGGCCACCACAATGTTTCAAAACTAGATTATTTTTACTTTTCATAATTATAATTAGCTTTCACTCTCATTTAATGATTCTATCTTTTCCAATTAAAAAACAATTTGGATGTTAAAAAAAGCAAAATATGAACTCTTTATTTTGCATTTATTATATTACAATAAATGACATGCCAAGTGAGCATATTCTTTCCTTATTTATCTTCTTATGCTAACTGTAATGTTTAAAATGTTTTCCTGCCAGGTGCAGTGGTGTACACCTGTAATTCCAGGTACTTCAGAGGAGGCAGGAAGATTACAAGTTCAAGGTCAACCTCAGCAATTAAACAATAGCCTGTCTCAAAAAAATAAATAAAAAGGACTGGTGTTAGAGCTCAGTGGTAAAGCACCCTGGATTTAATCCCCAGTACTGAAAAAAAAAAAAAAAAAAAAAAAAAAAAAAGTATAGTATATTGTCCTGTAACCTGTTTTACTCACATCAATAACTGTACATTTTCAAACATGCTACTCAACCTATGAGCCACCATCCTCATCTATAAACAAAAACATTAGCAAGACATGGTGGCACATGCCTGTAGTCCCAACTACTTGGGAGGCTGAGGCAGGAGGATACAAGTTTAAGGTCAGCCTCAGCAACTACGCAAGACTATGTCTCAAATGTATGGTCTGAGGTAGAAATTTAATTTCATTTTTTCCATTTATATATTTGTATTACTTAACATGCGTCTTAGATGATATTTTTCAAAATATTTCATTCAGCACATTTAGTTGCTTTTTGTGATGTTAGTCATATCCAACTAACAGAAATGATAGCTTACTAAAAATTATTTAACAAATCCAATACAGTAGTATTGTTATACTTTCAACTACCTATTGTCTGCAAATTCCCTTCCTTTTACTAGCCTTGTATTAAATTCTTAGAAAGTGATTGCCAATATTTTGCAATGTTCAGTCACTATTGGATATCAAAATCTGGATGATTAATCATGGCTGTAGAAGATTATTAATCAGAACTTATGGAATAAAAGAAGTTTTACGGGCTGGGATTGTGGCTCAGCAGCAGGGCGCTTGCCTTGCACATGCGCGGCCCGGGTTCGATCCTCAGCACCACGTAAACATAAATGCAATTACATTGTGTACAACTAAAGTAAATAAATAAGTATTTTTTAAAAAAAAAAAAAAGAAGTTTTACCAAAAAAAATAAATAAAAATATAAAAAAATAAAAAAGAGTTGAGAGCCGGGAGAGCCACGTACACCTGTAATCCCAGCACTTGGGAGGCTGAGGCAGTTCAAACCCAGTCTCAGCAATGGCGAGGCACTTAGCAACTCAGTGAGACTCTGTCTCTAATAAATACAAAAGAAGGAGTTGGGCGCGGTGGCGCACACCTGTAATCCCAGCACTTGGGAGGCTGAGGCAGGAGGATCGCGAGTTCAAAGCCAGCCTCAGCCATGGCGAGGCACTAAGCAACTCAGTGAGACCCTGTCTCTAATAAAATACAAAAAAGGGCCGGGGATGTGGCCCAGTGGTTGAGTGCCCCTGAGTTCAATCCTCAGTACCAACAATGGCCCAGTGGTCAAGTGCCCCTGAATTCAATCCCAGTACAAAAAAAAAAAAAAAAAAAAAAAAAAGCTGGGAATGTGGTTCAGTGGTTAAATACCCCTGGGTTCAATCCCAGGAGAAAGAGTGGGAGTAGGGGGGAGAGGGAGGGAGGGAGGGAGGGAGGGAGAGAAATGTTGACTTGAACTGTAGCTCAGTGGTAAACTATTTACCTACCATATATGAGGCCCAGCACCACAAAAAATAAGAGAGAAAAGGAAATCCTTTGGGTATCAAAGCAAAAAGGGCATTACAAGTTTAAAGTGAAATAAAATTAGGCTTTGTAAACAAGACTTTATACCATAGGGCAATAAATCTGAAATATTAAAAAACAGAAAATGGGGGCTGAGGGCTGGGATTGTGGCTCAGAGGTAGAGCGCTTACCTAGCATGTGTGAGGCACTGGGTTCAATCCTCAGCACCACATAAAAATAAAATAAATATATTATGTCCACCTATAACTAAAAAATAAAAAAATTAAAAAAAAAGAAAAAGAAAAAAGAAAATGTAGGCAAAGGTTTATTATATTCCATAAATTTTTTGTGTGTGTGGGTGGGGGTAAGGGATTAAACCCAGAGGCACTTAACCACTGAGTCATATTACATTATAAAGTGATCATATTTGGTCTGGGTTTGATCCCCAGCACCACATTAAAAAAAAAAAAAATAGGGGCTGGTTTTGTGACTCAGCGGTAGAGCGCTCGCCTAGCACGTATGTGGCCCGGGTTCGATCCTCAGCACCACGTACAAATAAACACATTGTGTACAACTAAAGCAAATAAATAAATATTATAAAAAAATAAACGAAGTAAAGGTATTGCATAAATAAATAAAGTGATCATATTCAATGCTTCCTTGGGTGAAACAAGACAACATATGTAGATCATGCAATGTAATGCACACAAATTTTCCAGATTAAAACGTATTAAGGCCGGGTGTGGTGGCGCACGCCTGTAATCCCAGCACTTTGGGAGGCTGAGGCAGGAGGATCGCGAGTTCAAAGCCAGCCTCAGCAATGGTGAGTCACTTAGCAACTCAGTGAGACCCTGTCTCCAAATAAAATACAAAAAAGGGCTGGGGATATGGCCCAGTGGGTGAGTGCCCCTGAGTTCAATCCCTGGTACCACAAAAAAAAGAAAAAAAAACGTATTAAGACCCTGGAAATACTCATGTCTTTTTGTTTTTTAATATGTATTTATTTGCTTTAGTTGTACACAATGCGTTTATTTTTATGTGGTGCTGAGAATCGAACCCGGGCTGCGCACATGCTAGGCGAGCGCTCTACCGCTGAGCCATAACCCCAGCCCCCATACTCATGTCTTTTGACCCAGCAACTTGTTTCCAGGAATCTAAGTAAATAATCTTTTCCTACAGAATCTGGAGAAAAATGTATGCATGCGTATGTCCATATTACCAAAGATGATATGATATATTAAAAGCCATCTTAAAAACTAGAAACTAGGGGGTTGGGGATATAGCTCAGTTGGTACAGTGCTTGCCTTGCATGCACAAGTCCCTGGGCTCAATCTCCCGTTCCACCAAAAAAAAAAAAACAACCCTAGAAACTACTTTCATGTGCCACATGATATTTTTAGTCAAGGACAAACTGCATATATGATGGTGGTCCCATACGATTATAATGAAGTCAATAAATTTCTATCACATAGTGACTTGTAGCCATCACGACACTGCAAGTCATTACATACATGCTTTTAGTGACTGGTGTAAACAAACCTACTGCACTATCAGTCGTATAAAAGCATAGCATATACAACTATATATAGTACATATAAAAACTGTTAATGAGGGGCTGGGATTGTGGCTCAGCGGTAGAGCGCTCGCCTAGCACATGCGCGGCCCGGATTCGATCCTCAGCACCACATAAAAATGCATTGTGTACAACTAAAACAAATAAATAAATATTTTTTTAAAAACTGTTAATGATAATAAATGACTATTTCCTGTAATAAGTATTTTCTATACTTATTAGAGCATATTCCTTCTACTTATTAAAAAAAATAATAATAACTGTAAAATAGTCTCAGACAAGTCCTTGAGGAGAGATTCCAGAAGGCACTTGTTATTATGGGAGATGACAGATCCACCTATGTTACTGCCCCTGAAGACCTTCCAGTGGGACAAGATGGGGAAATGAAAGACAATGATATTGACAATTGTGATTCTGTGTAGGCCTAGATTTGTGTCTTAGTTCTCAACAAAAAAAGTTTAAAAAGTGGGGAAAAAAATTTTTAAGTAGCCTATACCATATAGCCTAGGTGTATAGAACGTCATACCACTAGGTTTGTGTCTAGGTTTGTGTACATACATTCTATTATGTTCACACAATGCTGAAATTACCTAAAGACACATGTGTGAAAAACATATCCCTCTCATTAAGTGACACAAGACTGTGCTTAAACAATAAACGCAGAGAAACTAAGAAGACACATCCAAATTTTTTTTTTTTGGGGGGGGGGGGTGCTGGGGATTAAACTCAGGGGCACTCGACAACTGGGCCACATTCCCCAGCCCTTTTTTGTATTTTATTATAGACAGGGTCTCACTAAGTTGCTAAGTGCCTCGTCACTGCTGAGGCTGGCTTTGAACTCGTGATCCTCCTGCCTCAGCCTCCCAAATGCTGGGATTACAGGCATGCGCCACCACGCCCGGCGACATCCAAATTTTAACTGTGAATTATTTCCATGATAGGATTATATCTTATTTCCCAAACTGCCTATCACATGTATATATTAATTGAAGAAGCAAAAGAGAAAAATCCTAACATTTTATATTTTAAAAATTATTTCAGGGCTGGGGTTGTGGCTCAGTGGTAGAGCATTTGCCTCGTACGTACAAGGCACTGGGTTCGAGTCCCAGCACCATATATAAATAAGCAAATAAAATGAAGGTCCAGCAACAACTAAAAAAAAATCTTTAAAAATTATTTCAAATGTTTTGTGACTTGCTTTTGTCTATGATATCACAAGCTAATGAGTATTGATCCTATTCCCTAAGGTTTAAGAATCATCTTATAGGGGCTGGGGATGTGGCTCAGTGGTTTAGCGCTCGTCTAGCACGTGCGCAAACCGGGTTCGATTCTCAGCACCACATAAAAATAAAGGCATTGTGTACAACTAAAACCAATAAATAAATATTAAAAAAAAAAAAGAATCATCTTATATATCACTGGATAAAGAAACGGGGAGAAAAGTGAAATCTTACAGAATCTGACATATAGGATGCCTCCACACAAACACATTCCAAAAGTACTTAGGTCCTCAATGGAGTACCAAGAAATAAGATCAACAGACACAAGAATAGTACAAAAAGGTAAGCTACATAAAATGAGAAACCTTTAGAACAGCACGCCACAAAGTTACTGCAACCTCTAGAACTCAACTATATGTTGAAAGGGAAGCAAATGTTGAGAGAATCTCAACTCCATTCTGGAGAAACTCCAAAGATAGACAAATTCACAATCAAAAAAGAGAAATTTTTTGTGTAATTTAGAAACTCTTTTTTTTTTGGTACTGGGGATTGAACTCAGCGGCACTCGACCACTGGGTCACATCCCCAGCCCTTTTTTGTATTTTATTTAGAGACAGGGTCTCACTGAGTTGCTAAGTGCCTCGCCATGGCTGAGGCTGGCTTTGAACTCGCGATCCTCCTGCCTCAGCCTCCCGAAGTGCTGGGATTACAGGTGAGCGCCACCGCGCCGGGCGTAATTTAGAAACTCTACCCCTGAAATTCTTCCAGGGTTAAAAGTCTTTCCTGTATATGTTCTTTTTTTTTTTTTTTTTTTTTTTTTTTTTTTTTTTTTTTTTTTGTGGTACCGGGGATTGAACTCAGGGGCACTCGACCACTGGGTCACATCCCCAGCCCTTTTTTGTATTTTATTTAGAGACAGGGTCTCACTGAGTTGCTAAGTGCCTCGCCATTGCTGAGGCTGGCTTTGAACTCGCGATCCTCCTGCCTCAGCCTCCCAAAGTGCTGGGATTACAGGCGTGCGCCACCGTGCCCGGCTCTGTATATGTTCTAATCAAAGATTTTAGCTGACCTTTGGGGAAAAAAATTCCCTCTCTAATAAAATCACTGTATAATAATTCATCTGGAGCCCTAACTTAGACACAGTATAGATCATTTTGATGACTAATTCTAATATCCTACAACTAGGTAATTCTGCCAAACAAAAAGATTTACCTTTCCTGAAACTGATTCTCCATCATAGAAGAGATAGTGTTTTTCCACCTTGCCATCTTCAGTTTTCATTTCAGCCATTTTCCTGGTTTCCGCATCATTAAGGACAACATCAATCTCACAAATGGGACCAAAAAAGCCTCCAAGAAAACTCTGAAATAAAATTAAAATGCTCATAATTACCATATGTAGCCAGTCAACAACATTTTTAATTCAAATTTTATTACACCTTTGACCTAGTTAGACAGACTACAAATCTGTGAGTTCACTAGGAAATGATAATAACTTACATCAAATTCTACATTAAAACTGAACAAGCTGAATACAATAATGTGTAAATAGTGAACAGTACTGTACTGTACACTTCTAAAAGCTAGATTTAAAGAGCAGATTTCATGTTATAAGTTTTTTATCACCAAAGAGGAAAAAATAAATAAATAAATTTAAATATGCTATAATTTCAATCATTTCCATAGGTAACCACTATAAATAATCAAATACTAACACACTAGAACTGCAAGAAGTTAATTCTTTTTTTTTGGGAGGGGGCAGGGTGCAGGGTGTGGGGACCAGGGATTGAACTCAGGGGCACTCCACTACTGAGCAACATCCCCAGCCCTATTTTGTATTTTATTTAGAGACAGGGTCTCACTGAGTCACTTAGCCTCAGCACTGCTGAAGCTGGCTTTAAACTCAACCCTCCTGTCTCAGCCTCCCAAGCTGCTGGGATTACTGGCACATGCCACACGCCTGGCCAAGAAATTTTTTTTTTTTTTTTTTTTTTTTTTTTTGGGTACTGGGGATTGAACTCAGGGGCACTTGACCACTGGGCCACATCCCCAGCCCCCCCCCCCCTTTTTTTGTATTTTATTAGAGACAGGGTCTCACTGAGTTGCTAGGTGCCTCGCCATTGCTGAGGCTGGCTTTGAACTCGTGATCCTCCTGCCTCAGCCTCCCAAGTGCTGGGATTGCATGCGCCAGGCCAAGAAGTTAATTTTTTTTTTTTTTTTTTTTTTTTTGGTGGTACCGGGGATTGAACTCAGGGGCACTCGACCACTGGCTCACATCCTCAGCCCTTTTTTGTATTTTATTTAGAGACAGGGTCTCACTGAGTTGCCAAGTGCCTCGACATTGCTGAGGCTGGCTTTGAACTCACGATCCTCCTGCCTCAGCCTCCCAAAGTGCTGGGATTACAGGCGGGCGCCACCCGGCAAGAAGTTAATTATTAACTCTAAATTTGAAAAGTTTATACCTCTATGAAGTTTCATTAGAGCAGAATTTGCATAATCTAAATTACTTCTAAAAAGCTCAAATGAATTATTATAATGTACTACTTCTTACTATAAAATCTACTGCTATATTAGGTCTGACCAGGATGTGTTACATTATACAAGCCCTTTGAGTAAAACTGGCTCTGGGGGCTGGGGTTGTGGCTCAGTGGTAGAGAGCTTACCTAGCATGTGTGAGGCATTGGGTTCAATCCCCGGCACCTCATAAAAATAAAAACAAATAAAATAAAGGTATTGTGTCCACCTACAACTAAAATATATATATATGTGTGTGTGTGTGTGTGTGTGTGTGTGTGTATATATATATAAAATTGGCTCTGAGGAAACCAATGAAATTCCTGTGAATTTTTCCAAAGAAAATATACAAGCCTTATTCTGTAAATCCTCAATATGACAGAACTATAAGGAGCAAAAATCAATTGCTTATCAATGCCAAAACATATTAGTTGGCAATAATCAAGTAATATGAACATAATTCATTAGCAACTATAATATAGGATATAAAGATTATTTTTGTCACAGGGTATAATGGTGGAGGTCTCTACTCTCAGTGACTTGACAGGCTGGGGGGGGGGGGGGGTTCACAAGCTCAAGGCCAGCATCAGAAACACAGCAAGACTCTTAGCAATTTAGCAAGACCTTGTCTCAAAAGAAAAAAGAGCCAGGTGCGGTGGCACACGCCTGTAATCCCAGCACTTGGGAGGCTGAGGCAAGAGGATCATGAATGAGTTCAAAGCCAGCCTCAGCAATGGTGAGGCACTTAACAACTCAGTGAGACCTAATAAAATACAAAAATAAGGGCTGGGGATGTGGCCCAGTGGTCGAGTGCCCCTGAGTTGAATCTCCTGTACCAAAAAAAAAGGAAAAAAACTGGGGATGTAGTTCAGTGATAAGGCACACCTAGGTTCAATCCCCAAAACAAACAAACTAAAAATTATTTTGTCACTAAGGAAAGCTAGTCTTCTAGTCTGTTTTTGTTTTTTTTCAATTTACACAGATAATAGTCTTCAATAAGCAGAGTGGTCTTTAAAAAACATAAATTTGATCGCATCATTTCCTGTTTAAAATCCTTCCATGGGCTGGTCATCTTATAAATTGTAACTACTTTAGGAAATAAACTATTTGGCATTATCTGGTAAAGCTAAAGATGTATATATCCCATAACCCAACAATTCCATCCCTGGATATATTCCTAGACAGAAACTTACAGGAGACAAATATAAGAATGTTTATAACAGCCTCCAAAGAAAACAATCCAAATATCTATCAACAAGAAAAAGGATACACAGATTTCAGTGTATCTTCATACAATAGGAACACTAAATAGCAACAAAACTAAAGAGGTTAACAACAACACACACACACACACACACACACACACACACCAAGATGAATCTCATACATACACATAGTGTTGAATGAAAGAGTCTAAGAGGCCACACAGGAGAATACACACTGTTTATGATCTCGTTTATATAATAAGTCAAAAACATGTAATGTACATTGTAAAATTAGAAGTTCGGAAGTGGCTGGAAGAACAACAGAAGTTCTCTGTTCTGAGCATGGTCACTTTGTGAAATTCATCAAGCTATATCCTTATTTGAAAATTTCTGTAGGTAATGTTAATTTTAAACACACATACACACACACTGCATTCCATAACATGCCTTACATATATCTCTCTATCCATCTCTCCAGTCACATCAGCCTCAAATGATCTATGATTTTTCTGCAACAGTTTTAAAATACCACATTTGCCAAATTCTTTGTCCTAGAGCCAAGCAAAGTACCTTAACCTAACTCCCTCATCCTTTTAATTTCAGTTTGACTCATTTTCATAAGATTCTCCCTGACTTCCTAATCCAAACTGGATTCTACAACATTAGGTGTCACAAGGCTGATTTTACTGCCCGACACTCCTACTACACTGTAAACTATGCAAGGACACCATGTCCTTTGTTCCTCACTGAAGACACAGGACCTAGAGCAGTAGTAACATTTAATAGAAGGCACTCAAATACCTATTGGAATGTTAAATTTAAATATGCACATACCATTCTAATAATATAAAAAAAAAACTGCCTATACAAAACAAGTTGGCTGATATCTGTAACAGGTGGTAAGGCCAGCCCTTTCCTAGCAAATGAGCACTGGTGTAACAGCAAAGCCTAGAGCATGGAACTCAAGCACAGACAGGGTCAGCTCTGTCCTTAGGTGGCCAGGTAACGGCAAGCAAGATAATGGGCCTCCTAAGGCTTTGTAGGTCACAAATGATACTATTATCAAATGAGACGGTGTTTTCCCAAAATGTGGGCTTGCTGCTTTGTTTTCATTATTCCTGTACTAAAAAGGGGGGCTTATAATTTCAAGAAACTAAAAGAATTGCCAAATTAGTATTTTTGATATATTCCAAACAGCAATTTTTTTGTAATATATATTTTTTTAGTTGTAGATGGACATAATACATTTATTTATTTATTTATTTATTTATTTATTTATTTATTTTTATGCGGTGCTGAGGATTCAACCCAGTACCTCACACATACTAGGCAAGCCCTCTACCACTGAGCTATAACTCCCATCCCACAAATTTTCTTTGACATGATGTTTTAGTCTTTTCTGGGAACGCAGTGAGCAACAAACTCAAATTTTTGTCAGAAAACTACACTGAACTTCAATGACAGGTTATATGCATTATCTATTCCTAGTTAGTGTTTATACTCCAAGTCTTAAAACTCAAAACCTACTCAAAATGGCGAATTTAAAAATACCACATGTTCTCCTGAGAGAAAACTATAGATAAGAGGTACAGCAGTTCAAAATCAATCCACTTATATTTACTAATTATTAACTATGTGCAAATCACTGAGCCAACAAGGAAGGGGACTACTGTGGATGGATCACTTATGAAAGGATGAAAGAAACATCTCCCAAGTAGCTATTTTAAGTGGGGAAATAAAGTCAGGTGCAGTAAAAGAGAACACTAATTGGCAGTATGGGTAAGAAGAGAATGAGTTCTCCTCCCTTGTGACACCCACAACATCAATTCATTTGAATTACAAAATTAAGGTAGAAATATTTACTTTCTCACTCAACCTGACACTTCCCAAAGCTACTTCAAGAAAAATAAATTGTGAAAACTATAAAAACTGTTTTATAGATGAAAGGAAATACGGTAACTCTTTATAACATTATATGTGTGTGTGTGTATATATATATATTTAACAGGGCTGCACTTGGGATTTGAAAATAACAAAAATCAAATAATCAAAAATTAAACACAGGGGTTGGGGTTGTGGCTCAGTGGTAGAGCACTCGCCTAGCACGTGCGCAGCCCGGATTCGATCCTCAGCACCACGTAAAAACAAAGGCACTATATACAACTAAAAGCAAATAATTAATTTTTTAAAAAATTAAACACAATTTTGGCAGGCACAGTGGTGCACGCTTGTAATCCCAGCAGCTCAGGAGGCTGAGACAGGAGGAACATGCACTGAAAGCCAGCCTCAGCAAAAGTGGGGCATTAAGCAACTCAGTGAAATCCTGTCTCTAAATAAAATACAAAATATGGCTGGGTATGTGGCTCAGTGGTCGAGTGTCCCTGAGTTCAATCCCCAGCGGTTCCCCTTGCCCCCACAAAAACAAATAAACAAACACAATTTTGGCAAAATTAAAATTGGCACTAATTAAAATTGCCAATAAGACTTAGTTTTACCAAACTACACAATTAATAATAATACAAAAAAGTCTTGTTCTGACACCATTCTTAAAAATTAAAAATTTGTAGGCATTAAAAATATATTCAGCTAGGCGTGGTATCACACACCTGTAATCCCAGCAACTTGGGAGGGTGAGACAGGAGGATTGCAAGTTCAAGACTAGCCTTAGCAAATTATTGAGGCTCTAAGGATTTAGTGAGACCCTGTCTCAAAATTAAAAAAATAAAAATATCTGTGGATGTGGCTCAGTGGTTAAACAACCCTGAGTTCATTCACAATATTAAAAAAAGAAAAAGAAAAACCTAGGTGTTATGCACTACATTATTTTCTGTATACATGAAATATTTCCAAACTAAAAATGAAAAACAGACTTACTTCTCAATACAATCAAAAAAAGTTAAAATGGTGAGGAATCAGAAGGTATAAAAAAAAATAGCATTTGCCAGAAAGTTAGGTTGAGTAATAAACTATAGCACTTTAACAAGTTAACTATGCCATAAGATTTTAGCATTGGGTTAACATACCGTTTTTTAATATTGGGACATACCAAAAATGAACCTATGGTTTTACTTAAAAGACGACTCCAGGAAATTGTTATATTTGACAAGTCAACAACAGAAAAAAATATCTGAGAAAAGAACTTGTCTTTTTTGTTTTCCTTCTAAAAGCAGTTGAAAGTAAAAGATTCTTTACCTAAGGTCTTGGTTTCAAATATTTTATTTCAAGATTATATATTCTCGCATTTCAAATAAAAAGTCATGATATTTAATTCTAATTATTCACAATCAAATTATAATACTTCTGATATGTTAAAGAAAAAGTAAAATACAAGAAAGGAAGGGAATAAAAATTGTAAAGAGCCTGGTACAGTGGTGCACACATGTAATCCTAGTGACTTTAGGGAGGCTGAGGCAAGAGGATTGAAAGTTCAAAGCCAGCCTCAGCAATTTAGAGAGGCCCCAGGTAACTTAGCAAGACCCTGTTTCAAAATAAAAAATTTTTAAAAAGGGCAGGGGATATGGTTCAGTGGTTAAGCGCCCTTGGGTTCAATCCCCAGTATAAAAATAGGAAAAAGAAAATGTAATAAAGAGGATACTTTAGACTTTCTGAAACCACAGAAGGCAGTTTTGGAGGAATACTACTGAGATCTTCTGTCAAAGATAACTTAAAGTGAGCAATACGAGTATGAGATTCTTAGGTTGGGGATATAGCTCAGTGGCAGAGCACTTGTCTTTCATGCACAAGAGCCTGTGTTCCAGCAGCCCCAAAAAAGGATTTTTAGGAGCAATACTACACAATTAATAATACGAGTTAAAACTCTTAGGGCTAAGGCTGGAGTTGTGGCTCTCAGTGATAGAACACTTGCCTAGCATGTGTGAGGCACTGGTGTTCGATTCTCAGCACCATATATAAATAAATAAAATACAGGTCCATTGACAACTAAAAAATATTTTAAAAAAATAAAATAGAACTATTAGAGCTAGTAATGTAGCTCAATGGTAGAGGGCTTGCCTAGCACATGTGAGGCCCTGGGCTCAATCCCCAGGATCAGCAAAACAAAAAAGAAAATAAAACTTCTAAGTCACTTTTAAATAACTAGACTACAATATATATTACTAGTAAAGCATTATAGCAATTGTTTTCAGTTTTCTAATATTGGCCTAAACCTCATATTAATCACCGACTTTAGGTTAATTTAAGATTTTTCATCAATGTGTAAAACCCACATTTAAGCATTATCATGTAGCAAAATTAAATGTGGATACATAAAAAGACAATTTTTCGGTCCTCATTAAACAAAGTGCACCAAGCCTGGTGGATGAAATGTATAGATCAAGGTGAGGTGGAAGGGAGACTCTCCAAAATTTATTCGCTTAGCCTACACACAATGAAACAGCATATTTTCACACATACATTAGTGCCCATTTCAATGTTTCAAAGCTATACAATTTCATTTGTTTGACAAGTAACTTGAAAATAAACCTGTTCTTTAACATAACACAGAAAGCTTAGTAAAAGCACTAATTACACATGTAAGCAAAAAATTGGAGAGCTTTTTAAAGTTTTCTTTTCAAATTATAATCAGAGCTTCCCCAACTCCCTGACTAGGTGAAGTCCTCCAGTAATTCCTTCTCAGTATTTATCACTATTGTAATTTCCACGTTAAACAACCAGTTTACACAAATTAATGTTTATCTCTCCTTAGACTGTATGCTACAAGAAACCAAGCAGTTTTGTTTATGGACCCTGGACAAACTACGAATTTGCTGAATGAAAGGAAAAAAGCTCCAAAAATAAATACATTTTTTTCTTTAAAATGAAAGCAACGCGATTTCTGACTTTAGAAGTTATTTATTCAAAATAACTTTTTTTAAAAAAAATGGCTTGACTGTTAGCCAAAAGTTTCAGTTTATTTAAAAGGCAAGCTTTGGGAAAGGAGGTAGGACACGGAAAGCACACAGTAGGCGCTCAAAGCATGCAGACCAAATGAAACGAATAAACGAATGCTACCATAAAATGAGCAAATGAGATCCAATCTAGAGGAGGCTGCCGACACACAAAAAGTTAAGCACCACCATGCCCACGCTTGTGCTTCCCACAAACTGTGGTTAGAATACTCTGATTTCCCTCCCTCCTCTGCTTCCTAGGCCATTTCAACATCCCAAAGCGTTAAGTTATAGAAATGGCTTAGGGAAGGAAACGAGTCAACGCTTAAATCCGCGGGCACGAAACTCGGTCTTTGGAGTGAAAAACGTCACCCGATTCAGACACCCCTTTCTTTTTTTCCCTCCCATTCTACAAGTGTCAACATCCACCCTCAACTAGGATCATGAAATCACAGAGTCACTGTATCCACGATTTAAAAAAAAAAAAAGGGGGGGAGTTTATGAAGCTCATGACACAGAGTGACCAAGTCCCCCAGAGTCCGGAACTGGGGGACTCCGGGTCACCCAACCTGCAGGGAAGCGAGGCTGCCCGGGACGAGCGCAGGGACCTGCTACCTTGGGCGGGGAGGCGGCCGCGAGCCCCCGCAGGGGCGGGGTCCGGTTGCCCAGCCAGGGCCCCCACAGCCGGTCGAGGAACGCCGGCAAAGGCTCCGACATGGCTAGGAGAGCGCACGGCTGCCTGCTGGTGCTCGGGCCTCGTCGAGACCGGGAAGAGGCGGCGCCGCTCACACTCGCCCGAACCCGGGGTAGCCCGACAGGCCTAACCTGCTCCCCGCTCCCCGCCCTGCCCGCCCGCCCCTTCCTTTCGCGACGCCGCGCCCGCCGTTGGCCGTCCCGCCGCGCGCTCTGGGGTGGAGGCGGGAGACTAGCGCACCGGCCGCCGCGCACTCACCATTGTCAGCACTGCCGCCGCCGAGTCCCCGCCACTTCACTCCTCTTCTCTCAGGAGAACTCCCAGCCCCGGCTCCCTCCGCCCGGCGCCCCGTCACGTGACCTCCAGTCGCCCGCCGCACGTGACCACCCCCTTCCTCTCCTTCCCTCCCCCTACACCGGCCCCTCTCCCGGGCTCTCTCCACCCTGCTGGCCGGCCTGGCCTTCCAGACAAGGCCGTTTGAAGGCGGGGCCTAGTGCTCCGCCTTCCAGCGGGTGGGGCGGGGCCACCGCGAATGACGTTCGGTGGGCGGGGCCCGGGTGAAGGTAGGTTTCCCGGTCCTTCTCTAGGGCTGTTTCTTCACGTGACTGGTAGTGAGCGGTCGGACAGTTCGGGCACACCCAGTTTCTTTCCCGTGTGGAAGTTTGGGAGACTTGGAAGGCTTTGTGCGGACAGCGTTCTCCTTCACTGGGTACTGGGTTGCTGAGGCCAGTGAGAGACGTCACCCGGGGCCCCGCTTGCTTAGGCCTCGCAAGACATGTGCTGTCTTAATGCGGACTCGACCCGGTCTTCGACTTCTCTGGAGCAACCCAGCTCCCCTTCCCACCGCCAGGCTTCTGGGTTTTGA